>JAGTXR010000036.1:3959223-5278964 GCA_022606575.1 Glossosoma conforme
TATGAATAATATTCATGCGAATGAGTTGTCTGCACTTTACGCATATTATTTATATAAAAAAAAATACGAGCGTTATAACGCTGGTATAAAAATAAAAATAAAGATAATCTGAATAAACCATCTCGAAACTAAATAATCATCAATCCTGAAGAAGATCTTTGCAATGGCGGTCGAAATATTGGTTGGAGGAAGTTCGCCACACACGGCTAAGCCGAAAAGCCACAATTTAAAGTATTTTTTTAATCCTGTTTTTTTCTATATTAGAAATTAGCTTGAAAATATTTCATCTAGTCCTTAGTTTCTGAAAAAATATGTTCCAAGTCATTGGTATTCTGTAATTGCTTTACCGTAAAGATCAAATATTCTCGGTCATATCACGAAAAGCAATTCTCGTTTTTTCATATATTTATTAAATAACGCTAGTTATAAGTAACGATAACATATAAAGTGTTACTAAAATTACGATTTTATAAATTTAGTCGTTGATATTTTAAAGATACTCTCTTGCTTTAGAGTTTACCTTTCAACATCATCAAGAAATTGCTTACTTTTATCGATACTGTAACACTAGTGCATTGCGAAAATGCAGACAAAAAACGCGGTCTTTATTGTTGCAAAATTGTAAAAAAATGTATTAAGCGCGGTGTCATATGGTTTTTTATTTAAATAAGAAAATGTAATTTACTTCAACAGTAAATTACATGGACGCGTATTTCTGATATGCGAGTATGCAAGAGCATGTAATACTTTGCTCCGTTGTATGAATATAGGCACTACTCTGTACGACGCATATATTGTTGAGTTGTGGACTGTTATTCTCGTTCCAATAGGTGGCTCTATTCTCAACATGCTGAACAATGGCTTCTGTCTATAAGAACATAACAAATTGCCATGCTCGTGATTAATACGCTTTATAATGAAGAAATGACTTTGAGTTCTAATTTTTCAAAAGTACTCAAAGATCACTAACCCATTATTTTTGTAACACCACATGCACTTATATTATATAACTACGTGTGATGTATATATACTCGTATATAGAGAATACACAACATTATTTATCATAAAGGCAAGCTGCCTGAACCGTACAGGAAGTTTACAGTCATTGAATATAATCCCCGTTATCATTAATTTAAAATTGTGTTATACGTAAGAAGCTCATTGCCAAAGAACACGTATATTCACAAAGGTACATTTATATATTATTTTAGGAATAAAAATGTATTTGTCAAAATCCTGAAAATAATATCAATTTATTCATTTTTGAACAATTGACTTGCAAGTTTGTTTTTTAATCCTTTCATCGAGGATGCCGTCTATTGCAGTCATGAAATCTATACAGATTTTTGAAGTTTATGTTCAAAATGATCTTCATATATTACTTAATATATTAGTAGAATAGTGACAACTGAAAAATTTGTTTAGTATAAAATAAAATAAAATTAAATTTAACTAAAAATCAATTAAAAAATTTACAAAAAAGTGCTAGGGCCAAAAATTTATCAAAGAGCTATTTAAATTCTAATTGACTTTATTTTATTTTGTATTTATGTGTTCATTTTTTTCTGATAATTACAAAACATTTTAATTCAAATTAAATCAAAATTATATATGCGTCCGAGATAAAACGTAATTCACGTCAAATTTAGCCAAATATTAATTGATACCTTTGTCAGCATTAAGTACTCTTGGGCTTAAAGCATTTTGAACGAATGTTTTGATCCGGGTCCATATGGGACGCTGTGTGGGCTGCATCAGCTCGGTTATTGATGACGTTGCAGGTTCAGGCATGTGTCTCTGGATGTATTATTTTACCATCTCAGTTAATTATCGTCATATAGGAATGCAACACAAGAATGCAACCAACCAATTTGAATAAACCAACAAATCATGGCCGAATGTCTGAAGTGAGTCGCTCGTATAATTTTTATAATGTGCAAATTGCAGTGTTAATATTAAAATATACAGTATTTTTATTTTTTTCGTTTACACATATAGGTTCCCTAAGGAAGCATAAGGCATAATGCTATTATAAAATGCAACCCGAAAATCCGCCATTGTTTACAACTGTAGTGTTCGATTGACAGATGCTTTTGAAACCTGCTGCATTTGACCCTAAGTGACTAAATCCGAAAACTGTTCCTATTTTTGAAATATAATGTAATTGAGTCATGTTTAGATGTTTTTTTTTTATTATTATTATATATCTGAATTTGGTTACAGTTGTTGAGTATATATGAAATATTTATTCTTGATACATGATGTTAATTCGAATATCACACTCTCTTCTATGTTTGCATTGTATGTGTTAATTCTGTGAAATAATATGCCGCTGCAAATACACCCAAATAATTTTGCACAGTTTTGAAGTCATATGGTGTTCATGATTATTTGTAAGATTAGTGTGCAAAAAGAAAATCGTGCTTAGTGTGGTTATAACTTAAGTTTTCACATTTACACCTAAAACCTCAAACCCATGTTAGTTCTCCTGTATCTTGTAGAATATCCGATATTGAGGACATATGGATAGTTTAATCAATTCGTATTTCTTTCATTAATTATTTCTCAGATGTACATGTAATTACAAACCAAGTCCACTACTTGTGGATATTTGTTGGGATGTGAAACATGCATTAACACATTCATACAGCATTGTTGCGACGTCAGCAGGAATATGTGAAATGGCAGCTTTCTATTCGCACTGATTACAATATAAAGGTAGGAACATGAAAAGGCTTACTATAATGACATTTCTGTTATTGCACCTATTATATTGCATCCCAGGGTTTCCCAACATTTAATTTCAGTTTACTTTGAATTCAGGAAAAATGATATTAAGCTGCCCTTGCTCTACCTCTTGGAAAAGTCTAAAAATGGAGGGATAAAAATATGGGTGCATTACCTTGCAAATTACTTTATGTCAAGTATACAAAAATATATAAATGTATTATGGTAAACTCCAACCTAATTAACTGCTATAGTGACTGTCAAGACTTTATTAACAACATAAAATGCATCTTCTATTTTCATAGATGCACTTATCGGAAATTATTTACAGTCTGCTAAGTGCTAAGCTAGCTGAACAGGCGTCGTCGAAATATAATCAAACTGCTAAAATAACCTTTAAACTCAGTATCTATCTCAAACTCATTGTGTATCTGAGATAGACGAAAATCTAAGGAGTTTTATTTTATTCAAAGTCATTTTAAATATTCGAAACCAAAGATTTTCAAATACAAAGAGTTCTTTGTATTTGAAAAGTATATTGTAAGCGAAAATAAATAAACATATTCATTGAAAACTTTTATCACTTGGTGAAAACCCTCCCTTTCTCGTCCTGTTTTTGGAGACCCAGATTTGGGGACCCGTTACTGGACGCACGGAAAAAGCTACATGTAAGAGAGTGGCTGAAGGTCTTCCCGTGATTCTAGGTGCATCGATGTTTTAGATTTATTGAAAACTGTGGATGTACGGCTTAAAAGGTTCTTGTTTATTGTGAGGTGCCAGGATAAATTCACAAGTCGCTTAAGCCGTAAAGGCTTGTTCGCCATTTTCAATAGCCTCAGCATTTTATTTCCGCGAATATTTCATGAAATTGCAGAAATATTTCTCTTGAGCAGAGAGACGCTCTGCGGCGGTAATTAACAACATTTCCTTTACACGGCCGGGACTGCCGTAATTTATCCTCGACGATATGGGACTCTCGGTTATGGAACTTTGGCACAGTGTAATGGGCTTTAGTGCGTTTGCCCGATGGGGCATTATGCCGCTGGTCGATCTGTTACATATGCACTTTATTGGAAGTGACGTACATTATTAGATATAAGAAATTACCGGTGACAAAGTGAAACGAGTAAGACACAACACTAAGTGGAGGCTACGTGCTTGGTCGCCTGCCTACTGCCCTTATGTACATGGTAACTGAAACTGCGGGAAAGAAACGAAATAAAGTATTTTTTTTTAATGTAAATTAAGTAAGATTTTAATTCCGAATAATTTACGTTATTTGTTGTGTCAAAAAACTTGCTTTTATATGTAATGAATTAAAAAAATAAATGTCAAATATTCTTGTTTCCCAATTTTACACATTTAAGAATATATTTAGAAATTGTACTTGCAATGCAATCTTAAGAAGTTTTTTTTTAATTCAATGTATGGTTTCAGTCACTATTTAAGGTAACTATCCATTCAATGCAATCAATTCCGAACATTACCCAACTCTTTTTCTTCTAGGGATGCTTTCTTTCCATTCGTTACGGTCCCGGAGGAAAATTGGTGCTCTCAAACATTCATTCCTTCATCTTCGCGGTGCAATTCACAACCCTGGTATTCTTGAATGTTTTAATTTCTACGTAACAGATAAGTACACCCGTGCTCGTAGCTATCCATTGATTTTGATCCCAATTGAGCTTCGAGCACTCAATTTAGTACAACGGCAATGGCGCTCCTAAGTGGCCTACCAGCATACCTCGATTCTTTTCTTACATCCTTTCCCTCTTTTGTCGACGGTATTGCTCTCCTAGATCTCTTTGATCTTTGACACGTGTCATCTTCTTTTTCTCTTTTGTATGTATTGTATGCTTATGTATACTCTATGTTCCTTATTCTTCGTACCTTGGAACTGCAGTTCTGTTGAATAAATAAATAAATTAAATTGCTTATGTAATAATATGCATATTAATTATTAAAAACAAAAAAAAAATCTATATTTAAATGACGTTTGTTAATGGGTGGGGGCTTAAAATGCACTAAACCAACGATACAAGTAGATCAAAATATTTTAAATAATGCTTAAGGTAGTCCTTATTTACTGAGAAAAAAAAAACATTTAATAAATATTTTTAAATCACTATTTTATACATTAAAAATTGACTCGGCAAAAATATTTTTAGATTAGACGACTACTTTTTGTATAACATTATCAAAGGTGTTAGCGGAATGGTGCTTTTCGAAACTGATTTAATTTATTTATAAACGACTTCGTGCGCTATCAAAAACGAATAACACCTTTGCTGAATCAATTAAGGGGAATCCTCGAATGCAGAAATCGATTTTTGAATCTCCAAGCCTATGGAAATCAAAGCCATGATAATATTCAACACATAATTTTAGCCATCAACATCGTTTTATTTCAACAACTTCAATAAAACATTTAATTTATTTATGGCTTAGAGACCATCGTGCTTTTTATACGGCGGCCAGAATGCCAATGTTTTTCGAGTGTGTGTATTTGTGTGTGTGTGTGGCGAATATGTAAATTACATTCGGCAAAAAGTGTTATCAGAATTATAATATAACATGTTTACAACTACTGACGGCATCTCGATATTTATAAGTGACTAATGTCTAACTTGTTCAGGAAATATTGTTACTTACTGTAACTATCTGATATACATAATTAAAGGAACAAAATTATATAAATCATTAATATTTTAAGATAGATTTACGATTAACATTCAATTATACGACGCTGTTTATACTTTATCATTTATTTTGAAACTCATTTTATATATATATATATATTTTTTATGTAAACGCATGCTGGAGAGCACAACCGGTCAAGACCAGTGCACTCTATGACGAAAATATATATGAAATAAATATGATTCTTTTTACATTATTTGAATATGGATCACGTTGAGCTCTGTTTATTCGCATTTTAAACTAGTTTTCACTAATAGATAAATAATGTATTCTGTATTAAGGTGGAGTTTTTAAGCTTATGGAAGTTACGTTTTCTAAGCTTCTTCTGTGCGGCGGCAATTCGTAGTGACCAAATACTTACAGATATGGAAAATTTATTCATAAGAAATAAAAAATATATACATGTAAATAGCTACCGACTTTAATTGGTTCGTTTTTTTAAATTTGATCGATTATTCTTGGTGGAATGCCGTAATATCAAATATGAATAGAAGAATACTCGTCTTATATGGAATTATTCCACGTTTTTTATTTTTTAACGACATGTTTCGGCCACGGCGAGTAACCATTATCGAGTGAATTCAATGATAATTGCGCAACTACCATTTCCGTTTCCATTAGATTCATGTTTATATCATCGAGAGCGTCATAAAAACGCAGCATACGCCATATGATCGTTTTGAATCCGTACAAGAATTCTTTTAAAAAAAATTGTTCGTTATAGAGTGTACACAATAATAGGCGCATGTGAAAGGAATATACTTTTTGCTGAGTCAGCTCATGTAAAAAGGGAATGAACATGGTACATGTGGCTCGCGTGTGATGGTGCGACGGAGCCTGGACGATGGGAGCTTAACACCGGCTGATGACCACACTGCGGATCGTCTCTCTCGGCACAAGCTACCAGTTTCAAAGACAGCTTTCTTAGTCTCTCCATTCAATAAATTATCGACGAGATTTGCTGCGATCGCATAGGCGAACGGCGGTGAAATTTCTACTGCGAACCGCGTTTATAAATAGTCCGCTTCATCAATCGAGCAGTTCTTTCTTTGCAGTCGTAATGTCCTCGGCTACTATACACATCCATCGCAGTCAGTGCAATCACCTTATAGATATGATGATACGTAATTTTATTTATGAGACGTGATTTTTCAGACTTACATTTGTTTTAGTATTTTTATGTACAAACGTAAGGATACCGACAGACGATGATAGAGAAATCCCATCTGCGGAATCCATATCGATGGTATGTAACTTACCTGTTTTCTAATAAACAATTATGACAGTGACATTGTGGAAGAGATGGTTGAGGGTAGAAACTGTAAAGGAGCGTCATCGACGGGAGTATTTACAGCAAGTGTTCGAGGACATGAGTTGTAGCTTTTATGGTGAGCTGAAGAGGACTGCAGAGGATCAAAATGAGTGTAGATCGAGATGCAAGATTTTGTTGCTGCAAACCAATCCACTGGATTGATACTACGAAGAAGAATAAACAATATCAATTGGTGTCCCGTCTTAAAATAAATTAAATCAATTAATCTTTATCACCTACCTTTTTAAGTGTGAATCATTGTAGACACATTGCGTAAATCAGGTATCTTAATAAGAGATTAAGCATAAAATAATTTCAAAACGACAAAACAGTACTTTGATTACGACAATTCTTAAGTTTGCATGGTGTTTAATCAACTTACATGTTTCTGGTACTTTGATTTTCCACTTAATGGTCACGAAACATAAATTCAACGAGCAGGTGAAAACTTTAAGTTGGATGTAATTTCTTAGTTATGTGATAATGATCATAAAATACAAACAGTTGGGTCGTAAAATACTAAAGCATCTATGAGATATAAGACATCGACTACAAAAACACCACCGGTTTCAAAATATTATTAAAACAAAGAAATATTCGAATCTTCAAAATTTGTGAGAAATACAAGAAACGGACGTAGAATAAGAATCTATGACTCGTCGTATCCCAAGTCAATTCAGGTTCATTACACTTATGGTGACTATTACACTGTGCTATTTCACCATTTAATCCAGTATATAAATTGAGACTTTTGATAACTTAAGCATCTCGTTTATAAGCATGCGAAGATTTATAATTTAAGATTAATTCATTATTTTACTAACGACAATAAGTTTGTTTAGTGAACCAAATTTAATCGATTAAAATCTTTATAGTTATTTTTTTTCAATGTTTTCAGTATTCACTTTGAGATCCATTATAAATAATAAATACTCATTTATTTACCTTGTTTTTGCATGGATCACTTTATATATGGCCTCTGTTTAGGAGAATGCAGTTTCACATTGATAGATTAAGGAAGGCTACGAGTCGAAACTGCAGTCTCCTTAACAGAGGCCATATCTAACGTTATCCATGTAAAATCAAGGTAAACAAATAAATATTTATTCTTTATAGTTCACATAAGTGATATCACTAGTCGACTTAGATCATGTGATACTCAGAAAGATGTGTCGTCTTCAGGAAGGTTTCAACACGCAGCGAATAGATGTAATATTTGATTTGCCCCAGCTAACTCCGACAATTCGCCGTGCTAACTGATAAAGCGGTAGGGGTACATATTTTATTGATGCAGTACTTACAGTGAGACGAGTACATCGAAACTTGAATGGATATGCAGTACAACCAGATATAATCTAATGCAAACGCTTACACATTGACGTTTAATCGCTGTGGGTTATCCGCGGTAGTTGAAATCGCCACATCAGTGAAAGTAATTACGGAATAATGGTTGAAAAGTGCATTTACTTACATAAATGATTGACACTAATTGATTAAAAATATAAAAAAATACAGAAATATAATTCCGAAGCGAGTTCGTACGCTTGTTCACATTATACTATTGCATCCGCTTAAAGAACACGCTCTTAGCATGTACCTTAAAAGGAGTTCCCCTCTCGGCTTACTCTCTCTGCAATATCGTCCTATAAAATTTACTGTTCTCTCATTTTATATGTCATATAAATCGATATTTTGCTATGGGCACTAAATATGGATAACATTGTTATTAACCATTTATGTTGGTACTTTCTTATAGTTGGTTCGATCCTTACTCACTAACTTTACTCTAGGTACTAAATACTTTGTTATTATGCTATAAAAGTGAGAATAAAATTTAAAATAGATAATTGCGTGCTTTTAGATTCAATAAATAATAAAATTTAACTTTAGCGCACCAAGTTAAAAATACTTAACTACACAATTTACTATTTAACATTGTAAGCTAGGGAAATTTTATGTTAATTTAATAATTGATTTTAGACTATAAAGCAGCGGTCGGGGAACCGGGGTAGATTACTCCAAATGGGGTAAAAATATCTTTTTGGGGGTAATAAGGAAATTTTTCTAGTTTGCTATTTCATTAAACTAACTATTTTCATGTAATTTTTTTGTTATTTTCTGTGTAAATTAATTCAATAAATAATGTTTATTTGAATATACATTGATTCTCTTCTTTTTAAAATGGGGGGAAGGGACAATATCGACTTACGCAAAAATATTTTGGGGTAGTGGTTAAAAAGTTCCCCGACCGCTGCTATAAAGAAATATTGTAGTATATATTTAAATAATCATTATATATTAATTATCAAATAATATATTCAGATAATTTTAATTATTACCATAGAAGACTTGCTAACCTCATGACGGCTATAAATTCTATCCGGGTAAAATATTTTCTGCTTGACTACAGGTAGTTTTATAGATAAAGTAGTTTAAGACTAGAAGAAAAAAATATATAAATGTCTTCTGGGTAAGGACATTATTTTGTTGATGTGTTTAAATGTATTAATAAATATTATAAAGTAAATAAGGTACACTAATTTCATGTCTAGTTTGTGTAAAATGTCATATGAGAATTTCCATAGAACAGAAGACGCGTTTTTAAAAGTGTTGTTTTTAAACACCTTATCAGTAAACTTATGCAAAACACTCAAATATATTTCGTCCCGAGCTGTAATGTTAAAATCAATTAGGTATACCTGTTCTGAGAAAACGTGTCCTATTGATTAATCAATGTTTGGAAGTATTTTATTCTAATGGCAGGTAAGCGATAATGTGGATTAAGCCATCACCGGCATATTTGCGTTTGAAGACCTCTATCAAAACGTTGAAATGTCATTCATTATGTAGCCGGCTCTTGTAAAGGAGGAACTGCCTAATGATATATCGATTTAATTACTCGGTTATCACAGACGAGGTGTCCGCCGGTCCAACGAGCGGTAAGTCTTTGCATTTGAGCTCGATGCACGATTTATTACATCAATTGTAACATTGGAATTACAATGCTATCTGGGCGCCATTACACTTATTTCTATCGATGCTTTTTGGCACCGAGTTTTTAAATGAGAAAAAAAACGCACGAAATGTACGATTAATTAGATAATTTTAAACTCTTTTAACTGGTCGTTATAAGTGTTTAAATTATCAAATCACCCTGGCACAAGGCCGAAAAATCAACCAATACGACGCCGTACAAGTGAGAGATACGGCGGGAAAATGTAATAATACATATTCACATTCATACTGGTATATATCCATAATAGAAAATCGATTATTCATTTTGTTCCTCCATTTCTTTTGAACCGCGATTCAGAATTTTTATGTATTTCAGAGTTTTGTTTTAAAAATCATATATCTAATCATTTACGTAACTTACGAGTATGGTTTGACTTATGTCTTGTGAAAAGGGGAGGGAATGTAAAAGATGGAACATATAGTACCCGAGGCATATTTTGGGTGATATGTTAAAAAAATCATTTGCTTGATTATTGTATATGATATAATTATGAATTTCGCTAAGACATATGATCAGTATGTTTTAATTACGAGATTATTTAAAAAAAAAGTAATTTGTAAAAGATTATCTAAAAAACATTTCGTTTAAAAGGCTGGATTGAAAGCCGTTTTGTCGAATAGCTGACTGACTCACCTTATTGATCGCAGTAATGTTATTATCACTAAAGTGTTTCATCTACAAATGTTTGACTAATTTCCCATTAACGCTACTATCGTAAGATAAATATTTGAATATTTTTTTTATATTCCGACGTGTCAGCATCACATCATCGGTCGCCGATATGACGCTGAAATATATCACTACCGCAGGTAAAAAATATATCTGAAATTGCATTTAAAATCATTTCTCAGAAATCAAGACGTGTGGAGTTTGCCGGTGCCATTTCTAGAAAAAAACGCACAATGAGAAATAAATTAGTCAGTATTATTAATTTGATAGCGTAGGAAAGTTGCCAGAGTCGTACCCCATGGGTTGTATTCATCAGTCGCGGACGTTAGCGAGTCTTATAACAGCCTTCAGCCAACAAGTGTGTAGCTCTACTTGTGAAGTACAGGCGGAAGCTTGCGGATTTCATATATGTAAATGCATTAAAACATTTATTATAGCACTTATCTAACAATTATACTTTTAACTATTAATAATTTAACTTATTCTTCTTCTCAATCCACTCACTATCACGAGTATAGGATATGATCGCTGCCAGTTGCCGATACATACAATTGGCCTGTATTTATTTGTATAGTAACTAATTCAAGGTTTCGGCAGTAAATGAATTGGTAGTAAAATAAATAAGCTGGTAGTAGATTAAATAAATTGGCAGTACGAATGTGGTCAGTTATAAAATTAAATGTCAATAATATTATTTATACTGCCAGTAATAAATGTAAAATAAGTTTTTTAAAAATAAATGGCTAGTTTGAGCCTGACAGCTAGTGAGTAGATGATCGTAACATGCAAATTTATGACTAGGACTAATAATTAGTAAATAAAATGGAAACCTAACCGGTTATTAATTACCATTCATTATTTTTTTACTGTCAATTTATTATTTTTATACTGTCAATTTTTAGTTTTCTACTACAAATCTATTAATTTAAGTGAATTTCTTAATGTATTTTTATACTAACCATACCTGAAATATTTGCTGGTCATTAATTAAGTAAAATACTGACAAAATAAAAACTTGCCTATAGTATTTATATCAGCTGTTGTATTATTATTTTTGTTATCAGTAGTATAACATATAAATGTTGTTAAAATGTCTTTTCGCAAGACATTAAATACCTCGTGCGTTATTCACGCTGATAGTTGATGACGTTCACAACTGATCAACAGATTCTGGTTGAGATGTTCCAATGGAAACCTCAGACCAAAGTCATATTCTCATATACCAGGTATCACAACTCATTTCCATCTCGATATCAACACTCCATAACGTTTCATGTTTTGTTTTCTTATTACATCTTGTTCATGCGGCTTTAGGTTACAGTGCTTTAATACAGTTTATAAGCATTTATTATGGCTTAAAAAATGATAATAATTTAACACGCATATTAATAATAATAAAAAATATTAATTGGGACAAAATAAAAAATATATAAATAAAAAATAATTATATTTTAAACATAAAGAATGACAAATATTTTAACATTATTTTTCAACTAACTGAATGCGTATTATCTCCCTATTTTAATTAAATTTTTAAATCAGCATAAATAAATGTGATTTTTTTTTATTTAAATTTTTTATTATTTTTTTACCAATTTTACCAACAATTATTAGTTAACTTTGCCATATAAGCAAAAAAATTCGATAAAACAATAATATTTTTACAATTTTCTTACATTTTTAACGCAATTTATGTAATTTATTTAGTACTGTATAACATAGCGGAACATAGCGACCATCCAAATACCTCGGAGTCACTCTAGATCGCACCCTCACCTTCAGGCGTCATTGCAGCAACACCAAACAGAAAGTTGCAACAAGGAACAACCTCATCCGCAAACTGACCAACACTCACTGGGGAGCCCAACCACCCCTTCTTCGTACCTCAGCTTTAGCACTTTGTTTCTCAGCCGGAGAATATGCGGCACCAGTGTGGGGTCGATCAGCCCACTGTAATCAAGTGGATACTGCCCTGAATGATGCATGCAGAGTCGTCACAGGCTGCCTCAAACCAACACCCATTTATAAACTATACCCCTTGGCTGGTATCGCACCACCGAACATAAGACGCAAAGTCATATGCGCCGAAGAAATGCGTAAAGCAATCAACCAACCGTCCCACTGCTTGTATAATCAGATACCCCCAACACCAAGATTGAAGTTTCGGAAGCAGCTTTCTGAAATCCACACAACCTCTCACATCCGGCTCTGAAAATGAGAGACTCCAACTCTGGCAACAAATCGCACCAGAGGATTTCATTACTCCAAAGGAAGGCCTCCCAACTGGCAAGAGCCTTGACTGGCCGACCTGGAAATCCCTAAACAGATTAAGAACCGGAGTTGGTAGAACAAAGGACAACCTCGAGCGGTGGGGAATGCTTCGGCAGGGAGAGACACTATTGTGCGACTGTGGAGACCTTCAAACCGCCTCACACCTACGATGCTGCTCCATGTGCCCAACAAGTTGCACATCTCAGGACCTAATGCTGGGCAACACACGAGCTATCGATGTTGCCAGATATTGGGAAAAAATAATTTGACGTCGCTGACACGAAGAAGAAGAAGTACTGTATAGTATGTTTAATGGATGTTTGATACATAATGTAGTATATCTATACAATTTAATGTGTAATATTATATTTAGGAAATACAAAGTACGATGCTTGTTATCCTTTACAGTATTTATAACGAACAAAGCTTTTTTCGTCTCGTCCGACGAACACACTTTTGTTTTTATAAGATATCTTGACGCTCCTCCCGCCGTGATTAATGATGTTTAAAATTGGTTTAGTCAATCAAACGTATGAGAGGCGCATTAAATGAGTTTCTCTTTATATGGAATGTTAAAAATCCGTTAAAATAAAATGACCGTTCAGACATTGTACAGGATATGAATGCACGGATAGAGCATATAGACAAACTCTGCTTTGAGAAACGTTAATGCCAAGATAATTGCATTCACCCATCATTGATCATCATAACATCTTGCGATGTATTAACGGTTAGAATACCTTTTTATAACACCTCTTAACTCAACAGATTATTATAAAAAAATTATGAAATTTACGTGCAATACGTATAACATCATAAGCTTACATTATATACTGCTAAAACTAAGAGATGTTTGTGAGATATATGTAGAAATTAATAAATAAGTAAAAAAAAAGTTAAAAAGGATTGCCAATTGTCACCATTTGTTGAGGCAATTTTATGATACGAAATTACATAAAGAGCATGTGAAGTGTGTATTGAATATACGATTTAGTATAGAACTTATACGATACGTTGTTGTTACGTGAGATCTTATCAATTGTTGAAAGACTACGAGAAAAAATAATGAATTATATAGTTTGTTTACACACTTCATGAGGATATGAAAACTGTAGGTTAAGAAAATGATAGAACGCATCCACGTTTATACGCTTTATATATGGGTTTTATTAAGTGTAATATTTTGGTCATATATAAGCTTCACTTTCACAATTTTTTCTTAACTTTTTGATTACATGAATACAGATTATACTGTCAATTATAAAACTAGTATTTGAAGCGTAAATGTACTTTCTGGTCTTTTTTCATATACCACATTGGTTCTTGTATCCTTTAGCTATCAGATGATGCATAAAAAACTATTCTAAGAAAGAAGCACAACGATATATCACGTCAACCGATGTCAACGGTCGGGGAATGATGGGACAACCGATGCGAAAGGGTTAAATTGTAATACATTACAAACATACATGTACCCGTAATTTGTAACGATAAAATGCATTTTTAAATGTAACACATTTCAGGTCAAAATAACCTAATCCTTGTGTTACTTTCGAAAATGTCTGCTTAAATTTCGTATTATTTCATCACTGATGGTTTTATCCAGTTACTTTGTCTTTATCAGTGCAGATTTTCTGATAGCAAACTTGCCGCGCCTTGCTCAGCGCAAGGCAGCTCGCTACTTGACGATTCTTTAGCAGCTTTGTGATTATGGAGATTCTCGGCGAGTTCTCGTCCGGGTTCGCATCGGTCCCCGGCCAGCGAGCCAAGAGCCCGGTAATGGTGCATCGGCTGCGACTAAACGATTGTCATCAGAGAAGGTGTACTGGTAGGCTGTATATTATAAATATGTACACGGATCGTCAGCGTTATACACTGGCTTTGTTTTGTTACATTATTTGCATAATATATGAATTTATCACTAGTATCAAGTGAACCGCTCACCACCTACTTATAAATAAAATTTATCGATTTATCATAAAATACTGATTTCATTATACTGTAATAAAAAACAGTATGCTCCTTAATAATTTTTCACTGTTTAGCTTAAGCTTTAGCTTAAGCTTAAGCTTCCACGTATATATTTATGATTTTTTTATTGTTATCTATAATACGAGTGTCTTGTGTATGTACTCATTTTAATTATTTTTTCACGTAAAAATTGAAATACTATTTAGATAAAATATTTTTAACGATAATTTGCTATTACAATTTATAAATATGCACTATTATTCATATTTTTAACATGCACTTATATAAATTTCAAATAAAAAAAAAAATTGTTTTTTCTTTCTTTTTATAACACGGAAGACGTTAAATATCTATTTATCTCAGAAACGTAGATTGTGGATTCGCACTCACGCAAGGCTTTTTTTATCTTACGTTTGCAAACAATTACTATTAATTAAATGAGTGATAAATACTTCAGTGATTGCAAAATTGACAATAATTGCAAATGTTATTAAATGTGAACCGTGTAAGAATCGGCACATTAAATATCCACTATTTATTTGGTTGATATGATTATACTGCGAGAGCATGCGTTTATCCTGCTAACATTGAGACTGATGAAATGCATAAGGTATATTGTACATGTTGGGTGTTGGATGCTGTTATTTACTACCGGATTTGTCCCCGGTGAAATCCATACCTTCCGCAAGTTACAGTCCTATAGTTGGTCTCGAAGGCATTCGCTCTTTATCAGTGGATCAACCGGAGGCTCGCGAGAGGACGACAGCGCGGGCCGCGGCCAGCCCCGACCAGATTATCAGCCCACAGAACCACGTTCTCCGCCACTGAATTTGTTATAAGCGCGAAAATTGACAAGCCGTTTACTGTTAGTTCCATAGTCGATAGATCCAGCCTCTCTGATATCCCGTCGTCATTAAAGCGATATTTGAATTTGTCCGGGACAATATTGCAGGTGATCGTAACCGCGTACTTGCTATGGCCATCGAAAATCATGATTATCATTGTGTCTTCCACTGTGGAACATATGCTTTACACATGAGTTTCCTACCCTCTCGATTCTCTGCCTTCCGCATCTAGCCTCCTCTCGCATTTTTCTTCTGATTATATCAATTCATCTATCAGAAGGTCAGCTAATACTTTGTTTGCCAGTTTTTTGGTACCGTTACAACTCTTTTCTTTCCCATCGAAAGTCGTCTCTTCGACAGATATTATCCATTGAGTTTCGCCAAATACTTCTGTATTCAGTTTTTTTTATACATTGGACCCAAAGTTTCAAAAAAATTACATTATTTTCTAAATACTTGTACCACCATCATGATCAAATAGAAACCGAAAATTCATTTCGAGTAAAAATAATGCATGCAAAGGCATCAAAGAACGACTAAAAGCTGATTTAATGCAGAAATATTGGTTTTATTGTGTAAGAATTTAATACTCTATAATCAGATTAGTAAAATTATTATATCTTAAGGCCAGGAATTAAGGAAGTATCTACATTTCATTAAAGATGTAAAGTTTATCGTTATCATTTACGAGTATGTACCCATAGTTGACGTAATATTTTCAGATTCTCTTGTTCCTTATTCTTTTTTCTTATCTTCTATCTAAGATAAATATAACCGGATGTATAATCAAGATTATGTCACAATAGCTTCTTGTAAAAAGCAACTAAAAACACTTAATTTTTTTTTTTTGAAATGTAGTGAAATGAAATATCATCATCGAGATTATGAGAGAGGATAGGGCTAAGGCTCTAGTGGAGGATCACCCCGGTGCGTGGATCGTGGAGTAATGAACGCTAGGCAGCTCTGATACGTAGACCCTGCACAGCAGGCCAAGTACTCTGCCAGAAGTTGAAACATACTACACGACACGTTTTTAAACTCATTTAATTTCATACATCCCAATATAGATTACCTAATATGTATTGTATTACTGTATAACCATTAAGAGTTTTTTTAGGTTTTAAGTATGCCTACGCGTTGATGTTTAGTTTTTTCGTCTCAAATAAATATTGTTTTGCTTTTTCTGTTTCTTTTTTATTAGGCAAGTTTTGGAGTAAGGTTGTACGCTTTCGCTTGCGATGTTGTTTAAACGTATATTTTGAACAAAATCTTTTTTGCTTATTTCATTACACTACCTACAATTGAAGGATGTAATTTTGTCATAATGAAATGTCTACATGTACTTTTGTCAACTGCAGGGATCTTCGTCTTCTATCAGGTCAAATCCGTATCAAAACTCCGTAGAATACAATTCGTTTGTTGTATTCGATCTTCAATCAGTGCTTTTAACAAAATATTTGCTTAAAGTTTATTAGTAAACAATAGTGGGAGCATATAGAAACTTATGTAGTGCTTATGCTGAGCTGAAAAGGGTTGCGGAGGACCGAGAGGAATGGAGATCGAGATGCAAGATTCTGTTGCTGCAAATCGATCTACCGGATTGATACTGCGAAGAAGATAGAAACTAACAGAAAAATTTAGATTTAGAGGTATTTAATGGCATCATCAAGCCCCTAAGCTTTTATCGTTCTTAAAAGATGTTTTGTCTGATACATATTTTAATATCTTAATCACTTTGATCTGTGTTTGTGATTATTAATTATAAGCATGTGTATATTTTATAAAATGCACTTTTTTTTAATTTAAGTCACATATTTACATTGTTTTTTTTATACTGATTTGTTTACTAAACGAATTATTGATCAATGTCATCTGGCCAACTCATTTATGAAGCTAAATAAATGCACTTTTTTAGTAAAATATTCACTGACCAAACATGTACCAAATCGCGATTTTAAAACCATCTATCTAGGCACATTTTCTAAAAAAAAAATTAAATAATAAGTTTACTCACATCCTATACGTAATAATAAATAATGAAATATTTACTGTGGTACTTACTAAAATAAATAGACTGCCGGAAAGTAATAATATTAAGCTTGTGAATAAAATGAAGACTGATAGAATAATAATAAAAATATACATACTTTGAATATATACTATGGCGACATCTGTCGTACGATGCTAACAATGCTATAAATACTAGTTTCACCGCAGTCAGTCTGGGCACAGTAATGGCGTGATTTGCCGAGCGGTATGAATACCTGGGCATATGGTGGTGGATTCCAAGGTCCGCGGTTCGCATCCCGCTTCTGCCGTTATTTTTGTGCTTGGATTGACGCGTTGAAAAAAGAATTTTATGTATAGTGTATGTATATTTAAGTAATGATAATATTGTAATATAGTCAATGATCTATAAAAGTAGATTAGAATATTGAAATAATAAAATAATATTCTAATAAAAATTAAAAAATTAATGAAATATTGATGTGAGGAATGTCATTAAAGATGGTATTTGATGTATATTTGTAGAATTAGAAAATTTAAATATGCTTTAACCCTTTTACATCGGTTGTCGCCATATGACGTCATAAGATTCCCCGACCGTTGACATTGGTTGACGTGATATATCGTTTTGGTACTTTCTTAGAATAGTTTTTTATGCATCATCTGACAGCTAAAGGATACAAGAACCAATGTGATATATGAAAATAGACCAGATAAATACATTTATGCTTCAAATATTAGTTTTATAATTGACAGTATAATTTGTATACAAACTGAGTCGTAATGAAAGGGTTAAAAGAGTGAAATACTTCAATAATTATAATCTACTTAGATATTATACGCTGTAATATAATGTACTTTAAATGAAGTTTGAAATGCAGAGGTGACTCGGAACGAAGCGTTTATCACTAAAGTCTTATGTTGCAGCTAAGGAGTTGGTGCAGTAGAATATTTACGTATTTAGTTTTGATGTGATGATTTGTTCAATTCGAGGATTTGATCTGCGAAACAGTTAGCAATTGGGACTATCTAATCAGTGATAGTGAGGGTTGCCATTACCGCGTTTTGTACCGCAGCGTCCCGCTTTACCGTGGCGCGGAATAGGCAGCAGCCGACGTTTCAGGAATCCGACTACATTTGTCAGGTGCGAACGGGAGGCCTTATTAACATTCCCGAGGCGGGAGAGGGACGCCGCGCGGCCGTAGCTCCCGTCTTTTTTTACAACATACCGTCTCTCTCGCGCTCGTCGTCGCCGGTCGGAGCGAGAGGGAGACGGGCAAAGCCGAATCGGGATTCCTGATGAGAAAAACACGGGCTTATTTGAATACGGCGACGGCGAAAGGGCGAAAATGCCGGCGGAAGGCGCGGCGCTTGCGACCGTCTGGTGCCGCGTAGGTTTCCCGCCTGGTTATGGGAGGGGCGCGGGGAAGCTCGCGGCCATTGCCGTAGCGGAGGCGTAAGCAACCAAAGATTTTCGATCAATAAGAAATGCCACAACTTTCAAGCCATAATTCAGAGTTTTGTAATGCTTGTTTTGTGTTTGTAAAATATTCTTTATAAATGATTTAAAGTGTTATCACTAAAAAGGGTGTTTAATTATTTGATAACAATATTTAATACAGATTCTAATTTTACATCTTTAAATGTGGTCGTTAACAGTTCAAAATCTAGAAACGTTAATACTTTTGAAGTTAAGATGATTCTAACGGAAACGTTAATAATATGAAATTACCACATATTTTAAATTCATCTCAGCTTTAATAAAAAAGAGGTTAATTAAAGGATTTATAATGGCAATATTAGTTACGAAAGGATAAATAAACTTATTAAAAAAAAAAATGTATTTTGTTACGCTTACAATTAAAATCCAAGGTAAATCATTCAAATTCCTTCCATACAACTCATTCCAGATATGCTTGTTTAACCAAGACTGGAAAGATTTTGGTTACTTCCTTATTCAATTTTTAGTGTAATATATTTGATTTTCTATTTTACTTGTATCTACAAAAAAAAAAAATATTTTTCAAAAGTGGTGCAAAACATTTCAATCGTTTTTAAAATTTATGAATTGAGATATATAAAAATAACTCGTTATTAGCTTAAACATATATTAAAATGCTGAATGGTTGGCCATAGCTCGAGTCGATGTCGTCTGCCGCGCGGTTGCCAGGTCCCTCGATCTGTTCTTGCGGAGCTTTGCAGGGGGGGTCTTAGAACAGGTAAGAGCAAGGAGAGGCCATTAGATTTGCGGTCAAGACGACAAGTTTGGGAACCATTACGGCCAGGAATCTCGTGCAATCAGGAATAATAAAAAATAATAGAGCTGCCTACAAGAAAAATGGCGCTTTAACATAAAATAATACAACGAAATTAGCCACATGTTTTATACCATTATGCGAGGCGTGATGGATGGATTACAACGCACAAGTAACTTCCTGAATGAAAGATCTCAAACAGCTTCTAACTTACATAATATAACAAATATATATAAGTCATTCTGTAAACGCTACTTATTCATAGTGAGTATATATTGAACAAGCATCTGATATTTATGGATGTTGTGTGTATGTGGGAGTAGAGTCAAATGATGTTGGCGAATTAACACTCCACATCTTGCGTTAAGCATATCTTGTTGAGCGTCATAGAATTCCTTTATTAGAATTCTTCATCACGATCTTGCAGTATTTTAAGGTAAAGTATATAAATAAGTAAATGAGTTTTATGTAAATAGTTGCGTTGGAAAAATTAATAAAAAATTATGACATCACTATCCATGAAGTTATATCAGTGAATTAATTAAAGCACATGCAAGAGAATAGCAGTAGAGGATTGTAAGCATAAGAGTAAACTTGATATGGCATATGCAAAATGTTATACGCATATGAAACTTGATGTTAAGTAGTTGAATAAGCATGGATTGGTTGAGTAAATTACAGAATTAATTAATCCGTGTCAACCCATCTTTTTTTCCATGATGTACTATTTTGTAAAAAAAAAACATGGTCACATTATGAAATAATTTTTGCGAGCGTCTTTCCTTTAAATTTAATTTTCCAATGGAATTCGTTACTGCAGGCTATATTCATATTTCATAGATCTTGCATTTCACATCAGAATTGAATTTCCGTTTCCATATAAAATTTAATACGCTGTACAGCTTACAAAAATATATTTTATTGAAGTATTTCTCATTTCATATAATAAACAAATCATTAAAATTAAATATACTTAAAACGTATTTTGAAATTTTTTTTTTTTTTATCGATCGGCGTGCAAATTATAATGGCAACTAATCGACGATTGCACTATCAAAGTAATCACATATTGTAACTGAACAAATATTTTTTTGCTTAAAGTTGTGTCCATTTATTATATTCATTAAACTGCTGTTAAAACGTTGAATATTTCGTAAGTGTTTTTTTTTTCCGTTTTTTGTCACATATACATTTCCAGTCTGCTTATGTTTGAACTTGTATTTAGCATGTTTTTGTCATTTTTTGCTGAATTTACGTATAAAGTAATTTCACAAATTAAACGTAACATGGGTATTGCGTGTCTTATCCTTGGGTTTCGTTTGCCTTGCCCTGGAAGGTCCTGGCTGTAGAGGTGAGGAGGAACGTTTCGCGCCGTCGCCGCCAGAATTGGACTCGTTGAAATTCCTGGCGCGGGGCGCACCGCCACAATTACATTTATACGCCGCGGCGGGACCTCTCCGATAATAATTGATTGCGGTGCCACCGGCGCTCTAACTCTGAGAGTTGTACACCCCTGGTTTTTCCAAAAAAGATCTAGATTTACTTTCAAACTTTTCTAAAAAATTTTTTTTAAAAAAATTCTTTTTAAAAAAAATTCTAACTTTCAAAAAATTCGAAGTATCGAAAAATTCGAAAAATCTGTACTACTAGATTGAGTAAAGCACTCACATTCTCGGCCCTTGTGAATGTTCATGATTTCGAAAAATATTTTAAATTCATTTGTGATATGGACTAGAATTTACTTGTCTTACATCCGCAACACGCTGGAAGGCAATGAAGCTTTCTTGATTATGCGCACATTAAAATAATGTCAGTCAATAGTTTACAATTATATATTAATTTTAATTAAAAAATTAACACATTAAAAATATTAAGTTCTATTTCACATTTATTTTTAAATGATTGGGAATGCTTTCTCAACAGTTGTGGCCACTGCACAGAAGTATTCAATGGAAAAAAAACTATTGAAACATGTTAGAATCACAGTCAGCGATGGTAATGGAAGATATTTTATTATTTACCAAAAGTACGAGAAAAAATTGACAAGAAGCAAAAGATGTAATTGTTTGATGATATAAACATATATGAATAAATTTTATAAATGGCTTTCTTCAACAAGTTTTCAGATCTACCAAAAAAGCATGAATTGCGGTTCAAACACTGAGCTGAAGAGAGCTGCATAGGATAAGCCGCAGTGTAGAACAAGTTGCCAAAAAATTGTTAGGATTGATATTGTAGGTAAAATAAACCTGGTTGGTGTGAACCTGTAAAATTCATGTCGTAGAAAATTATTTGAAATTGGTGCTAGACTCAAGTTGTTCAGTGAAAATCAAAGATCTTAAATAATAATTATTGCTTATGATTTGTGAGTGAGCATTTACTAGGCTGCCTGATTGAAAGTTACTGAAAGGTCAGTTAATACACTTAAATATTTGCTTTAAATATTACAAAGGCTTATTATATTATATAATTCAAAATATTAGTAGTCGAATTAAGTTTAAGTATTATATATGATTAATAAAAAAATATGTAGATAATTTAATTAACATTTAATCTTGTCAACAAAAGCAGTAGTTTTTTGTGTTTAATTTGAGTTGATTGTTCTAGAATAGATTTCAATCAAACATTAAAGGCGCCTGCACTAATTACCCCAAATTGCCGAAGAGAAAGCCTCAAATTGTGAGCACACAAAGGCATATTTCCACATTACTTGTCGAGTGTAGCCATTCACTTACCGAATACAAAATTGTTTGTTTCTTCTCAAGGCGTCTGCTCTTACTCGAGGTGGGATTAAACTTAAAAAAGTTTTCCATTAGTGGGGAGGATCTAATAGGCCTCTGTTTATTCCGAAGAAACAGTTGTCGAGACTATGGAAGAAAATACTCAGGTGTCAATTGATAGTCAAATCAACATAATAAACACTACCCGACGGTTTTTAGAGCCCGGTGTATGGCAAGAGAAACGTCATGGCTTCTGTACAATGAATGCACAGTGCAGGTCCGCATCGATGCTTGATTATTCCAAAAACTCCCAACCGTACCTGTCATACCAATAAATAATTGGACACTTAAGGTAATATATCTAGTTTTCTCTTTTCTGGACCTAGAGAACCTCGACATGTCATACAACATATGCATGAAGTTTATTTAAGTGTAAAGGGGATATTCACTCGAGTATATCTATCTGTTTGAATAAAATGACATTTTATGATAAGAGGACATAGATATTCAGAGATTTGGACATCTTGCTTGTTTAATATTTAAATATCGTTTTTTTCTCAACATGTTTCGAGTATAGTGTTTCTCATAAATTATTGCACGTATTAGAATTTTTTGAATTCTCGTCAATGATTTTCAAATATTTATTATTTTTCGTTTATATTCCTTTGAAAAGGACATTTTACGGATTTCACTTACGTTTATTTAAATTTATTGAAAATATTAAAAATATAATTCGTAGCAATAACTTCTAACTTCATTATAAAATTATCAAGTAGAATTAGAAAGTGTTGTTTTTATTTTGTTCTTAATATTTTTTTGACACATTTCAGCAACGGACCTGACTTTTACTGACGAATGTACTATATTTTAATAGTTTCAGAAGACTTATTCACATACGTTTAATAATTTCATCTTTATTGTATTCTCTTTTAATGGCTTGGAGTAAACTTATAAAACAATGAACATTGCAGCAAGGATAAATAAATTGAAAGGAATTTATTTGCTAGCAATATGGTTTATGACGTGATTAAGAGATTCTCATATTGTGTATTTCATATAAAAATATTGTACTGAGAATAATATTCTCAATAACTTTAAATGCTCTTTTAGAAGTATTGTGAGGGCTGTACAGAATAATTAAAAATATTTAGAGTCAAATTTTCTTTATGGTTTTTTTAAACAATCCAATAAATCTAAGTGCAATAATTGAACTTGCTTAGTCCATACAAGCAAATAATGCTGTAAAAGAGTCAAAAGTGTTCTCATAGAATGTAATTATAGAAGTAATTTCACGATTTTACGACCACTTTGCTGATTAGTTTTGTAATGAATGAAATAACATTATTGTAATTACAAATAACATTTATAATTATAAACTACATAATGCTAACTGACAAGTATCGGCGAAACTGCATAATTACAATTAATTTTTAAAAAATCTTAAAAAAAATAGTTTTATTTAACAATACATCAGCCTGGCTGAACGCAATTCATCTGACATTAAAAAAATCTAGTATTTTGTTATGACATATATTTTAAATGATTACTTTTTTTCTTCTTTTTTATGCACACGATTTAGACTGCATTAAAAATGACGTCTTTTATTGATGAGCAACTACTAACTCAATACAAAGTCTTAATTCGCCCATTTGCTTAATATAAACACAATACGTCCTTGTATTACATTAAATTCATAATTTATCTAATGCAGTGAATCATGAAATCATTTGAGTCTACAAAGTACTTACGAAGTACTTACGAAGTTATTTAAAAAATCTAAAAAAATCTAAAAAAATCACCTGGGTCTAAATAGTTAAAATAAAACGCACCGAAGATTCCAATATAATTGTAAGTAAAATAGAATATTCGCATATTATATTGCATTGAGTTGATAGAAACATCAAACATGATTATTATATATAGTTCCCGCAGTTATTTGCCTTTGAACAGTTAATAGAAAAATGTAAACACATTCAAAGCTGAGAACTGTTTTTAACATAGCTTTTCTCTGATTCAAAGCTTCGAATTGTATGTGTATATGACAGCTGTGATGTCAGTGTTGCTTGTATAAAAAATATTGATCTTATGATTGAAGAAATATATAAAATCGTATGTTTAATTTATGGTTGCGGATAAGCCACCAAAATAGTTTGATGAATAAAAATAAAATATTTTTCTTGTTCCGGTATTGCAATCCCTAGTATCCACCATGCGAGAGGACAACACTGGACCCTGGGCGAGAGGTGATGAAGGAGTGAGGGAGGAAGGGAGTGTGGGAGGGAGACAGCTGCCCTCCCCCTCCCCCGATCGCCCCCGCCCGTGGCCCTCGCTGGGTACAGTAGCGCCGCCCGAGGGTCGGTTTCTATCAAATCTATCATGATAATATTATATCGCGGAGCTGCACGCCAGTGGCGTAACACTGACGCCTCCAAGCACCCGATTAAAATGCATTTCATTAATCAAATAAACATGTTTTGTAGTTGATGACTCTCACAGAAATGACCCTTAAATATGTTTCAAATATGAAGCTACGAATTGCTTTATAAATTAAACACATTGAATAACCTTTATAGTCGATGCCATAATTAAAAATATTGTTTTTATCACTTTTAGTTTGTGCTGCGTAAAACGATAATAGTCTACCTAATGTATCGGCCTTCGTTGGATTATTAGATGACAATTTAAAAATAACTTGTATAGGTATAAAATTGAATGTTTTTAAAATGCAAAAAATATATATATTTGTTAGGTTATGTAAAATTTAACTAGCAAGGCGACCTGTACATTTATAAACGACAAATAACTTTATCAAAATAAATAATCATCGATGGTTTATTGGAAAGTATTTGACCTAAATCAGTATAATATATATTTTATTTAAATCTTATATTCCTTAATTATATTATGGCTATGTATCTTTTCAATTCTCCATTACCTAACTATGCGTAATGCACAATTTTACAACTGAAAAGAGAACTAAACAAAAAGCCGCAAATTCTCCCGCGCAAAAACCGCAAAAATAAATAATTACAATTCCCGCGAGATCAAAAAATACCTAACCTACAAAAAAAAAACCGAGCCGCCAACAATAAAAAATCACCAGCCATAAATAATTTACAACACACAAAAAGCGCGATAAGGACGGAGATATGGGAGATTTTACTATTGGCGTTGTTACACTTGTGCGAGAGAGAGACGGAGCTATTATTCATGGGTTGGCTCCTGGAGTAATAATGATGGCAATAATAATCCAAGAGCCGGAGTGCCCTCTATAGTTAGGCAATGATAATAATCCAAATTTGATTCCGAAATATAATTCGAAGTACGTAATTCCCGCTCACCGCTCTTTGTACGAATGCACTACCCGGTAATGACTCCTCCGCGCCCCGCCCCACTCCCGACTGCCTCCACGACCGACCCAACTTATGATTTGATATCCATTAAAGATACGTCCAAACAGGGTGACCAGGCGTTGGAAGTGATGAACGGAAGAATACCATGATTAAATGAATAAAAGTATTACAACGATTCCGTTTAAAAAAGGAAATGTAAATAGTTAGCTGAATTTATTAGGAGTAGAGTGTTGACTGAATGATCATGTATTATTATAAAAAAAGAACGGTATTTCTCATCAAATCAAAGACTTATTAATGTTGATTAATAAAAGTTCTTGTTTGTAAACAACTTCAAAACAATTCTTACTGCATTCAAGATGTAGTACAAAACTGAGATTTTATAGATTTAAACAAAGTATTTTTCTACAAGCGACTAAAGTCAAAGATTTCAGTGAGAAAAAAATCGCTGTGTTTGTTTTCGTGATTAGGATTTGCTCGACGTGATCCATGTTAAGGAAATATTGAAAATATTGTCAGCTCTTGACTTAAACAACAATAAATCATGTTTGTCTTCGTAATTGGTGACCCATTTGTCATTTATTTCTTATAGTAAGTTTAAGCTTTCATATAACCTTTTACGTTGCATATCGCTCGTTTATACGTATGGATCTTGCTGTTGATCTACTTTATCTCTCTGTATAGATCTCGCGGTCACCCCACGTACGGAGGTCGTGTACTGGTGTCCTTATGGGGCAAGCTAGCGCCGACACCTAATGATATATTTTTTGTTTTATCTCCAAGTTCCCTGCGCCCGCTCCTCCCGCGCCTTTACCGAGCGGTCACTCTAAAATTTTTTCGTTACCTTTTATCTGGGATCGGCTTCTTTGCTCTCAAACTTCAGGGCTGACGAATAAAAAGCTCGTCACTGAATTTCAAAGCTTTTACAAAATACGATAGTCACCTACGTAGTTATTAAACGCATAGTATTTTTGAAGAAACTTGGCGCGTCATACATATAGATATGCAAGTAAATACATAAATTTAGACTAATCTCTGCATCATTATTTACTGAAACCCTTATTTTAATAGTAAAGTGTAAAATTGTTTGATCAATTTAGTAATGAAGAATTTTATAAAAAACTAATTTCCACCCATAGACGCTCTCTATATTTGATTTCCATCGCCATCTAAAATGGTGAGAGCCCAGGTTTCCATAGAAAAAGCATTCGTAGTTTATGCTCTCCTATGACATTCGAATGGTCACTGGATCATCTACATCCAGCGATAGCTCAGGGTGGAGCATAGCCATTCAGAAGGAGCCAGGATGATGGTGTTGTTAGACTTTCTTATCCTGCTCCAGAAGCCGGCAACACGGCGACGCAATAATGCTGGGAATGAATGGACTCTGCCCTCCACAAACATGTCAGATGCTCTACAGAATCTAGGGATTACCACAAATTGGCGATATGAATTATTAGACGCAACTTTGAGTTTCTCACACTCACCGCATTGATAACGCAACATGTTGTTTTGATAGAGTAAAGTTGTGACTCTCAGACATTGCACATTTAGTTAAAACACGTTCCTCCGTTTCCAAAGTGTGAAACGAAGTCTTTCACCAAACATCCATCTAACTAGTAAGCATTTTTTTTTACTAAAATTTAAATACGTTTTAATTTATTTCAATATTTTGCGATTGTCGACCCTGTCTGAGACTGGTGTCTTGCATTCATCCGAGAGCCTCAGCGACTCACACAGCCTCATGCACACATGCACATAGATGCATCTCCTTTAGCTGCCATATCTGAATGACATTTATGTGGTGAGGAACGCGTTTGCATAACGCGGCCGATGTGCATCTTCTCATTAGAGCGAACTCCGTATCCTATTCAATCATTATTGCACGATAATCATTTAGAATCCTTTCAGCCCGCGCATGAAATTTCACTCCTTGCGATTATCTCTTTGTGTAAATTATCGTTCAATTGTACTTGAGCATAAGCTATCGGAAGGATGCGTTGATTGTCCGCAAATTATGTGCGCATTCGTCATAGATAGATTTATTGATAAGGAATTTAAAAGGGCGTGATATTATTTTATATCAAATATGCCTTTTTGCTTTTTGATCAACGGCAGTAACGCATTATAAGTGTTCTCGTTTGATTGCTGAATTAAATAAAAACACTTATATTTCGTGTCGCGTCTAAACACGGATCAAAATATAGATTAGTCACCACTGATTAGGTTACCGAATGTCTTTGGTTATAAGTAAAGAAAATGAAGAAAAATTGAATTTGCTCATTATTTTAATATCATGATTTATTGATCCGATCTTTGAGTTGCTTTATGCTATTGATTGCATGCGTCCACAGTACGCGCGATGTAAACGTACTTTGACTTGTATGAAATGAAGTTACCACAAGCGCCCAAGAAAAAGTTCACACAGACGTACGGTGTCAATTACCCAGCGTAGAACCAGTAAATTATTTTATAACGCACTCCATAAGAAGTAAATTCTTTATTATGTTTATGCGGCGTGGACTGACAAGTAGGTCGGAGAAATCTTTATTCCATTCTTGCTCATTGTTCTACAAGTTCCACGGAGCTGATCTCTCTTTAAAAATTAGAACTATTTCTTGTTTTTATCTTTTCGAATCGTACAGATAATCAATTCCGCATTTGTATCTTTCACATATCTTAATTTTTACTGTGGCGCTTTTTTGGTGGATTTTTAAATCTATTTTTACATTTTTTTCGAACTCTACTTAAAAAATATTAAATATGGCGATAAAATGCGAAACATGTTTTATTATTGAGTAAAATGACATGAAATTAACACACAAATTGTATTATTTCCTTTTATTGATTTGTTCTTTGTAATAATGTCATCCCAAACATTATGATCACATTCATATTCAGTACAAGTTTTTTTATTTACAGTATAATTATGATTATTTCATATTAAAAAAAATCAACGCAAATGTATTTTTGTAACAATAATAATAATTATCATCACAAAGCGCGAAGCTTGTTTTCAAATCATTGACCATGACGATTCATTTTGCAGCTTTATTGCTTTATACAGAACGATTCTTATTTTCGATACTAATTCAACAATGGGAAAATTAGTGGTCCATAGGACTTTAACCTTGCATTTTTTATCACGGTCTCTACAAGCTCACAGTGTCACAGAGTCCCAAGTTACGTGAACGTCAGTGATCTCCATAGGATTATATATTTTCTATGTCACACAGATTTAAGTCCCATATCGTCGTTATATTTTACAATCCGTATACATATTCATGATATCTCTATTGTAAATTTTGCATAAGAAATGCACTTAAAAATGCTAGGCGTTGCGTTTATTTAAATCATTGTACTAGTGTTTTCACTATTTGCTTATAATAGTTTATTTCAATATATCCAATATTCAGATTTGTTAATAATTTTTTTCGAGTTCATTATTTGCAACATTTCAGAAATGTGAGTGTTTAGGGTTAGAAAAATAGAGATCCGAATCATATTTAAAATTCAAATTTTATTAAAAAATTTCGATCGATTAGAATGACGATATTTAAACTTTTGTAATTTGTTTCATTAAAATACAAGAAAGTTGACATAGAATCATAACACATTATTAGATAAAATCGATGAAAACCATATTCGGTAAACATTGAAAATGTTACCTAGTAATTAATATAATTAACCGAATCCAGATGGTTTAATTTGAAGAAGACGAAAGAAAGCATATGAAGCTGAGATAGTATATCGCTTCTGTATATATCAGAAGAAAAAGCAAGTGAAACAAACGAATCAAAATAAAAGTAATATATGTAAAATTAAACTGATTGGTGTTATATTGGTAATATTTTGTGTATATTTGCTTCATTAAAGACATGTATTTAGGTTTTTATTTCGCCATTCGTTGATGTCTCCCAAAAAGCTTTCGAAGTTATTATTATTTATGATATAGAACGAATATCAATGCAACAAATAACATAAGAAGAAGTTTCATCAATAATTGTTTATTAAAAAGTAAATTTTGAGTAACAGCTGTGTAAATTTGTGAAGTTTTTATTTATTTTTTCTACTCCAAACGAATATCAATGATGTAAGGGGTGAATCAAAAGGGCCCGAAAGCTCTAATGGAATTTAGATTAGCGTACTCAATGCCCGGAAGTTATCCGTTGAATTTGAACGTATATATTACAGTTTCACCGTGTCCTTAATGTTTATAAATCAAACAACCCAAGTTCCACTAAAACGTTATTGCCTTTTCAATAATTTACGATATCTTTAGAAAACCATGAAAAAAATTGAACAGTTACACGTGTTTTATTCAGCCGTTGTAAATTCACTTTGTAAATTTTTATTTTATTTCTCCATTCAGCGCTATAAAAATTAGGTGGTAGACAGTTAATAAAACGGTCATCCGGTTCTCGAAAGATTGTATATTGCAACTCACCACAATATTTATAATCGACCGACGTTAGGAACTTTTGGTTCTCACTGATAATTATTTTCCATCGACATTTCTCACCTTCACCCAGAAACGAAGCAGCTGCATACAAATACCTGAAATAATATCACCAGGCTGATTCAGGTAAATAAAGTATAAAACTGATTAAAAAAATGGTCGTTAGTTTTTTAGCCAACATACTTTAACGTCATTAGGAATTAAAGGCAAACTCTATTTTTTTTTGCTTTAGTGTGTATTGATATAAAAAGAAATATTTTTGAAATGCTTCTTTTTATGTAAACACGCACAGCAGACCACGAATAGAGGATCAAGGTCCTTCAAATACTGACGCTCAACAAGGTTGTCTGGGTGCTGCGTGTAGGAAGGATATGTAGTGATTGCACGTGTTAATTAATATACATCTTGAACATATTCATAGTTTATATGGGAGAAAACGTAGATGCTTAGGACCATTTTCAACAAGATTTTTTATCCTGGAGTCGACTTATATTAACCGAGTATGATGATTTAAAATAGTTTCATGGCTCTGACGTTTATAAAAAGATGGTATGAGGTATCAATTGAGAATGTTCTGGATAGCAGTTTCATAGGATATAAGCGATAAAATTATAAGTGAACTGAATTAACATTTGTGCTATTTGGATTTAAGATTAGACGTCAGAGTGGTATTGTTTATCAGATCCGCTGCTTTAATAATTTAATTTTAATTATTGCAAAATAAGCAGCTAGATATCCGTGCTGCAGGAACAGTTTATGTTTAAAAACTGGATGCAGTTTTAAATAAAACAAAATGAGAAACATCTTAAAAATGAATACTCAGTTTATTCTGGAAAATGTTAGACAACAAAATAAATGGCCAGATTTTTAATAAAATTTTAGTCAGAATAATAAATAAATTATTACTTTTATTTTAAGACAGGTTTCATAATGTTTGTATGTTAAGGTAAGGTTGATTTGGGACACTAAAACTAAATGTAGAACATGTGAAATAATGCAAAATACTAATAATTTACTTATTTATTCCGACTAAATAATATTAATTCTGACCGGAAAAATACGAGCCGAAATGCTATCGCAACTGCATGAAAACTCGGCATACTGCAATAAAAGAGTTATGTTTCTTTTTTGAAAAACAAAAAAAAATTATGGAATAATTTAAAATCGACTATGTTCTTCGGATCTGGCTGCAAAACATGTTCCCTGTATCGGATGTATATTTCATACACAACTTAGTGCGATCGTTAAACGGTGGCGCAAGCTTTTTATTCTTTAACAGGCTGGCGGCATGTGCTGAGCACGGCCCCGAGCTAGTTCCCCGACGCACGGGGCAATAATCGTTGTCGTGACGATATAATAATAAAATGATTATAGTTTTGTGTGTTTCAGCTCGATTTTGAGCATCAAACGCGGGAATTCGGCGAGATACAATCTTGATTGCGTTCATTGCGACTCTCGCCCAGCGGAGAAAACTAATTGTTGTTCTCTCCGCAGCTCATTCGTGTTATTAAAGACATCGACGTGGAACGCCAAACTGCTTTAGTGTGTTGTATCAATGTGAACACGCGGCACGCGATAATCGCCACAGGGACATTATTAAGATACGATTTTTTTTTTTGAAATGTCTTGGTACTTTGTAAATTATTTCTTTTTACCATCCTTCACCTATTGATACAAATAAAAATTCCCAACAAACGCCATCTTATACGACATTTCTCTTATAAATAAATTGGAAAATAATAAACCACGGGCACGGGCGAACTACGAACTTTGAACACGAATCACATGAACGCAATGAACGCTCATTTCGACAAACATTCTTATCATACTCTTAATTCTGTAGTATTTTTTAGTTAATCTTCATAAATTTATGTTAAAAATATATTTTCACATTCATTACACATTTCAAATCTAGTATGTTTTTATGTATACGAGTATATTCAGATAATTATGGAAATTACAGCAATATAATAAAGGGTCAAAAATCCGGGTCGACGCCTTCCTTAGTAATAACTTTTAATTGAAATATTTTTAAATATATCAATTAATTCATCAATTGATGAAAATTACATGTGTAGTAACCATGAATAAATTATGTTTGATACACATTGATCAAAAGACCTGCAAATTTATGTAGTATAAAATGTATTAAAATGCAAGTATTTAGAACCTGTATATTTTATTTTTAATAAGACAAAAAAATAAAATCAATTTGAAATAGCCGATAACGAAATTAATACGTTTTGATATTTACATACTGCAGTAAAAAATATTATGCAACACGTTGTACGGAGCAAATCCACGTCACTGTGATTGAATTCTCGATCAAACTGCAATAAATAGAATATCTATTACAAATTACACGTTAATTTTTAACTCAATTACTCTAATAATAAAATGTAATCTAACTAAAAATAAAATAGGTCCAATGAATATTAATAAAATTTCAATTAATATTCAATAACATTTAGTTTGTGAATTGGCGTGAAAAATGTCTGAATTTTTTGAAGGTTGATTGAAAGTGATAAATGAAAATTTTATACTGTGAAATTCAAGACTTGTATGAAGACATACGTGTGATATAGAGGAAGAATTTTTGATTCTTTAAAAAGCATGATAATAAACATCACCGGAATGCGAGTAATCATCGATTTTTTCTGTCCAAAAAACTTGCAACGTACTTGCCATATATATTTGTCATTAAAAGTGCTTCGAATAAAAATGTAGGTCTGCATTCACTGAAAGAATTCTTAACTCATCAGGGTAACACTACGAAATTGACTGCAGGAAGATTTCTAATGCGACGGGTCGGCGGGCCTGATTATCAAACCCTATTATTCCCTTTTCAAAGAGCTTTGTTGTTTTTTTTCGCTCAGTTAATAACCATATCGCCTCGCATTGCGAAGGGAGCTTTGGTGTTTTGCGGCCGGGGCCTCGGTCATCGTATTACTGGCCTAAGTTTCGTCAGTCAAACTTCATTCCCAAAATAAAAAGTCATTTTTTGAATCATACTTACGTGTTTCAGTTAACACGTTTTTATTATATTGATTTTTTCACACATAAAAATAATTTGAAAAAAAAGTATGTAATCTATAGAAATTATACAGCCTGTTAGAAAAATGTTTCTTGTAAAGAAGCTTTTGTATCGTGCTTTTACGTTATTTACATGTACTTAAGGCACTTTACTTCGAGATCCATTAAAATTATATATTTATACTGGATTTTATATTGTTATTTATATCACAGGCACTAAAATCATAGCTTCGCAATAAGAGCTTCCTCAGAGCATTGCTTTTATGTGCTAAAAAGAATAATAAATTAATTATAACAATATATTTAGCAAAGCCTAATAAACACCAAAATGTGCCTTAGATATCGCAATCGCCATATCTGTAAGTCCCTTGTAAGGCGCCGACAGTTATATATACTTCCAGGTGGACCACCATGTGCAGAGATGTTTTGGGTGAAAGCGTGATCAATGGCAGCTGTCAGAGCTATGTGGCTGCAATCTGTGTTGTAAATAAGCTGCAGAAATGGAATAGATATTAGGAGAAGTGGATTTATATTCATATATTTAAAATTTAAGTATTTTTCGGTTGCACGTGTTCAGTGTGCGTGTGAACTGTACAGAGCGTTTACATACTAATATTAAAGGCTCGAGTGTTTTCACGGGCTACCTGAGCTTGGCAGTGCTCCCGAGACGGTGGCTGATGGAGGTACCGGCGCGCCCTTCTAAAACACAGGTAGAGTAATTAGGAGCTTTCAATTTTGATTTCGGCCGCGGTGGTCCGTTAACCGAACTCGGTGGGATGGACCACTCGACGCTAGGAGATCCGGCAACGGCGCGACCGGAGGACCAGCGAGGTATTTGGAGTAGCGATCTCCGCACAGTGATGCTGTGAAACTAACAAACATAGCATATGCACTTTCGTAACTGTTTATCACCACAAAACATCCTATAACACTCTTACAATCAACATCTCATGCGAGAACGTAAATAATTTATATAATAATAAGAATACTTCAAGTGTCCTTACGATACAATTTACTCTGATAAGTGTTATTTCTCTTCATGTCAACGACGTGAAATATATTCAGCCTAGTATTTAACAACGTCGATGGCTTATCTCTTTCACACTAAAGTAACCTAGTTGGAGTAGCTATAAGTCAATATCTTAGATGTAGCGTGTTCTGAAGGTATCTATCAATTTATGTTATTCTAGTTTCTTTCGACTATAGTTCTTAATCTACGAGTATATTGATTTAAATATTCACTAGTCATGATTTTTCTAGTAAAAATGTTCTCTTTTTGGTTGTTGAATTGCGATTTGGGTCAATTTGCTGTCAAAATTGTAGAGTTTTTTTTAGAGCCGATTACTTTAATTGTTTCATACAAAAATAATTATTTTAAGTATTTTTTTAGTATTAAAATTACCATCATTTTCTTTCTCACTATTTTAGTTTTATTGGTGAAAAGGTTAGGCGTTTCAGAGGACACTATGTAAATATTTATTTCATGTCTCATCAAAATAAATAAATACATAATCTCAAATTACACTGATAATACTCATACACTGATAACAATCAATATATTTATCAGCTTAAATATATTTAGCATTGATTTTTTAGCAAAATAATTGTACGTTTATTTTAACGTCCATGATGAAAAACAGCTGGGTTATATCTTAGTGAACTTTTGTGTGTTTGTTTTCAAGTAAAAGCTCAAAGTTTCGCCTACTGTGGTTTGTTCCGGGCCGGTTCTTGTTGTTGCCCGAGGCGGGAGGATTTGTCTGGCGTCACGTGGCCCGCGGCGAAGGTGCCAGCTCACGCATCACTCTTCTCATCACATGCTCCTCCACCATACCCTGCCCAGACCAATAATAAAGCTTTATTGCCCCTTTATTGCCTCACCAGAGTATGTACTACGGTTGCCCTCTGTTATATTCTCTGCGCCGTAAGAGAAAATAACCTCTCTTCGATCGAGTCGAATATTACGTAGAAATCGGAATGTTTTTTTTATATTGGACCTGTATAAAAGTAAATCTGAGATTAAGCTTAGTAAAGAAATATTATATTGATATCTCGTTTGATATTTATTTTCATTGCTTAAGCATATTAGAAATAACGGCTATCAACTACTGTCAATAATAATCAATCACAATGAAAGAAAATAAAAAATATATTTATAGTGATTTTTGCAAACAGCAACTTTTAATCACATACTGTTGTTTTACTCTCATTAAGAGTTTCGTTAGTATTTCGTTTGTAAGCTGATGTACCAAAAAAGAAATATAATATATTAACGGGACGGAATAGAATTTATGACAGACTGTGAGCAGTTTATAGTTGTGCTTTAGTTTATAATATAAACAATTATTTAATAATGTTTATTACTTTGTATTCAACCTGAAAAAAATAATTATCTTTTTTGTCGTATATTCAAGTCCAACTCTGAGATTAAGCTACTAGAATGATAACGTAGCTCTCATTACAAAGTCTGCAATCAATGAATGTAACTGCATTCACGCAGTTTTTTTTTGATAGAGAAAATACATGTTTGGGTTTCGAAGACGTTAAACTTGACGACTGTGAAGTTTTTTCATAGTAAAACGCTAGAAGGATGAAAACTTAATAGTGGACGGACACAGGCTGATGATGATGAAACGCTATCAAGTGATATTCATTATTTGTTTGAGATGAAACAGATACTATGTATTACATTAATGCGATTTTATGCAATTTACAGTTTGAACTACTTATGTGAATGTTTCGAAATGCGGAATAGATGTACGCCAGATATGCACTGCAATGTGAAATGAAATATAGAAAAGCAAATGTAGCTTTGCCAACGTCTGCCCAGACGCGACCTTAATTAAGACTATGATTAATAGACACATCTTGCTTTCTCTCTTAGGACTTATTCTGCTCGTGTGAGTATGAATGTTTCAAGATATAAAAGACTGCAAGAGAAACAAAAAGAAAACGCAATAAATCAATTCGAAAAAAGAGTATATTAATCGAAAACGTAAGTAATACAAATATTCATGAACAAATAAAAATCATTTTTTCATCACATTGAATTATGTTTATCTCATCTTGATTAAATAAATTAATTTTTATATCATTTTACAAAGTTCTTCTTCGTAGTATCAATCCGGTGGATTGGTTTGCAGCAACAGAATCTTGCATCTCGATCTCCATTCCTCTCGGTACAAAGTTATTGGTATATTAAACAAATACTAAAAGTAGACTTTACCTCACTCAAAGTCATCACTTGAATCTTCGTCGAACACATTTGTACAGTTTCCGATAGTCCTACTATATAGAGCAGGTCGGCTTTAATAAAATGATGCTGTTGTATCGGTAGCATATTTGGGTGTTTGTTAACCATATGTTTTTAATGATATCGGATAATTATCTCAATGCTTACAGAGACATATGTTCTCAAGTGAACTCAACCAGACTTAAAATATAAACATTATTCCATATCAGGTCCTTAACTGATGAATAAGGTTATTGCAATTAACGCCATAAAGTTCTATAGACTATCATCATTTCACCTTATCCTCCCTATGTCATATATTTACTTCGAAACTACGCCGAGTGCATTCAATGTATCCTTCATGATGTCTTTTTCAAGACGGCGAGAGACTGGGACCCAAATAAAACATGTCTAGACTAGGTCTACTTTTATTTCATCACCGACTGTAGGGTGGAAAGCTACTAGTAAAGTAATACCATCGCATTCCCAATATCTTACGAAAGATTTTATTCTCAAAATTCATCATTTTATTAAGGAACTAGGCCAATACATATGGGCTTAAATTAGAAATACAATTAAAGAAGATGGTAATACAGAATAAATAAATAAGCTAAGACAATACATTTGGACAAAACATAAACATGAGTAAATAAAACAGACATCACGCACATCAGTAGAGGGATCTGCGAAACGCCGGAAGGTCCTGCCCGAAAAGTCCAAGTCACTAGAGGAGTTGACTGGTCTACATATTCTCAACATAGGAGAATATAAACCGTAGTTGGTTTTGGATGTCCTTACATGTAACAGGTTACTGCCTCTAGTGAATAATACATTAGCATTAGTTGATCAGGTTTTGCAGTTTCGTAAAGGAAAGAAAACGTGTAATAAAACGTCAATGGTAATAATGAAAAATAAATTCGATTGTATTATAATATTGAGATGCTCGTTCGCCGGTCAGTGAGGCCGCATAATGGCGACGTTCCGTGTCGCGATAAACGTTTTCCTCTATAGCAATTGTTCAAATGGTTTAATGTTCCGCATGTTGATGGGCTTGTTGGGGCGCATGTCTACAATGTGAGGTACACTCTGCATTTAAAGCAAGAATGATGTCATCGCTCCTGTGCCGCCTCGCAGAGGACGACCAGACCAGCGGCGGATCGAGACAGGCGCTGCACATGCAAATTTTCGTGATATATGACTGTCTAAGAGAGAAAACCATCTCAAAAAGATTAAATTGTAGTTTCCAAGCATCACATATGCAACACGACGGAGGATTATGTCTACTTAACCCTTTACGTGCGAGGTGCGGATAAATCCGCACCAACTTGCACTGCTCTTATGTAAAAGGTGAGAATTTATCCCATTCCATGAAAAAAGCACGTCTTTTCACTGCGAGATGCGGATTTATCCGAATACTATATTGAATATAATTTTGTTTCGTTTTCCGACATTCCTTCGTCAATTTTTTTTTACAATATGTATTAAGTTGTGGGTCTTTATACACATTTTGTAAATGTACCCTTTTTATAAAAATAATAATGGATTTATTTAATTTAGTTCTGAAGGTGAATATAAATTCAGCACTGACCAATCAAAACACGTAAAAAAATCGTTCTTAAATATTAAACTTCATTTTTCATTGACTAATTGACTTATTTCGTGACTTTTTATGAAATCTTATTCCGCACGTAAAGGGTTAGTGATGGTTTGGAAGTGTTAAGACCAATGAAGATCCCTTTTGAAAAATTGTGGCCACCAAAAACTTTAAGAGGCAGTTCATGTTAATATTAGAATTGCAGTCAATTATTCAAAAATAAATACATTATATCACTGAAAATTCGAACAAAATTAGTAAAGGAGTAGAACAATTTTTTATTTTAAGTCTTCATTGCCGATAAAATTGAGGCATTTCTCTCAAATTTTAATAAATTCACAGTTTTGTGTAAAAAAAAGTTGTTTTATTCGTGTTGTTATTTATTGGTAAAATATTTTAGTTAAAATGTTCCGTTACGCCCCTGAATCGTCCTATTATTCAAAAGCAAGCATCTATGTCGAGCTTTAACATAGACAGCTTCTGCAATACAATGTACATTAAAAGCTTCATTGTATCGATGATAATTGAGGTAAGAAGAACCTTTCGCAAATTGAGCCGAGGTTAACATCGTTATTAACAAACCGACCGCGATGTTCGTAACCGGTGTAATTTTTATTTCTCGAAATGGCTAATAGCAAATCTGCCAGGGGAACTAAGTTATTTATAATTGCTCACGGAAAAATAGGCTCGTCAGTAAATCTTATCTCTTATAAGAGATTCACTGACCGATCCAGGGCCGTAAAAGGGATAATTCTCACGAATCACTCGCCTCGGGTGGTTTATGGGAAGGACCTCTAAATTGGCCAAACTAAAAATAAGGATACACAATTGTTATCTACTGAAAAAAAGATCATTAATTTGTTATATATTTTAAAGAATAAAAATTTGATGAAACTGACTTGCCGAAGCAAACTTTTCTATTGTAATAAGTTTAATATGCTTAAGAGAGTCAATTTTCAAACAATATACACACATTAAAATGCAATAATTGCCTGTATGTGTGATAAAGCGAACATTTTTTTCGTTGATTATAGTTTTATGCAATTGATAAAAGAGGCTTGGTCTTCCGGGCTACGTAGAGTATGTTCACGGATTCGCTAGCATCTAACTCGCTGAATGTAATACTTGTAATTGCACAGTTGGTACTTTGGATGGATAATTTGCTTTGCCGAGGTCCGGGGAACCTCCGATACAGAATGAATGATAAATGATCGTACCTCTTTGTGCTTAGAATCTAAGCGGACATCTACAGAGATAACTTCCTCCGCTGATTGAACCATTTTCAATGATTCTTTTGTGAGCGTCCATTGTTTCCCGCAGACAAAAGTCCATGCACACTACCGCGTGAGCTCATCATCAAACACATTAAATCCGAGAAGAAACCGCTCCACTAATGCGATTTTTGACATTTTTCATTAGAGAAATAAATTATATTCTCTAATAGATACAATTTGCGTCGTAAGCTGTATCCCGGTGCAAACTGAAAATGCGAGAGGCCACGGTTTTAACCCGAGGACATTTGTTTACTTCTAAATTAGTTACTTGTCTGACCTTCGGTTGGTGTGAGATTGATTGCGTTAATCATTAAAATAATTATTTCTCAGTACAGGATAATGACGCAACCATAGCAATATACAGCGTTAAACAAATAACTTCAAGGTGGTAATGAACTTACTGACACAAAATATATTATTGAGTTTTTGAGTATTGATCTATTTTTTAATGAAAATAGTTTTGATACGAATACAAATATTTGAGCATGGCTTAGGTAATCACTGCATTCAATGTTTCAACACATGTAGGAGTTCTCCAAAGACAATTTAAATGGGAAAAAAAAGATAAGCTGCTTACATTCCCCGGTCGGTGTAGAATTGAAAACATAATTTGTACTGGATTTTTTTTATTTGTTACAACAATACGCTTGTATTATTTTCCTTTTGTATGTGAAAGATGGTGTTCGAGATGCATTTTTTGATATCGTGTTATTACTTTTCATTCCTCGATAAACTGAACTAATAAATTGTTTTTCTTTCTTCCAGGTAAGAACCGTCATTATTCGAAAGACAATGGAAACTTCTCAACATTAACATTAACGTGTCCAGCTATACAACAACATGACACGACCAACTCATACTAGACACGTGTAAGTTTATAATTTTTTCATATCGCGGCTCTTTCACAACAGGCGGCTCGCTCATCAAAAGCTTTCAGGACAAAATCGAATTAATACGCCTTAAATATGCATAAAATAAACGAAATGTATGCCAGGGAATATGCAAATCTGTTGGATTTTTTTTTTGTTTTAATTAAGATAAGTATCGTGGGCTTTATTTACAATGAAGAGGAAATTAAATTAATTTGTAGGTGCTATTACAATCCATTAGAAACACTCGATGTGGGAATACGGAGTCTGGCGCAACTGACGGGTCAAGCTCTTTATTTATGAATAATATTTAACTTTTTCGGATAGTTACAAAGTTAATTGCATTTTGATGTTTTTGAGATACAAAAAAGCAATTTTTCACATTTGTGTTTCATATCGGAAGCATATAGTCACCAAACAACTGCTACACAGTTGTCCTCTTATATTGTCTTAAAACATCTCTGAACCCGGATTCACCTAGGAAAATATGTATTCTCATAGGTCTCCAGGGCGGGGGTCTATAGATTTGAATTGAATTTAAACGGGGTTTGTAATTTGTATTTCGAACATATGACATTCAAATCTTAGACTATTAGAACTCGTGGTATATGTTTACTCGTATAATGCAATCATGGAGAAACTTTTGGAATTTGTGTTTTTCACAGTGGCCAGCTCCAAGTGAATAAATTGGCCTTATTCGTAAAAAAAACCTTTATTCGTGACATAAAAATTCGAAAAAGTACTGGCGCCACATTAATTCGAATTATTTTGAAAAAAATAAAACACCGTTTTGATCTGACGAAATCATTGGTATTCTCCGTGTTGGGAATAACATGAACGTATGGAAATCGAAAATCGTACATGTTTATATTAAAATGTTCAACGGCATACTAAATTGAGTCATTTGTTTTCGTCCATAAAAACCCACTGAACTACTTTACGGCACCTACCAAAAATTTCAATTCCAATATTTTTAAGGCAGTTCAACGCAACCAACGAGACCCATTTGACTTCTCTCTTTACTTCATCGATTTAACGGAAACTGCGATAACGTGCTATTTTCGTTGATTAAGTTGGTATCTTATATACGTGTAGTATATTCCTATTTTGTTTTGGTTTTATACTCATATATTGTACGTTAAATGAAAATTATGTTTCACAATGCTTCTATAAATAAAGTTATTCTGCCATTGTTAAATTTATGTAGTTCCTTATGATTTTATAATATGGTGATTTAACGCTTTATAAAACCTTATTAGTTGAATGTTATGATATTTTGATAGCTCATTATGTATTATCCGTCTGGGATATTCTGTCTTCGAAATGGCCCGCAAAGGCTTTAACGGCGATCTTTGTAGAAGGCTTTTTGTATTAGTGGCAATAAAGATAAATAATCTGCTCGTAAAATATATATGTGGTTATGTAAACTTGAATGTACTAAAAATACGAAAGAATGAATGGACAGTAGCTGACGCTATAAAAATAGACATTCTTATTGCCTTATTAGGAATAAACTGTAGCGAATGCATCTTAGTTCCTAACCTTATAACGGAAACAAAGTATTATTGTACTCCTCATACGATTGTGTATTTTAAATGAATATTTCAACTCAATATTTGATTGCCTACAAAGATAAACATCTTTTTATTGGTTTCCATAAAAAAATATTTCTTCCTTTTCCAAAAAATCCAAGCGTTTGCGTTTTTTCATGTGTATATGCATTAAATGTAGGGTGGTTTTGTAGTTTCAGGTTTGTCATAAACTGTAGGAATATTCGTTTTGGTTTTGATCATCAACGAAAGACTATCTGTATAATGTGGCGAATTGGAAGAAAAGGTTTTTTTTTTCACTTTGACTGTTTTAAAAAAAAATATGTAAAATCACCAATTTAAGGAACTGTTGATTAGTTGATTGATTAGTACTTTAGTTATAAATTTATACACGAAAAAACCGCAAAAAATGGCTCTGATAAAGATATCTCACATGTGGTTTGTAGGACGTTTGCCATTTAAGGATGACATAGCGCTGTATGCGGAATGTTAAACCGCCAACATCATAAGACCACATCACGACATTCTGACATTATCCATTTTTAAGAGGGTTTTTTGTAAATGTGTGGTATTTTCTGGTTGACTCATAAATATAACTTATTTTCAATTAATTGATTTCACGGATCAGTCGTACATTAATCAGGGATTTTTACAGAACAATTAAGATTATTTAAATTGATATTTTTTTTATATATTTGTCAGTGACCTCTTGCATAATCAGTGTTATATATCTCTCGGACATCCACCCTCTAATAAAGTAGTTTCGAAGTACTGTGATGAATTGTAAATGCAATAATATCTAAGTAATTTTATGTCAATCCTTATACTTTTATTTATTCAAGTAGGTACTTTGTGCAGCCGATGCTAATCACAAATAAGTTTACTCTCGTCAGTTTTGAATCTTATCGTTGATGTAATTATGTATATAATCTTGCAACGTGATCTGAAGAGAGCAATTTAATGGTCAATTTATATGTGAATAGAATCGGCGAAATTACTACGATTCTTGATAATTGACGATAAAATACACTTACTAGTGTCTAAAAAGCTTGAACATTTTAAAAACAAAACATTGATCGATTTATTATTATCTTATCATAGTTACGTTGAGAACTGTTGATGACAGTTTACATACAGACATACTCGATGACAGATATGTCAATTCTAAGCTTACAAAAAAGTACGTTAAAAGATGAACCGACGAGACTTTCAATGATTGATTGATTAAAAAAGCTCACGTTGATCCACATTAAAACATTAAATATTTGACATACATGTTTTAAGATATCTATGCTAAAATATAAAATAAAACATCAATCGACTTTGATTTCTTACTTCTATGTGAAGCAAAAGAGCCTTAATAAAATGCGTTATTGCAAGATTGGCTTTTCCTTTTGCTTCACGCTGTGAAGCTTTTCAAGTCACACATTACAAGTTACATCTATTGCAGTGCGATGCTTTGTAAAGGGGTCAAGATATGCGGAGTGAGGTGAACAGACTCAGCTGGTGATATTAAAGATGATTTCTGACGCTAACATACTTGCATTTATTTTATCGTTGTTGGCTACGTTCTATACATACGAGTAGTTAAGCGATTTAACTATAACAAATAATTATTAAGTGCGCAAATTTATAGGATGTATTATTGAAGTTTTTTATTGTTCTTGAATTTTATCGGTAAATGTCGTATCATCACGATGTATACGTTAACTACTAGGATTTAGGCGTCACTAGAAACATTTTTTCCAACCGCATATATTGTCAGATAAAGAGTAAATGTAAATATAAGTTATTTTCAATGCTAGTAAAAGGTGCTTAAATAAATGATTAGGCTAGATTTATGTGGGTACCTATGAATAGCAGCGATTCATTAGATATATGTATCAATAAAAAAAATAGTATTATTTACGACGAGTAAAAAATGTACAGATTATCACCATCATCATCACCATCACTACCTCTTAACAGGAGCATATGGTCATCACAAATTTCTGCCATTTTTGTTAGCCGCTATGTTCTTCGCCTTATTAGATCTCACTCTCAGAGTTCCGTGAAGTAAATTATTACGCACGTCCCTCCCGCATCACATCGGAGGATAAATAAGTCTCTTTGATGATGCGCTCATTTAGATTATGCTCATTATATCCAGCGGGAGTGCCCTCTGAGCAATTCTGACAACTACGATAAAATTGATAAATATAAAGATAGGCAAGTACATTCAATCTATATTAAACTCGTACCGTACGTCATTGCCTTCTAAGACGGCGATAGAAGAAATGGATGTAATGTGTAACTGCATTACTGAAAATATTCAAACTCGAAGTAAATTAATAAAATGACATTTAAATACATTTGTAAAATTATTTTTATGGCTTAGCATTGGTAACATCATTGTGTGTTTGGGGTATTGTATCGATTGATCTTTTCTTCGTAGTATCAATCCGGTGGATTGGTTTGCAGCAACAGAATCTTGCATTTCGATTTCCATTCCTCTCGGTCCCCCGCAACCCTCTTCAGCTCAGCGTAAGAGCTACAAATCATGTCCACGAACACTTGCTGCAAATACTCCCGTATAGGGCGCCCTCTACATATTCTACTCTTAACCATCCCCTCCACAATGTCGTGAAGAAGACCATCGTGGCGCATGATGTGACCGATCCATCGGGCTCGCCTTTCTGAGATGGTTCTTATTAGGTGCCTATCTTCATTGATTATCCTGAGAACCTCATTGTTCGTGCCGTGGTCTCTCCAGGAAATTCCGAGAATTCTTCTGTATAACCACATCTCAAAGGCCTCTTGTCGATTGATACTTTATCGTACAATGACAGGAACGTGGCATCCACTGCAGTTTTATGATGAGTGTTGCAGTGGATACTTGCATGTTAAGTTCAGTGGGGTTGGGTCCTGCAAGTAAGCTTCCATGTTAATGCTGGCTGAACTCGGAGGAGACCGTCAATTGCTGCTTCTCCTCCTCCCCGCTCGCAAAGCTTCGCCTCGCCAGACCGGATCGGTAAACGGCGCAATTATATTTATGATACCTCTGTATTAAAACGTATTGACCCTTCCTTGCACGCCGGGTAGCCGGGCGGTCGGCAGTTTTATCAAACGCACTTCATTCTCAGTCTGTCGACCGCCATTTTGTTGTGTTCTTCTTCTTGCTTCTTGTGTTCGTTCGCTGTATCCGCTCTCTAACGGTAACAGACACAAAGATGTGGAAGCACTAAATACCAATTTACCGAAGCCGCTCTAAGAGCTAAAACGGCTTCACTTCTTGATCTAAAACATTAAGCCAAGAAATTTATGACAGGTTACGAACATTTCAAGGCGAAATTCTTCACGTTTAACCTCATCGAAAGTATAGACTTACGAATTGTGGCTCCTTGCAGGACACTGAGCACGTTTTGTGCCTATTATTGCCTAATATTTCATTCAACTTAAAAATGCGTTTTTATTGTAGGATTTGAAAACTAATAAGTGCTACACTTCTTCTTAATCGAGTATTCTTCTTCTTTTATATACACTCTCTTATTAAAACACTGTTAGTCCTTTAAACTTGTCACGTCTTAATCCATTTTTGTATTTGAAACTCCGCCGCATATCTAAATCATATAATATAGAATACTCGACTACCTCTTTGAAAGTATTCCAGCTTTAATATTCGAAGTAAATTCAATATCAGTCAGCTTCACACTAACAAAAAAAATAATTGCTACCAAAAATATCGTAAGCTGTTTGTTTGTGGATATTTGATGATTAGTCTGACGATACAGAATTGTAGGCTTTTCGGTCTCTTAGATGGAATTAACTTAAAAATATGGTGGCTACAGAGAAGCATCTTTTTAACACGTTTTATTGAAATCATACGTCTTTTGGGGTTTGAGTAAATAAAACGCTTTTGGGGATGTTCCACTGCCTTCTTTTTCCTTGCAAAGTCTTACTATAAAATGTGATTTTTGATTAAATGTATGTTTCTGATCACGTAAATAGCTTTCTGAAAGTTATTATGAAGTGTGTCTCCTTTACAGCTAGAAATATAATCGATTAATTCAGTATTACATGATTATTAGTTCATATCAATAAAATGTGCCTAATGGTACATCGTAGTTTATAAATTCATATTTATTCGTGCGTTATAACGAGTTTGCAATCTAGATCTAATAATAATTTAAATTCTATATAACTACGAGTATCATTAAAATCTTATTTATTAGAATACTTCTCACAGTTTATACTTGCACATTCTTTGATATTATTTATTTTTGTAATTTCTACACACATTAAATTTGTTTATGAATCACATTTTAAAGCAATGTAAGTTTAAGGTTATCAACTGACAATACTTGGTGAAACTGCATAATTATAATTTTAGAATTAATTTTAATTAAAAAATTAATAAATTAAAAATATTTAGTTTTGATTCACAATTTATTTCAACGATTATTGAAGATGGTCTTCAGGAAGGCCGAAACATGTGATCGTTAAAATAAATTGTGAATCAAAACTAAATATTTTTAATTTATTAATTTTTTAATTAAAATTAATTCTAAAATTACAATGTAAGTTTAACTGAATGTTTGCGTTAATTGGCTAACAATAATTATATGAAAATTTCCGTTGTTTAAATGTTGATGATGATCGTAAAAATCAATTAAACATGATAATAAAAATAAAAATAAAAACATTACAAGGAGCTTTGCATATATCTGTAAATCTGATTTATGTAAAGATTTTTGTTGATACATAATGTCTTAAATTGTTTTTTTTTTCAATGTTCATTCAATTATTTTGTATTTTTTTAATCGCGCCCATAATGTAATAACGTTCGCCTAGAACTTGTTGATAATTACTAATTATGCGGTAGAAATTAATTTAACGGCTGGAACGCATTAAACAAATTGCTGTATGATATCCTATTACAAATTTGATTTGAACATAAGTACAATTTTGATGTCTCAGTTTTTTTATCCACGGAAATCGACGATTTTTTAAATATTCATTCAAGGAAATTTAATAATTTATAATGAAAAATGTTTTACAGTTTTATGTATGATTATTAACTCAAATAAAGTATTTTAACGTTTAACTTTATAATTTTTATATTTGTTGATTTTTTAAAATTATATATAATATTTACTTAAATAAAGGTCTAAAAAATATTAATGTTGCACTAAAATTGTGTCTCGAAAAACAAAAGTAAAATACAATTTTAAAATCACAATATGTATATTTTTGAGTGCAAAGAAATGCAGATGAATATTATGTTGCTTATTAAACATCAATGTTTAATGAATAATTTAATATTAATATGCATTTAGTGCACTCAAAAATATACAGATTTGTAATGCTTGCCTTCTATAACTAATAGCCTGTACCTACGTTCAGTGATTTTTGCTTGAATATTTGTTCTGATTCTAGTAAATACAATTTATTAAGTTAAAGATCATGCATTTTTTGTGTATATTGAATTATTGTATCTGAATTCAAATCATGGTTTTAAAAAGATTGCTTAATTTTTTTTTTTTTTTAGTAATTTTAAGATGTGTTTGTTTACGTTGAATCAAAACCTTAAGTGATGTCACCTGTAAATATCGCATAGTTGTGACACAAATATATTTTTATAAGTATAGCAGATGCCATCGCGCGTTGTGAGTGGTCCTATTATACCTGTATGTATATTATGGCGCAGCTTCCTTTGACCGACCGCCAGACATCATTTATGACCACTGAATACAAATTTCATACCCTCATAGAGGCTCCGCATGAACCGCCGAGACGTTTGAATCGACCGGAATAATAATAACCCTATCCAGTTTAAACACATTATTTTATGCTTATCAAAGTAGTTAATTTTTAATCGACCTATGCAGCACTAACTTTAAAATCGCATTTTATATTATTTTATGCGAATAGTGGCCGGAGTGACGTGACTGCGTATCCGTACGCGGTTTACTTGCGAATCAGTCGAGTTTATCCGTAGTAAACTGCATTTTTAATGCCTCGCCCGTAACTACTTAAAACCTTACTATGCTCGAGAATACTACTTTGCTTAAGAAAATATTTTTATTGAGTAAATTTACTTATGTCATTAAAATGGTTGATATTTTAGAGAAATATTTTTTAAAGTATGAAACATGTTTTCTTACATTATTACACAGTATATGCAAAATTATACTGCGGCGTATAAGCTGTTAGTACATATTTATATTCATATATTTTTAAAGAGAGTTATCTCATTCAGTTTGATTTTTTGAGATGTGATTAGTTACACCATTAAGTACGAGTAGTTCAAGACATTTAGTTTTTTTTTTAGTATATTATAATAAACAGTTTGTTGTGCAGACTGTTTTGCTTAAACATTGATTTGGTTGAAATTTACAGTGTACAAATATAAAAAGGGTTTATAAGTAAATGTTGTTAAAAAAATGTTATTAAAATTTATAAAATACTTATAAACAAATATAATCAATGCGTTTACAATAATTGTGAAAGCTTGAATAAGATAACTTTAATATCTCATGAGTTGTTGTTTGCCTTTATTATGTCTTTATCAGCTTTAACTTGCCTTCCAGAACACAGTGCATCTTCAAAATTAAAATAACTAGATCGGAATTTTTAAAAACAGTTTTGGCACTAGCTCTCTGTCAATAAATCTTCTCCCTACACATTGAATCATTTACATTTTTGTTAGTAAAAAAGTTAAATATGCCGAAAATGCTACATTTCACTTAACATATTTGATTACCAACCAAATGCGCTGCTGCAAAGAGTCTATCGTTTTTTTTTTACAAGTGAGCTTCGGTATACCGGTGTCAAAATACAGGTGGAGCAGGGAAGTTCACTTCTTTTGAGATGGTGTGGTGAGTAGCGGTGACGTGTTGGAGGAATGAAGATATTTTCGAATGACACTGTGGTCATGGAGTTTTTCGTTAATACCGCCGTCACTTGGAAACATGGCTTGGTCAAATGAGCATCGCGCTTTTGCATTCGAGACGTATTTTACATTTTTTATATTTTTATATTTTCAAAATAGGGATACTTCCCTGCCCCACCCTGTATATAATGATTATGCAGCTTAGTGCAAAGTTGGCTTAAAAATAATACAATTAAATCATTGAATAGATTTTAAAAAAATACTTCTGGAACAACCCAGTTATAATCAAAGATAAAAAATGTAATCATGTTTACCAATACGTTTGTTGTTGAGCATTATTTAGCGCAATTGTCATTTTTCAGGTTCGACTTTGGCCGTAAAGTAGACGTGGTTCATGCCAGATAGTATCTCAACGAGTCGGATCAACCGGAAAACAGATTAACACCACGTAATTAAGTCTCCCATATAAACACGCGGTGGACTGGCTTTTTTTAGAAACGCTTTTTTGACAACTCGCGGCTTATGTAGATTAATAATCTTCCCACCCACCGGCGGACACAATCATTCATGTTTTGTAAAAGTTAATGTCTCGAATTACACAAGTGCGGGTTGATACATGGGCCCGAATCGATCAAGAGCGTTTCGGAAATAAAGCATTAGAAGACACAAATCTGTATTGTAATTACAGACACTTTGGTTGCGTTACCGCTATACGAGTATTCGGACTGAAGAGACTGACCCGCTTATGGTGAAACGTTCTGTAATTTATAACGATTTATTTTATAAATACACACAAGAAAAGTCGACGGACGGTGATGGAAAAATCTCATCTACGTGTATGACAATTGCGATCTACAGCTTAGCATTGCATATAGAAAGTTGATCCGCCAACTCTATTGGCATACAGCCTGATATTCACGTCTCATCCATTCTTACGGGGACTCACTCATAAATGGTGATCTACGCATGTCGATTTTCGTCTTCCAATAGTTTTTATGATTAACTTTGACTGTCATTTAACAACAATTTACGTCAAACGGGGGTACTTAAAAGTTGAATAGTAATACCCCTAAGTATTCCTCGCAACCAATTTGCAATGTATATGTAATGAAAATGTTTCTAAATTATATGATACTTAATTTGATAGCGCTTTTTTGAAGAGTTAACAAAAATTTAGATTTTTATTGTGACATGCGATATTTTTTTTGTCATACTATGCGGAAAGGTAATTCTAATTATTTTATGCAGAGAAAACCAGTGCACTTGACGAAAATAATAAAGACATAGTATTCGGAATGTTATGTAATTAAGGTGCATTTTTTAAGTTTTTCTTCATATATCGTTTCGCATTTTGGTGCTATGAAACTGTTTCCCATGTAAGAATGTCAGTACACGGCCGGCGTGACGCGACCGCCACCTCGTGAAATGCAAATAAATGTTGGGCCGGAAGAGAAACAGAACCCAGGAGGAGGCTCATCATAATGAGATGCTCGATTATATCATAAATATTATTACATAATTTCAATGACAATATCGTAAAAGATACAAACAATTTTTATGTATTCGATAGTCTTTGCTTTCTTAAAGCAAACTATCACTCGTTGTAGCATATATTTGCTATAATATATGGAGGCTATATATATATATGCACATGGCATATTAGTTGGAAGTTCGTAGTTTAAAATACTAGCATATCACAGCGTCTTGTTGATGTAACTAAACATCGATTAACTAATATTTTAATTAGGCTATTGCCAGAAGTTCATAGCGATGATTCTAAACACGAATTTTGTTTATCTAAATAGTCGATATAAGTAGTGCATGTAAGTGAAATAATTCGCATTTTTAAGTGTCAAAAGATAGGACATATCTGCCTAACGATTGCGAAGAAATATGTGGCGCCTAGCAAAACAAGGATGGTTGGATTCATTACGATGGGCGATAAGCCGACAATCTGAACTGATCAGATTAAAGGCAAATATGGATATACTAACATATCAAAGGCTTACAGTAGACGATTTAATCAACGACTGATCACCTAAATTTAGGAATACTGGACACATTTTGTATTTTGATAGTTAGCTATTTAGAGATATTAAGTTCTTTCGTTATGTTCAGTAGCCCCTTACGATTTAATGGTATTACTAAATGTTCATATGCTTTAGAATGTACTATGCCTTTTCATCAAGCTGCATATAACGCGTTTAGGAAGCTTATGGGAATTATATATATAATATTGTAGGACATGTTAGCAGAGTTTCATATGCTTGAGACGAAACAAAAATAATGGTTTGTCATTTGAAAATACATATGTAATGAAGATTTGCTGCGATTTAAGCTTAAAAGTGGTTAGTTATATAAAGCATGACGATCATGTGGAATATTAACTTCTGCAGAACGTAGCCTTAGTAGTGGAATGATAGAATAGCATACAATTCATGAAAGGATTAGAAGAGGACCAGAGTACTGGCAGAATGGAAGTCTTCTGTGTCGGCGTCTTGCTCCGTGCTTGTCTCCTGCTGCGACACCCGATATGTCGCTTGTCACCTAGGCCGCGGATTATCACGAGAGCCCGGATTACTCTTCCGCGTTACTCGGGCTCGCCTGACCTGCTTACAGCCGACAGAGCGGGAGATTTATCAAGCCAGAGATATCCAGTGCAAATAATTGGCTTTAAATATTTCGCGACCTCAGAGGAACACTATCACAACTGTACAACTATTTAAGTTGAATAACTATAAACATTAATAACCATAATCAAATTATTGTATTGCATACTACGTATAAAGCGGCAATTTCTAGCGGTTTAAGCGTTTGTTTGTCATACGCTGTCAGTTAAATTCTTGACCAAGTTTTTTTTTTAAATTTAATCAATCAAATCTAAGCTTTATACTTGACTTCGGTAGGGTTGAGCCACTCCTTGAGGACAAAATAAAAAAAAATCTGGTCTCGGTAGCGTTGGGTTGATCATCCAATTTCCTTTAAAACTCTGATTATTGAACACCAAGATATTACTCTGATACTACAGTCGCAATCTATGCAAGTTAACGGGCTCTTGTCCTGGAGGCTCTTGGGAACCATCAATGTTCCCTTGTGAACCTTTGGGCTTATAGGTGCTCTGGGACAAGGCTTAGACAACCTGAGCTTACAGAACTGTGAAATGACAATTTCTTGTGTTCAAATATGGAGCATATATGGTAAAAAATACTACTCCTTAAAAATATCTAATACCTCAATGAGATTTATTAATCACCGCCTGTCGATATTCTTTTATATGTGCTTACATAAAAAAAATCTAAATTTATAAACGTATTTTTTCTGCATAACATTTTTAGTATCTTTTATCATATTCCTTTTATTACTCGTTTGTTATACATATATACTCGTAGAGGCTCTGTCATTTTTGCTATGCATTTACGAATTTTAAAGATAATCTTCTTCGTAGTATCAATCCAGTGGATTGGTTTGCAGCAACAGAATCTGGCCCTTGGCCCTCCGCAACCCTCTTCAGCTCAGCATAAAAGATACAAGTCATGTCCTCGAACACTTGCTGCAAACACTCCCGTCTAGGGCGCCCTCTACAGTTTCTACCCTCAACCATCCCCTCCACAAGATATTCTATCGAGATAATAAAAAATGGCGGCAGTGATATTAACAAATACAAAAGTAAAAACATATCGGCGAGATTTTCTTATGCTATTTTGAATAGATAGTTGCTGATGGTGACCTATTGTAATCAACTTGGGAAGATTATTTTTTAATGGAATGATGACGTTATTATGTCATTTTGCAGCTTTGATTTTGACTCTAACTACACCATGAAATTCCGTCTCTTAGCCGAGATGCTTGTTCGGTCGGCTTACTTAACGTTAGGCTTACGGCCGTCGTGGGTTATTTTTGCAATAAGAAAATAATGTGCATTTAACATTCACATTATTATATTAGCTAGATGAGTGAAGTAATACGCATAATAAATGCATTGTATATTGATATAACGTTAAGATTGTTAACTGCCAATATTAATTGTGAAATAAATATAATTTATATGTTGGAGTTTATACAGGAACAAGAAAGCTTGCAGATCTTTCGCCATTTCAATTCAATTTCGTTTAAATAATTAATGACTTTTTATGTTCTCATGTGGAGGGTGTTTACTTATTGAAGCGTATGGCCACCACAATCCATTAGTCCATTTCCAAAGCTTATAACTTAATGAATATACTAAAAATAAATTGAATTATTCCACCTTAAGCGAAACATATATTCAATAGTATACTTTTATAATACAAATCAAAAACAAAAAACAATTAGTAATTAAATACACACTTACAATTCTACATTAAATTTTACGCATCAATTCATTCAGAAAAAATATCGGCAGACTGATTGAATCATAAAATAATAATATACATACTCTGAATATATACTACAGAGACATCTATCATTATATGATATACATAAAGTTTCGCGTATCTGTCCAGGTAGATAATGGTCGTGTGGACAGCGCGGTGTGTAGGATACAGCAAAGGTGCAAAGCTCGAGATTCGAATCCCTCGTCTACCGATATTTTTTCTGAATGAATTGATGCGTAAAATTTGATGTAGAATTGTATGTATGTATTTAATTACTAATAATATTGAAAAATATATCAATTATCTATAAAATAAGATTAGAATATTGAGAAATATTCTAATAAAAATTAAAATCCAAACAGAAAATAATTGTTTACTTTTGTACTGACTTTGGGGTAAAGCAAATTATCTCTATACATATTGTATTATCGAAATATGCTTATGAATTGTAATGCAAAAATCTCAATTACCTTATTGTCTAGGTATAACCTAATATTTAAATTTATTTTTTATAATAAACTGTTTAAAATTCATTTGAATTCACAATATCGTAATAATTATTTAATGATAATAATCTGTATAGATGCAAAAAAAGTTAGATACCAAGCGAAAATTGATATCTATATTTCTCAGGAACTGAGGAATGAGTCAACATACCGAAGAAATATATCTACCCAATACTTATTTCTCACTGTATACTTAATTTATTCTACTGAGAAACAAAAAAAAACAGATGTGTTATTTACACTCGCAGATAAATTATAAGTAAAGTCATAAGCCGGTTTTATATTATACTGTAACATTATGGAGTCACAACTAAGAGCAAAATACAAGCAGACGATTTTGGGAATAAGGATGATTCTATTACGTTCAGCCTGGTAAGCTGAACGTACGTGTCATTGTTATAAATGTGATACCGTAGAAGGTTTTTTATTTAGTTTATTTAAAGCACTTCAGATTGTATGAAAAAAGAAAGATGGTACGAGTATATAAAAAGTATTCCTTAAAATGAAAAACAAAAAAAAGTTAATCCAGCCTTACAGTGGACTTTTCGTAGGATGAATTGTGTGCGATAGTATGTATTAGTAAGAAATTACGAGATGATGAAGCAAACAAATTAGCCTTCCATACTGCATTTAAAAAAAAACGATGTTATTCGTAGCTGGGACATGTTTTCCGTATGCCGTAAGAAAGCATAAACTTTATCTATAAGCCTCCGATTTTTCATTACCTGTATATACATCACTATACAACTCTGAAAATATTTCATGAAATTGTTTTTAGAGGATTTTAAAATATAAAGGGTCCGCCATCTAACGTTTTTTTTATAACTAGTGTTTATTTCGTGAATGGTAACACTTAGCTCATGTCTGATTTAACAGATAATTAGTTTTATCCTTCCGCTGAACGAATATGGTTGGGTATACGCTTGAACAACGCTGGGAAATATTGCGACATTACTTTGAAAATCATGGTAATGTTGCAGAATGTGTGCGAAAATTGCGTACGGATTTTGGAAGAAGAGAATCACCGTCAGCTCTGTATGTTCGTTATCTTGTGAAAAAAGTTAAAGAAACTGGCATCCTCATCGATAAACCAAAGCGTGAAAAGCCAAAAACAGTGCGTACACCCGAGAATATTGCTGCTGTGGCAGAAAGTGTGCGTGAAGCGCCATCAATGGCGCTTCCATGCGGCACGGCTATGTTGAACGAATTCTTGTTCACCAAAATTGAAGATGAAGATATTGGCAACATTTTGTTTCAACAAGACGGCGCTTCGTGCCACACAGCCGAAGCTACACTCGATGTTTTGCGCCCTGTTTTTAAAAAAAAAAAGTTATTTGGCCGACCCTTTATAATGAATGTACTCGAAGAAGCTGTGGTAGGCAGTGCTGACATGGGATAAAGCAACGACCATGGCGTCTGACAGAAGTTTATAACGGTAGTTTGTGACGATTACATGCTCTCGTTAGCAATGTGGATGTGAAATACGATGATGATGTTTTTGTATATGAATCTCATAATAAAAAGTGTTTTTAAATATTCTCGTTCACGTACGCCTTTACAAGGCAGGACACTTCAAGAACACTCGCACGAGAGAGATGCTGAATATTTATTCTCGCTGGACCGAACTGCTTAATACTTGAACAACACATCGATCGTGATATTTCGTTTAATTCGATCGCGCGCCTTAGCTCCGTAACTTAAGCAACCACCGGAGGCTCGTGGAATAAATAACGCCAGCTCTAATTAATTGTAATCTTCGAGTATCCTTCAATAAGCCGAGCAGATGCGAGGACTCTCCCAGCTGGATCAACGGGGCCGATGGACGGTTTTATTGTGCGACACGTTCTATGGAAATATGCAGGCGTAATACATTGAATTTCATATTTTAAAACAATCAATGGCGAGCTCACATCGATTATCCCGCATTCAGTAAGACAGCTTTTCGATTTATTTTAAAGCTTGACTGTAAAGAGAATTTCAAAGTTTAAATTAACATAAACTAAACTAAAGCTAACTTATCTGCAAGTATGCGATGTATACTATAAAAATATATATCTTAATGACAGAAAATAAGGCCTTTTTTCGTTCGAATTAGTATGGTTTGAACTTTAATTATTGCTGTACTCAATTATTGTTGAATTTTATATTGTCTGATTTAATTATTTTCATGATTTTTATTGGTTAATAAACTAACGCGATTATAACATTTGAAATGCTGCAATTCTTTTAAAATAAGTTTATACGTCACGTAGTATTTCACTTGATAAGTACACTTTTAACGTCCTATTAGGGCCGAATAAGTGAAAGAGAGAAATAAATACTTTTGAGGCCGCAAAACGCCGTGTATTACATTCGATAATAAATTACACCTTCGACAGGACAATAAAACGAAAACGGTATTATATTTTACACTCTGGATTTTCATGCGGAACAAAAATGCAATTTCGTGAGTTTGTGTAATGTCACAAAGGCGTGTGCCTCCACTGGGCATGTGTTGTGTGTCTTAAACGACTGCTTATGAATTGCTCAAATCTCTCGTATTTAAAACCCGAGAAGAATGCACTCTTGAACGCAACGCTAAAGACATAAAGTTTGCAAACTACATTAATAAAATCGATAAAAATATTTTTGATACATTGTTACTTTGTAAGTCCGTGTAAAGGGCCTTCACTTACAATGTTACTCTCATCAGTTATAAAGCAGTTATATTTCAATTTTATGTACCGAGCAATTTTATAATATTCTGTGGTCATGTTATTTTCTTGCGTTATAATCTGACGTAATTTTTCGTATTATTAATTTTAACTTAACAATCACCTTGTAATGCCACATTTATGCTTAAAGTATATATAAGAAATAAAATAAATAATGTTTTTATAATTCAATATTAATAACATGTAAATTACTTCAATTAATTATTTTGTGTTTATCTGAAAATAGTTTTTTTTTTATATTCTTATCTGTTTTTATTAAAATACAAAAACACAATGCCAAATAGTGGTCTTCTTAGGTGGTTTTTCTTTAATCACTTAAACGCCTTAACATGAAATATGAGTGAAGAACTTGTATCACAATGTATGTATAATTCGTAAGCTTTATTTTAAAACGCAATTCACCTATGATAATATTCAATTTTTCACACATCGTAATAAATAATCTGCTGTTCTTCTTCTAATTCCGTGAATTATTTACGTTGTGCTTTTAGTATTTTAGATACGAACATGTGGGCAACAAAAAAAACATGATCTCTGTAAAATATTGTACAAAATAAATAACTTGAACTCGTAGCATCGCACAACTAACTCAATAAATTTGGGATTATACCTCTTTGATCTTTTCGCATTAATAGTCAGCTACAAACAAGCAAAGAAGATTACCTGAATTATTATTAGCGAGTATTTATTATGCATAGTGAAATCGCTTGATTCATTTCAACTTTTTCCACGTTTAAAACACGTCTATCTAACTTAAGACTTTGTCGACTTATAGTAAAATTAAAGTACTATCTTTTAAAAATCAAATGCTATCTTTTATGAATGTTATTAAATTACTCCAGAAAAATAAAATAAAGTAATGGTTTCATTGAAACCTTTTAACTTTTTCTACTTATTTAATAATAGCTCGGAATTTCATAACCTTGTTGGACAATTATATTATATATTCTTACGGTACCTTAAGGTATGGTATGTACATGAAATATTTGATTGTGACATTAAGTGCAATTCCTGAATCACGATTATCAGAACTCATAAGTAATTTTAAAGCATGAATAGTTATTTTTGTTATACTCATGTACAACAATGTTTATCATTCCGTCGATGAACTGAGAAAATAATTGAAAATGTTAACGAATACCTCCAAGCAATGGTCAAATGATTCTCCTATCTTCCTCTTCTTCTTCGTGTAAGCGACGTCGAATAATTTTTGTTCAGTATCTGGCAACATCGATAGCCCGTGTGTTGCCCAAGATTAGGTCCTGGTATGTGCAGCTTTTTGGACACATGGAACAGGATATGAGGTGTGAGGCGGTCTGCAGGTCTCCACAGTCGCACAATAGTAACTCTCCCTTCCAAAGCATTCCCCACCGCTCTAGGTTGTCCTTTGTTCTACCAACTCAGGTTCTTAATCTGTTCAGGGATTTTCAGGTCCGCCAGTCAAGGTTATTGCCAGTTGGGAGGCCTTCCTTTGGAGTAATGAAATCCTCTGATGCGACTTGTTGCCAGAGCTGGAGTCTCTCATAAGCATAAATAATACTCTTTAGTTTTGGAAATCAAAGTTTTGCGTATATTAGGATGTGACTGAGATTTTTTGTATGTTTGTGTCAATGAATTTATTTACTTAGATTATTTATTAAGTTTGATTTTGAAGGGAACTAATAATTTTTTCTTTCTTTTTTTGCAGGTATGTTGCTGAAAGACAATACTTGTATTTTCGTTCTTATTCAAAATATAGCTACAACATCATTGGTGAGAGTATTTTTTTATTATTATTATTTTAGGATATTTTACATTTTGCTTGATTTTTTTGATCACCTGGAAACTCCTCCAATTACTCGTATTTAAGAGAAAAACTGATAAGAACACTTACTGTTTGATTCCTTTGAGTTTTGGTTATCTGAAAAAGTTCGAGTCATTGCTAGTGTATAACAATATTTTAATTTAATATCGTGTACACGAATACACCAATATATCGTACCATATATGTCAGCGATTCTTATTATAAACAATTGTGTTTCACATTAGTACACTAGACTTCACTAATGATCTGCAATGTTATGGTTGTTGCTCACTTATATTCCTGAATATTCTTCCTGTGTTGTAAGAGACTTATTAAAAAACTTGCTTTTTTTGACGATTTTTGTTTTTATTTCCTCAGTCGGTGGTTTGCCCATTTAAAGCCGCAAAATTCGCCGGTGCTCTTTGGTTCTTTCGGGAAGTGTGTTCAATGAGACAAGAATGATTCCCGGTATCGCGTAACCGCCAACAGAATAAGCGTCGCAATAAAAATTTAAGCAAAACAAAAATCATCGAGTTATTGCCGGGTACAGGTAAACCACAGAACACCTGCGCTTCCCCGGCTTCCGATCGCACTCGCCCCGGTGTGAGACGTGCTTGAGGTTTCCCAATCGGTGGTACGATGAACTTCTTATTAAACTGAGTGATAAACATGATGATAAATAATATGAGCACATTTACGAACGTATTTCACTATTCGAAAGGAACTACAAAAATACAATATTTTCATTTATTTCTTTTGACGAATGAAATATGTTATGAACCATATGACAAATAGTTTCATAAGTAATACATCTATGGAGTAAATGTAGTACTTAAAAGTGACTACTGTATTATAATAGTCACTTTATATATAATAATACAAGTCTGAGTTTTTTTTCAGTTTATTTTATGCAAAAAATCATGCCGATTACATACTACCTTACTGTCGAAAATATTCCAAACTTTTCAATATACGGAACAACTGCATGGAACTGTCATTACGTTTCTAAATCTTATTTATTTCTTGTGATTCCTTCTTATTATTTTTGCATATCTACTCTTTAGTTAGACCATATGGTATTTATAAATTTCCGCGGTAGAGTCCTGTATATCGTGATGAAAATCGCCTTGTACCAGTCTGATTTCTGGAGCTATATTTAGCATATGATACTCCTACAGCATCACAAGCACATTCTCTATATCCTCTAATATAGAAAGATGCTATTTTCATTCCTTTAATTTGTCATTCTCCATTAATTCTTACCATCGAATCCTAAGTATTCTGCTAAGATGGAAAAATTAGCGGCCGTAAAAAATATCAAGAATAGAGGCGATGTTGAGGTAGCAGCTTTGATAGAGTACAAATGTGAGACAAATATATTGTACATGTAGGTGAGAAAGATTCCGTTTCTAACACGAGTAGCAAACTCTTTTTTGCAGCTTACTGCTATTAGTGACCTGTACGCCAAGATATATGAAACTCATGTATTCCATTTGAAGATAGACGTTGTAAGTTAGTTAGTAAGTAGGTTTTCTTCGCATTAATTCTCGCAGATAATTTAATGGTCCTCTATCGATTTCTGCAGATGTTTGTTATTGACGTTTTCGGGACAGTGGTTCTAAAAAGTCTTCTTCTTCGTGTCAGCGACGTCAAATTATTTTTTCCCAATATCTGGCAACATCGATAGCTCGTGTGTTGCCCAGCATTAGGTCCTGAGATGTGCAACTTGTTGGGCACATGGAGCAGCATCGTAGGTGTGAGGCGGTCTGCAGGTCTCGCACAATAGTGTCTCTCCCTGCCGAAGCATTCCCCACCGCTCGAGGTTGTCCTTTGTTCTACCAACTCCGGTTCTTAATCTGTTTAGGGATTTCCAGGTCGGCCAGTCAAGACTCTTGCCAGTTGGGAGGCCTTCCTTTGGAGTAATGAAATCCTCTGGTGCGATTTGTTGCCAGAGTTGATCCTCTCAGGGCCGGATGTGAGAGGTTCTGTGGATTTCAGAAAGCTGCTTCGAGACTTCAATCTTGGTGTTGGGGGTATCTGATTCTAAAAAGTTCTAAAAAGTTGTGAGGTGACTGACTCACGGGAGATGCCCACCGGGCAGCAGTCATCCCTCCTGTTGAGGAACTGGACGGGATTGCTGACTTGACTGCTTCTCGGTCTTCAGTGGCCGAGACTGGGATCAGAGTGACTTGGCGCAATCCTCCGGCGTGACATTCCGGAGCTGAACAAGCCCACACCCCGTCGCTGGGGGACCCATGCGATACGGGAATTTGAAAAGGTTCCGTGATTTTATTTTGTTTGTATTGTATTTATATTACACTCGTTAACATGATGATTTTACATCAAGTAAACGAATTAATAGAGTAATACAAGTATTTATAAGACATTGGGGGAAAAAAATCAGTATTTAAAAATAACAAAAAACTGATTTTCGTAGCTGTCTGGTGGTCTTACAAGAAATCATTAGTTGTTCATATTTTCAGCATTATTTTTTTGAAAATTGAATACCTTAACTACACAATTAATCATAAATTGCGCTAATTAACTGTTTAATCTAATTATTAAAGACGTTGATTTTGCACTCACATACCAGTGATATTATTTGTTAATATAATATAATTATTAGTCCTACGAAGATAAGACAGTAATCTTCGTTTTGTTTGTTTCAACGAAAGATCTTAATATTGAGAGTGTACAATTTTTCAGATACTAATTTCTGTATCTGACAGCATCGAAGTCAGTGAGCTAAAATTAAATTTTATGATTTGATAACATAATATGGCACTTGATTCCTGAAGAAATTAGAGAAAAATAAACAATGGATAAAATACCTGGGTATATTAATTGACAGTAACTTAAAATGGAACATGCACACAGCCGAACTAGTGAAACGTATACGCAAATGCATCTACATATTCGTTAGACTTAGAAACATCCTATCTAGAGCAGATTTAAAAATGGTTTACTACTCCATTGTCCAATCTCAACTGCAATATGGCATTGTTGGCTGGGGAGGAACATACCTAAATATCACCAACCCCATTAGAACTGTACAAAAACTTATCATCAAAATCATATTAAAAAAACCTCCCACTTACCCAACAGAAAGCCTATTCAATGAATTTAAAGTGCCAACGGTAGATTCATTATACCAAAAATACACTGTTCTACAGACAATAAAAGAAAGGTGAATTGAAAACTGGCACACTCATCACTCTGCTAGGTATATACATAATCTACTAATACCAAAATTTAAAACACAACATGCAAAGAATGGTTACAAATACAACGGAATAGTGAATTTCAACAATCTTCCTCCGGAAATAAAAGCGATCAGTGACATGAAAATAATGAATAAAAGGGGAAAACGGTTCTTCAAAATTATAAAAATCAGATCTGACGTAATTGTACAAAAATGAGAAATAAATGATAAATATATAATTTTTTTATTACATTATAATGTTACTATTATTAAAATGATACTAATGTAAACCTCTCTGTATATGATTCAAGCTAGGTACTAAGTAGTAGTTGTATGTATATGATCCAAGCATAATAAGTAAAGAATTTATATAAATTGTATAAAATATTTATATTGTTAAAAAGGTATTGATTATATTAAGTTCATTAAAAGGTGTCTGGTGGAAATTGAGACTTAGATGGGTCGAGGCTATTAAAGAATCGAAATACATATGTAAATGATACTGAAATTGTCACTTCGACTATAAAAATTTTATAAATTTTAATGATATTATTTTATATTCTAAAAAAAAAAATGTTATTATGTAAAAAATGTAAAAAAATAATAATTTAAATTATACAACACTTAAATCAAAGATGAATCCCACGCCACACACACAAAAAAAAAAAAAAAAAAAATGTGTTGTCCAATGCAGTCGACGCTGACAACCAATTCCCTCTAAAATAAGAAAATATATTATACTACTTAAAAGATAGTTTCATACAATGTAATTGTTATAAATAATACATATTTATTCGCAAAATTAAACAAATTTCTTTATTCTCACAGATAATTTTAACCAAAAACCCTGTGGATCATGAAATTATACACTGTACGAGAGTAAATTGTTGCTAGTACAACCTGTATATTACTATTTATATTAATTAAAAAAAAAAAAAGTTAAAAAAAAATGCTATTCCTGTGTTATTTTGTTGAACGGATGGTCTCCCCAGGCAAGACTAACACTTGTTCCTAGCATCAGTTCTCGGAGAACCGTGGCAAGTCGACACAATGGATCGATCTTTTTTAATACAGTTCGATTGAAATAGATAAAGGCGAGGGGTTCTTCGTTGGGAAATTTCATTGATTCAGCACAAAAGCCTCCAACAAGTGTAGGATTATTGTTGGCCTACCGGCGAGGGAAGGGGAGAAACACGATTATTTGTAGTATTATGTTTATTGAAACCGACACTCCCGATTCGATTGTATCGTTTACAGTTTCGAGTGTTATTTCAATGTCATCCAATTTGTGTTTTGAAAATTGAAACTCCCCTTTGGAATAATAATAAAATGAAGATATCGTTTTTGTGCAATTATTTTGATTAAAAAAACTCTTTTATTTAAAGATGTTTGTTTATTTTTATATTATTCAATTTATTTGATCTAAATTGATGGTTTAGGAAGTAATATTTTAATTTAACCTATAATGGAATCGAAGAAGTCATGTTTCATTTAAAATATCATTCTTTTATTTGGAAATTATTTGCGGATTCTTTATGATTTCATTATGCGCAAAAATGTGAGTGTATCTATATATTTGTGGACACACTATTATCCACAAGTACATACTTTTGTCCAAAAATAACTAAAATTTTGATGGGCATTTGCTGTCAGTGTGCTGTTAGGTTTTGTTACTAATATATAGATGATGAATATGGTTAATAAGAATAATATTTTCACTTAATTAAGTTTACATTATATTAAGTTTTTTTTCTTGGAATATGTGTACATTTTATTTTTTATGAGACAAGTTGTCTTGAAACAGTTTTTGATACATCAAGTCAAGAGTGACAGAGTGTACAAATTTAATCCGAAATTTTCCACGCTGGAACCAGTTCAGTGTGAATAACATACTTAAGATATTATTGCACGTAGGTAGGTTTAGCGACCCAGCCGCTTCTTAGACGTTATAATCATTTTCACAACATTTAAATCTTATAAGTACTTAAGTATTGTCTTCTGCAAGTTAAATTATTCAATAGTTCAAAAGGTGAATGAACTATATCTCAAATACCGAGATTTCACATTAGTATGAATGAATATATAATTTGACAGTTAGTAGCTTACCGTGTAAGATGTAGGTGGTTTATTTACTATATATTACTTGATAGAGCGTTTTATTTTAGATGGAGTATTCTAAATTTGCGATACGTTACACAATTGAGAAACAAGTTATGTATTACGTAGTAATAAATCTAATATATTTTATAGAAATTGATTTATAAAGCTTTTAAAAGAAGTTGTTGTTAGCTGTGCGAGCATTTACTTCGGTTAGGTTAGGTTAGCAAGACATCTAGTGCACCAGTTGTCCCATGCATAACATGTCCTGTGCACCAGATTTACAGTGCGCCCCATGTCGTTAACAATGAGTCGTTGAACCAATTGTCTGGGAACGATAGGTCGTGACACCGTGCTTTATCTATCTCTGTATTCATTTAAATATAAAAAATAAACATAGTTAGTGATACTAAATTATAATGGGTGCCATCGTCGATAGTTATTGAATAGCTCGTAACACAGCAATAACACGGGATTAAATTTGATTATAAGGACATAACAACTCGTGAATGGCGTTTCATGTTGAAGCGTTGATCCGCTGGTATGGCGCACATTAAAAATGTTGTCATTTGAATAATATAATGCATATAACCCGACTAATATTTTCATCACGTATGTTTTATTGACACCCATACAAATTGTGGCATTTCTACGTTTATTTACGCAGTTGCCCTGGGAGGATTAACGAGCGTGTTTTCCTTTGTTGGGCCCTTTACAGCCTCGCGCCGGCCTGGACTGAACCTTTGAGGGAGCGCTTACACCTTCAGTCAACGCTGACAATTACAATATACCAAATATAAGTGACCTCTACATTAAATATATATATTTAAAAAAATATTTTTTGCGCATTTTTTATAATAAAATAAGATTATAGACATATTTAACAATTACTTGCTGGTTAAAATAATAGTAACATTTCCTTCTACAGATGTCTCTAACACTTCTCCTCTCCCTTCTTCTTGTCACCTTGATTGACTGTTCTGTATTAAGGCTTGGTCTTTAGTAAGTTGGTTCTGAAGAAGGTGCGGTGGCACCGAAACCAGTAAAGTGATTGTTAAATCTCAGTGGTTTCATACAAAGTTTTACTTGTTTTATTATTTTAATAGTAATTAATTTACGACAGAGACTATTGGGAACTTAATATGTACCCAGATAGTCCCTCAGGTGCAAAGATATCTTTGGACAAAGCATGGAGATTTGAAACTTATAGAAACGAATTTCGTCGATTTGTAGTGACCATATATGATAAAAAATACGTCGCCATATACTGCAGTCGGTTTACAATCAACTGTGAATCTGGCAGGGACATGTATAGATGTCACAGAAGAACATTAATTATAGCAGCATTTTTGTCAAGCTCGTGCCGTCCTAGAAAGCCGTCGGGAACTATTTGTAGAATTTACTCAGCAGAGCTGCGGGAGGCAGAGTTGACATGAGATGAGGCAATGACAAACAAAAGGTGGCTGACAAAGCTTTGTGGCGTTGGCTTGTGATGATCATATGCTCCAGTTAAGTAAGTGGACATGGGAATGAATATACTGATGATGTTGTAGTAACTATACAGGGATAATAACCACGGTGAGTTTTTGATGAATTTGGTGTGAATGCGTTTTTATTGGAATTGACTGGCATTGCGAGCATTTCTTCGAGGCTCCGCCATTAGTGCCCTTTTATTGAGACCCTCATTAGCATATGAAAGGCGGCCCAGGATGCTCCCGCCGCCGCCGCCCCGGTGGCCGCCCGCCCACCCCGCCCCGCCCAGACGTCAACACCACACTTTGTCGTATTCTATTGGCCCCATTCTCAGTTTAATTACCTGTTTGTTGTTTAACGACAAAGTAAAAATGCAAGCATTCGTGGGAAGCACGGTAGCCATATAGTTCTATTTATCCTGACAATATTAATATATATATATATATTGTAACATTATTTTTAATCTTACACCGTCAAAGAATATAGAACAACTAAGTGAAAGTAACAACAAGTAAAAAACAATGCTCTTGTGAAAATTTATTTATTTAACGTTAATAAATATTAAAATACGAGTACATGTATGTTATAGAAGTCTCAAGTATAAATAATACGTATACGTAATATTTTTCGTGTTTAGTTAAGTTTTTGATTCGATGAGCAATGCACAATGGACAAGTGGTCAGTGCTGGGTAACAAAATGCTATTTATTAGCTATTAGATTATTTGTGGAACCATAATGGCTGTATATTACTCGTAAATAGAATATCAAATTTTGTTAAAATGAGTATTTTCAGTCTCAAAAAGTTTGTACCACGAATTTATTGAGAAAACAACATATGTTTTCTTTTAAGAATAGTAAAATTGTAGACGTCACGTTTATTAAGTTTAACATAAATGTGATGTTCTGAAGTCCATTAATTTCTTTCTATTGACATCAGCATGATATAGCCCTTGCTGACTGGTACCGAAAACCTCGATATACAATCTTTCGTCTCTTATTTCTGTTCGCTTGTCAGACATGAATGTGTCCGCCATATTGGCCGCTTGTGGCGCCGGTGCGACAGCCCAGTCAATGTGCTCAGAAAAGTTTTTTGTTTTGCTTACCTGCTCTTCATCATGCCCTCACGCGACTGAATAGCACCTCTTTAAAGAGATGAGGATGTTACTATTAATAAAACTGCATTATTTATAGTGCTACTAATTAAATAAATCAAATTATAATTTGGAAGTTTGTGAATTGTTCGGGTATATAAATTCGTAATAAAACCAGCCGAAGGGTCACTGCGTTGACGGTTTTAGTTTACAAAAAATACCAAAAAAATATTTCTTTATGCGGATGGTGTGGGTCACTGAAAAAATGATTTCATTTTTCAACGCGCGCAGAAATACTTCATTCAGCTCTAAAGGCGTGAAGTTTGCTCGCGCATTATGATAAAAACAAACAACAAAAAAAAAACACGAAAAAAATCACACTAAAGATGCGTATACATGTGTGTGGTGATCCTTTGAGGTGGACGATTTCAATGTCGAACAATTATTTTCCACACGAGAAGCTTTCACGCCGTCGGGGACCAAAAAAAAGCTCGCGCAAGATATCAAATGTTGGCAGCGAGGAGAGCACACGTCATCATTTGCCTATTGAAAGGGCCAGGCTTCGGAGCCAACACTCGCCGGTAGAAAATATCCCCCCTCGGTTCTCATTCACGTGATTTCGTTTTTTACACGCCTCGAAGGCTGGAAGGCTCCGACCGCTTTATTTCAGCGGGCAAACTTGATATTCACACCCGTTGTATTCATTATTTAACCTATATGCATATGCGCGGTGAAATCCGATGCAAATGGGAAAGGGCTTAAGACAGCGCGTAAGGCGTTGTATACGGTGACATTTTGCGCAAGGGCGTGCAATATTAAATTTTATACAATTTTATAAAAAATATATATTAAATTGTAAAAAACCTTTAATGTATGAGTATTGATTAACGACTTTTATAAACAGTTTATTGCATTCAAGTTTCCGGACGAATTATATACATTTGTACGTAAAAATTCACAGCTACCGCCATATTATATGATATTTCTTTTATCAATAAATCAGAGTAAAAAATCAAAACGCCTGATTCGACTCACAAACTTTTTACACCATATACAACGTATTAAAATTAATGAAAAAAATCTCACCCCCTAAAAATTAAAGAGAATTATGAATTGCCTAAAAGTATACATCTCATAGTCTTGCCAAATACACTTCGTCATACATTTCTTTAAAAATAATAAATAATATTGTTGGATTTGTATTCTTCATAGGATATGTCTTCTTTGTTAGTGAAAATGGAAGGCCAAATCTTGAAAACAAACCGATTAACTTACCATGTAGTTTGCCAGATTTTTTGAAAAAAATTGTTCAGCGGATGATCGTCAAAAAAATTATCATAATATGAAAGGTATGCTGAAAGTAATGTGTGGATAATAACGTGGAAATTGTGATTTTTTTTCAGCGTTAGGTTATGTTGTAAGTTGTTTGGGCGATTGGTTACCCCTGGTCGACTTGCGCTGACCGTCTCTCACCCTACAACACCTGTCCCTACCTTTGCCAGTACTGCACAGTCGTGACAAAACACATAGGAAAACTTCTCCATATGAGAAAATAAAACTTATAATATATGAGAAACTTAGAACATGATAAATTAATTATTTTGTGAAACTGCTTAAATTACGAAATTTGTAGGACAGACTAGGTTTGAATAAAAATATTTGTTATCGATGAAATATTTTATTAATTACATTTAATCGATTCTGAAATAGCTATCAGCGACCCATAAAGAGAACAGTTAAAAAATATTAAAGTATATGGATTAAATATTTATTAGAATATTATTTGTTTTTTTCAATATTCTAATCTTCTTTATAGATCATTGACTATATTACAATAGTATTAGTAATTAAATATACACATACTATACATTAAATTCTTTATACGCATCAATTCATTCAGAAAACTGATGATTTTTTCTGAATGAATTGATGCGTATAAAGAATTTGATGTATAGTATGTGTATATTTAATTACTAAAAATATTAAAGTGTTTCAAAACGACATTTGACATTAAAAAGACAATGTATAGTTTTATTATATCTCTATTTCATAGTTATATATGACAAAAATATTTATACGTTTTAGTGCATTTGAATAAAAGTTTATTTTTTATTGTTATTTGTCCACAATTTTCAGCAATATTGTTTATAAAATGTTAACATTTTTATGTTGTCAGTTCTGTTTTAGTCGTGTTGCTATAAGTGCTTACAAATCATATGCGTCCTTTTTACTGATAGTCTTTTGAAAGTGTAAAAGTCGTGAAAATTCAGATGCATTGTTTTGATTACGAAATGTGTTGTTACTTATCATTTCTGCATGTAAAATTACAACTTAGTGTTTCATTTCACGCGGTTGCGTGCCACGCATTTCACGGAATGCGTACAGCACACCGCTCGGGTGGCTTTGAAATGGAAAACAATTAAAAGCGCGATGTCGAGAGCTGCCGATTCTAATTTGAAGAAATTTGAAGCGTGCAACACGAGCGCTAATGGCTGAGAGAGATCTTATAAGGAATCCATGTGATTTTATAATACGCGAGTGGGTACGCGAGTGAAAACCGCCTGTCACTTGGTTACACATAATTTTCCTGCGTGCGGAACATCTGCGCATGTTTACTGCGCGCATATGCATCCAGACTTCAAACATGATGTGGGATAGTGAGTCTTGTGGAAATCTAACCCCTGAAATATAATCGTACGTGATATAAACTTAATATATTTATTTGAATTATTATTTTCTTCTATTGTTATAGATCTTATCTATCGTTTCAAAAACGCCAAATAGAATTAAGCAAATATCTTTTTTCAATGGTCGTTTCAGTTGCTCATCATTTAGCCATTGAAGTTGCAGCTAGTTAGTTATGTTAAAAATCAATATTATAAATGTAGTATTTCTTTGAATCACAGAATTCTCGCCATTTTAAATAAAACTAAATGGTGCATTAAGAGTAGTGATCCATCAATATTGAAACACTTCAGCCTAAAATTCACGCATCGTCCACTATTGACAGAGAATTGATAATTAGAGTCTCACCATTTTTGGGTATTTTCTTTAATTTAGTTGTCGTTTTAATTTAGTTGTCGTAAACAGCTATTATACATTACTTAAATATACATATACTATACATAAAATTCTTTTTTCAACGCGTCAATCCAAGCACAAAAATAACGGCAGAAGCGGGATGCGAACCGCGGACCTTGGAAACTAACTATGCCCAAACCAACTAGGCAGGGCAATGGCGCAGTTCGCCGAGCGGTATGAATACCTGGGCATAGTTGGTTTCCAAGGTCCGCGGTTCGCATCCCGCTTCTGCCGTTATTTTTGTGCTTGGATTGACGCGTTGAAAAAAGAATTTTATGTATAGTATATGTATATTTAAGTAATAATAATATTGTAATATAGTCAATGATCTATAAAAGTAGATTGGAATATTGAAATAATAAAATAATATTCTAATAAAAATTAAAAAATTCATAAAGCTATTATACAGTTTATCAACATTCATGAGACCCGTCTGGTTTAAATTTATCAGCTCTGGATTACAAGGCTCCACCACTTATTTTTATATACAGACGTTTTTCACGACGACGATATCCAGAAACCAAAAGAATTGGTTGCTGTAGTGGCTGAAGCATACGTATGCTTATTAGCTTTTTAAAGGATGTTAGTTGATTAGCTTGACAATATTGAGGTCTCAATCATTTAGTTTCAAGGAAAGACTTGATCAAAAATATATTTTTTAATAGTAAATGAAAATAAAACTATATCTTACATAAACAAATAGTTTTGTGTGTATTGTATGCATAATTCGTATCTATTGATTGTTTTAAAATTTGGTGTCAAAAAATGTGAAATTGTACGAAAGATCATGGCGAGAGATAGTCAACATCGACGTTGAAAGGGTTAAACTCACATGCGGCTCAGCAATGCTATGGCGATAAATAAGTATGTAACTGATCGCTACTCCATCGCCGCATTGTAATTCTTATGAAGTAATTCTGCATTCTAATGACGACAAAACATGACTATTGTTATGCAAAATAAGGATGTTTTTTTAATTGTTTACATTCGCAGTACATTTCCGACAGCGGTATTGTATATTTATGTTCATCATTTCATAAAAAAAGTAACAATTCTTGATATGACTTTTTTGTAACTTAACAACCATTTTATAAATACTGTTAATAAACAAGCTTCATCGTAAAATTATATCAGCATTCATACCTCCGCATTGGGTCTGTGGTTCGAATTCCTGCGTCAGACGTTTATTTTTCTTTAATCATTTGATGACAGAAATATCATACAATATCCCTTTTCTATTTTACTATGAATTTGTACACGTATCAGTTGTTAATAAAATAAAATTATACTTTTAGGGTTAAGTATACTAATTGAAAAAAAAACATACTCGTATAGGACGTATTATCTAATATATAATTAAAAAATGCATCTTCGACCTTAATTGTCATAATTTTAGTGACAAAAATTTAAAAAATTATAGATTTACAAACTTTACAAATTTTTTATATCTTATTAAATGCTACATATTAATTTTATTACGTTTCTTTGGGTCTAATTAACAAGCGTGTTTTCTTTAAATCGCCAAAATTAAGCAATATTGGTTGCGGATCGTACTTGCATAGTAAATAAACGCCTGGGAACTAAGTGTGTTATTGGTTCCATTAATACAACTTAGATGTAAATAAATGGTCTCTGCATTTTAAACATCTAATTAATAAGTCAATCATTGACATAATTTGCTGATTAAAAATACACCTAATTATATGTACTTGTATATAAAGTAAGGAACTTCTCTTAAGTTTTCTGGCTTGCGTACTTAAGGTTTGCGAGAACTATGCATATGTTTCAAGAATATTTAAAAAAATAGCAAGATAATAAAAATAACAGTTTTGTATTTATTAAAAGTCGATCAATATTAATTTCAGTTTTCAGATTTTTTAATGGTGAAAAATAAAACACTCTGTTTAAATGCAATGCAATCATTCACCATATCTCTCTCTTTCTCAGCGAAACCGATATTCGCGATTAAGCCTCCGTCGATAATGCAGAATGTACGTCTACACCGTCGACTTATGCAGTAAAGAGAGGCTGTGCAGAATTCTGCAACCAGAGCCGAGAGGAATGGTTTAGTGGTGTAGCTCTCGACTACCACGAGAGCTGTTGCGGATTCGAATTGAAAAACATGTATACAATTCTTAATCTTCTTATATTTTAATTAATTGAGCCATTAAAATGATGTCATTAAATATGATATATTTTCAATGTTTTGAGCATTCACTTTGAGATCCATAATAAATTATAATATTTATTTATTTATTTACCTTGTTTTCACATGGATCACGTAACATTACGTGATCCATGTGAAAACAAGGTAAATAAATAAATAAATATTTATAAATATTTATTATAAATATGATATGGTTGCTTTTGAATGCTGTCTAAGCATCATTGTTTTGTTTGTAATACAATTGGGATTAAATTGCTAGTTATTGAGAAAAATATTTTTAAACCGTTAATAAATAGTTGCTACAGTTCTTTTAAACTCAGCATCTTGTAGATTTTTTTTTTATCATTTATCAACTATAAAGATCTAGAATATTTTGGTTTGCCATGCATAAAAAACGCAAAGGTTTGTAAGAATGCAATGGCAGTATATAGTCTGACATTATAATTACGTGGTTTGAAGTATATAAAGTATATTAACATTGTTTTTTTTTATTATTACATGGATCACGTAAGATTAGTTCTCTATTAGGAGACTGCAGTTTCAACTAACTCGTAGCCTTTCTCAATACATCACTTGTTGTTATCTCTTAAGTAGTGATGGATTGAAAAAGGCTACGAGTTAGTCAAAACTCCAGTCTCCTAATATATAGATCCACGTAAAAACAAGTTAAATATATAAATATTTATTATTGGTATTTGGTTTAAAAATTCAGGGAACTTTGTAAGAATGTCATAGAGTTTATTGGAAAGCTAGAACCTTCTGCTTGTTATTTCGTGCGTAGTGTATAAAAAAAAACTGCGAAGAAGCCTTTCCGGTACTTACAAAGTCTTTTGGCCAAGACCTCTATAGAAGGCTTAACGCAAAATTTGTACGCGAGAGGAGCAAAAATAAAAACGGGAAAAATAAAATTGAAAAAAAAAACTACGCCAAAAAATAAGTCGGGTACTTTTTATTCCGCGTCCGTCTATAAGGCGGGCAAAAAGCCAAAAGCCAAGAGGGAGAGTGGACTAGTAAATAAATAAGTTGAAAAAGAACAATGACAGAAAATAACACGGACCACTGTGGCCGCGCGGGAGAGGGACGCCGAGTGCGGCGGCCGGGGCGGGAGAGCGAGACGGGCCTATACCGAAAATGTCACATCCATAACGATGTTTTATACTAGTGGAGTCCGCGGATTCCATTACCGCCTCGTGGAAACGGATATTTTATTTTTATTTTCAAAATATTTACACTTCGAAAATACATTTTTTTTGACCACAAATTGATGACGCTTAGTTCAATCAGTTGCTATAGTCCAAGTCTTCCCCCAAAACATATATGTACTCGAATATCCTAAAAACATACACGTAACTGTTTTCCGATATCATTTCGCCTAGAAACTTGATCAAATAACTGTAGCAATAATAGAAAGCATATTTTTGGGGTATTTGTCAATATTTTTAAAACCCTTTTGCATCGGTTGTCGGCATATGCCGTCATATGCCGCCATAAGATTCTCCGACCGTTGACATCGGCTCACGTGATATATCGTTTTGCTACTTTCTTAGAATAGTACAAGAACCAAATGTGAAAGATGAAAATAGACCAGATAAGTACATTTATGCTTCAAATACTAGTTTTATAATTGACACTATAATTTGTATTCAAACCGAACCGTAATGAAAGAGTTAAAAGATCGGATATAGTATAAATCGATGTTACATAAGATATAACTGTTTGGTTTTAAGTTACAAGATCCACATTGAAACGAGTTTGATTTATATATTTTATATTTTAAATAATTGTTTCTTTTAGTTTCTTAAATTTTCGTAAAACACCATTAAAAGATGTAAATTACGCATGGTTACTAGACTAATATATTCCTAAATAAAATAACTAAATGGGAATAGAAGCCTTGTTATTATTTGCATTCACTGCGAAGTTTTCCTCTAAAGACCAATTGGTCTTTATCCTTTGCTATTTGGCTCTAAAATTACTCAATTTTTAATCTTATTTTCCCATCGTATCAGTGATCGTTCTTTGACTCATTTCCCATATGGACCTCTCCGCTCAGCTGTATTTACGTTACAGTTTTTGTGCATATCATAAGTAAAAATATAATCTTCTAATGAAATTAGAAGTTCAAAGACTGGATTAATATTCATACAGAAGTGTGTTACTGAGATTTTTTAATGGTTAGGGAGCTATAAAGTAGTTTCATAAGTTTTCCTGAAAAAATATATTTTGGCGCGCCTTTGCGCAGCGCTTTCTGCGCAGACTGCGACTTGGCTTGTCCCGAACGGGCGGCGCAATTTACGGTTCCCGATACAAATCTCTTCTCTTTTGGAGCGAGAGCTGCTGCAAGACGAGGGGGAGGGGTCAGGGCGAGAGGCAGCCTCCCCCGCCCTCCTCAACCCTCTCACCGCCTCACCCAATTTTCTCACGAAACGTATGACTGCTCTTCCGGCCATAACTTTTTTCGTCATTCAAATACATGGAGATGATCTTGAAGGTTCCGCGTAACACAATGTTGCGGTCATCTTTTGATATGAATATCACAAGAAAGCACAAAGAAAAGTAAATAATATTAGCGTCATTGTAACACGTAATAGATGACACTACACTGAGGCAAAAAAGTTAAAAAATAGAGGTGTTATGGTATTTCACCTAGAATTATCAATCGAAAAAATCAAAAATATAATAAAATATTTAGTAAATATCTTCTATGCAGCTCAATTATAAAAGAAATGTCAATATATTTTATTCCAACGTTGATGTTGCGATAGTTATTTATTTTTCTAACGATAAACTTTATTTGATTTATAATGGTTAGTCAATTTAATTTTTGTTATAAACAAAAGAAAGAAAATACTGAAATCTAAGTCCAATTTAATAATTGAAAATAACCTGTTTTTTTTTCTTGGTTAAAGTACGTTTTTGTAAAATAATTCAATGTGCTTTGTGTGGTTCCACGGGGAATCGGCTCACAAGAGAAACGCCTTAACAGAATCGTTAAAATATGGCTTGAGATTCCTGTCTTTCGTCTGTGTTCCGAGGGTCTGAAGATCGGACAATGATGGCCGTGCTGTCTGATAAGATAATCTGCGAATGTCCCGATATTCAAATTGCGATTGTTGGCGAAGAGTTCCTCTCCCAAGCTCAATTAGGCCCGGCCCCTGCTGCCGGAGGACCAGGAGGCTGCGGAGGTGGAATGCTCCTCATTATCCGTCAGCATGTTACCAAATTAAACGACTCGGTTACTCGAATCTCGCGTGACACTTGAGCTCCACCGACGACATAGTTGAGGCCTCTCAACGGGATTTTCAAAAAAAAAATGGAATAAAAAAAAGTTTTTTTTTAAATTGATCAACAAATTAAAATGTAGTAACAAATAAATAAAATTACGCATCCTCAAATATATCTAAATAATGTATTTCAGTGTAAATGTATTCTTAAAGATTTTATATATATAATATAGTTTTACGAATGTGGCTAGATAAACATAGATATTAATTAAGTTCATATAAATGCTTCAATTATGAATATTTTTTTCTGCCTATTTATAAAGTTTATATTTTGAAATTTTGATCGGATGATAAATAACTCGTAACTTAACAATGTTACTCCTATTGATTGAAAATGTTATGCTTTCTCTTACAATGAAAAGAGCCAATTTTTCCAAACAAAATATTTAGTTTGGTATTTTTTAAATGTTATAGTAAAATCTGATTATTTTAAATATTCACATTTTTTAATTTATTTAATAACTTAGTACATCCAGTGATTCATATTTATTAAACAACCGTTTGTTTTTTAATGTTGTATTATTACCCCGTGTTAAGATGAGTTATGTTCTCATTTATATTGCCTTGTACAATACCCGGCTATTACCGAAAACACCGTTTGCCATATCGTATAGTTTTATAGAGAATTACCGTGGAACAATGCGAAGCCGTATTACGAACTGTTATTTTTTTTTACTCAGAGCAATAATTAAATTTCCATTAAACATGTCTATTTTTATGTGTAATGAATACCCAAGGAACTCTAAATAACTCATTAAGAACATTTTGATGGATATAATTACTGTGGCGTATATTCGCAAAATGATTTAATAAAACGACCATGTTGCGATTTACATGAACGATAATATATTATATTGCTGAAATAAACACAAGAAATGAGTACATAATATTTTTAGTATAAATAACTGCATATTATTAAAACCAGTGCAAAATTAATGTTTTTAATAATAAAAAAAAAAAATAGACCATAATTGTTTGCTGATTTCATACAACAGCAGGTACAAATTAGCATTATAAAAATATAATGATATATTTAATTAATAATAATATTTTATATTATTTACTCTTGTTTTATTACATTTCTATCAATATATTTCATATTTACTTTAATATGTGCCATCATTGAATTCGTATTACATTCATTAAATAAGTTGTTTTTTAAATTATATTTGTGCTCTGCTCTAAGGTGTTTATTTTTAAAATAGTATAAACGATAATAATCAAACCACAAAACTCAATTCTGTGTAAGAAACGAAAAATATAATGTTATTCTTATTGATTTTTTGTGCTACTGTTTATCGAACAATCGCATTTAATACTTATTCGAAGATGTTAAATAAAAGAAGATTTTTCGTTTTATACTCCACAAAGCTGAATCGATTTATATCACCAAGTATTTATATTGTCCGTTGGGTCGTTTTCCTTATATTTGCATGCATCACAATTATCACAAATAAATCGTCAGGATTTGCATTTTTTTCTTCGCATTGCGGCCGGCAAGATGCCAAAATTTCTCGAAAGTAATGCGAATTAAAATGGACAGACATCTGAATGTATTCGCTACAGTCCGGCTGGGGTAAGCCTCGGTTCCAGGCCCTTGCTCCTTACCCACCTTTTTATTTATCTATCGAAATGTTTGTGTTTTAAACGGACGCTGTTTCTTACCGATGTGGGTATTCTTCTTACAGTGTAACGTGTAAATTATTTCGTTAAGATGCTGCTTATAAATTCTTATCTTTTTCTGCAGAGGACTAATTGGATTTTAAAATGAAACAAATATTCAGTGATTTTTTCAGCAAATGAAATGTAGACTGCAGAATTAATGATCACAATGTGAATCATTTTATTCAATCTAGTGAAGCATACAGAGCTGTCTATAAGAATCATTCTTACAACTCATTCATTTTAACATTAAATATACAGTAACGGTATGTCAACGGCATGTCTTTGACGTGTTCTGCCGTTCTTTGACCATATGGTGCGAAAACAGGATAATAACATTGAGAGGCTTTGACATAACTGGTAACATCGATAGTCGACAATGCAGAAGAAAATCGCTTAGTAGATGGACGAAGCAAGTTATGAATGAAGTGAACGTTGGAAAAAAGTATGAATAGCTTATCAAAATGTGACATCAAAAAGACACGACCTTTGCATTTTCTGTACGATGATGTTAAAATCAGAAACTCTTCCTACTTTATCATTAATTATAGTATTATTCATTTTATTTTTATGATGCAACATTGCATCAATTTATATTTACATGATTTTTTTAATTTTTATTAGAATATTATTTTATTATTTCAATATTCTAATCTACTTTTATAGATCATTGACTATATTACAATATTATTATTAATTAAATATACATATACTATACATAAAATTCTTTTTTCAACGCGTCAATCCAAGCACAAAATAACGGCAGAAGCGGGATGCGAACCGCGGACCTTGAAACCAACTATGTTCAGGTATTCATACCGCTCAGCCAACTGGGCGGTATGAATAAAAAATAAAAATATATATACTTTGAATATATACTATAGCGACATCTATCGTACGATGATAACAATGATATAAATACTAGTTTCAACGCGAGTCGGTTTAGGCATAGCAATGGCCCAGTTGGCTGAGCGGTATGAATACCTGGGCATAGTTGGTTTCCAAGGTCCGCGGTTCGCATCCCGCTTCTGCCGTTATTTTTGTGCTTGGATTGACGCGTTGAAAAAAGAATTTTATGTATAGTATATGAATATTTAATTAATAATTTACATTTATAAATAAAGTAAATGTTTACCGTTTTTTTGACTTATTAATCTTATTTAAGTTCAATTTCATGGCTGTTGCTTCAGATTTGGAATTGTAAACGTCGTCTCAAAGAGCTGACAAAGTACTACGGATAAGCAAGTACCATTTAAGTGTAAGGTGGTTGCCTCGTAATGCGCTTCTGAAAGAAATTTACTTCAAATTTTTAAATTTTGCCTTAAATATATGCATTATTATTTATCAAGCAGCAATATGTCTTATAATCTTTAATTTGACTTATTATACTTTTGTAATGCTCTGTCTCTGCTCTTTTTGGGCGTATTATTGTTAAAAAAACTGCTTTTAAAGTAAGTGGATTATCTTCTTACTCCAGCTAGTTTTATGGCTAGCACTGCTACGCGTCAGATAAGTCACTATTTTTTAATTTGCATAAATGACACTTACTTTTCCCCTCCCAGTCAATGTAGTGATACAATTTATGGGTGTATTTCAGTGTGCAAGTCCCTGATAGGTATTGCTAGCATACTAAGCGACTATAAGACTCGTACAATCCGTTCATTAAAATAAATAGAATATTAGATTTGTAAGCGCTCTTGCCGATTTTAAAACTGAAACAAATTGTTTTCAATATACTATATTTACAATTTCGTAGTAATATTAGGAATAAATTTCAGAAATTGTTATCTAGGTGCAATTTGAGGTTATGAATCAAAAGTAAACTGCATATTGCGAACAAGACGTATTAAGACTATGCGAAGCCTCATTAGCATCTTTGTTTCGACCCTTATATCATTAAACATTTTAAACACTTGAATAGAAATCGAACATCCTTCCCAAATGATTAAATATTTGTATTTTTCAACATTCAAATTCGAATTATCCGCCATACGCAACAAATAATTATTTCTTGAATTTTATAGAAATTGGTTCTTATTTGCACGCGTAATCGCAGATTTGTAATATAAACGTTGTTTTTAATAGATTATAAGCTTTTTAGTACATCATGTAATAAGTTTCAGCAATTAAAATTAAATTATTAATCTCCTCTTGCGCGTAACAATTTCCTGAATTTCATGGTTGTTGGTTCAGATTTGCGAGCGCCCTCGCCGCGCCTGTATGGCCGTGGCGAGCGCGGCTGTCAGGCGCTGTCCGCCGGAATGAGATCGGCCTGTCGACCGGCGAGGAGCTTTTTTCAGCGAAGCTTTTTGCACATTTTTATGTCGCCGCCCTCCCCTCGGCTGCCGCCCCGCAGCGGGCCTTTTGAAATAAAGATCCAGGTCCCCGGTGACAATGTGGGACCTCGCCGCGGCATTCCGCGCTTTTTATATCGGCTTCTATTATCATTTTAAGTATTGCAGCAGTTTTTTTGGGATTGTTTATGTTTTTTTATCGGACGCCCTTATCGCGGGAATGCCTCCGCGCGATGATTCGTTGTGCGGCGAATCGATTATTAACGAGGACGCGTCAAGGCGAGCTTTATTTGCTAGGCATATATGATGGCATCTTTGCCGCGTAACTGTCAACTGAATATGATAGTTTCCGTTTCAAGTATTATATACCCTGAAAATTTATCTCATGGGACTGCGGAAACAATTTTTGAAAGACTGGTTAATTAAAACCTTACATGTCTTTTTGGTTTAAGTATCATTTAGTTTATTTATTTAGTGTATTTTCAAATCACGCTTACGCACAAAAAGTTTTTTTATTTTTCTTTTCATCTTCGCAGTTGTGAATCGTTTTTCATTATTTTTAATTGAAAAAAAAAAACATCACCCATATCAATGTTCATTATCTGAAGAATGTGATATTACACATTGCATAATTCTCATCTTTTGAATACATTAAGTATATATGGATATTTTTACTTATTTTTGTTACAATATTATTTTATTATTTCAATATTCTTATCTACTTTTATAGCTCATTGACTATATTACAATATTATAAGCAATTTAATATACATATACCATACATAAAAATCCTTAAACGAGTCAATTCATTCAGAAAAAATATCGAAGAGGAAGAAATTGGCCCGGTGGCCGAGCGGTATAATTACCTGGGCAAAAATGGGTTGGTTCCAAAGGTCCGCGGTTCGCATCCCGCTCCTGCCGTTTTTTTTTTCTGAATGAATTGACTCGTTTAAGGATTTTTATGTATAGTTTATGTATATTTAATTGATTGAATATATAGTTTTTAACGATCTTTCAGAACAACGAGAGTTCGGAGAGCTGAAAAAATGCAGGTGAAGTTTCAGATACATAAACCGTTTATATTGTTATTAGTACGTGTATAATTAAATAAGAACTGAATTTTCTTAAGCTCGTAATACACAATCTTTCACAGTCTTCAACACTGTTAGAAGTATTTTTTTGATAGTGTGTTTGGTAAATGTGCATTTCATAGCCAGTAATTATTGCACAAAACAGCTCATTGCAACTTTATATTGATTGTGCACTTCTCATGAAGTCGCTGCACAATAAAGTGAAATATTTCCTGTCAAGATAATAAATTATAATCATGATTTTAAGAAGTCGCATAAATAAATATTATGTAAGTCCAGCTACTGCCATTAACTGACCGCTTTCATGCAAATTCTTGTACAACTCGTTTGCTATTTACTTCTCTGAACACAGAAAACAATTTAATATTACAAATAGTCTCGGAAGGAACGAGTCACATTAAAATTTGAATGCCATTTTTCAACTGGAAGAATTATATTTTCAGCGCTTAAATCTTGTTTATCTAGATCATTAGAAGGTGATGTTAATACGAACAAATTTTTATATAACGGTAGCGCATACATTAGCATGATTTGTGATTTGCAAGGTCCATAATAAGAGAAATCGTATTAACAAGATTAAATATATTAACACATTTTTATACTGAGCATCAGTGTCGAAAATAATAGAGTAATTATTACTTAATATCCACTTTCATTTACATTTTACAACATTGAAAATATAGAATTCCATCGAAAAGTATTCATCGACAAAATCTGACGAATTTCAATTTTACTTAGTTATTTAATTAATCTGTCGAAGAGACGACGGTCGATGCGAAACAAAAATATTAGAATGGCGCCCAAGAACTGGCAAACGAAGCATCGGCATACCCCCTGCAATATAGACTGACGACATAAGAAGAATAGCGGGATTGACCTGGATGCGTAAGGCGGAGGGTCGAAGAGGATGGAGACTCATGCGGGAGGCTTACATTCAACAGTGGACGGATACAGGCTGATGAATATTTCAAAATCACTTCTTTTACTAGAGCAAATGGTCTTCACAAGCAGCTCTGTCAGTCGGCATATTCCACGCCATTTTCTGCTCTCTGCCAGATCTCTCAGTTCTGCCTCCCTTGAAGTCATTCCAACCCAGTGGTCTGAAGAAAGGGAACTTGTAGCTTATGCTTTCCTATGACATTTAAAGCACATGCCACAGACACGTCAAAAGTCATTGTACACGTTTCTGTTTTAATACTTATTACCAACTTATGAACTTTCATAATTTATTTGAATTGTGGTTTATCAAACGAGTGTATGATGTATTATTGGGGCGATGCGTTTTCTAATCTTATGCTACATCCTAGTCCTTATCGTTTATTCAAATTCTTTGCAAAAATTCTGCTAATTTTATGATCTGCTGATCTCTCTCTCTATGACCGCAGAGGTTCGGCTTACGCGCTGCAAGCCTCTTTCCTTTATTTTCGTTCCTTAATTTAATTTATTGCGGCATCCGCGGCCACTTACCGGACCCGGAGGATTTATCTCGCGTCGCCTCGACCAAAAAATAACGTTACAGACTTTTGAATGGGGAAGAATCGAAACGTCCAATTAATTAAACTATTGATTTGTAGTTTATCTGATCCGCGGTCCTGTTGTACCCGGCCCGAAACCTCCGGGCGGGAGATGTACAGGAACGCTCGACTCGCATTTATTTATTGCGCATTTCAAAAAATAAATTAGCACTCGAATAATGTTTGACAATCGATGACTTTGGGATAAATAAATACCGTCTACGTTTTTCCCATTTAAATTCATTCGACATGTAAAGGGCTTGCTTGCAATTTAGATATGTAAATAAGGTCCCAAAATCTGGCTATTTACGTGTGCCCATCTTTATATACATATAAATGTATCCTCCGCGTACTTTTATTTCGATTTCGATCTTTAGACCTATCCCTGCTGCAATTTTTTTTATCAGACTAAGTTATCCAAATGATAACTTAGATTTTAAACATCTTCACTTGAATGAAGTTTACTTTATTAATATAAAGTATCCTTCATTCAAGTGAAGAGTTTCAAAATCTATACGCTGTATGTTTATTTCTTACACGAAATGCATAATCTTTATTACAAAAACAGTATTTTATAACTTTAGTATTAATTTTTAGCATTCATTTTAAGAAGCATTTTTATTGTTACATATACTTTTTTGCAAAAAAAGTCGTAAAAAGTTAATTCATAGCATTCAATTAAAGATCCGATATTGTGGCTTTTCGGCTTAGCCATGTGTGGAGAGTTTAGTGAGAGATTAGTGACTTGACTAAGTCATCAACTCTGAAGAAGACCCCTGCAATGGCGGTCGAAATATTGGAAAAGATTCGCTACACACGGCTAAACCCAAAAGCCACAATATCAAATCTGGCCGTGAAAACCGAAGAAGTTATTTAATAATACATCCATTTCAAGAATTCAAAAATTTTCCTTTTGTGTGTTTCCTTGTGAAGAAATGATGAAGCCCTCATTTGAAAGCTAAAAAAAGGTCTTCATATATTTGAGTAAGCAGTGCTCATTTAATACATATTAAAACAAAGTTTTTTTTTAAATCACTATAAATAATGTAATTATTTAAAACTACAATTACTTTAACACTGCAGTGAATAGCTTAACTAAATTTAAAATGATTTATTAAATTATTAATAAATTAATTGGATAGCTTAGCGTTTTTTTATTACGTTGACCTCGCAACGTGAACTTGGTTTAATTACATTAGAAACGGTCAGAGATCTCATAGGAAAATAATAATGAAATGCAAACACGTGAGTACCGCGTAGTACAACAACTACAAATCAAACAATCGCGATAACGAATTCCTTCACCGAAAGTATGGTGTGGGTCCCTCTCAACAAACACCGCAAAGGCGGCACCTCGCTCGGTGGCAGATGATTAATTAGCGTTACTTCTCACAGTGATTAGACTTCGGCGAAAACTTTGGGAGACATGACACGGAGTGGCCATGGATATTCAAAACATTAAAATGCTTAAATTAAACAAAATTTATTATTAAATAAATATTAAGTATATATTATAAATGAAAAATATTTCTTATTTGTTCTTTATTTGCGTACTACCACATCAACGGAAAATTTTCGTGATATTTTAACCATTAACATATTCAACTAATGACAGCTTAGCGTTTTTTGTAATGTTTTCATCATTTACTTTGAGATCCATTATAAATATAATATTAATTATTTACTTTCTTACCTTGTTTTTACATAGATCATGATGGATATGGATTTTATTTAGGAAACTGCAGTTTCATTGTTTCTTGACAGTGATGGCTTGAGTAAGGTTACGAGTTAGTTAAAACTGCAGTCTCCGAAACATATACCATATCCAACGTGATCCATGTAAATAAATAAATATTTATTACAATATAATGTGTTTCGTGTAGATCTTGCTTGGTAACCTAATTTAAGTAGTCGTGGATGGCTTACCGTGTGTTCTGTCGATGGAAATGCTGTAGGCCTCAGAAACGTCGGACTAATCATCTGACCTACTCAAAAAGTGTGTTTTCTGATCAGCAAACTTCTAAATGACCTCGATTATCACGGTTGTTTTTTTTCCCCAGGATCTCGTTGGTAATCACGCATGTTAATAGATGAACTTTTGAGAGAAGATATGTCTTTTTTCAAGGCATTGAGCGCTGATAAAATTCTAAGGCGAAAATTTGTAGTGACCATATACTCCAGCTAAAGAGCGGATTTAATTTTTATCAAAACTACTTTATATTACAAAATTAAATGTAATATGCTATTTTTTCTTAGCTACTTTGCAGCAATTCTCTCGCTAAATACAATAACATAATTAATGTATATGTGTTAATCATTTATATGTGACATTTCAAAAAAAACAATGTATATTAAAATATGTAATGTGTGTTATAAATAAATAACATGTATAATAAAATGATATTTCAAAGAAACGGCCTGCTATAAAGCTTTGTTGCTCCAAAATGTATTTTATAACTTTTTAGTAATGTATTGGCATGTGAGTTCGGTTCGTTTTCGGCGTATATTGAAACATTGCACATTTATTTAATTTGCATATAATGTATTCTTCCACCAGACTGTACTCTCTTTGGTGAGTTGTCTGCAATGTGGAGTCAACAATGGCCGCGCAGTTCAGCGACCTTCCCCAGCACGGGCCGAGAACCAAGAGGAAACAAACAAACAGAAAAAAGCCTTTTTTGACTTTTCTGGAATGAAAAACCGAAAGAAATTTCATAGATATCATGAATGCGTTATTTGCGTAGCTGAAATCGTGTGCATCATTCGCTATTAATGTTTGGGAAATGAGAACAAACAGAAATGAAACATGTGAAATGAATGTACGAGTAATAAAGTAGAGTACAGCAATAAAATCTGGTCAAATTAAATGTTGCAGGAGTTTAAGAGAGTCTAGGAGAATCATCATTATAAATAAAATAATAAAATATATAATAGAGTTTATACTATAGATTCCAACAACCTATTATTTAATAATTAATATGATATTTAATATAATTTGTAAGATTATGTTTATTTATTTTTTCAATGATAAAAAATCCACAAGATAGCAGATCCACCTATCAATAAATCGTATTTAAAAGATCGGCAAAGTATTTTATTTTTTCTTATTAATGAATGATTCTCAGAGATAAAAATCTCTTTGTAAATGGCAACCCCAATTTAAATAAATTAAGCGTTATAATAGGACAATAAAATACCTAAATCTGTTTTTTATTACCGTTTTATTGTACTTTAAATAAGAAGTCTTAAGTATGGCCGCCGAGTGTTTGTTTAAGATGTTTTTTTTAAGGCATTTTTGCGCAAGAGTTCAGCCGAATGCCTTGCCGGGTTCTATACGATCGAAATGTGTTCAAGATATATGCAGATTATTTGAGGATTTTGCTCGTTGATATGCAAACGTTTTCTGCCCGGCTGTTTAAAGTTACCCACTATTTTCAAGTCACATTTTTGCCTCATCGCGGGCCACCGTTTGCAACGACTGCAGGCGTCTAGGGTGGACTCGGCTTCTTTATATTAATAATATATTTTTTAAACTTTATAATATTTGTTATTTTCTAAATTCACAATTAAACTGTGTGTTGTTTCTTATTATCAGTCTTTTCTTCATATTAGTTGTTGAAATTTATTTCATAGTAAATTAAAATAAATAAATATATATTCTACTTACTACTTGAAATATAGTAATGTTTCGTAGCTGATTTAATAGGTTGATCTGCCCCCAAATATTAGGAATATCGGGGTTATCATCTGATCTCCTTAAAAATCCGATTAAAAAATACGAAAACCTTGGATACTAAAATTCCGCCTCTTCATGTGCCCAGCATCTTACTCTGGAAGTTATCAGGAACAATATATGTTGACATGTATATATATATATGAACTGATGTGCAGATATATCTAGCGACAAGGTGTGAACAATGGCAATTTGTGGTGACCATAAATGCCAGATATGTAGTTGTAATGCATCTGGAAGAGAAAGGTAACTTAGAACGCCAAATGACGGCTGATTGAAGAATGTTTTGAGGTTACAACCACAGAACAAGATTTATCTATTTAATTTTATAAATGAAAGATAAATAAAGAACGTTGGTTATTAAAGATTATTTTTAATTTTGTTTATATACAAATAAATATATACGTTTATGTGTAAAATAAAATAAATTTATGTCTACTTAGTACACACCTGGCGAGGGCCATCGCAGTTTAACGATTGCAGACCTTGGACAGGTATTCTTTCTGAATTTCAGCTGTTGGTCCTTCGGGCTGGTGACAGCTTTAATATTCAAGGTCTGCCCGTGGTACCCGGTACCTATGTACATCCTTATTTTAGTTCTCCGTTTCCACATAAATATTTCTTGATTCCGCTCAATTCAATTCATGATTGCGGTCCGCTTGCTTCCTCCTCGCTTATGTAAACGTCGAGGGGCCATTTAAATTAGAATTTAAGGGAAGGAATTATCCTTTCTTGAGTAGAATAAAAATACATTCGAATCGATTTTTTATTCTCGAAAATTGTCTTCAAAGAGAAACAATCTCGAATTAAAATTATATAAAAACCGATACAAAGTTAAATACATGTATGATTTTAATTTACTAGTAATACGTTTAATTAAGTATTTTGGCAATAGTTTTAATAAAGGTTTTTTTCTAACATCCATCGATGTTTTGTTTATAATATATTGCGTTATTTCTTGCATGATGTGAATTGATAGAAAAACATTTGTTATTATTTATTTATTTCAACAGAACAGATGTTCCAAATTTATGGCGTACAGTACAAAATTAAAACGTTATACATAGATATGACATGACAAATAATTCAAAATAATGTAGAGAATATAAAAATCTTAGAGAAAATAACGTACAGTACAGGATCTTGACAGACGTGAAAAAGTAGATAAAAATAGACGAAAAAATATCAATGGAATACCGAAAAATTACAAACATGGAGAGTATTAAACAGACATTGTTCACAAAATTAGATAAAAAATAAGGTAAATATTATTCAATGGAATACTGATAATAAATTACAAACATGGAGTACATAATTTATTAAATCCCATGTTCATCCGATTGCGATAAAACGTTGTCAATTTATTGCTTGGATTTGGGCCAAGGCTTAAGCATAGTATAAATCACTAAAAATCGGTCTTATCTAAAATAATGTAGTTAAAAAAAAGTTTATTTATATTTTTATGCGTAGCATCGAATACTGGACAATGTTTCTCATAGTTGGATTTAATGAATTGAGTGTTCAAATAAAACAACAACTGTCTACCGGCAAAGATGAAGGTGGAAGAAAAATGTACATATTTGTAAGCTTAACTATCATCAATAAAGTATGTTATGCAAATTTTCGTAAAAGCAGAATTTATTATAACACTTTATTAATTAATAAAGTGGTACAAATTGATTTTAAATGACCTCACCAACATCGTACATACAATTGAATTTATAATAATTTTACTCAGTGCTTTGTACTCACTGAAGTAGTTACAGGTTCGGTATTTGAATTGAGAAAATGTCAATACCAACAGTGCTGATTCTAAATAAATCGTAAATTCACTTTTATTTTGGTTGTTTATTTTTGTATAACAATTTAGATAAGACTTTGGTGTTGAAACAGTATCAGTAAAGACACAAAGTTTATTTGTGCACAGGAAAATTTCAAAGAAAAAAAAATAAAACTGAGTTTTTTTATTCAGTTTTCGAATACGCGCTCCAATCCCTCGGGCCGTTTGCGGAGAATTTAATGATTGAAAAGTGTTATTGGACACCCGGAGGAAGCGTGTTCTTCTCGCGGACCACAAAACGAACAAATCGGATGAATCTGCGGGTTTGATTATTTCCAATGTAATGTTATCGCTCAACCATCAGCTGCATAAACATGGCAATGGGCGGCTGCCGCCCAACCGCCCAGTCAATGCCCGCCCTGCGAGGAAATTCCACAAGCACTCCGTTACAACTCTCAGCAAATTTGCTTCACAAAGAGAGATGTCAAATCAGCTCTTGAATCAACCCTTGCCTACCCAAAACTATAATAACGGATGTAACTTTGAAGATACTCTACATTTTTTTTCATATCCAATTTATATCTGTAACATCTCAGTTTTCTCAGTTGCCACGGTCTATGCCTTGTTCCAAGATATATCTGCGTCCGAATGTCTGCCTGAAAATATAATTGGTTCACGATAACTTCCAAGCCTGGAGCCTGATGACTTGGAAGAAACGACACAGTAGTATTTAAAGTATATTTTGAGTGGTCTCTTGATCACAATTTTTAAGTAGATCGAATGATAAACCTGACGCTTCCGATGCCGATAAGGGGCTGCTCAACTCAACCAATGACACGCGGTAAGCAAAAGGCGGGAAACCATCGACGAAGGATTTTACATATACAGTATTCTTCAAAAGCTTATGAAATGTGACAGTATATATAAATATTTTATCCATGCGATATTTTATGTGCTCCGAATTTCTGAGATTAAATCTGTTTATTTGCAGATTTTATGCAAAAGGCACACTACTTAACCTTTCAATTGAGTGATTTTTTAGTATTTTTCCATCTAGAAGTATGTATAAATTAAGATTTAAAATTAAAAAAAAAACGAAAATAAAAATGACATTATAATAAAAAAATTAAAGCGTATTATCATGATTTTTGTTGGGGTTTATATTACAATTAAAAATATTGACTCATCTTATTTGTTGTATTATATTAATAAAACTTATTTGTTTTGGAGATATATGTGCCTTAATGGCGGCTGAATCATTTGATTGAGTGATATATCGCCGAAATGCTTCAAAACGAGTTATTTGCATTCCCGACTTTGATAAAGCTCCCATTTGCTTCGTTACTTGGCCGCTACGTAACTAGAGGCGCTCGGAACAGAACCCCGCGACTCGCCTACATCAAGATATAGAGGTCTCTAGTTTATTGTTATGACTTCATGTTTAAGATAAAGACCATCTGACCATCTGAGCCGCATTCAGTTACGATAGGCTCACCCAACTACGCTGCAGCGGTCCGCTTGCTCTCCCAATAACATCTTTAGGTACAACTCAAATAAAAATCAACATCGCCTACGACGCTCGCCCTAAACGATCCTCGTTTATTTATTTTAAAATTTCTTATATCAAAAATGATTTCACAACAAAATCTCACATCTGATTATCTGTTTTTTTTTGTCTGTGAGATGTTGTAATGTTAATTGTTGATTTGGGGTTTCAGGCTGGGATGCGCGCTACCGCACCGCATCGAAAGTAAAATAATTCACGTTTTACGAGCGTTGCGAAGGGGAATGTTCCTTTTTTCAATCGAAACACAGCCGAATCCAATCGGTCGCATAATAATTTAATTGTTTTCACCGTTGATAAAACGAGCGCCGAAAAACACATTCAATTAAAATAAAATTAAAAAAAATTGCGTACAACCTAAATTTAAATACTTTTCAAATAAAGTCGCGAAATTTAATTAACAAAAAAAATATTTTTGTAATTTTAACAATTAATAACATAAAACTTACTCATCAGTTTATCTAACCGTAAATTAAGAAAGAAAAAAAACATCAAATTAAAATGAATCAACAATGGTATTGATGTGCATAATAAATCCAAAATTAACGTTTTATTAAGATATTTTTAATAATGTTCTATTATATAGTCACAGTATTTTTTTGTGTCTAGCGACATACATAAGTATAAAATCATTGCAATTTTATACATGTATGTCAGTCACGTATAACTTTTTATACCGTCTAGTTGCTTGTAAAGGAACTTACAAAAGGTTACAAAGTTTCTGTAAGTTCAGCACTTTATAGACACAATGCATTGTTACGTTTTCCGGTGCAGCAAATATACTTTTATAAAATCTACTTTGTTGCAATTTAGTTTATTTATTTATTCTCAATTATATTAACACGTTTTCATAATGGTTGAGATAAAGTAATAAACATAATTATTAGTGAGCATGATGCACTTTTCGCGTCATTTGTAATCTACATTGAATAAAACCAGATGAGCTACGCTAGTAAGAATAGGTAATCGGACTTGTATCTTTGGCCCAGAGCGTCGATGTAGAATAACAGCCGATTGTTTTTATCAAGTAAGGGGATACGAAGAGACTGCGACAGCTATAAGCATAAGAGCAGCTGCTGTCCAGTTTGTTCCTTTGGTGTTTGTACCCTGTTCAATATTCAGTGCTCAGTGCTCCTATTCTAGCGCTTGGCCTCGAAGAAAATGTCAGCTAGTTTCTACTCCACGAACTAATTCATTGCCGCTTCGCACTATTGTCTACTCACAAGAAATGCTGGCAGCATGAAAGTTTATAGCTGTTTTTGATAAAACTGAAAAAGAAATAACGTATATAACTAATAATTGAAATTTGTGCAATGAAAGTCTTACAACGATGTATTTATAGCATATTTTCAAACACAGACTTAAAGTTTATTTAATTATTTTTTTAACAACTATAATCGCTCTTCTTCCGAACTTAAAAAAATGATATTTTTTTGCACCCATAACATTAAGAGATTCGTCTCGATTTTGCTGAACATAATGGTTAAAAACCGAAAAATTTCAATGAATTTGCAATTATAATTGTATTTTAATGAAAGCTTAACGATTGATTTCCAAGGACAGTGTGCTGTGTTAAAAATGTCTCCGTAGGGAGAAAAAACGTATTTACATAATAATTACGTAATAAATAATTAACTTTTATAATTTGAATTAGGAAATAATTAAGCAGTTTCTCCAAAAGTTTTTCTTTAATAACCTTAACTCGTATCTCATGTTGTTTTGAGATTTAGTTGGAATGTTAGTTGCACATGTTTTTCATCGCCAATGCACTTTCGCAATAAATAATCGCACAGCACATGGTGCATGGCTGCAGCCGCCGGTGCAGTACCGTAACCTGCGCGAGTTACCGGCCTTGTACCTGCCCTTCTTATCTGCAAGTGTTACTCTAGTTATTCGGATAATACCCAGCAGTATACCACCATTAGTGATAGATAAGTAAACATGCGCTCGCCGTTATCAGTAGTGAACTCGTGAAGAATTTTATCAAACAAAGTATAAAGTTTTTGTAAACTTTTACTCGTTTACCTTCAATACATACGTGTTTCATGTCTGAAACATATGGTCAACATAAATCGCCACCACTTATACGCACATTTTTTCCAGTTATTGAAGGTGAACGAAAATCGTCCCGGGAAAACAATGAGCCCCCTAAAAAATAGATAATGCATAAACGCTGCATTGAAGTCTATAAAATTGAAAGATTAACTCTCCATATGCAGCTTAAATAGCATATTCAAGTATCATACTTCATATCATATAATACTTTAAAATGGGATGCGTTATTAAATCCGCAGATAATTTTTTTCAATTACCGTCTACCGTATGTGCATACGTGAATATAGTTGTTATCGTCTCTATGCCTTGTCTTAAGACATATCAGCATCTGGAAGCTCACATTGAGCATAAAGGTTTATGGTTCCCGAAAACATCTATGGTATTTGGAACTTGAAACGATAGCTGTAGAATCTGAAGCACATTTTGAATAATTTGTTAGTTAGAAATTTGAAGGACATCAGGTAATAAGCTTGATACTAACGCAGCCTAGAATGCCTAGATCATTTGATCCTTAAGGTTTCAAAGTATCAACAAAGAAACTTCAGTATTCTGCAATGCGTTCGGGAAACTCTCAGTACTTTTCAGCTTAATTGTGGAAACGGGCGTGAATTGTTAAAAGGTTCTAGCGTTCTTAACCGTGTGCACGGGCCCTTAAGTCTGCGATCACCGCGATCGGTCGCTATACGCCAGTAACTAATGCAGATGCCGGGACCGCGGACGGTAGCGGGAGAGCCTTATTAGGACGGGCGACTGCCAGCCGCGGGGCGCTCTAATGCGTGGATAGTGTCACCGGCACCTTTCGAAGACCGGGCGATCAACGCAAGACACGCCTGAACAAACGACGTCTCACGCTGTTTTAATTCAACTATAAAGCGCTTTCGCCACACTCGGTAAAGCAGCCGAAGCTTTTATTAAAAAAAATGGAATTTAATTTTGAGTGTAAGCGATGCGGCGTGTACCAATACGCTTAGTGATGATTGACGCAAATCGTCATTCACAGTAGGTGCATTTGAATGTCAAACTAATATTGACGGATCAACAACATACAAACAGTGGCACTTTATAATTACTTTTATATTGTTTTACAACTAATCATGTTGGACAATGGTAATCACATAAATAAAGACTTCACACTCGATGATGCCATTATAAGTTATTCCTATGTAAAAAGATTTTGTATGAATAGTAACGCAGTCCATCCTATATTTTATTTAAGACTTAAATAATGATATATTTTACTTTTGATATGAAACTGAATGCGGAAAATATTTTTTTTTATATTGTATGCATGTTTGTATGAAATTTATGGGAGATTTGAACCATTTTTGGTACAAAGTTTTTCAGAGTTTGATGTTTAGCAAATCACACATTTATTTTCACTAATTATACGCATACACCTCTATAAAAGAGTCATGACTGCGAAAAACTTAAGGATTACTTTATGCTATGTGATGACTTGATTAAAAAGTGCTGTGTTATTTTAGTTTCTCTCTATAAAAGGTCGTTTGACATTCAGTTTATCTCTCTCGTATTAAGACGAGGCATTCATGCATTGTCCGTTCTTAAATGTGTATAAAAACACTTTTTATTTTGATATATAAATGCTCAAAAATAATTGAGTATTGTCCACCATTAATTAAATTTAACAAAACTGTGATTCTATTGAGGTATTTTTGCTTCCGGTGGATTAAAACCAGCTTTGAAACAAACAGTGGGTATTTACTAAAATATGCAAAATATATTGAACGTTAATCATTTTTATTTTATTTTAATCCCTTCTCAGCTGATAACTAAAAATATTACCCTAACGACAGATCATTCAACAGGAAGGTATAATAAGTTGTGTTATGTTTTACAGGAATCTGTTTCACCTTAAAGTATACTTGAGTATCTTTCAGTGTAGCAGCATACTCTTACTTCCTGCAAGCACCTCCGTACGCGGCCTGGCCTTTTGACATCGGTCCGTTCCTCGCTTATTAGGCATTATTTCACGCAGCCGGGTGTCTGGCTATTATTAGGTCTCACCACTGCACTCCTCTGTCTGCAGCCTCAAAGTCTTCGGAGTTACTCTCGGCGAGCTTTCATCGCACAAAAAAACTCAAGCTAGGGATGCGATGGGCCTGGGGAAGCGAACAATATGTCCGGCGATCCGGAATGCCGAAGTGTGTTGTGTCAGTTTTGGGATGGTTCGCCGTTTCAAATTTCTTCCTAGAAACGAATTTTCCAGGCCGGTAGATAATGCGCTTTATTTTCATTCATCGCTCTGAAAAAGGGTACCCGGTATAATTTCACATATTTAATATAAAAAATGTAACCATGAATACTAATAATCTTTATTTATACAAAAGAAAATACTTGGTTGATGATTATTTTCTTTGTAATCAATTTTTGTACGTTTTTTTGGTTAGATAATTTTCGTCGAAACTTAAAGATCATTTTAGATTAAATCCGACATTTTTTTCTACAAATATATTTCAGTTCTGTCAAAAAGATATTTTCAAATTTTATAATGCTGACGAAAATTAAACATGTTCTCAAATATAATATTTGGAAATTTAAAATGCATTTTTTTCTTAAATAAACAAACCATACAGGTACATTACAACATTAAACTTATAATTTAATTAATTCTAATTAAATATTATTAGAGTAGAGTAGAGTTGTCCATAATAAGATGTTGTTTATATGAACAATTTAATTATAAATACAAAGCGAAGTCGTGAAATGGCGTAGTGGTCTACGTGCGTGTCAACGTTGCAGTGGTCTATGTGCAAAAAATATGTCATGTATACTGTCTGCGTTTTGAATCTCACGTCAGACGTTTCTTTTCCTTTGATTAATTTATAAAATAAATGTTAAAATTATGATATTCGCTATGTTACTGTAATTTTATAAAAGATTTCTTTATTATTTTGACATTGATTATTAAAAAATTCAAGCATCGTTTTATATTTCTCAATGTATTTAGATATTCGAAATGAACGCGTCTTGTATGTGAATGTACTAAACGAGTATTATTATTTCTTCTCCGTATCTACATTTCAAACGCTTTAAATCTGTTACACGAAAAGAGCAATAATAAAGCCGTGTGTTGTGGGAACGTAACTTTATATTGACGCGTCATATAAGAGCGGCAGGTCGAAATATTTTATTGTGGGTACGATATAAAAAATAATTGAGACCGGTGGACTGACCCGAAACGAGGCATGGAATGATTTTTCTTTTCCCTAATCGCCCTTTTGGTGTGAGAACAATACCGGCACCAGCCAGATTCAGACTGTTTCACCTTACTTTACCTCAGCTTACCTTACATTACTTTGCTTTACTTCTTAGTGTCTCCCGCGGTGCGTTGAGCAACTCCGTGGCACTTATAGACACATTGTGCCACGTAATGAGCCCCATTAAAATAGTTGGGTGGATACAAGTACTACATTAGGCTTGTGAGTGTAAATAAGGTATTCCCGCTGAGGCTGTTGCATCCCTCCACTCCGCACTGCCTCCCCTCCCGTCCAGTAGCCTCCTCCGCCGTAGACCGCAATCAAATAATGATCACGGGTTCCGTCTTTTTCCGAAAGGGAAACCAAATTGGCTATTTCGTTCTAGCGTATAAGTAGTTTTGCACGCCCGCAAAGCACCACTTAGATACCTGCAAGATGCTTTTATAAATGACGCGAGAAATCTTAAAGTCTCGAACTTAATGCAAACTGAAGTGGCTTGTTTTACAAAACATTATAAAGCCTTGTGAATATGTTTTCTTATGCTTTTAATTATAACTGCCACGACAAGATGTATTTGTTTCAATTATATTTTATTCAAAATGAAAATTGCATCGCAAAATCACTGTTTTTTTTCGTAGTCATTACTAAGTCATGTGAAATTTATTGTGAATACAAATTAAATCTTCCACTTTAATATGCTTACATCATATATGAATTAAAAGCAGTTATAATTTATCTTTAAAGAGTATAAAACTTGTCACTTATAACCTTTCATAAAAATATTAATCTTTTTAACTATCATTTAATGGTGCTCAGTATTGGAGATATTTCCCATTGCTTTATTACAATGCAGTAACCGCATGGCTCATTGACATATATCAATCGTATTTTCAAGCTTTATTTCATTCCTCCACTTAGTAATAAAAAAAGCACAGTTTTTATTAACTGTAGATATTTTAGCAATTCCGGCATTCGTTATGTTTTTTTACAGTTGTTTATGTCTCTATATTTCAATGCTCAAGTCTGTACACCATTACAACTTGGTAATGACCTGATTTTCACGGCAATTTGAGTTAAATACTGTCCCAAAAAGGCATGAGTAGCGAAATTAGTAGGTGTTATAAAAAAAAGTCTTGAAAAATCAAGTTCACTTGAATAGTTACCGCGCGTTAAAGTCAATCACAAAAACGATAAAATAAATTTATGGGTTTCGTGAATGCCCTGCCATTGATGTAACACAGAAACACTGTCTTTTATTACGTTCTTCACTAGTTTTATGTTACTACTGTGAAACTTCACATTAATTGCTTAAGCTGCATTATGCACTTAGATGATTTGAATTCGTTTCACTTTTTCATCTTATTGTGAAATAAGCACGAGTCAACCTTGATAATTTTTTTCCTTTAAATTGAAGTGGATGCTATTATAAATCATTCAAATTGAAGCGTTTTTACTCTTACATTAAAGTATATATTTTGAAATATTCATGTTTTTTTATTAAGTAGTATAATAATAAAATTTAAATTTTTTATTATCTTTAATTAATAGTAATTTATTTATATTTTTTACCTACATAATACTCTGGTTAACGAATTGGTTTTAACAGTTAAGGTTGATCAGAGGATAATCTATGATAATGATTATCTGAGTTATCAAATTTTTAATTATATTTTTTTTGTATCTCAATTAATTATATTTATTTGACAGTTCCAGCCTATCGATAAGTGACCGGAAATGTTAAGCGTCCCGATAATGATCGACTGTAGATGGATTCGGGTTACTCACTCGATTCTCTTTAAATGAAAATGTTTTTTGATATTTATATATAGGTTACATATTTAAGCCCGATTGGTGTTAAGTTGGTTCCTCGATTGTAAAATAAATTCCTGTTGTGATATGGTGAGTCTTGCTGAACTGTAGTTTTATGGAATTGGCAGATTGACACACCAAATATAGCGTTTAACCATTCTTAAAAATATTACAAACGTTATAGAAACCCCAATGAGCATTATCCATATAATCTGTTAGAATCGTCCTGATTGTATTAACATAAAAAATATTATTTATGTTTTGAATGGTGGTGATAATAAAAAAGCAATGAAAAATCAATACATACATTCGACATGAAAGATAATTTCTATATTATGCTATTCATATGCCCTTAATCGAAAGTGTTTTTGTTTCCTATTATATATTTAAAACATTCGAAATATTTCAAATTAATTTTTGTATTTTTTTTTCTTTTTATAAGATTAATTTCATGTAAGCATTTCAGCTGGGTTTCGAAAAGCAATCTTGCTTAGAATGGTAGGTATATAATAGATTCACTTTATGAAAAATTATGTGGTGATCCATATTCCATTCATACTTAGTCAGTGGACCTGTTAGGCACATTTTCAATTTACGTGCTTTCACTATCTTCGAAAGCTTTCGGGAATTATAAACATGTGTAAAATGTACCCAGCGGAGCTTTGAAAAGCAGATCCGATATGAAAAGAAGTAAATAATTGGAGATTGGCAGTGCTTTATGGCGGCTTTGTAACGATCATATGCTCTAATTAACCCTTTCATTACGGCTCCGTGGAATACAAGTTATACTGTCAAAACAAGTATTTGGAGCATAAATGTACTTATCTGGTCTATTTTCACATATAACAATGGTTCCTGTATCTTTTAGCTCTGTATCAGATGATGCACGAAAAAATATTCTAAGAAAGTAGAAAAACGATAATCACGGCTACCAATGTCAACGGTATAGGAATCTTACACGGCATTTATCGGGTACCGATGCGAACAGGTTAAAGGATATGGGAAATGGAAGGCATTTTAGTATTGAGTTGTGTTTAAATACTTTGTATGAGTATTAAATACACGGGGATGAATATTTCGTGACTGCAGAAAGAGAATCAGTCACACGCGGAAGATTCGGATCGAATCGATATAAACAATGTCGGGAGCCGGGGAGCTCGAGCCCCGCGAGTCTCGCGTATGAATATTCAAATGACGCCTCCCGCTCTGGTAAAAATAATTAAAAAATGCAAATTTATCTCACGACGCCCTCCGCCCTGCCCCGCGCCCCGCAAGCCCCTCCCGCCCGCCGTATAATTAAATAGATAAATTTAAAAGATTATTATTTATACGCGCAAGTGGGCGGCGCTCGTCTCGAAACGAATTTCGGGCTTCGCGGGCCTCGGGAGCCTCACTGATGGCCGCTCCCCGACCAGACTACCGGCTTATTACCTCTCCCCGCCCGATCATAATTAAACATAGACCGGGCGCAGCGAACGTGCTCAAATATTCGACGGAATTACGATAGCGGATAATCGAAATAAACTTAAAATATAGTAATTAAATTCGGCATTACCGCCGCGGCCCCGGTGCCAATATATTATAATTTTTAATTGAAAATATCTCTGTGATCCGTTGATTTATTAGATGCCGCGCAGCCTGCCTTTACGTAATGCCCGCACCGGCCGCTGACAAAACAATGGCGCTGCAGAGTGCAGTCACCTCACGTCATTCATTCTTCATTTCACTAATTCAAAATGATGCCTTAGAGATCAAAACGATACTTAAAAGTTACACGACAAAGAATCAAAAGCCATGTGTTTTTTTCATATCCGTACTTCATCTAATATATCTAAAAGTTGCATTTATCCATGCATTTTTCTAAACACATCTGCACCCGGATGTCTTCCTGGATACATATATTCTTCCTGAGGCAGCAGCTGTAGTATCCAAGGGGGAATTTGAGGTGGTTTTTAATTAGATTTTTTTTATTTCTCCGACATTTCCGTTGCTTGGAGTTTTAGGTCCTAAAGGGTGGTTCAACCGAAATTTTTTGTATGGTACATAAAAACTTTTTATGTATTCCGAAGATAAACGAAATTTAAAATGAATTTTTTTTTAATTTTTATTAGAATATTATTTTATTATTTCAATATTCTAATCTACTTTTATAGATCATTGACTATATTAGAATATTATTATTACTTAAATATACATATACTATACATAAAATTCTTTTTCGATGATAACAATGATATAAATACTATATATTTTCAATGTTTTGAGCATTCACTTTGAGATCCATAATAAATTTAAAAATATTTATTTATTTATTTACCTTGTTTTCACATGGATCACGTAACAAAAGTTCTCTATTAGGAGACTGCAGTTTCGACTAATTCGTAGTCTTTCTCAATCCTTCTCTAGTGAGAAGGATTGAGAAGGATTGAGAAAGACTACGAGTTAGTCGAAACTGCAGTCTCCTAATAGAGAACTTTTGTTACGTGATCCATGTAAAAACAAGGTAAATAAATAAATATTTATAATATAAATACTAGTTTCAACGCAAGTCGGTCTGGGCATAGCAATGGCGCGGTTCGCCGAGCGGTATGAATACCTGGGCATAGTTGGTTTCCAAGGTCCGCGGTTCGCATCCCGCTTCTGCCGTTATTTTTGTGCTTAGATTGACGCGTTGAAAAAAGAATTTTATGTAGAGTATATGTATATTTACGAAATTTAATATTTAATAAACAAAAAGATTCATGCACGAAACTATGGAATTTCGTTAAATGTATATATTCAACATGTAACATCTCAAAACGATTGTTATACGAGTATAATAAAAATATTGATTTTTATTGTGTTTTTTTGTATTAAATATAGTAAAATCGCTTCTTAATCAATACAATACCCTTTTTATATTACATTATTATTCACTTTTGTGAGTACATGTAGTCAAAAAAGTGTATGTGCGAGTATGTACCAAAGTAATCAAGTTTTTACAAAGTGTCATTATATTTCCGATTAATTGAATTTTTATTAATTAATATTTATCGTTTAATAATTATTAAGTGGGCATTTCTATCGTTTATTTATCGATGTCTCGCATACCTACATAATATTATCCACAACTCTATTTGAAGTTTTACAATTATAAAACGCGCATAAAAAACGTACGACACTCGAAAAAAAGCCTCCGCAAACATAATTTATCGTTTTTGATATTAACACAAAACTACTGTAATAATAATGGCGACCACGTCGTTGTTGTTGCCGTATGACTCAGAAAACGAATAGACCGGTCGTTTTTTACGCACAAATTATAACTTAAAAATGATATGAATGATAAGTATAATGTATGGACTTGTACGGGCAGGCTGTATAGTGTGGAAGGCTAGAGGAAGCTGACTCGGCCGACCCACGACTTGCTGGCTGCTCCGTCGAGCATTCCCGTTATTCAATCAAATTCTTCAGTTTAATTACATTAGGTAATGCCTGATTATATCATCGCCTCGTCTGAAGCCGCGAGAAGAAATACTCTTCACATATCGCATATCTCGGCCCACAATCAACCTTTAAATCATCAAAAATAAAATGAGGAATCGTTACACGGAGTTATCTTATCTCTGTCCATTTCGCTCTGTTCGTAATCGTAATCTATTTTTTTTTATAGATGATGTCCTTCGCATTGAAACGATTAAAATGATTTATTTTAATTTGTTTATTATGGAAACCAGTTTTGTATAAAACTGGATTCACAAATATTATATCATTTGTGTTCTGAATAATTTTTTCAAATTAAAGCAATTTGAAACTTTTTAGCATTGCAAGTTGAAAGGGACAAAATGTGGAATAAATATTAACGGAGAGTACATTTCTCACCTCCGATTTGCAGATGACATAGTGCTAATAGCCGAATCACCTAACAAGCTCCAAGACATGCTCTACGACCTCAATGAAGCGTCGAACAAAATTGGTCTGAAAATGAACATGGATAAAACAAAAGCCATGATTAATAGTCATATTTCACAGATCTTTGATCCTATTTCCATTGGAGGAACAGAAATAGAGATTGTAAACGACTATACCTATCTGGGACAAGTAATACAACTAGGGCGAAATAACTTCTCAAAAGAAATCGACAGGCGCATACAACTGGGATGGGCAGCATTTGGAAAACTAAAGTACATTTTTAAAGCGAAAATTCCGTAATGCCTTAAAACTAAGGCGTTTAACCAATGCATCCTCCCTGTATTAACTTATGGCGCAGAGACGTGGAATCTGACAGCAAGTCTTACCCATAAAATAAAAGTCACCCAGCGTGCTATGGGGAGATCCATGCTCGGAGTGTCGCTAAAAGATAGAATCCGAAACGAGGAAATACGCAGAAGAACTCAAGTAGTGGAGGCTACCCAACGAATAGGCACAGTCAAGTGGCAATGGGCAGGACATATCTGTCGAAGAGACGACGGTCGATGGGGAAGAAAAGTATTGGAATGGCGCCCAAGAACTGGCAAACGAAGCATTGGCCGACCCCCTACAAGATGGTCTGACGATATAAGAAGAATAGCGGGAGTGACCTGGATGCGGAAGGCGGAGGATCGAAGAGGATGGAGACTCATGCGGGAGGCCTACGTTCAACAGTGGACGGACACAGGCTGATGATGATGATGAAGTTGAAAGGTCGTTATAATATCAGTATTTTACGTCTTAGCAAAACAAAAACCATTTATTTTTAATTATCTATTATAAATTCACACTAAAGGTATTTTATTTTGTATTTTTAGCATTACTAATAATATTTTTTCTTTTGTTGCAGGTATGTTCCGAAAGTTTTTATAACTACGAGTATCATCTTATTATTAAACTTCAAAAGATTGGTAAATATCAAATAAGCTTAGTCTATTTTTTAACTCAAAAAAACTTTTTATTTAACTTAGTAATATATCTGTAGATTTATACAGTAATATATCGAGTTTCACCATTTATGTCTTCGTATTGCAGGCTTGTGTTTATATGGAGCAGTATTTTCAATTGATCCAAACTCTGCTTTGGTATTAGAAGTTGTAGTTTGTTGTGAGCGATCGTGATGGATCTGGCAACAGGTAGAAAGGGGGCGTGGATGTAGGGCTCGCCTAGCAGGCGCTAGCTGCAAGGTGCGAGCACACGGTCAGTGGTATCATCCAATAGTGTCAGTGAAATCGCTCAAAATCAATCAAAATAATAATATTAATAAAATGATTAAATACTTTTCTTTTTATGTCATTTGTAGCAGTTCCTTTGAGATCCATATCAAAAATTAAATATATTTTATATATTCTTTTAACACAAGGACTTATTCCTTTAAGATGAACCAATTCACTTTTTCTTATTTTTATAAAAAAATCTAGATTTTTTCACTTAACTTCATACATCAGTATATTTATACACGTTGGGAGCTGATAAAGCTTTCATTCAAGGCGAAACCGCGGTATTTCTGCTAGTGCTAAATATGATCCATGTCAAAATAAGGTGGGAAAGTATTTATCTAGGAATACTTTGGTTTCAGCAAATAGTTATGACAAATCACCGACGTCTTCAAACTCTAGTAGTGTCCATAATCTTCAACATTTATTTTTCGTTTCACATACTGAAACTCTGAAAATACATGAAAATTACACAAAATGTATACAACATGCATAAATTAAAAGCATTCATCATATCTATAGTATATCACTAACTTTAATTTAATGGATTTTCTATTTTAAAATTGTCCCTGTAAACTGACTTAAGCCTTTACCTCGCTATATATCCAACTTAATGTCTGATGTTGGTCCACTGAATTCTATAATATCATACTATTTCACAGAACGACTATCGGTTTTCACTATGTTGTTTGCAGTCTATTAAATCCCTCTCGTTGGTACTAACCTCTCGTATACCTAAGAGCACCTGTCACAATAGTTCAATTAATAAATTATTGTTTTGTCTTATTATTAATGAGACTGCTTAAAGTGAGCCAATATAAGCGATTGCGCACAGCTATGAAATATTATATAAATGGTACCACGTAAATATTTGTATTTTTTAAATTGGTTGCATGGGTATCTTGTTTATTGTAATGATATTAAACTTTGAAATTAATACTACGAATATTTCATACAAGCAGAATAGCAACAATGTGAAAATATAAAACTAATACCAATTTATTTAAATTGATTGATATTTTAACTCTGTATACATGTGTATGAATTAGAAGTTCTTTCATAAATGGAAAGGCTGTCATAAATCTGTCTTTTGTTTGATGTAAAAAATACGTTTAAACTAACATATCATTGAATTTTTTTTCATAGTTCGAACCCCAAAATTTGTTCTCGATTCTACAAATATTATGCAGTTTAATATCCTTGAAAACTTTCAAATACCTTCGTCGGGAGCGTTTTCTATGATTTGTTACTTCAATTAAGTCCTACAAAATACCACCATGATATCAGAATGGGGTCCATCGATTAAGGTCATCTTTCTGAAACAATTAAATTATGTGAAACCCTCGACATTCAATACATTGGCCCTCCACTTTATTTTTATATTTAACTATTTTAAATTATCACTGCGTTATTGATGTCTTATTAATGATCAACTGCGTAATATTATATCGTAGTTGTTTACAACCACGTGAAATGTTTCCACGATCCAAATAATGGACAGTCAATAAAGCGTGTTTACTGTCATAATTATAAAAAAAATGTGAACTGTAAACCGATTAGATTGTAAATCTGTATAAAAAAAACTATTGTCCATCCCCATTTTTTCAAAACAATATTACACTCCGTGTTTTTTCTCGGGCCCCAATCGGACACCGGAGATAAATCCCGATGGCGGAGCCAGTTTTTTGACTGCGATCCTCTCTGGTGGCAATAAAAGATTTCGAAATCTGTTTGGTTAGGCCGGGCCGACCGCACTCCGGCCGGTGCCCTCCGCAATAAAACAAAGTGCCTCTTGATGGTGGGTAATTGAGCCGCGGCAATGTGCGAGGATTATTTGAAATGTACTTCAAAGTGTTCAATTTACCTCCTCGCGGCCGCAACGAGCGGAACTCATCATCGAGGCAACACTCGCAAAGATCCGAGTAAGATGGGCAATGATCCACGAGCAACTGTTGCGACTAGCTCGGTGTAAAACGTAATATTTTCATACTATTCCGCTTACTAATATTGAAATAATGCATCCACAAAATGGTCATAGCAGAGATGAGCTTAAGTCAAATTTATAACATTAAGATTGTGTATTGTCAAAGGATTTTCGTGACGACCATTTGCACCAGTTAGAGCAGCGGACATGGAACTAATAAATTATAAATAAAGATTATTCAACTTTCGATAACATCACGAGATGTAACACGCTCAGTCTAAGTACATACCAATATATAGAGAAAATATTTTTCAAATGTAATTATTTTTATAGTACGATTATTAACTGTTTTCATACTCATAGATAGATTGTTTATTTTGCATTGCATTTATACAAAATAATTCTAAAACAGTTCAATTTTCTAATCATCTACGATAATAAGACTATAAATGTTCATAATATGGCGAAAATCGTTACTTATTTAGACGTAGTTGTATCTACAATTAACGTTTTTGAGCATTTTCAAATATACTAGGACGAGTAAATACAATAACATTGGATACGTTTTTTATCGTTTAATTATTAATTTCATTGTCTTTTAATGTCTTTTTCAAATTGCATTACAAGGTAATGTATTTACTAAATATAATCGTATTTATTTTCTTATGTAACAATGTGAAAACTTATAAATTACATAATGTATCTTAATGTGTATAAGATTATTTGTTCTTCCTTGGTATTTAATTAAGTTTGTTAGAGATAAGAGCCTTTTAATACACCGCCACTTAACCAGCATTTAAAATAATCCACGACTGTAAGTTACAATATAATTTTCGCATATAAATATTTGAGATTTCAAAGCGAGTTTAGATGAGTTCATCGCTGATTCAACCCATTCTTAAACAATTCATTGCTCACGTGAAATTGAATGATCTTCAAATCTTATGTAATAAAACTAATTGGCGCAATTAGTAACAATAAAACAATACAATTCAATTTTTTTATAACGAACTGGTTAGCTCATTTAACAAGTGGAGGATGTGAATTAAAATAAACAAACGCATTCGTAATTTTCATTCATAAAAAATAATAATGCTGATGAGTATATTTTGATTTATTTGTACTTGCAATACAAAAAGGTTCTACTGGTACTTAAAATATGATTTTCAGCATCCCGTGCAATCTTTATATACAGGCGTCCACCGACCAAAACCAAATAACACGTAATTATTTTGAGAAATACCCGTTGAAATGTTATTTTTTTCGTGTACCACAATATTATGGTCGTTATCTTATAATCAAACCACGACTTTGGAATGTCGTAACTGCCTCAGATATATTTTATTTCAATTTCAAATATTATTTCCCTCCTCTACATTGTATTCGCCGTGGAACATATCGCGAGCATGCATTACAACGTAATACACAGGTATTATGCGTTCACTTTATATTGATTCTTTCAAAATTAAATTTTCTGTCGATAAATTACTTTGCAGAAATGCACATAACATATTATTTCAATTACCCGAGCGGAATAAGATCGATAATAATATCAAATCAATTTTTCATATTTTACTACGGGAAACATGTAACAGTGCATACACGCTACATATAAATTTCATGTTTTCATCATTAACTGAAAAAATATACATCAATTTTGAAAGAGGAACAATATTTTATGTCATAATGGTTCTTACTCAATAAATGTATAGAGATTTTTAAACATATCTAACAATTAATACATCTTCAAATATACAGTCAATAGCTACCATAAAATATGGTATATGCTGTAGATAAATATATATGTAAATTATAGAAATATATTCATGAAATAGATAAAATTTAATTATAGTAAGAGTTTTATTCCATATTATGTATTACTTTCATAAATCAGTAAAGCTCTATATTATTTATATTCAACAATATACATATCATACACGATTTCATGACCTATCGTCCACAGACAATTCGTTCTACGACTCATCGGTCACGACGTGGGGCGCAATGGACGTCTGGTGCACGGGACATTTGGCGCACGGGACAACGGGTGCAGTGGCTGTCTCGCTAACCTAACCATTGTGCCCCACGTCGTTACTGATGAGTCGTTGAGCGAATTGTCTAGGGACCAAAGGCGCCGGAACTATTATATATATATCCATAACAAATACATACATATCTTTATCAGGTATATATATATATGGTATTTAATGTGTATAAATTGTTAAAAATTATACATCTTTTACGTATCAAATGTGAATTATCACTTGCATTACTGTTTATACGTTTACATATAAATAGTTACTATAATATGTGTATTCAATGATAGCATCAAGACAAAAATAGGAAACGTATTGAATAGTTACCTTAGCCGTAATTATTAAATATGACCAGCAATGGTATGATGCTGCGGTGAGGAATCTCCTGGCGAGATATTTGCTTTGAACCATCCTCAATCATCTCATTCAATGCGGAATGATTAATAATAATTATTATTACAAATGCCTTCCAACGCCTCGCCTCACATCATATACAATGGGCCGGGCATGAAGACATTCTAGCACATTACGTATTTTGTAATTAGACCTAGACAACCAAAACAAAACATTGCTTTGTACCGGATTCGTACGCCATACAACTTAACTCTAATTTAATAGATAATTATCCGAGGCGGTCATTATACCAGAAAAATGGCAAGAAAACTCATTAAACAGAGTAACAACAATCGTTCAGACGGGTTTTGTTTTTAAATTTAACTCCGGCAACGTAAAACAGGAGCGAAACGGAATTTAAAAATGAAACCATTTATATTTAATTACATCCATTAAGACAATATTATATTTTAAACGCAGTTTTCGTTAGATCACCAAAGTTGAGCAACATAGGACGCGGAACAACACTTGGATGGGTATCTGTTTGTTGCTTGCCGGGTGTCATTGATTGGATTGATTTTATTGGTACAGGTCTCGAGAGTGTCGGGCTGATCATCCGATCTCGAATATGCCTCTGTTACTACATCAGCCGTTTTTTCTATTGTAAATTATGAATTTAAATTTATGGGCATTCATAATAAAGCTAACATGAATCATAGGTAAGTTTTTTAAAAATACGGTTATTTTCTCATTACTTATAAATAGAGATCACACCTATATAGTAATAAATTAACTCAAATATGTAATAAATTGATATTCGACATAACATATTTGTTTGGTTTATCTTATCTTGTGTCCAGCAAGTGTTAGACGAGTCGGTCAGTTGTAGGAAGAGGCTGAAAGCATTATTTTTTCAATGGTTTTTGCGATCGGAACAACAAAATATCGAAAAGTTAGTACATCAAAAATTTAGTTAAGGTTAGGTTATGTTTAGTTAGGCAGGCTGAAGTTATGATAGTATTATATTAGAAAAAACTAAGCTTATTAATGTTACGTGTGTGTGTTTCAACGATTGAATGTTAAGTAAGGTTAGGTTAGCCGAGGAAATAGCGGCAGTTAAGACAAGGTGAACCAAGGATTGTAGGTTATCTGTATAGGTTTTCTAGATACCAGCAGTTTCTGCTTACTTGTGATGTGTCTCTACGTGATTACTGTCCGAGAGTCTTCTCATAAAAGGTAACAAGTTTGCCTTCACGGCGTTTTAGATTCCGGCGTAGTACCGGGCGAGGAGTATCGCTGGCTTTTTGTGCCGTCCAAATACTGTGGCTAATGCCTTGTGGTGTAATTTGGGCTTGCCGGGGGGCGGCAGGGGGGGAGGTAATCACAGGTTGTGGTTCGCCCGTGTCATTCCCTCTCTGCCGCGCATCCTCCCTCAACCCGCCCTCATCCACAAGTGACCTGCGCCTATAAATCCACATTATAAATTCGGCTCGACGAGTCGGTGGACGCTAAAATGACTAACCTAAATAATATATACATAAAAAATAAATAAAATAATTACTTGATTGAACTGCTCCTGAACAAAAGGCATCGGAAACGTCGGACTGATCACTCAATCTTTTTAACCTTTCAGATGACGCGTTTAAGCGTCATGAGGATAACATGTACTATTGAGACTCTTTACAGTTATGTTTAACTGTTGTATTTTTCTCAGCTTACTGAACATATTACTTTTTTGGTTTTGAGGACAAAATTATATGCGACAACTGACATATTTGTTGACTAGAAAATACGCTTGTAACTGTAAATCGAAGGATTAATCCAGCAAAAAAAAAAGTAAAAATGAAAAATGAAAGAGAGCTCTTCAATATACTCGTATTCTACAATAGAAGGTGTTTTAAGGACTAAAAGTTTTCTTATCAGATCGCTGTAATGTTTACTTTCTCCTACTGTTTTAATTGTAATGTGACAAAAGTGTGAATATGTTGAATTCCGTCATTAGCTTTTACTGTCTACTTCGATAGATCATGCAATTAATAATTCTACATTGTTTGAAGAATGTATTTAATATTTTATTTGACACTAAGCAATTGCGCAACCAAGTTGAAATTTTATCCGATCTCCTACGGGAAATGGTATTAAATGTACATCAAATACCTTCATATTTTAAATTTTTTTCCATTTTAGGTTTTGCGACTAATGAATCCAAATAACTTATTAATTACAAACTGTTTAGTGTTGTAGGCATACGAGTATTACTAATACCATGGCGACAAATTGGCGTTCTAGATAGTTTAAAAATAATAAGTTATTATGGATAAAGTCCCAGTATATGTCGAGGAAATGTAATTAGTCTTTAATAAGTATACTTTTTCAAAACAACACAGTGCAAAATTGATGGAAGTAAAACTGTAATAATTTAATGTGTCTTCTTTAATGAAATTCTTTCTCGGTCGCATATAAGTCACGGATTAACGTTTTGTATCTGATATAAATATTTCGTGCCGCTATTCGTGTAATCGACGCAGAGATCAATCAGTCATATTTGAAAAGATCTGCACTTTAGTTACATACGGAATTCCGTATTAACACACCATTATTATATCATTATCAATAGAAACACGCTTGACTTGACTTAAAGCGAAATAATAACTTGTACTTTAAAAAATCGAACCCGTTATTCATCTAAATTTTATGTTGTGTTTGAATGCCTTACTAGAATAAACATATGGCGTTTCTAATACCAATCAATATCTAATACTATACTTAAGTTCGTTTTAACTAGCAATGCAAATGGTAGAAAATGAACAACTTCGTTCATTAACTCATTAAAATTTGCTCAAATTGAGGACTCAATTTCGCCAAAAGCTTTGAATCAAAAAATGAAAATAAATTAAAATACTAATAAGAATATTGATAATTTTTACATTCCAATGTTTGAATAGTTTGGCGTTATACGAGTGTGTATATATATACCTTAAGCAAACGGCTTATAATAGAGTCACTATCCTTAGTTTTATTAAAGTAACTGAGATATTTAATCGGATCAAAGTATTATACAAGTATATAAACGTAATTTAATAATGGAATGAAAAATAGAATATCGATACTTGTTTACAAGCAAGGAACTGACGAAGCCTTATTAATCGCAACCATGGCGTTTATTTTTGTGATTAATAGCAACAACAACGCGATCCAAATTAAAATAAGTAACTATTTATTTAATATTTACTGGATAAATAATAATAACTGTTGGGTTTAATAAGAAATGCATGAATAGTGCTTAACATGGTGGATTTTTAAAGAAAATAATTGTTATTTATCTATTTAATATTTGTAATTGATTTCAAACTGAAAGCTAGAAGTATAAAAAAATGAAATTGGTGTAATTTTTCTGGAAACATGAATAAATATATATTTGACTCATTAAACAATGTAAAACATTTTTTTTTTTGAAAAAATATTTATCTTTTTCATTTAATTATCGATATTCGTAAGACTAAAAACAAAATCGTACCTATACGAAAATTAAAATAAACTTATCTATCAATTTATAATTTTCCTTGTGTGTTGTACACACGACTATAATGAAGCTCGGAATTATATTTTTTGTATGTACGCATCCACACAGTGCAGCTTTATTTAATAAAAAATTAACACAGCATGAACAACACACGAGTGATAAAATAAAAACACGACCAACTCGCCCAATAAAAACATAAATAAAATCATAGCTCGGCCCGCAGTGGAGCCCACCAGTACGTCAACACTCCCGGCCAAGGAGATGAGGTGCAACCCCACTTTGAGCGAGGCCTTGCTTAAGCCACCAGTTAACTGAAAAACACTCAGTAATACTGAGAAGCATCACTCGATTAAATGTCCAATTTTACTCATTGAACTGAAAATAATAATTGCTAATTGATTCATTAGCAACATTCCATACTTACAAGTACACAAAACTATTGAAGACATCGCCCTCAGGCTTAATATACTTAATTGGACAGTACGAACGAAAAAAAAATGGTTTAAAAAAAAATGTTAACTATCTATGGCGATTGTATTTCATGTTTGAATCAACCTTTAGGAAGATGAAACGCGTCCAGTCACATTGAATAAATCAGATACTTCATTGACATTCGAAATTATTTCAGATACATGAGCTTGTATAGTATTAATTAAGTCAAATAGAGATAAATCAAAAATAAATAAGTAATTTTAAATTAAAAATAAATAATAACATATTATATGTTTATTTAACTTAAGCAGTTTCATCTTTAATTGTCAGTAATAAAATTATGTAATCTCTTACTTTGTTTAATGGCAAATAATGTTCAACTTCCTGACTATTGATAGTCAATTTACAGTAATTTTATCCCTTTTGTGTAATTGGTAAACTTGATAAACATTAGAAAATGTGCTCTTATTACATTTATCCACGCTTTATAGCATAAGTTTGTCACATAAATGTATTAGGTATATTTTTGCCTTTTTTTTATTAACTACATTGCTGCACTTTTTTGTTACTATGTTGTATTCAAATTACTTATGTACATGCGTCATTTTTGACACCCACTTTAATGACATGTCATTTGTAGGCACTCAAAATACAAGCACACCGATAGATAGAAACCTTGATAAACAACATAAGTGACACAAAAATATGAGTGGTTGGTTTTAAAACATTATTATTACTGCAGATTATTTCGTAAAGTTATTTGTAAGTTCGTATCAGATAATATGAAATATAAAACAATATATATTATATAACAACGACAAAAGCACATTGTGAGTACGATTCTCGTTCGATTACTAAAGATTAGCTACATTGGAAATATAATTGAATCCCCGTTTATTGCTTATTGCGTGTCGTTGCTTGTTTCGGTAATGATATACACATCTTAAGCGTCGAACTAATCATTCGATAGTTAACAAATATATATTAATAAGCAATCAAATACGCCTTAAATGCTACAGTTGTCGTATCTTACAAACCCTAAGCTCTTGGCCTTTAATCTGCTTGCATCGGTACCCGAAATATTCCGTGTAAGATTCCCCTACTGTTGACATCGGTAGCCGTGATATATCGTTTTGCTACTTTCTTAGAATAGTTTTTTATGCATCATCTGATAGCTAAAGGATACATAAAACAAATATGATATATGAAAATAGACTAGATAAGTACATTTATGTTTCAAATACTAGTTTTATAATTGTATTTCACCGAGCCGTAATAAAAGGGTTAAGAAACATATATGTTCCAAGGTGGCTTATGGATGCTGATATGTCAAGGTATAAACATTAGCATTTGACAAAAATGTGTGGTTATCGCATGCTGCAGATGTGGAAAAAAATGTTTTTTCTTAAATATTTGAGCCGGTATGTCATGACATTGATGGCACCCTGTCAGTGATCCCGAAAACTCTGCTCGCCCAAGTATGGCCTTATACCGAACCAGTTATACCTACCTGTGTTGTTTTTTGTTGTGTTCCGAGCTTAGAAAAACAAGAGTCATGGGGCAACAAAGGTCTGCGATATGAAAAGTCATTATATATATTTGAAAGCGCTTTTTGATCCTTCGCCGGATTCTGCGGCGATAATAAAATAAATTGGGATGGGGAACAGAAATTGACAAATTACGTGAAAAAATATATGTTACTAATTTGGGTGTCGGTTTTGCTTTATTGTTTTATGTCGCCAGTCGTCCTGACTGCGGCTTCGTCTTAAAGAATCCATACCATTAAAGTCCGCTCTGAAGCTAACCGCAAAACTAATTTATTTTATTTTAAAATACGCGGGAGAAAATTTAGTAATAGTACTGAAAAAATCTCTCTGCATTGAATAAGTACTTCGATATTATAAAAGTATATATTCGTATATTAGTAATCAGATGGTAGAAAGGGTTTTATAATTTATTCTCTCTTTTCAAGTTTTATTTTAAACAAGTCTGTGAATGTTTATAACATACTATTTTTTACTATAAATCGAAAGCAAAAGCTTGTTTTAGGTTGAAATTGAGAATTAATTCAATATGAAATAAACTATTTACTCATACATTTTAAAAATTGATTATCTTATATGGGTTTACTTAATTTTATGATACATAAAATACAAATTTACGTTCTATTAAAAACTAATACCGAAATTGATATTATTTTACCTGCAAACTGTATCAGATAAAAGAGCCATCTAATGAATTGCAAAATAAAATATGATAAAATGGATAGTTAAATTATGATGTCAAATATTTAAGTCATTATAAATATATAGTTTTTATTGAATTTTATTTCAATTATACCCGAAAAGTCTAAAAGTATATTGTTGATTAGATGAATAACAAAATATTGTGGCTAGAAAAGTTTTACTTAATTTAGTATTTTGAGACAGTAATGTTATATTTAGCAACACATTTAACATAAGTTGGTAAGTATGAATTGCTAAAATGATATTTAAGTAGACTTAAATTTATAAATATAATCAAATGTACTTACTGAATTATGTAGGACTGAAAGTGGATGCTAAATATACTTCATTCTTGTAAATCTACTCATAGCGTGTTATTACAAACGTCATTTCAAAAAATATTATCGTCACGTGAATACAAAAGAGTTTTTTTTCACATTATTTTCACGTTTCTCAGAAGTCGTCTCCGCTCACATTTATAATGGGCATAGAATAAAAGATATACAATTACATTAAATTATTTTGTCCTTGCGTTGGGCAGACCGCATTAAGTATATGAAAAATGAAAAAAATGAGATATTTTTATGCTCATAATACTATGTAATTATTTATTTGCCTTCCACGTATCCCATCCTATGTCAGATGGCTCTCAAATCAAATTACTTCGTATCCATCCATTCTTCATCCACTAGCACAATAAATCCACCATTTCTACGTCGACTTCTATCAAACAAATTAAAGCAATGAATGTCTCTGTTTATTATTATTTGAGAGTTTTAAATTTCAGTATTTTCAAAATACTGTTGTACTTTTATACTTTTGAATACGGCATCTTTAATAGTGCATTTTTCAATTTGTAGACTATAAACAGTTATATATTTTCAAGTAAAGGAAAGTTTGCATTTTATATTAGTCATTAAGTTATATATTCAGTTAATTTTTAATATTATAACAGTATCTCTGTAATATTGGGTTCGAAAATCATTGTACTCGTAAATCTAATGAAAGTTTTAGACGTAGTCCGTAGTGTAGAGGTGCAGGGTTATGGTCTTATTTTAAATATATTCGCACAAAAAAAATCCTATTTGTGTTATGTTAACTTAAATAGTTTTCTTTGTTAATTCGTTACATATATTATAAGTAGCTTATCGGTTAGTAATGTAAAATGATTTTAAGAAAGCTGTAAAAGAGCATATAATACTATAATCTTATAAATAAGTGTTATAAAAAATAAAGTTTTTTTTTCGCATTTACGGAAATGATTAATTTGACGAGACGATTTCTAGTGAAGTAAGAGAAATTTATTCTAAGTAGGCACTATGAAGCTTGATTTATTGCAATCTACTTGTCAACTTTCCAAGCCGCGGTTGATATTACGTAATACAACGTGGGAGTCAAAAGCCTTATGAGTTAAATACTATCGTTATTACTCTATTCAAAAAAATCAATGAATTAACTCGAATGTAAAGGCGTTTGTTTATCAATTGAAAAGCCGTCCATGTTGATTGACCTTAATAAAACAAATATCTTTCATTAAGGCTTTATTATGAGGTTATTCAACGTTGCTTTTAACGTTGAATCCTTTCACAAAGTACGTAATAATTATTTTCGTTTATATTTTATTTTGTAACACTTTTAAGTGCATTTATTTATACACATTATGATTTATATTCGTAATGACCAAATTTCTCATGCAAGTGATTTGTAAGCTGTGTTTACACTAAACGAAAAAAAATTGACACGAATATTCTTAACGCGTGTTGTTTGCTCATTATTTTCGATAATCTGTTTTGACAAATATTTCGCATGAGAAAATCAGTCTGATGTCAACATCTTATGTGAATTCCGGCAATTATTCAAGTATGTCTTATGCTTGTGTAGATTTTTAAGGATCATTAGTGTAATACTGGAGAATTTAATTTGAGTATCCTTTGAATATGGCAAAGTATAGTAATGACGTTCACCTATAATGAGAAAAAATTTAGCTCTTAAAAATATAAATTAATATTATTTTTTACCTTTACCACCTCACCATGAATAATATTTCATGAAGCTTTTTCAGACAAAAATAGTTTTATATATAATATATATATTGGGTTGAGCCGCTCTTTAGTACCGAATCATAAAGCCCTTGAGATAATCATCCAATTTCTCAACCCTAAATATGCTTTATACAATCTTACTAAAATACTCGTAATTGTATTTTTATTTTTCACCCTGGAAATAAAACCGCCAAGATTCATACATATTTTCAGGTAGATTTTCAGTTTTAGAGAAGAGACAATCAAATCGTTGTAAAAATAACGAATAATTAAAGTAAAAATGTAAATCATATTTTTTTCGTATGTTTATATTTTGAACTGGCTTTTCATTTCAAAATAACGGTTGAAATCCAGTACCGTTGTCTTCCGCTTCGTGTACTATAATATACATCGTATACGCAAACTATTAAATTGCTCCGAATCGTGTCATTCCTATATGTATGACGTTGAGAAATTTTGTGGGTATATTGCGTCGGGCAATAAAAATGAAATTATTTCACCGCCGCCGAAGACCGTCGATGGGAGAATATCGAAGTCATTTTGATTTGGAGCCTCTTGAGGTTTGCACCACACGAACCGCGGGAACGCACTTCAAGGCTCCTTCCTCCGACCGCAAGTCTACATCAGAGCCTTCGCCGGACCGGAGCCTGGCCGGTGCACTGATATGCGAGAACACTTTTTACAGCATTTTTTACGATGCCATTTATTGAATTCAGCATGAATGATTCCCGTACGAAAATAATACGCGATCGAAATCGCAGTGACTGCCATTTTTTTTTCGTCGTCAGTCTGAGTGTTCGTTATTATTTGATAATAATTCATGCCAAGAATATGTTCCGTCATGATCTATTGGTTTTGTCAGTGATTTAGCCTGTGTGGCATCAGTAGGAAGATATTAAGTTGAAATGAAGTAACAGACCATTTGCAATAAAGAAATATTTTAAATTCCTTTTTTTCAAAATTGGTTTTGATACGCCTTGATGCCATTTACGACGCCTGAATTTGCAGGGGAGTATCCAGATTTAAACGTTTGCACTTTGTCGATATCGCATGATCCATCGCAATATTAGCAGCAGAGTGATTAGGGATGCAGCAGTAGCACAGAAAAAGAAGATCGCCACTTGAGACGGTAGGAACTCAAGACTCTTGCATGGGATGAGAACGATAAATAGTAAAATAAATCAATAATATTCGAATTATATAAAAATCTCAAAAAGCTAAAAAATAAAGCCATATAATAGAATGATCACGCAAATGAATAGCAAGAGTAGATGCGGAAGAAGAAGGTCAAGAACGATGGAGACTAATAGTAAAGGAAGACTTTATATAAATAATAATTGTTTGTAATGTATCTATTGCAGAAATATATCAATGTACACATCTATATCAACATGTATGTTATCATTGTTTTCTTATTGCGTTTTACTATTCTTAACCGTAAGCAATCTCAATTAGGAAAATATGACCGCTATTAAAAGCTACCATGAATTTTAACCAACAGACAGATTCATCTCCATATGCCAGGTCAGCTATATGGATATATTTTTAAATTAATTATATTTTTTCTCACTATATTTAAGTTGTATCTGATGAAACGGGTGTGCCTAAACATAATTTATAGACCGCTTTTTTATGACCAAATGATCATTTCAAAAGCACTTCTTTACCTTTCTAGATCATCTTCTTCTTTTTATTCGTATCAGTGACGTCAAAAAGTATATTATAAGGCAACATCAATTGCGATATGATTAGGTCTTGGGATATATAGCTTGTTGAGCACATGGGTCAGGGATCTTAGGTGCGATTCGGTCTGCAGGTCTCCACAGTCGCACAAAAGTGACTCGAGTTTGTCCTATATTCTACCAACTCTCGTTCTTAATCTGTTCCGGAATTATCAAGTCCGCCAGTCCAGGCTATCGTCAGTTGGGAGTCTTGAAGTAAAAAGTGGGTCTTGAGACTGCCTCTGAAGGATGCCTCCGTTTTCAGCTCTCTTATCCTGATGGTCATTCAAAAGGGATTGAATGCAGCGGTCGCTGCCAAGAAGCTCTACATGTCATCAACTTCTTCTTCTTCGTGTCAGCGACGTCAAATTATTTTATCCCAGTATCTGGCAACATCGATAGCTCGTGTGTCACCCAGCATTAGGTCCTGAAGTATGCAGTTTGTTGGGCACATGGAGCAGGATAGGTGTGAGGCGGTCTGCAGGTCTCTACAGTCGCACAATAGTGTCTCTCCCTGCCGAAGCATTCCCCACCGACTGATCATCAACTGATGTATCCAGACGAAGACCTTTGGTGTGAGCACACGCGATCTTCACTCCAGCAACCCTAATTTTAGGAGCTCTAGAACAGCTCACTAGACGTGCTGAACGTTGATGCCTTTCCCTATCAGGAAAAACGATATGTTCAGGCCACCAAGTGACCAAGGGTGAATCCTCTGGCAAATATGAAATAAGCTTCGAGTCTTTTTCGTTGACTTAAGTGACGCGGCAACCTTATTTGGGCCCCGAAGTTGATGCGGGAGGAGATGAAATTGGTCGTATTACCATTATTAGCCGAGGGCGGGTCAGCGCTGAGGGGCAGGGGGAGGATGAGGCGCGGGGACCTCAAAAACCTCTCACCGCATACCTGCAAATAAAATTGCCTAAATAAAAACGAACGTTAAGCCTTAATTGTGAATGAATTTAATTGTTCGGCAGTAAAATTATTTCCTTATACTGACGCCCCGCAGGGATTTTTTAAAATTTAATTACATCTGCGATATATTTCTTGAGGATGATATGAAATATATTTTATTTTTAACAAACAATTGAAACGAGTAATTTTTAATAATTTATTATCACAATATTGTTCACGTACATGAATATCTATGCAAATAAAAATGAATTACGTTTGTTTTAACAATCAATTTATCCCGCAGTCACCAATAAAAAGGAGATAGCATGTATTGAGATCCTGGAGCTTTCTGCCTAAGAAGATTCCAGATAATGGATGAATAAAGTGAAAAGAATAATATAAATAAAATTCGAAATCAATATTAACATTTTAAGTATTTTTGATTTAAGAATTACAATTTTAATTAATTTAATGGTATATTTGATATAATTTTCATAAAAAAAAAGATGCAAGCGACTGTGAATTAAATTCCCCACATAAAAATTTATTTAAATGATCGATACGAATTTCAGTAGTTTTTTAGTACAGTTCACTGTCATAACAAAACCTGTAAGATAAGACTGATCTATAAAGGTGATTATTAATGTATATCTCTGTTTTTTTTTCAATGCGAATCTCTACCTGTAGTTATTTGGATCTCTATAGAACATAATAGACTAAAGTTATCCCAGGTACAAACAATTATTAACATGGATTATACCAAAATGCGGCGCAGCAGTCTAATGACGATGGAGAATCAACACTCCTTAAAAATGACATATAATCCCAATTACGAGTACCTTATCCATTCATATTATTTTGTTATGTAAAGTTTATTTGATACAGACATGATCTCATGTCATTCAGTGCTGAATAATTAATACGCACAAATATTTCATTTCACCCAGTATTTTTATATTGCGAAGGTTGTAAAATTTATCGCTAGCGTGTCATCATGAACCATTTATTCTTAAACTTTTTTATTTGCCTCCATAATAACCATGGATCGTATTTTTTAATTGAAATTTAAATCAACACCTAGATCATTCAAAAACTACAAACACAGAAGTGTAAGTTGAACAATTGATGATATCAATTATTGTAATACAATTAGACTAACGACGAATTGTTGATCTAAAAGCATTTTATAATATTTAATATCGAGATTGAAAATTTTAAGTGTTTGGATTTTTCCAAAATGTACATACACATACAAAATAATGAATTAGTAATATATATTTTTATTAGATCTAATCATTAATTTAATTCGATTTATAATATCTCAATGATGTATTTATTGATTTTATTGTACCAATAATATTATATTGTTCTAACTGTCATTCACCTCCTGTGATTACTGTTATTGTTGAATGCGTGAAGATAATTTTATTGCGCCTTCATTACCACTAAGAGCTAATCCCTTCGCGGTAATAACATGAACTGTTATCCAATTAATTATACTCATTAATAGTAATTGATCGTAGCTAATTAAATTACGCGCAAGTCGATCGCTGCTTCGCAGTATGTCTTGATAATAAAAAATGGTCAGACATGGACAAGAGCAAGGTGACATGTGGTCTGCAGGTAACTATTTTCTTTCTTGCTGTTCATCACTTACAAATTCTTACTCGCGTTCTTTTGACTCCACAGACTATTCAAAGTCAGCCAAATAATGCCTTTACTAAAAATGAGGATCAGAGACCCACCATCATGGGTCAGACCGATGAAAAGCCCATAAGATATCTAGTCGTACAGGTAACTAAGAGAAATATTGGCTGCTGAAAAATATTGCTTCCCGACTAGGGAACGTTGAAGGATTTTATATATGTGATATGTCATATTTGATTATGATATATTTTTGGTAAAGAGTCTAGACTTTTTAAAAAGTAGCTAGCTTAAAACCTTCCGAATACATGTTTGGTTTAGCTTGTAGTCTATACACGCGGTGGTCCATCAAAACGTGTATTGCTAATAGTAGACGCTGTATTAGCGTTGGTTATATTGATGTTCGTACGTGTGGATGTTGAGTAGTTCGCCTATGCGATTCTTCTGAAGAAGAATAATTGGGCGGTCATTTGTTGGTCGGGGGAAGCAGGGGCCAGGGGAGGAGGCAACGGCCGTTGGAATTCACTTTGGGTTTGTAGCCAGAGAATCGGTCGCAATGTGAAACGCCGCATTCAGGCTATTATCTTAAACCTACATATCTGACAGAAAAATACTCCTGAATATTTATTATTTCGTTGGCTTAAAAAGAAGCCTTTTTACTAGTATGGAAATCTTAGAACAGTCTGAGAACTGGGCTCTGTAGAACTCGATACAATGTGAACTGATGTGGATGGATGTTGTAAGAGTATTTGCCATGCGACTGCGTATTAACCAAGTTAATTTTTTACATCAAAATTTTGACTTGTTGTTCCTTCAGGCAACATTTCATTAATTTTGATATATGTTGGGCAGAAGTGGAATGCAAAATAATTCAATAATCTTTTAATATATGACGACCAATTCGTTTAAGGCATCGCCTTTTGTGCACATTGTTTTTTATAAAGTTACTGCGCTATTTGTTTCTGTTTATAATTAATCATATTCTCGAGTATTAAGTGTCACACGTTACCCACAATTTAAACTAAAGGAAGAACATTGCATTGTTGAAAAATAATAGATTAAGACAGGAATCGTAAATGTTGTAAAATAAACTTAAATTAGCTTATATACTGTTTAGCTATAGAAGTATTTGGAATAGACCAAATTACTCGTATTTAAGATAGCACTAATGATAAAAGACAGCTGTTTTGCAGACACCTCTAAATGGACGCAAAAGTTATTGGTATAATAATAAGCTTGAGTAGATATTATTTCATGTACAGTGTTTGAAATATTAGCTGTCGAGCAGGTAATAAGTGCATAGCATTTACATGGCGCGCTTGCTGTCGGATTCCTGAACGGGATCTGGAAGGAGTTCCGATAGAAAATAGACAGAGCCTCAAATTCAAAAGGTTTATTAAAAAATTAAAGCTCTTTTTCTGAACACGTATTCTTTCCCTCATATATAATTTTTTATAATATTTCTATGATATTTAATAGAGTTGAGCCGTATAACATTTTGTTGTATGATAAAAATGTTTTATTTTATTAAATTATTTTTGAGTTACTTCAAAGAAGCATCTTTAACGAACTGCAGTATTTTTAATGTATAATTTAGTAACAATATTTTGTAAACAATTTATTAATTATTATTTTTATCTCCTTTTCAGGTATGTATAAGAATCTTCATACAAACTAGGCTAACTATCAACATAAAGTTGCAGACTATCGGTAAGTAACGAGTATTTTTACTTCCGAGTATAGCACTTTAATTATCATAACTTTTAGTTATCGTTCTAACGCCATATATATTTATGTTTTATGTTATTGGTTTTTAGTAGAAGTCTCTATTTAGTTATTTTTGTAGCTTTGTATTAGATGACCTAAATTGTTTAATTTTTCTACACTTAACCGGCCACCTGTATTAAATCATGGCGCAGAGACGTGGAATCTAACAGAAAGTCTTACCCATAAAATAAAGGTCACCCAGCGCGCTATGGATAGATCCACGCTCGGAGTGTCGCTAAAAGAACTCACGTAGTGGATGCTACCCAACGAATAGGCACACTCAATTGGCAATGGGCAGGACATATCTGTCGAAGAGACGACGGTCGATGGGGAAGAAAAAATGTTGTAATGGCGCCCAAGAACTGGCAAACAAACATTGGCCGACCCCCTGCAAGATGGACTGACGACTTAAGAAGAATAGCGGGAGTGATCTGGATGCGGAAGGCGGAGGATAGAAGAGGACTGAGACTCATGCCGGAGGCTTACGTTCAACAGTGTACGGATACAAGCTGATGATGCTTGGTAAACATCTCTCTTCAAATATCTAGGAAATTCATTGCAAAAAAATTATTAAATTTTTTCCTTTTGGATTTTTGGTTGTAATTGATTTATTTTTAAATAATAAACCTGAGTGATAGAACTGACATTATAATTTTGACTTAGGTGTTTAACTGCATGCGTTTACTTAAAATATATATTAACTATTTATTTAAGAATACTAAATAAGTTAAAGAATTAGATATGTTTCGAAATGCTACTGAACAAGGAAAAAAACGAGGGCAGGAATATAAATGCATTATAAAATTGAATTGTTAAGTTAGTTGATGGAAGAATGATGGACTGACAAGTATGGCGCCGTTCCCGGGCGGCCATTACGCCGAGGACTATTATTATTCTCCTAAATCAACGGATATAAGAACAACAAAACTCGAATAAAGAATATTAATGCGCCATTATGAGCCAAGTTCAATGTTTTGTGGACCAGTGATTGAACCTGAAATTAATACACCTGTATAAAGATAGGGGCTGGGCAGGGGACTAATAATATATCGGAGGCGCAGCCGGGGCAACAGTGCGGTAAATAAAAATGTTGCAAAATACTGTGGTCGACAACAATGCTAATTAACAGCATGTTTAATATGTTTTCACATACTAGATATAACTATGGCCTTTAATAATCAAAAAATATTATATCATCCTCAACTTATGCATTGATAAACATACAAATCTATAAGAAACAATATCTTATGCGTTTCTCACACCAATTACTGAAAAATGATAGACGTGAGAATAAAATCGCATACAATATATTCATGACTTGATCTATTGCACTCAATATTGGCAACTGCGCTATTATCTATTAATCGAGACATGTACTTTAATGGCCATAGGAGAGCATGCATTACATCTGAATTTTCTTCAGACCCCAGAATCTCTTCTAAAAGGCCTTCGGAAACTGGATTTTACCCGCCATACACCCGCATATCACACCGGAGGACAGTTAAGGCTCCTTGATCATAAATTTTCGGGAACTATAAATATAATATACTCAGGAGTTCTAGCAGGTGAAGAATGAATCAGAATGAGTTAAGGATATACTCTAGTTAGAGGAGCAAGCACGAAAATGATGATGGAGATGGATAATCAGTATCAAACCTTTGTTTTGCTCATTGACGACTCTGCTTATATGAAAACGTATTTTTATATGAATTTAATAACGTTAAAGTAAGTAAATTAAGTAAGTAATCGTAAATAGTTCTCGTGTTAGCAGGTAGTAATGTGCAATAGAAGTTTACAAAGCCTCTCCGCATTCGTATGTCTGCCCCAAGTCCGACTTTATTTATTTTTCTGTCCGCGTATGATAACAATTTGTAGGCATGCCGTCAACACGCTTCCCCACGTCTCAGCTGCCCGTGGATAATTTCAATGCGGAATATTTCGCTTCAGTTTTTTCTTCAGCCATCGCTTTTTGTCAGCGCACATAAATAATACCTCAAATTATTTCAGACAGCTGGCGAATCATTTCGACTATTATCGCACGTGTAATGCGATTTTGCATAATTATCGCACGGTACGCGCGACGCGACGTGCGATCCACGCGATGTAAATCAATACGTTAATCTAAAAGCGATTCGTCACAGATCGCAGGTATTTCTGTGTATGACTGTGTTAAGTTTTTACGGCATTGTTGAATTAAAGAAACACGATTAGAATTGATTTATTTGTACGGCTTAACGAGTATTTATTTTATTTTATTGGATACGTGAGAATTGGCTCGTGACTGTTGGATTGTTGAGAGCTGAACGGTCTCTGTTGCATCGGATATCGACCATAATAGCTCATTGCAACATTGATCATAAAATTTAAACGAAGCCATATTCAATACGGTTTACTTTGCTAATTCCAATTACATATATATTTTATATTGGACTCTTAACGTATGAAATTTAAACTAGCAATAAGATTTTCCCATGCAGTTTATAATCAAGTCAAGAATAATAGGTTACACAAAATAAATAGAATTTAAGTAAACAATAATACTAGTGAAAAAATAAATTTATTTAGCTTAAAAAGAAATGTAAATATTTTTCATATATGTAGTTTATTATATAACATATTTATTTTGTGAAAAGGTATATTATAAGTGTATAATGCATACTTATGATTTTGAAGATCATGGTGAAATGACTCAGTGGTCAGCGTTGAGTGCAATAAAAAAGACATGGCTATAATTTCTGCTATTCGAACTTTTGTTCTGCCGTTTCTTTTTCTTTGATTAATCGATAAATGAAATTTGATATAATACTGTATATAATTAGTCAAATTCATTGTTATTCTGTATTTATTGTAAAATAATATTATTAAATAATAAATATGGTAGGCTTGTTTTACAGTTTATACTCGCAAGTATTTTATACATTTAATGTATTCTTGTATAATTTTATAAATACTTCATATTTTGCATACATTTTTGCAAAGCTTAAACATTATAATGTCTCGTCTATATTTTAAATGCATGAAGCTTCAGAAATGAAAAAATCCCCACGCCTCCTGTCATTGTTCGCGCATGCGCATCTGTGTAATTTTCAAATTCCTCGCCTGACCGATTGGAACTTTAATACATTTGTATTCATAATTATTCAAGGCACAAAAGAAGCATTCCTAATTCCACGTCAAAACAACGAATAAAACAATAAAGCATGTACGTGTGCGCCGGTTACATAGTCTTTTAAAAAAAGGAAAAAACATTAATGTACAGACCGCTCTTTTGATTCGAAGGCCCCGGGCATGACTCAGTCGAAAATACAACGAAGGAATGCTCTAAGTACCGCATTCAAAACACAAAATTTTCTATGATAATTGACAAAATAAAATCCCAAGCCATCCTAACCTTACACAATTATGTTTATCATATAATATATTTTATGAAAAACAAAGCTTTCTCGCATTATGATTATCTAATACTAAAATTATTGAAATATTAACAGCATTGTACATTTTATATGTAAACGAGTACAATATTATACCATTATATATTGATGGAAAAAAAAGAGATATCAATCATAGTTGAACTCTATAAATATCGTTTTTATGTAGAAGACAAAGCGCTGTATGTGGACTCATCTTAACGGATTAAGATTCATTTTAATAGCAACCAGGGGTATTTCTAAACCATAGAAACTGAAAAGCTTGCACAATACTTAATACTATGGTGCATTTGTGTGAATAAAATATCTCTGTAATCCATGTAAAGGATGGTAAAATATCAATGTTTTTCAATATGAAATGGCTTTTTCATTCATGATTACACAATTATGCCATGAAAAAAATATGTAGGTATATTTTTATGTTTCAAATCATAATTCTATAGAACGTTTTATGACCTTATTGATTTTTGTGGTTGAGATTTCAGCTATATTTAATAAACATGCAATGATGGATTAAGTTTTATGGCCCATACAAGTTAACTGAGATATTGACTTTATATTTCGATGTAAAGTTTCGTACAAATTTTTTTTACTGCTCAGATTTCATAGTACGTCTATTCTGTTTATTCTGAATAAAGTTCACATTACAAACCCACACAATGACAGAAGAGATTTTGATACAAAAATTTGATGATGAAATTCATCAAATAACATGGAACTTTGCTTATTGCTTTAGCTATTTGTCTAATTCTGTTTTGTGAATTAGAATAAATATAAAGATAATGCAAAATATCTTTTCTACGTGATGAAATTATATGTAAGATAATAAAATAGTGAAATATTTTTTAGTTAAGTACTCGTATAAACACGTTTAAGTAACCACGTTGTTGTATGGTAAATATGAACTAAATTTTACAGTGGTTTAACATACAATTTTTACTACAAAAATCCTTTATAGATTTATTCATATTACAAATAACTTACAAAACTCCTAAAATTTATAGTTGTATCTAGAGCTATCACATCTTAGTTCCCAGAGTCCTTTTTTCAGACAAAAAAAAATGTATTTCGGTTGTTTGAACATTACATAAGATCATTTTAAATATCAGCTATTTTTCACACACATTTCAACATTTATGGTTACCCTGGTATACCAGATGATGCACAAAAATCTATATTTTTATACTACATACACAAAAATAAACCTTTTTTTTCAAGCCTCGCGCTTTACTGGAAGATCTTCGGGAACTATACATAGAATTTACTGGATGGAACTGGAGCAGGCAGAGCTGAAATAGATTAGTGCAAAGCCCATAATGGATTTGCGGCCGCAGTTTGTGGCGACCTTATGCTTCAGTTAGAGGATCGCAAATAATGATGATGAAATTTATTTTATACTGTATCGGACCTATAGGCAAAATATTTAGACGCGTAAATGTTTAATATGGATTGATATCCTAATTATCATACTTCTTGTTACAGTATCAATCTAAAAAACTAAATTGCCGTGTGTGTATTCGCCCTTACCACGCAATTACCTGTTGTTTTAATTTCCTTCAGATTGAAAGCTCACTGCATTAGATCCGCCATTGCGCGCGCATTCACGGGCCCCGACATGTCGCAATTTCGTGAGCTTTCCCATTGCGCCGAGAAACGGAACCTGGAAAATTATTTATAATAGACATTACACACAAAAACCAGAGCGGTAAACACGGGGCAATCTCCCAGACTCCAGTAATAATCTCCAGCCATATCTTAAATTTAAATCGAAAATTCCGCCCGGCGACCAACCAGCACTGCAGAGTGTGGAGCAGTTATATCCAACCTTTATGGACCAACTAACTAATAGTCAATTTGATATTTTCTGATCGATATTTCTTGGTGGAATTCCATAATATCAGATATAATTAAAATAATTTTTAGAATTTATTCCACATATATTTTTTTTGACGACATGTTTCAGGCACGTCGGATGCCCATTTTCAAGTCAATTAGTTTAACATTTAACTTTAATTTATTATTATATTTAAGCCATCCAACCTGGCTGAAACATGTCGTCAAAAAAATATGTGTGGAATAAATTATAAGAAAATCTTATATTTATATTTGATAACTAATAGTCGATTGCTTATATTTTGATACTTATTTTTTGTAAGGCGTTTTAAAATATACTTGTTTTTTTTTTCTTCAGTCGCCCTATAAGGAAAAATATTCAGACTTCAAAAGCATTAGGCTAATCATTTATCTTAAAATAAATAAATCTAAAATGTTGATTTACAAAATATATCAATATGCCTCATAAAATATAGCAGTCATAGCTTATTTGTCATTCTTGGAGACTGTTGCGAATCATATATGTTCCCAAGAGGAACTCCGGTTGCATTGAAAAAGTATTATCATTGTTGATTTTATTATTTTATAAGTTTTTTTTTGCAAATTTACTAATGCTTCTCTCATTCAATTGATCATCATTGAATGCTGGCAATACACTAGTATTATTTGAAGACTGCTTGTAACTCTAAAGTTCCATGGAATGTATTTCTACTGTCATCCAGTAGAGCTATGGATGATTAATGATATAATAAAAAGCCTTGTTTTCAAGTATAAAGGAAGTAGATATTCTCATTTTTTTATCGAAAGTTATCGAATTTTATTATTCAAATATTAATATCTTCAATTCAATGCCTTCCATAACATTTCACCCAATCAATAAGCACTTGTATCATTGTATTTTTTGTATCTAATAGCGAAATTTAATTTCCAGTTTATATGTCATCAAATATTTTTCTAAGGGTATAAAATTCTCTTCAGAATGCTCTTACCCATCCCCTTAAAAAGTGTCATATAAATTCATTTACAGGAGAATAACACATGAAAATTTACTTTTCAAGCAGCTCGAGGGACTGGAAAAAATATGTCCTGTGACAAAAATAATTAAAAATATTAAAAATGTACCGTGATCCACAGTTTGACGATGGCTTGTTTAGAACGCAGTATATGTGTGGAGTTCAATAATAATTGTATCCAGCCATATCGGCGCGGTGTAATGCTGTAATGGGATATATAGAGCCGGATAATCGAGTTGATTTAAATTACAAGTCGTAATGAATTCTCGAAAACCCGACACCTTTGTTACAAATTGATCGGAACTGTTAAATACTCGTCGGGCTACTTTTTTTTATTATGTCAGTGCGCTCGCGAGAGGGAGACGACCGATGAAAAGGCCTTTCTTTTGAAAGCTAAGTCTTTAAATGGACAAACTACCTGCCGTCGAATTTGTCAGAAATAATACGAGAGTGAGATTAGATGATCACTTCGTCCATCTTCCTTATTATCTGGATTACTTTGTCCAACTCTGCAAGGAACTTTGACTGAAAATATGTAAAGTAATGTTTGTATGTTCACAATTTTTTTTAGATGTGAATCTGTTACAATAAGTTAATGAATGTTATAGTCTTTTAATATAAACAATACTGGCAGACAAATTCCACAAATTAACCGTGCATCTCATAAAATGTGTGAACGATAGGCTATATATATGTAAACACATACAGGAGAATACCGACAGATGGTGATAGTAATTCTGATGTCTCATCTGTGGAATTCTATGACGCTTAACATGATGCATATGGGGATGACTTAGGTTTGGCAGCACAAGCAGTAACGTTTGAAGAAGTTGAGGACATCCTAAGCCAGAGACTCAACGGGATGTCCCATTACTACGAAACCAACCATCTCAAACCTAACCTATCAAAGACACAAGTCTGCTGTTTCCACCTTAGAAACAGGGAAGCTAACAGAAAGCTTCGTGTCACGTGGGAAGGTAGAGTACTGGAACATAGCGACCATCCAAAATACCTCGGAGTCACTCTAGATCGCACCCTCACCTTCAGGCGTCATTGCAGCAACACCAAACAGAAAGTTGCAACAAGGAACAACCTCATCCGCAAACTGACCAACACTCACTGGGGAGCCCAACCACCCCTTCTTCGTACCTCAGCTTTAGCACTTTGTTTCTCAGCCGGAGAATATGCGGCACCAGTGTGGGGTCGATCAGCCCACTGTAATCAAGTGGATACTGCCCTGAATGATGCATGCAGAGTCGTCACAGGCTGCCTCAAACCAAGACCCATTTCTAAACTATACCCCTTGGCTGGTATCGCACCACCGAACATAAGACGCAAAGTCATATGCGCCGAAGAAATGCGTAAGGCAATCAACCAACCGTCCCACTGCTTGTATAATCAGATACCCCCAACACCAAGATTAAAGTCTCGAAGCAGCTTTCTGAAATCCACACAACCTCTCACATCCGGTCTTGAAAATGAGAGACTCCAACTCTGGCAACAAATCGCACCAGAGGATTTCATTACTCCAAAGGAAGGCCTCCCAACTGGCAAGAGCCTTGACTGGCCGACCTGGAAATCCCTAAACAGATTAAGAACCGGAGTTGGTAGAACAAAGGACAACCTCGAGCGGTGGGAAATGCTTCGGCAGGGAGAGACACTATTGTGCGACTGTGGAGACCTGCAGACCGCCTCACACCTACGATGCTGCTCCATGTGCCCAATATGTTGCACATCTCAGGACCTAATGCTGGGCAACACACGAGCTATCGATGTTGCCAGATATTGGGAACAAATAATTTGACGTCGCTGACACGAAGAAGAAGATGCATATGGGTAAGCGCTGCATGTGGAGTGTTGATCCGCCAACGTCATAGACTACAGCCCGAGATTCACGCACGTCCTTATTATTACATGAATTTACTGTGATTGGGTGGTCTTCACAGGACGACTATCATCTGCCACCAATTTTACTTAATAGGGTATGACAGACATTTTACTGGTGAGGGATCAAATTCACACCAATCAGGGGTATTTTAGAGCTCAAAATCGATTAAAAATCCTTTTTATTTTTATAACCTCCGTCGGGGATTGAACCCATGACCTTTGGCTTGCAAAGCAAACGCTTTGACCATTGAGCTATACCTGCCGGCATAAATGACGAAAGCGCGTCCATACTCTCTTGACCGTCTTTAAAATGAAAATAAAGATCATTATTAGCATCCGTATTTTATGTTATTTAACATAAAAATAATAAAATATTTTTTATAGTTAGAAGTACCCATATATTTAAAAATGTAATTGTATATGGAATCTTTCAGTAAAGTATCAAAAGTTCAAAGTAACATCGACTTTTTTATCAGTAGAACCGGCTTTGAAATACACAAATTCAGTACATTAACTAAAACTCGCCTGAAATCAATCTCTTGACTGGGTGATTCACCCAATGCATCGCTAATCTCTGTGATAAATATGTTTGAATATATTAAATGGGTTGTACAAAATTGTAAGTGTTCATAAGTATTGCCATACCAAATATCTATTGAATGAATCAGGTAACATATTTATCTGGCTAATACTTTCACCACTAAAATGTCGAACCCAGACATATTAAGCATTAGATTGGGTTAAAAGTACGTGATGCTGGGTGAAAAGAAGAACCATAAAATAATATTCTCAAATCTAAACGACCCGAGTCGGCCTCTTAATCTCAATCTAGTTTATAGCCGTTTTATCACTACGAAGACTGTTTATGTTAATTAATAAATAGTTGTGTTATTAATAATGATTAAAACACATAATGGCGCAAGACAAATAACCATTAATGTTTAAAATAATTACACATTGCTTCTATGTAGCGGGGAATATTTTCGCTTTAATCAAGCGTCGCTAAGCGAGACCGCAATTAATTATAATTTGGTGTACACTGTATAAATAATGTCCTGGTTCACAATACTTGTAACTGATAGGTAGATCACATGAAAGGTACAGTGAAGTTCAACCTTTTCTATGTCTTTTATTGACAACATCAATCCATATTGCAGAACACCCATTTACTCAATTCGATATCAGAGTCGATATAAAACAAGGTTTTCAAAATTACTTCTTTAATGCAACCTCAACTTTTAAGGTCCACTTATATCAGCTGTGTTAACTTACTGACAATCAAGCATATCATTTTTAAGGTTTCTAAATCACAATATTATCAATTTTCGTGCTGCTTACTGCATTTATTTGACAGGATTAATGCAAAGAAGCATTTTTTTGTCAATATTCAGATCGGGTATATCAGTTAGGTGAGATTTTTGAAAGAGTCAAGGGACGTAGATATTTTAATGTCGGTATCACTGAAAACTGTGGCCTGCAAAGATAAGAACATCAAATACACATTATTCTTCCATATAAAATCTTGACACCTCACTAAAAACTAATGTAGTCACGTGGTGAGCTTTGATAACAGGTGAAAAATCGTAAAATATTGTGTGCGAGAGTTTGAATTTGCGAGGAATATGAAAGTGAAGCAGAAAATATCTTACTGGTAGCTGGTACCTTCTATCATACAAACAATCTAAATACAAAGGTGAACATGACTATGGCATGTTATTGGATGGAAAACTTATTATATCGTGGTACAAAAGTATAAACTATACCTTACTTTTATTCAGGCTCTTGGATTCTTGGTATACTGAAAAACCAACAGTAATGTACAAAGTCTTATATTACGTACTCGCTGGAATTGCAGGAGGTAGATCTGACATGAAATAAGGCAAATATCATTGTGAATGGCATAAGTTTAAGGAGGCAATTTTGACGAGCTTATGCTCTAGGTATAGGAGTGGACATATAATTAAGGTGATAATGATGGTGAAACATTATTGTCCTCGTTGATAAGCTTTGTTGTGGTTTACACCAAGTTGCGAGGTGTCGGCCCCGGGCCGCCCCTGTCAATAGTCTTTAATGAGTTTTCCCGGGGCCCGCCCCGCGCCTCGGCTGATAAGGCTTGGTAATCTCTGCCAATGCCGGCTCGTGGAAAAAATGCATGTTTGTAATCAAAAAATTACATGCGCCCATAATTTATGTTACTCTATATTTAAGATCAGCGAGATCGTGATTTAATTTTATTATTTTTAGGCGCGCAAGCGATTTTATTTTTAATTAAAGAATATTCGGTCTTTCTAGTAATTTTTTTTATGATCACTGCACTTTGAAATTTTTCTTACAAACGTTTTTTAATCAGTGATAGAGATCAGTTCGTTGTTCCCGTTTTTCTGCTATAAAAAGTATCCCGAAATTTACAATAAACACTTACACGACAAGGAAGACTTACATTAACCTTATTTATGATACACATACATGTAAATTTAAAGATTCATATAAAAAATTACGATATAAATATTATTTCAAACTATATTGTTTTTAATTTGAAAATATAATTCGTTAGTATGGCATTTTTGGTTTTAAAAATTTAATGTCGTTCATAGAATATACTCGTATATCAGAAACAAGACCTTAAGAATTTTCAATTAAGTTTTGAAATGCGTGTTTTTTTAAATTACTTGGAGACACCAATGAATGTTAGATAATTAATTGATACAATATTTCCATTAAACTAATGAAGCGTGTATTGATTATAAGTGATTAGGTTTAGATATTTGAATTTTAAGTAAATCTTATATTCTACGTCAAACTAAATGAGAGTAGACTAGGCAGTAAAAAGTTCACGAAGAGACGAAACGAAAAGAAAGTTAAGAGTTCACTGAAATAATTTAATATTAAATTAACGACGTCAGTGAAACTGCATTAACAACTAGATACTGTTCATAAGTAAATGAATATAAAAGAATCGTAAGAAGAAAGCTAAACTATCTTTTAAAAGGCGTTATACGCTCCGTATATGAATGGAAATATAAAAGCAACTCATCTAAAACCTAGAAGAAAATTGTTAGTTTATTAATTTAATCGCTTATTTTTTCTTATTGTAAGAGCATGTTAATTTTATTTAATACTTTGGCAATTGATTCCACTTAAAATTGACACGGACTTATAAAAATATCGATCGATGCCGATGTTAATTAACAGTTCGCGTGATCACATTAATAGATGGTGAAGGCGTGGACCGACCGAGGGAATACTGTGTTATGCTTCCTCATACGATGATAAACCAAAGCGGATAGCCACGCATGTTCCCCTTCAATTCGATTTAATTGAAGAATTGAAAACTTAAACATAATCGTCTTCAGTAATATATTTTATGATAAATTATTTGCCAATTTCTTTCATTGTACCATCGTTCAACTGAGGAATGCTATCTTATCATTTTACGATCAGTTGACCATTATTCTACTTATGCCACCTCATTTCTTATTGCTGAATAAAAAATGAAAACGTAAGGATGCTTGTAGATAGGCTTAGTATGCCACGTTCAGTTGTTTATCCAATTCGATGACCATTCGTCTATTAACGCCACCTCATGGCTTAGTATTTTTTTATTGTTTTTTTTTTCGATTGAAATTTTTTGAGTTCAAAAATGAATATTTTAAAATTCTTTTTTCAACGCGTCTAAAATATATTTAAAAAAATTAAAAAATTAATATAAAAATAAAAGTTTATTTAAAAAAAAAATTACTGTACTACATGTTTCGGTTACGTCGGGAAGCCATTGTCAAGTCAATTAGCCAAGGAAGTGTGCGTGTTTATATAGGGCAACGCGTGAGTGTGTAACATCTAGAACAAAGGACAACCTCGAGCGGTGGGGAATGCTTTGCCAGGGAGAGTCACACAGTTGTGCGACTGTAAAGACCTGCAGAACGCCTCACACATAATATCTTGCGCCATGAGCACAACTAGCTGCACATCCCAAGACCTTATGCTGGGCAACACGGGCCATCGACGTTCCCAGATTTTGGGCGGAAGCAATTTGACATCGCTAGCACGAAGAAGAAGAGAGTAGAATTCCTGTATACATCCACCTACTCATCAATCCTTGCCCTTTATAAGCACGCACACTTCCATGCCTAATATATATGACAATGTCTACTGTTGTTCTATGTATGTTCTTAGGTTTTCACGGCCAGATTTGATATTTTGGCTTTTGGGTTTAGCCGTGTGTGGCGAATTACTAATTTCAATATTTCGACCGCCATTTCAGGGGTCTTCTTCAGGGTCAACGACTTAGTGGTCAACCCTGATTATTATTGATTGTTACTGATTAAAATAAGGAGGCTAATGGATACACGGAGACAGACGGACCCCATAAACCACGTTCATTTCTTTGTCCAACGCGATTACCATTCATCTTCTTATGCCTTCTCATTTCTTATTACTGACGATGATGAGGAGATACGTGTTCCCCGCAAACCATGTCCATTCCTTTGTCCAATGCGATGACTGTTCATCTACTTATGCTACCTCATTTCTTATTGCCGATTAAAATGAAGAGACGCATGGTTGTTGCTCTCACATTCACCTTCTCGCATGAAGGGGAGTGTTGCCGCGCACCGTACAGCCTTCTCCCGTATCGTCCCCGCCCGGCCCATCTATTAATGTGATCGCGCGAGCAGTTTAATTAACATTGGCGGGCCCCGATTATGACTCGGGTCTTGGGCGGCGCCGCCCCGCGGAAGCCGCCCGACGGTCGGGGCCAATCGCCTGCCGCAAAAAGGCATGGCGGCTTCACTTTTGTTAACCGACGAACCTGCAATTTCCTACGGAATCCGAACGCCAGAGACGGCCGCTGCCGCAGTGCCGATACTTTGCTATTAACCTCCCCAAAACCCTAACGCACCGAGAGAGCTTTTTTGACGAGATTTTTTGACGAGCTTTTGCTGACGAGCTTTCATTCAGCGAGCTTGTGAAAAGTTTTATTTTTTATCGCAAAAGATTGGTTGCGCAAAGAGAGCGGTGGACCCGATTTCTTTCAACAAAACTGTAATCCTAACATATACTTACTTCGCAGCCTTAAACTGAGGTATATTTGACATCAAACTGATGCACCTAGAATCACAGGAAGGCCTTCAGCCACTCTCTAACAAGTAGCTTTTTGCGTGCTTTCAGTAACGGGTCTCCACCTAGGTCTCAAAAAACAGGACGGGAAAGGAAGGGTTTTCACCAAGCGAGTTAATCCAAACATAACGTAACCTATCATTTTGTAATTTATTTAAATTGTCCCTTTAACGTTTTTTTTTAAATAAAAATGAAGCAAATAATCCAATGATTTTTAAATTCATGCAACAGCTATCATACTTGCTTTTTAAAAAATGTACCAATATCTGCATCAGACATAAGACGGCAAAGTAAATAAGCCATGTGTTTAAAACAAGCTTATTATTATATTCCCAAATACAATATCAACTCGAGCACATCATGATAGAGTCCTTCAGTACATTTTTTTTGGTTTAGTTTTTTCGAAATTTTAACTATTTTGTGATATTCGTCTAATTTTTTGTATGAATCAACACACAAAGTACTATTAAACACTCCATAATATGACTTAACAACACTTTTTAGTTATTCCCAATTATACTAGTATTTTATGCAGCGGGATATAACTAGTTAAAATTGCTCTGAATGGACCAAAAAAAGATTTAAATATAATTATTGATGATTGAATACATCGTATCGTAGCATTAAATTGTACATAACACTAATAACATATTAAAAATAATATGGTTGTAATAATTTACCCAAATACTTTATTTATTGAATAAATTAGATATAATTATTTATAAAAGTCGCAAACTTGGTAATAAATAAGCAATAGTGTTTTTGGGAATTTTAATCGTAATAAGTGTATATAATCATTTTTTTAAAAATTGTTTTGAAAATTAGTAAAATGACTACTTACTTCATAGTGTTTTGAACAATATAACTTAATGGTAAGCGCTCGTACACAAACTTAGGCATGATACGCCCATTTCAGAATTGTTATGTGTCTAATATTAAATTAGATTATTGGTTATTATCGTGGCTTAGGACTAGCTGGGGACTTCTGAATATGGCTACCTTATTTTATGTACTCATTGAGTGTATAAATGTTAATAATCATTATATTACGCATTAAAAACATTACATGAACAGTACTAAGATTTTTTTTGATATCGGATATCAAAATGGAGTTAAAAACGAGCACATAGAGCGAAAAAATACTAACGTTTGACTATATGATGCATTTTATATTGTCTGCGGCCTAAATATAAACTTTTAATTCTACAGACTTTAAATTGAGTATATAAATTTATAAACAATTTACATGGAAAAACAATGAGTGAAAAAGTATGCAAAACAAAATGTGTTAAAATATGATGACCGGCTAGAAAAGATGGGTCAAAAATAAGGTTACCAGACGTCGCGGTTTGTCTGCTGTTTATTTTTCTTAATTTTTTGATAAGAGAAATTTCATGTGCAAGATAATATTTGCTGTGTTGTAAGTATGTTTATCAGTTTGTTAAGATAAAGTATACATGTCAAACTTGAGGATGGCTCTGAGGTACAATATGATTGAGCGATCGTTGAAATGCTAAGAGCCCAGAGCGATTAAAACGCATCTAAATAAAATTAGTATCGCGTGCATTTGAATAAAATATTCTGTCAATTTGTTGTGTCATAAGTGATTGTTATTGATGTGGCAGAGACGAGAGCCTTCACTGCCACGTCTCGCGAGCCTTTAAAATACCGTATTTTTTTATGGAAAGTCATTTATCTGTCCTAACACATGTAGCGTCCATTGTGTCTATCTACCTCGTCCACGGTACACGCCGACATACTGTAATCGACCAACTACAGCCCGGCGGAGATACGCGCGAGTGTATTGGGGATTTTTAATTAAAGTTATGTGCGCATGAGTTTTAATTATCATTTTTTGCGTGGGTATTTACGATCGAGAAATAAAAATTAACAGAGAGAGAGAGAGAAAAAACGCACCGGGTAGCTTCGGATGTTCTCGTTTCGCTGCTAAGTGTTAGTGAAATCTTCATTTGCGAACAATGTTGCCCGCGATGCAAATCGGTATTTAATTACAGTCAACCCTTCCATGGCATATTTATGTTTACGTTTCCTATAGGTATATCTGTACTCGTAATCATCCATTTTAGTTGGTACTTGTACAGTTTTTCGTACTCAATTCTAATGAAATTGCGCTTCTAAATAGAAACCAGCACATCTCATTCCTTTATTCACATTTTTTCAATTTTAGTCAACGGCATTGGTTTCCTGAATTTCAGTAACATTTTATTTTTGTTTTTATTGTTTTTTAAACGATTTCAGTGTGATTACTTCTCATATGAATTTTTTAATTTTTTTAGAATTTAATTATTTTATTGTTTTATAGATATTTTATACGATTATTATTTAAAATAGTAAGAAGCCTGATAGAATTCTTTGAAGAAATAGCATCTATACAATCTGAGCCATATTTTGTGTGTGTGTTTTTTTAATAAGATAGGTTGTTTATTTTGACGATCCTGAGGCCTAAGTCATTTGGCCTTAAGAAGGTTGTTTACTCAAATTTTTCTTTAAGAAAATGGGAAAGTTATGCAACATATTTCCACAAAAGCTAAATGTAATTTTTTAGAAGTGAACGCTTTAGAAAGGTATCAATATTACATTTTTACACACATTCGTACAATGCACAAATACATAGCAGAGGCGTAAATATTTCAATTGGGTTCGTTTATATTAAGGTGATTAATCAAAATATGCATTCACTAACTATTCATTAATTTTAATTAACTTCATAAATCTATTAAAGAAATGATGCACAATACATATGTGCATTCGTATAATACAGATAATTAGTGGTGCCGAAAAAATCACATTGCTATTGAAGTTTTAAAATTAAAAACAAAAAAGGTGAATCAGTTTTAATACATTAATTATGCAAGTGCAAGAACATTAGCGTTAAAAAAAATATCAGCTCGGCTGTAATCAATCTCGCATTTCTGCAATATGTATTTGACTCATTAATTAATAAATGAAAATTTCATCTACAAGGAAATATATATTTTCTAGCTTTGAATACTCTTTATTGCATTGAAATTCACTTTTGTAGCTTTAAAATATAAATGATTTATGATACGTGTTGTTTTCAGTGTTATATTTTGACATGGCAGTTATAGCTCAAAAAACTCTATGATACTTTAAAGTAAGAGCATTATTAATGATAATTATTGTTACATAATTTGTATATAGTCATATAGTTGTTGTAATAAACATGTCATCTTAAAGAAAGTACGTAAATTGATTTAGAAGAACTACCGAGTTTTACGACATACCAGAAACATAATTTATCCTTACCATTATTGCATAAACATAAACGTTCTTAAAAGAAGTCATATTTTACAACTTATTACTGGTTTATTTATAAATGAAACGAATGTCTTCGCTTCCATAAAACGTTTGAGCTTTTACTTTATTTTAATACGGAATTTTAATTCCTGATGTACTCGTAATAAAATATAAAAAAGATAGTTATCCTGCAAACTTATGGCAAAATATGCAAAAAATATATAGAATTCTCTTCCAGTAACCGTGTTTCCTCCTTAAATTTGATCTAGATATATAGAGAACAGTAAGAAAAAATAATTCAATCTCCAACCATTACATAAAAATACACACAGATTCCGTTTACAGCGTTCAGCACTCTAGTTGAGTGTTATAGAGCCTACAGGTTTTTTCAGCTGTGTTAAGACAAAATTATAAAAAGAGCAATATGAGAGAGAAAAAATAATAAATTTGTGGAAATATTCCAACTATTTTTTAATCTGTAAAATAGAACAATTTTCATTAAGGCTTTCTTGCTCGTTTGGAAACATCCAGAACCTTCTGGAACTATCTGGAATATTCTGGATTTTCCTGGAACCATGTCTTGGGCGAGTGTCCCGTTGCTGGTCCGAGTTGGCTCAAGCCCAACAATATATTAATGCGCTGACTTGAGAGCCGCTCGGTCACGCTCCTTAGCGGCTCAATGGGATGAGTTGGACGCACAATGGCGTCATTCCAAGAATTTATCATTTTCCTAGTCAGGTGTGAAGACAATCTTTTTCTTTTCTTTTTTCTCCGGATTTTTATCCCTTACTTAAACAATTACTGATTCAATACTGCTAATCTATTTCTTTGTCATATTCGCTTTCATGCTAAAGCAAGAATATTTGCAGAAAATTTAAATGTGATAATTGATCTTTTCTGATGAATATATGGTACGTACGTCTAACGCGAAAGAAGCATACAACAAAATAAATAAGACAAGACCAATCTTTCATGAGACATTATAAAAACATACTTTCATTGATAAGACATGCAATGTCGACTAAAGCAAGAACGCCACAGCTGAACAAATCCCTTTAAGACCAAATAGTCTATGCGGCGGAGCGTCGAGCTAATCATCCGACCTTTTTAAAGGTGCTGATTAACTAACACCCAAATATGTTTAATATATTATAAAAGTCATCTTAAAGTCTTTGTAGGGCGTCAAGAATCGTATATTATCTCAGTTGGTCCTCTTTCGTTCAAAGATGTCTTTGTACAATAGAAGCTGATGGCAGAAATTTGTGGTTACTATGTGATCCAAACATAGAACGGATATCCAAAAAAAATCTTTCGATTTTTATATAAATCCACTTAAATTAAAAAAAACGTTCAAATGCGACAATCATTTTTGTCGCATTTGAACGTAGTAGTATTTGTTTAATTTCATTAACCTTATCTCATACAAAACGATAATGATTATTTACATCCAGATCAAAACCACCACATGTGATTTAACTGAATATAAAACCAGTTAAACCCTTGTCACAACATTAATTTAGTATGTTTTAAGAACGCGCCGTCAAAATAAAAAATACGAGTATTACATTATGCAGCATTATGCGAGTATCCGAGGGCTCGGCTCTCGCATGGCGGAACCGCGAAACCCCGCAACAGCCCTTTGACAATGTATAATTATTGTATCATACAACAATAATTGTATGCACATACCGAGTGGACCATTTGTCGGATCTGCCCACGACAGAATGCTGTCTCAGGAGGGGTCCGCGTCAAAATCACGACAGTCAAAACGCGGACTGCAAAAATATGTGTTGCACCTGTTTTTATTAATCATTGTCATAATTTGTGGGTTATTTCCGTAGTAAAAGGATTGGCCGGCATTGTAAATAACCGTTTTCAGGGTGCACCACGTGGAGGTTCCTTCTTTGCTCCTCAAAGTAGCTCTCTAAAGCAACCGACGACACACTCCACTCTATGTTTGGGTATCAAAAGATAACTACACGGCTCAAATCAAGAAGAAGTTTCCTAGGGTCGACAACGGAACTGGTGATACCTGAGGCCACCCTGTGGCTGAGCACGTCGAGAGCCGCAACTGAGGGGAATCCTTGAATTGCCCCGAAAGAGGACCTAGCCCCTGGACACAACTAGTGGTGGAATAAATGGAGGTCCCTTAACAGACCAGAGTAAGCAAGACGAGGACACAAATGAAAGCCGGGCAGTTTTACAGTGGACCGACTGAATATGACTGCGGTGTGGAGCAGACCCTGTCACACCTTCTGGAGTGTGCGCTGTGTCCGAGTAGCTGCACCCAGGAAGACCTGATGACGGCCAAAAGTAACGCCATTGACGTCACCCACTTCTGGGCAGACAGGATCTGACCCTGTTTTTTCCGACACGATAATATATCGCTTATGGGAAACGACGAGTTAAAGGAGCGAACAAGGCAGCTTTTCATTCAACAATCAGCCTAGAGATAAAGGTGTACACAGCAGGGACATGTTTAGTGTATATAAGCGTAAAGGAAAACTGTTCCCGGTCTTTCGAAGGTCTCAAAAGCCTTCAGGAGCTGTAAAATGTACTCGGGGCAGCGACAGAACTTTAAAGCGACAGCTTGTAACTACTATATGCTCCAACTAAACAATTATGAAAATTGAATGATGATGCTTGCAAATACCAATAGCAAAAACAATGTTATTATCTATTAAAAAACACTTTCTCTGACATATTGTGAAATTAATATTAATATTTATAATATGAGAAGTTTTCTCAACTCACAGCGTTGCAAGTCATAGTAAACTGAATAAGTCTGTAAGTCTAGGTTAGCTTTACTTTTTAGACTTAAAACATAAAAGAATAAGAGTTCCATAGCGGAAAACTGTTACTTAATACACATTCTTAGAGTCAAAATATTTGATTGTCGATATGAAATATATATCTCACAGTTGTACTCACGTCAGTGTGCTAGTATAAACAATATATATCGACTAATAACTCTTAAGACAAATAAATTATTGAAGAAGTAGGATGCTACATAACAAATATATTTTTATAATATCTATTTTGTACGTTTAAGAAAATATTAAAGCAAGAATTCTTCATTTACATTTCCACTTAATTCCTATAATAAATACTTATTTGTAGAGTTAAGCATTAGCAAAGCTGTTATGAGCGCAATTCAATGCTGAAAACATATTTTTATTTTGAGGATTTTAATTCCATGATATCAAGATAAAAAACATATGATTTTTACTTTTGAGATTTTATCACTCACGTTCAAAGAATAATTAATTATTACTTATTGAAAATTATACGTCTGATCTATTGCACATCGAGCGCTTAATTAAAACCAAACTAAAGCCTTCAAAATAATAGGATTTAAATAAATCTGAATATTGATGACTGTCTGCGCATTTATTAAAATCCAAGAACAAGCTGTAAAAGCTCCTTAAAACATAAATTTATTACAAATGTCCAACAGTCTGTTTCATGATCAATAATTACAGACATGCGAGTTCATTTAGTACTTAATTTTTGATTACAGTTATTAATCATGTATTATATTGAACTTAAACTTTATATGCAATGCTTTAATTGTTCATACTGTATCTTTCTATTTCAAAAGGATTTTTTTCTACTTAATGTATATTGAGGTTATAAGTTCTTAAAACTAAAATATTGACCTCTATATTATTTAAAAGTAATGTAAAAAAACATCATTTTACCAACGAGTTTATTAATTGTATTTTTTAAGATTTTTGTTTGTCACGTAAACTTTCAACCAGTTGTTATTGCTATGATAACTCTGCGTTTATTTCAGCGAGCACGCAGAAAAGGTTAAATAAGAAAATAACCATTATATTACCTAACAGTTGAAATTGGAACTCCCATTTGAGAATATCTACCGATTTTACAGTAAAATATAATGCGCTTTTATCATAATATTTCGAATTAAATCCGATGTATATCACGTTAATTTTTTTTTTTAATTTGAAAGCCAATCATTATAATTTGTTTAAGTTCACGATGGAGTTTTCAGAACAAAATTCTAAGAATATTTTATGTCTCTTAGTTCAAATTTCAAGAATATATATTATTATAGTGCACTGTATTTTGTCAGTAATGTAGTTTATTTTTTGAGTTAACATTGAAATGTTATTTCTTAAGTTAAAGTAAACTAAATGCGGGTTGCATTCCAAAAAAAAATACAAAAACTATCGCATTACTATGTTTTGTGATTTCCATTGTACTGAACTGGATGGAAGTTCATCACTGAAAAAAGCATGCAAGCGTGCATGCAAAATACATTATGCGTATTTTGAAAGATATTCGTATAAATATGCCTTACTTGTGAAATGAATACACGATAATATTCCAGTTGTGCGTCTTGAAAGACCATACTAATTCGTGAATAATCAGTTTATTAAGCTACTTATATATTGTATCATTCTGGAGCATATCTGGCTTAGTTCTGATCATCTTGAAAGGAGGCTTTTTTGGTCCTGGTTGGTCCAGTGGGAGGGTCCCCGAGGTCGGGTTATGCTCGCTCCTCATAATTACATTCAAGAGTTATGGACTCTACAGGAATGCGTGCCGCTGGGAGGAAGACACATGCACACGTGTCACTCTCCAAATTATATTCAAAGAACTGAGTTTTTCAGAATACTAGTGAACAAGCCAATAGGTGAAGTCTGAATGAAAAAATCCTGAAATAAATTATATTTATTTACTCTGCATTAGAAGCACTTTTTTTTAATATAAACGATCTACAATACATATATTTACATGTCAGAAAGGCATGTGATAAGATTCTTGAAAAATATGATTTCACAATTTTATTAAAAAAAAAAAAAAAATTAGTAGGGCAGACAATTGTATCTGTATAATGAAAGAAGACTATGTTTGATATATATTTCAAATATTAAATTAATAATTTATTTCACTTTTTAATAATGAATTATTTCATAAAAACGGGACATTGATTTTACGAGTATGCTAAGTGTGCAATATTTAAGCAATTTTTATTTTTGTTACAACTGTCTATCATTAGCCACATTGTTAAGTATTAATAAAACATTCAATAATTACTATGAAAACATTTTTTAATGTAAATCCAGGTGAAGACAAACATATAACATAGTAAATTGAGAACAATTTCGTTGGAAACATACTTAATTTATTTGATAATAAAAAACTATACGGCTATTCAAATAATTTTACTGCTCAAAACACATTGATTTATTAAAAGATAATGTTATATAATATTCATTACCAGGTGTGTTTAAATAAGTTTATAATGAATACAATACCAATCAGATAAGTAAAACGTATTGTATTTTTAGTTTATTGTAATATGGCTGACGAAAACGCGTAGGAAGGTGTTTAAAAATCATAACTTAGGTAAATGTATTTGGAAATGTTGCGGTAATGAAATTTAATATTGCCGTAATAAAAACATCTCGTGTAAATGCAAATGAGGCTTCAAAAATTCTCCATTCACGTGGCGGGTTTAGAAACCTGCTCTCTGTTAGAATTTCCACCAGCGTCGAATGCTGTTTCCTATCTCAGTTTGTTTCCTGCAAAACTCACGCTATTATTATATTTGCTTTGAGAACGCACCGATGATTATACTTCCTCTTCCCCGCCTGTCATTGTTTTCTTACACGAATTCGACCGCACGTACTTGTCTTCCTTGTGAGGTGCAATGTAAGAATTGATTTCAATAACAAGTGCAAAAAATTAAGTACAAAAATAAACATATTGCTTACGGGTTTGTTAAAAAATACAGTTAAAATTCTTCGATTTATCATATATTTTATTTTAGATAAATGGACAAGTGGTAAATATTGATAAGTAAATCATATTTTCAGGATTCATCAGGTACGTTTGTGCATACATGTTTTGCTCAAACAAAATTCATCAGTAAATTCATTAGTAGATAAGTCAATAAGTGGTCGTGTTTTTATCTTCCGATATTTCTCGTTTTTATGTAACTAATAAATATTTTATTTTTTTCCAGGTATGTATCTGCAACCGATTGAAGTATGACTATATCACATTTATCGAACAATTGGTAAGAGTACTTTTTAAATGAATAAGTACACTAGTATCTGTATAAATTATTTTACTATCTTAAAGAAAAACAAACTGCTCTCTGTATAAAACATCTACAATCTATATCACCTCTATTCTAGTATATGACATATCATCAATAGACTTGTAAATAGCTTTTGTAGCCGTAAAATATGAGTTGGTTTTGAGAACAGTTGCCTTTGTAAAGTATTTGGTAGGTGACTTTTTGATTTCCATTCTATAATCGATATCGAGACTGTACCAAAATACTGCTGACACGTATTTTTGGATGAAAAAGAAGAACATAAACTACTACTACTTTCACGATTTTTATGGCGACAGTTTGTGACAAGTAACATTATTTTTCATCATTTTCAATGCCATTCTAAGCATCACAGATATACTTCAGTTTGTTTGCATGCGATGCCTCTATTCTTATTAGACAATCAATAAATATACAGTTTTGTTTCAACGAGCCAGATCACAATTTAAATGCAACTTAATACTTTTCGATTGTCCACCCGCCAGATTATTTAGCACACGTTGTTGCTGCATTACATTAATTCGCACTCGGATTTAATACGTTCGCATCCGAGAGGCCGTAACATCGTATAATACATGCCCGCTCATTTGGAATATGCGGCTTAATCTCCCGCTTAATACTGTTATGTTATTTGTGTTCATATTAAATGAGAAAAGCTCGGAACCGGCCTTGAAGGGAGCAGTTGGATACCTGGGCCCGATAGCGGCTGGTCCCGCCCCCGAGACAGGCTGTTCGTTACCGAGAGGACCGAAGACCATCCCCGCATCGCGTCCGAGCAAATTTCGTATTGGATTTTGCACATTTTTTTACCTTTATAGCCACGTCTCATACGTACATACTTACACTGACAGTGTTACATGAAGAACGCCAAAAAGTTACATCATTTCGATGTTTTATATTCTATCTTCTTCGTAGTATCAATCCGGTGGATTGGCTTGCAGCAACAGAATCTTGCATCTCGATCTCCATTCCTCTCGGTCATCCAAAACTCTCTTCAGCTCAGCATAAGAGCTACAGCTCATGTCCTCGAACACTTGCTGCAAATATTCTCGTCTAGGGCGCCCCCTACAGTTTCTAGCCTCAACCATCCCCTCCACAATGCCGTGAAGAAGACCATCGTGGCGCATGATGTGACCGATCCATCGGGCTCGCCTCTCTGAGATGGTTCTTATTATGAGCTTATTAGGTGCCTATATAGCACAGTTATATTACGTATATCAAAGCGTGTATGTGCATTGTGCTAATTAGTTAAACCACATTGCATGAACATCTATGAAACCCGATAAAATTAAGCAAATAAGATAAATAAAGCATTCACTAAACTAATATGACAGGTATTTTTTTTATAACTTTAAATTAAAATACTTCTCACCGTGGCTTAACATGAATCACACTGAACACTGTTTATTCAGTTGCTGTAATACGGTGATTTTTCTTTGAATAAAAGTTTCACTAGTACCTAATCAGTATGTCGATACACGTTGGAAACTAATGAAGCTTTTATTGGAGGTGGAACCGCGGTATTCCAGCAATGGAATAAACGGTGCTCAAAGTGCTATATTTGATGAAAAATATTTGCTATAGTAACCAACGTGCTTGATTAATTCAATTCACGTCTTATAAAGTATGTAAATGTAACTAAGGATTCTGAATTTAAATTGTATAGAAGTTTATATAATGCTAATACATAATTATAGTAATCATTAAAATCGATGTGAAGATTTATTTTATATTTTATTTTTATCAAACAATAAAACACATTCACTTTTTATATTGTTTATACAGCACATATTCTTTTTCTAAAGGTTAAAGTTGTAGGTATAGAGTCCGAGCTTAATATGTACTGCTTTACGCAACGTATTTGTCACTGGTCGTAAACACTGGCCGTGCAAGCGCTCCCTGACAGGTAACATTGCATTATAATGCGAAATCGAATAAGTACGAGAACCAAGTATCGAGTGGCCCGCTATAGCAACTTCGCTTACCGTGAGTCATGAGCGAGAAAATATCGAGAATATTTTGGATGATTTTATCATTTTCGCTTAATATTTTATGTGCGGCGTGTGATAATTAATTGTGAACAAATTTTTTCATTAAAATTGTAATTATTTTTTATCAGATAATTTTGTAGGGCTCGTTGGGCATGATGTGTTGCTTTGATGAAGGATCTTTTTCGTCGACATAAAATCTGCACTTCAACAGCAGTGTTGTAATATTCTTTTTGTTGATATTTATTTTTGATAACGATGTATAGGAATTTTAATTATAAGCAGAATCGATACATAAAACATTTGAATTAAAATATCCTTGATCTTAATTCAATCTTGTTCTTAGTTGAGACCTTAATGCTGAAGATGGAGACCCTTAAATGACAGTTCTTGATTTATATTTCCTAATAATTATATCGCTTAAGGTATTCACAGATTTCACTTGGTTTGCTCATCTGCTAAGTGCTTTTTCTTTGCATATAAGACATTAATATTTGCGTTAATTGTCAAGAGTCTTTCTATATTATTTACCCGTCAAAAAAATTCACGTCAAATTTTAACGTCTGAACTACGGGCTTTTATACCCGCGTTTGGTGTTGCTCACCAAAGCTCGTTACTTATATAACGAGAAAGTACTCTGAAAACAATGCCTTGGTAAGTGCTCCCAAGGAGCGCAGGTACAAAACAACTGGCCTTAGGAAGAGAAAAGAAATATCAAAGCAATATCGTTGACATCCTTTTCAGAATATTTAATTCCTTGATAATGGACGCGTTTGTGAGATTTTCGCTTTCCAGCCCCACATATTATATGCATATGTTGCCTACATTTTTTTGTTTTAAGCATTTCAAAATCATAAAACAATATAAAAATGTTCAGATATCATATCAGGCGCACTTTTTTGCTTCATTATAGGAGCTTAAAGAAAATACATTAAAAAATGTACCAACTGCAAAAGTATTATAAAACTTCGTATTGACGAAATCGGTTAATAATATATTTTTCCATTTTATGGCAACAAATTATAATATTGTTTTTCGTATTATTTTATTTGTATATTTTCCCCTTTTGGTGAGGTGAAAGGGATACACACGTCAAAATAATACAACAAAGGCGTAATAAATAACGATCTCTTTTAAAAAATATTACAACAACATATGAGAACAAGTGACCTTTGACATTGAGAAACAATGAATCAAAGAGTGAACTGGGGATCTTTTACTTCTGAGATATGAGTAAGCGGCTTTGAGTGATTAGCTGAAGCTCCTTCACCGGGTTATTTATGTATGTCATATTATATGGGGAGCTAATATTGTTATTGAGACCTAATGTTGTCAGTGAATACAACTTATTATGCATATTGTACTCGTATATGATCCATTGTTTTAATCGAAACACATTTAATTATGCTGTAAATATATTTTTAGTTATTATTTAAGTAAAATAACAAATACGAATCTCTCTGCTCGAAAACATTTTATTTTTTCTCATATTTTTTAAATTATGATAATTATGTTAAAGTGAAACCATATTATTTACGTCTTATTAGCAGAACTTTCAAATAGTTAAAAAAATCTGTACAGCATGCTTTTTGCTTGGTTCTCCTTCGATCACCAATGTATCAAAATTAAACGTGTACCATACACGTGTCGGTCACCTTCTGTTGTGCATCACGTGTCTTTGATTGTGTTCATTCGTTTCCTAATATCAAATTATTTAGGTATCAAAAACATCAAAATAATCATCTGAGTTCCATAAAAATTCTGATTAACAAACATATAAATATGCCTTAGATACTAAAGCTACCGTCTTTTCGAGACCCTCGTGTCTTTCCCTGGAAGATGTTAATAAGCATACACGTTCTTAGGTGAATCTCTGGGTGTAAAGATGTTTTGTGAAATGGGAACTGACCTTATAGCGTTTTCATATAAAATGTGTGCAGAATTGAAAATATTTTCTGTCATTGGTCATCTCTATTCACTTATGAACTTTCAATATGTGATAATTAGACAAAATATTCCCGAATTTAAAAAAAAAAAAATAGTAAGCTTACTGTTCTGGTAGCTCAAAAGATTTGAGCACGCTTTTTATGTGTAAAACATTATATATCTCCATTAATTTCGAACAGAATACATTTATATTGTTATAAAAGATACTAAATAATGACTCGTTTTAAGTGTATTACGCAATAAACAGGATGCCAGAGTCCTCTCACATACCAGCCTCTGATTGTGTGGTAAATTAGTTTACAACTATCTAAATTATAATAACGTATTCGAACAACGTCATTCTAAATACGATAATGGATCTATTATTGACAAATAATTTTATATATTCATAAAATGTAAAGTGAGACAGAATATTACATAACAAAAATGTTGAAACACTTTTTACATATTAATAATACAATTAATATTTATTGATTATATCTATTTAAATCATGGCCTAAAGATGGCATTATGTTTCTTTATATACCTGTGTTGATGAATTTTATCTTTGAGACCTGTTTAGTACTAAATTTACATACAAATATTGTCAATAAAATAGCCTCCGAAAAAATCTCTGAAATACTTTTGATCTTAAATATAATAGACTTATTCCGTAGTAAAAAGCAACCAGAAATAATGATGCCACTTTGTATAATAATTTTAACAAATCACACACAAACATTTTTATATCAATATATACTCAAGAAAAAAATATACTAATGATGTTTTATTATTGTTTTTATTGTTTTATTTTGTTATATAAACAAATATTATCAAATTACAAGCAGTTTGTTGGAAAATGCAGTGGCATTCTTTTTAGATATAAAATATAAACGTAGAATAAATTAACAAATATAAATGTGCATTTGTTACATCCTGTAAGCTTATATCTTGGATTAAACGAGACGTTTCTTCTTAATTATTTGATTTATATGTGGATTTTTGAAATCTGTATATATATTTCTTCGTCTGAAAAATTTGCGTTATTTTATTAAAATACTAGTGAGTGATATATATTTGAAATGAAATGAGTCATTATTTCATTCATTTTTAGCCTGTTTTGAAAGCATATTTGCCGAATATTTTTTTCTAAAAAAGACGTGCGATTGATAAGCTTGTTAATGATTTATGTTAGATCAGTTATCTGAAATGGAGATAAGGTTTTTGATGTCTGAATACTTATTCCCGAAACAATGACATGCAATCGATTATCAATGATTAAATAATATTGTACTAGTAAGTTAGTACCTTTGTTTATTTAAGTAATTCAAGCTTTATTTTGATGCATTTTTTTATGTTATTATGTTTGATCGGTGATTTTTATTTCTGAAAAAGATTTTCGATTGATCGCTTGTCGCTAGACGCTGTGTCGCGCGTCGGTAGCGTTGGGCGGGCTGCCTTACGTGATTTATGAATCCTGTAATGCGAAACTCACCCGCGAAACCTCCGGCGCTTAATGTTTTCAGCGAGCTTACGACCGAAGCTTTATGTGAATTGAAATTACAACCACGCGGGTCTAAGGTGATTTAGCAATAAAACGGGTCCTCCATCAATGTTCTCACATAATATCAACTTCTAGCACTGTAAATGCTTTATCGGCATTTTTGTGTAAATATTTACTATCGATTGTAATTTTTTAATACAACCTTTATGATATCATTCAAAAGATTGACGGTACTTGTATTTGAATATTTGCTCATATTGAAACATTCAACGCAATGCATTGATCTTTTTATTATAATAACAATTAAAAAATAAAAATAATTAAGCAACTACTAACTCTCAGTGAGTAAGACACCAGATCAACGCTGGATGGCTATGTGAAGGCGCAAGACTGGATTATTTAAGTCTATTTTTAAATAATATTTCTACCTTTTCCGCATCAATATGGCAACTCATCTGTAAAGCCTTATTCTAGTTATATCTACCTTATAATAATTTGCACTTATACTTTATGCTGCAATATATTAAAATCTTATTCAAACGTAGTTTATTGCGTATATAAAGTATGCCTTAAATATTAAAGATTCGTTTAATTTAAACCTCTATTAAAACAATATATTGAATACAACATTAATATTTTAAGTAAAAGTTAATTATGTTTCATTCATTTCATTATATGCAAGAGTTTCATTTTTTAAAAGTCAATGTAGTTGTTCCATATAAATGACCTTGTTATTATAACAATTATGACTTATAAGCAAATGATACTTTAAGTAAAAAAACTATTTATTTATTTACACGTGTCACGATGTTTTCCGTTTGATGCTCCCTATAAAGGTGAGAATAGGTAAAGCCTAATAACGCATCACCTGCCAGAGCCACATTAAAGTAAAAAGTTATGATATTTAATTTGCAATGAAGCAAGAAATTTGGAAAATTATTTACAAAATTTCTTTATAGTCATGAGTAAACGCTACCTTATTATGCTGACTTTAGGTGCATCAAGAACTTATCATTTTTACTTAGTTAATACTCGTACATTGGCTCGTGAAAATAACTCAGTTTCAATACATTACAAGTTTTTTAATATTCAACTTATTAAAAATCATTTACATGAAAGTTTTGCCGATGCCATACCTACATAGTTGACACATTAAATATTCTACAAATTTTTCTTTAACTCCACAGATGGGCTAAGAATGTTTTGCCAACTTCTTTGGTTTCTCCCACATTCAATATGGATGCCTTCAAGTTCTTGATTAAAAAACAAACAATCTTCCTAATACCAACACGCACGCTACCAACAATACCCTTTTTTAAGGAGTCCTATCAGCAAGGAAGGAGGGTCCTCTGCAGGTACTCTCTTTTACATGTTTATGTAAATGATAATGGTAACACACGACGAATTAAGTAATACATATATATTTAAACATTAAAAAAATGCGCGTGGGAGTCTCTGGGGGACAATGGATGCCGTAAAAACTTATATAAAAAATAAGTGTGCTACACAGTAATTTTTCGTAAATTCTTATGCTACTCTCTGTCTATGTAGCGACATTATAAATTTCTCAAAACAAACCTGGCGACTCATACCTCGGTCGCTTACAAGGCGAGTATTTCATTTGTATCTGGTATCCTCGCTAGTGAAGTACGGTGAGTATATAGTAGTGCCTCTAGTCGCAGGAATTCGCGTCGTTAGGGGGAGCAGTCGGTCTCGTGCGCAGCGGGACGCATAACTCACTTTCACGCATTTTGTCTCATAACGTCACATTCCATACAAAACGCAACGACAGCCACAATAGGGTACTAAGAGCGCGTTTCAATTATGGCGCAAACGTCTTTTTTAGTTGAGCAAATGAATAAATAAAATGTAAGTAAGTCTTTACATACGCTATTAATTTTATATAAAATAGTGTTTCCGTTCTGTCATGGGATGGGAGAAAATGGCTGAAAAAGTTAACCTGTATATTTCTTTTCAATGAATATATTTTATTAAAAAAATTATTGATTAGTCTCGTATCGTTAATTATTGTAAAAAATGCTTTATTTATGAAATAAAATATATAAATAACATATTGTTATGAAAATCTCATATTTCTTAGATATTTTTACGTAATTACATCGCGTACCATTGTATATTTTATCATAAGTTAAATAACTAGGTAAAGTGCTGACTATTTTTGTATGTAACATGAGATTTTTTAAAAACAAATCTAGGTACATGAATCTTGTTAAAATATTTATTCATATTTTTCTCATATTGTATTGGTTCTAAAAGAAGACTGCTGAAGAATTTTTTAATAATTATTATTTTTCAAATTAAATGATTAGTAGTCGAGAAGATGAAAAGATCGATTGCCATAAGCAATTTAATAACTACAAATAGTGTAAAAAGGAGATTCTTTAATTATATTTTTGATATATTTTATAAAATAACGCAAATTATGTCACGTTTTTAAGTATGCGACATTTAATGGTCGCAATATTTTATTGAAATATCATCTGAATATACGAGAGGTCGTTTGTTGTTTTAACATTACGCAAAGTGCGCGTCCGCCGTGTCAATTTATTTCGAATATTTTATTCCTCTTGCACTCGACCGCACTGTTTGATTTTTTGCAACAAGACTGCACACCCGATACTTGTTCGTCTGAGGTGTACGGGTATAAGTTATAGTACTCGGCAGCTCCACGGGGAGCTTCCTGCTGCTACGGCCAGAAACACTGCATCTACAATACGAACTTTCGAAGGCTTTAACGACTAAATTTTGGGATTTTTTGACATACTTGTATATTAAAATAAAAAATATATATAAATCGTTTTTTTTTCTCATATTAATCAAGAATGTTTAGAATGTTTGTTATTGAACATGTAATACATACTTTCCACACCTAATAATTGACAATAGCAGTAGATTTTTTTTATTTTTTATTTTATTAACGGCCTAGGCCAATACATACGGTTTTAAATTAGATAATACAATTAAAGAAAATGGTAATACAGAATAAATATTTAAGCTAAGACAATACATTTGGACAAAAAATAAACATGAGTAAATAAAACATACATCACGCACATCAATAGAGGGATCTGCGAAATGCCGGAAGGTCCTACCCGAAAAAGTTAAGTCACTAGAGGAGTTGACTAGTCTACATATTCTCAACATAGGAAAATAGAAGCCGTAGTTGGTTTTGGATGTCCTTACATGTAGCAGGTTACTGCTTCTAGTCAACCGGGAGGGAACATTGAACGTAATTTCCTGTAATTGACACACAACTACTTTGCGATTATGCGAATTAAATTGTAAAATAAATGAGCTTTTAAATCATAATTTAATCGCCACACACAGTAGAAAATACATTTCAAGAAAAATGCATCAACATATCAGTAATTATACACTTTTTAAAAGTAAAATCGAAGCGACTCTAGATCTTACGAATTATATGACAATTAGTAATAACAGTATATATGTGAAAAATTTATTTTCCTTATTTTTTATTATGAAATTATTATTTTAAGTCGCCGCATATAAGAATTGTTTTATCATCCTTGAGACAGTGATTTTAACAAACGTAAACATCTCGCCAGAGCACTTATAATGGTTAATATCTTCTTAAACTTTCTATTGAAGCTTCTTCTACTCTTGAAATACATTCTTAATAAGTAATCAATGGCCTTGCATGACGTAAAACCAAAACAATGCAGCTATTGAACATCAGTTGTACTTTGGAGTTTGATAATCACATTTAATTAATGAAGAATTAGTGATTAGCCCGTCGTTCCAGCGGCCTGTACAATTTAGTCATAAAACTTTGTTTAGCCGAACTCTCCATGCTCGCAAATGATCTGACAATTTAAATTATACTTTGCTTAGTATGTTTTGTAGTGAGACTTGCTTGGTACTCCAACCATCCCTCGCAACTCGTCGGGTCATAGATTTTCTTTTGATATATCGCGGATATTTAAATTTTAATTGTGCTGCAAATAGGTGTAAGCGGTAGTTGAACTGGCAGGTCGATATTTTACTTTATTGTGCAATAAAAATAAATGCATCCACTCTCCTTGCATGAGATTCCGAATCATATTATGAAATTATTGAATTGAGACTTTAAATACATTTTTTATTATCATAACAAATATCTCACATGTTTCAGTCATATGTCTCTTAAAGAACATTATCTGTAGTATTTGTTTAATACAACAGAATTTGAACTTCTTTCAGATATTTTATGCAAGTAAAATAATATTTTATTAATTTTGTAATTTTTATTAGAATATTATTTTATTATTTCAATATTCTAATCTACTTTTATAGATCATTGACTATATTACAATATTATTATTACTTAAAATATACATATACTATACATAAAATTCTTTTTTCAACGTGTCAATCCAAGCACAAAAATAACGGCAGAAGCGGGATGCGAACCGCGGACCTTGGAAACCAACTATGCCCAGGTATTCATACCACTCGGTGAACTGCGCCATTGCTATGCCTAGACTGACTTGCGTTGAAACTAGTATTTATATCATTGTTATCATCGTACGATAGATGTCGCTATAGTATATATTCAAAGTATGTATATTTTTATTATTATTCTATCAGTCTTCATTTATTCACAAGCTTTGTGTATAAATGAATACTCTGAAACTCTGTGAATAAATGAAGACTGATAGAATAATAATAAAAATATACATACTTTGAATATATACTATAGCGACATCTATCGTACGATGATAACAATGATATAAATACTAGTTTCAACGCAAGTCAGTCTAGGCATAGCAATGGCGCAGTTCGCCGAGTGGTATGAATACCTGGGCATAGTTGGTTTCCAAGGTCCGCGGTTCGCATCCCGCTTCTGCCGTTATTTTTGTGCTTGGATTGACACGTTGAAAAAAGAATGTTATGTATAGTATATGTATCTTTTAAGTAATAATAAAAATAATATTTGCTTATCGAAAAAAAAGGACACTACATAAGCTTTATTGTGCTTATCAGCCCGTTTTTGAGACTAATTTAGTAAGAATATAAAAGTGTCAGATCGTTCACACAATGTCACAAAATAATAAATTGGTTGCATATTAAGAAGCTTTTCAACAGAAAACATTCCTAAAATTCCATGCGATAAAATTAAAACATGAAATTTCTTAGTTAGCTATAAAATCCCAATTAGATTTATTTGTTAGTTCAGAGGAATTCACTTTAGTTTTTGTGATAATAAATCAAACAATGTTTCTTTTGTTTTTCCACTCTTTTACCTGTTCTCACGGCAAGTTTAGCTTTTACTACTTAGTGACGTTTTGCTTATTTTTTAATCCATTCAATCTAGACGTGAGAAAAATACTTTTAAAATGTCTAAACAATGAAAACCATATGTGACTGTTTTGTTCATTTGCTTGTATTCATTCAAGTACGCAAGCTTAAAATAGGTTTTCAAGATATTCTTTATATTTATTTATTTATCATCTGTTTTTTTATAATAATTTAAAAAAACAACACGTTACAAGCATATTTATTGTTATAAATATTTATTTATTTACCTTGCTTTTACATGGATGACGTAAGATAAGTTGTCTATTAGGAGACTGCAGTTTCGAGTAACTTGTAGCTTTTCTCAATCCTTCTCATTTTAAGAGATAACTAGGCTGCGATCGTACTTTGCAAGTTGTCTAACCCATTTTAAAGTTTAAAAAAAAATTCAGACAAGAACTCCAAGAGTTTCTTTGGAGGGATAATTGGTTGGCTTCGTCTGTCTGATAAGCATAGGGACCTTCTGTTGCTTGGCTTTATTGCTTTGTTCATAGTACTTAATCATAAGTACCTATTTTTGTATATATTGTATTTTTTTAAATTATTTTTTATTGTACTTCAGAAATGAATTGAGTTAACATAATTTGTAATGTTTCTGAAAGTCAAAATAAACAAAATTGAAAATCTTACGTGATTCACGTAAGAACGAGGTAAATATATAAATATCCATAATTTATTATGGATCTCAAAGTGAATGCTGAAAACATTGAAAAAAAAAATATTGTTAACAAAAATTAGACCTAAATCTGTAATACATTTTGTAGTATTTGTATTTGGTATTTCTGTTGACGGAATTTACACGATTCTCTTTATTCATCTCGAAAGGCATTTCTTCCGATGGCATCTTGAATACCAACGATCTCACTGCAAAAGCGATAGCAAAGCCAAGTTAATATCATCGGAATGGATGCACCACCCTTGACCACGAGGACATTAGTATTGACCACGCCGTCTCGTGACGACTGATGCATCTGGGCATCTAATCGAGTGGAATATCCGATAGATGCAAATTCATTTCGCGTACCTTGCGGAACTCCGTGAGGTGACTGAGCTCATTTGCATTTGTTGCTTTGTAGTTTGCACCAACCTCTATACAAATTGTCGCCAAAAAGAAGACAACAAGTCGTCGGCTAGGTAGGCGCTCGAACGAGGCATTGTTCTTTTTCTTTCAGCGTGTACGACACGCTTAACAATGTTAGCAGTCGCACGTAAATGTTTATTATCATTGTGGTTTTTAATCTGAAAAGATGAGGAGAATTTCAATGATGATATATGCGTACTTAAAGGTGTTTTGATATGAGCTTTCATTCAGTATCTCTTCAATATTGTTAGTCGATTGTAATAAATTAACACAAATATTCATCTGAAATATTGTAACATCAAGGTTATCAACTGACAATACTTGATGAAACTACATTATTATAATTTAAAATCAATTTTATTTAAAAAATCAACAAATTAAATTATTTCATTTTGATAGAAGGCCGAAATCTTTAAAAATAAATTATGAATTTTAAATTAAAATTAATTTAAAACTGATATATTAAGAAAAGAATATTGCCTTATATGTAAATTATAATATTCGTAAGATGCAGTACCTTTATAGTCTGTCATATTAAAAAATTAAGTATTGCATTTTATATAATTTTATTTAGATTCTTTTAACTCTCATCTGTTAATGAGTTTTATATATATATTACTTATAAATTAATAATATAAATGATTATTTTTTTATTTTAAATATTGTGTTATAATTGCGGACATGAACATGTTTTTTTTAAAAAAAAAAACATTAAATGATTCAAATGCATTGATGAAAAATAAAAATAAAATATAATTATGCACTTATGTCAAATTTCAATCAATTTTGTATTAAATACAAGTAATAGCGACTGTAACTCGAAAATTACTTTTTAATGCTATTATTACCGTTTAACGATATATTTATTTATGATCCGTAGTATATTTATCAACAAATGTATACGAAACATTTTATTATTATACTGAAATGGTAATAACATTTTATTGGTAGAGTGCCCATCACTTGCCCGTGGAGTAAAGATCGATTAATCGATTATCCGTAAAAACCAATCAGAATTTTTAATCAAAAATTGTTAATTGGATCCAAGTGGCACAAACCAAACTTGAAGGCGCCCAGAACGTTTTCATTCGAGAGCTTTCACTGTAGAACAAAACTCACACTGACGTCATATTTTAATAGTTATCGACGAGTATTACGAGATACTAATTATGTCTGGCATTATTCGCTTACACGTAATGGTTTCAAGCGTATATTCATTACACATTAAAGCCATTAAATGTTGATACATTATTTATTGTGATGTATTTTAAAGCTCTGGACTTATCGAATTTAAATAACAATGTACATACTACCAATAAAGTAAAAACATTTTATTTCATAATTATTCTTTGTAATGTTTGATTTTCTTGGTATCTCTTAATAAAGAGTTTTTACTTTTCTAGTGCTTTCAATGTATGAAAGTGTGAGTAATTTTAAATTTTTAGTTCACTTGACTTTACTTGGAGTCATTTATATATTTATATTGAAAGCCATTTGACGTTGATAAATGTGTCAGATACAGAGGCGATTTCGTTTAACCTAATCATTATTATGTTATAATTTGGTTTTATTTACGTTTGTTTTATTTATAATATACAAGCACGCTTTTTTATTATATTTATGTTGAGCTACGTGAGGTCCAACATTGTGAGCCTCAATCTTGTATTCAGATCTCCTTAAAAATCTGATTTTTCAAATGACTACATCCCATGTGTCACATGTCTACTTCTACACCGAAAATGCAATTAAAATTAATTGTAGCATATGCGCGTAGTGTTTGTTGGCATTGTTCTCTTTTAAAGGGATGAATAAAATACTCAACTCTGTGGGAGAGGCAAATTAAATTATTTGTCGTAAATAAAAGTATATGACACTGTGGCGATTTGTTTCAAAGCCTTGCGTAATACACACGGGGCGCCGCACGTACTCGCAAACTTCACCGAAAAAACAATTCATTGTAACATATTATATGCACTTATGTTTGCTGGCATTGTTCTTCTGTAGAGGGGACGAAAAAAGCCTTCGACTCTGTGGGAGAGGCAGAAAAAGCGCCGCGCGAGGTGTTGCTGGTTCAGGCGGGACTCGAGGCTCGGTATGAGATTAAGTTCGACGGGAAATTAGCATTAGTCGTGACCGCGATGGCTGGCTCGCGGCTCCCGCGTGCGGTTCTTTCTTTTTTCCCTCAATCTATTCACCGTATGCGATTGAAAAGTCGCCTTGTTACGACCAAAGGGAGAGAAAAAGTGGCGTTCTATTTATAAAGCGTCCGTGGGCAGACACACTATCCGCGCCATCGTTCAAACGAAATCGCTAAATGACATTTTAGGTAAATTCTTTAGCCTTCAAAAATTTAATAAATAAGTTATATTTAACACTTTCAGATACAATAAATTTAAATATTCAGTAAATATAACTTTAGCAGCGGTTTCGTACTCATTAAATAAGTATGTGATATTATATATAAAGCTTACATGATACGTCGTAGTTATATAGAAATTGACTAGCTATCGGTAGTCTGTAAAGAGAAAGGAGAGTTAAGTGCTTTCTTCTTAGTCAAAGACTATTCATTGACAATGTCATAAGAGGCAAAATAAACACGCCATATTATTCATAGTTTCAACTCTAAGTAGTGTATTTGTATGTATTTATAAGCGAATGAATATAGTACCTAAAAAGGAGAAATCTATTTTTAATTTAAATAAAGTCTCATTATTTTTTGCTTTTTTATATAATCGCATTGTAGGAAAGTACAACCAGTCAACACCAGTGCACTCTATGAGGCTTAGCCAGGGAGGCTGGACGCAGAATGTGGGTAAAATTAAGTTTTTACTCGTAATACAAACGTATGCAGAGTGCAGTTGGTCAACCACCAGAGGGTTCTATTACGCTCAACTAGAGCGATGTGTACATAAAAAAGATGATTAATTTGTTGCTTATATTGAAATCACAAATGATTTTTGATACACCATGCAAGATTATTGCAAAGCTTGCAGATGACGCTTAGAAAGGAATTAAAAGAAACTTGCAGAAGACGCTTAGAATGAATAAAAAAACGCCTATTCTCGGTCGCAAAAATAGTTTTCTCGCACAACCGGCAGGTATGCTGCATCTACGATAAGAGGAAATCGGTCTTTCTGATAAAATGGCTGTCATTTAAACAGTTTTAAATATCAGCAACAATTGTCTTGTGTTCAAAATGAAATATGGAAATGAATATTCATGCAAAATATTTTTCCAGCTGTGCAGATTTGTTATGACTGCTGTTGTTTCAAAATGGAACTTTTCTGTTTATCTCTCATCGCGCCGCATTAAAATTCATCGATTTTTGCCATTCGTAGATCAACTTTGACATTGCAGTGAGCTTTTTAGCGAGCTTTTTTCGTCTATTTAGTCTCTCGACGCCGCAGCCTGAGTTTCCCTGACTGTACTCCAAGTCCTTCAGAATAAGATACCAGACAAAGATAATGAATCGCTTAAAGCAGGTGCTCTCAACCTACTATACTTTAAATTAACGTATCAGTCATGTCTGACTATCGTGGAACTATTGAATTATTATTCAAGACTGTAACAAAAAGGTGATCATATTAAATTATCGACAAATTATTTAAAAAAAAAATGCAATGTGACAAAGCGCGTTTATATATCGATACACAGATTCATCAAATAAAAGCATTGCATATAATAATAGATCGTATGACATATGTGAGCTAAGGTCAAATGCTTGTGTCTTAAAAATTATTACATATAGAGTATTTACCACCAGTTATGCAAATACATAAGAGATTTACAATTTATACTATATTTATGGCAAATAAATGTATAACAAACACTTTATAAGCACCAAAACGTTAAATGAGATTTCTTTTAAAAACTTTAGAGAAATTGGCTTTTGATGCCTTTTGGTAAGCAACCATTGTCAACTAAGGCAACATTTCAAACAGTACATAAATTTTCAAGATGAACAGATGCATCCTAATTGTTAACAATACATACGTTGTTTTATATTTACTACAAATAGCGTTGATGTAAATAAGAATAACAGTGCTTCATCTAGTGACCCCTCGTCTCAATTTACTAAGTATCCCTGACATTTAGCAACGATTTCAATTTCGTACGTTAGTCTGGGCAGAGGACGGTGCTCGCGCTGAGGCAAAAGGCATCCCATTAGGGACGTTAACGCGCCCAACAGTCGAGGACGTGCACTCCACAATGCTTTAATTAAATAAGTCCGGCACTAAGGTCTTTCCACTAGTTTCACGTTTCTTTTTGTTTTTTTTTACCTTTTCTGCCATTTGCCAGCCGTGCGCGGGAGCTTACTACTGCACAGTGCAGATAATAGATTCCAACCATTAACAATGCCATTGCTTATTACTATTGGCATGTTTAATTTGTATTTGTTTATTTATTATACCCATAAGTTTATTTAATAAATATTATTAAAAATGTCCTAAGCAGATTCCCCAATTTTACTGTTACCAATTTAAATACGTAATTTTTTATATATTTTTAGTACTAGTTTTTACTTTTTGTTGATCGAATTTGAATCATAGTAATGAAAAGCTTCAAAAGCGATCTTTGTGAAAAGTTAATATTTCTTAATAGTTTCTGAGCAATTTTTTACAAGAGAAGGATTGATTAATGACTTAGTTTCACTTACGGGATTAACAGTTGCTTAACATAATCCATGTAAGAACTTGATTAAGCTTGTCTTTTGAATTAGGTACTTTCAGCTTAAAATCTTAAGCTTACCCTATGAGTATATTTAGTTAATTAATATACATATGACTCTCAGTACTGATTTATGAGTGAACTTTATTTCTTTTGGTTCTTGCTCTCAATGTGAAAGTTAAACCATTAAGCGCAATTTTTTTTTTAGTATTCCTCTTTATTAAGGTCAATCATTATTGTCCGCTTCCATGATTATTGTATCGATCCTTGTAAAAGTTCTGGATCCATGAGCTCTACCGATTACACTTTACAGTCATCCAAGATCATACGAGCTTAAGAACTTAAAGTATTTGCATCAACGCTAATCTAAAAAAAAAAAGTTAAATTGTTTACCCTACATAATAAATAAATTATATTTGTACCAATAATAGTTCATATACATTTTATGAACTTACCGTTAAGTACCGTTTTGAATTTATTGCTTCCAAAGATCGTTCACTTGACACATTTAAAGTTATTATCCGTCTCTCTTAAATAATCGCACCACAAACTTGTGTACAGTCGAACAATAAAAATGACGCATGGTGATGATTATTTTTCACGGTGAGAAAAAAATGCGTGGTGAGTGATTTGAATTCCTGGCGTTCAGGCCATGATGCAATTACCAGAGCCATCGATTCGGAAGTGATGCGAAGGTTCCTTTGAGGCTGTGGACTAGCCACCTGACGCCTAATCTAATCTGACAATCACTTCACTTATCCTTAAAAGCTCGCATCTTTTATTAAAATAATGTTTTTTATGATATTGAAGCAAGCCACCCATTAGTAATAAGTGATTGAGACCTCGGAATTATAAAACTTATTACTTGATACAATCAATTTATAGATAGCTTAGTGTTGCATTTGGGATATTGATCTGTTACATATTCACGCATCCAACGTATGACAACAAAGATAAGAAACTGACTGATTGACGACAATAATTTTAGCAAATTATCGCATGAAACACATGGAAGCTGATTTATGAGATTAAAATATTTAAGAAACACGAAAATGAACACCATTTACCCAGAATTAATCCAGATCCTTATAAAAATAACATAAAACTATATCTTCACTAATATACATAATTAAAATTCTAGTAATACTGTGTAAAATTGACGCAATTAGTTGGTTAAAATTCATTTTGAAGTTAAATAAGTTCTGGAAGTTTGCCAAAACCATTGCATTTATTTGGTTAACAGAAACCTATGTAATCCGTTTGGCTATTGGATATGACTTCTGGTTTTATCATTCGTAAAAATACACTAAAATGTTGAATATCAGTCATAAATTGCTTGACCGAGGTTCTACCGGCGAGTACCTTAGCCAAGTACCGTGCCGAGGAACGTGACAACGTAATAATTCCGAGGACTCGACTCGGTTGCGAGGATCGAGGGTGGGGAGGGTCTTCTAAGGTTCTATCCATAAGGAGTGAACGACGTTAGCGTGCGACTTTAATAAACAGCGACTAGCGATAGAAGCTAGGTTATTCTAAAATTAAAAGCAGAATTAAAATGAATGATCATGTCCAACATAGACAGGAAGATGGTATATATTAGACAGCATATTCGTCAAAATATCTTGAAATTTCAACCGATTGTCTGGAAGAGTATGACCACTGTATGTAGAATAATGGTCTGCATACGGGAGTTGAAAATATCAAGCCAAAAAAAATTATATCATATTCCTTAAGTAAGGTTATATAAAAATACAGATGGCGATCCTTGCTGATATTGATAGTTAAGTCCCAAGTCAGCTTCTTATACCTTAAAGAAGAATAAAACAAAAATCCACTAGAGTGATTATAACTCAGTGGTTTCATACAAAGTTTTATTATCTAAAGATAACTCACAATGTTACTACATTTTACGAGTATATTTAAAACATTATATTTTAAAAATATATTTCATTTCTTAACTTTTTGATTGAATATTTAAAAAAAAAATTATGCAGCTTACCCAAGTATTGTCAGTTGATAGCCTTAACTTTCTTAAGCCTTAGTTTGATTGTATATTTTAAGTACGTTTGATGCAATCATTGTTGTTGTCATTTAGTAATTGCTCCGTTTTTTAATGTTATATAAATCTCAAATTGTAATTTTCATGCGGAACGTATATAAACGTAACATAAGTAATTACACGTTTATAAATGCATTGAATATTATAAAGATGTGAAATACAACGATGTGAGAGTACAATGATCGCGCCAGCTCCTTTTGACTGTCTTTTACATGAGAAAAATGAGGCTCTACCAAACGTGCAAGAGGTGCATATTACAGTTCTTTGGTCATATTGCCAAAAACATGTACTTCATGGAGCTGAAAATATTACGAAGAATCTCTCGTTACATTGCGCGACCGCTCGCACCGTGTCTTCATCCTCGGATCCCTGACTGGAAAGGCGAATGGCATTAAAATTTATTATTGCACTGGTGTAGTATACAGGTGAAGCTCTCTCCTCGGCGTATTATTTTGCTCGAAATAAGACAAATGTTGGTATTATATTCCCTGAGCTTAGTCGCCTGTATTAAGCCTCCGTTGGCGACGGCACGTGTTGGCAGGTTCTTTTAAAAAGTAAACACAACAGGAGAACGCTGCTAAATGGTGACGACGAGATGACATCTCTAGATCTCAAATGGTTGATAGTATAATAATAAGGAGATCTTGAAACGTGCTATAAAATACCATGAAACAATGATGAACAAACATCACTAACGTTATCATTGTAATATGCCATTTTTGTTGATTTTCTTTTTTGTATTTATATGTAAGTTTATATCAAACACCAGCTTATACGATATTTGTCTAATAAATTAATGAATGATTTGTATTTATATCACTTGTTGAATATTTGCGTACATCCTCAATGGTGTGTGAAGTTTTAAAAAATCGAAAAATACTCGTACTTGTATGATTTTACTTCAAAAACATAAAATAATTGTTCACTTGTAATGCTTGATAATGTAATAGTAATACGAGAAATATTAACACTATGGAAAAAAAATTCAAGTAGTGGATAGACACTTGTTTCCTTTTTTCCACGAGTTGGTAACATAGTCAGTTTTTATTCTCATCATAAGGCCCTGATAAGAGTATAAAGCTGGAAAAATAGTGCTAAGTTTTATATACAGTATGTAAATCTATGAATCATTATAAACTCTGATCTCTTTGGCTCTCGTCGTCTAGTATTCTACTCAATTTTAATGTTTTATAATTTTGTATTTAATGTTTTGGACTAAAGGTTTCTTTTTACAGGTATTGCTCGCGTGAGAGTCGATCGCTTTTACTGAAGTGGCATAATCATGGGCACGTGTAGGTAGGATCGGTAGGAAGTTCCATCGACACCTCCAAGATATTGTTAGAAATGTTATAATGTATTTGCCATGTTACGCGGTCTCCGGCGATGTTTCATTCCAGGCTCCGCGGATCTAATTTATAACAGCAAATCGGAAACGTAGATGTGAATTTATTGCCCGGGATGATTTATTCATAGTGATACATGTGATGCGAAATCATGCACAAGGCACAATTTCACTACTGCATAACTTTTAGCGCTGAATTAGTTTCAGGAACTAGTTATGTCACTGATTTATGCAGTTCGAGATGCATTTTAAATCCGCTCATCAAATCAACATGAATCATATTATTTACAAGTATAATTTATGGCATACCACTATCATTGATTATAACTTTAGTAACAAAGACATTTGTAATATTTTAAAGCATACATACATATGTTTTGATAAGACAATAACTACGTTTAGTGATATTCTCCTATATGTTTTACGTCTCAAAAGGCATTTTTAATTACTTATCTTGAATTATTATCAATAAACTTGTTAAATTAGATCCTTGCTATTAAGAAATATTTTCTCAATTTGATGAGTAGATAAAATTCGTAACAAAACAACACGAGAAGCCTTGCATAGCGTTGCCAATTGAAACGATTCGAATAAGTTCTTAAAGTTTGAAAGTTATTCATTCTTGAAAATAAAAGAGTTAAATGAAAATACTTTCAAAGCTGATACCTAATTTTATATTATGGGTCTACGTTGTTCCAAAGCTTTAAAGTTGAAATTATATTTTATGATAACCTGACGTTCATATTTAATAAAAATAAAGATCGTTATGAATTGAAGCAAATAAAAAACATACAATAACTTAATTTGTTGATTGACAATGAAGGACTCAATCTTATAATATAATATATATCGATCTAATATTTGAATAGGTACATTTTTACTTTAAAATATCAAGACAAAACTTTTCAGGATAAATTCTTTTAATTTTATACTAATTTTAATTAAAAAACAACAAATGAATCATATTTTATTTTACTTTATTTCACATTTATTATCGGACTCCATCGAGTTCATCCTAAGGCTAAGCTCTAAATTGACAGTCGATTAAATAGTTAAGGGATGTCCAAGTATTACTTATTACCTTACATACACATATTTATTGAATAAATATTTGTAAACTGATAATTTATTATTCAAATAGCTACCATAAGATATTTTTTATGCTTACTACTGGCAAGCCTTTCGTTAGCTTTAGTTTATTAAAATAAAAAATGGCTTGTTTCGTGAAGTAGGCTACTGCGTTTCATCATCTATTTGTTATCTGCTATCAAACCCTTGGCACGTGTTCGGATAAAAAAACCTCGATGAATGAACTCCTCAGTAGAGGAACATTTCCAGAACATTCCAGAACAATCCATATCGTTCGGAAGGTCGATCGGACCGGTTTTCTCGCGCGCGCATAAATTGGGACAAGTGTGAGCAGCACGCTGAGCTTGTGGTCCCGTGAAGTAGCCGACTACATCTCACAGGCCACCCGTAGTCTGGAAGTAATCCTCTGACACGCGTTCATGCCATTCAATCAAAATTTAGATCGTGCGTTCGCACAAACCACCAGAAAGGACTTTTGATACCTGTTAGATCCGTATCATAGTCCACAGTCATCTCCCTCCACTGAGTATGTGATATAGTCAACGTTCCTACAAGATAATTTATATGTGCACGCAAGACGATAAGCTCGTCCAGTTCAGTGCTTAATGCCAAAAGTAGACTATAGTACTCTCTATGAACATTTGTATTTCTTCACACGTACAATCCGAATCTCTTCACTAGCACGAAATCTTATTTCACGTCTGATTCTTAAGGCGAACGATTTCTATTCAGTTAGAAAAACTCTTTTGAGATCCAGTAGTAAATTCTATGACGCTCCAATGCATCAGCTTGATTTGTATGTGGTTGTAAATTTTGCACGGCAGATCTTTTATCAATTAATTAAAGAAAATGAAACACCTGACTAGAGGATTTGAGCCATGAACAGTGTACTCATGTCCAGTTCATTACACTCGACACTTACCATGTTTTCTACGTAAAGGTTAATAACGTTAAATTAATTAATATCTCACAAACTTTCTGTGTTCTATAGCATGATTCATCGCTTAAATAGTATCCCACTATCAAAATACAATTTTAACGTATAATTTAATATTATTAAAATAATGTGATACAAGTTATATACGAAGGTACATAAATAAATGAAGATTTGTTTATAAATCTGCTTTTATAAATTTAATAAGGTTTTATTATGTAAATACATATAGGACAATACCAGCAGATAGTGATGTGATGCAAGTTTCATCTGTGTATTATGTGAGAAAATGTATTTTTAGTAAAAAAAAAAACATTCATTAGCCCTTCTTTGTATGTTTGTAATATTATTGATATTTTAGCGCTTTGTTCTTGTTGTGTTTTACAAGGACGTCACTAGTGGTGGTAAAGCGTCGGTAAAAGAGCAATGGTGGGATGGTAGAGGAACCATAGAGCGGTACATGGGCGGTAAGGCGATGCGGTCGCGGCCGGCAGCAGCGCACAACGTAATATAAAAGTAATTATCCGGCGGCGGGTTAAATTATTCTCGCCGCGCGATGGCAGCAAAGTATAGGGGCCGGCGTTCGCTGGTAGATTGGAACTGGCGCTGGCGAAGAGTTGTTGTTGGCGGTGGTTGTTGCGCGGTAGCGGCTCCTGCGGCCAGCGGCGGTGAGCGCACAGTCGCATGCCGCGGGCGGGACCAGCGAGGGCGCGGGCGCGGGCGCGGTGCGTGCGATGTGCGGTTATTAACATGATTATGAGAGGCCCGGCCAACCAGCGCGGGCAGGGCCCCGCCCCGCAGCAGCCCGCCTTCCGCGGACTCGGCCCCTGGGACGCTCGAGACGCCCCAAAACGGCGTCCGGATAAGATTCACCTAACATTCAGCACTCCTAGTGATCCGCAGCTCCTCAAACTCTCTCGGGTTGCTCTCGATGATCAGAAAAGCTTCCTGAGCGGACGATAGCTTCAATCCCTCTTCGATGACTGTCAATGAGCTTGTAAGCAGACAATCGCATTTTACATCCTTCAGAGTCATCGTGAACATTCTTTGCACAGTGCATACAATGTTTGTGTTTTTCTTTTTGTTTTATGTCATACTTTGTACGATTTATCAGCGTCGGGATAAGGTTTAGCTGACGTTTAGCACTTCTGGTGATCTGCAGCTTCTTAAAACAAGGTTACTGCAGTGAAAATGGCATATCTTCACGATATGAAGTTGGGCCTGACGATCAAAAGTCTTCCTGGCAAAGGCCGATGGCTTCAATTCCTCTTGAATGACCACAAATGAGTTTGTTGGCAGAAAAATCCTTTCTATGTATACATCCTTCAAAATCAAGGTCATTGAGACTTCGCTGGAGACTGAAGTGTGAACTGAAAAGACATTGTCTATCTCTGAAACCATGCCATTAAGTTGGAGATTTTTGATGTTTGAAGTTGTAGCGGTAATTAATTGAATCACCTGCTGTCTACGAGTATCTGTATAAAAATGACATCCATGCAGTGCAATTAATGTTGCAAGCAAGTTTAAGTATGGTTAAACTTAGTGTGCTTTGTTGACATTTTTTGCACAGCGTGCATTGCATAAAAATTGTTACTCATTATCATTTAAATGATAAAACCTTGCAGTCTGACGCGATAGTGCATTTTTTTGTGCAAGACTGTCAGACTCGAGAAGGAATACGGATACAAGAATATAAAGATATTATGGGTAGTTTTCTACAGCTCTTACTACTTAGCTGTCTATACTTATATATCTCATCGGTATCCTGAACTAATATTTTCCATCCCTTGCCAGTTATTAAACAAGCTGATCTATGCGCTGAAAGAAGTATTAGCAGCTTTTTTATTAGGTATGCTCATACTTTTACAGGCTGTATTGGACTTTACCTGCCTCACACTAGCGTCGTAACTTAAAGCAATAAAGTCTCTTTTAGCGTTGCGCTCATTGATTACTATGAGGTACGGCGGTAGTACCCTCCATACATAGCGCTGCACAAAAGTGCTAAAAAGAAAAAATACGCGAAAGAGATGAGAATCGCAGTCACGGGTAAAAAAGAGACGCATAAGAGATATGTATTCTAGAAAATAGACGAAGATACTCTGTAAAAAGACTTGTTTTGCTCTCAGTGTTGAGCTTTGTAGTCCTTTGTAAGCCTCCGGAATCTTCAACCATTCATTTCCATCTTTCACGAGTCATGAACCACGCCATGCCGAAAGAGGTCATGGTTGTTTGCTTTATAAGATTTTCTCATAATTTTACAGACTCTACCGTTGCGGTGAAATCATCTTAAGATTTCTTAAATTACTTATTTTCTAATAACATGCATAACGCATATAAATATTCTTATGTGTGCAGAAACTTTCAGTGATTTCAACTTATTCGAATTAAAAACCTTAACACGTCTTGCTATCTATTTATCGCTATAAAAAGGTCTTACATCTTAAATCTGGCTTACACCAAAACAATAAGAATATGTTATAGCTCATTAATACATCTCAATTACAAAAATGCAACCGTAATATCTGATACATTTCATATTATAAAAGCCAATAAGTCAATTTGATAAGCAGTATACGTCTTACAGTTTTGTTTATGATTCTATACATTCATATCTTCAAACAATCAAACAACTGTTATTGTAGTTTTGAAAAGGACACTTATTCAGCATGTTTCTTAAAAGTTACTCAGCTTCAAAAAACAACTTTTTCAAAGCAGATTGGAATAAATATATTGCATGAACCCAGTCGATGACCATCAATACATCACAACCAACTTGAAACATTGAAACTCAGACTACATACCAAAGAGTACGGCAGTTTAGAAAGGTTACCAAATATACTAGAGACGCTACTGAGACAAAATCTTCGTGTTATTATAGTGTGTTCCTGCTGAGTTTGGACTAATTTGGGTATTTGTATGCTGACAACAACCTGAGATATGGTCATTAGGGACAATTATTGACAAGGGGACCGCTGTGCGGTGACTATAAATGGTATTATTTCGTCGCTTACATTTACGTATTCAAGTCTTTGGATTTTATTTCCTGCGAGAAGCTGTCACAACTAACTATCTCACAAAAGTTACGTTTCAATGGAAGAGTAGACAAAAATTACTGGTATATTTTTTGTGGCAAATGGTGGATCGCCACAGCCCAGCGGTTTCTGTAATGACGTGTATAATAATTTCCTTCATTATCTCAGAGACTCAGTTTCTGCGGTTGACACGCACGGTGTCCACCGATAATGGTGGCACGTACAGCCGAATCAGAATTGCCTTTGCGTGGTTTATGTCTCCATTTTTTACGATTTTCTCGGTTATAGATACTCGTACTGTGTAGGCTGTAAGGTATGGAGCAGGGGTATGTAAGCTTTTGATGACTAACGGTCGGATTTCCATTTTTATTGAGTTGCAGTCCGTAAGCACAAAAAATAATGTTCCTTTTTAAATCAAGATTTTTTTAGCGAGTTTGCATTTATATATTTTTAAAACTTTATTTTTTTGCGATACCTAATTAATGAAATTTAAGCAAAAATGAGCTGCGAGATTTTTTAAATAAATTAAACAAAAAATATATGAGAAATATTATAATTAAATAAAAAATATCTTCAATAACCTAAAACTCAATGTTTTTTCTTCTTTTATTAGTTTTTTAAATTAATATTTGTTTTGTTTGAAGACCTGGAAGACCACAGGCAACCTGGACTGCAACTCTACACAAGGATCTGAAAACTCTGGGTTTGACCAAGAATGCAACGCAGGACAGACAGACATGGCGAATGTGCATAAGGAGAGCCGACCCTAGATGATGGGAAATGGCGAGGTTATAGAAAGAATATTTGTTTTGTTGATGATAGATTGATGATAATAAAAAACAAAGTTAAAACCATTTTGTAAATACTTTTGGTGCATTTTTTAGATACACCGCGGAATTTGATAATCCAACGTTTTTTTCAAACAGTCAACCTGAATTAAAAATATATTTGTGATAGAAGTACGCACTTCCTCGAAACCTTACATGTGGTCGGGCCGTACCTGGCTCGCAGGCCGCAAGTTGGATATCAATGCTGTACAGTAATGATATAACATAATTGATATGGCGCATTCGAAGCGGGCAACCATTCCCATTCTCACTTGATCAACTGCCTTATGTCAATTTTATATTGTTGTCTATGCCACTTTTACGGCTCACGAAGAACATATAATATAAATGTATTATACCATATTTATATATCGAGCACCGATCGCCGTTACCAACAGCATGAGTACCCATTTAAAACTGTATTATTAAGCTGCTTGGCTTCTTCACTAAAACTAAACCAGGTGTATCGATAATTATTATGACTTATTACATAAGTTTTATCAGCGGAATGTTGACGAAAAGTAAAAGCTTATATGTAATAAATAAAAATTTATTAACAATATAATAAATTATATGTATTAATTTGTCGTTTATTACCTGTTTATTGTAGTCAAATTTCACACTCTCGTTTGTCATTTTAAAAAAAATCCCCTACTATCAGTCGTCATTGAGCCGTGTGAGCATTTATGACTTTATTAATTAATTCTCTCGTTTATGGTTCATCTTAGCGATCGAATCATCGATTAAGTTCGGTACATTCGCATCCAGGCTTATCCCAAACGGGTTTTATAACTTCTATACGTTTACTTGTCTCAAGAATGCAACGAATGCTTGATAAGCTAACATCCGTCAGGTGATTGAAGTGTTGCCGTCTGGCGAAAATCAAAGCTTGAAAAAAATAACATGACTTTTTGTATCGGATGAAAAAGCTCACTTCTCACCCTGTCCGGTGGATTAGATTATTTTGAATCGCTCAATCCGGATGTTGGCTAAGTGTTGGAAGATTATAAGCGCGGAGGTCTCAACAAATAATCACACTTTGATGGTATAATCTAAATATACGTCGGTGACATGACTAGTTCGGTGGGAACATTTACGTATTGGCTTGCACTGACACAATTACACTTTTTATTGTATTTTATAACTAATAACTGATAGCTTATTTAACATTATCATAGAAAAAAACAGATTAAGAACTGGAGTTGGTAGAACAAAGAACAACCTCGAGTGGTGAGGAATGCTTCGGCAGGGAGAGACACTATTGTGCGACTGTGGAGACCTGCAGACCGCCTCACACCTAAGATGCTGCTCCATGTGCCCAACAAGCTGCACATCTCAGGACCTAATGCTGGGACCTAACACACGAGCTATCGATGTTGCCAGATACTTGGAAAAAATAATTTGACGTCGCTGACACGAAGAAGAAAAAGATAGAAAAAAACTACGTTTAAGGACGTCATTAAAAAATCTAAAAAATAAAATGTATTAAAATGCATCGTTTCCTTTCCATTTAATAAATGTCTACGTAAAAATAAGTTTTGTATTAACTATGTTTAAATTTATTTTAACACATGAAAAATGTTTGATGTTAAGTATAAATCTGTTTTTAATAACATAATAATAAATTTTCTTTCCCATCATCACCACTAATGATAGGCTTTATAGCAGTTCATTCTGAATTAATTACTAAAACAATTCTAATAACATTCGAAAACACGTTTAAAAATTAAAAAAAAAATACTTTTAATTTATACGGAAAAGTCCATGCGAAACATTAAAACAAATATTTTCGGCCAATAAAGCAGATTTATCATCGTGTAATTTAAGACAGCATTTTTGATGTACAATAAAATATGGGAATTAATATTAATTGAAACTTTAAAAGCCATACATTTTATATTTTGAGTCTCGGCACGAGGACCGCCATTGTCGTCTGCGAGATTTTCTTATGCGTAAATAATTTATTTGAATGTGAGATTTACTTTTATTGTTTATAATTATGCGGAATAAATCACCTCTCATAAAGCAGATTTAGTTTCTTGTAGAGTGCTGGCTTAACCCTGTACTAGCCGAGAGAACCAAAACATATGTTATTATTATTTGAACATTTTTGTACGGTTATTTAATTTTTTGTTTTGTTTCGAATATGAATTCAACTGACCAATTATGTTAGCGTATAGTTTGTGCAGTTCATAAGATTACCAAAGCTAAGCATTATTGAACGGACGAAAACTTGGATGCTATACTGCCTATAGTTTACCGCATGTTGTTCATTGGGTTGAATACTTAGGAGCAAGTGGACCTAATTATCAGACGTTATTAAAAATTCTGATTAACACATCGTACAACATATGCCTCGGATAAAACAGTTGCCGTCTCTTCATGTCACCAGTCTCTTGCTCTGATTGTCGCTGGGAATCATAGTTTTTCCTAGGAGGAACATTGAGTGCAGAGGTGTATTGGGACAAGACATGGACGGTGAAACATGTAACATAATTGACGAAAATATCATTAAGTTAGGGTTTTATTTATATCCCATCTTGCTGTGAATGAAACATAATATGTATATATATATATATATATATATATATATATATATATATATATATATATATATATATATTATGTTTCATTCACAGCAAGACGGGATATAAATAATCGTGTCGGAAACAACAGGGTCAGATCTTGTCTGCACAGAAGTGGGCGACGTCGATGGCGTTACTCCTAGCCATCATCAGGTCTTCTTAGGTGCAGCTCTTCGGGCACTGCGCACACTCCAGAAGGTGTGACAGGGTCTGCTCCACTCCTCAGTCACATTCAGTGGGTCCGCTGTAAAACTCGTCTTGCATACTCCGGTCCGAAGTCTGTTAAGGGACCTCCATATATTCCACACCTAGTCATGTCCAGGGGCTATGTCCCCTTTCGAGGCAATCCAAGTATTCCCCTCAGTTGCGTTTCGCCACATGTTCAGCCGCAGGGTGGCCACAGGTATCACCAGTTCCGTTGTCGACTGTAGGAAACTTCTTCAAGAACTTCTACAAGAAGTGTATCCGTATTATACCCTCTATACATAGTTTGTTCAATGACAAAATTAAATACTCGCCGACTGCTTATAAATCCGCTGATACAAATCATATTCGAAACGACTTTCATGCAGAGTTGGCGCGCCATTCGTCCGGCCGCTTATAATGTTCCCGTGAGATATATTGTATATTTTCAAGTGTTTATGGTTCATTTGATACGTCGCTCGATATCTTATGCTGTGAAGGAGACTGCGGGTTCATTGCTGCACCGGTCTCTCGCCCAGTCCCCTCTCAAGACTTTCTAATGCACCTGAATGCACCTGTTTATCGCTGCAGCCGCTGCACTCGGGCCAAATCCTCACGTCGCGGTCGCCCAGAATAGATTACTGATGCAGGTAGTTTACGTTAATTGATTTTCTAAAGCAACCGCAAAAGAGAGTATAATTTTGATTCAAGGATTGTCACTATCGCGATGTTATCTATATTATAATCTTCTTCTTCTTCGTAGTATCAATCCGGTGGATTGGTTTGCAGCAACAGAATCTTGCATCTCGATCTCCAAGCAATCATTTTTTTGCTGATACATGGGATGTCTTTTAGACCTTTAATGTGGTATTTTCCCCTTTATTTCCACATCCTAATGCCGTTGAACATAAAGGTTCATCCGCCTTAGGAGAGCATTTACTCCCTCCAGGACAATAGAGTGCCCTAACCAGGACCCGATGAGGTTAGCTGGGTGTTAGCTTATTCCGGCCAACATTCGGTCCCTGTCTATATTGGCCGACTGATGTCGCTCACCCCCCACCACGAGAAGGAGATAGATCAGGATTTTCCTTTCATCGAACCTGTGACCTTAATGCATTTCGCAGAGTCCTCCAGTACTTTTAGGGGGTCAATATAATATTATAATATTAGTAACTAAATATACACATACTAAACACAAAATTCCTTATACGCATCAATTCATTCAGAAAAAATATCGGCAGAAGCGGGATGCGAACCTGCGAGCCTTGGAACCAACCGTTGCTCTTGTTCATTAATTGTTCATTAATCCACTCGGCTATCTCCTGCCCGAACTGGTTCGTGGAATAAATTGTATTTATACCATTGTTACCATCATATAACGATAGATGTCTCAATAGTATATATTCAGAGTGTGTATATTATTTATTATTTTCGATCTATAAAAGAAGATTGGAATATTGAAATAATAAAATAATATTCTAATAATTATTTAATTCCATGTATATTGTATATTTTTACGTGATACACGTACGTGATAATAAATAATGTTTTTTTATGTATAATGTTAAACGGTATATAAGATCTTTACTCAAACTATGATTAAGTCGTAACTATCTAGTTAACAGTTAAAAATGCAATATTTAGATTTGCTTACTGTATATTTATTGTAATTTAAAATATAAATAATATTCTTATTACTATCACGTGGCTGTCGCAAATTGGCACCTTAACATTGCCCTTCTTCTTATATCAGTTCTAGACGGCAGAGCTCTGGCAAATATTTTATATGCATAGTTTCCGAAATTTTTTCATTTCCACGGTTGCATTGGCTTTTTAAGTATGCTAAGATTCACTGTCATATAAAACAATACGGGCAATAAAAGCGCTATACGGAGTGCACTTTTCATAGTTGATTTTCTCATAAGGTCTTAATTATATATATTTTTATAATGATAATGAGGTATGAGTGAATATGTTGTGTTTCAGGCAATTTCATTCGCTAGTAATGATTAAGATGAACACGATAAAAGTAAATTCTCGCAATAGGTGTATGATACGTCGAGTAATTCAATTTCATGTTCAGGAATAATTAAAACTTCAAGGATTTTAATTAAAATTACATTTATTGCGAAACACATTTTTATCTGCGCCAATTCAATTTCAATTCAAGTGTTGTATTATCTATACACAAATAGTTTCCTTTCGCAAGAGCGACCTCAACCAGTTGAGTAGTTTGCACAGAAATCTCCGCTTATTACGTGCAATTTAAATTAAGTTTTTTTTTACTTTGTTGGTGTCGTAAAGTTGAAATTGATTGCAATTTAGCTTTTTTGGCTTGCGACTCTTAATGGAGAATACACGTACATTGTAGTTGCGCCTTGTGTATCGTGACTTTCGCTCGAGTATTTCACAATGTATCGGTGCGATGAAATGCGAAAGGCTATCACATAATTTAATTTCCCCACCGGGCCGGACAAAAGGTCTCTGAAGGCTGTGCAGGTTGCGTTCTCGCTCCGAGCCCGGGAACAAATAATGTTATTTACTGGCGCAGCACTCTGTGTTATACAATAATTATTCTCGATGATAATGATTATTGCGTCATGGAAGACTGTGAACTTTCCATTAAATTATCATTCAATCGAGCGGCGAAAACTCGGAGGAGTGTTCCAAATATAATAACGCTTCAGGTAGCCATTAATTTCTAACTCAGTCTCACTCACACTTCAGACTAATCAATTCTAAGCCTCTCTGAGCTTCCGCCATCAAATGCTTTCTGGGTCAAAATGAATAACAAAATCGTCACCCCTTCTACAGAAGAGTTTTTCAAATTACTGGTAATTAATTATGTGGCTGTCTGCAAGATGTAAAATACTAATTTTATGTATAAATAAGAAGAATAAAAAGCGAACATACATTTTATTGTATACTTTGAAATATACGCAATATTATTTATTATATGGTAAAGTCTGTACTATTTTCATATATCACATTGGTTCTTGAATCTTTTAGCTATCAGATGATGCATAAAAACTATTCTAAGAAAGTAGCGAAATGATATATCACGTCAACCGATATCAACGGTCGGGGAATCTTATGACAGCATATGCCGACAACCGATGGATGCGAAAGGGTTATACGAAAAAATTATAATGTTTTAAATAAGTAACAGTATCATAATAGGAAATACTTATGAAAACAAACATAAAATTCATTATCGGTTTAATAATTTATTGCAGGAATTTGAAGACTAATTTAAATTGACTTTAATTTCTGCTGTGCCTTTGAGCAACCAGTCCGCCTGGAATGGATGGCGACGACAGCATTTTCGCTATTTTTACTGTAAGATTTATGTGCTTTACGCAGTTAAAGCGTGTAACCAGAAACCGTCAGCGTTTCATAACATTTCATTGTGACATCAGAATTCAATTTTGCGTTAGTTGTGCAATTAATTGAAACGAGAAGCTCTCTATATATAGGCAGTCGCAGTGAGGCGACTCAGTCGACACTCGCATCGTTGGAAATTTTATGAATGAAACTGGATTAAAACTCATTCCATATAAGACGATCTTTCTCAATATTTTTCTCGGACTCGGTATAAAAATTGAACAAGATTTTACTTTTAAGCGACACTAAAAAATAATTGCCTCGAATCAGACTGAACAAGTGCGGCAGGTAAACGGTTGTTCTTCGGCGTTCATAATTTATATCTAAATCTTATTTGCATACATTAATACGTCGTACCCGATTCAACTCTCACCGATCGCGTGGTAGTATTTCAAAGTTTATGTAAAACTAAAATTCGTAATGAGAGCCGTTCGGTCTTACTCTACGGCGATTCGGCTTATTAAATTTATGCGGATCGATCTCATTATTAGCGCGGACACGCGTTAAGTCGAGATTCGCTTATCTGGGAGCTCGGACGTTCGAGACCCGTTTTTATATCGGCTTAATTAGACGGAGGTCTTTTTATCTAACTCATTGAAGTGAGGAAGTAATGACAGAGATCAGGTGTGTTAGATTACCGACGGCGCTGATGCGGTAACGGTAACACCGTGGCAGCGACAGTCGGACTGTCAACGAACTGGTTTGCGGCTTATTTATCGATGGACGCCGATAGTCGCGGAGCAGGCGGAGGGCCGCGGCCATTTCTGTGTCACCGCACTTTCGCGCTTGAGCCACACCAGTCCACAGTCGCTGAACCATAAGAAGATCCTCTTTCTTGCAACGACACCTCCGTCGTTCCGTCACACCGCACCGATAACACGCGGCAAGAGTTTCCAATCCACGAGTGCTCAATATATTTTGCCGTCTGGGAAGGTTGAAAGAAACTTCCATTGCTGAATTCCAAAGTAGCGTATTGTTGTGTGAAACTGAAGGTAGAGAAATGACCTTCTTTAATGCTTTTTTTGGATAAATGTATAAACAGTCGGCTTGATGTTGTCTAAAAACAAAGGCGTTTAACCAATGCATCCTCCCTGTATTAACTTATGTCGCAAAGAAGTGGAATCTGACAGCAAGTCTTACCCGCTTGGTGAAAACCTTCCCTGTCTCGTCCTGTTTTTGGAGACCTAGATGGGAACCCGTTACTGGACGCACGCAAAATAAAGGTCACCCAACGTGCTATGGAGAGATCCATGCTCGGAATGTCGCTTAAAGATAAAATCCGAAACGAGAACATACGCAGAAGTACTCAAGTAGTGGATGCTACCCAACGAATAGGCACACTCAAGTAGCAATGGGCAGGAACATATCTGTCGAAGATACAACGGTCGATGGGGAAGAAAAGTGGCAAACGAAGCATTGACCGACCCCATGCAAGATGAACTGACGACATAAGATGATTAGCGGGAGTGACCTGGATGCGGAAGGCAGAGGATCGAAGAAGATGGAGACTCATGCGGGAGGCTTACGTTCAACAGTAGACGGAAGTAATCAATACAGAGAAAAAAATAACATGGGTTGTTACATGTACTATAATACCCTTTACACTCATCACATTCATCTACGCTTCTACCCATCGGTGAGCTGCAAATATCTTAATAAGGAACTTGCTCTTAAAACGACCAAGTGATATCGAATCGGTATTTGTTGGCTTCTTTCATATGGTCACAAACGTCACCAGTTCCAATAGAAAACGTACTTTATTCCCGTCAATAAAAGCGCAATTTTCGAGCGCGTCACGGTCAATTTCGCAAATGCGGAATTTGCTGGAATAATTCCATTTATTAGTGCCAATAGATTGAGAGCCTTCATACTCACAATCGCACATTTAAGGAGTGACTTGATACGTATCACACTATAAAACTTCACATCAAACACTTAATTTCTTTTTTAAAAGCATAAACAAAGTAGTCATTCGTTTTTCGCATCTAATCTTTAATACAATTCTATGTGAAATGTATAAAAAAATTCTCCTGAAATATTGAGTAAGAAAAACGATTTACACTTGCAAAAGGTAAAACACATCTTCGACAATTGTACCTAGCGGCATAAACTTGTACCATCATACTCGGTGAAATGTAATACATTGTCGCTCGGTAATGACCAAGTCGAACGGATATGTGAAAATCGTAATGCAACATTGACGAGGTATTCGCAGATTTTCTTTTCTCTACGAAAGCATTAATGTCTTTTACATTGTAAAGATATAAAGAATTTTGTTAAGTCAAACAATGTGTGATTTTCTAAGAATAACGGTTGCTTTTCACGACTCCATTTCTTGTACCTAGATTTGAACTCTCGCGGCATCATAATTTAAACAATCTGCCAACATATTAACTCGCATATCTATTGCCAAGATACATACGCATAAGACGAGACTTATCGCGTTTTATGTGTTGCCGTATGCTGAGGATATTAAATTCTTCAATAGATGGACATTAGTTAATTTAACTTTATATATTTATACTTAATGTCTTGAATACTGTTATTGTAGAAATTTCTCACATGTATCGTTTGTTTTCATTAAAGGACTTTGCTGTGTTAAGGAGTCAATAAATGTATGTTTTCAATGTTTTGAGCATTCACTTTGAGATCCATAATAAATTATAAATATTTATTTATTTATTTACCTTGTGATTTATTATAATGCATCAAACATCTAGTACAGTTGTTTTTAACTACTGCTCCGTAAGTGCTTCGTAAAGCGTTAGCCAGAATACGAGTATATTTAAATTTTACAATACATATAAATGAATATACGGTATAATGCATAACACTTTTCATATATTTAAAAAAAATGTTTATTTCGTTATTCAATAACAAAAGATGTACAAAAACACTGTATGTTGTTTTTCGTTTTGTTTTTTATTTCCTTGGTGATTTTTGCCAAGACCGCAGCTTAAAACTCATAGAGTGCTTCGGCAATCCAACATTATTAATTGTTTGCAAACGAAAGACTGACAAAGACTTTAGTGAATGTGAAATTGCGCTTTTCATTTCTGCGATTTAAATATACTTAACATGATTTTAAAATAATGTAAGAACTGTTATATATTTAAAAATACGTTAAATCTTAATGATGGCATTTCCTTGTAACCAAATACGAGGGTTATCCGTAAAATAAGGTTCCCAGTGATTTTACACAGTGTACGAGTTCTACAGATAACAATTAGTTAAGGATTAAAGAGAAACTTTTATTTTTCATTCAATACATGTATTTCTTGACGTAAGAAGTTGAAGTTATGAAAAAAAAACATTGATTTTGTTTGTATAGACTTCATAAATGGGTTGAACGTTAGATTATGTATTGTAATAAATGTTATTTTTGATCCATTTCAATCTTTTATTCTTGACGCAACTCCATGATTACAATGTGTAAAGTAAGTAACATGTCTAGTTTAAATACAATAATTAAACAACATCTTCGTCGAGAAGTCATTCTCAAGTGTCTATAATAAAAAGATCATGTTCTTTTTTCACTATATGTTTATATTTTTTATTTACAAATGGGTCATAAAATTGATTCCATCAATAAAAACTATCCAAAAGCGTCATGAAACGATCGCTTGTGGAAATAAATAAGTATGTAATGTTTTTTTTAGATATTTTTGTTTCTATTTTTATTCTCAAGCTTCTTCAAATTGATGACGTTTCTTCTTGAATTGGGTTCTTCGTCAAATTTTCTTGGTACTGGGTCATTCGTTGCATTAAGGCTGGAGTCGGACTGCAGGCCCGACTGTCCGTATCCCGACAGCGTGGGTACACCGCGCTAGTATGAGTTACGCCGCGCTGCTAGATATGAGTCGTGCTATGTTGTGCTAACATAAATTATATCTCCGGGAGAGATTTCAGCTCCACCTGATGTGTTAGCGTTTCATAATTTTCATTTGAGCGTGTTGTATTTATCGCGAGAAATGCGCTGATTGCGCCATCAATTTACATAGGACTACTTTGAATTATTAGCTCTGCCCGTTCGGATTGTTTGAATTGAATTATTTTAATATCCAAATTCGAGATACATTATAGCATAAACACGACATGACACTCACTTATGAATGACGTAAGTATGAAAAAGAAGATAATTTACACAATAAAACTATTATATTCGTGACACTGGGATAATTATATTTCATATACAATATTTATTAGTATTAGCAATTTCTGGTCGAAATAATGAACAAAAAAATATCCATAAATATTTCACGATGCATAAAATATATCTAAATAACAGTAAAATATTATTTGGAATTTATTCCACAACTTTTTATTACAGTACGGCATGTTTTCGGCTACGTCAGGTAGCCATTGTCAAGTCAATTAAAAGCAAGGAAGTGTGCGTGTTTATATAAGCCAAGGTGTGAGTAATTGGTGCGTGTAGGTTGTGAGATAGGAATATGTTCAATTCATGTAGTGTAAAGGAAAACATTATGGATTAAGAATTTAGATGGAAATTATAAAATAATATTTATAATAACAAAAGCCATGAAATAAACTCTTTATTTGTGATATTATATTTGAATCTAGTACAGGAAGACAATTCTTGTACAGATTCATGGGTCTAAGAAGCAGATTCGTCACGTAGAGAGCTCTGGTAGTACTGGTGGACTGCTCTTCCGTGGGCTCGGGCTAGAACAAAGCCTCACTCCCGACTGGAATCCTCACGTACAGTTTTGTTTGTGAGAAAATAAGACCGATACGTATTCCTCCCGCTTTTTCATTCCCTTGAACCTAAATGTGGACTGCGAAAGGAATGAGGAAGTCTAAGGCGAGATACTTTATGTTCCGCCTTGCATTGGCGCAACTAAACATTTCAACAAGATGTTATATGTACATTTAAGCATTCACTTTGAGATTGATTTCAAATATTTAAAAAAATATATTCCGGTGTTCTGGCAAACATTGTGTTTGCGGTCTACATTACATTGTGTTAAAAAAAGGAAAAACAAATATCGTTTTAATATTCTAACTATTTTTTCTGTTGAATTCAAAATACTTGTATTTTATAATTAAAAGTATAACAATTACAATACTCAAGAATATTCAGCGTGATAACTAACTATTTAACTTCATTAAATTTTATTTCCTTATAAAACTTATAATAATTAAAATCACTGAAAGAAGTGTGAATATTTTGGTTATTTGGAGCAAAGATGGAAACCTATTTTAATTATAATAAATATCTATAATAAAGGTAAATACTCAAGTAATATGCTTTATGTTCTTGTGTATATCTTCGCGAATAGTGGAATCACCTACAGATATATTAACAACTACTAATTTCTTATGTTTTTTAATTGCTAATACTTTTGTCTTTAATGCTTTTGAGAAATTACTCAACTTTCCAAATCCACTCATCACTAATCGATCTAACAAAAAAATTATAATCATTTTCATATACGATTATAAAAGATACGCTGTTTCTGATCTGTGTTTATATAAATATTTTAAATTAAACTTTCAGTGTGCTAGTTTTTGGCAATTTGTCTTATTAAATCGATACAACTAGTGATGCGTTTTATTCGCGGACCAGAATGAAGAACTCGTGGTTTTTATTTATGTAATTTGGCACATTCGGTTCTTATAACAACTGAGACATTACAAACTTACCGGACGCAATTTATTTTGTTAATGGCTAATGCTCATTGCTACACATCCAACCGGTGTATTTTTTTTAAATCGTTCACTTAGCAGTATTATAATAATAGCGAGGCTTTCAAAATTGTAGTTTACCCTACTTTGATCGGTGTACATTACAATATTAACCCTCCAGAGACGAGCGTGACCATATGGTCACAGTGAACACTATTGTCTATTTTATTCCTACTCGGGTCCCCTTTCTACCTGAACATTGTATCTTTCGCTCAGTTTCGGTTAAGAAGTGTCTCCACCATAGTTATTCTGCTGCCGCGGCAATGGAAACAGTTACAAAGTACCCTTGTGAGATATTTTATTTCGGGTGTATTTTTTTTTACAAAATGCATATTTCAAAAGAGTAGATATATTTTTTAAATATTTTTTAAAAATGATTTACGTAATTTTTACTAATTCATTTCGTAAAACAATATGTTGATCTAAGAAGGTAGTATAATAAATATTTTCGGTGTAGCTGTATTTCAACCCCAAAGGCTAGCCAAGGTTAGAATCTATACAAAAAACTTTGATGTTTTTACAAAATAAGTTGTCAATAGTTAGGACTAGCATAACCATACGGTCACATAGCTTTTCTACATAAAAGCATTGTGTATTTAAAAAAATGCTTTATGAAGAAAACTACATGCTGATAGAGAGCTTAAGACTTTTGTTTTTATCAAAAAAAAAAAACTTTCGTACTTGGAGGGTTAAGCTTATTAGAATATTTTCACTCTAATGTATCAAGTAAAACGAGTTACTCTATTAGTTTCAAATCAATTTTAATATGAGCGTTTCAGAAAAAAGTAAAAGGCATCGATCGCTTTTTTTTCAAATGCTCGTTCGGAATTCGTAAACGCTGTAAATATTATCTGGAACGGTTTTTGATTAACTCTAACGTCTCATTAAGAAATTGGGATAATAAGCTCTTTGCGATATTTTCTATGAGAATTTCTCATTATTATTGTAATTACGCTATTAACTAAGCACAATTCAGCATTTCTTAAATTATCTGTGACGAGAGATAAGCACGTAATTAAATTGTAAACAACACTAAAAGCACACGCTCCACTTCATTCAACTAAAATTTGAATGACTAATCAAATATTTAAAACTAAAGAAATTGTGTATTTAATGTCTACAATAACTCGTAAATACATTAAATAGATAATTATTTTGACCCTGTTTATAATATGGATTAGGTTGATTATCAACGTTATCAATATAAAAGCTGAAATAAGGTGAAATATATATATATTTTAAATTCAACTCTTAGTGAATGCCTACATTATAAATATGATGCTTACGAGACTTGGTACATCTGAGACAAATATTGCGGTTTAATTTAATCAGCGACATGCGGTAAGCAACAAACGATCAACAAATAATCTATAGTTTAATTTAAAGATCATCCAATGTTGTTAAATCCATTGGGAACCACACTCTTAACGGGTATAGCTCATTGGTTAAAGCGTTTGCTTGGCAAGCCGAAGGTCATGGGTTCGATCCCCGACAGAGATTAAAATAAGAGAGATTGTATTGATTTCTGAACTGTAAAATACTCGCGGTTGTAGTGAATTTGATCTTTCACCCGTAAGATGCCAGTCATTGCCTATTAATCAAAATTGGTGGTATACGAAAGTCGTCCCGTAAAGACCACCCATTAATAGTAAAATCCTGTCATAATAAGGATGATATGTAAATGTCGGGCTGTAGTCTATAACGTTGGCGGATCAACACTCCACATACAGTCCTTATTCAATGCAGAATGATAAGCGTCATAGGATCGACAGATGAAAAAAAAAACTTCAGAATCACTATCACCATCTGTCGGTATTCTCTTGTATGTGTTAACATAAAAAAAACTTACAACTTGCTATTGTTGGACTAGGATCAGTTAGTGAAAATGGTTAACCGATTTAGTTGGAGTTAGTTCCGTTTAGATATTTAACGCTGGGCAAATCGCACGGGCATACGAATGCTTTTAGCGCATGTGAGACTTTTGCGTTTAGCTAGTTTGCAATTGAGATTGTTAGAGACACTTACTTATGCGGTGTTGTTAATACGGTCCCGCCGACTTACTTATTAGCATACAAAGTCTTGCGTCGTGACAGTGTGCTGTTGCCGGCTAAAGAATACGGGAGAGGCTTTCGAAACAAACAGATGATCTATTCGCCTCCATTATTTAGCACCGCATCGAAGCCGCACAATGTGGAATATAACACATTCTATCACACACATTAATGCAATATTCCCTTAATATTACGCATTTTCATACATAACTTACATCTTCTAGAGGCCACCTATGTGGTCATTCACTATCGTTACTATCACTCTATATTCCAAACCTTTGATATGCGAATCTTATTCCTGTTATTCTCCCGGTACTGTTAGATTGTCTTGCATCTTTGAATGAGCAAACACTACATTTTCCAGTTTTTTTTTTATATCTATAACTTTTTTCCTCTCTACCGATCATCGACTCATAAGCGGATATGTATTTTTAATACTATATATTACCACTTGAGGTTGTTTTTATTTTTTGGTAGCGTCTGCGTTACAATCAGTTCAACATTTTTATATCAAAATTTCCTGTCATATTTTCACCAACGTCAATGAATTTCAGCTTGCTCGTATTGTTGTATGGAATTTTTACTAGACAAATATAATACCAGGCCCTAAATGATAGAGCTGGCTTCCATCATTTATGTTTATTAAATAAGTATTATATGTATGTTATCGTAATTAAAAATCCATATTTGTTTCGCAGTAGTTTTACAAGTTGTCACAAATCAGATGTTTTTCGCACCATCACGTGTCAGTTCTGTCTCTGGAAGCTTTGCCGAATAATGTTATTTTATATTAATTCTATACATTCCGAACTTCTAGAACGACGAAAGCCTGAAAGCTACAATATGAGACATCTGTATTTTATGATTTGATGGCACCTGAAGAAAACATATTACGCAGAGCTTTCTAACCAAGTCATTCCTTTCAAATTCAAGCCATAGTACGCGCAATCTTTCACTCATTATATGGTTGCATTCGTCTTTGCTGAGATCCTAGAATTTGCAGTCATACAAAAGATATATGGTTTTATAAATTAATGACTTTTATTATTGAAAAATAATGAACAGAATAACATGAAATTAATATATGAATTTTATGTAGACGCCATCACTCGATCTTAATCAAGAATATTTAAATATTTAAAATAACTATTTCGTTTACAAAAACAACAGCAGAGGTGTTGGCCGACGCTCCAGCAAGTTGGTTGTATAGAGTGATGACATTATTCTTTTTTTATTTTGAGTCCGAACCGGAATATGTCCGAGTGACCGAAATAATATTAACACGGCTAATTAATAAAGAAACGGTGCTCTCTTTGCGCGCCTGTCATAGAGAATGATGGGCGGCCAGAGCAACAACAACAAAAAAGGTAGTAGTATTTTATACCTTGTGCGAGCACGTACATCTCTCGCGCTGTATCACCTATATCCAATGCAAGCCTATTCTAAATTAAAATAATGTATGAAGCAGAATTAGTAAGAATACAAAACTGTTTTTTGTTTGGCGACATGTTTCTGCTTTTTCGAGAAGGCATTCTGAAATGTTTCGGCTTCTCTACGAAGGCGATTTGTGTCATCAAGTCGACTGTGAGAATAGAAAGAACATAATGTATGTTCTCGTCAGAGATACTTGGGTACAGAGCAACTTAACACAAGTAACAAATTTGTGGAGGTAAAACATAAGTCATATATTTTTATTAAAAACGGATAGAAAAATATATTTGACAGTAGGAAATCATACTAAAGAAATATGAGTAAATAATCTTACCGTCCTTCATTCGTACTAGATTTCATGCACTTTCAAAATCAATAATATTATATGTTTATAATTGTTATGAGTTGTTTACTAATAAAATATTTTTCTTTATTTTGCAGGTCAGTATTACATCATCACGTACCGAGTGCATCAGTGTAACAAACAATATAATGAACTCCGTCGTTATTAATACTCCCAAGGTATGTTAAGTTTCAATGTTTGCGAGCTTTTATATGCACAAAAGCTTAATGAGGTCCAAGAAAAAAGCTTCACTTTTTGTCTGTACGTCAATACACGTAAATCAGATATCAATAATGTAATAAAAGACCAAATAGCTCATTTTAAGCCGATAAAAAAATATACAGGTATAATATGATCCATTTTTATTTGCTTACTTAAATAATTTATTCATAGAACTTTCTTATTAAAAGTAATTAAATTATGTCATAATATTTAGACTTATTAAAATACCTTATTCGCTGAAACATTATTAGTTAATAAAACATCAAGTTAAAATTTATTTTTTTAAATTATAGATGACTTAAAAGTAAGATTTTTGCAACACGTAAACAACCACGTGAAAAATATAAGAACCGTAGAAGACGGGAATAAATAACATTTTTTCACTGTGGCAAGCAGAATATTACAAAGCTCCATTACTTGTTTATTCCTCCCGGAGTACTGTTCACTTCTTGCACTTGCAAATAATTTATCATCTCTGTTTGCTTGCGGTCAACCGCGAGGCCATTCACTTGCTAGATCATTTGAGAAGTAATACTGGCAGGACTTAATGTATGCGTGCCGACTAGCTTTGTATGCGTTACACGCCACAAGTATCACATAGCCAAAGTACGAAATTATGATAATGATTTTTCATTGACTGGCTGAAAAAGTTCACGGTAAAGCTTTTGAACACGTGACACAAACTAGATTAGTTTCGTTCATGGTTGATGTAAGACTTGTTTATCGTAAATTTCTTCTCATGTTCCTAGTAATGAATTTAGTGTCACTAAACACAAACACATAATATATAATAATGTATTATATATCAATACAACTCTAGGAAAACACAAACTTTTTGGTAAAATCAGTATTTATAAAAATCAAGTACACAAATGTATGATATTGCACTTATTGTTTCGACTCCAGTTTAACTAAATTTAAGTTTAATAGTAAATTGGCATAACTATTAACTTCACTACAGTACAATATATTTTTTAATGTAAGCACATACAGGATAATACCGACAGATGGTGATAGTAATTCTGAAGTCTCATCTGTGGAATTCTATGACTCTTACCACGGTGTATATGGCTAAGCGTTGCATGTGGAGTGTTGATCCAAAGTCATAGAACCCAAGATTCACGCATCATACTTATTAATACAGGAATTTTACTATAAATGCGTGGTCTTCACGAGCCAAATTTCGATAACTTACAATTTTAATTAATAGGCTACGACTGGCATTTTACGGGTGAGGGATAATATACTTGTATTATGCTCTATGAAAAGCTTATGAAAGCTTTACGAAGGTGAACTAGTTAATTTATTTCACGAATCTTAAATATAAAAATGAAACCCATATTCGTTTTAAAATAAAATGAAAATATCTAAGCTGAGCTAAGTATATATTTTAATTGTTTAAATATGTACAAAATATTTTTGTTTCGTATTTTAAAATGTCCACTCTCATTAGAAGCATTCATTAGGTCTTGCTTATGACTTTGTAATATTTCTTCAATACTATTTTCTCATTCATCTTTTACTATGCCTCTTAATATTCTAATAATTGCGTTTTTTACGTTGTCCCAATCAAGCGGAGTTGCAAACCTGCTTGTTTTCAGGAAAGCTCTTCGCCGAACAATCATACTAAATATAGTCGTTATATGTTTTTCAATCTACTTGTTTAGTCGGCAAAAAAGCGATGTTCGTCCGTTCGTTCTCGGGTTTATGCAAGCAACAAGTAAATTTTCTGTGAACTCCTATTCAACGTTTGTATGTTATGTTGAAGTATAAACCCACTGACGGAACCAAAATGAAATTGTATATTTTTTGAGATTTTTTCAAATTTCAATACCCTCACCAAATATTCTAGAAAATCCGGAAACAAAAGTTATAAGTATTTATAGATTCTAGTCGTAAAAATATAATTACGAATTGGAACAATTTAGAAAAAAAATTAAAATAATATAATAAATTTTATAGATTAATACATTTGACATTGTTGTTTTATGGATTGCGTTGATAACTGCTTATTCAAATACTTGAAAATTGCAAATTTGCTATTGATAAAATATACGAAAAGCATGTGAATAATAAATACAATCAATCTGATACATGTTACAACACTGTCAAAGTGTTTGATTACTATTCGTAATGGATCTTTATGTGAATACTAAAAATATCAATTTTTTACAGTGTACAAAAGTATATGAATCTGACAGCTAAGATGATGTCACTACAGTAGCGTTCTTGACGTACACGTAATTTCCTTTTTTTTGCGGGTTCCGTTTTAGGGATTATATTTACAAACACTCAGGTAAGTTTCATCGCAATCGGTTCAACGGTGGAATACGTGACATACATAGAGCAATATTTATTAACATATATTTCATATTTTTGCATGCGCCACTGCATAAATGTAATATTTTTTAATAACGATAGTAAGGAATCATCGTTCTCGGTTAGTGAATCATTAAAGTATGCGTTGCAGTTTATTGTGAGTTGATTTATTTTACAGCCTTTGTTGTGGGAAGGCATTATGAAAGGCTTTATCTTTAAGCCTTCGCAGATGCGAAGTTAAAAACACTTGTTCCACCTTGGAATTCTTTCAAATGCTTGTTTACGCTACATATTTAAGCTTATACTGTATTTTAATTAGTAATATACGCTTTTAGCACTATTTCGTTTATTGTTTATCTACAGAGAAAACTATAAATAAATTCATTTAGGCAAATAGATGATATGTTATTACGATAAATAAAAATTTCAGCAACTTAATTTTCCTGTATTTATATATTTATGAACATCAAAAATTGTTGCCACTTAGCTCTGTCAGTTGCCACTACTCATGCTTTGTCGCAAGACACATCTTCATCCGACGGATCAAATAGGAACATAAAGGTTCCGCCAAATAACTTTTTTTTTTTGAAAATTGGGCGCAAAACATGGAGTGTAGCTTCGGCTGTGTGGCACGTAGCGCCGTCTTGTTGAAACCAAATGTTGCTAATATCCTTCTCTTTAATTTTTGTGAACAAAAATGGTCCGATAACGATCGCCATTGACTGTAACGGCCACTCCTTGCTCATTTTCGAAGAAAAATGGCCTGATTTTCAAAGTAATGTCGCAATATTTTCCAGCGTTGTTCAAGCGTAAACACAACCATATTCGTTTAGCGAAAGGATAAAACTAATTATTTGTTAAATCAAACATGAGCTTAGAGTTACCATTCACGAAATAAGCACTAGTTAAAAAAAAAACGTTAGATGGCGGACCCATTATATAGTATGGTTCCCGATGACCTCCAGAGTAATAGCTCGGGTACTTCGGTATAAATAGCATAAGTTGTATACGAAACATATTTTATAATTATTTACCAATTATAAGAAACCTTGCTAAAAAGCAAATTATAATTATGATAATTTTTGTTGCTATAAATATGGTAAAAAACTAAGCATAGTTAATAAAAAAGGTGCTGTAAATATAGCGGATCTCTGTATAAAATACTTACCAACAATAAAGTTATAATTATTATATAATGCCTTCTAAGGCAATGAATTACAAATAATTTTAATATAATGTAAGACCACAGACCACCCATTATTGAAGTTTTTGGGCTCAAGCAAGTGACGTAACAGGGTCTATTCATATTAAATTTTATTAGAGACGGTTATTTCTTTTATTGTTCATAATTGGACGTTGAACTCTACATTTTTAAATTAGTTGCAACGTACATACAGCCATAATACCCATTCATGATATAGAATGCTGTCTAACTAATGCAATTATTTTAGAATAATCATCAATCATTTCAAATGAAACTTATATTGAACCAAAATAAGACTTTACATTGCTTTCAAATCATTGAGTTGATGAAACATACACTAGGATGTTGTTATTTAACATTATGTGCAAGTGATTTAGTCAATTACACTTTATGCATATAATATGAATAACTTTAATAATAAGACGTACGTATCCAGTACGACAACTTGTATGCGTCGTCACCATCTGATCTCATTAAAAAAACGATAAAAAATCACCCAAAGTATACCACTGATACTATAGTTGACGCTTTTTCAAGTCACCAAGCTAGGAGGTTGTCAGGAACCATGTAAGTTTCTAGGTGGATCTTCGGGTGCAGAAATGTCTGATGATGATAGAACTTAATGGTGGCAATATATGGTAATCTTATGTTTCAGATACGGAATGAAAAAATATTAAATATCATGACATTATATATTTTTATATCAAACAAGTACAATCATGACGCATGCTAGAAAATGTACTCATGTAGTGGCTTGATTTAATTCTAGCCACGTGACAATTATTTGAATCTGGAATACAGAATGAATGAGTGCAACAACCTATCACAAAGCTTCCCCAACACCGGCAGTGTGCACACGAGTAGCTTATTACTTATACATTCATATTGTTCATTATTATAGGTATCACAACATGCACTATAAGTCGACAAGAGAGGCATTTTGAGAAGCACAACACAAACAACGAGTACAGTATTTGTTTGTTTATGAGGCGGAGGGACGTGTCCGGGACGGCACCGTACCCGTACAGGCATTGTCACCGTGAACGGGAATACTCAATAGAATACAAGGGATGGGATCGTCAGGAACACGGATAGGGCTTAACGGACAAGTAAACAAATCCCACATTAAATAAAACTTATTAACATATCATTAAAAATACACATTTTTAATTAATTTAAAATTATACTGAGAATACATTTCTTATATTATTTCTACGCCGATACTGAGAGAAACTAGCTCTAGTAGCAAATAGCTTTAGAATATTTCATTATTCTAAAAGAGAGACTCCTCACAAATAAAAACTTTAACTGGCGAATATGGATCATTTTTCAAACTAAAGACGAAAGAACGCGTGAGTATCTGAATGCATGGGGAATGCTGCAACAGGAATTGTCACTGACGTGTGACTGCGAAGACCACCAGACCACATCATATATAAAATCCTATCCTTTGTGACTAGTTATTATTGGAACCTTTTAATAAGAAATATACGTGCTGTTTGTTTTGTCAGATACTAGACAGAATTTATTTGGTGCTTAACCACAATAGTTTTGATATACTGGTACATACAAATATAAATCAAATACCATACTTAATGTAATTTTTTGCTGTGGAAGTACAAATTGCAGACAGTACATCCATGTCCTCTTCATTACTGTCGACGTTAGGAGTCACGTATTTAAAGGATATTTTGACGTTGGTGGAAGTTTCCAAGATAGATCTAATTACACTAATACTCATTTGGTTTTCGTACTATAATATCAATTTTAATTGTTGTTATTCTGGTAATTCATATAATAAATTAATAACAAATAGTAAATATACTTTTTAATTACTGTATAGCTAAAACATGGATACGATGAATCGACTTGCAAAACTACAAATAAAGACATAAATTAATTAAGTAAATTGTACAAGAGATCTATTTTTTGTTCGGTCCAATAAACTGCCTGAACAACGTTTCGTATTAAAGTTGTGGATATGAGGCTTATTCAGATCGGACTATGGATATGTACGGATATGTAACATGTTCGGATATGTTATGTGTATGGATGTATAATATGTATGTCTATGTTGGCAGCAGCTGCGAGGAACGTCAGGCTGTATTTCGATAAACAATACAGCCTACGCCGTGTGTCGTCCCTTTTCGTGTTACCTCCTTAATTATTATTCATTTCCAGTCAGGGACCAACACACTATTACAATATTACACAATATTATTAGCTTATACGGCGTGTACCCCACCTAGCCGAAGAGATTTCAAAAGGATCCCGGCGTCAGTACAAGCAATCTACCTGTCGACCATTTTTTTTACTATCTTTATTGTTATTATTAAAATGACGCACTTAGGAATGTCTTTAGTGATGCTTGAGACATTTAATTAGGACGCTACTTATTGTAGTGTGTATAATGTGGGTAGTTTTTTATTGTGGAGGATTCGAGAGAATATTCATCAGAAAAGTGATTACATATAGAGTTTGTAGTTATTTTGCTACATAATATTATGAATAAATCTATTTGCTCATCTTTATATGGAATAGATCTACTACAAAAATTAAATATTGACGAAGCATTCATTTGGTTAACAAATAAATAGCCAAATAAACAGTGTAAATAATTGTTTAAAATAAATATTTGTGAAAATTTAAAATACAGTTTTAATACAACATTATAAACTGAGATAATAATGAATAACATAAGATTATGATTAGGAATTAGGTTGTCATTTTAGTAATATAAGAAAAAATATATAAACATATGTAAAGTTATTATTTCCATTAAATACCGCGGTTTTTAGTAATAAACAAAAATCCACCAGCTCATACACACTGATTACATTGATTAGATAATTGTGGATAAACGGCCGAACAAGAAAAATGAATTAGATGATGCGGTTCCGCCATATTTCGTTCACAGACAATTCGTTCAACGACTCATCGGACATGACGTGGGGCGCACTGGACGTCTGGTGCACTGGCTGTCTCGCTAACCTAACCCAATTTATTTCGTTAACGAGACATATGGAACTCTGGACTCTACGATAAATCGAAAATCCGTAGGTTAGGTTTGGTTACGTTAACGAGACAGCCAGTGCATTAGTTATCCCGTGCACCAGACGTCCAGTACGCCCCACGTCGTTACCGATGAGTCGTAGAACGAATTGTCTGTGAACGATAGGTTGTGACACCAGATGATGCATTTTATGAAAATTACCTTCAACATTTTCTTATTAAGTACTTACTACCCTTTAGTACCTACCATTATTATTAATATTTTTTTTTTTCTGTAATTGAGGATTGATTGATGAGCCTTATACCATGAATTAAATACTTGATTTAATCACCTGAGATTGTAAGCTAGTAATACATATATATCGTACTCTCTCATTTTAAGCGATCAACGTATATGGCGCTTCATTTAAGGCTTGAATAATATTTGACCAACACATTTGAAACATAATTATTGCGTATATTATACGCATTCACGTCTTATGTATATTAGCAAATAAACTTCTTATTGATTAACAGGAATTAATTTTAGCTAATGCAAGTTTTTCAGCCATTAAAAAGATACAATCAAAAATACAATGTTGACAAGAACGCCATGAATTTACTAAGCGACATTTTGGCATTTATTTCACTCATTTGTTTCTCCGAATCTGCTATTAAGTGTGCGTATGTTGTCTTCGTTCTTATACATATTTTGGCATGTAAACGACCAGATATAACAATATTTAAATATGTAGATATTCGTTTATAAAAAATAGCTTTATAAAAAGATTACAGTAAGTTAATAATACCCTCAATGAAACCTGTTATTTTTTTTAAATATTTCATCCGTCCTCAACCTTTTTCGTTGATAAATTTTAATATAAATATACACGAGTATAAAATACAACCAAAAAATAACCCTAAGGTTATTATTAATATTATAATCATTTAAAATACGATTACTAGTAATCATAATTCTATTCTATCGTGTGCGACTCAATATTAACTAAGTTATGAACATACACGTCTATTGATGTGATTTATGGGCTATAATACTATGAGAAAGGTTCTTTCGTTTGAGATATATTGTATTCTCATTTTGAAATGGCTGAAGTGACCATTTTGTATTATTAATAAATAGATATAAACTTTTTACGTTTTCTACGCAGCATTATTTATTCACACACTTCAAGACCGCAATTTCGCATTCAATGAGAGCTCATTTAGTTCTTCACTTGTCTAAACGAAACTGATTTAACTATATGAAAAAACAGGGATTAACGTTATCCACATTAAAATATGATCAAATATTTTTCAATTGAAATGCATCACAAAGTGATATGATAAACATGACCATATATTCTTTGTCATTTTCGGAAAGTTAACCATACAAAGGTCCTATTTTGTCTTTCAATACAAAGTTTCCTGTGAGTAAATTGTGGTAGAAACTATACATATAATAAACGTGGCGAAGCTCCCGGGGGCGGAGCTGATACTAGATGAGGCGATGATAATGGCGGCAGTTTGTGACGACCTAATACTCCTACTAAGGAGCGAATATGAAGATAATGATGATGATGATTAACACAAAATATTACGTCATCATGAGGTATCGTTTGCTCGCAGTGTCTTAAAGTATGGACTAATGGTCATCTCATCGTAGAACCTACTCTCATGAGAGGACCGCTTAGATTGACTTGTTTACGGCTAGCCTTCCGGGCGCACTAAGTCAACTCGCCAAATGTGAGTGCAAGGTATCCGCTTAATTGATAAGCGTTCCCCATTGACATTCCCTACACTCTTTTTAATTGAATTTTTACCTTCAATAACATTACATTACGACCACTCTCCGAAGATATCTCGGGGCCAGAAACGGTTATTATGTCATTAAGGTAATCGTAAGAGCACGCCTGTCCAATAATATATGACTCTAACCAATATATGAATTGTCTTACGTGAGCTTTTAAGGCTAGGCGAAGTAAAATATTTATGATATTCTATGAAGGCATACGGTTTTGTGATATCTTTCAAATGTTTAAAATGTGATTAGAATATAAACATCTAGAATATACGAGTCAAGTGTATAACTGTACATCCTAAGCGGTACTTCCATTGACAAATAATTGAATTAATATATAACCCTGCGTAATCCATTTAAAACAAGTCAGTAAATAGTTCAACCTTCTTCTTTAGCCTCTCCATTTCCCATCATCTGGGGTCGGCTCTCATTGTGCACATTCGCCATGTCTGCCTGTCCTGCGCTGCATTCGGTCAAGCCCCGAGTTTTCAGACCCTTGTCTACAGTTGCAGTCCAGGTTGACTGTGGTCTTCCAGGTCTTCTTCTCAGCGTGGGTATGTTGAGGGCTTTCTTCACCATGTGGTCCTCATCTCTCCGTGTCACATGCCCATAACATCTTAGGCGGTTTTCTCTTTTATTTTCAGGTATGGGAGCCACCCGCTGCTCTCACTATTTATATATAAAGCTTTGGGTCAACTTTTTTGTCTAACGGAAAAAGGTATTATTTTTGTAACGCTCCAAATTCACCAATTCTTGTACATATTTTATGTCAAATTTGAATTGTTAGCCGTTAATATTTGAATGCAGTGAAACTAATGGAATGTAATGTAACACCATTCACGGTAACATTACATGCAATAATAACATTACAAACAATCCCCACGAGCTACAAAGGTGATTCAAAACCGAATAATTGTATTCAGGTATTTAAATGTGACATTCGTGATTGACAACTGATTGGGAGGTGTTGCCAAGCCGGTCATCTCTGGAACACCTCATCGCTCGGTGTCGGCTCGATCACCTGTCCATGGAATGACACACGAAAATATAACTATTCTGTTGTTGAGAATCGATATTAAAATCAATCGAGAAAGTATTCGCAATCGTGAATTATTAAACTATAACCGAAACATAAGCAACATCAACACAAGCATTGTACAAACAACATCGCAAATGAAACATAAATATGGTAATGTGACAGTGATGTAATATAATATAAAGATTTTTTATTAAATATAAGCATTTATCAGCGCGCACTGCATTGCGTACAAAAATATATTACTTTCATTAAATTGTTTTATAACTATACTATATACTTCTACCGTCACTACTTTGCCCACTTTCTTTGAGTTGAGATTAATGTCAATACTGTGCGTTTTGTGTGTAGTTTTTTGCGTAGTTTTGTGTGTACTTATAATATATTAAATAAAATGTTGAAAAAATAAAAGTAAATTATATCAAAAATAAAATATTATGTTAGTTAAAATTTATTTCTAATGTTGTCAATCCGTGATTAAAATTTCACGATATACAGCATTATCGTCAAATTAGTTTTTTGAAATTATCGCTTAAAATTTTACAACATGTACTTGCTTAAATAATTATAAAAATATCAATGGTAGGATATTAATATTTTTTGAATATTTTTACGGTTATTGAAATTAGTTTAAATAAAATAAGTTGTCGTAATATTTTGAGTTTTTTTTCTGTGGTGTCCTCGACCGGTCCTTCCTTCGAATGAAGATGTCCAGCTAAAGGTCTTGTTCTCCAGAGTTGACTGCTTATCAGTTCCTGACACAGCTGAGCACTTTTAGGCGGTAGATAAGGCTTTTATTAAAAGTTCATTTTTGGATCTCTCATTCTTTTAGTCTGGAGAAAATTCTATTACATAATATAGTGCGAAGGTGAGTTTTTATAAACAGTAAATCATCAAAAAAATCAACCGCAAAATCGCTACAATTAGAGTGTTAAATTTTAATAACTCTTATGTTATTTTGTTAATGACATATTTGTTACTGAAATAACTTTTATAGTTAATTTTTTTAATTTTTATTAGAATATTATTTTATTATTTCAATATTCTAATCTACTTTTATAGATCATTGACTATTTTACAATATTATTATTACTTAAATATACATATACTAAACATAAAATTCTTTTTTCATACTCTATACATCTTTTTTCATACATTCAACTTTTATAGTCTATAAAATTGATTCACAAATCCATTAATTATTTTGTTCTTCCAAATATCACAATCAAATGTAAATAATAATAGTTAATTAGTCAATATAAGCGAAAATATTAGTGAGAAACACATATGTAGGGTTATTACACTTATAAGTAATATTATTTAAAATTTTACAAAATTTCATCAAATGAACACGAACAATTTATATTAATATCATCATCATCATCTCATCATCATACCGTATACGCTCTTCTAACTGGAGCATATGGCATTCACGAACCATCCATTCATTCTTCTTTACGGCTGTAAATCTTGGCATCTCACCATCTCAACATTGGGATTCAAGAGCATATCCTTGCGTAGAATACTCGGTGTACGTTGGTTTGACCATGTGAGGCATGATGAGATGAGAGAGCGTACAAGGCAGCCTCCCATACTGCAGTCGATCAAGAGGCAAAAGTGGACGTGGCTGGGACATGTATTGAGAATACCGTAGGAGAGCATAGTCTATAGCTGCCTTTTCTTCAAGCCCCCGGGCTGTCCTGGAAAGCCGTTGGTAATTATACATATAATGTACTAGGCGGAGCTGCGGGATGTGGAACTGACTTGGGATGAGGTGAATAAAATGGCGTCTGACAGAGCCTTATGGCGGCGGTTCGTGATATTAATATACATACACGAATATATACGTTGTGGAAGATACGAATCTATCAGCTTCATTCGTTGCTTTTTCAATAGATCGTCATCTTGGTTCTCATGCCGCGAAGATGTTTTCTAGCAGCGATTTGTATATTACAGGTTTGACAAATAAATTTGAATAAATGTATGACAAATAAAATATTCCATTTACACCGAGATCTGTCCTAACGGTACAAATCCGCTCTTACATCTTGGTCGTATTGTATGATATAATGTTGTTAGCCTTATTTCTATGGTCGCAGATTTTTCGCATTTGCAACATCCTTTCTACCGCAAGATGTAGGACAATACCTACGAATGCAAAGCCGTAAGATAACGGATAAATAAGATCTTACATCGGCGGTCACGATCTTTCATTCGTCGAGATAATCTTTCGGCCATGAAATTCATTCGGAATGTTCATCTATCACTCAGACATTGAATCGCTGCAAAACGATGACCGATACCGAATAACACAATTCGATATAAATGCCTCGCAAATATTATTTTTTCTCGTTAATGTCACGTACACTACTGTGTGTTCTTTTTTTGAATAATGCTTAGCGATAACAACAAATAAATTAAATTATAATAAAAAACATCCATAATATTTTTTAACAACGGTGCTTTTATTTGTGCGTTTGTTAATCGATTTTTAGACTAATAAATAATGATCGTAATATGTTTTTCACAGCAAACAAAAATGATAGTTGTCATCATCAGCTTTGAACTCAAATCCAAGATGTAAAACTTATGTAATCTGTTTATTTTGAATTTTACGACAATACCATTTAGCTACAATGTAAAGCTCAAAAACCACCGTAAGTCCCATGATGATTATAGACGTTATACTATATGTGATGAAGAGCTTAGAAGTTTATAATAATAATAAAGTTATATGAATTTTTTTAATTTTTATTAGAATATTATTTTATTATTTCAATATTCCAATCTACTTTTATAGATCATTGACTATATTACAATATTATTATTACTTAAATATACATATACTACATCTATCGTACGATGATAACAATGATATAAATACTAGTTTCAGCGCGAGTCGGTCTAGGCATAGCAATGGCGCAGTTCGTCGAGCGGTATGAATACCTGGGCATAGTTGGTTTCCAAGGTCCGCGGTTCGCATCCCGCTTCTGCCGTTATTTTTGTGCTTGGATTGACGCGTTGAAAAAAGAATTTTACGTATAGTATATGGATATTTAAGTAATGATAATAAAGTTGTCTACTGCAGGCTGCCATAGAAGACTTTTAACGCCACTTATCCACAAAATAAAGATCACTCAGCGTGCTATGCAGAGATCCATACTCGGAGTGTCGCTAAAAGATAACTGAAACGAAGATATCCGCAGAAGAACTTAAGTAGTGGAGGCTACCCAACGATTAGGCACACTCAAGTGGCAGTGGGCAGAATATATCCGTCAAAGAGACGAGGGTCGATGGGGAAAAAAATAATTAGAGTGGCGCTCAAGAACTGGCAAAAGAATCATTGGCCGAGTCCCGGTAAGATGGACTGACGATATAAAAAGAATAGCGGGAGTGGCCTGGATGCGGAAGGCAGAGGATCGAAGAGGATGGAGACTCATGCTGGAGGCTTACGCTTAACAGAGGACGGATACAGGCTAATAACGCATCAGACATGCATATAAGGGTATAATTTAAAAAATCTTGATTTTCGCTTCGTATTTTTTGTAATTTTTTTTTAATCATTTAAAAAAGAATAGTTTGTAAAACAAGTGACGTATTTTATAATGTATTTATTAGTTTTCAATAGCCTGGTAGATTCGGGGGCTTAAAAAATTTAAACGTAAGAAAATACGAACCCGATACATCATTATTACACTGCTCCTAAACGATGAAATGTTAAAACCTTTATTAAAAATGTATCGATCATGTCGGCGGGGCCCTTCGTCGTGGCCACTCGATAATGATGCATTCGCGATGCACGCACGTGAATGCAATAATACGCGAATCAATCATCTGGGTGCGGAGGAGGATCATAGCAGAGTAGTCACAACAAATGCGACTCTCATCTCGTATAACGACGTCAACAATCATAACGAGACCAAAAAAACCTCATCCTTTTTTCATCTGTATACAGTGTGTTATAATATTAAATGCGAGTATAATTATGCTATAATTGTAGTTGCTTGTTGCCAGTTCTTAATGCTTGTTTGGTCGAAGTTATTAGTATTGTGGCTTTTAAGTTTAGCCGTGTGTAGCGAATTTTTTTGTACCAATATTTCCACCGCTATTCAGGGTTGATGACTTTGTGTCAAACCTAAGAAGTTATAAGGTCAAAGTTTTTCGGCTTGTTTTTTCCTTCCTATAAATTAATTGTAAGTGTACATAAATGTCTTTCTCTCTTAATCCTGGGAAATATACTGACCACATTAAGACAGTAGATATAGACCACCTTGTATTATTTATATCAACGTATACGAGTATAATTCATAATACTCTTAAATAATAATATATTACACCAATGTAATTCACTTCAATTTAAATCTACGTTCATTTGCACTATATTTCTTTTATTTATTTGTACACTGTGATTGGTTTACTTAATTAATCCATGAACAAGACTCTTGACTAACAAAACTCAACTCTTTTATAATTTTAATAAAACAATTTATAAATTAAAAATATTTAGTTTTGATTCACAATTTATTTTAAACAATTACATGTTTCGGCCTTCCTGAAGACCATCTTCAATAATGAAAAAATTAAAACAGGCAGTGGCTTATAAAGGTATGGACAGTTAATTAGTTCCTAGTTAGTTAAATAAAAAAACTCTAATGAAGATATAAGAAATCAGGATTCTTTAAATACATAATATTCCAGGTTAATATAGATTTAATTCTGCCAATATTTTATATACCACAGTACGTTTTTATTATAACAGATTTAACGTACTTTAGTTTAAAGTTTAAATTAGTTCATATTATTTATTAACTAATTTTGTACGATAATAATTCATTCGTTTACATGTTTTGATATATATTATATTCAACGAATATCGACGGCACACTTTATACTAATGCAAATTACATTATTAGTACGATTTCATGCGAGATTAATTGTTCAATGCATTGCATCATCAGTTCAATATCCTTCGCAAGGATATCTTTACTAATCCGGCAGCGCAACCTTAATAGATAACCTGTCAATATCTATTCCGTTACGAAACTTAAACGTTATAATTAATTACCGTTAAATCTGTGCGCAATTGACTTGCAGAAAAACGATCGTTAATCGAACTACGTCTGCACGGCGAGCTGCAGTTCAGTTTAAAGCAAATGATGGATGAGGTGGTCAGCTTTTGGACGATAAGAGAGACTCTGCTGGACACTTGCGCAACTGTGCGCATATCTCACATCCTGCACTAATTGCCGCGGTAATCTCCATCGCAGGTAACTTCCACGAGTCGTCGAATAATTGATCACGACGCTGCTACGGACGCTGCTCGGTACTCGGCTCTCGCAGAATGAGATCGCACTTTGTAATTTATGTTTGTCAATGAGACGTCTATCCGCGGAGATAACGAACGATATCTAACATCAACCTCGGACCACTTTCGAGATTGGTGACGGCGTTTAATATTTTTAATTCGCCACACAAACGAAAACTATCCATTGAGCTTTTATCGAGCGGGACGCAATATGTGTTGTTAAATGCTGGTATATAATTGAGATTTCATTCAAGTCATCAAGAATGTCACACTTGTAATAAAATGCATTTAATACGGAATAAATGTATAAAAAAATACGTGTAAATAAACACGTAAACTAAAGGTAAGACACTTCCTTACCATATGAGATGTCATAGGTTCGATCCCCACGAAACTGGTAAAAATGATTGATGATATAGTTTTTTTTCTTGACCTTACTCGTTTTATATTTACATCACACTGAAGGACAATGAAGTTTCTTTGATTTTGCGCATAATAATATAATGATCAGTGCTCTTTGATAAATTTGAGAGCGCTGCAACAAAAGTACTTTAGAAAAAGACCTGTAAAAGTAATAAAAATCAGAGTTGTGGATTCAAAAGAGACACAGAAGAAAAATAGATTCTCACACCGGAAATGGAGTGAAATTGGAAAGGATGTGTAAATAAGTTTTAGTAGCCACAAAGTGATGATTAATGCATGTCCCTTATTTTGATAACTAACGTCTATAAATATTGTTTGTTTGTATGTGCTTGATCTCTCATACGTAAAACTGGCTATCGACGTTGGCTGATTAACACTCCATACAACGCTGTAGTCTGGCTGAAAAATAATTCTATGTGATAATAATTTAAGGATCGTCCGCTTCTATGATGTTATTATTTTATTGTAATGTTAGCCGGTGTAGTTGGCGCCCATATTTGTATATCTGCGGCGAGTATCAGGTTATAATGCCGGGCGGCTCGCCCGCACCGCGGCCAAAGATAGGTGTATGTGTTCCGATGTCCGTTCTATTCTTCTGCCAAAGCTAAAATACCAGTTGTACGTTGTCGGCCGGTTACTGAGAAGAAATTTACCGTGCAACGTGCTACGCGGTAACAAATAGCAACGGTCCCATTAGCCTAACATCGCAGTAAGTAATCTCTGAGGGGCCGCACTCAGGAGCGGCCGGGCGAGCCATGCATGCGGTGCGTCTGTTGCTGCTTCGTGCTACCATTGCATAGCCACTAGTGACTTGATATCTAGCTACAGCCAGGTACTTCTACAGCATCTGCCTCCTTCCTACCTCTGCCAGCCGCTCGCTCGCATCTGTTCCCATCTTTTCCATTAAACTCTACTTACTTTCGTTGCACGGCCATTCTCCGTGGAAAGCGGGACGTGATCCCGTAAACCGAAGCATATTTTTAATGGAATAATATCAAAGCGGAAATCATGTCAGTGTGCAGTTTATCATCGTTTGATTTTCGGTCTCTAACTGGAGCGTATGGTCTTCACAAAAAGGACACTAAATCGTGAGTGGATACGTCTTATCTCCTTCGTAGTATCAATCCGGTGGATTGGTTTGCAGCAACAAAATCTTGCATCTCGATCTCCACTCCTCTCGATCCTCTGCAGTCCTCTTCAGCACAGCATAAGAGCTACAACTCATGTGCTCGAACACTTGCTGCAAATACTCCCGTCTAGGGCGCCCTTTACAGTTTCTTCCCTCAACCATCCCTTCCACAATGTCGTGAAGAAAATCATTGTGGCGCATGATGTGACCGATCCATCGGGCTCGCCTCTCTGAGATGGTTCTTATTAAGTGCCTATCCTCCTTAATTATGCTGAGAGCCTCAATGTTCGTAACGTAGTCTCTCCAGGGGATTCCGAGAATTCTTCTGTATGAACACATCTCAAAGGCCTCTAGTCTTTTTTTATCATGTCTTAGATGAAAATGTTGTTTCATCATCATCAACATTCCATATCCGCTCTATTATTAGATAGCATGATCGTCACATATTGCCACTATGTACGAGTATTTTTCCTCGTTCCATGTCAGCTCTACCTCCTCAGCTCCTTAAAGTTATTTTTTATCAAGGTCGCCCAGGACGATGAGTGCGCGGGTGAAGGCAGCTGTCGTTTGTGCTCAAAAACTATTATACGGCTGCATTGGATTTTATTGAAATTCCAAGATTCGAAGCCGTATAAGGATAGGAGTTATACTGGCGCTTTATAAGCGGCGCTTTATTTTGATCAAGTTAAGTCCTAGATATTACACATGAAGTTAAAAGACGCTACATCGTTTTAAATTCTTAATTGACATTTATTATACAACGTAAAGAAAAGTAAGAAACTGCTTTTCGAACAGCGCACCCAAGCTTAACAGGTAGCGTAACGATATGAAGACTTTTCATGATGCTCAGATATGCGCGTTGTGTCGCCGTTCTAACATTATTTATCCATGTGTAAGAAAGATACACAAATTTAATGCACAAAAACTTTATATGCACTTAAAGTGTCTGTAAATAATAGAAGCTGCATGCGTAAGATATGTTATGCACCTTTGCATGTAAGCAACACGCAATTAACGTGTGTATGTTAATTACAAACATTTCTTCCTTGGAATATTAACTTATGATTTGACTTCCAACGTGCTTCATTCGTTATTTGTTTGTTCTTTTGAATAATATGACTTATTTCGTTACATTTTGTCGAAGCAAGAAATATAAGAAGATACATATTCATCGTAAAATAAGTCGCAATAACTTGCAGCATTCCAAAGCTCTTGTAAAAACTAAAGCATTATGTTGCAGTATTGTTCTAATGGTTATCTTCGATAGTTAGAGCCTAAAGTTTCAGGAATCATTTCATGATGCATATTTTGAAGTTTTTTATTTACTTTTTTTTTATCTTAAAACCGAGCTCAATTCATATATTTATTTGTTAAATTATTTTAAAAAAAAAATGCACGATTTACTTAAGGATCCAAGAAATTTCGCTGTTTATGTAGTTTTACAAAATAATAATCCACATGATGAAAACCACACTTTCAAGTGGGTTCTTTAAGTACAGCGTAGGAAATACTAATTTCAGTATTACAAATGTGAGATATCGAATAGTCTTTCCACAGATAATACTTTATTGCACAAAATATGAAGTAATCTGTAATTTTACGATCTACGTACAACTTGTAAAGCACATTGCGAACTCGCAAACGATCATTTAAGTTTCAATTTCAAATACGCTCGATCATCCATATTAATTTGCGTTCGACTTATAGTCAATAAAATATCAATTTAAGCCATTTCTATTTTAACCCGGAGGCAAAATTAGAGTCGTAACGCATCGAATGTATGCCAGTATTATTTAAGTATTGCTTTTAAATTAATAAGAGTCTGCGATTCAATGTGTGTGTGTGTGTGTGTGTGTAGGCTGGAACAAAGAGTTCACTTTCAAACTGAACATGGAAATTCACCGACTTGCATTACATAACTTCAACAAATAGATAATCATAACTTTCTGATATCAAATTGGAGAGGTTGAATAGTAATTTTATATTTATTGCAATGTTTATTAGAACTTTGTGCTGTGTAACAAGTCAAATTTATAAATTGCCCGACAGACGTATTATAAATATATGCTGAGTCTTGCATATCGAAGTGATACGTGAAATGAATGAAAACGGATTACGTTATGCAGTAAATGTTCGCACTGAGGAATGCTTTATATATTTTAGTGCACGATTGGAGAAGAACACAGGAAAGGTAATATAAATAAAGTATATGCGAAATAAAACAAAGGTTGGGTATTATAAATAAAGTATATGCGAAGTAAAACTAAGGTTGCTACTATGCTATATTAGTTTCTATTGATATTATTTTAGTACAACACGTTGAATTATAAAATAATATTAATGTTTGGAAAAAAGGAGCAAAATAAATCAACAAAACAGGGAGTTTAATAGCAACAAACCAAAAAATATGAATGTAGAGTCTTCATGGATGGATGTAAGACTTAGTGCATAACTGAAAGAGAAGGAAAATTACTGATGTGGTGTTACATAAGAGAATATTAAGGTTTTTTTAGAGACCACATCACGATGATGAGGTTTTCTGTAAGAAGAAAGGCACTAAATAAAACCTTCCAAAAACAGAAAGGTGAGCCTAATGAATTTCAGCTACTTAATAACGGTCTTCTTAATGATGTTATTTTATAGGTGGATAAAGGGGCAAATTACAGAAGAAATGTATGTGTTAGTCGGCGAGCGAAGGTTGCTGGATACGTTTTTGAATTGATTCGTCCTGTTGGTTATTGGTGATACGGTTTAACTAGTATTTTGTACAAACAAAATATAATTAACTGGGTTTGACCGCCGTGGGGGCGGAACAGGTGCAAACCGAACGGCCCATAAATTTCGTTTCTGCGAAATTTATTAACGCGAATCGCCACCGCGGGATTGTGATATAACTTGTATGATATAACGCCCCGCTCAGCTATCAATATAAGCAGTTTTAGTGTGAGGTGAGGCGGCATATACTGCAATAACTCAATACAAGAGATCTGGTGAAGAAGCACGCGGGGGCGCGAAAGCTATTCAGATTCGACACTATACATCCGACTCTTTTTAACCACCTATGATTTGCATAACTCCATCACTTTTTATATACGTCAATACAAAATTCAAGAAATATATTTTAAACATATTCCCATAACGCAATGAAAATTATTCAATAGTCAATAAAATTAAAATTACTTACTTAACAAGTATATAATTAATTATTGTATATTAGTGAAACTCCATAGAAATTCGTATTTTTTAGTGTTAAAATTTTCAGTATCTCGTTTTATATAAATTATTTCATTATATAATAAAATGAAATAAAACCTTACAATGAAGGTATTAATGTTTAAATTACTAGACTTGAGAATTATATTTAATAGATAAAACGCATTTTTCTCTTACTCTAAGTCTTGAGAACTAACGAAGCTCTCATTGATGACGAAACCCCAGTCTTTCAGTGCGGGAATAAAAATGCTAAACGTGATCAATATAAAACAATGTAGAATAATGCATTTACATATTTTATATTTGAAGTGGAAATTGATCATATAGAAATACAAGAACGTTAAATTATGCTTAGGTTAACAGATATTTGAAATATTGTGTTATGTTTTGTAAAACCAATATTACTCAATAAATTTTCTGTATTATTATACCCACCTTTGATAAGTTAATTTGTATATTCCATATTCTATTATCACATGGGCGTTTTTAGAATTCAATTCAAATTGCGCCAAATATTTCATAAATTCACAAAATCGGCTAGTTTCATGTTCGTTTTGGACGGATTTGGTTTGGTCAACATAGGAGGTGACCTTTTCGTGGTGGGCGGATATAAAAATTCCTCCGGCAAATGGAAAACCCAACACTACACGGCTACTATGGCCGCAATGGCTCGATGGAAGATCTAACACAACATTCCGCCGGAGCTTTCGAAAGTGTATAGGGCATTTGTATTGAGGCACGCCTCTCGGCAGAACAGTGGCGGATTATCCCATAAAGGCAAAAGACGCACAAATAGGGCCTCTGAGTCTTGAGGGGCCTCAAAATGACGTAGAAACAAATATGTATATTTTCTTTCATTATAATGAAACAAACCATAACACTGTTCCACATTCACCTTTAATTCGAAGCTCTGACACATTTTTATACTACGTTTAGTCTAAAAGGTTAACTTTTTTCTACTGTATACATTGTAAGGTTACCGCCTCTATCCCTCCTTGTGTCGTTGGTTGAGTTGAGCTGCATTTTAAGACAAACAGTCTAGGACTCGAAATCATCGGACTAATGAAACGATATCACTTTGAGCAATAGATTAACCAATCACCCAAAATATGCCTGATTCGTCAGCTGCTGTCTAATTTACCGAGGTTCTACTCTGGAGATCTTCACGGAACATATATGTTCCCAGGTAGAACTTTGAGTGCACAAAACTGTATTAGAATAAGGCATGGACAATGACAACTGGCATAACTGTAAGTGGTGGCAATTCGAGATGACCAGGTATGGAAAAAATTTGAGAAGTCTTAAAAAAGCATCGACAGTTCCAAAAAAAAAACTTTGACGCTTTTGTATCATTTTAAAAAAAGTCCTCAAAAATGCATGAGGATCACAAAGTTCTTAATCCTCCTCTGGCGGTCTCGAGCAAGGCTGAGCCCTCCCAGGCCCCGTCAGAAGACTGAGGGCGGAAGTGCGGTTTTCCTACGTGATGATGTTTTTTGAAGGCTCGTTATTTATTTTCAGGTGCGACTGCGGGCTCTTCCATAATTTTGTTGAAAGATAATGCGCTTTTGTGGAAACGTAACCGCGACGAAGGCTCCAAGTGTGGCGGCGATGAGTACTCGGGGCAAAAAACGTGACCCGGGAATATTTTTTAATTCAATTCAGAAGTGTTTTTTTCGGTGCACGATAAATAAAGACGTCACTCAGACATTTTTTCACGAAATATAAAATACACTTCAAAGTATACATAAGACATTAAAAAGCGTTAAATTATCACTTTTATTCACGGTTGGTTTCCTTATTTGTGATAGTAGTAAAAGATACAATATATTGCAATAAGTATTGTATTTCAAACCAAATTATACAATTTTATATAAAAATAAATAGTTGTTACTTTATTTTTAATATATTCGCACATTCTTGAAGTCTTTTGTTTTCAATGAGTGGTTCTTCACTTGATATAAATGTGCCATAAGGGGGCTATGAAATATAATTTCAGAACAAATAGTACGCAGTGTACCAAAGTGTATGCTGAAAATATAACTCTAAATTATGATTTTAGTATAGTAAAAAATATATAGCAACAAATAAATGCAAATAGACTTTAATTATAACAATTTAAGTAGTATAGTCTACAACAATATATAAAAATGTCTTAGATGATAAAGTATACTGCCTGTGACTATGTGTGTCGGAATGTAACTAACCATTTGATCCACATTCAAATGTAATACTTAGTTTATTATTTAGCTAAAACCCTTATCCAATATATATACGTAATACAAAATAATTATTTGGCTTCATGGCTACCAATGCGCCTGAATATTAAAGTGGTTTGTAGCAACATTCTCGATGTAATGTTTCACCACACGAGATTTATGAAAATATATTTCTTAAATAAATCAATAGGATCGTCACTATTTACATATTTGGGCGATGGAGACCGTCCGTCACATCGACGTTACACCATTTTCGGTATCTAACCTATTAATTCCGGCTTACCGCGGCTTAATATCTTATTCAGAAAACTTTCGATGCGCCATAAATAGTCGAATAAAAAATACATAATGTGAATCAATGAAATACACGCGATATAGTCGAAATCTATTATGTTCCATCGTAAAGCAACGAGCGACACAACTCGACGATAATTATGCAAAATTCAGCACGGACCTCACTTCACGCTATAGCAAGCCAACCCTACTACAACGTCGATAAGAGCTGCACTATAGAAAAACTTGCTAAAGAAAGTTAGGTTATACTTGGAGTGCATAGAACTTCCTTTGAATTTGAATTGTATTTGTATATTATTCTTCTTCTTCACGTAACCGATACATTTTTGTAACTTAATGTCACCACGAATTGCTTTCCATGTATGGAATCCATGCCTTGTCCTGTGAAATGAGTTTTCTGGATTTCTGTGTTCATTAAAGTGTGTTTTTATTTATTGCTTTCTAAATGTTTTCTCCGCTCATTTTTGTGTTTCGTTGCGTGCTTTATACGTTTTATACCATATTTTAGATATAATTTTTAACTCTTATTTACCTTAGAGACCTGCAGACCGCCTCACACCTACGATGCTGCTCCATGTGCCCAACAAGTTGCACATGTCAGCATCTAATGCTGGGCAACACACAAGCTATCGATGTTGCCAGATATTGGAAAAAAATAATTTGACGTCGCTGACACGAAGAAGAAGAAGACTCTTATTTAGAAACATGGTTCAGTGAATAAATAAAATATATCATCCAAAGGTTTTTCACAGCTAACAGGGCAATACATTTAGTATCTAAGACATATTTTGACGGATTTCTTAATCATAATATTTTGATAAAATCCAATGAATAGCCCGATGCTCCCGAATGTTAGATCATTTGCAAATAAATGTTTCAATATAAAATCTTCACTGTAGAAGGTGTAAATGTTTATTAAAAAGCAGCATGCACTATGGAAAAAAATCACTTTAGTAAAAGTAAACTGATATAAACTTTTTATATTAACCATGGATTAGTTATGCGAGGGTTGATTGTATTCAAACACTCTGAGACTACTATCCAATGTGGATACTTTTATAATATTTTTCTACATCGTAAACATCTCATTAAATCAATAAGTCGGTTTAAGCGGTTGTAAACATGTGCTGAAAAATTAAATAATCTTTCAAAGTCGCACTTCATGAAAATGATTAATAATGTATTATGTGACATATACACCAAACAAATCCGCTGTAAAATATGATCGTAATATTTTTAAACAAAAAAAAAATCATAAATAGTTATTACACAAAGCGGTTTTTTATTATTATTTATGACCGGTCGGCGAATCAATTAAAAATCAATTTAATTAATTCATGAGCTTTGCTTCTAAATGAACGAGTATTTACTGTAATCGATGTGACCATAACAGTTGAAAATATTCTATCTGCTCTCATATTACCTCGCATAGCCAGATATGCATTCAAGTAAAATATGTAATAGTTAGTCGCTTGCACCGGTACGGCATCACAATTATCAAAGCAATAAAGTTAATAGTTAGTTTGCGTAAGCAGGTCTGTGAGATGTGGTCTCCCTCGTGATATAATGACCGGGTATTTGCATACGAAGTTCTCTCGTTATTTCGTTCGCCGTGATCTCTCTCTTAATGGGCATATCTCTCGGTGGCAGGCTTAAACACTCGATTTATTGTAATCAGTTAGCGACATGAATATTAAAATATAGGCCTCAGAAGAAGCCTGACTTAGAAAGGTCTTACATTCTCAGCGCTGCGGTATGGTATGATAAACGTAAAGTTTGAAGTCGAATACTCCAAGAACAGCTTTAGAACACTCAATCGGCATTTAGTATTTTTTTCAAAACAACATACTTTTTTTTTAAATACGAGCATTGCGTCTGCTAAAAAATGGCACTTAAATTTCAAAACTATGTATCATAGGCGTTCAATTGGTTATTTAAGTTTTTTATGGATATATACGATTACTCAGTTGATCCTTTGTGCATCTATTCACTAAGGTGAATCTCGCGGAAACATTACAGAGTATCCCCTTACGGTTGACACGTGTTGACTAAGAACGAACAATTTATCTAGCTCATTCTTTCATAGAGTGGGGCAGGGAAGTATCCACAATTTTAATAAAATAGTTTTAACAAAATACGTCTCTAATGCAAAGGCACGTTGCTCATTCAACTAAGCAATGACCACAACTGACGGTGGTACTAACGAAAAATTCCATGGTCATAGTCATTCGAGCTTACCCTCACCATAGAGTCAGGTAATTTTAGATTAGCGAGACATCCAGTGCACCAGTTGTTCCGTGCACCAAATGTCCCGTGTACCAGACGTCCAGTGCACCCCACGTCGTTACCAATGAGTCGTTGAACGAATTGTCTGGGAACGAAATGCGGTGAAACCATATTTCACTTATTAATAACAATGATTCATTCAATCTAAAATTGCGTTCGAAATGTTTATTTAAAAATTTCTAACCGCCGGATTATTGTTGGCATTATAAAATATACTAATTTATCTTGCAGTCACTTGAAAGGAGCTTAAATACAGGTTTCTTATTAAATTATTTAGCATGTTTGACTATTATTAATCAAGTGTGATTAATATTAAAACGATTGCTTAATTTTTAATTTCCAAGTTTGAATAATGCGCGCGTATTGTGACACGTAAACGTGTCGATATTCTTGAACATTTTTATTTTCGGGCCTCATGACTAAGAACTCGTACGAATTTCAATATAACATCTCAATGATGATTATTTACAAAAGCGCTCCTACGGTTTATCTTAACAATACGCAGTCATATATTAATAAAAATAATATTTCAATTTACTTATCATGTCTAATCATTGTTATTTTATTTACTTAGATAGTTAGTCATGAAAACTATTTATAAATTAACTTCTGAGTATATTTTGGTAATTTTAATATGCTTATACGTTTTAATAAAATCTTTTTTTTAATTACGACAAGTTTGGTTTTTCATGTTTTATTTCCATATTCGATTCATATTTTCAGTATCGTACAAATTTCAACCTACAGAATCGTCTCACGCTTTCTAAACATTCATGTACGGATAATCAATTTCTACAAAGAACTTCTTTAAATTTCTTTCTTATTCCATAGATAAGCTCTGGAATGATTTTACAAAATGCTAGTAAATATTTTTTCCTTCATTAAACATTGTCTCTTCTACGATCAGATTAATTTACACATGCAATCTCTCCTATATCTGTGTCCAGAGGTCTACCTAAGAATATAAATAGTTCCCCACAGCATCCAAGGCAAGAGCATAACAGTTTATTGATTAGATTTTTAAGGTGAAAGAGTGATTTTCCCGAAGCTACCGATGCCTGAATCTCTTGCTCCTAAGAAATGGATCCAGGTAGGCAACATGCGCTTAACAGGATTGCTTAACTTTGGTGATAGAACAAAAACTAAGCCTACAGCGTGTTTTCGTTGTGGTCTTTAGATTACAGTGTAGAAACTGAATTAAAATGCTAACTATTCTTTTATATTGGAAACAGATATTAAATGCTTAAAAATAAAGTTAAATTTATTATACATCTATTAAAATTGAAAGAGGATAAATCATTTTGTCCTTCTTAGTATTTTTCTTCCAATATCTAGGACATCACTTTAATCGCGGATGCTTGTGTTTCGGATATAATATATTTTAATTTAATTACTTCAGTTAAAATTTCAGCAATAAATACCGAATGCGCAGTAGTTCTCGGCCGACACGAAAATATGCGAATCATGAAGATATTTATGGCGTATTTACACAAGTTTATCGTGCTTAAGTTGGCAGCTAACAAGACGAGAAAAGTAATCCTACTTTCTAGATCGGCTGCATCAGTTTGTGATTAAAGTAATGACCGTCTGTGGTTCATGACAACCACCCATTTCAGGGATGTCACCAAGTGATTACCGATAGGAAATACAACATTTATAATAAGAAAAACTATTATTTTTATTTGTTTTACAATTCGAACGGAATAAACCATCCGTGGTGTCACTATTAATGAAATTTACGAGTATATGCTTTTATGCTATGTAGATTGATTTCATTTTTTTACTGTTGATCTCAATTCGAGTTTTAATATTCCCCAGAACGGACATATACCAAAAAATATTTAAATATAATATTACTATCTAAATTGTGATATGACAAATATTGTGATGGTTTTCGTAACATTATTTAGTTTATCATTAATGAAACTTATTACGTGTTATTGCCTTTTGAATCGCTATGCCATTTTTATAGTAAACTTTCCTAAACTGCTGCCTAGTTCTGACAGTCATTTACTGTTGAAGAACGTGAAAGATATCTTCGTGATTATCCGACGTAGAATAAACTGTAATATATTTATTTGTATTCTATTAGAATTGTACAATATTGTGTATTATTTGCAAGGTATATCGCAAAACTATTACTTTTTATCCACTTTTTTACAAACAAACAAAAAAACTGCATTCACTGGAGACTTACACATGTATAAGAGTGAAGCAAACTTGTATAGTCTTCTTCTTCTTTGAGTCAACGACGTCAAATTATGTCTGCCCAGTATCTGGCAGCATTGATAGCCCGTGTGTTACCTAGCATTAGGTCTTGATGTTTTATTGTCGCTGGGTTGAAAAGATTAGCCGGAGGAGGAAGTCCGAGATTACGTTTCCAGGGGGCACCGCGTGGAGTTTCTTGTATAGTAATACAATAGCATTAGTGAATATAGTGAAAAACACGACTAAGCTGACTATCTCTTCCTGCACTCCTCTGCAAAAATAACGAGAGATGTTGCATCAAAGTTCATCCAGATGTCTCGGCTCTAAAGCGTTAAATCGTAGAGCGCACCGGACGAGTGCGGGTTCGATGTACGATACGATTGTGATCTCTGCCTGCATAATACCTGCGTCATATACATATCACGATGCGTTTACCTGGGGTACCTGTTGTCTGCGAGATACTCGTAACCGCGAGGTACCTGAGAGCTGTACAGCTTTACTGTTAACCACCCACCCCGCGTGTTCTCTCGCCCGCGATCTACTACCAGACGCCGCGGCCGACCCAGTTCCCCTTCGCGTAAAATAGCCCCGAGTCAAAAATTATAATCGACCGTTGTTGTAGTACTCACGATTATGAGACAACAAATGCACTCAATTATGGAAGCATGAATGGACGTCTACGGAGATAAGGCCGGCGATGATGGCAATAATTGCACACTTGAGCGTGTGGGGTATTGGAAACCTACGCAGCACTAAAAGTGATTATTGGCCTGGTTTGTTTGATCACTGCGCGACTGTTTGATAGCTCATCGCAAATATGAATAAACATTGTATGCCAGTGGCTACCAAACGGTGTAGAGATTTATAATTGTATTTTGTAGGAGAGAAACGTTTTGAGTGATTTTTTTTCAAGAATATGCCCAAGAGAATAACACAACAATTAGAAGTTAATGTTGCATGCTTTGTAATATGGCATTGCTGACGGTTATGCATTAGAAGTAAACAGCACGTTTGCTATATCAGAGATTACAGGTTCAATCCCTGATGAAGTTTAATATTTATATATTTTTTATAAATTTATATGCCTTAGAATTTTTTTTAAGAAAGCTTTAACTTTTAAATTAATATTAATATCATTAAAAAAAGTTTAATCATGAACACAACTGATTTGTAGAAGAATTACCGTAAAATGGACGACCAATGAACGCTGGGCTGTAGTCTCATAACGTTGGCGGATCGACGTCCTCAATATTCGGCGATTGGCTATTATAAAAAATATAATGAGTGTAAGAATGAACAATGATGTTTATAAATCACCGTCTATTGGTGTTCTCCTGTAGGTGTTTATATAAAATTACGCACTTTTTCTCGTATCTTTAATCTATCTTCTTACAAGGAAGTAACACAGAGTACAAATATTATGTCTTATTCAACGATCAATGAGGAAGAGAAAATATAAATAATTTGATGAAAATTTAGCATTAGTTTGTGATTTCATAATGGAATTGCTTGTTATTCGGTACTAGTGAGGTATTATGAAAATTCAATTACTTGACTTAGAGATAATCAAACATTTAATTAATGTGCAAACTACAAGGACTTAAATTATAAGATAATTTAATTATATATAGAGTTAATAGGATAATAAAGCAACACAAATATTTAAGTCAATGCTTTATCCAAGTACAGATAAAAAACAAGTACCCTTTACAAATCAATATTGAAATTGAATAATTAATTATTTACATGTTTTCCAAGCCAATCCATATAATCACATACTTTTGTTATATATACCCCCGTGTATGCATTAAATAATACTATTTTCATTTATATTGTTTAAGATGACGACAAAAACATAAAAATCTCGTTATTGTATTTTATGGATAGTTAAATATCGATCCGACTTGTGGCTACACCATAAAAGTATGCAATAAATAAACTTTAATATGTTATTATCAACGTAACAATACAACTTATTAATTAATCCAATATTAAATCGGTAATCTAAATAGTTACGTTCCTATAAAGTCAAGGCGTTGCTCTCGATTGAAGTTTATTAATGGCAATCGTGCTCGATAGTAAAGTTGAATACTTCCTATATCGTATATGTATGATATTTTTTTCGAATGCCATAATAAAGAAGGCATTTAATCAAATTATAACAAAAAAACTGGTTTTACATTCCAAATTTTTATTATCAATTTTAACATTTACGTCATGTCAAATTATTTGTTTAATTTAAATAATCTTCTGATTTTACGACAGCACTAAAATCCTATATTGATGCTTTGTTTGACAATATACTTTTAAATGATTGCACAAAATTAAAAAGAATATTAATAGCTCTAAATGTTACTGTAAAACGGCTCGTTCCCGTTTACATGCATAGTAAAATTAATAATCTTGTACCTAATTCTCATGAACCTAATTGGTTTTCATACGAATACGCTACATATACCGGTGTGGTTGATTACACAGTATCTGTCTTTGGACAAAGGTGTATAGCGAATTATGCAATCTGTAACAAAAATACTTTGTAATTAACGTTTTTGATGCAACGTAAACGGTGTTTTGGTCAAAATCTAAATCTGAATCAAATAACTTAAGTGTTCAGGATTCAAATAAAGGTTTCTTCTAGAACCTTTGTCGCGTTTTGTACGCGTTTGAGTCGGCTGAAAAAATATTCTACTATCTTGTTGGTGGTCGCAGGTATGCCACTTCTGCTTGAATGCTATGCTAATTGTGTGTTTTTTTCTTCTTATCGAAGTAGGACAAATTCAAAGACGCCGTTTTCAGTTATCTTGTTTTATTCGAATCATTAAAGTGGCGATTATTAAGAAATGACTGTCGTTAACTTGTCAATTTGCAGAGTTTCCTTTTTTTGAACTCTGTAATCTCCCGCCAAGTAAGGTGCGCTGTATTTCTTTAATTAAATATGACGTGACGGGTTTTATTTTTTGCCAGCTTTATTATTTTCATCCGTATTGGAATGAAAAAAAAAAACAAACACTCACATACACACTGAAGCGTTATAAATTAAAATGCATAATGTGCTATCGAGTCTTAAAAATTTAGGAAGTCGCTTAAAAACCTCTATAATAAATTATTTTTTAATTAAATATTTGTTTTATTTAAATAATAAGATAAGATTTTAATCTTAGTTTTCTAGGAATCTTACATGTAAAAAACAGTCATCTTCTTCTTCTTCGTGTCAGCGACGTCAAATTATTTTTTCCCAGTATCTGGCAACATCGATAGCTCGTGTGTTGCCCAGCATTTGGTCCTGAGAAGTGCAGTTTGTTGGGCACATGGAGCAGGATCTTAGGTGTTAGGCGGTCTGCAGGTCTCCACAGTCACACAAACAATCATAAAATAAGACTTGTGCGATTATAACATACAAAATATAAGGTTGAGCATTCTTCAGGTACTAATTATATAGGTCATGAAACAGTCAGGCTAATCATCTTTTATCTTCTAGAATGCTGATTAAGATATGTCTACGAAAAAGCTTCGGATACTACAGTTGAATGCTTGTAAGAATCTTGCAAGCCTTCGGTAACTATGCATAGTTACGGAGTATAAGAGCTCGGATGCAAAGATGATTTGAACAAAATAAAAATTGTTGCAGAAACGAAAGTGCGAGATATTTTTGATGACGAATATATCCTTTATACTGGAAGCGAATATTGAAGAAGATGATTGAGAATTACTTTGCACATATTTTTTAATTATTTTCTATGAATTAAGATTCAACACTTAGATTAGTTTCTTTCTCATAATATGAAATAAAAAAACTATTTATGATATTTTAATATAAAGTAATTGCAAGGATTGTGTTGTTGTCTCACACATGAGAAGTTTTCGATAACTAGTTACTCACAGTACATATCAGTGTAAGAATGTATAAGGCAGTATTAGAACAGGTCGTGTTCTGATATCTGGACACGAGTGTGAATTGATGCCCAGCGATGCATCACTAACCCGCAGAGACACTGTGTAATTATGATGATTACGATATCTGTCATCACAAGTTCCACGGTGTAGTCAGCTTTTAAAAGCTATTTAGACGCCTAATTGTGAAAAAAAAATACCCGAAAGGTGACTTCACTGACGCCGCAGCCGAATACAAAAAAAACACGGGAATGTTATTATAAGTCCATTTATTATATCAGTTTTTCCCCCTTTTTTCGTAATTACCTAGATAATTAGGCGCGTTACAATGGCTAATCTTTTTTGTTCAAGATAAATACGTCTACGTTGCTTGATGTATCAAAAATACACGTAATTTAAAAGTATCCCACTGTGAACGGGAGGGTATTTGCTTATGAACTACATGGACGCAGCTTTTTAATGAATAAAATTGTTTTTTGATGAACTCATCGCCTACAGAAATGTTTTATTAATGGCTTTACGTAGTATTTACTGTGCAACCGTGATTAGGATGACCAATCATCAGTAGCCTACAAGGACATTCTCTAAAGTTTCTTGTTTATAATTATAGTTATAAACGTTATAAACCAACACTTTTTCTAAACCATATTACAATGAAATGTTTTCAAGTCTCTAATTTTTTACTTTTAACATTCCAATAATGATGATGTCATCGCTTTTGATATTTTGTAATCACTGTTAAGTCATTAAAATCAATTAAGTAATTACCTTATTGAAATACTATTTTAATTGTTAATATTCATGACACAATGTACACTTCTAACTGGACCATATGGTCGTCACGAACTGCCATCATAAAGATCTGTTAGTTGTCATACTCTTTGCCTCATCCCATATCAGTCCTACTTTCCCTAGCTATTTACGTTGATATAATAAAATGTACGTTAAAAAAACTCTTAGTTACATTATTTAAGTTAAGAAATTTTCCAGGAATAATCATTAGTTTCAGAAATTTCATTGGTATTTTTATTTCTTTGTTCTTACGTACGTTAAAATATACGTAATATTTTCATAAAATGTAATACTACAGTAGATAAAAATAAGTGTATATTTTTGAGTACATGAAATAATTGCTTAACCTTTATGATATCAAATGTATACATAGACATATATAAAACATATATCTTTATTTAATAATAAATGTTCATTTATTTAGATTGTTTTCACATAGATCACGTTAGATGTGGCCTCTGTTTAGGAGACTGCAGCTACGACTAACTCGTAGCCTTCCTCAATCCATCACTGTCAAACAAGTGGTCGAACCCAGAAGTAGTAAAGACTGCAGTTTCCTAAACAGATGCCATATCTAACGTGATCCATGTAAAAGCAAGGTAAATAATTCTTATTTTTAAATAGATCTCAAATTGAATGCTGAAGACATTGAAAAACTATGTTTATTTATTTCATATTTAATCATATTTCAATGGATCTATTTCCTTCGTTATTTGCAATAAAAATCTGGTAACCCTAACTACGCTAAATATGTAAAACACGTATTATTCTGAGCAAATATGTTCCGAAGTACGACACGAGATTATACGCATATATTGGTATAAATTGTTTGACATTCATTATGTGATATTATACGATTATCATGATTAACGAGCGTGTTGGCATAGAAAATAAAGATTGATTTATCTGCAATGTATAATATAATTCGATCGTAAGCCGCATCATGACCGTAGCGCTACTGTCGCCGTATCAAGATTTTAAATCTAAAATATGTAAACCATTTTTAAAAAATATGCTATGCTATTCCTTATTTATTGTTCAAGATAAAAAAAATCACAAATATAAAGAGGTGTAAGAAATAATAAAAAGCAACAATGGTAATTATTAATAGGTAAGGTTAGGTTAGGTTTGCATTTTTAGGTTAATTATTCAATAATTTTACGTTATTTTTTACCAATATTTTATAAATTTATGCCATTTTAATTTTATAACTGACCACATTCATACTGACACAGTGTATAATGCCAATTTATTTAGTCTACTGACGTGGAGATCGAGATGCAAGATCTTGTTGCTGCAAACCAATCCACCGGATTGATACTACGAAGAAGAAGACTGCCGATTAATTTTATTTACTGCCAATTGATTAACCTGCCAGAGCCTTGAATTAGTTGCTGAACAAAGAAATATAGGCTTTAATAATATACATAAATGTTGGCATTGTATATAAACATTGTATACTATAAACGCAATGATGCGTCTTGTTATTCTCTTTGTGTTTTAAAAAATAATATTGATTTCATTCTCCACAATACTATTTTCTTTTACTGGCTTTCTTCTTTATATCGAAAGAGAGCACAAATAAAAACGTCAATTTTTTCTTGTCTTCTACCTCTCGTCATCTTTTGATGAAACACGTTTTCGACATTTCAAATGATATATCAAGTTAGTTCCTTGATATTGTTTATGTGGTGGATATATGCTATATATTTAGAACACATAGCGGAAAGATAAATTATGGGTATAAACATTATAGGTTAGGATTAGATCATTCTTTCTCGCATCAACACCATACCTTTTCAATTAAATATCAGGTGGCTAGTAGAGGAATTTTATAATAATCGTCGATCTGTCATTGAAATTAATTTTCATGTTATTTATAAATCAGAGCAAATATAATTGATGTGTTGGTGTATTTTAAAGCAATACATATAATTAATATGACAATATTTTATTTAATGCCGTGCTATAAAATTGAATAGCTTTGTACACGAAAGATGCAAATAGATACGTTAGAAACCAGTGGGATTTACAACCTTAAACAAGGCATCCGGACGCAGTGTGCAGGAAAAATGTGTGATGTTTTTGCAGAGTTTGGAAAGAAATTATGTGTATATGTTCTTCAAAATTCAATATTGTTTGAAGGAGGAAATACAGATACCGTAGAACATTACTGGGTTTACCTGTGGCATTTAAGAAAGCAATTTGGAAACGGCCATTTCTTGGTCGACACATTACGCATTTATGAAATGAGTCGGTTGTGAATGAACACAGGAGTAATTATTTCTTAGATTACAAAGGAGCAGCAGTCATTCGTAACAACGGTAGAAAAGACTACGTCTAAACCTTACGTCTGTGTTTCAAGGATTGACGTAATTTGACCAGATTAAATTTTGTCTAGTAGGTATTAAAATTCCTAAAGGGATCCATTCCAAGGCATATTCGACAATTTGTCCTTTATAAATGTAGAAGAAAAAGTTGATTGTCACACCAAAATATATGGCACATCTATTATTTTTGACGTGAGACTGGCTTTTTAAATTTAATCGTTTCAAAATATTTAAATTTATCTGAGATTAATAGCCTAAAGATTTTGATTGAGCATACATTTAGGAGATTACAATAATTGAAAGATACAGGATTCATTGCAGTCTTCTTGGTGGTGATACATGATCCATTATAGTATCCATTACTTTGATAAAGGTTAGTAAATGGTATAACGAGAAGGTGGTAGTAATACAGGCGGTGTATATTATAGGTACGTTTTATTTTTTGTAGCTATTGGAAGTGTATCGAGGAATATTATATTTTGAACTATATTTAGGCACAGAGTATTAAATATTCCGAACTACTCGGAGTTATTCTCAATACTGGTGAGTAGTGGGCACGCAGGAGTATTATAATTTAAAATATAAACCAGAAATGCGAGCGGCCGCCATGGCTGCAGTCAGCAGTTGGTCGTAGCATTGGCGTATGAAATGTGCCTGAGTTTTGCCATCATTTTCATAACTGGTTTTCGAGATCGCGCCAGCTTATTAGCGATCGCACCCAAATACAGAAGGAAGAATAAGGCATTGTAAATAGTAATCTGATTTTATCGATACAATAATTACTTGGCATTTTTTTGCCGTTGCAGATTAGATTGTTTCATCAGAACTATAATGTAATGTTAAAATTATTGTAATTCGCATGTGATTCATTCTAATAAATCGCTTACAGTTGAACGCAGAAACTATGTGAACGTTTTAATTCAACACATTCACTTGTAATATTTTTTATTTGTAATTGATGTAGACATGTGCATCGTGAATCTATTATATTTATTACATTAATATGATCACCGCACTATATTTATGTGTCATAAAAATTCAGTTTCTTCAGTGATCAAAAGCATTGCGAAATTATAATGGCCTATTACTTTTAACGATATTATGGTTAAACGAAATATTGTTATAAAAAATGGAAATCAATTATTTCCATATACATTATATTCACAATTTTAGAAATGTTCAGCTGACGAAAGAAACTTTTTTTATTTTTTTTATTAACATTGAATTTAAAACAACGACGTGAGTACAGAACGATTTTTAACTCTTGTCCCTCGATTGAATTATCATTCTATATCCGCTGCTTTAATATACAATCGTCATATTTCGTCACAAAGTTCTGTCAGCCTCTATTATTCTTGTCTCATCCCATGTAAAATATGCCACCTAGAACATTGCCAAGCACATTTCATGTATTGTTCCCGTCGGCCTTTCAGGATGGCGAGACCCCAACGGGCTGATATAAATTCTACTATTGTTTATGCTCTTTTGCTGCTTCTGAAGTACACATCCCAGCCAGTTCAACTTCGTCTCTTGATCGACTATCGCGTGAGAGGCTGCTTTCTACGCCCACCAATCCTTATAAAGTTACACCATTATACCACAATTATTCTTAAGCGATTACATTGGCATTTGATGAGATGTCAAAATTTGCAACCATAAAGAAGGATGTGGCACTATTTCTTCTAAATTTATTTATTTTTTATCAACTATGCCCAATTTCTTTTCATTTTCGTATTTACAATACTATATTTTGTATTACAGAATTTTTTACTTTGTTTTCATTTATAGCTATATTAAGCTTAATACATGATATAATACAGACAGTTCATGTCCTAGTGCGTTTGCTATACTATAGTCGATTGTGTAGTTCTTTGCAGTTTGCTTCCGAGGGTCGATGCACACATTTGATGGACAGCAAGCAATTTACATGAATCAAGTGCAGTTTATTTGGTAGCAGCCGCCCGGGTGAGGGGCTGTAATTGATGGTCCGCGCGTGTGCATTGTTTCTCGCAACAATCGATCCGCTCTCGGCGCTAAAGGAGCCGAAAATAATCCATAAATTATCGCGAGGCTCGCCTTCCCGCATCCGATATCCTTCGATTATCTAAAACGCGAAGGTCTGCCTCCTCGCTGGTCTCCCGAGGGTTCTTCCATCGTCTCACGCGATGCCCCTGGCTGCTGTTGGATCCCTGCGATGACAGAGCGCGTGGCAGGCACCGCTATCCCCAAAGGGCCCGAAAGCGCAATCGTTTGGTGAAGCAAAAATTCAACTTGAAATTTGACTCCGTAAATTTAATAATAAATTTCTTGTTACATACGTTTCATATTTAGAATATATACTCACCATAAATTGCTACCACTCAATTCTATCAGTTTTCATTGTCCACACCTTGCTTCAAGATATATATACGCACTCGAACGTCCACCTTGAAACACATATAATTCTCGACCACCTCCAAGAAACCTGATTAGACGGCCGCTATAGTATCTGAGGTATATTTTGAGAGATAAGGTTAATTATTTTTTAAGAAGATCTGTTGACTAGCATTTTTATTCTAAAGACCGGGTTAAGTCAGCGTTTTCCGTACATTAAATGTATTGTTTTTTTAACTTAACAAACTAATAGTAAGTCATCTTTGAACGTAAAACACCATCGAACATATACTATGTACTATTCACGACGATCTTATAGAATGAAAGCAGTGGGATTCAAAAATATGAGATAAAGTACAATAAAAACATATATATGACTTATATTATAAAACGCATGTTTAAATTTGGTGTATTTTTTTAAGAAGTTCGATTGATTGGACGTACATTCACGAGTGCAAATCAAATATGTCCTGTGCACCTACTTCACGTAAAGTACTATTGATTGGCTTTTATTGAAATTGAATATTCTTTAATGCTCAACATCATTGGAATATTTCATCGTGTGTTCCCACATAAACCTTCTATCAAGTGGTAAGAGGTTTTACTTAGCCGCCAGCGTACCGTGGTATCTTACGATGATGACAGACCGCTTGCCTTCAGGAAGCGTTGCCTCAAAATGCTGAACGAGGCGTCATCAAGGCATTTTAAATGCGCAATAATTGTGTTACAAATGGGATTCCATTATCTAAATGGCATACTTTAGCATCTCGTTAAATGATCTCTGGCGAGCTCAAGGCGCGACACGAAGAGAGACAAACGCTTTCCAAAGATAACAGAGCACGTGGCAACAACTAGTGAACGATGCCACCAAACTTCATCGTTAAAGAAAACAGTTTTACAACAATCAATTACAAAAATTTAATATCATCTTAAGGTGTTTTTTTTTGTAAAAGTTTAATGTACCCAAGCACCTAATCATTTATTAAACACGTATACATTACACTTCATACGACTACACTTTTCATTATTTGCTCAGTCTTAGTAGTGCTTAATAACTTGAATGCATGGCAAATAAACACAAAAGTTACAAAAGCACATACAAAAGCCATTGCAGCCGTATAATAGGATTCAAAAACAAGTATTTCCGTACAATACTCTAGGTACTATGATTTGACTTTGATATGAAGGAATACTTCACATGCAGCGCTTAGCCATATCTTACATGACAAGCGCCATATAATTCACAGATGAGATTTTTGCATGACTATCTCCATCCGTCGGTATATTCGTGTATGAGTTTATATTAAAAAAAATCACAACTGTCTTGGCCATGTTCTTCGAATGTTCTTAAAATTATTTTAAGGAAGCCACAAGGTTATTTCCTTCAGATCATCGAGTTCTTGGAAACTATACCTGCTCTTAGTATGTACTATGAAGATTTATGGGAGGCAAAGCCGTTATGTGACGAGGTAAAGAACATAGTGTCTGACGATTAGTAAATTCACAAATTCGATGTAATGTTTATATGAGGTTTTGTTAGTTTTCGTGGTCACCCTTTTGCAGGTAGAAGCTCAGGGCTAATGCAGGCGGTCTGATGCACTTGACCGGACCTCTACAGCTCTGATCGCCCAGGGCCAGCGCAGCCTCCGTCTATATTTGCGCAAATCGTTTTTCGGTTGCCCGCATTACGTGATAGCGCAGTGAGATTGTTTATTATTAGGCCCGAGAGCAAGTAGCGCAAGATCCTTTCCACTTTCGTAATAATAGGCATCACCATTAAGTACCACAATCATTTTTAACCCCCTTTTGTAATATATGAGAATGAAAATTGCAATGTGCCCTTCTAATGGATGAGCCGAAAAGCCCAAGGGCGCTTCTCATTCTAACCGTGTAACATCATACGTGCACGTTAATGCACGTCCGACCTGTATCAATAAACTACTGTTTAATTTGAAATCTTGTACTTAGTTTATTATTCTGCTTGAATAAATAATTGTATCATTATAATGATTAACTGAAAGCTTACTTTAATTAAGACTTACTTATTTTACTAGCTTATTTTATAGTCACCATAATTGAAACGGTTCGTCGTACTCGCAACTGTAGAAAATATCAAATAAACCAATATAACGTCTGAGTTACAAGGATTGGAGGTTAAATGTCAGTGTCTCATTATCGAGTGTCATATTACTAAATACCGTAGTCGTCAAAGCAAAGGACATCCTCGAGCGGTTGGGAGTGCTTCGGCAGGTAGAGACTGCTTTGTGAATGTGGAGACCAATAGACAGATGTGCCCGACTAGCTGCACATACCAAGAATTAATAATGGACAGCACATAGGCCATCGATTTTTCAAAATAATGGGATGAAACAATTTGATTTTGCTGACTTGAAGAAAAGTATCAAGTGGATTAAGTGTTAAGTGTATTTTGTGGCTCTAACCCAAAGGTGTCAAAATAATACGTAAAACGTAGGCGCTATTTAAAAAAAAAAATTTTTTTTTCTCCATAGAACATGAAGATGTAGAAATAGCATTCATAGAACACATCACTGTAATCAAAACATTTATTGACAAGTGTGATTATGAGTATTCTTAAGCTTTTGCTCCCTGTTCAGCGTTCGGTGTTCGGTCACCGCTGGGGTCTCGTCCGGTTTTGCATGCCCGGGCTTCTCGTACTCGGACTTGTCTCGATCAGGGGTGTTCCCCAACGGTAGCAGCGCCGCGGGCCGATCCGGCGCAATCTATCGACGGTCTTTATGCCCGCACCGCCATTGTGTCTTGGGGAGCTTTTTTCTTACGCAGAAGCTTTCTTGAATGGGGCATGTTGGGCCTCACGCGCGTGACGTGCGGACCTCTTAAACGGTGGCCGACAATCCAAAATATATTCGCATCAAACAATATGCCGTTTATTTATTAAATATTTTAACAGTAATTGATGGAAATGTCATGTTTTTACCAATTGATTATGTTTAATACGCTCGTATGTGATCGTTTATGAAGTATTTAATATTGAAATTGTCATTTAGTATGGCAAGTAATCGATAACTTGGATTTAAATTTATTATTCTGCGCAAACTGTTTTCTAGTAGACGTATTTGGCTAACACATTAAAGATAATAATAGAAAATACAGGTGTATAATGTCAAAAGCATAGTGATAACACATTAATTATTTTTTATGTATATATTCGATCGATTTGATGCCGAAAAGATGCGATTAAGATGCATTTAAATCAAAAGAAAATTTATATAGTACGAGTCACTATGTTGTTTTAGTGTTAATAGTAATTTTTATGTTTTAACCTGTGATATTTACACCAAGCTCTTGAATTTTTTTCAGTAAGCGTAGATAAAGCAAAGTATACGGATTCAACTTAGGAATGGTGTAAGAATGTGTGTTATATCCTACAATTGCTTAAGCAAAACACGAGCAAGGAGGTTAATTAAGTATCAACGGTTTTGTTTTATAATTTCAAACCTGCTATTTGTTAAGATATTTACAGCGAAAGTAGATAGAGCATTGTTGAAGTACAAATTTACAGTTCAAATTTGAAGAAATTGGCATAGAACGTGTTTTTGCTTGTTTGATCTAAATGCACCCTTAAACAATTGTTAACATGTTCCGTGATGCTATTTTCAATTCCGTGCTAACATGACAATTAACAGCTGTATTTTTTCTTTGATTTTCCACAATGTCAGCAGAACAGTGCCACGTTTATATGAATATTTACAACACGGTATTATGTTACTGAACAATGACATCTCTTCACAGGTGGCTATTGTTTGTCTTCCAGCATTTAGTCAACGACTTTGCAATTCAAATTGTTGTCATAAACGGCGTCCATAGCTCTTTTATTTTGTAAAAACATTGAAACATTTATGTTTATTATGACATTCATTACAAACGCCCCCCTTAGTGCCTATAATTTTGTGCAAATATTAAACAAATTACAACTTGGTGTAATTTTCATTGTTTTAAAACGCTGCTTAGTTATTGCGAAGATACAAGAGAGATGTGTCGCGTCATCGTCCCAGCTTTATCTCTAGTATTTCAGAGTCTTATAAATAAATGGCGTGTGTGAGAAAATGCTCATTATTCTTGTGATTGATTAACGCAGTTCACAAAAGGATGCTTAATTAATTTACTTAAGACAACAATGGATTAACGCTTCATATTTTGCAAAACCATCATTGTTTTATTTTTGATTAATTTATCATGCAAATCTAAATAAAAATCATACATTAAACCTTCTTCGGTATGTTTTCAAGATCACCGCCTTGAGTTAATCCATTGTTTAACATTTTGCCCAGCTTGTCAGATGATCTTGAAGACCCTGACTGTATCAGTTAACGTAATATGATTTTTTTTTTACAATCAACGACTTTTCAGGTTTAATATAATACGAGTAAATATTACATAAATAAATTATTTTTCTCGAATATATTGCGTTATTTTCATTTTTATTTACTTATCACTTGAAAGATCAAACTAGGCTTAAATATTTCAAAATAATATTCTACACTATAAAGATAATACAATGACTCACGATTGTGTGTGACAATTCGTCATATAATATTCTAGATCTAGAAATACTACAAGAATTAGGAGTCAATATGACTATTTTCTACTGAAAATTATACAGTTTTTTTTATTCTCGAACCCTGTGTACACATCATTTTATCTAGTGCTTAAAGTAAGTACTTACATGCTAAAGTAGTAACAATTTACTTCAATTATTCATAATCTTTTTAGAGGTAAACGCATAAAATGGCGTCTTACTTAAAATACTTTCCCTTGATTCTTGTGCATCAAGGGCTGAGATTAGATTAACGGTTGCTGAAGAAGTTTATAAACCTCTGCACACCGATATTACCAGAACGTGCTTCGGTTTCGGAATTCGCATTCACGGCAAGTGGTAATTATAATAATTATGAGATGATGGGGAACTGACGGAGAAGGCGAGGTTTTCTTCCTATTGGCAGTCGACAAAACGACAAAGTTCCTTCTTCAATGCGCTGGACGCATTTGTAATTAATGTTGTCAGAGATGTGTAATGGGAAACCTGCGAGTTCAGCCAAGGATGAGATATTGCGTGAGTTCCTGCCGTGGGACTGACCGCTAAGAAGCTCCTGAAAGAATTACAGCCGAGGGAAATTATTGCAACCAGATCAATTATTATTATTGATCTCTTAACATAAATTCTACGTCGCAAAATTGTAAAACCAAAACTATTTATTTATATTTATACATAGCGCAAATTATACTCTACAAGTTCCCCTTAGTACTCGTATCAACTCTTTTATCAACTTTAAGCACAAAAATAACTTTTCAACTTGTAACTGCACAAATTACATTGAGAATTTGATTTACTGAAATCTGCACTACGGATAGAATAATGCCATCTAAAATTTTAAATTTAAATTAACCGAGTTATTATAAAAATTTGCCAACACTCTGAGAACGATCATGACGCGTTTTAGAGCGCTACATAGGATGCGTAATGACAAAAATTCGAATACGTAGTACACATTTTGAATAGATTAACAATTACAATTTGTATTATTGTCTCTACAAGCAAGCTTTTTTGAAATATATTAATTTGTTGTGTATGGAAATTATGATGTATATGTCTTCTTGGAGAGATAATCGCGATAATGTCATGTTTAATCATTTTTTAACACAAAAAATGCAATGAAATATCAATTATAAAATCAAAGCACGTCTTAGTTCATTTTTTTTCTTGTGCGCATGTACTATATGGTTAAATTGGCAAAGAAATATAATAATTAGGTTTTTTAGCATATTATTTTGCTAATATCCAAGAAATACTTTTTCATGAACTATGAAATAGTTAAGAAAACTAGTTATTTATGTTGTCAATTCTATGATCAAGAAATCATTAGATTCATGATGACTTTACGGGTCAAATATATTTTATTCAAATTTGTATGCAAATTTAATGAACTTAAAATGCATTTATTCAAATTAGGCATTTATAAGCTCATTGAATACATTTTTTAACAGCTTATTAAATGAAAAAAAAAAACATTCATATATTATAAATGTTTATTTAAGTTTTTACGATTAAGAAGATAAAACGTCACTTTGCATAAATTTATTTCAATATTTGGAAAAAAAAAAATTTTTTCGTATCGTTTTAGTGATCAAGTAATACTACAAGTCATAGATTGATTTATTTCGACGTGTTTGAAATATTTTGGTAAAAACTTGACGGAAGCCATCCATGTGGGTGTTACATTATGTAAGTTTCTTAAATGTTAAAACTTGTTTACTATATTTAATAAGGCATTATTCGTACATACTAGTTTAATCAAGATTTACGTCCAAATGTCAATTAACCGCAAACCATATTACGCTTGGAGTAAAATTCACAATTAAATATCAAGGATAAGGAATTTTTTAAAGCGATTATTTGTGACAGTTTTAGTGAGATGACGATTTGGCTTTGTAGTAAATGACAAGCTTTGGGAACACATTTAGTAGCTGTGCATCCTATAGATGGTCTTAAATTGAATGACGTAGATATAACTGACTGAATCTGACAGCAAGTCTTACCCATAAAATAAAAGTCACCCAGCGTGCTATGGAGAGATCCATGCTCGGAGTGTCGCTAAAAGATAGAATCCGAAACGAGGAAATACGCAGAAGAACTCAAGTAGTGGATGCTACCCAACGAATAGGCACACTCAAGTGGCAATGGGCAGGTCATATCTGTCGAAGAGACGACGGTCGATGGGGAAGAAAAGTATTGGAATGGCGCCCAAGAACTGGCAAACGAAGCATTGGCCGACCCCCTACAAGATGGACTGACGATATAAGAAGAATAGCGGGAGTGACCTGGATGCGGAAGGCGGAGGATCGAAGAGGATGGAGACTCATGCGGGAGGCCTACGTTCAACAGTGGACGGACACAGGCTGATGATGATGATGAGATATAACTGGATGGAACATGTTCTCTGGAAGCTGCAAGAGAGCATTACGTATTATATTTACTTTATGGAATTCCAGGCTGTCTTTATCGTGTATGGAGCTTCGGAATTTGGTGCTATGCTGAAACAAGGTTAACACCTTGGTAACTGATCATTTCATGAAGACGATTCATGATGCTAATGGCTAATCCGGTCTTATTTTAGGGCGCATATGAAAAAGAAGGTTAGATAGCGAAATAGTTAATTAGTAATTATATTATACGTTCACTTGAGATTCAATTAATTATAACATTCAAAATGAATTATATAATTTTTACAAAATTAAATTATATTTATTAGAAACCAAAGCTCATATAAAAATAAATTTGATAGTATAAATCGCTGGGCACATGATATTAGTAATTTGAGCCTAACTATTTATATAAATATGCAGAGCAATTATTTACATAAATATTCAGAGATCATGCTTAATTTTCTTTAGCATAGCTTAAGATTGTAACAGTTAATGTGTGTCGACCAAGAACTGGAAGTTTCCAAAGCTCCTCCCTTTATGTCACTTGTAAGCTTTGTAATGCACTCCTTCTACAATGTGAATCTCTTCAAGAAACAGATAAATATAAGCTTGCAATCTCCTCAACCCACGCTCAAACACGAATACAACACACGTTTCCCGCGTGCAGCGTCCAGCCTCCCCTGGCTGAGCGTCATAGAGTGCACTGGACATGACCGGCTGTACTCTCCTGCATGCGATTACATAAAAAGAGTATAAACGTGTTTCAAGTCCATTACAGTCTAACGAGTATATCGGTATGGATAAACTAGTAATACGTGAATTTAAAAGGTGTTGATTAATAAATCGAATAATGACTATATTAATGTTTTTTTTTAAATGCGGTTGATATAGTAAATAATATTGAAAAATAACCACTCAAATTATTTATATATTGTTGATTGCAACATATAATTAAAAGTTGTAGTATAAAGCTTTTTTTTAGTAATAGCTCTTTGCGTGTTTGTTTACAAGTTCGTATCTTCTATTATCTCATTGTACCGAAGTGACAAATACATGCATTATATCTCGCGATACTTACTGTCGGTTTAATTGAGACGTGTAATGCAACACAACTGTGGCGGCACAATATTCGGGTGAATAGATCGTTTTTTTTCTGTTATCAAGGAAACGTGAAAGCATTTTTATTGAGACGTCAGAAGGAGACGGGTCGTATCGCGATGTTTTATTACTAGAGGACACATCGAACAACTAAATATACGTGATAAAGCCAGATGATGCATCGTGAACGCCGGAGACCAGAGTCGGACCGAAGACCACCATCATTTAATGTCCAATAAACAATACTTTTCTTTAGTCATTCATATTCATTGAGTGCCATGAATATAATAAAATAAACCCGATTGGTGTGAATTTGATCACTCACCCGTAAAATTCCAGTCATACACTATTAATTAAAATTGGTGGTACACGAAAGTCGTCCCGTGAAGACCACCCATTCATAGTAAATTCCTGTATATAATAAGGACGTTTCGTGAATGTCGGGCTGTAGTCTATGACGTTGGCGAATCATCTCTCCATATGCAGAGCTTCATTGAGTGCCAAGAATATAGTAAAATACCCCTGGTTGGTGTGAATTGAATTCCTTATCCGTACAAAATGCCAATCATACCCTATTATTTTTTTTGGTGGAAGAAAGTCGTCCCGTGAAGACCACCCATTCATAGTAAATTCCTGTATATAGCCAGGATGTTGGATGAGAATGGTGGCTGAAGTCTATGACGTTGGCGGATCACCACCCATATCATAGCTAAATTCCTGTATAAAATAAGGATGGTCTTAGAATCCACACATGAGACTTCAGAATTACTCATCATCTATTGGTATTCTCCTGTATGTGTTTACATAAAAAATAAAGCAATAAAGTTGTCTTTTTAAATACGTAACGTCTAGCATCTGACTATAAAGGAAAATTTAAATATTATAAAAAGTAAAAATATATACCTAAATAATTTTTATTTATTTTTTCTTCATCCTTGCAACTCTATCTGTCTCCCTCTCCCATCATTCCCTGAAAGTTGTCTTACAAAAATAGGTTACGTCTAGCATCTGACTATAAAGGATTGGTTTTAGCAACATTATTAAATCTAAAAATCCATTTTCGGTCCTAAACCATTTTTTTTCAGCATAACCACTACAATTCTATCGAATCTCCCTCTCTTATCATTCCCTGAATGAAACACCCCTCCAAAATATGGGTTACACCACTTGCAAAGTACTATCGCAGCGCAATTATCTCTTAACAAGTGAAGGATTGAGAAAGGCTCGTAATAGAGAAGTTATCTTACGTGGTCCATGTAAAAACAAGGTAAATAAATAAATATTTATAATTTATAATGGATCTCAAAGTGAATGCTGTAAAAATTGAAGAAAAAAAATATTAAGTATATTTTGTAAAGAAAATCGTGTTCCACTGATGTCGATGTCTTTTCAGGGAGATAAAATATTTAATTTAATTTTGTAGTTGGATCAAGAATTTCCATTGATCACCCCAATTTTAGGTATACTCGTATCATAGAGGTCAAATCAAATATCTTTCAGATCATAGTCTAATTGTCAAAAGCGAAATAATACGAAGAAGAAATGCATTGAAGCATCAATAGTGACCTTCCGTTCGGCCCTTTTGTGCTTGCCGCTGCAGTGTGACACATTAGCTCGTATTAGAGTCGGTGGCTTTAATCAAGGTGTCGCAGGCTGGGGTCATAAATCCTAGCTCGCGAGAGACGCTATCTCCGCTGGACCTCTCACCGGTGACGCTGAACGAGCGATAGCCACCAGCAGCACGAGCAGCCGCCCCAACTCAAACATAAAGCTTGGTGCTCTTCTTATGTCAACCAGCATCATCATCAAAACCTGTCATCACTGTGATCCTGAACATCCAACACGAGAAGGAACATCACTAGTTACCTCAGTAGATGCACTTACACTTGTATCAGTCTTTTGTAATTCACTAGTATACTCCTGTTGCACGAAACCATTGCTATGTATCTATTATTTCATTTATATATTATTAATTTATTAATTTCAAAAGAATAATATGTAATTGATTTGAAAAATACATTACCGGTAATTGTTATTTCATATATTTATAAGAATTTTCTTATTTATGAATGTGGTGCTACATTAAATAACTTCTTAGGTTTTCACGGCCAGATTTGATATTGTGGCTTAATAACGCTCGTAAAAAATAATCTGACACAAACTCACAACTCAATCACAAATAAATAATCAATCCTGAAAAAGACCCATGCAATGGCGGTTGAAATATTGGTTGACAGAAATTCGCCACAAACGGCTAAACCCAAAGGCCACAATATGGTGCTACATTGTTTACTTATTACGCTTTTACACGTTTACAGTCTTCTAGCAAGTGAAACAATGCTCAGTGTGATCTATTTTAAAACTAGGTATAAAATACTAATATATTTTTTTGCAAAAAAATTAATAAATGTATACTTTGTGATATTTCTTTACTGAAGAATAAAATATTTAAATACACAAGCCGTTCTCACGCATATTAGAAGCTCTTCAAATACGTTTAGTAGTAAATATACGTAAAGTATTATTAGAAAACTACTTGGCTTGCGTAAGCTGACATTACAATAGCCCCGCGCACGTACTTTATGTAGAGTAGTGCGTCAAAAATATACTTTAAAGCGAAGGATGATTAAGTTGTTACCATTTGTCCACATATTATTTATGTTGTGTGTGCGAGTAAGTTGTGCCAACATCCCCAGACGTGACACCCAACAATGGTCTGCTAAGCGTCCTCTAGCGACCAGCCGTCCCACCAGTCTTTACTGAAATGATGTACCAAACATCACTCTTCAGTCATGAGCAACCATTCAAGATCTTTTCACTTACTTTTCAAAAGTTAAATCAAGTAAATCTAAGTAAACGTTAAAGGATCATAACATGAATACACGACAAAGTTTATGATGTTTTTTTATCTTCTCGGTTTTATATAATTTTACAGTACAAATTACACACAGTCTTTTAACCCTTTCATTATGTCTCGGTGGAATACAAATAGTACTGTCAATTATAAAACTAGTATTTCAAGCATAAATGTACTTATCTGGTCTATTTTCATATATCTTATATTCTTGTATCCCTTAGCTATCAGATGATGCATAAAAAACTATTCTAAGAATGTCAACGGTAGAGGAATCTTACACGGCGTATATCGGATACGATGCGAACAGGTTAAGGCGTTTATGAGGACTTTTACCGTGTATTTGACTGAATGTACAACGCATATAATTATATGTAATTTATAGTTATATTATACATACTCGCATAGTGTATTTTGTTTCCAAGACGAAGTTGAATCAATAATACAGTAAATTATTATTTTTAGCGATATTTAATAATTGCACCACTGTAGTGTTGTAATTAATGAAAAAACATACGCTTATCTATCAATTAAAAATCGAAAACTTATTTAATAAATAGTATTTCAGGGAAAACTTATTGCAATATTATTATTAACTGCACTGTATAGCTATATTCTTGAAAATATTAAATTTCGAAGAAGAATTATAAATTCAGACGTAAAACACTGACCAAAAAATTTATCTCCCCACCACAATTCAACTCTAATATATAAAAGAAATCGATATTACATTTTACCTAGTATCATTGTTTATTTGTATACTTGGAGACCAAGGTTTCGTATTTGATGAGAATTTCTTTAGTTCTTCATATGTATACACTTACTGTAACCAATTATTGAATTATATAAATTAAAAACATTATATATAAGTATGTACTCGTATATATGTATGTGAGTCTCTGCTTTTCTTGTCCAACTGCCTACATGATGTCAATTCTACATGAAAGGATTATGATAAAAATTTATATTGACATCAACACGATGTAGCCCTTGCTAACTGGTACCGAAAACCTCGATAAACAATCTTTCGTCTCGTATTTTTGTCGCTTGCCACACAATTATGTGTATGGCCACATGACATGTCATTCCGCGTGGTCAGACACATGTAATTTTTTTTAACGTAAATATAATCTGTGCTTCTAAAAGAAAGTGTTTGTCTGCTGACCTGCTCCTCATACTGCCCCTTCGCGACGTAATAACGCACCTCTTTGAGACAGGAGGATGTTAATATATTTTTCAAAGTTGGCGACCCCTTTGGCCTCCGTGATACTTCTTCCCGAGCGGGGTTCTGTCTTGGGCAAGTTGTCAGGCGCGGAGGCCGAGGTCGCGGGCCGCGGCCCACACGCGGCCCCCGGCCCCATAAGTGTGCGAGCGGAGATAACTACTCGCGAAGAATTCCCCTTTTATCTCGAGCTCTGCAAAGGCCAAATGTATGCACGAGACACAAACCTTGCAGCTTTCATACAAAAACATAAAAAAGAATACTGCCAGACAGTGGTGAGGAGATCCTTTCAAAGAAATCTATGATCTTTTTCTTCGTGTCAACGACAGTCAAATTGATTCAGATTAATATCTAGCAACCTAAATGCCTTGTCTGTTGCCTTACATAAGGTACTAAGAGGAGCAATTAGACGTATACACGTAACGTGAGGTCTCCGCAGTTGCTCAGTAGTGAATCAATTTAATTGCTAATATAAATCATAAATATAAATGGATTTTTAAATTGTGAATTTAGCTTGTGAATAAATGTCGGATGAGTGAATATTAAAAAAAAAAATTTACACACTCTGAATATATACTATAGAGACATCTAACTTTATGATGGTAACAACGGTATAAATACAACTTATTCCCCGCAACAGTTCGGGCAGGAGATGGTCGAGTGGTCTGGGCTAATAAACATGAGCAACGGTTGGTTCCAAGGCTCGCAGGTTCGCATCTCGCGTCTGACGATATTTTTTCCGAACGAATTGATGCGTATAAAGAATTTAATGTATAATGGTATGTGTTTATTTAATTGCTCATAATTATAAAGCCTTTGAGAACAATGTAGTAACGATTTAATCAAGCTAAGAAGCTTATATATGATATAAAAGAAAAAAAATGTGAATCATTATTCCACAAATACTAAAATAACTATTGTAATATTATGTTTGAAGACATTTACAGTGAAAGGGTGGCTCACAGGATAACTTATATCTGCCACTTGGTTTCATTGGTTATATCTTATCAATGTTAAAAAATTGCTACTATAATATTACTCGTAGATAAAGTTATCATACCGATTTGTACACCATTGATATTTTAGTTGTTGATTAAATGCGTCTGACATTAGTACATCCAGCTTCACGGAAAAATGTTCCTTCATCCGTTTACGTTCTTATTTATAACTCTACCTTGCTTGTATGGGACCTCTTTATAATATATTAAAGTAAATGTATGAGAAAACAGTCGCACTTTTATATATGTATTGCATTGTTGCTATAATTCAAAGTAATTAATATATTAAAAAGCTTTCGTTGGGATTGGAACCCGGTGCTGTTGCGTGGCAATCGTCCTCTTTGAACTCTCGGCACCTCCCCGAGACACAATAATCGGCCGGCATTGAGTCGGATTATCCCGCACCGGTTTCATACTCGGCCGAAACAAATGTGACATTTTATTGAAGTGTATTATTTTTTTAATCGCGACACATAAATCTTGCGAACTGGACTCTTCTCGCGCCCCCGAAACAGCAAAACGCGTCCAGTAAAAAAGTGAAATAAAACCTAATATTACTAAAGATCAGATCTCATTGTCTTTATGAAATACTCCATAGCCTTCGATGCGATTTTTAGTGGATTTGTGGATAATGGATGGAAATTTTGTTAGAGCCTTTTTAGACCTCAAAGCTTTTAAGTAAATGGTATTTTATAAAGTTATTTTCATACCTAAGTTTTTTTCTATATTCACTCCGTGGATATGATCGGCACAAATTTTAGCAATAAAGTACTGTCAGTCTAAACTTACAAACAGTTTTCTCTAATGATCTTATATACAGGTATGTGACAATAATAAGAGAAAACTGATGTTATGTACACTCATATAAGGTCGCAACAATATAAGCGATCAACGTAAATACCATTAATACAATCGTTTAAGGATTAAAACAATAAATTCTACACCATTTTGATGTTTTATAAGTCAAAGGTAACCAATTAAATAACATTATGAAATGGAGCTTAGATATATATATAAATAATTTAGAATTTTTATTAGAAGTTGATCTTAAATATAGTTTTGATAACACCATTGCAGCTCGTAACGGTTGCTTTAATAACGTAAATTAGTACCATAAATTATTTTTATTCTTTAAAATATATATTTTTTTAGTATCATCTACAAGCTAAGTTGATATTGCGTAATAATAATTATTTATACGCAGCTTTCTCTAAATAATAAGGCGGTAATTCACATGTTTAAACCGTCTGATGGGAACATTGGAGGAATCGAGCCGGACGTTTTTCGATCGTAAAGTGTTGATTTTACCTCCGAAGTCGTAGCTTTAGCATTGGAACATTCTCCGTACACCCACGTGACACAGAAATGTTACAATAAAGTTACTGAAACATATCTACGAGCATATTGTTCCCGTTTATACTGTGGTCAATTTATAACTCGATCGTTCGTCTGAAACAAAGCTAGTAAACAAAAATGCAATGATTATATTTTAAAAAACCTTCTTGTAGTTTGATATAAAGAAGTATCACATCAATATAATCAAGCTGTTCTGCTTAAAAAAAAATCTTTACTTGATTATTCTCATAGTAATATAAGATTTTTGAAAAACCTTTCGCTTATCTTACATCAAAACTTATAAAATAAATTCTTCTAAGTGAAAATATGCTTTTTATTTTGTTAAATATAGTTTATATGAGAATATGATACCGGAGAATATGCGGCACCAGTGTGGGGTCGATCAGCCCACTGTAATCAAGTGGATACTGCCCTGAATGATGCATGCAGAGTCGTCACAGGCTGCCTCAAACCAACACCCATTTCTAAACTATACCCCTTGGCTGGTATCGCACCACCGAACATAAGACGCAAAGTCATATGCGCCGAAGAAATGCGTAAGGCAATCAACCAACCGTCCCACTGCTTGTATAATCAGATACCCCCAAGAAGTCTCGAAGCAGCTTTCTGAAATCCACACAACCTCTCACATCCGGCCTTGAAAATGAGAGACTCCAACTCTGGCAACAAATCGCACCAGAGGATTTCATTACTCCAAAGGAAGGCCTCCCAACTGGCAAGAGCCTTGACTGACCCTAAACAGATTAAGAACCGGAGTTGGTAGAACAAAGGACAACCTCGAGCGGTGGGGAATGCTTCGGCAGGGAGAGACACTATTGTGCGACTGTGGAGACCTGCAGACCGCCTCACACCTACGATGCTGCTCCATGTGCCCAACAAGTTGCACATCTCAGGACCTAATGCTGGGCAACACACGAGCTATCGATGTTGCCAGATATTGGGAAAAAATAATTTGACGTCGCTGACACGAAGAAGAAGAAGATTTTGTTAAAAAAAAAACTAAAAAGTTACTACTACGTTTTGTTAAATACATTTAAATGCTAGAAAATGTTAATTTAACTGTTAAATTTTCAAAAATGTACTTAACTTATGATCACTATCAGTTTGAGGAACTGATTATTATTTTATTAATCATTCTTATGATTTTTTACTGTATAATTAAATGCTTTATCGCATACATCACTTTGTATGTTCCCATGATTAATCATCGTAATACCATAAACCCTTTTTGCAATAAACAATCGTCATACAATTGAATAGACCATTTGTGTTTATTTATTTAAAGAAGATAACCACGTGTTAAATCAATCAATGCTAAACGAAAACCTCAAGACACGACAAAGTTAACCGCAAGCAATCGGTAGACTACCATTAGAAATGATCGTAAGTCAATACAACTGATATATATTATTCTCAAGATATATGAGTGTGGTTCATGTCTACGAAGAAGGATGCCTACTGGTAATTGTAGAGCGCAATGTGAAAAAAAATCTTTTCTTTTGGGTTTCGTACTCCTGGTAGCCTGATTCGATCGCCCCGCATGTCGCACGCTCTTCGGAGCCTCCTAATGCGCTATGAGCATTACCGCAGTCACATAGAGAGCGTGGTCGTTCTTTCAGAGCTGACAATCCAGGTATTTGCTTTGGCATACCATCGCGCACCCGGGAATGGACTTCACTGGAAATATACCAAATTAAGAATGAATTAAGGCAATTAAATTAAAGAAATGGCAATTTAATTTAAATTTAAAATGCTTTCACTATTTGATTACGAAAGCTATAGCTGCTGTAATTGAGCTTTATTTTAAAACGCAACGTTTAAATACTCGTCCTTTATTAAATTTATAATTAAACTCATGTTTTACTAATAAAAAGCTATAGGAAATTCGTATATAACGGCAATAGCAGTCAAAATCGAATATGTCTGTAAATATTAGAATATTTAATATTGTAAATATTTAATAACAATAAATATTTATTTATTTACTTCGTTTTTACAAAGATGTTGTTGGGTATGGCCTCTGTTAAGGGGACTGCAGTTTCGACTAAATCTATCCTCGTAGTCTTCCTAAATCCATCACTGTGAAGAGACGACTGAGCTGCATAATACTTTCGTAAGTGGTCGAATTTGTCTCTTGACAGTGAGGCTACGAGTTAGTCAAAACTGCAATCTCCTAAACAGAGGCTATAAGCAACGAGATCCATGTAAGAACAAAGTAAATGAATAAATATTTATAATGGATCTCAAAGTATCTTGAAAACATTGAATAATGTAAATATTCAATTTTGCATGAAAGTGGTAAAATTAAAATTTAGGAACTTCTAAAACCGATAAAAAAGGCAAGTATGCTATCATGGTTCACATTAAAAAAAAAAAAATTTAAGCATACAGGTAAGCTTACATTAATTCATTGTATTTTATATTATTGTATATATATAATTTATCCTTCATATAAGTACTCTTTTTAATTATTATACAATTTTACTTATTATTATAACATCATATTTTTATTGCATAACAGAGACTGTTTCGCAATTTACGTGATAATTCAAATTAATTCTAAAACAAAAGCTCAATGAATCGCTATCCAGAGTGCTCAATCACGTTCATTCGCACACATGTTTCAGTTTGCTTTATCTTCTGTAATGTTAAACAGGACGCCAGTTTCGCATTACGCCGCCATCGTTATAGTTATACCTTCCTTCATCGATCGGCAGGTACGTCGATGCGATTACTAGTGAAGCGATGATAATTATTGTGAAACAATCTGGACGGAGCGTTAACTTCTAACACCCGATGACGAGAAAGGAATGTGTCGACATTAAAATCTGCAGCAAGCTTGCAAGCGGCTGACCGACGCCGACTAGAACTTACAAAAGCTGACCACAGTGCGCCAGGGTGTGCGCGATCAAGTTTCCAGTCAAAAAACAGAGATTCTCTCATTTTTTTTGCAAAACAATGTTTTGTGCTTTATAATTCAAGTTATATTTAAAATATTAATATTATGGCTGTTAAATGTTTCACAAGAGTATCGTAAAATTTTAAGGAAAAATATTATTTCAAATTATTGACAATATGAGGATTTGCTTCTGCTTCGTGGATTTGGTGGATTGGTTTGCAGCAACGAAATCTTGCATCTCGATCTCCACTCTTCTGTCCTCTTCAGCTCAGCATAAGAGCTACAACTTATTTCCTCGCACACTTGCTGCAAATACTCCCGTCTAGGCCACCCTCTATAGTTTCTACCCTCAACCATCCCTTCCACAAAGTCGTGAAGAAGACTATCGTGACGCGTGATGTGATCGATCAATCGGGCTCGCCTCTATTCCTTGATTATGCTGAGAACCTCATTGATTTCAAGAATTTGCTAAATATAACTATTTTCTTTCGGTACATTAACTGTGCAACTTTTACTATTCAATTACTCGTCTTACACTTTTTTCAGTCAACAATATTGATTTTATTTAATCATTTATAAAAAATCTGTAAATATATAAAACTATTTTTTTTTTACTCAAGTCCTAAACGCGTATTTATAATAATGTATTATAGTAAGTAAAGCGTTATTTTAGAGATGTATTTTTTTTCATATTCTTTCTAGTTTATATAAAAAAATCTATAGACGTAGTATAGCTGGAACATATGGCCTCCAAAAAGTACTAAAATATATTTCTGTCACTTGCTATTACCTTAGCCTTGTTTAAAACCATTTCTGCATGAGTTTTTTCTGCAGTTGCAGCTGTAGAATATGAGTCATATATAAGCATTTAGATATCTGCATTTTTTAAGGAGATTAATTTACTAACCCAAAAATTCTGAGTTGTGCACAATTTAGTCCAAAAATGGAGAAAATGTATCAAAAACAACTCGCTCAAAGTAATTTAATATCGAGTGTTGCGTTTGCTTAACTTATGCTAACACTATCTGACTAAACTGTGGAAGTGTGTGCTTGCTTACAAAGCTTTACGTATAATAACCGAGAGTCAATATCGATTATTTGGACCAAGTGATATCATGATTTAGTTATTAATCTGAATTATGTTGTTTAACTGCCGGCCATTACCATTAATAATGAAGTGAATAAATAAATACGTAATGCAAACCTTCGGAAAGCGTGACATTCATCTGAATTCCACGACCAAGTGCACATTTCAATCGCGTTATACATCTATGATCATGTTATTCTACTAGCTTAGAAACTATTTATTCTATTAAAATAATAATAATTCGTTAGTTCTCTCTTAAAATCTGTTCATTCAGATTAATCTTTTAGAAATTAATTTGAAGCAATACTTCCTTTCGATCAACAAACGTGTGTTCTTCAACTTTTCATACTGAACACTAGAATGTATAGCTTTCTTATTCAACTATTGTAATTAATGCTTCATATTTGATTGATTTAATTAGTTTATTGACATTTTACGTTTATGATCGAATATATTATTGCAGAGATCAATTCGTTACCAGAAAGCATTCTTTTTGTAAACTTGAAATAGCTTCGATAAAAGTTTTCTTGACCGTCCCTGATCCGGAGCTTCTCTCGGCCCCGAGCTTTTATTCAGGGCTTCGAAATAGTTTTAATAAATGAGGCTTCTTGGAAGATGAGCTCCCCCTGCGGTGGCCGCCCCGCCCTCCTCCTCTGCCGCAACAGCCTTCGCATTATGTAGAACAGTAATTACGGTCCGAGCGAGATGGCGACACGTTTCCCAACAGGTGCTCGTCGGTGCGTCCCGCTCCCACTCGCGCCTCGGCTCTGTCGGCCATAATTCCTCAATCATATTCTAATTCTAATTTATTCAAGTAATACGCGTTTAATGCCGCGGTAATCTAGCGGCGATAGTTTCCAATTCTTTTGTGTTCGCTTGTAGTAATTGATTAATGTAAATTCGGAAATGAAATAATTTATGAGTTTTTGAGGACGTTAAACATATTTTGTTGAGTTAATTTCAGTCACACGCGACCAACGACAATAGCAACCAAGCTGCGAATCTTGTTCTACCGCCAAAGCTAAACAACATTTGGACACAGATCGAAATTCTGGTCAAACCCTATTACTTGACACGTGTCGTTGGTTGAGACTTTAAGTTCCTAGTAATCAATCGATCTCTTTAAAAGTGTTGACAAAATCACCCAAACAATTCCTACATAATACAGCTCCCCTCTCTTTAGGAACATTTGGAAACCGTATTTGTTCCCAGGTGGACATGAGCATAGAAATGTCTTGAGACAAGGCATGAACAATACCACCTAACAGAACTGTGTGATTGAAAATATCTGGTCTATCTCAAATCTCTCAAATGATTTCGACATATGGAGCATTATTTAGAATTTTTCAAAAACATTTTTTTTTGTATATTAGTTCATACTACAAGCAACAGCTTGTAGTAAGAAACTATATTAATTTAAATTTTAATAAATAACTTATTACAAACATTTAGTTTTATTTCAAAATTTAGTTTTAAGTAATTGTACATGTTTCGGACTCAATCAGGTTTGTGCTGAGCAAAGTTCAATTGATTAAATTTAAAAATATATTAATAATCACTAAGAGAATGAGGTAAATTATGCGATTCCTTAAGAGACTGCAGGTTGTTTAAAAGTTAAAGGAGGCATTACGTATGTTTTCAATGTTTTTTGCTCAAGGGAATCATACATTTTATTGGATAACATTACGCGCAAGTACATAAATTTTCCAAGAATAATTATGTGACCAAGACTAATCATCGTAAATTATAAATAAATATAAAAATTCAACTTTAATGATGGCTGCATTCCCAATTTAATTTACATATCGTCTGTACATCCACATGCATCGTAACATTTATAACACCGTAACATCCAGGCAAAGAGGTAAAGCGATCGCTTACCGTGCCAAAGCTTGTGTTCAATCCCCGATAAAGCTTATAAATAAATAAAATATCCAAGCTGTAAGCTTTATAGACAATACACAGAGTCAATTACATAATTAAAAACAATTATATACATAAACTCTAACTATTTGTGAACGCTGATTTAAATTATATATAGAGATGTTGGAAGATAAATGCACCACATGAAGCGCTTTTTTTTTAAAAATGCAATCGTCATATTTAACAAACAATTGTCTAATAAGATTTGTAATCACTGTCAATCAGTATTCTCCTGTATGTGTTTCCTTTAAAAACATCGCGATTTATTTTTAAAGTAAATAAATTGATGGTAACGTTTTCTTGTTGTTGAACGCAGAACTATATTATAATAATGTGATTTGTAAATTATATTTAAAAAAGATAAATGATATGGTAAAATTTGTAACGATAAGCTCCAAATACTCGTAAGATAGTTTATTAATAATTAAAATTTTAGATGTATCACATAAATTGCTATTAGAGCATCAATAAGTCTTGTATGGACGGAGTTTTCGATTTTATTTCAAATAAGGTTGAAAGCCTCTGATATGTAACAAGTTGTAATGAAGGTTGCCATCTCCATCAGTTGAACAAAGTAGAGTAAAAAACGTGAATAATATTATGGGTCGGGATGTAAGAAAATGCCAGCGCACATTGATTTTTATCCATTTACGCTGTAATTAATGTGGAATAAAATCCTAGAAAGGTTATCAATCATTCGGATATTTCACAGATCCACCGCCGACGAGAATACAGAATGCTCGCTCCGTGGTCACTAGTCTTTAGTCGCTAGTCTCTAGTCACTAGTGCCCAGGCATGGAACGTACAAAGTACTGAGTTAATAGTCTGAGTCATACCTGCCACGCTTACCTATAATTAATCACTGTTCTTGAGCTCTAGATATATTTTTGCAACTGCGACTGTAAGTGGATTTTTAAACTTCAATACACTTTAATAATAAATAATAATAAAAACACTGCATGTGTATCTGAAATATCAAGCATTTTTTTTCGTAATAAAAAACGTAAATATTTATTGAAATTGCTTTTGGTGGATTTTAGAATACATTTCAAATAGAAGATCCATCGATGCCAATATTTAGAAAAATAATATGTCCATACAAATCCGCATCAAACATCATCGTATATGACATTTCTCTCATTACAGAAATGTCGACTTATACGAAGCGTATATTTTGGCCGCTCGAAAGCTGCTACGTTTCAGTTGGTGTGTTCTGAAATTATAATCCTAGAACAAAGCGTCTGTTTTGTAATATTGATAATTATTTACCGGTAAAATCCGACAAAAAATATTCGAAGTCGTAAAAATCGTTGATGCAGCAAAAACTGACGACCGTGGTAGAATATTACGAACCGGAAACCGGTCCAACAAAAAATAGTCTAGCGGCGAGTAAAAAAATAATTATTTAAAGGGGACTACGGTATGGAAAAATAATATTTAATGGATTCCCTGAAATTATAAGGTTTGATATTTTGTCAATGGTCCCTAAATACACATAATTGATTTATACTTTTACGAAATAAAATTCATATTATTTTGTATTAGTCGTACAATGATTATTATTTTAATTTTAAGCTTTGGACCTTTGATGATTTTTTCAATAACCTTTACAAGTGATATTTTTATTAAATATTATTTTTATAATTAAAGATAATTAACTTCAGTTATATTGTTTATTACCAACGTAGACTTATAAATTCAATAATTGATAATGTATTAAATTAGAGAAAAACAGTGGATTTAACGTTTAAATCACATACACGTGTAAAAAAAATCCTTACAAAAAAATATATTTTAAATTTATGACAAGTGAATCTTATAAAAACAAAAAAGAGCTGAAATATGTATACATTTTTAGACTCGATAAAGTAGTGTAAATGGATCAGTTTTCAGCTTCAAGTGTAATGAACAAGACTTAGTTTTAGTGTCTGCGGTATCTAAACTCAACCGTTTATTTCTCTATTATTATTAATTGATGAATAATTTTTCATTACATATAATATTATTATAGATTTTTACTAAACAATTACATAAAAAATACACTAATATTTAAAGTAAAGTACCTAACTATCGAGTTAACATCTTGTTCTTTCAAATAAACCCAATACTCTCATATTTATTTGCCATCACTTTACTTACTACTCGTATCTATATGGTATATTTTATAATAATACGATTAAATGTTTAATATAATGTCGACATTGCTTGTACACAGCTGTCGTTCTTATTGAATCACGAGCGTATCGATTTAAATATCAATTGTTTGAACAAATTCAATTCAAGCAGAATAATCATTAAAGTCTGTTATAATTCCATTATCTCTACGATCTTCCAGGGTAATTACTCGTCTCCGGATAAGGCTCGCCTGAGCCGGTAACAGGCGTCGAACTTTTTATTTTCACATAAATGTCTTCATTATCATTCTGAAATGTTCTCGATCGTCTTCGTATTCTTCAGGGTAATTGTACTTCACGTCATATATCCGCTCCCCGCTTCGGATCAACACACATCCCTTTTTGCTCGAGACAGCGAACCGAGGGGCAGTGGCGCGGGTGATTAGAAAAAAAACGACAGTCAAAAGCAAAACTTTAATGACCTCCACTTGTTTTATAAATCTTCGTTAGTAAAATTGTATTTAAAATATGATTTGCGGCTCTCTGCATCACTTGCGACGGGTATGCACCTCAAATGCGATTAATTTAGCTTGATTTATCGTTTTAGCATCGCAAATATGTTTTTTTATAACTTAGGTTAAAAATATATAAATATCCAATAAAATTTCTACAACAGATTAAAGTTTTTGTTATATTTAAATGTTACAAAAGTGGTAATTATCTTAACGTTATATTTTAAATATATATAAATACATTGACCATTGTTTTAATATCACTTTGAGCACTGTTTTTATTATTGTAAGACCCTGGGTTCGTTTTCAATGAGAGCTTTGTTAATTCTCACATGCATGGTCATCATCATCATCATCAGCCTGTGTCCATCCACTGTTGAACGTAGGTCTCCCGCATGAGTCTCCATCCTCTTCGATCCTCCGCCTTCCGCATCCAGGTCACTCCCGCTATTCTTCTTATTTCGTCAGTCCATCTTGTAGTGGGTCGGCCAATGCTTCGTTTGCCAGTTCTTGGGCGCCATTCCAGTACTTTTTATGCATGATCATATTTACAGCAAAGTGATTAAATTCAATGTTACCTTATAAAAACTCAAATGCTTTTAAGTATTACTCAAATAATTAAACGTGTATATTTCTCGTCATTACGTTAGCGTTTTCTTTGAACAAACATTAATAGTGCGTTACTCGCTATAATGACATGCTTATTTACGACTATTACCGGTTTGGATAAGTATACTGTAAATAAATACAGAAGTTGCCACCATCCAAGGAAACGATTTTTGTAATTATTGCACCCTAGTCACTGTCTCTGCGATAATTAACGTTTCAAGTAAACGGGAAAATATACATATAAGTGTGGATTTTCTCCCACGCACTGAAAATTACTGCAGCATGCAATGGGCGCACATATTATACAGCTTAGTACCGATTTCGCTCTCCCGCGAAGGAAATTTCACATTAGTAGTTTGTCGCTTGAACATTGAACATGGTAATGCACGGGAAGACTTTTATAATCGCGTTTCTCGAACGCACTGCACTGCACTCGTCCTATGAAGGCCTCGGAAGACCTGATCTGATGTTCTTCGATCCTCGCTTCTCGGCAACAGGCGCAAGGCCGGGACATTCATTATAGCTACAACTTGACTCTTCAAATGATCGCAGCCATTTTCAATAATGCGAAAGGTAATAACAGGCCGAGCACGTAGTCGGAGAGTACACCGTCGTGCCTAATGCGTGTAATGGAAGCGACCGGTCAGCCCACGTCATCTGCGAACGCGAACTGCCGACTCGTTCACATCTAATTACGTCTTCATTTCCTACAAAACAAACACGAAAAATCATCAACAAATGCAGCGTCTCAACATAAAATATAAATCATACGAAAAGGAGTATTTATTTTTTGTTTAACTAATTTATAGTGTATGATAATTAATCTTGCGATCTCCTTCCGTCCTACTTATTTTATTTTAATCGCGCACATATCATTCCTTCTGTATACTTACGACCGGATCATAATGCCTTTTAAATTGTTTCATTCGAACGTTGCATTAATTTCAATGTTTTTTTCAACGTGGATGAAAATTCTTAGAATTTAAAATTAACAATGCGTAAAGTATGATGGTTTCCTCTCAAGCAACGCGGTCGTGTTTATGGCGATGCGTATAATGCTGCCGTCAATAAAATGACATTAAATCAATAAACATTACTACAAATATAGTTACTTGAGAAAAACTTGAATTCATGAATCTTAATGTTAAATAGATACAAATCCACTATTCTTGTCGTAATGAAGACATTATTAGACCGGTTTCGCGAAGTGACAGTCAAGTCGGTAATGGATGCTTTGTCGCAATTACTAAAATCATTTTTTAAATCGTTACATTGTATTAATTTGGCCATTTATTCGAAATGCGAAAATAATGTATTTAGATTTAAAAATATATTGTTATCGCACCGGATGATATATGAGAGTTTTGCCTTTTGTGTTTGATGGATAGCATAATATGTTTTATTCAATGATTCCTTTCATATCTCGTTTCAGTAGTCGCTCAGATAAAGGCTCGTGGTCTGACTTCCCAGGTCCGACCTGCAACAATCTATTCCATACAAGTTGCCACAACTAGTTCTGCTACCATTCCATCCGTTTATTTATAAAATATTCGAATAAATAACGAGCGAAAAATATATTATTCCAAAGTCTGAAAGGTCATTTAAAATATATCACGAGACTCGAATAATATTTCATTTTTAAACATTCAGATTTTACATTATTACAATTATATGTAAAAGTAAACAAGAGAATGTCCACTACTTGTAGAATATTGATCTATCATTTATTATTTATTATTTTCATCATCGCGAAAATCACGAAGCAAAAAAGACTAATAACACTCACTTTTGTAGTTGCTCACCAAAACTGTTACTTAAAAGAAAGAGTTTACTTTTAACCATAAAATAATTTCTAACTGCTTAGTTATGATAAAGCGCGTATTTCTTTGTAACCCGGAAAAACAGGTTTACCTGCTATGAAATAAGGACGAATTAATCAGTACCCCAAATATCAGTCGTAATAAATAAAGGTGACTTTAAAATTATACAAAAATTACAGAATATTAAGATTGCATTCATAAACAAGTTCACATACTTTTGTTAACACTAAGAAATTATTTTCTTTACATTGTGGTTGAAGTTGATGTTAAAGTACTATAATACAAAGTAATAAATATGAAAACATATCATTATTACAAATACAATATCTTCATTAGTGAAAAGATAGAATTGCGTAAAATTGTGTTGCATATATTTTTTTATTTTTTTTATTTAATCAAATATAAAAAGATACATTTTTTACATAGTAATTTACATTCCAATCTTTTTTTTTTTTTTCTTTTTTTTTTTTACATTCGCCTACCACTTAAAGATAAGATCTTGTGTGTGGCGTGGGTTTTCTCTGTAAAATTAACTGATTCTACAGTGCTCGTACTTTTTTCATATACGAGTATTAGCGTTATGTTCCGCCACATGCTAAAGAATTACCAGAGATACAACTATTTATAAGCTCATAATTGATGAGAAAATAATATTTCTTGTTTATGATCTTCACATGCTCACATAAAGAACAAAAAATATGCTAAAAAAATGCACAAATGCGTTAACTTCATGGCTTCGTAATCATTATTAAATGTTATGGTTACATTACCTTTTTATTATTTATTTATAGTAATGTCAATGATTTTTCTTCTGTTTACATTTTTTATTTATTTGGGTTTGTATACACTTAATTACAGTATTGAGTTCGTCCTAGACATTTTTTTTCTGAAAAAAAATACATACAGGTTTTACTGTTGAAGCACTATTTTTGTGGTGAATTTGATGACAAAATTATATCTTTATTGTATTATATATAATATTTTCAATATTTGTTTTATTTAAATTATATTAAGAAAACTTCAAAAAGAAGATATTTACAAGCAATGAACAAGCCAACCAAAATATCTTAACACATATTGCTAAATTTGGACACGACTACTTCTATTGTGACATATTTAAGTTGATGTAAATTTTTGATATATCAAACAAATATATACGTAAGAGTATTTTCGTTTTTTTATCATATTATGGATAGTACATTTACGATCCATTCTCACACATGGCTTCTTAACGAAGTTGAAATAGGGAAAAATTAAATTGAGTAAATTACACTCAAAGTTCTCTTTCATTTACGACATTGAAAAACTATTGATACATTTTTTATTGAGTTTGTACTAAGCGATTTATCAAGTAGGTACATGCGATTCGTACGCCAAATACTGGCATTCAAGACATACTTGCCGGTTGCGCCATTTTATTTCAGTTCTCCTTAAACACCTTTTTATCTTAGTCCGGTTAATACGCTCTTATATATGAGCTCTAAGGATACGCTATATTTTGGTGGCGCTCATTTATCCGAGTTCGGTTCATACGCCCTTTTATCTGGGTTCACATGATACGCTATATTTTATCTCGACCGGCTGTATAAAGAAGGCCGCCTTGTCCGCATGTCCACTGTCCAGTCACCCAGCTGCTATCGAAAGAAAAGACATGTCAAACAAAAACGCCGAAAAAGTCCGCCGGAGACGGAGACATTCCCGGCTGGACACCGATAGCAATCAACAACTTACTAGCCATAAAATCCACTAATTACAGCCGTGTAGGGCGGGGGCGGCGCCCGCCTGCCACAAGAGACAACACTGTAATTTATAAGCATATATTATTTTTAATTCAATATCAATACGAGAGTCCGAGAGGGAGTCGTTAAAAGGGCAAAACGTGTCGCTCGTCAAAAAATGCACTGCTTATCAAAGTGATGAGATAATACTTTACGGATTACTTGTTGAGGTCATGCCTTTGAAGACAATACAATGAGTACTTAAGTCTAAATGTTTAATAAACAAGTCTCATACTAACCTTTATATTTTTCATTGAATAATAACTGATTTGATTTTTCCTTGCAAAAAAATGCGTACGAAATTTAAATAAAAAATATTTCAATAGTCATTATTGAGTGTAACGGACAAAGCATTGTTATACCGATTTTTACATATATAAATTAATTTGAACTCCTTCCACTCCTTAAAATGATGGTTAGTATTGTTTAACACATATTGTTGAATATTATGTATTTTAGGATTAAGCTTGTAAATAGAGTGTTTTGAAACGAATAATAAAGAAGATGTATGATTTTTATAATTGTGACAAGCTTCAACAATACATTTCTTATTAGAAAGCATTTTAAAAACGTGTTAAATGACATGATATGTGGCAAATGAATAAGGTATTTTTTAAAAATATTTATTGAAAAGTCTTAAAATTATGCGATTATCTCAGAATAAAACTTTAACATAAACTTGTACTAATTGGATTTCTTCTTTCAAATGTAAATAAAGTTGATCGGAAAGCTTTGCCTGAATGAAAATATTCGTAATGTCAAGTATTTGTTATTTATATTCTCCATTTTATTGATTTAATATAAACATATGAGAAGAAAATAATAATACATTTTTGTAAACATTTATGAGGCTGCTTAATACATAAAATATTTTTAAACTCGTGATATGCGTATGTGACGTGAAATGAAAAATCTGAAGATTAGCATCGGTTAAAATATGCCATGAAAATATTTAAGTTTCACAAAATTTAACAAGACTATTGGACGTCTTCCAATGATTACAATTTCAAACAAATTATGATCTAGTCACTAGGAAACATCTTGTTCCTAAAATATCTTTGACTAATCTACTTTCAGCAAATAAAAATTTCAGTTGATGAGATTTGGCAAGGAAGTGAGAGGAAACGTAAGTGGAGCTAAATTTAGTGCATTTTATGATGCGTATCAATTCGAACTGTTTTTTTTTTTATTGTTGAATATATTGTGCGGGCATAATTAATCGAACTTAAGGAGACCAGGTGATTAACCCGAAGCTCTCCGCTGGACTCTGGCTTAGTGATGGTTGGCTATACGCGATGCTTCACGAAGCCGAGAATTTCTCAGACAGATTTGAATGTGGTCCCTCGCTTCGCCGACACGAACGGCCGCGAGATGATCGATCGCTCAGAGCAATCGACCCGACGTCGCGGAAACAAATGACGCCTTGTCCTGTAATCGAAACTTTGTGCGCGCGCATGTGAGCCCAGGCGTGCGGTGCGCAGGCGCGATGACACCAGACTCACCCCACCCATCTCACCCAACCTCACACCTCATCACACCACAAAAGGGCATGCCATAGTGGTAAAACACTCAACTTCAATGCAACATCATTCGGGACGTTCATTCTAATACAGATTATGTTGATTCGATCAACGAAAGTTGTACATTGTTAGCGAGGTTTTTGTTTAAGCAACATTAGACGCTGCCCTTAACTTGGATGTGTCACCGTCTGTTGCTTGCCCCGTATCGTTGATTGGATTAAGCTGCTGTTTAAAAACATTGAGCTGATCATTCAATCACTTTAAAATATATAGAATCCGCGAACATACATCACATACCTGTCGCATATTCAAGCTTCCGGGCTCATCTTATCGAGATTTATTTTTTGCTTAGCATAGTTTACATGTAGACATGACATGCAGCGTTTAAAGCTGAGTGTGAGTGAGAGTATGGCGGTAATTTGTGGCAAATATATGCTCCAGCTAATGTTCAGATATGGATGGAGATAAATTTACATAATAAATTAAACATATACAACTGTTATACGACGTCAACTAAAAGCAACGGGGTTATCACCTAGCATCTTTATTTTTACAGTATTAAATTGTATTATTTAATTAATTACTAAGCCTTACTAACTATATGCTCTTATTAGTAATAATGTGAATTTATTTTTAGTCCTGTCGAAGTTGAAAGATGTTTTTTCTCTTTTGATAAAACGCGCAAAAGAAACTTGCATCTAGATCTCCATTCCTCTCGGTCCTCCGCAACCCTTTTCAGCTCATCAATGTTATATAATCTATATATGAGGTTTCACATTTACCTTCGGACAGTTTTCTTCAGGATGTTTTTATTTGAAAAAAAAAACGAATATAATTTTCATGAAACGTAAAGCTCAAGTCGTGTCGCAGCAAGGATGAATGGACGTGTCTCTCTCGTCGCAAGTCCGATAATATGTTTCAGGTGAAATAAAATAATGATGGAAGGTGAGGCTCCCATCGGTCATCCATCGTGTAGGTTCCCGTGTAAAACTAATTACAGGCTCATCTGAAAATTATGTTTTTGGTCGCTAGCGGGACTTGATACACCTATATGGCCATCATATCATGTTTTATACTGCAATATATCTCAATACCAAAAACCCGGAGGAGCTTCAAAATTTTCAAGATTTAAAAGTTTTTTTTTTTCCTAGTGTTCATGCATATTGTATGTATATTGGATCTCGTTTGATGACAGCTTAAACACTTCACGTGCTGCTTGTTGGGTTGAGCCGCCCTTTTAGGACTAAATAGTACAGTCTTTGAAGCGTCGACCTAATCATTATATTTCTTAAGGAAAACTGATAAACAAGTACTTAATTTTTCTCGGATATTATAAGTGCCTTCTTATCAAGCCTATGGTCTTACACCTTAAAAACCTTATAAGGTATTTAAGTGTTCTGATTGTAAGAATGATTTAGTACATGGCAACCGACATAACTTTCTAGCAGCAATATTTAGCGGCTTGTTATGAAATAAATATGAACAATATATAATATCTACAAATATGTATTAAATCAATTGATCTCATCCAGATATTCATTTTTTAAAATGTATTATCACTATTATCCGGTAAGTGAAAATCATCGCTCGAATATAACTTATTTACAGTCATTTATTTAGACATTTATTCGTAGTTGATTTTGTAAATAGCATTATTTGATGGTCTTTGTAATAATTATTTCAAAAAATACATTTTTGCGATAAATTAGCATTGTATTAAAAAAATTAATCTTCGCCCATTGCCTTAAAATGATTTTGTCTTCATAGGCATGATTTTATCAATATTATCTTTTAATATTCGTAAAATAATATGGTATAAAATTAATGATTAAGGGTGATGTTTTCAGCAATGCACCGTACCCAATACCGATGCATCTCATTAGAAGTTCCTCAGTCGGAATACACGCGTTCGCTTTTGTGCATTCATCGAGTCAACGCTCGCTTAAGTATTCACCGACCGCCATTTGAATACAATTGGTGCGCAAGTGTGGACCTCATAATTGTATGATTACCAGCTGCCTAAGCTGACTTCCAGGTATCCTCGGGGGATGGACTAAACCCGGCACTTATTCGGTGAAAGGATGATTCACGAAATTGGCCACATATTCAATTTACAATGGGCAATAAAAATAAAACATTGTTGACTTTTATAAAACGATTAAGTCGTTCATCAAACAAAGGTTTTAATATGAATATATTATATAACATTATTTGCCATGTATTGAATGCTTATTGTCAAATCATTTTCAGTGTTTATTGTGTTTTTTAAATATTCAAGGATTGTGTTGCAAAAACGATTTTAAAAAATGTACGTCTTTTAAATACTAATTCAATTTGTTTGAACAATAAATATTTGTTAAGGTTTTATAAATCATAAAATGCTGATCACAAACATTTAAAAAAATCTCGAATACTACACGTACCGTCACTTTAAGCCCCCATATATGTTCTTAGTTGGACATGTCTTTGCATTGACAATTACATGTGTCAGGACTATTTAACAGAAATTCGTGATGAACACATGCTTCATTTATGTGTAACATATGTGCAAAAAAGGGAAATAAATTCTCATTATTTTATTTGCACAATATTTCATTGAGATCTCACAAAATGTATTGTTATAATCCATAAATATCACCAGGTGGATCAATGACATATCTAGAATTAGTAATGGCGTATGAATGAACTGTGTGACTGCAAGCTGTAAGGACTATGTTTCATACATTAACGGATATTTGAAAAAAAAAACATGAAACGTACGCTCATTATTTCATTTGCACATAACTTTATTGAGTTCTCTCAAGTTTACGGTCATAATCGACGTTGAATATTTATTAAGCGTATTTGCAAAATATCATACGATACACAATTATTAACATCAATACGATTGAAATATTGTTCGCGAGCATGTTGTTCACGGACGTTCGTCTTTACAAATGATATATCAAAACTGCCCGCGCGGAACGCATAAATATGATCGGTGGAGTGTGCGAGTATCATCCTTCACCAGGCGCGCGAATAGGAAACACTACGCGGATGCTCGGCCGCAAATTTAACAACTGGATAATTCGCGACGCACTCGCCCTTCGCCGCTTTCCGCTTATCAGATGATTTAGGTAACAGCGTTTTACAACTAAATATTTATTCATAGCCGAGAAGACCGGGCAATGCGTCTCTCAAGCCCGCGCAAATTGTGTCCGCACCACGGGGGATCCGAGCCGGGCAAGAGTTTCTGTTCGCGCGCCCACCGCGGTCCCTAGCATTTCAAATTCTACAAGGCTGTCCGGCGTGCCTTATGAAATGGGCGCTTTTCATGACTTTCCACGAAAATGGACACACATTTCAAGACTCGTATCTCTAACAAAGAAGTGTTTGAAATAGTACAGTGTCGGTTATTAAAATACCTTGTTTGATTTTCACGAAAGTTTTCATGCATCTACGAGTATAGACCGTCTAGGCGTCACACCTTTTTAAAAGGTTTTTCTAATCGATTTTACACTTGTCAAAGATATTGTTATATATTTGCACGTACAAAAAAAACAAATTTCACTTTTAGTCCATCGATTTGAATCCAATATATTATATACAACTTCTAATAATTCCCCGAGTTCTAACCGTGGAACCAACCATGAACTATATAATATGTTCTCTAGTAGACCTCTAAGTGTAGATTTTGTTAGACAATGGTAGCTATTATAACTATTTAGTGGAAAATTACACTGGCAATGTGCTCCAATTAAGCAAAAGATATTAAATAAATCGAATAGATTATAAATGCAGTTATTTTATGTAGATAATTTTGAACATCATAATAACAATAATTATAGCTGTTATATGACGGTTACAAATTTGTGTAAAGCTCATTAAGTTTAAAAATATATATCAGTATATCATTCGCGATAAAAAGGTTGTTAAATAAACATGGAAATTTATTATAATTATATTGCTTCAGAAGCTTTTTCAAATTTTAGACACTGGAAATAGTTAGTGATAATATTTTCTCATTCGAGTATAACCGAAGAACTATGTGCTTACCGATATAAAGTAACGTCTGTTCATCGTAACCACGTATATTCAGTCTGATTTTAATCTGGGATTACACGATGATTACACAGAACTGGAGCCGATTCGCTTTCAAATGAATGAAAGCTCTCTTTTGAGGGTTTGTAAGCTGCGGGCTTGAATGCTCTGTATGAGTTGCGCTCCCCGGGGTTCGAACTTGCGGGCGGGAGCTTTTGATGGACAGCTTTCGCCGATCAGATGAATATTGGCTGATTGCACCGCAGGCAATTATTTTCACTAGGCGGAACGATTTATGCTTTGTCATTATTGTGGTTTGTTAATAACAAATTTATTCATAATTGAACTCATTCTTCATACCATTCGGATACGTGTATAATATTTTATCGCACATACAATGCCTTTCTGATGCGGCCAATATAAAAATAATAATCAAAATAATATTACCAATAACGCGTTTTTATTTGAAGACACTAAATTATGTAAGGCAAAATATATAGTTTAAATTAAATCTCCATGATGTAAAAATCAAATATTGTACAATATTTATTAAAATGATTTTTTATGCACCATCTTATTTTCACTTTCATTGTATAATCAGTTTTTTATTTTCAAATTAATCGTACTAGACTGTGAAATAAAATAATAAATAATCTCTTCTAGTCTCAATTCATGTTTTATATAGCATGTACTAATGAATTATTCTTCTTCGAGTATTGTTACCAAAAGAATATGTGACAATTTGCGGAGAATTTTTTTCGTCATGGTCTCCTGTGTGTTTTTTTGGCATATATTTTATTTTCTAATGTTATTTCTTTCATTTTTCAGGTTTCAGCCACTGATCCAGACTGTGGGGTGAATGCTCAAGTGAACTACACCCTCGGAGAAGGTTTTGGTCGTCTTGGTGAATTTGAAATTCGTTCTGGAAGTGGAGACATCTGCATTGCCAGTGACCTTGACTATGAAACAAGAAACATCTACGAGTTCCCAGTCATCGCAACTGATCGAGGTAATAATCATCTACAAATAGATTATGTATTTTTCGATCCTACTGAAAGGATTGTACAAGGTGCTATTTTTATTAAACACACAATTTTTTTGAAACGAGTACAAATTTTAGGAAATTGTCATATGTTTACCTTGTTAAACATGAATCATAGAATTGAAAACCATAGTCAATGAAGACTTTATCAATTATAATTTATGGAAGCACTAAAATTGTAAGAATATATATTAATAAAATTAAATAAACTCTCTAGTTAAGAACAGCGTTTTTTTTAATAGTGAATACACAAGGATGTTTCAATTTTTAATTCAATTATGATTCAATGTGTTTATTCTGGTTACATTCAAACAAAAACAATTTTAAAAAAATGAACACTTTTACTATGAATATGGATTTAGAATTAGTTTTATCAGGTGGTACACACTTTTATGTACCGTAACTGTTGTTTGTTATTTTTTATAAATTATTATTAAACTTGATACAGCCTAGAGAGCCAGTTACTTTTTATAATGATTTTATTCAAGCATTCACGTCTTTTTAATTCTGAGCGTCGGATTTTTTAATCATTCACCAAACTCAAACGAGACACGACCGCAATAAAAGAATCGTTCCCCGTAAGGCTATCGCTTACATTATCGCTTGTGATATATGAATATTTGCTATTCGTCCGACATCCAGATCATTTTATGGTGTTCATTTGCATAGCTATGACACGGTGGACCTACTTTGTTGTTCTCCACGAGTCACGCTCGTCGTTCAGTCGGCGAAGAACATCTTCATCCGGCGAGACCTTCTTGGGTCGCCCTCCAGGGTACGATGAAAGTTCAACCAATGTATGTCATGGCATTACGAAATGTCTTCCAATTTTAACATGCATTGTTCAAAACTAGCAGCGCGACTGTCATTGTTCGATGCTCGCATTACGGCTCTCTCAAAGCTCTTAAATATGTTAACAAAGTGCTACACGAGTTAAAATGTTGTCAATATCTAACAATCAAGAACTTCAGTATAAAATTAATATATTTTTAAATATTATTCTTATCATGATTTCAAAGGAACTTAAAAGTATCTATAATGTGTTAATGCAGTAAATATGTGGTCAAACAAAAAATCCCTACAAAAATTTATTCATCTATACTCTGATGTGTAATAAATTGGGTTTTATGCTTTACTTCTTATTTAAGTATTTTTTAACTGATGAGTTTGTGTGCGTTAACCGTTACACTTTTAGATAAATTTACTCATTTGATATGTGCATATGTGTAAGATTTTTAGGCACATAGCACATATGGTGACGTATTTTATCGTTCATTAAAAATAATTCAAACATTTAACCACTACATTCTATCTTACTCAGTATATAATAAACACCCACAAAATACAGAAGTAATATTTAAAATCTATAAATTTTCCTTCAATAATTGATAAATTAAAAACGGTGATTAGGCGATCATATTAATATATTTTATGTTATTTTAATAGTATTTCGCTAATCATAATTTATTTTATCATCGTCAATGTACATTTGAGGGTAAACGTTATGTACAAATTGTTAGTTTATTAGTGTGTGACGGTAAATATTATAATCGATTCATATCTTAAAGTGCTTCTTCGTACATCAAAGTACTAATCACTTAATATAATGAAGCGTATTATGAAAACGGTACATATTTATTGCCATCTTTGTCCAATGAGATAATTATCCGTATTAAAGTATTTATCCAATCCATAGTTTCAAAGGTGAGTTATATATAATGTTAAAACGTGAAGGTAGGTGTGCTGGTATACTTTGTCTTTGATGAAGTACCTTCAGCTTTACTAAAACAAGTACATGAAATTAATATTCCCGAGGTGAGAACTCTGAGCCCTTGAACAAGTAGATACTTACAACAACCTGAAATGCGATGCGGCTACAATATACATATATTATAAAATGTCAATTTTATGTAGTCTCTTATTTATGTAAAAAATATAAATTGACACTGAGCATTTTTAAGGATACATATACATTAAGGTAATACTGAAGATTTATATGTTTACATACATATTTTAATAAAATTTACAACTATAAACTTAAAACAATGAGTAGGAAAAATCTAAAAATAAAAGATATTTTGATTAAAGCGCTTTTCACATATTTTTTCCTACACCTTAAAAAAATATGGTCAGCATTATTTCTTACTTGAAGAATGCTATTTATGTTTTAAGTATTCACTTAGACGCACTTTCAATAATAAAATGATTAATACTTTTAATCTTATTTTGATATGCACTACGTTAAGCATTGAATATTACCTATTATTCAATATCAAATCGTCAAACTAAATATTACGTATTTAAGATACAATTTAGAAACTTCGCTTTACAGTAAGCATTTTTCCGAGTTAAGAACGTTTCTTGATCTTTATCATTTTTAAATACTCTTACATATTTTTAAAGTATTACACTTAAACTTTTTCTGAACGAAAATCGCGTATCTGAATAGACAATACTCGACACGTGTCATACATAACGCTTGATACTTTTCTTTGAATGTACATTGATAGGTAGAGTGTTTTGGCGGGCCGCTCACATATTTTGCGGTTGCTTTCAATAACCGCAGTTTTTTAAGGATATGACTTGTGACTGTGATGATAATATATTATTTCATATCATATTCAATGAAGTCTTGGCTTCCATTTCAAAACCAAGCATTCGAAAAACATGTAAAAAGTTCATATAATTCGTATTTATTATAAAAATTATTACATGTAAAATATTTTAATCGTCTTATAACTTGACTTGGTTGAAAAAAGTTAAACAATGCTATTTACTACGAAACATTTGTGTTGAATATGAGTATTGTTTTTTTAATAATTTATACAGTTTGTTATATAATTTACAATTAATAAAAATATTAATTAGTTTTTAAATTTTTGAACACAAATGCATTAAAACTATCTATTCTGTTTATTTTTGATAATTTTGTATACTCTGATTCGTGTAAAGCTCATGAAGCCTTCTAGACAATAAATAATTTTATTAAGTAATAAGACGTATTCAAAATAGATCCTAGATTATTAAATGAAATAAATAATAAACATAATTATTATTTTACTGAAAATAAACGTTAAGCGGCACTTTTGTACAACTGGCACGCCGTAAAAGCAAGTGAATGTTTTGATATGAAATTTTGATACCACGTTTCCTCTTATTAACAGTTAAATAAGAGGAATATAGCTTAAATTAATAATTAATATAATATCTTAAAAGTACTTTTGTAGAAACAGCATCAACAATGGCTCACTACGTAATTCAACATTAAATAAATACATCGTATTTTCTTGACACCTGAATTTCTTACACAATTGCTACACGTGTTTTCGCATGCGGCTTCACGCGTTCATAAAATACATTGTTGCCGAAGAAGCTTTATTCAATTCTCGTATTTAAATAGTTACGCAACTATCTGCGTTCGGCGCTGTCTGTATCTCGATTGGACGGCGTCTTTATAGCTTTCTGCCGAGTTGCGTGACCTGACCGCAGACCGAAATGATTTTTTCTTGTGACCCATATCCCTCGTTGCTCCGCGTCTCGCTCTCGGAGGTGGCTGTTTGAAAATATATGATTTCGCGGTCGCCCCGGCACGATTGTCGTGAGAGATCGGTCCCCGCGGCCTCTTGTCCTCCTCGAGGACACCTCACTGTCTAACGCGCCGGGGTCCAAGGCCTTCTCGCTCCCACACGCCGAGATAACTTCATAAATACGGCGACACATTCCGCCCCCCGCGCCCCGCGCCCCACCGCCGCGCCACCTCCGACGGCCGCTGATTTATCGAGTGAGAAATGTCAACTACTATTCTCTTCTTATTCTCTCATCTCTTTTTGTTTTCTTCCCTCTCCCCGGCCCCGCGCCCCGCCACCCCACCGCCCCCCGCGCGCCGCAAAGGTTGAGATACGCTGGCAGCGTCGGAAGAGCGCCGAGGGTTGAAAGCCTTTAATCAAAACATACAAGGCATTGTGGGGAGTGCATTTTCTTCAGTGCCGCAATCAAAAAAAAAAAATTATAATTATTAAATATTCATAGTGTTAAATAACTTCTTAGGTTTTCACGGCCAGATTTTATATTGTGGCTTTTGGGTTTAGCCGTCTTTGGCGAACTTCCTTCAACCAATATTTTGACCGCCATTGCAGGGATCTTCTTCAGGATTGATGATTTATTTAGTTTTGAGTTGGTTTATTTAGATTATCTTTTTCATACGAGCGTTATTGATTTATATTTCCATGGCAACTACATACTCAAGTTTCATCCCGGATCAAAAGCCACAATATTCATAGTGTTATTTATATTTTGAGCATTCATTCTAACATACATTTTAATATTACATTTTTAAGTATTTCATACCTTGCTTTAACATGGATCACAATGAGCACTGTTTCGCGTCCTGGAATACTGCAGTTTAACGCTCTATGGAAGATTCATCGGTTCCAACGTGCACAATTGTACGACTAGATCATATTTTTACTTTATTTTAACATTGATCGCATTAAGCAACTGTTAATCGCACGAAGACCTTGGCTTTGCAATCAGTCATATTGTTAGTCAGTAATTTATTTAAAAAATACAAAGCTTTGCGTAAATTCAAAACCGCAGTATACATATCTGGTATTAACATTTGCTCAATTTGATGCAACAAAGTGAAGAAAATGATGAAGTTAATTTACTTGTTTGCGTGGTTTCATATATAAATAATATAACCCTTCCAACATTTATTTGATTTATGTCGTTTTTTGCAACTGACCGGATACTATTAAATTAAACACAGTTTATTATTAATAAAACGAAACTTTTTAGTGTAATTCTGCAAATAAGAAATTCGTTTGGTCACGAAACATGTCGTTTGCTTTATTGCCTTTCTGCACATTAAAAGCTCGTTTACTTCGAGTGAGTGCGAAGTGGGAAAGCTGTTGCAGTTATACGAGAAAGCTCTCGGATTATACGTTGAAACAGATATTAAACGGAAAAAGTCATTAAGCGGCACTTTTGTGCAACTGATACGCCGTATAAACTAGTGAATGTTTCGTTATGATATTTTAATAGTAAGTTTTCTTTTAAATTAGCAGTTATATAAGAGGAAATTACAAATAAAATAATAATAATAAAGATCAAAGAAAATTACGCACTTAAGATTTAATATGGCTTAAACAATACTTGTCTGTACAACACTTATTTTTCTATTTCCGCTATTCAGCCAGAGTTTAAGAGGGTAAAATATATTCGTCACACAGTTCTGTTATTTTTGTTGCCACATCGAAAATGTTATCTTATTACAGGTTTTTTAAAAGTACTTAGTTTCCAATGGTCTCCAAAATGTAAACTGGGGACAAATTCGGTTCTAGTATGTGAGATATAATCGAGAGAAGTTTTTTTTTAAGGAAGTCAAAATACACCATAAGCTAATAATATGAACCGTGCTGATATATTTGAGGATATTTAAGGGAAGACGGATTGAAAGAAAATATTTCTAATCAATTTAATATTAATACGAGATTGGTTCAGAATGAACGACGTTTGTTTACAAGTATTTACATGCGTGAAGTCTCACAGACATTTCTTAATCTAATGGGATTATATTATCACTAAAAAAGTAGGTATTTTATTTTATGTCTTATAATATTCGTCAATACGCTGTAACTGGCTTGACAACGGTTACATCAAAGAGGCTATTTAATTTATTAAAGGTGCGTTTTTTTTGCGACCTCAAGTTGTTAGGAATAAAAATACTCGTTATACGATATGATAAGATATGAGATAACTGGCTGTATAAGAATCAACTTACGAGAGTGGTGAGGAGTATATCCTAGTACTGAAAATATTGACTGTCGTAACAGTTCCGGGTTCAAATTATCATAATAATAATTTGAAAAATAAAGCTTTGTACTTTTTAAAGTGTTGTTTGATGGTTATAGTGGAAATTTAGAATAAATAGTTTACCTATGTAATAGTGATAATAGTATCACACTAGATCAGGGGTCGTCAACCTTTATATGCCTAGCGCCCACTTTTGCCTATTTTTCTTTGTAAAATTTCCCTATCACCCACCAACTTCACTATATTTCAATTCACTATATGGTTGGAAAAAATTCTAGAAGGAATGTAGGCGATTTGTAAAATCTACAAAAATCGCTCACCACCCACCACGGAAGCCCGTATCGCCCACTAGTGGGTGGTACGGACCAGATTGACGACCCGTGCACTAGATGATGGACATAAACCTCCTCATGAACACCACAATTAACGGTTTTAAGTCTTATCAGAATCAGTCAGCTGTTTTTAGCAGACAATACATGAATTTCCGGCTATACTGTAGTATCATGATCGGATAAACACTTGACTTACAGCGCACGTTGAAATGACAAGACCCATAGAATGAACAGATTGCTTTTTGTCACCCAATGACAGTTTCTTGAAACCAAAGCTTTTTTTTATGTGCAAGCCCTCATTTTGTATTATTTATATATAGGTGATCAATTGAGAATGATTCAACGAAAACTACAATAGTAGCTGTAAAATATGTTAAGTGTACCGACTAAACATCTGTTTTTCTTAAATGGGAGAACATAAAATATATTAAAAGACATGTAGCATAGTACTTCATCTAAGTGCTTGTATGAGTTTGTTACACTTCCAAAAGTTTTGAATCTTTTTACGTAAAAAAAAAAGGAATGATTTTGAAATTAATCACTTTGCACAGTGAATGTACGTATCGTATTTGAGAGGTTTTGAAGTCTCTTGGGTGATACACTCTTTCAGACTGCCGTCAGTCTGCTCCGGCTCTGGCTGTAGAACCTGTCGCTCACGCGGCCGCCCTCCCATAAATCAGGGCGGTGTCGTCCGCGGAATCTGGTCCTCCCGCCCCCGCCCTCCCCCGCCCCGCCCCGCCCGCCGGGAATTTGGGGCCTTCGTTATACTGGACCTCTCTAAAGACGATCTAGCAAACCTTTGTTTATTTCATTATATTCCCTCTCTCGCACATCCACTCCTTAACTGGAGCAAATGTACTTCACAAATTGCCTCACTACAATTTTCACAGATGCTGTGATCTATGCATTGTCCCGATTCTTCTTTGCACTCATAAGTCTGTCAAATACATTATATGCATATTTTAAAATGAGAGACTTGAACGGCAAATTTATAAATATTCTTAAGGCTAGCCCAACTACAATAGCACATTGTAAGTGTGGTTCTCTTTAAGTCGCTGAAGTTAAGCAACGTTGGACGCAGTCTGAAACATAGATAAGTTACCGCTTATTGCTTTCCACGCGTTGTAGGCTGAGTTGAGCCGCCCTTTAAGAATACATGATCCAGATTTCAGGAACGTTAGGCTTATAAAATACGATTTCCTTAAAAATTCCATTTAACACATTATTCAAAATATTTCACGATTACTATAGTACCGTCTTATCAAATCTCTTGGCATATGCTCTGGAGGCTATCGAGAAGCATATTTGTTTTCACGTGAACTTGTAGGTTCAAGGCATTGACTAGTGTCATTGAGTAGAGGCAGTTTATTGTTATTATATGTTCCAGATATGGAACACACATGGAAATTAAAGCTAGAACTATATGACCCCAAAGGGTGACTTGACCTAACTGATGACTTGCAGTGTACTTCGTTACATATTCAAGTATCATCTTCGCTAAATTTTCGCTTAGTAATTGGATGATAACCGGTCATTCAATATATATTAAAGTCATTGATCTTAATATTATATACTATTTTTAAAGGCGTAAGGATTATCAATTAATATTGTTATGTAAGTATTGATTACGTTCATATAGCAAAATGTTGTTGGAACTCACGTGTCTAACAACGAGTATGGTGAAAGGTGCTCCACGCGGTGAGTGGTTCTTGCGAGAGTGAATAAACATTGCTGTATAGTTTTTCAGGATGTTGTCATCCAGAAATACCGTCGACTATGGAATGTAATCGGTGGAATGCGGATCTGACGAGGCGACGGATACAACAGAAGTTTGGAAAGCCATGGCAAAATTTATATTTTCAAATTTTTATTTGCGTTTTATTTCTTATACAAACATTTACTGGATAACATAAGCAGATGATTTTTTAGCCAGTACATTAAAATATTTTGTAAGATTTTTTTTGATTAGCGGTATACCAAAAATGTTTACTTAAAGAAAAGCTTGTAACCCTTTTGCATCTGTTGTCGGTATATGCCGTCATAAGATTCCCAGACCGTTGACATCGATTGACGTGATATATCGTTATGCTACTTTCTTAGAATAGTTTTTTATGCATCATCGATAGCTAAAGGATACACGAACCAATGTGATATATGAAAATAGACCAGATAAATACATTTATGTTTCAAATACTAGTTTTATAATTGACAGTATAATTTGTATTCAAACCGAGCCGTAATGAAAGGGTTAAAAATGTTAAAAAGTAAAATATACAATGATATTTTATGTGAGCCACTTAATTTAACCGAAATAATTATAAAAAGATATTTGTTTCTCTATTAAAATTCTTCTCTGTTATACAAAGCTTTAATAAGTTTTTTATGCAGTCTTACAACATTCAAATGATGTTTTTATACGCTGAAAAAATCGCATTATTACAATTATATTTGATTGTTTTTTCCTTTGTAAAGTTAGTTATTGCAATAACACATTTGCATATATTTGTCGTTAGAAGTAATTTAATGCTCGCTTTTCGCTACATCAAAGTGAAGCAATATAATACATTTTCAAGAATACTGTAAACTCATATATTGTCTCGAATTTCGTTCAGTGGCGGCAACAAGCGCGGTCATTTTATTGAATTATTTGGCGAAATCACATTTATTCCGCTGCGGTCTTATACCAAGTTTTTCAAAGTGTGCAATCTTTCGAGACTGTAAAACGCGCTTATAAATATACGAGTATCATTTTTTATTTTATTATTTAAATATTAAATTAATAATACTTTATCAACTCAAAATTAAATAAATACTTATAAGAGTAAATTACAGCAAAAACATAAAAATTCATTTTATTTAAGCGATGCGTAAAACTTCGTTCCATTTTAATGCAAATGCAATGTGAAGTGAAGATCTTAACTATTATAAAAATCTTTCTCTTGAGGTATGTGGCTCATGACTGAGCATCACGACATCAATAATTTCAAAGGCAATAATATTATTTTATTCGTACTCCATAAGCCATTGAAGATTTATAAATACTCATACACATAAGAATCTATAAAAAATCATCGTATTGGAGTAGTATTTTATTAATGAATCCGAAAAAAAAAACTTTGGACACGGAATTCGTCTTTTGTACGGTATATCCATATCTTATTCATTGAATTTATGTTGAATACTGCGTCATTTTAAAATCTGATTGACATGAGAGTAAAATTACTCTTTTGAATTACACTATTAAGTTTAATCTTCTAATATGTAGTGTATAAACGTAAAATAGTCGATTTTTTATTATTTTATTTTACGTTTGTATACTATTAATATTACTGTATTTGTTGAAGCTCTTTTGAAAATATAAATTGTAAAAGGAAATTTAATGCAAGATTTCATACTCCAATTGTTCACGTGAATGGTTTGGCAAGCTTTGTTGGTTTTATGCCTCGGCTGCCCGGCTTTGTTTTTCCAATTTATTTCGAAATAATAAGCAATGAATTATTCAACCGAGTGTTATTCGCATACATATAATAAGTAAATAATATAACTGCCGAGAGGTTTGGCGACCGTTGCAAATTAATTGACAATAACTTCAATTACCAAACCACCATTGCTTCAGATTCTGATTATTTAATTTAATAAAAAAAAAAAAAACGGAATAGTTGTTAATTTATGCATATGAAATTTTAAAAATATTATTAACAAGAATTTTAATCAAATTAATATTTTCTTAGAAAATATATCAAAGTAATTAATTGCTATCATAAAATTATATGATATTTAGTTATTTTCCACTACTTTAAACATTTTTTTGTATTTAAACTGATTCAGCATATGCATGTACCCATACATGTATAATTACTTTTTCCAGTAAAATTAAATTTCTGTTAAAAAAAACATTGCAATTATTGCATCAGATTTTGCGTACAGATATTCAATGCGTTAGAAATAAAGTTGGTTATATATTTTTTTTCAATTGTTTATTTATCAATATTAATATTGTTTTTTTCTTTATTTTCAGGGGGCTTATCTACAACAGCCATGGTGAAAATACAGCTGACTGACGTGAACGACAACCGTCCTGTTTTCTACCCTCGTGAATACAACGTGTCTCTTCGAGAGGGCGGCGTCGCAGGTGGAGCTTCTGCTACAGCCCCTGTTCTAGCAGTAGCAGCGTCAGACGCTGACTCCGGACGCCTCGGAACCCTCACGTATCGTCTGATCTCCGGCAACGAAGCTGGGCTCTTCCGCATCGATCGCGCCACCGGAGAACTCTTCGTCAGCCGGCCCGGTGCTCTCTCGGCACGTGCTCAGCCTCTTCACCGACTCAACATCTCGGCAACCGATGGAGGAGGATTGAAATCTGAGAGTGACGCTGAAGTGTTTGTGAGCGTCGTGGACTCGGCGCAGAGGCCGCCCATCTTTGAGAGGCCGAGGTACCAGTACAAGGTTCGCGAAGACGTCAAGAGAGGCACGCTCGTCGGGAACGTCAGAGCATCAAGCGTAGACACCAGTAAGTCAATATACTATTTTATTCCATTTAATTTGAAATTTACTACCGCCCTTTTCTAATGTGATTAATAAGTAAGCGTATGATAATATCGCGTCCTAAGCGCGGTCTTTCCTGGCAAACCAAAATATGAATGAGTCACCTATTGTCGTAGATCTGGTGAAGCCATTTTTTAAAAGTAACTGATGTAGCTTACAAGACAGTCAGGTTAATCATCCGAATTCCTTAAAAAGTATGAATAACAAACAACCTATTTTTTTCGGATGCTAGAGCTACTATCTCTTCAAGCTCCATGTTCACGCTCTGAAAACTTTTTGCATAGAGATTCATATATGAACATACAAAATTTTCAACGTCCTCTTGAAAAAGAGCCAGAGACTCAAGGAAATAAGGGATGCTGTAGAATCTGTAGCATTTTTAAATATTTTGTAATCGTTATTTAAAGAAGATCGTATGATAAACACGACGTTCCCGAGATCGGTTCAACACAATCAAAACCTCACGTAGTATAACAGATGACCTATTTAATGATCAAAATCCGCAACAGTAATAAGCTATTGCCATTGTACTACTTTTTTAGGTCTTTATTTTTAGTAGACCTTCTTTAAACTTATTTTATAAGACTAGACTTCAACAATGTTTCCGAAATTGTTGGAGCGCATTTGGCTGAAAGACTAAGAGGCTGAAAGGCTAAGAGGCTTGTTTACGACCGCAGCCCGGCAGCGTTCCCAGGCGGTGAAGCTCCACAACGGCCAGCCTCATATAGGAACCTACGCCCACACGTTATTTATTATACTCCACTCGCCCGAAGAAAAAGATACGTTAATTAAAAATCTGAATTGATATCTGTGTACGACTCAGAAATAAATTGATTCTGAATCGATCTTCAATTCTCGTTGTAATTGCGTTTTGAATAAATAATAACGACAACAAAAAACGACCGCGAAACGGGACCAATGAAATTTTATCACAATGAGAAACGCTCCGATCACACCCACCGGACGCTCCTCTTTATATGCAGATTTAGGAGGGTTGGAGTTAAAGGGCAGTGAGATGCTACCACTATCAAAAAATCAAGAGAATTATTTATGTAATAAATAAAAATTATCAAAAAATGAACACTTCGGGTGCATTAAAACCAATAAAACATAAAGCAGAAATTTTATCTGAATTTTGATTGAAATCATTTTTTTTGTGCATTTTTTTTCCTAATAGCTTTATTTGCCGTTCGCACATTTCCTTTTCTGTAAACAATCTTAGAGGAAAAATAAATAAATGGCAATAATAAAAAATACGATTTCATAGAAAGAATGTTTACGATAGCATAAAAGCTTAACATTTCTGTATTAAGTTGTAAAAATATTATTTTATACCAAATAATTACAGCAGGTAGGGCATTATAAATGACAAATATTATGCTTTAATACAAATTAAGACGTCATTAGAATTGCTTGTATGAAGCTACTGTTTGTAACATGTGTCATCGCTTGGGATGAGAATTCTCATATGAAAAATAAATTGCAAAAGTGGGTTATCGCATCTGCATGACTGCGATAAATGTTTATGTTGCATTACGCGCACATCAGATTTCATTTGCTTACCTGGCCGTCCCTTCGGGAGTGGAGGCGAGCCAAGGAACGATGACGTTCAGCGACGGTGACTACGTCGTCTGCATCAGCGTCCAGGGTCGCTCACTTCCGGCAGCCATCTAACAGTAATCCAAGACTTAAGACTGCTACCAGCATCGAAGACGTCACTAAATTCGGCCCGGAGAGTGGATTATTCCACACCATCGGTTAACGTCTCCACTGCATTTCTGTTCAACGTTTACAAATTTCCCTCGTCGAGTACTTGGAGCTTATCAGATGGCTATTGACAGTAAGCCGATATGGTACTTTTAAGATAGGTCTCGAAATCTTTTGATATGATTCCGGTTTGAAATTGAAATATTATTATCAACTTAAACTAACTCGTTTAAAATTAGCGGTTTTTCAGGATTATACTTTAATTACAAAAAAGTTTAGTAATGGATTTCTTGTTGCACTACAAGTATTTTCTCACAGTTGATCTAAGTTTCAAGGTTTAAGTATTCATAATCATTATCAATCCTTATTGACACTCTATTTTTGAAAGCAAATTATCGTCATTTTTTTTATTGTTTTGTCGAGAGAACTGTAGGTTGAAGAAAATACATCTTAGTTGATGCATCTTTACGGCATTCAACTACAAACGTATATCTCAATCAACTCTAAGATGAAAGAAGCCTTGTCCGCTCTTTTACCTCGTCATTTCTAAATATCTTAAACCCAAATATTACCAATGTTCACCTATATTCTCAAAAATGTATATTACGAATGCATTGAATATTAAAAAGATGCGAAGATTCACTGCTGCAACTAGAATAGGCTTTCTAGATTTTAATTTTTTAATAGTCGTTATTATTTAGTCTACTTTGCGTTGATTTTAACAGCACATATCATCTAAGATTCAACCAATGGATGCTTAATTACAAATTATGTATACCTTATAAAAAGACAACTCGTATCTTTTAGAACTTACGAGTATTAAATACAATGTTATGATAAATGACTAAGGTGTATAAGATTAAATGAATTACGAGTATAATGATAGTTGTGCATTTGAACATTTATGCATAACGTATGAAAACATAAACAAGTGTGAAAGAGACAGTTTTGTGGATTTGTTTCTTACGTTTTTACAGATAATAAAATATATTTTTTATATATTTATATACAGAATTAAAACGATTTCTCGTGTGCGTTTGTTAAAACTTTAATATTTTACGCATTTAAGTTGTAAATCAAATCATTATGATAAAAAAAAATTATGCTTCTTGATCCACTCTATATAGTATCTGCAAAAAGGTACAGCTTATCTGTAAATGTCCCACGTAAATATTGTTATTTTTGTATCTCATAGTAGGGCAGATTTGGATGAATTCCATCGATGTTTTGATACATGACGTCTTGTCGATACACGAATCGTCGTGATATTTGTTGACTTATTTAGTCGGTGTCGGGGCCCCTGCCCGGGTAAGGCACGACTCTGTCCAGCCCGTGTTTGGCCGCCACGATTCATTTGACTCGGAGCAATCGCATCCATGCGTGTGTGATTGTGATTGGTGAAGCAAATCAAAAACAATAAGTTAATAACGTGAACCCGGGCCGGGGAGCTCGGGGGACGTTAATTTGCGGTGCGCTGGGCGGCTTCAGGCGCATGCGCGTGACCCGCGGAGGCTGTAGACGACTGAATCATTCAACAACGTATAATGCGATTAGAAAATAAATCAGAAAACTAAAATTAAGATTTAAAGTGAAAAATATGAAGCGATAATGAAAGAGCTCAAAGCATCAAAAAAACACATTCAAATATTCGGTTGAACTTTATTGTTGCGTTGTGAAGGAAAATCGTATATTATTGAGAATTGGAATACAACTCCGAGTATCAGTTTAGTATAGGCTGCCTGTTTGTATTACTTTAATTACTTTATAATTCAAAATAATAACATTTTTATATTGCTGGTAGTGCTTCTTCTTTTTCTGCTTTCTCAAGGACTGTGTATTATAATTAAAATAATGCTGTTAATCATCATCAGCCTATATAAATTGTTCAACATAAGCCACCCTCATGAGTCACTATTCTTTTCGATCCTCTGTCTTCTTCTTTTGATGTCAGCATTCCATAATACGGATAATTACTTTATTTGAATGCTTATATTCGTGAGGAGGTTGGTTAAAAATATTTACTTTAACTAATGATTAATCATATTTGTAGCCGATTTGTGAATATTTTACTGAACATATTAACAGTAAAAGCCTAGATTATAAAAAACTTTGTTCGATGTACAGAGCACTCGGGATTTATAATGTTGGTATGCAGGAGAATTTCAGTTTATCACAAATCTTGATGCATCAAACTAAGTCTTATTAAATGGCAATTAAGACATTAAATCACCTTAATCATCTTTATGTATTGCAAGTAAGGTTAGAAATGAAGGATTTAGATATGTTTTTGAGCGATCTTGATCAGTAAATAAAAGAGAGCACGATATGAGTGAAGCCCGAGATGCTAATTCGCGCGATAGATCATTCGGTCACGCCGAATATTTCACCTCAAATAAAATGTATTCAATTCCGGCCGGGCGTGTCGTAAATTCAGTAACGCGTCGTCTGCATCTCCTCTGCTGGTCCAATAAAACAATAAAGGCCTCGCCGAAGGCTTCCTGGCATTTAAATGCGTCCCGGGTCGCGAGGAGTCGTTGCGAATTTCGGCTCAGGGATCATTAAAATCGGCCGTCAGGTTCGCCGACGTCGGAAACTGCCGCTGTCAACCGAACTTTATCTCGACCGACTTCTCCGCATCCGTCCAGACTCTCAGTGTCCTCCGGTGTCTCCCACTGTCCCCAGTGTCCCCAGCGCCGTGAATCCCATTACGCAAATGAGGTGAGGGCCGGCCGGATACGAGGCCGCCCGAGATTTATTTTGTCCCGCGAGGCTGTGTTTTTGGCCAACGTTCGGGGACCGGCATTCAAATGGCACTCAAATATACAAAGGGCGCTGTTACCGTTGTCCGGGACAAGACAAGACGCGGCAGGAACCGCGGCGCGCTAACCACCCGCGTGCCAAAGCCAGCTACGATATCTATAACTAAAACAAAATCTTCACTTTATAATTATAAAATTGTACAATTTTTATTATTTTCTATACTCTACCATATTTTTGTCACAAATTGCTCCCACGTAGCTATACTAGCTTCCATTGTGCATGTTTTTTCCTAATAATGACATTCTACCTTGGTAATCCTCCGTCCCAATGATATGCAGTATAGAGTCACTCATAGGAATATATTAATGGTGGTTCTCAACGGTCTCAAAGATGAGAAATCAGAGTATTAAATAGACGATATAGTATTCGAGGCATATTTAGGTGTTTCTTAATCATTATTTCTATGTTCGTAAAGTAAGTGAATTCGAAATAACTGTTTACTTGATATTTTAGTCGTTGATTGAAGGTTATCTTATAGGTTTATACACACTAACAGTATAAGTAATTAGTAAAAAAATAAATTCCTTATATGTTTTCATTACATAGCTCGTAATATGTATTGGAATATGAATGAAGCGTAAATAATGTGTTATGTGTTTGTTATATGAAAATTAGAAAATGTATTATAATTAGATTGACAGTTTTCTATACATTTTTTCAAGTCAAGCACTTTATGGGAGTTGTGTGTTTTATTTTTTGTTATTTTATATTTGAACACATATAAGTTATAAACTGAAGCAATTTTTGTGTAATTAAACATCAATCCCAAATGTTAAAATGATTTATGTTTAAATATTAATCCGCATCATATTTATTGTCTTTCAAATAAGACGCTCTTATAATTGCCCTTTAATTACCATTTTTCAAAAGCTCTTCCAATCGATTTGCATTTTTCGAATATTAGACGTAATCATAATTAATTTGAAGACGTTAGGACCTTTAATTATCTTCGTATATTTCCTACCCACTCGAGAACCCTTTTTCCCTTTACATGCATATTTATATGAGGCAACACAAAATAAACAAAAGTTGCCCATAAAACAAAGGTGTGAATGGGTCTGCTTTTTGACGAGTAACATAATTATTTAGATAAAATCTGAATACATTTTTATTATCCTGCTCTATTTCACCTTCGTAATAACACACCTTGATGCAGGAAACAACGTCATTATTTCCTTTGTCAGAAACATGATTTCATCATTTAATGTGAGATTCGAATTAGTCTGCAAATTAAGTTTACTTAAATTATACAACTGTGTTAAAAGATCGTTTTTTTCAGTAATTTTCGGTTAAGCGCAATGCTATAAGCTGAATACTCGGCAATTAGAGAAATGAAACTTTTCTTTTATGTAATAATGCTAATTACGTTGGTTTATAAATCGAAAAACCATGACGTTTATAAAACGACAGTTGACCTATACTCATAGGAAATATGATTGTCATGTGAGCTAATATTTTTTTTTCATTTATAGGTCATTAAAAGTTGTTATTTCATGACGTATATTACGTTTTTTAACCACTTTGTTGTACAATCAGGATCTATTCAAGATTCAGATCCGTATACACTTTTAGTTTTGTTATAAGTACAATATTCAGCGGCTGTAGTCAAGTAGTATGGAAGTACTTGGTTAACCCTTTCATTACGCATGGTGTCTTTAGCCATCATGATCATTTCACGGATTTTTAACCCTCATATTACGGTTACTATTTGTAATATTCAAAACTTTTTAAATATATTACTAAACATTTACTGTAGCCTATTTGATAAAACAAGATATAATACATAACTGGCATATACATTCATTAGAACAAATGTTACAATTTATTTACTTGTAAAGTCTAACAATCAATTAAAACAACTAGCAAAACGCTTAAGCGTTGTGATATATTTTTTGGACTATCTATAAGTAATTTTGTTTTTGTGTATGCCAATGGGCATTACTTAAACTATAAAAATCATTACACTTATTATTTAAAATCATATCTTATTTTTTTATCATGTAAGCAATAGTATTATGAAATCGGCCATTTTACCAAAAAATAAAAAACATTTCCAATGAAATATAATTTAAAATATTCATTGATATTAAATCATATTTTCGCTTCATCCATTAGAATGCTTGTACACGTGGAGATCTCAACAGTGCTCGGTGTAATCCATCTAAAAACAATGATGGTAGTTTTTATCTATTGAATATTTGAAATGGATCTCAAAGTGAATACTGAAAATATAAATTATTGTATTTTCTCGCTGTGCAGAGAGCAGTGCATTGTATTGCAGTCGGGGCCGGTGGGCTTACGACCCGAACGTCGATTGTCAGGTTTTCGGCAGGACAATAAATTGAACGACCGGCGGTTGTCCGCGGTGTGGTGCCAGGCTTTGCTAGCATCGAACCTCTGGCGAGAGACGCGGTCGCTAGGCGCTACCACCGTGGGAATTAACCAATATATGCATAATAAAGAAACACAGAGAGTTACGTTTCCGTGACATGCTTCAGCGCAAGAGTTCCCTTTTCAGTGCGAATCAAACTTCAATTCAATTTTCTGTTGCATGCTTTCAGCATGAATTAAAGTTTTTTTTGAACTCTCTTTTTGATGTTGCATAAATCGTATTGAATTGGTGGTTCATTACTGATTGGGTACTGTTAATATGGTATATTCACACGGTTGCGTTTATTCTCTGCTTCAAAGATTGTACAAAATGTTCGAAATCATGATAGAATATCCTGAATTTAATTAAACATAAAATATAATACTTAAAGGTTGTTTTTTCTAGTCATCCTTATAATTAATTCAATAAAAAATCATAACTTCTTTAAGTAATGGACATGATATAGATATAATATTTGATAGACAAATATCTTGTCCATAGATAGTATATCAATATAAAGGTAATTTTATAAATTGATTGAAAATATTAAACTGTTTTCATTTCCATTTCATGATAAGTGTTTTTTTTATATTTCAGCTTATCATTTTGTTGATTTTAGCTTAATTTATTTACTTATTGTCTTAAGTAAATATCACAACAATCATGTTTATTTATCACGCAATATTGTGTATTATACAAATTAAAATCACTTACAACATTCTCGTGTTGTGGTATTAAATGTTATCGTCGTGAATCAAAATGGTCTTGTAAAACTCGAATAATAACATCAAATAAATATCGAAAGTCCTCATCGTACTTGATTTTAATTCCAGTATTTAATGAGTGTTTTATTTGCGACGCGCGAGGAATTATCAATAAATAAATGTCACCGTGATATTTAGCCTGCTTATAAGAACGTTCTCTTGTATCAAAGCTGCTTACTAAGTTCTTCGTGTATAATTGAAATTTTCTCGGATGAAGGATTGTGTATTGCTCGGTAGGGCTTGCAGTAATAATTATACACCTCGCCTATGAAAGTGTAAATCAACGTAGTAAAAGACAAAACATTTTTGCCGAGGCATTCGCGATAAAATTATAGGATAGAATAGTTGCGATGTCAGAATCAGAGATTCAGATATACCTCTTGGATTGATAACCGCTTGCCATACAAATCTTCGTCCATTCGAGCTTCCTTCATAGACGATTCAACTTTTTATACGGCATCTCGTACGGGAGCTTTAATGTTTCTTTTATTAGCCCTGTTTATGGTTAATTTTATAAGTTTTCTTCAATTATAACAGTTTGTTGACGATTGCCTGCCATTAAATTGTTTTTTTTTTTTTCAAAAATGTACCGTTTTAATAAATGTAACGTTGGAAATGCAGCATACAATGTCAACGTCAGGGAGCGAATCGTGTTAAACATAAAATAATGTGAGAATTTAAAAGATATTTTTTCAAATATAACGATTAAACATTTTATACAGACAATATAATGCAACAACATATGAATAATAATTATTGCATCTAAAATGATATATTTTTATTTTCAATTATTTTTTAACAATTGAAGCTTACAAATATGATATATTCACATTACGCAAACAATGTTTTAAATAGACACAATATTTTAAGCATTTGGTATCGAAGAAATTACTTTCATAAATACATCAAAAATACAAAACGTTGAGCGCACAATTCGCACCGCACGCTCGCTAAGCTGACCACTGATCCATTACATCACCTTACCGAATCGAGAAAACAAAACATATTAAAAGTTTATTTAATCACATATATGTCATTGTCTTTAAATTATATTCTGATATATTTGTAAGCATTAAAATAAAAAATGAATCTCTATAAAAACGGGATGCAAATTGTATAAAAACATAAAATCGATACCAACACCTTAACAGTTCGGGCAGAGTTTTTTTTCTGTTTTTTTAGCCTTAATGCCCGGTCTGAGGCGCTGCTCCACACCGGCAATAAAAATTAAATTGTGTTTTCTTAATGGATGCACAACTCTAATTCGCGGTAATAAATGGTTCCGAGCGAGACATTGCGTGCTGAATGGGAGTAAGGGGGCGCAGGCCTAGGCCGGGCCGGGCCCAACAGGGCGCGCCGCAAGTCAATAAACGGGGGCGCCAAAACAAAAGGGCACCAAATTCAAATAGACAATAGACAAATGATATTTGAAATGCGATAACTTGCAACACAATCGCAATTTTAGCGCGATTAAATTGCCATCGATATGTTGTAAACTGATTTTTATCTTGTTTTTTTATTATTAAATTAATATTTTCTTAAGATACGACTATAATTGAATTAAGTTTGAGTAATTTTTGTAATTATTTGTACAGAAAACTATTGCACAGGAATGCTTACAAAGTATGATACACTTTTATAAATATCAATAAAATTTCAATAAAAAATAGTTTTCTATACTGCCATTTTTTAAAATAAATATTGAACTAAAATAATAAACAAAAATAATAATCGTAGTTCTATAGATTAAAAACAACATTTCTCTTTTGTTTTAAATTCTAGGTGATAAATATATCAAAATTAATTAATTTTTAATATTTTTCTACATTTTCATCAGAAAAATCTACGTACAAACAATATCAATGTGAACAATGTGTCAACGTCATTGAAATATTTTTTCATGTTTTTCAGTAGATAGAGAAATTACTTCATTGTTTGGGCGACCAAAAAATGTAAAGCTTTACAGCTTCCACGCCTGAAAATTTTTACATTCTTAGTGTGTAAACAATTTTTCTCCAATATTATTAGCAATTATAAAATAGGCTTTGCCGGCTTTGGAACTCTATCAGCGTTGCGGTGTCGGATAGTTTTTTTTTTATAAACGAGTAAACAACTTGGCGTAGAAAATCGATTAGAGTGTATTATATCACTTCGCGACAGCCCTCGCTTACAGATTACACCTTATATAATGTTGAAACTGGAGAACATTTAAGCCTTTAAAGCTCGATGAAGGATTATTTTCTGTTCATGTTATGTCATATATATATATATATTTATACGTTACTTACCTGTTTATTGGTCAGTTAATGATAAGCAATATTTACTTTTATCTTATTATTTGCGTTGAATAAAGCTGTAGTTTTAATTCTTAAATGTTTTAAATTTTACGTAGTCATCCATTGCTTTTGATCCCAGTTGATACTTGTGGAGCTTCGAGCACTCAATTTAGTACAACGGCAATGGCGCTCCTAGATGGCCTACCAGCGCACCTTGATCCTTTTCTTACATCCTTTTCCTCTTTTGTCGATGGTATTGTTCTCCTAGATCTCTGTGATCTTTGATACGTGTCATCTTCTTCTTCTTTGATGTTTTTTTTGTATGTATTGTATGTTTATGTAGACTTTATGTTTCTTATTCTATATTATCCTATGTACCTTAGAACTACGGTTCTGTTAAATAAATAAATTTTAGGATTTAATGTTTTTTTGGAATCGCCAATTTGTGATTATTTTTTGGCATCGTTTATTTATTTTTTGCCAGCTGAAATCTAATTTCTTTGTTACATTGTAACCACGGACATAATTTTAAATAGATATTATCGTATTCCAAAAAAAAGATAACGCTGATTTTTGAGGGAAAATATTTGCTGTCGGCAAGATCTCCGAAAAAAAACTACCTCAAAGTGATTGATGACCGCGAAATCACCGACGATCACTGTATAATTTGTTGGCAAATTACATAGAAAGAGTATCCGAAAAGCTGCCCTCCTAACACTCCTTTACTTACTTGCAGATCCCACCGCCCTCTATACCCGATCGGTCCGCGCATCGAAGCTTACAACAAAATACGAAAGCTTTCGATGTACGAGTATACTTAGTTATATCTTATATGCTGTGTCCATGAAAGCGCTCGGTGAAACACACCGACGAATTTCGAATACAATAGCAGCTTTTCGGGAGAAATATTCCCCGAAGTGGAGTTACTTTGGTTCTGTTTCACTGTCAGCCGATCCACGTTTAAGACAGCGGTAATAGGTTAGCCGGGCCTGGACTTGCTCGCCATCGTCGTTAGTGTACTGAAGCTCTTCGGGTCGCAGTCGCTGCGCGGAATATGTTTAATTAAGAAAATAACTTCTTCTCGATCGCGATTCATTATACAGATTAATAATTTTACAAATATGACAAACAATAACGAATAATTAAAATTTTGTTATTATGACACTAAATTACACAGTTTAATATTATGTAGCGATAAAAAACTTTCCATTATATGTGGGAATGCAATCGGAAATATAACTCACTGAATGATTTATTTATTTTACCGCCGTTGATGACTATTTTACCGACATTATTTAGTGCTGCCATTTTTATATTTACTGCTCTACTGCCATCAAAGCTAATGAGATATTTTATTTCATATAAATACAGCCATTAATAGTAGCATGTATTTTTTTACTTATGCAATATAAATTTGTACAAATTTAATGTGCATAGCATTGAAAACCACTAAAGTTCTTAGTAACGCAGTCTTTCTTTTCAACTTATAATAATATAAGCATAGAGCGTGTTATATGTTGCTATATCTTTAAATAAGTTTAGTTTTATTGAAGTTGCATGCCAATAAAATTTCAATATAATTATATGTTTTTATGTATACTAGAGAATACTGACTAACACTAGTTGAGAAAAATCAGCGATGTATGTGTAAAGTGATCCGTCTACGTCATTCAGCCCATTATCACAGATATTCTCTATTAATAAATTAATTTTAGCAATATGGATATCTAGTATCACTAATTTTAAAATATATGCGATGTGACATTTTACTAACGCGTAGTTATTTCACACTAACTATTGATTAAAAATATTTTTTATTATAAGCATCTTTGAGATAGGATCTTCGGCGTCTGATATAGTAAGCAAACGATTTTACTTCTAATCAAAGCTTGCTTGTACATGTACTTTAGCTTGTTTGTAAATGATTAGTGTCTCATTAAAGTTAAAACAATACTACTTGCTAGTATGTTATCTGATATATCGAAAGGCGCGTTAATTTTTCAATGCGCTTGTTTGTTTGACTGAGAAGGCTTAGTTATAGAAAAGGCTTACATCGTAATGAGTGCCGATGGAAGTGCAGTCGGGCGCATGTTTAATTTGAGCGCCGGTAGTCTGGCTGTGGTGCTGCTGGTGCCGCTTCTTGTGCACTGGTCCTCGAGTCCGCGCCCTGTCGCGCCAGCCTCATTGTCTTGTCCGTTGCTTCTCGCGATGTCACATGCCCGATCCCTTCTCCCTATTGTGGGCCTCGTTTATTTTTATTTATTTTTTATTTATGAACGTTCGCATTCGGTTCGCCTTCATTAGCCGCATTAAGAGCGCATTTTTTATGCGTTACGCACGGCGCCGGCCGGCGATGAATGCGCCGATTATCGCACGAGGATCTCAACGTTTGTATCCATTTTATCCATATATCTGCTGTCGCGAATGCGAGCTATGGGAGATATTCTGTCATTTTATCCGTCGGGCCTAATTAATACCATTTATTAACCCGACAAACGATTGAACGAGTACGATTCGCATTCGGTTTTTATTCGCGGCCCACCGTGAAGTACCAACAAATCTACATCTTCAATGCGAAACATTGAGACGTACTCTCGCTTTCGTCTTTTAAGTTAACTATTTTCATTGCTTGTGCAATGTAGAGTAATCAAAATGCAAATATATTTATACGTTGTATACCCATTTACCTTGAATATTTTAAATTATAACATTGATTTCAATATCGAATTATGATTAAACATATTTGCAAATGATTCTGAAACGTGGACTATTAAATAAAGCAGAGAATGAGCTGAAGAATTTTATGAAATATATATTTTAAAAAGGATCTCAATGTTACATCCTTTATCTATTTTTAAGTGGTTTGGATAATTAGGACAAAAAGGGGATAATAACAATACTCGTATTATGGTGAGGCTTGTGATTCTTGGCAACATTGAAAGTCAAATATGCAGATGAAGGTACATGCGTTGACTAATTTTAAAAACTCACAGTAATATAATTAGATAATTTATGGAACTCTGCTGAATGCTTCGCAGGCTGTGAAATTAAAGTAGGATATTCAAATCAAAAGCCGTCATTAAAAGGTCATTGTCTTTATGTAAAAATACAGCAATATTCTGAATTACGAAATTTAATTAGTCATAGCTTATTTGAGCATACTTATGAAATACATTTCAATATTAATTCAATTATACGCAATAACAGTACTCGGTATATCTCAACATTATTAATCCGATTTAATTCTGACTAGTGCCCCGGTCGGGTCGTTTCTTCGAATGAGTAAATTCATTGGAAATAAATAAAATACTTGTGCATATAATCCTGGCATTTTAAAGCCATTTCCCCTCCGAGTTGCAGCGAACGCAGTCATTATGCGGTAAGGCTCACTGCAACGTTCCCAGTACTTATGAATAAGGAGCTTCACTTGCCTCAGCCATTCCTTCCATTGGAACTCGTTTTAATTGAATACGATCGCCTCCGAACAGCCTCTCGTGAACGCGATAATCTCCACCGCACTCATTGAACACTTAATAGACAAAATGAAGGTCGGTTTTATGCAAATATGTGCGGGAGAGCTTATCGAGTAGCGATATTCGATGCCTCGAATGCCTACTCGAGTTGCAAATATTGATTGAAATCAATAAACAAAACTGGCATTCTCCGCGCTCCTGCGGTCTGTGGCTGTCGCAAGCTGGACTCGAGTTATTGAACATGTGTTTTGTTTAAATGCGACATTTAATCGATTACCGCAGAGTACGATTCTCACTGAGCATAACTTCGAATGCTAATGAAAGAGATAAGGAAATTAACCACAAAAATAATACAGGCAATGTCTTTCACCAAGTACATGCACATTTACGTGTTTCAATAATACAAACAGTAAATTCATTTCATTTTATTTTGAATTAATGTAAAAATTATACTCTTTTAATATTATGAATTTTTGTAGGACATGATTTTTATTAAAATAATGTATATATAGTATTATAACAAGCCAGAGTGATGATCTCTGTCATAGTGGTGAAAGAGAAATAGCAGTGTAAAGTATGAATGAATGACTTGCTTGTTCTGATGCAATTTAATTTTCTTTATCAATTTCCTAGTTTCAGATTCATAAACACATTATTTGGTCTAAAATCTATGATGGTGAGACGATGCATGTGAAAGAGGTGATTAAAGTGCATATATTAAAGGATTGTAATTAAATATTTATCTTAAGCACCAATGCTTTGATTGCGAAATAAATGAACTCTTAATTGAATATTTGTAGATTTTTTTTCTGCAAATTTAAAAAAAAAATTTAGATTACTTTTATAATTAGGATGCTTGATGCATGATGAGGGCTGTTTTTTGTGCTTTCTGCGGTATCTGATATATATGTCCTAAACAGGTCCAATTCGTGTCAATTTTATCACATTACCTACCCCATTCTAAATAAGTTCCAGATATTTATGTAAGTTTAAGCATATAATCTAAAAATAAAAAATAAAAATTATTTTTACAAACAAACGCATACATATTTAGCTCAGAAAATATTAATTTTATTCATGAAACTGAAGATCTCTGAGCTTTCAGATGTTGTCGTGTAGACCGCAAAAATGATGAGAATGATGAACATATATATCTCATCGAGGGCCACCCACCCGCCCCCAGTCTTGGGCACCAGCAAGGATTACCAGTATTTATGCATTGTAATCCTGGATTGTATTAGCGGCCTTGCCGTTTGAAACGCACCGCGGTTGGTCGCGGACTGGCCTTTATTGAAACACGGCATCTGTAGCAAATGATCTTTTCAATGCGAATTAAATCAATAATTCACTCTTCTTTATAACCAATTGATTAATTCACTCTTTATTTCAAAATAAAACAAGGCAAAATAGTCCATGTTAGCAAAGCAAACTTACTCTTAAAAATTACGATTATAGCTCAAGGTTATGGCGCTTATTTTTGATGACTGCTAAATACAGAACTAAATCACCACAAAACGATTATTTTCACAACATTTACAAACTACAATAACGCATTTTTAGCGTAGTTGTCGTCGCTTAAGCAACTTTAACAGAGATGGCTTATTACTGCCTAATTTTGTCATTGATTGGCTTGAACCGACAATTAAGACCAGCCAAATTTATGGGTTAAGCAATCGATGTTCTTAAAATTTATGATTGATAAACACTCTGATATGCCTTAAATAGTTTTATGTAACACCATTTGATAGATTTTTAGATTCTTAGAAAATATTGTCATTCAATTTCAAGTAAACATACATATCAGCTCACATAGTTTTTGACTCGTATTCTATATATTATATTAAATGACTATACATTCCATCAATTTAAGTTCCTGGGCCTTAGAGAACATTTCAGAACTATGTGTAACCTCTATATGCAGGTGCTTTAGCACAAGAAATGAAAACTCTCAGTTTACAGAACGTAGTGGTGGACAAATATGATGAACTCTGTACCACAGCTTATAATTTTTCAAAGCGATTTTTTTCTTGTTGCGTCACTTATTCGTTTAATTAGTATCAATTTTTTAATTGAACGATTATGCTTAAGTGACTGTCTCTGATAGCGCATCAGATTTCTCTCTTTTCATTGCAATGCTGTTACGAAATGAAAAAGTCCAGTTATGGCATCCAAAAAAGAAGGCGAGGATGAAAGTAGCCTTCGAAGAAGATTACTCCGGTGGATGCTGCGTTTGAGGTCTGACCGTCCAGATCTTGCGGACGGATAATGGTGCGCCCCGCCCCGGAGCACGAGGGATTGTAATTAAAATGCGCTGCTGGCATGTGCTGGACCGAGAAGCTGAGGAGGCTGAAGATGCAGACCCTCGCACTGAGACGACCGGCTGCTCGTCATCCAACTTGGCGTCCCTCTCGCGCTGCCTTCCTCTGAAACAACTCAGTCCTCTCGCAGGGCTTGGTGCTCGCTGAAAAGAATCGTTTCGTTGATGTTGTTATTGTTGTTACCTTTTTTTAATAATGCGAACGAAACCGTTTTTGGGACGCCATAACAAAGTATATGATGTTTAATTAACGTTTTTTTGTACGCTCGGATCGTCTTTAAAAGCTCTGAAGCTAAAGCTTTCAAACAAGAACGCTTTTTCGTCACTTTCATGCTTTTTATTTAATACATGTGATAATGGTTATAATCATTCATAAAAAACATTTTTTATACTGTCGAATTATCTTTTAAAACTCAAAATGATTATACTTTGCTGATAGAGCTATTGAGCTTTATTTCTTCTTTCCGTTCCATATCTGGAACATATGTCAGTTACCTCTACTTGAATGAATAATCTATTGTGTATTTTTAATATTTATTTAATAAATTCTGAAAGAAAACCAGCTGAATTTGTGACTAAATTTTAGCATTCAAATCACAAATACTTCAGTAATATTACTTAAAATGGTCTTGGTTAGAAGCCGATAAAAAAATAAACCTTTCAAAATTTTTAACCAGCATGACAATGGAAGTGCAGAGTAAACATAAATATTGGACTGGACCGATCCACTTCCTGTCACCTTAACCACCTTACTTGAACTAATACAATAAATCACATCTCTTTTTTTAAATTTATATTATCAGTATTTTAAAAATATGGTGGCCATAATGTATTTTAACACATTTATTGAAATCATCGGTACAAAATAAAAATAATATTGAGGATTGTACATGTTTCATGAATGAAATGAACACATTTATTTCATTTAAAGGTGGTCTATTTTTTTCCAATTTTGCTTTCCGACTTTAAGCTCAGCAAACAAATGTATTGTATTTAGTGATTTGCGTTTACTCTTTTTATATATAGTATTATATTTAAACTTTGTTAAAGAATATAATATAAATATAGAATATATAATATATTCGTGTTATTTGGAATTATATAATCTATCTTTACAATATAAAATAGACAGGATATAACATTTGACAGTTTTCCTGTATTTCAAACACTATCGGATCGATCGTTAAGCCATCAACGGTGAAAATTATTAGATGTACTCGTAAATACTCGTACCTTAAAGCTGAAGTACATAAACATGTTTATCGCGCGAATTTGATGCTAGAATGAAACTTTGCATATCATAATTAACACTGGTGGTACTTAAATATATTTTTGATTTTTAAATGAAGATTTACATCTTAAATAATTTATATTACGAGCAAAAAAAAAAAAAATACATACATTTGTAGTATATATTTTTCTATTTCAAATAAGCGTACGTTTAATAAATAATATATTATAATCATATTAAAAAATTTCATATAAAATTCATATAAAAAACTCAATTAAAAAAATAAAAATATACATACTTTGAATATATTACAGCGACATCTATCATACGATGATAATTTATAAAGAAGATAATCATAATGTAGATGGGCAAAATGGTTGGTTCCAAAGATTCGCGGTTCGCATCCCGCTCCCGCCGATATTTTTCTGAAAAATTTCCGTTTAAGGATTTTTTATATCCACCATTAATAATAAAAATCAAATTTACCCATCGAAAATATTTAGTTCCATAAATAATCAAGGAATAGAAAAAAAAAAACATTTGTGTACCAACATATGATTTAAGTGTACGCAAACAATAATTAAATTATAACTTGTTAAAAAAAATACACTAGAAGTTTTATTTTTTTTATTTTTGACATGTTTTTCCATACAGCGGCTCTCTAAAAGTTGTTAGAAAATTGGTAATGGTATTCTCACCATGTTTTACCATGAAACAGTGAAGGAATTGATATAGGCTGCGTGGGTAGTGTGCAGTCTAGCGTCGTTAACTCTCCAACAGCATCTATAATATAATATATGAAAACAAAACATAGAACACTGCATCTTTTCAAAATTAAATTTGAATTTTATTTATTCTGAAAGTTGTTATGTTTTCTCTTCGTATTAGTAGCAACAGTCCTATTGTGGTAATCTAACACGTTGATGTACATTTTAGTATTTTTTTAAACGTTTTCTAGGGATTATCTAACTATAATATACACTTTCTTTTGATTGTAGAATTATTTATGATATAATATTTTTTATTTGTTCTTCTTCTTAGTATCAATCCGGTGGATTGGTTTGCAGCAACAGAATCTTGCATCTCGATCTCCATTCCTCGAAATTTTACTTGAGATGCAATCATTTTTTTTTTTCTGATACATGGGATGTCTTTAAGACCTTTAATGTGGTATTTTCCCCTTTATTTACACATCCTAATGCCGTTGACCATAAAGGTTCATCCGCCTTGGGAGAGCATTTACTACCTCCAGGACAATAGAGTGCCCTAACCAGCTTGACCTGATGAGGTTAGCTGGGTGTTAGCTTATTCCGGCCAACATTCGGTCCCTGTCTATATTGGCCGACTGATGTCGCTCACCCCCCACCTCGAGAAGGAGATAGATCAGGATTTTCCTTTCATCGAACCTGTGACCTTAAGGCATTTCGCAGAGTCCTCCAGTACTTTTAGGGGGTGAATTGAACTAAATTTATCACTTAAATGTTCTTTAACCCTTTCATTACGGCTCGTTTTGAATACAAATTATACTGTCAATTATAAAACTAGTATTTGGAAACATACATGTACTTATCTGGTCTATTTTCATATATCACATTGCTTCTTGTATCCTTTAGTTATCAAATGATGCATAAAAAACTATTCTAGGAAAGTAGCAAAATGATATATCACGTCAACCAATGTCAACGGTCGGGAATCTTATGACCGCATATGCCGACAACCGATGCGAAAGGGTTAAATATTGTCACTAAAATTCAATAAATACTACTAGTTGAAAGTTCTATTAACGTCTCTAAAACACATCTCATGTTGGTACGAGAGAATATTAACTCACATGACATGCTGACATGGAAGAAACAACTATTTTTGTCTCTTCGTTTTTCGTATCTTTGTCTTGTATTTTACAACTTGCAGGGTACGACACACAACATTTTTTATTTATTTTTTATTTAAAAAAAAAACTAATCCTTAAATAATTGAGTAGGTTTCATACAGAAAATCAGCTGATCCGTACCATGTTTTCGCCTCGGGTACGTTGAGGCTCTTGCTGTTGACCGTGTCCCGTCTCTTACAAATAGCCGAGATCGCATGCGATATGTCTCGCGTATAGGATAGCCGGACAACCGTTAGGCGATAGAACCTGACCATTATGTTATATTATGCAGCTAGCAACTGAACCGCTAACTGGTATCCCTGCGAATAAAGATCGCTTGATGGTCGCGATCGTACTTTATCTTTGGTATACGGACACCATAAATATCCTTTCATATTTGTCGCATATCACATAAGCTGACCTCTTGATTATGATGCGATATAGATTCTACTATATTTTACAAATATAAGTTCACCATAACTGCAGCATATGATCGTCACCGAGCTGCTGCCACAAAGTGCTTTCATCCGCCTTCGTTTTTTTTTTAAATATGTAAACACATACAGGAAAACACCGAGAGATGGTGAAAGTAATGCCGAAGTTTCATCTGTGGATTCTATGACGCTTACCATGATACATATTATATAGCGCTGCATGTGGAGTGTTGATCCGCCAACGTCATAGACTACAGCCCAACATTCACGCATCATCCTTATTATTACAAGAAAAAAGAACGACTTTCGTCTACCATGAATTTTAATTAATAGGCTATGACTAGCATTTTACGGGTGATGGATCAAATTCACAGCAACCGGGGGTTATTCTAGAGCTCAGAAATCGATTAAAAAAGTTTTTGTTTTTAATCTCCGTCGGGGATCGAACCCACGACCTTTAGCTTGTCAAGCATACACTTAGACTATCGAGCTGTATTTGCCAGCCGTGGTTACCGATTGCAATTGACGTGTGTTTTTTGTATAAACAAATGAATGACACAAAAGTGTTTTGCTTTCTATTTTATACCTTTTCATTAGACAGGTTGATAAAAATGTCGTCATGATTTTATTGTGTTTTTTAACGCGATCACCGTAAGTGATGTATATAGACGGCATAAGCTTAACACAGATTTGAAAGCTTAATATTACAGTTATATTCTGCCGATGTGATGTTCAAATTAAAAAATCTCTTGAATTTAAAACGGAAGCTTTCTGTGACAGTGACATATTTGTTCACTGGAAAATATATAAAATATTACAATAAATATAATTTGTCTTAAAATAGTGAACAATCGACACCAAATCACTGCCGCAATCAAATATTAAAGAAATTAATAAATTTGTAGGAAGAAATGCTGATTTAAAACGATAAAATATCTATTCAAGCCTCTTCATAAGCGAAAATGTAGGGTTAATTTGAGTTGTATTAGAAAATTATTTTTAGTTTTAAGATTATAAATACGAATGAACATAACACTGAAAGGTATTCTAATGGTGTCAAAAACTATTAGGTACCTATCTGCAATAATTGAAAAGAACTATGACATTAAACTCAATGCTAGAATGATGTTATCTTTTATTAATCGTAATCTATATTTTTTTCAGATGAGAGGCAGATGGTGAAGTACTCTATCTACTCTGGTGACCCTGAGGGTTGCTTTAGCATTGATGCGGATTCAGGAGCTATAAGAACAGCAGCCGCCCTAGATCACGAACTGCGAAAAGCAGTTCTTCTCAACGTCCAAGCAGCCAGTGGAAGTCCACCAGCTTATGGACACACCCAGGTATGATACTCACTGAATAAACATATTGAGCTCATTTAAGACATATTTTTGGTACATTTTAGCAAAACACTAACCTATGTTACAAAAATCATTTTTAATAAATATTTTAATTTCATATGAATCATCATTCACATTGGCATATTCGTCATATGTGAGAATCATTTTAGAGAATATATTTATTATCAACAAGTTCTCCTTAACTCCTTCTCTAACATCACAAGAAGTTTATAGGGCACTCTTCCAGAATCTGCATATCTTCCTTCTTACAATATGAATATATTCAGTAAAAAAAATTAAAAGTGTAAATTTTTCAATCTCTATACACAAACAATGACTATACATTCTTCCTATTGGATGCATCTAGCAACCCGGTTAAGACTCGGTGGAGAATCAAAACATCATATGCTCTTATCTGTGTGCTTAATTATATTAAAAATTAGCAATAAAATGGTATTTTTTTCTTAGGTTAACATTGCTGTTGAAGATGTCAACGACAACGCCCCAGAGTTCGAATCTCCTACAGTCCGCATCTCTGTGGCTGAGAACTTGCAGCTAGGTACGCCGCTGTACGCTGCTCTCGCCAGGGACCGAGACGCTGGTAGTCATGGGCTGGTGCGCTACAAGCTGGCGGGAGCAGCCGCTACTACTGGACCATTCGCTGTGGATGCCACCTTGGGACACATCACTCTCACAAGGTAAGGATTATAAGATATATACTAGCATAACTGACAAGGTGTGCAGGAACCTTAATGTTCAACGGAATGAAATGTGGAAAACAACGAAAAAGTACTACCAGTTGAATGTTCTAGTAACATCACTAAAACACATCTCATCTTGGTTTGAGAGAATATTTAGTACGCTGAAAATTTTATCCTACAGCCTTTCATCATCACACTTCTGATGATAATCTTGCCAAATGCAGTAGCATTTATACTTGTCCCATTTACACTTTTTTTTCTTATTGTTAAAAGATTGAAAAGTTTGAAAGGACAGTTGTGATTTATGCTTTCATAAAGGATTTTTTTTATAATCATATCCATGATACCTGTATTTCATTGAAAATATGGTAGAGGCTTTGTTGGATCAGGTTATCAACCTGGCTCAAATTTAATTAATCTCAAACTATTTCGCATTTAATTTATTAAACTTTTTTCTGTGTTTGCAGGCATTTGGACTATGAAGCTGCCCAGCGCCATGCCCTGACCGTGGTGGCCTACGACGGAGGACGACCACCGCTCAGCGCCAACCTGACATTGCTGGTGGATGTGCAGGACGTGAACGACAATCCACCAGTCTTTGAAAGGCCCGAGTACGCTGTCAGCGTACTGGAGTCAGCACCCCTCGACACCTTGGTGAGCTATTCCTTCCAATAATACGAGTACCATTATACTGTGTTTATGACCATAACAAACTTTAGGCATCTACTTATTTTTAAGTTATCTAGCGTTGAAAAAGAAGCAGCTTTTGACTGTTTGCACTCTCATTTTTTATACTGGGTCATATCTGTAGCTCAAAGGTAAAAGCCAGAACACAGGATCATCGTGATTGAAAAAATGTATTATTCAAACATTTAACTTAAGGTGTAGACATTACACTATACAATTAGAATTATTTTTAGTAATTAAATACATACAAACATCAAATTTTATACGTATCAATCTATTCACAAAAAATATCGGCGGACGCGGGATTCGAACCACGAGCCTTGCAACCTTTGCTCTATTCTTTTACACCGCGCAGTCCACACGACTATTCCTCGACGTGGATATGCGAAAATTTATATATTTATACCATTGTTACCATCGTACAACGATAGATATCTCTATAGTATATATTCAGAGTATGCATATTATTATTTTTATTATTCAATCAGTCAACATTTATTCACAAGCTTTTTATATTATTATTTTTACTGAATTTCTTCTAAAAAGTTGACCTTTTTATTTTATATACACAGTCTTTGAAGAATACTACGAATTGTAGCAAATATCTAGTAAAGTGGAAATACAAAAAGGATTCTTAGAGCATCATTTTGGTGACTAGACTCATCTGAAGCGTGGACATGAAGCAGACGTTAAGACCGTGATCTCGTGTTGGAGCGCCGGTAATGCCGGCAATAGACTGCGGCATCCTGGCGGAGTCGCGGCGATAGCCTACAGATTCCATCTGGAGCGGTAATGTTATGGATGAATGAGCTCTGCGGTCGCTTTATCTCCAATAAACAATCTGTGTATAACCACAGTACGGTGTAGTCGCATTTAATGATACGGACGTGATGGCACTTGAATTACGACAAATGTATGACACGTTTTAATGGAAGGATTCGCGTGGTTAGAGACAAGTCCCGCTTGAATTGTAACAACATTTTTTGTACGAATTATATTAACCCTATCTAAATATATCCAATAAAGTTTCTACTTGACAAACTATGAATATTGTAAACAATACAACAATAATTTTAGATTAAAACATTAAACGTCTACAATATTACATACTCTTGATTTGAGACCTTGTGACTCCTTACATTCAACATTTTTTTTAAAAATAATTTGTGTTGGAAATATTTTTTAGGCATATCTTGTTTCCAAAGTATTCGCTTTATTAACATAATTTGTTGACATGGTATAGTTAGTCGAAGAAAATCGTGCCGAACAACAAGTGAACGAAATGTTAAAATACCGTATTCTTACAGGAAATTTTTATATAGCACATACTGTGTTATTTTTTGCACTATGAATATCAATAGAAAACTTACAACACTAACATTTTTCGACTTTAAGATATATTATAGATTATCCTTTTGCTGAAGTGTCTTTAAAGAGAGTCACGTTAGCCTACTTTATAGCGGCCAATGTAGCACTAGCAAATATCAAAATGTTACTATGTCGCGTATTTAAATAGTTGCAGCTTCTTCAACCTTTTTTTTCTTTGATTATACTGGAAGGCTTTAAATTATTTATTCACGGTACCCAACAACGCCCTGAAAAGGACGACCGTACCTTGCCTGTACGCGTCGCGCCTTGAGAAAGGCGCCCGATGGGCCTGTGCGGGACTCATTCCTCGTCATAAGGAGGATTGTACCCGCTAAAAATTGCCTCCCAGTGTCTCCACCGACCCCGGTGTATCGCCGTCAGGCATTAGTTTCAGGGTCGGCTTCATTGGCCCGGCTGTAACGTTGGTGTATCGCTTAGCTTCTTCAACCTGCAGCCTAGTGTACATCTCGCCTCAATTTCTGATACAAATTTGTATTGATTTAATCCACAGGTTGTACAAGTGACTGCCGTGGATTTGGACACCGGAAACAATGCGCGGCTGACCTATCGCCTGGTCGAAGGCGCGCCAGGCTCTATGGACGCGCCCGGCGTCTTTACCGTCGAAGCTCACTCTGGTCGCGTAACCCTGCAAGGTGCTTTAGATCGCGAGCGTCGTGCATCCTACCAGCTCCTCATCACTGCCGCAGACCATGGATCTCCACCAGCGTCGGCCACGGCGAGGGTGGCTGTGACAGTTCTGGACGCCAATGACAACGAGCCGCGGTTCGCAGCCGCTTCGTACGAGTTTGAAGTCGAGGAGAATCTGCCACGTGGCGCACGTGTCGGGGTCATAAGAGCAGAAGACGCTGATCTTGGCGATAATGCAGCTGTGCGGTACAGCCTCATCCCGGCCAACACCAGCTTTCATATCGACCCGATAACAGGTCAGTTATATACTTAATACAATTGAATGCAGTAATTTTATGATACAGGTACATAATCGTTCAAAAATATCGCACACATATAATAATATAACGTCACAGGAATATCGACTGTTATTATGTTGTGATAATTGTAAGCATAGAAAATATAGTAACAAATAAATTAAGCTGCTTTTATCAAACTCAAATAAACAATTCAAAAATTGAACTTTGATATTGTCAAGATTCTAATTTTTCTTGATACATTTTTTTTTATATAATAAATACATAGTTATATGAAACTCGTATTAATAAATTAAATTAATAATTATATAGATGTATAAAGGTTAACATATGGGGAAGCTTTCCTCCAAACTTTATATTTACTTGCTTACTTTTTCAATAAAAAGTAATTACAAATTTAATTGTGGACCAAAACACATTACAATGTAATTTATTCGTAATTATGAATAATTTAAATCATTTAAATTTGCACGTGAGAAATTAATATTAATTTTTCGACTTGTATATTTAACGATACATTTAATCACTGCGGAGCATCTCTCAGCGGAGAACACACCGCGAGGCCTTTTAATCAAAATGCACGCGTCACGAATGCATTGCGAATAAAATATGTCAGTGTCGCCGACAGCAAAAAATGCATTAATTATCCTGTACTTTGCCGATCATAACTTCCGCTGCAGCGCTGGAAATATGCAAATTCTCGATTCAATTGAGAAATTTCGCATTCGCATACCGGCTAGACGCGATTACTCAAGGAGCGACCGCGAGGCGGAGCGAGAACAAAGCCTCCTACCGCAAACTGGGCGCAAACCGCGGTACGCGGTAGCGGTACAAGGTAAAGCAACCTATCGCAGTGGACGATACATTGTATGTTTTCGAAGATTTTTTTGTTTCAATGGGGAAGTAAAACGCGACATCTTATCAGTCACCGTCACCGGAAGCACTACAAGTAATTTCATTACAATTTCAGTGAAGAACGAACAATATATAGATTATTATGATACGAACTTGTACACAAAATTATATTTCAACATTCGTGAACACGAAAAAACGTATTAAATAGGTAAATTCATATTTTTAAAATGTTTTTTTTTTGAAATTATATTTATTTTTCACAAAACCAATAAAAATATGTCATAATATATATACATATATATACATAAAATATGTTTTCATAGCTATTACTGAATTATATCACAAAATTTCAGGACTACGATGTACGTGGGAAATAATATGCTGCATTTGTTTTCTTAAATGCAATTTATATTTTAAAAAAATAATGTTTAGTTATTCGTAAAAGGCAGCGTAAGTAGACAAACTGTCATCTTATTGGGCTGTGCCTTGATTATTTTTTTTATGAACATACATAATGTACGAAGTCTGTGGTTTGCATCTCCGCAGTAGCCGTTTATTTTCTCTGATAAATTGGTGAGAAAAATGTTAAATAAGATCGTATTTGCTATTCATTAATAATGATTTGAATCGGTTGTTAAATGTTTATTTCTTTAAGTATCTACTCCATCCAAAAAGATAGTAATAAGATCTGATGGACAGACATTCAGACTGAAAAGAAATAAATATATAAAAATGCATAAAAATAAAATAAAATATTTGATTCACTGGTGTCAAACCCAGTGTTGTCTGCTCTACCGAGTTCTAGTTACTAGATATACTGAAAAGCGAGGTAATTTAAACTTATAAAAGTGTAATAAATTATTAGATGTACCGAGATTCGAACCCAGTATTGTATATACGAATATCTCTGCTCTGCCGCGTTCTAATTCAGTGTAATCGTTACCGCGTACCGCGTCGGCTTACTCGATGGTTCAAGTAAAAATGCTAGCGCGTGGGATGGCATTCTTTGTGGGCCGCTTGTGTTTTGAGTCTTTAATAAGGCGGCCGCTGGACACGATGGACCGCCAGCCCCCGGACAATGAGCAGCGGAGATATTCAGCAAGTATGCTCCACTGGTGTAGGCGGCGCGATACAAATGGACGGTTGGATTGGTTAAATGAGTTATCTTTGGATCGCTAATCCGCAGATAGCATTAGCAGCCCAACGCATACAATGTAATTTATGCCTGGAAATGAAAAATTGTTTCGCTAAGTACTGATTTAACATAGTTAGATTTAACATAGGGCTTATGTTACCGATCAACTTGAAAAATGATTTAAAGAAAAAGGCATTATCAATTATATATTATTTTTAGAGATGATCGTAATTTGATGGGATACTTTGAAGGCTTCTTCTTCATCGTATCAATCTGGTGGATTGGTTTGCAGCAACAAAATCTTGCATCTCGATCTCCACTCCTCTCGGTTATCTACAGTCCTCTTCAGCTCAGCATAAGAGCTACAATTAATGTCATCGAACACTTGCTGCAAAAACTCCCGTCTAGGGCGCCCTCTTGAAGACGACTATAACTCATGAAATGTATTAATGTATTCAAGTTGTTATTTTAGAATACTGTCGACAACATAATACAATATATACAAAGGGACACTTAGAGTCCTTATTATGTGGCATTAAAAATGATATGTGATATTTCTCGGCGGTGATTAGTTATAGATAAATATTTTCTTCTGACGAGTGGTTATAGCAAGAGACGATTGAAAAGTAACAATATTTATTGTATTATATTTAGATTAGATTTATTGTATCTAGATTTTTCAAGACAGTTCAATTTTCAGTGTGAATATTCTGGCATTGTGATCTATTACACGGTTAGGTAGTTTTTGTATTTAAAATCATTAAGGATTACTAAAACAAGTCTTATTTTTTGTACAAAACATTAATTTCACGAAGTAGATTCTTAAACACTGTCAATCGCGCACAACTACGAGTACTTTACGTTATTTCCACGCGTAGAATTTAACTGTTATGAACTGTATGCATATAAAGCACTTAATTAGAGAACCTTAACATAAATAACGTTGTGGCTATGAACTAATAAACTGTATATATGTGTGTACTAATTGTAGGAACTAATTACTCGTCCATACCTATATAAGCCACTGCCTGTTTTTATGTCTCCAGGGAGGCCGAAACATGTAATCAGTTAAAATAAATGTGAATCAAAACATTTTATTTAAATTTATTTTTTTATTTAAATTAATTTAAAATTATACTTATGGACTGACAAAACTACTTAAGTATTATAACCTAAACACTTTGATGAAATATAAAATAATTAGCTATTATGAATATTATCAGCTATGCATTTCACAACTTCATCGAGTAAATTGTTTATATTGTTTCCAATGGCCTCCCTAAATATAAAATGTTAATTGATTTGAAAGAACAAATCACAGCTTTAGTGCCCAATACATATATTTGGGCGTTTGTAAAGCTTGGAAAATTGATTTTTTAAAGAGCAGCTTATGCTTAAAATCGATATTTCTTGCATACTACGTTTTAACAAAGCTTTACGCGCATCAACATTTGGTTGTATCTTGCATCACACAGAGCTTTTTTGAAAGCGCGTCGCATTGGGGTAAAGACATGCCGCCTACACCCGCTCCGCCTCCCATCCACCACTGACTGCAGTTAAAACGTAAACGCTGTTTTCGGTGTTGACGCGCCCTCAAGCTGTTTGTCTGGTGCAAACGCCGCAGCCACCCATCAAACATTCCGCCCAAGGGAACAGGATTACGGCGCAAATACGGAGACAGTGCACACTGACAGTTAACCACTAATCCGGTCATAAGCCGAAAAAATATCATAATTAAAAATATCATTCGATGGACGCGAGCGTATATCTTATATTCGCTATACCCTCAACATAAAAATACCCTTTCTTATATGTCTCATATCATAAAGTTCATGATTGCGAGTATAATACTCGTACGAAAAAAAACTAATTTTTAATGTCGCTTACATATGATTTGAAACTATTATATCTTTTAAATTGCGCAGACTAAATGTATTTATATGAGGGTTATTGTTTAAACACACAATAACGTTGTTTTGTCTATCATGATTCACTTAGTTAATTTTCTACCATATTTAGTATCTTTGTTTCTTTATTCATGAAAACTGTATATCTTCAAAAAACGATCTACAAACGCTCCAACATTTACGCAAAAATTACAAAAAATTTCCATACGCAACGTCACATAGCCCACCGACTTTGACGGGCTCTGTACTCATACATGCGTTTTCATATTTAAAAATCCTTGCATCTCGTTTTTCCTTTCTTTTGTTATTTAATTTTTTTATTCTTATTGATTTCTACAGAATTTTTACTGTAGAAAAGTATACGGTACCCAAAAAACTTCTTTGTCTGTAAATCATTTCAGTTGTGTTTTTTAATTTAATAAATACTAGTTGTATTACGTCTCATGTGTTCCATCGCATAAGTTTATTATTCATCTGTGAGTAATACTAAATCAAAGCACTGTCCGTGTAATCTCACTGTTGTCACTAAGCATCAGAATAAGAACATGTATGTCGCTCAACGATTTTGCGATCATTTCCATCTGCTGTCTCTCGTACGTCAATATTATTTATTTCTACGACAACAATCTTTGTCTATCGCCAAGCAAAACATTCCAGATAATTACATTATTATTTTAAGATGTTTTTTAAATTATAATAATATGCTGGTTTTAACAGATTTACCATTCAAATGACTCAAATAAATTTAAGTCCTTGGTCTGAGCTTTACCCGCAAGTTAATTTTAATAATATAATTTTAGAAATGTGTCCAGGGTAGCAGTATCGTATCCCTGCTTCACGTTCACAATGATCGATCACCTGCCATATCAACGGTCGATCTAGCGCTATTACCACACTATATACCGATACGAGGTTATAATTTAATAATCCTTGGAATAGATTGACCAAACGTTTCTATTAAGAGCACCAATTAAGATAAGAAAAAATATTAAATCTAATACCTTTAGAGGCGTATAAAATTTTTATATTTGCGATAGAGAATAAGCAATAAATTCGTAATTAAAATGAGAGATAAAAAAATCAATATAATTTCTTATCTCAAATTTAATATATTTATTACAGCTATTCTAGATTTCCTTGTTTAAATCATTGTCTACTGCAATTATGCCAGGTTTTTATTTTGGTATTGCAACGCTTTATGTCTAAGATCTTTTACACATCATCTCTCGGTATAAAAAAAAATGCAACTGCCTGCGTCATTATGTGAATTCAAGTTAACTGACATTACAATTAATTCAAACTAAAGGAAAAAATCTAAATAATTCATTTAAACATATACCTTTAATTTCACGTATATATTATGTACTATATATAATAGTTATATATGCAAATATATCGTATAGATTATTTTTTTGTAATGCTTATTTTTCATAAATTGTATTTTTTGTTATAACCTAATAGTAGGTTGTCGTCCTAAGTAAGAGGCTTCAGCGCACAATCCTCTACTCACTCTCTTGTCTACTACAGCGTCCAGGCCACCACATGTTGAATTAAATCAAATGGGCGCCGTAATTTAACATGTGTTTTACATTTATCTATTGCAAGGACTTCGAGTTGAGATGCTATTTTAAGCAATGAAAATTAATGTTGCAATATCATCTCCACTTAAGTGAACTTCGATTCTTAACCAAAATATAAGCCGCCAAATCTAAAAGAGACGCGTTATCACCAGTACTGACGCATTATAGGGCGTTGTTTTTTTTAAATTCATCTCGCATTTTATGAAGAAGATTATTATTTGCAATATAAAAGTTATATGCTTCAAGAGAGCGAATCATTAATATAGTTGCAGATTACAGAGAGAGAGGGTTCCAATTTGGACATTCCTCTGAAACATTTTCATTATCTTGACGCAAAAAATTCGACACGTCAAATTGCCTGTTCAATCAAATTATTACGACGAAATAATATGGCGGGAGACAAGTGCAGGGAGCGGAGCTTAGTTAAATCTCCCGTCATTATTGCCAGAGATGCATTTTGTCGATATTAATTTGGGTTTTTTATTAGTCGAAAAATAAACCGTTTCGCGTTTACCGCGCGGACGGTATCGCATAGAGTATTTTTTTAAATTTTCGAATCGCGGGGAACGTTGCTGCGGGGAACCGCCAGTGTTTAATTATGAATGTTGTTATTAAACGGCGTTATTCCTGCTGGTGTCACGTCCATCCAATTTCCTCTACGGGCCGCAATCTTCGACCAAATTATTACCGGCAAATTGTGACGCTGGAGCAGATATAGCCGACATCATAATACACCGTGATGTACATTCACATAGTCAGCTCACTGACCCCAGAAATGAGATCACATAATGTAAAACACAATTTAAAATAAGTAATTACAATAGTTTTAATAATTATATAAGACTGATCAATTATCGATCATGCTTTTCGCATTGGTAACGCTGGAGCTACTTTCAGCTGGTTCCGCCGCATTTCGTTCCCAGACAATTCATTCAACGACTCATCGGTAATGACGTGGGGTGAACTGGACAACTGGTGCACTGGATGTCTCGCTGACCTAAACTAACCTAACCTAAGTTATTTCGTTAACGATGCTTATGGATATATTGACTCTACGATCACTGGACAAATCTTTAGGTTAGGCTAGGTTAGGTTAGTGAGACATCCAGTGCACCAGTTTTAACATGCAAAAAATGTCCTGTGCATCCAGTGTGCCCTACGTCGTTACCGATGAGTCCTAAATCGATTGTCTTGAAACGATAGGTCGTGACACCCTTTCAGGTCCAAGCGCAATGCATGGAACAACTAATATAAGCAATGGTTGTTACTCTTGGAATAATTTATAGCTTTTGAATCTCTGCATTAGGTGACTAGTTCATTTTGTAGCCAATTATAAAACATCATAAAGAAAGAGTCACCATCATCTTGAACATAACTTTTTCTCAATATACCAATTATTTTCCATTTACAAACTGCTGCTTTAAGGGTGGCTTTTTAAAGAACACAATAAAGAACGTATACTACATCGTAATATTTTATGTTTACATTAATCGAAGAAAAAAAGGATTAAAACACTGTTTCGCGTCCAATCAAGCATAGCTTTTTATAGTCTCTCGTTAAGACATCAATACTTGGTGGTGTTGCAGCTGAATACTAAAATGAAAACTCAGGTCCTGAGAATAAAGGAATTTTATAATAATAGATTCCCATTTATGCCGATAATGCAATTTCATGGTCATATACATATTTAATTGATATAAATAAATATTAATATTTAATTAGAATTATGCATATTTGATTACGTTTCTTTACGACTTTGTCTAATTAAGTTTTAATTTCTCAATTGTGAAATAACTATATAACAACAACTAATTTCATGTAGTGTTGTCAAAGGTTCTCAAATGATGTGGATATCTAGTAGTTTTAGGGGGTAATAATTGCAACATTTATTACTTTATGGCTATGACGTAAGTAAGAGGACAGAAATCGAGAGATAAGCCCCATGCTCCCAATACTGAACCATTCGATCCTAAAGAGCGGCTTACACGACCTTATTTGTTATTTGTGAGAGAGATGTTTGTGTTAGACAGGAGTATATGTTTATGATCGAAGAACACTGTCTGGAGGGGATTCAGAAGTAGGGACCAGTTCAAGCACTTCGGGATTATCAAACTGGTTGTAACTGAATGTTTTTTTTTTTTGTAAGAATTAACAATTAATTTTGTTTATTTTTTCAGGTGTCATCGCGACAAAGGAGCCTTTAGATCGTGAGGCCCGTGCGTCGCACGAGCTGGTCGCCGAAGCGCGCGATGGTGGTGCTCCGGCGCGCGCTGCACGTGTCCGCGTGCGCGTCTCCGTCGGCGATGTCAACGACAACGCGCCCGAGTCAGTGGACCCGCGAGAGGACGTCGTCAGCGCGCGCGAAGAGCAGCCTCCGGGCACGAGGGTCGCGCGCGTGCGCGCCGTGGACAGGGACAGAGGTGACAATGCCACGGTGACATACTCCGTGCTGAAGGGACGCGATTCGGATGGATACGGAGCCTTCACAGTCGATCCAGTAACGGGCGTCATCAGAACAAGGATTGGTAAGCTTAAATTTCATAACACTTCGTACATTTCATATTTGTAGAAAATCAATATTTTGTATTGGTTTTGGCCGCAAGACAAAATTGTTGGAAATCTTCCATCAAAGTTTGAACAAATTTTCTTAATCTTGTGCGAGTCTTTTACGTTTATATTTTGCATTTATTATTACGCATTTTTTGTTTAATTTATTGTAAATTAAATTTTGTTTCTCTAGTTTTGGATCACGAAGAGCGCGCGATTTACCGCCTCGCCGTGGCCGCCACAGACGCTGGCAAGCCGCCCAAGCAAACTGTGCGCCTTCTGCGAGTGGAGGTTCTGGATCTCAACGACAACAGACCCACCTTCACCAGCTCCAGCCTTGTGTTCTCGGTAAAATTGATTTTCATATTACCAGTATCTCCTACTTACTAAATAATATTTTCTACTATTTTCTTAAGCGAGATATTTTGTATATTAATGTAATTGTTTATTTTTTGTGTAGATACGAGAAGACGTCAAAGTCGGTCATGTAGTAGGATCCGTCGCCTGCACCGAGCAAACTGACCAAGAGAACCTCGTATCCAGCAACCTAAACCGTCACGTCACCTACACGCTCATAACTCTTGGCGGAGAGCAGATTCCCGGAGCTTTCGACATCGACAGGAGCACAGGATCCCTCGTGGTAGCGCGACAGCTGGACAGAGAAACCCAAGGAGACTATCGCCTTGAAGTGCGAGCCCTGGATACCTCAGCCACAAACAATCCTCAGAGCAGTGCCGTGACCATAAAAGTCGACGTCGTGGACGTCAACGACAATCCTCCCAAGTGGCCGATCGATCCGATAACAGTCCAGATACCGGAAGACACAAAGATCGGAGCGATGCTGTACAATTTTACAGCGACGGATGCAGATGCAGGTCCGAACGGAGAAATCCATTACAGCTTAGCCACGCAACTACCGCAAGTGGCACCAGTTTTCGCCGTCGATCCGCTGAGAGGAACATTGACGCTCTTAGAACCTTTGGATTATGAGAACATCACCGAATACACGTTGATAGTGAAGGCGACCGATCAAGCGACGAACGTGTCTGAAAGATTGAGCACGGCAGCAACGGTCAGAGTCATTATTTCAGACGCGAACGACAACTCTCCGGTGTTCGTCGCGCCCACAGTGAAAATAGTTAAAATCAGTGATTCCGCTACCGTGGGAACGTCGCTGTGCAGGGTGATAGCTGTGGACGCTGACTCTGGAGATAACGGCAGAGTGTCTTACGTGATATCGAGCGGGAACGAGAACGGAAGATTCGTGATCGGATATGAGAGCGGGGTGGTGACTTTGTCGCGGCCGTTGATGTCTTTTGAGGGTGCCGGTGGAAGCTACTCTTTGAATGTGACCGCTAGTGACCGAGGAGCACCTGCGCGGCAGAGTTGGGCCGTGCTGAGGCTGGCCGTGCAGGGCGCGGCAGACACTCCTCCGCGGTTCCTGCAGCCAGAGTACCGCGTGAATGTCAGCGAAGATCTACCCATCGGGAGTTTTGTGGTCAAGGTGGCAGCCAAGCCATCCCTCAACAATGTCGGTATGTATTACAACAACTATCAATTCTCATTAAAATTGATATTAATACATGATCAACACTTATAATAGTTTTATGACATCATAGTTTCTGTCATCATTCAAACAGAAATTCTTAATGAAACATCACATTCACATACAACATCTCAAACCTTTCCATAAACAGCAGAAATTATTTCTGCTCACAGCATTTAGCCAACATATTGGAACACTATTCAGCCAATTCGTTATACTTTTATTATTCCATTAAAAAGCATCTACGTACAACAAAAGATCTAGAGTACTCGCTTAGCTTGTGCATCAGGGATAAATACACTATAGAACAAGTTTTCAATGCTAAAAAGTATAATTGATTTTAATTATTTGACCTCTTCACCACGGATAACGTCTCTAAAAGTCTTGAACATTACACAGATTTTTGAACCTTGTGCCCACTGTATATTTGTTAACATTCTTATTCATCTTCAGGTGGAAATCTTACCTACTCCATTCCACCTGGTGTGGCTGAAGACAAGTTCTCGGTGGACGCTACAGGCGCAGTGAGGCTTCGTGGTGCTCTAGACCGCGAACGTGAGGCCTCTTACCTCGTGCCCGTTCAGGCGGGCACGGGCGCGCGTCTGGATACGACCCTGCTGCGCGTGCACGTGGCCGACGCCAACGACCACGCGCCCACCTTCGTGCCCGGCGCGTGCTATCCGCTGTACGTGCCCGAGAACAGCGAGATGGCCGTCATACACACCCTGGCCGCAAGCGACCCTGACGAAGGACCCAACGGAGATATCACATACTCAATCACAGGTTAATAATTATATTTATTGTCAATAAAATCAAGTGTGTTCGCATACTATTAGTTATTGTTTTCGTCGCTGGGTTGAAAATATTGGCCGGAGGAGGAAGGCTGATATACCGTTTCCAAGGGGCACCGCGTGGAGGTTCTTTTCATGCTAGAACAAAGGACAACCTCGAGCGGTGGGGAATAATGCTTTGGCAGGGAGAGACACTATTGTGCGACTGTGGTGACCTGCAGACCGCCTCACACCTAAGATCCTGCTCCGTGCGCCCAACAAGCTGCACATCTCAGGACCTAATGCTTGGCAACACACGAGCTATCGATGTTGCCAGATACTGGGAAAAAATGATTTGACGTCGCTGACACGAAGAAGAAGAATATTAGTTTTAAGCTTCTCTATGAATCACCTTTCTTAACTTACTCCTTATACATCATAATTAATGTCTAAGATAAAATAATATTTATAGTAAAATTAAAATTGTTGTAATGCATCGTATAGTATAGACAAAACAAGACGTTTTTGTTTGAAAAAGGTGTGCAGAAAGAGCTTTTCGTCCTTAAATGTTCGTCTTCGAAGAACGTCTTCGCCGTGGATAAATGTAAAATATTTTAGGTTATGAAATAGTATTAATCTGTTGTTTGTGTTATCAGGTGGCAATGTGGGAAATATGTTCAGCGTGTCTGCGCGCAGTGGTGCACTGTCCGCGCGTCCCCTGGACCGAGAAGCACGCGCGCGTCACTGGCTGGTGGTCACCGCGCAAGATGGCGGCTCGCCTCCGCGGCACGGCTCCTGCAACATCAGCGTGACGGTCGAGGACCTCAACGACAACGCGCCGCGCTTCGACGCGCCCGCGTACTCCGCCAGCGTGCCCGAGGACGCGCCCGCAGACACGAGCGTGCTCAGCGTGCGCGCCAAGGACCCTGATCTGGGGGTGAACGCGCGCGTGCTGTATTCTTTGGCCAACGAGAGCCAGTGGCTGTTCAGGATCGATAACCGCACGGGAGTCATCACAACTGCTGGGTAAGTCGCGTATTTTATTCACAATATCATCTTTACCCTAGCCATTTTCCATCATCTGGGGTCGGCTCTCCTTGTGCACATTCGCCAAGTCTGTCTGTCCTGCGTTGCATTCTCGGTCAAATCCAGAGTTTTCAGATCCTTGTTTACAGTTGCAGTCCAGGTTGCCTGTGGTCTTCCAGATCTTCTTCTCAGCGTGGGTATGTTGAAGGGTCTCTTCACCATGTGGTCCTCATCTCTCCGTGCTACATGCCCATACCATTATAAGCGGTTTTCCTTTATTTTTTCAGATATGGGGGACACCCAAAATGAACCCCGAATATGCTCATTTCGAACTCTGTGCACTCTAGTCACACCCCTATTTTATTCACAATATAAATTCCACAATTCTACTTTTGTAGACACAAAAAATCTTCTCTTATTTCAATCAAATCGACATTATGAAATTCCACAAAGAATCGATTTTGAATTGCATCTATCAACTTTTCAGAGTCCTGTCATCAGTATTCATCACCGACCACAAGAGATATTTAACATACAAGGGGATTATTCTGTTTCTCTGACAATCGAAGCTAAGTCGTTCGCATTGAAATTTAAAACCCGGTGAAAATCTCTCGGGATAGGTATCGATTGTTTCGGGCGAAGCGGAGCGATATAAAATACGGGACAATAAAAAAGGCACGTAATTGAAAATTCGCGGCTGCCTACTCGCTGCCGAGTTGCGGTCGAGGACGTTGACTTTGCGAAAATATCTTCAGAACAAATTCGATGTTGTGTTCCCTCGCTCCCGGTGGAGCCCGGGCTGGCAGCACAATATGCAAAATATGTGGTGTCTCTGACCGTCGTACCAGGCAGCTCGACGTGGCGTAACTCAAATCTTAACAATGCCACTGCCATTTCTGCTCCAGGCAGAATGTGACGGCGGGCTCATTGTGCCCGACAAACAAATACACCGGCGCTTATAAATAATACAATTTATTATCGATTGTAATAAGCGAACGCGATGACAATTTCCAAGACGCGCACCGTTTAAGACTTTCATCGAAATGGTAAACGCTTTAATTAACCGATATTTATTTATTTCTGTTCGCAGGGTCTTCGATCGTGAGAGTCAGAGCGTCTTCGACTTCCTAGTAGTAGCAACAGACGGCGGAAGATACGACGCTAAATCCCAATCGGTTCCGGTTCAAATTACCATCGGAGACGTCAACGATAACAAGCCGATGTTCACAGAGTATCCCTTCTCCGGGCAAGTCGCAGCGCTCTCACAACCAGGCCAGAGCTTGCTGCGAGTCACCGCGACGGACGCCGATGACGGAACGAACGCTGAGATCGTCTACAATTTGATCAACGAGCCAGCCAACTCCAAGTTTCGAATCAATCCAAACACGGGCGTCCTCACTGCAACTCAGAGCTTGGCAAGTGAAAACGGGAGACTCATCCATCTAGAAGTGTTAGCAAGGGACAAAGGGAACCCACCGCAAAATGCAACAGGCTTGATCGAGATAAGAGTCGGCGATGTCCCGGAAGGAACCGCGAGCTTGCATTTCCAAAACGCTTCGTATTCTGTAAGCCTCATGGAAAACGCGCCACAAGGCATGGAAATCTTGCAAGTTTCGGCAGTGCGAAGTGACGGACGCCGTCAGCGAATAGTGTACAACTTCGGAAGCGGAAACGAAGAGTCTACTTTTGATATTGATCCGGATACCGGGATAATTAAAGTCGCCAACTCTGAAGGCCTCGATCACGAGATGCCACCCGGGCCGCGAAGGCGATTAGTGGTGGTGGCGCGCGCTGAAGGATCACCCGTTCTGTACGGCTACTGCGAAGTTTGGCTACAACTGCAAGACCGCAACGACAACCCTCCTAGATTCACTCAACAGCAGTACACGGCGAACGTTTGGGAAGGGAATTCAAAAGGCACTTTCGTGATGCAGCTGTCTGCAAAAGACGCGGACGAAGGAGCCAACGCGAGGGTGCTGTATCACATAGTGGACGGGAACCACGACAACGCGTTCATTATCGAGCCGGCGTTCTCGGGCAGCGTGAAGACGAACATCGTCCTGGACCGAGAGATCCGAGACACTTACCGCCTGACTGTCATCGCCACGGACGGCGGCGATCCTCAGCTCACGGGGAGCGCGACCTTGCAAGTGCACGTGGTGGACGTCAACGACAACCAGCCCACGTTCCCTCCCCGGGCGCCTGTCAACATTCATGAAGGTAAGCTTATCAACAATGAACGTTACAATAGACTTCCCGGTGATGTTGCATGCATGTTAACGTTTCATTGCAGTACATAATAATATTAACAGTTATTTTACAAAGATTACATCAATAACTTATTGAATTACATACTTAAAGATACATTGAGTAAATACTATTAATCATAAGAATGTTTCTTATACTGCTATTACTACGACAAGATTTCGTGTTGTAATATCTTATTCAAGATGCATGATAATTATTTAAATTTTGTTTGACTCGGCATTCTTAGAGAGTAAATGTTTTTATCTCAATTAAATTATCCCGCGGTCGGCATCCTTCCCGGGAGTCGGAAAGCTTAAAGTCAACACCGGATCGAATATTTATATCGTAAACAGATGAAATATCTTAAAAGCAAAATCACATTGTCGGAATGAAACAAACAATTGTCTGCATATTTACACAAGGCGAAGGTTTATTTACATTATTAAGTATGGCAATACTACCCGAGGCCTCCTGAAAGCTTTGGGATCGCCGCTAAGCGGAGCCCACACTCCCGTCACTAACACGCTGCAAAGGGTTAAAACACTCCATTGCCATGCGAGCATGCCGGGTTTTAACGACGTATTTTTATAAATTTATAATTACATCACAATTAACATTCTTATCGTAATTACTATCACAAGCATTTGATAATTGCCAAGCACTGAGCTTCTTCTCTCGTCTCTATAATTAGCATCGTAAAGCAATCACAAAAAGTGTCAGAAGAAAGCAAAACTAAATACTTTATTTAAATTTTCTTAAAATCGTGTTTTAAGCAGTCTAATTTCACTGATGGATCGATATTCTACTCATTTAAAATGGCAAGCAGTATAAAATGTCCATAAAATATTTTTCGGTACTGTACTTTTACAGCATAGTTATGTATGTGTTTAAAAAATAAATACTAAGGGCGTGAGGTTCTTGTTTGCGTGACTATAGCCCAAAAGCGGAACGAATACATCATATGCCATTCAAAACATTACAAAAGACAGAAATTAATTAACTTAATTAATTAATTTATATCTAATCAAGTTGATTGCTCAGTAAACACAACACAGAAACCTGAGGCATGCACTGTTTGATTCTAGGAAGTAGCTCATCGTACTTTATGGTAGCAATTTGTGAAGATTAAATGCTTCGGCTTTAAATCTGATATGGAAAGAAGAGAACGCATCAAGCACAATTGAATAGGCTGTTTGTTTTCATTATATAATAGTCGATCTTGCCAGTCAATGTAACAAGCTATGTATATAAATATATATGTAATCATTAGAGATAAATATCTCTAATGATTACTGTTAAAATTCTGATATTAATATATATCAGAGTCTTAAGATATAATACTATAAAAGTCGTCGTCACACTTTTGCTTGTTACGATGCGCATATATTGAGGGAAAGTTCTGTTTTGCCCCAGCTAGGCTTAAAAACCGGGATCCAAGTCGGCGCCCCCGCCCTCCCAGCAGCCGCTAATCGTCCCGGGAGGAATGCGCCCCTGCTCCTTGTCTCGTGAAGACCTTACAAAAATATCACCAAGTCTTTTTGCGCCCACCGATTTGCATGCACCAGCGATCCCCAACAGAGTTCCTCGATCTGCAAATGTATGGCAAATACGAGTATATCCTCAATTAGAAGTATACGGCAATCACAAACAGTTGCTACGTATGTTTTACATGAAGAAGCTTAAAATACAAAATGATATTCAATTGATTCAACAAATCTATAAATACTATCGGTCTGTGTGACATTGAACCCTCACTTATGAAATGCCGATTGTAGCTTATCGATCAAAATTGGTTGTATACATAATTTGTCCCGTAAACAATGCCCATTTATAATTAGATTACATAAAAGTGGTCAAAAAAATACCTTTTCGACATTGTGTATGAAGCATGAAAAAGTGTCAAAGCATGTGCTCCAATTGGGAAACTAATATTTAGTCTACACACAAATGTAAATACAAAATACTGCATGTCATTTATTTATTTCTCATTTCTTCCACTACTATGTAAGAAGGTGTTATGTCTGAGAGATAATCTCGGAGGTATGTGTGGGAGAGGGATATGCAGGTATTAATGCTTGGGAATCCCTGGATGACAGTGTAACATGTACAGCGCACGGCGTATACCCTACCATACTAGCGACAACCGACACGTCGAACATTTCGATTTCGGAGACAAGATTAAACGAAAAATAAAGCCTTCTTTAAATATATTTGTTTCCTTATATATTTATCGGCCGGTATTGCATTTCTCTTTAAGATATATGCACACCTACTACTGCCCGCGTGTGCGAATATATTCAGTTTTATTTTTTTCGCCTTTTTGCACCGCGGTCGGGGACTGTTGGACTGCCGTTCTGTTTGTGGGAATCTGGTTTTGCGAATCGTTAAAGTGACCGCACTTTCAAAATAGTGAAGCGAGGCGGCTCACAACTTCAATGGGAACAACTTTTATTGCGCAATTCGCATTGAATGCTCAAAGAACTGCAATACGCATCTAATGCACCGTAACTAAGCAGCGTGAGTTCAAAACTAAACAGAATCTCATCAAACGTATTATGATCATCAACAAATACTATCATATCAAGCAAGAGAAAATTAAACGATAAATGTACAACACGGATCGAATAGTTTTCTCAGAGAAATAGCAAATTAATTAATTGTTAAATTATAAATGCACATCATCATCATCATCAGCCTGTGTCCATCCACTGTTGAACGTAGGCCTCCCGCACGAGTCTCCATCCTCTTCGATCCTCCGCCTTCCGCATCCAGGTCACTCCCGCTATTCTTCTTATATCGTCAGTCCATTTTGTAGGGGGTCGGCCAATGGTTCGTTTGCCAGTTCTTGGGCGCCATTCTAATACTTTTCTTCCCCATCGACCGTCGTCTCTTCGACAGATATGTCCTGCCCATTGCCACTTGAGTGTGCCTATTCGTTGGGTAGCATCCACTACTTGAGTTCTTCTGCGTATTTCCTCGTTTCGGATTCTATCTTTTAGCGACACTCCGAGCATGGATCTCTCCATAGCACGCTGGGTGACTTTTATTTTATGGGTAAGACTTGCTGTCAGATTCCATGTCTCTGCGCCATAAGTTAATACAGGGAGGATGCATTGGTTAAACGCCGGTTATTAATGCACATACCGTATGTGTATTAATATGGATTCATGCAACTACTTTATTTTAATGGTGGACATGAGATTCAACAGAAAACCTAAGTTTCAAGTCATTACAAAAATATGTTTATCACTACGCCATCTCTTATTTTTACAAACTAATCATTAAATGTATCTGATATTATTTTTAATTAAATCGATTGTATTATTACATAGATTTACTAAAGAAAGAGGATGTGACATATGGATCTCAGATTTCAGTCTAAATATTACAAAAATGGCGTTTGATTATATGCCATAAACACTTTAACCCTTTCGCATCGTTGTCGGCATACGTCGTCATAAGATTCCTCGACCGTTGACGAGATATTTTGATTTTCTACTTTCTTAGAATAGTTTTTTTATGCACCATCTGATAGCTAAAGGATACAAGAACCAATGTGATATATGGAAATAGACCAGATTAGTACATTTATGCTTCAAATACTAGTTTTATAATTGACAGTATAATTTGTACCATGCCGTAATGTAAGAGTTAAAATTTGTAAAATAACATCTTCAAGACAAGAATTAATAAACACGTTTGCAACCCACGCGTGTGCGCAAATTTTACAATGTAACTAGAAATTATTTCCGCCTGTCACATTCTGCAATCCTATTCACACGTCAAACAATCCGCTGCATGACAACTCTCTATGAAGTAAATTTTTGCAATTTCGCCAGCTGCAATGTCATAAAAACAACTACTTTATGGATGACAAGGACTTTATTCAATTTATGCATGAGAGAGATCTACGAACATAAATTAAATTATATAATAAAAGTCAAAATAATGTAACTGCTTCACAGCTTCTGATTATTACAGTTTTTCAGAATTTTTTAGTAAGACTACGTAATTGTTATTTTAATTGATTTTATTTGGGTTACTTTCACGTTTATATAATATTAAGTGAATAAAAGATTCTGACTGAATACGTATCATCTATCTAAGAGAACAATATCTCCTTTATCAGTCTGATTCTCTACAAGTCAGATCAAATAAACATTAAATAAATGTACGTATACATTACTTTATTTTGATTTTAATTAATCACGATTGACATTAATATTTTTGCATGTAATTTGTACAAGAGTTATACAAAAACGTTCCTTTCTCTCAACGCTTCTGAGATCGTATGATATATTGCTAAAGTATTGACAGACCACCACTGGACGAACTAATCGTGTTAAAAATATATTATTTACAAACACACGCAGAAGAGCACCTACAGAGTGCCTCCTCCACAAGCTCCTTGACGTTCAACCATGTCGGTTGGACGCTGCAAAATTGTTGAATACTTGTGTCATTATCTTCTCATCTGATAAGTGCTCCCGTGCTCGTAGCCATCCATTGTTTTTGATCCCAGTTGGTGCTTGTGGAGCTTCAAGCACTCAATTTGGTACAACGGCAATGGCGCTCTCAAATGGCCTACCATCACACCTCGATCCTTTTCTTACATCCCTTTCCTCTTTTGTCGATGGTATTGTTCTCCTAGATCTTTACATCTTTGACACGTTTCATCTTCTTTTTTTTTATGTTCTTTTTATATTTTATTATCTTTTGTTTGTATTGTATATTCTATGCTCTTTTTCTTATTGTTTTGTAAACTTTTTCTTAGTTCTGTGTGTAATAAATAAATAAATCTGTATTATGTGAAAATTAAGTACATTTGTAATGGGTTACATTGCTGCTTTCTAGGAACTCCCGTGGGCACAGTGGTGGCTACAGTGGCTGCCAACGACGTGGACACCAACCCCGCGCTGACGTACACCCTGGCCGGTGATGGCGACGACTCGGGCGCGTTCAGCGTGGACCGGTTCAGCGGGCGCGTCGTGCTCCGCCGGCCGCTGGACTTCGAGACGCGCCGGGAGTACGCGCTGGGCGTGGCGGCTTCTGACGCGGCGCACGTCGCGCGTGCAACTCTTGCGCTGCGCGTCACGGACGACAATGATAACTCGCCCGAGTTCCTCCAGCCGGCATACAGCGCTGTCATACCAGGTAAATACGTCTTCATTATTACTTGACTAGGTACGAGTATAAAACATAACCTCTAATCTCCACTTTAATCAATTGTTTTTGGAAAAAACATATTTCCACAAAAAATCCGGTAAGCAACTGCAAAAGAAACTCTGATTATTGAACACTTTAATATTTCTCTAATATCTACAGCCGCAGGCTATGCAAGTTCGCGGGCTCTTGCCTTGAGCTTACAGAACTGTGAAACGGCAATTCACGGTGTCCACAAGTTCCAAAAATGGAGAAAAAATATTTAAAAAAAAATAAAGATTCCTTAATCTATTCTTCAAAAAAATTATTAAACTCAAGTCTTAAATAAATTAATAATATAAATTGTAATAAATTGTACTCGTATTATACTTTCCACTAAGCAAATACACCTATTGTTACCTATGATCTTTCACTGGGCTCGAATTAATAGAATTGATAGTAGATAAAGTTGTTTCGTTAATATATCAACCTTTTATAATGAGTCCTGTAAAAATGGACGTTGCGTTAATGCCGAGCTGTAGATTCAAGTTGAGTAACTTTGGCGGATCAATATTCAACGTGCAGCACTTAGTCATCCTTTAACCTTTCGCATCGGCTGTCCCATCATGCCGTAATAAGATTCCCTGACTGTTGACATCGGTTGACGTGATATATAGCTTTGCTACTTTCTTAGGATAGCATTTTATGCATCATCTGATGCTAAAGGATACAAGAACCAATGTGATATATGAAAATTGACCAGATAAGTACATTTATGCTTCAAATACTTGTTTTGTAATTGACAGTATAATTGGTATTCAAACCGAGCCGTAATGAAAGGGTTAAAAAAATGACAAGCATCATATAATTCACTATGTGCATATCTATCACCATGTGTGTGTATGTGTTTACAAAAATATGACAGTTATTCTACCAGCCATTACAGAAGGGGTTCAAAGATCAAACGTCTTCATAAAAGCTTTAGTTTGTTAACATGTAAATGTCCTCTTCAACATATACGTAAAGTTTGTATTTTATTTTAAAATACAAGACAATCGTTACAAAAGGCAAGATAAAAAATGATGATTATTTGTCACGTTTTCAGGCTTTTATTCACGGCGGGTGTTGCGACCGATAGATAACGCTATCGATAGGCGCCAACAATTAAAATGTTTTTTGAAATGTTCGCCGGCAGCGCGCGGTTGTCACCCACCGCCGGTATCGCCGTATGGAAACTCGGGGTTGGAGACCGCGCGGCCGGACGAATCGAAAAATATTGGGTATTTTTTCAGTCCGGCCTTTTTTCATATCTCCGATCTTCCCTTTCCGCGATGACGCGCTTTTTAAACATCGCCGAAGTTGACCGGTTTCCGCCTGAGTTACAATGGTGCACCGAAATTCAATTTGGCCCTGCAGAGCTCCGCCGCACGAAGCCCCGCCCTCACAACAGAATCCGTCTCTTTATCGTTGTGGTGTCAATTCCAGTTTGGGGAGCGTGGACAACATGTCTACTGAGAACCAGTTTTATAAGGCTCCCTCGCCCAAATTATAAAATCGCCCAATTTTGTTTGTTCTTTTGGCGTGTTGAAATGTTTTATTTTTTTTCGCTCCGTTTTTTTTTCCGTATTTTGGACGATTATTTCAAGCGATCCGCGAATACACTTAAAGCAGGAGGAATGGAATACGGTTGTATTTATTCGCCGCCGAAACCTCTCGCGTCGTATCTATAATCGGACACATTCGGGCGCAATACAATTTCAAACCATTGTGAACTTTTTTATTCATGACTACGACACAAAATAATATTACAATTCCAGAAAGAAACTTCGCAATTTCAATAACATCGACATTAGAACTCAATCAATTTATAATAAACAAAGTTATTTATTTTGTGATTATGATATTCGACATTGAAGCAAGAGATAACAAAACTAAAAAAACTCTTGATGATAACTTAGATATGACCCTACGATCTATTTCAGGACTGACAATGCAAAGAATATATATTTTAAAACAATTATTATTATATTGATTGTAAAGTTATAGTTTACCATACCTATTTAATATAAATATTAAGATTATGCACGTTTATACAGAGGTTGATTTTTAAAGATATGAGGCTTGTGCGAGATCCTTATTGAATTTGATTTAGACAGTTGTTCTCAAGATGCTTTTAGTTACATATTATCAAATCAAAACAATGTATAAACAGTAAGTTCTGTAGATGCTTTTAATGTATATATAATATGAAACATATTACTGTTAACCCACAAAATACCCATTAATATAATTATCGTTTATAGTTTTATGAGAGTGATAAAATAACAGCTCCTTCTCTAAAACGCTGAAAATAGCTCTGAGATTAAGTGAGCTTGTTAACATATTTGCAGCCCACTACTGGATACATAAAACTTATAATTCAATAACGTTCCCGTTATACTCGTACATATAAGATATCATAAATTACTGTCAATTGATTTCCTCAAACACAAACACCTCCGTCTCATAAATTAAATTAAATTAATTTGATATCGACGCCACCAAAGTTAATAATTAATGCTTCGCATTTTTACGATATACGAGAAAAAGATTACCACTCGATCCGCTAACGTATTCTCTTAAACTCTTATTAAGAGAGCCCTTGCGTATCGTTAAATGAATCCGATAAAGAAGTACGTAAAGCGAAAAGTTAAGAGAAATTGATCGGCGGCCGTCCTGGCCGTTTATCTTCTCGAGTTGTGTAATTTCCTGCCATCTTTTCGTGCTTTAATTCTTCAATTACTATAGGCCGTATCGAGAAATAGGCTGCCTCGGCATTCGTTGATTGAGTTACTTCAACTCTGTCAGATGTATGAAAACACGAACGCCGCGGAATATTAATGCTAAGTTTATTTTGCATCGAACATTATTTGTACTCGCCTATGCGCCGACCAAAGAGAAGCGTGCATCATTGCTTTGAAAAGAAAAAAAATCGCCTGATATCTGTATCGTGCGTTTCGCGCGTTGTCCGAGATTTATGTGCAATTTGTTATGGAAATTGCATCGCGTATCGAAAATGAACTTATTTCTTCTCGATTAAGCAACAATTATTGTACAAACTTTAACATTTTGTGGATATATATTATTTTTACAAAGAAGTAAAATCTAAAGTAGTAAAATAAATAAATGAACGAACTTTTATTTTGTTTGAAGCAATACGAAATATTCAATTGTTTGAATTACTTATACGAAATATTAATGACTTATTTGAGAAAAACAAAATCGCGTATTACGTTTGTTTTTGCAATAAACTTTTTTGCAACACATTTCAAGGACAAATTCAAAAAGGTGGTTTCACCCTTCAAACAGTCCAGTAGTCATTATGCCCGTTCGTGTCATAAAAAAATATTAAATTATATTTTGTAAGATAAATAATACGTAGTAATATTACTACTTGGAGAAGATTTCATAACCTGTATACCACTTCAAATGTTTAATTTTATTATTATAGTCAATAACAAATGTCATTACAAATATATAATTATTTTTTAAATTGTAATTTAGATCACTTTGAGCACTGTTTACTTACTTTCACAACGCGGTTTTGCTCTCATGAATCTTCAACAGTTTTTCGGATAAAAGTTTTATCAATGTTTTTGTTATTTTCAGAGAGTGATAGTGGCGCTGAGGTGGAGATCCTCCGTGTGAACGCCACCGACGCTGACAGTGAAGCCAACGCGCGGATAAGTTACCAGCTGACTGGGGCGGGGGCTCGGGGTTTGCGGGGGCTGCGCGTGGACTCCGCCACGGGGGCCGTGCTCGCCAACAGGAGTGCCCTGGCGGCCCTGGCGGCGCCTGCACACCTTCAGCTGGCGGTGGAGGCCACTGACGGGGGCCGCCCGCCTAGGAAGGGCGTCGCCGCACTGCGCGTGCACGTGCAGGCTCACGGACGCACGCGCGCGCACTTCGCCAAGGACGACTACAGGTATAATCACTATATAACGAACCGTCACCCCAGTTATGAAACCCCTTCTGCACATCTTAGGGCAAATTAAAAAGACCGATATCATGCTTAGGTTTGTGGCAACACCATGCTGACATGCCACCAACCATGAAGATGAGCGCCAACACAGAACTACCATCAAGAATCAATCTCCAGAACCTGGCACGGGAGAACACGCTATAGACTTTCGAAGTCCGAAAAGGCCCTGACAATCCACGATGCTACATCTTCTCCATTGAAGATTAGTTTTTAAAACTAACAGACTTATATTTTATCCTTACTTAAATTAAATATTTGGACTACTCAATTCTAGAGTCGCTGGAAATGCAGTCGATCTATAATCTGATAAAATTATGTGTATACTGTCCACAAGTATCATAATACATTTTTTCTGGGAAAATTAGTGACTAAGTGTTTTATGAAAATATTGTTATATATATACATCATTCATAGCATTCTATCGAAAATGCCAAATATGATGATAAGGTAAATAGAATTTGGTGTGATGTCGGGTTGAAACTGGTCCAAAATGGTCTGGCTCATCATCCGGTCTGACCAACAAATCGCCCTAAATATGTCTCGGATTCTACAGTTGCCCTTCTTCAAGAACTTGGACTGGTGCTCTGGAGCTTATCGTGAACCATATATGTAGCCAAGTGGACTTTAAGATATGTCCTAGAACAAGGAATGGACAGTGGCAGTTGACAGAACTAAGTACTAACAATTTGGCTGATCATATGCTCCAGATATGGAACAGATTTGCGATGAAAATAATGCCAAGCTCTCACAACACAAATTGATGTGTCATGCTTATACCATGATTAGGCCACCATTACATTAGGATTGTGATATGATGACATAGTCCTTTTACTAAATTCTTGCAAATAATAGTTAAATAGTTCGTAAAATAATTTCATCTTTATCTCTCAACATGTTTTCTTAATGGTTTTATAATCTCTCAATAACGTTTTTTCTGTTTTTTACAGAATAAGTCTACTGGAAAACACTCCAAAAGGAAAAACATTCCTACGCATTGGAACTGTACAAACAGAATTTGACAAAACCGACGTAGACTTTTCGATCCTTAGCGGAAACGATGACAACGTATTTGAAGTTGCCAATCCTGATGGCGCACTGCTGCTTGTCAAATCATTGGACAGAGAACTTAAGGATTCTTATTTATTAAGAATTAGTGCAATCGAAAGAGGAAAATCTATGGAAGTTGATGAAAACACTTCAGCCATATCTGTTCATATCAATGTGGAGGACAGCAATGACAATGCTCCTGTCTTTAATAGCGGTGATTATGAATACACCATCAGTGAAGGAACACCAGTCGGCAACTCTATTGTTCAAGTAAAGGCTACAGATGCAGATATTTCCGGAAGTCCTAATTCAGATATATCATATGACATAACATCAGGAAATGATGAAGGCCTTTTTAAAATTGACAAAACGTCTGGCACAGTAAGTGTTAACAATTCTTTGGAATATGATGACGGTGTAAGCGAATACTTCTTAGTTTTAAGAGCTTGTGACAATGGAATCCCACCATTATGCACATTGAACAATTTACAAATAACATTGACAGATGAAAATGATAATGCTCCCAGATTTCCTGTATCCGAATATTTCGAGTTCGTTGGGGAAAATGAACCTGTCGGTACGACAGTCTTCACAGCCAGAGCCACCGATCTAGATAAAGGTGTATTCGGAACTCTAAACTATTCAATAATTTCTTCTGCTTCTAACGGTTACAACAGTGATGAGTCTTGGAAACTCTTCAGAATCGATCCACTAACTGGTCAAGTAAATACTAATGCCATCTTCGATTATGAACTGAGAAACCGTTACGCCTTCACTTTGAAAGCTAGTGATGCCGGTGGCAAGACAGCAAGTGTGCGAGTGCGCATAGAAATTGAAAGTCGTGACGAGTTTCACCCTCAATTTACTGAAAGAACTTACCGATTTACGTTAGCAACTCCCAAGTCTGGGGCTCTTCCAGTCGGTTATATTGTCGGTCACGTGACAGCTACCGACAGAGACAAAGGAGCTGACGGCAGAGTTGTATACCAACTGACGACTCAGCATCCGTATTTCAAAATGAATCGCACAACTGGAGCGGTTATCATAAAGAAGAAACTAGATAACGCAGCTGCAACATTAGAATCCGGTCGCGACATAAGCTTAGTCGTTTCTGCGAGCTCTGGAAGGCAAGGGTCTCTTACAAACATGACCGTAGTGGAAATATCACTTGATCCATTGGCAGATCCAAACACAAATTTGGTAACCGGTAGTTCAAACAAAACAGCTGTAGCAGTCAGCACAGGTGGCCTGGCAGACTGGGCTCTTGGATTACTCATAGCCCTGATCCTTGTTGTCGCATCATTTGGAGCAATCTTTTTATTCCTGCACATGCGTAACAGACGTCACAAAAAAATTAACAAGCCTGGCCTTAATTCTGATACAGTTGGAAGCTCCAATAGTTATGTCGATCCAAGTGCTTTCGACACTATACCCATTAGAGGAGGAAGTACGGTTTCTGGAACCGGTGGGCAGTTTGCTCCACCTAAATATGATGAAATTCCTCCATACGGGCCACACACCGCAAGCTCAAACTCAGGAGCGGCGACAACATCAGAACTGTCTGGCTCGGAGCAGTCCGGATCGAGTGGAAGAGGATCTGCTGAAGACGGGGAAGACGGAGAGGATGAGGAAATTAGAATGATAAATGAAGGTCCTCTTCAGAGAGATTCTGGAATTCACAGACAAACTGATGACGTTGATGATGATAACCTGTCCGATGTTTCTGTTCACAATACTCAAGAATATTTAGCTAGATTGGGAATTGTCGATACGGCAACAACCGGAGGTGCGTCCACTTCTTCAAGGAGATGTTCAGAGAGTGTAGGCGTCGGCAGCGCTAAAGAAGCTTTAATGCATCATTCGGGGTTCCTTTAGATCCTCTCCACATGTTTGATGAAGATGCAGCCAACGAAAACGATATAACTAATTTAATTTATGCCAAACTAAATGACGTAGCCGGAAGCGACCGCGGAAGCAGCACGGGAGAAGTCGGTGCAGCCGTCGAACGAGCCATGGTTTTAGGAGCTTTCGGTGTTCCGACTGGTGATCCCAGCGTAGCCCCCACTCAAGGACCTTCTATGAACGGCAGCTTGAGTTCAATAGTGCATTCGGAAGAAGAATTAACCGGTAGTTACAATTGGGACTATCTCCTTGATTGGGGTCCTCAATATCAGCCTCTGGCGCATGTGTTTTCAGAAATCGCGAGACTTAAAGACGATACTGCATCCGTGCAGAGTGGTAATAGTGGCACTTCTAGTGCAAAAGGCAAGGCACCGACACACGTGTTAGGGAAAGGTGCACCTCCACCACTGCTGACTAGTGTAGCCCCGCGGAGCATTCCTGCGCCATCGCTGTCGGGCCGCGCCGGGGCGCTGCTGCTGCCGCGTTCTCCCATCAGCCACGACACGACTCCCGGTGGCTTCTCCACATCGGCGGCAATGTCTCCGTCCTTCTCGCCGTCGCTGTCTCCCCTGGCCACGCGGTCGCCGTCCATCTCCCCGATGGTGCCCCCGGGCTTGCACCACGCTCGCGGTCACAAGCCGCATCACAACCTCCAGGACACTACATTGCGGATATAGCTTGTGAAATATAAACTAGTAACAAATTAACCAATTCTCGATGGTGCGAAACGTTGACTCTTATTTAATGTTGTACATATTATAAATGCCGTGGTAGTATTATTCAATAAATGATAATGCGTGTACATTTAAGTATTCCTTTAGTTAGGTAATGGACGAACCTGTGAATATTAATGTGATCTGTGAATGTAAATATTGTCTATTCCTAGTATACGATACGTTTAGTTGTTAGTAGATAGTTTGTAAACTAAACTCGAAAGACTGCCATGTTCTGTAAAGTGTTTGATTTTTAAATATCACCTCGATTGTGTATTTCTCTATCGGAAACTTGTTGTAAAATATTACTTTAAGGAATGATTCCTCTGAGAAAGCAGTATAAATTATTTTATATTTCCAAAATGAAGGTCCGGTTTTAGTATTTATGAATAGTTACAAAAATGATTATTTACTTTTATACTAGCGATATCAAAATTATTGTTATTGTTGTAAACTTATTCTTGACTGACATATTTATTCACTTCAATTATCTGAAGATGATAAGATATTATTAATATGTTCTTTCTTTGTATCGAAACACTGTAATATAATCCAAATAAAATCAATAACTTCTTGCTTAGGTATATTTTGTAATTTGTACTGTTGAAAAGTATATTTTTTTGAATTATGTAGTATCAAAATTGATTAAATAACATTTTATATTATTTTTTCAACACTTATTATCTTTACTCCAGCATTATTTTCTAAAAATCGAAAATAAAGTATGTATTTATTTTACATTTATTTTCAAAATTGAATAAGTATTGAAATTACATAATGTATTGCTTAATGAATACAAAATGTATGTGGCCATGTTAATTTCATAAATAATGCTGCTCTGAATCTTCAATAAGTGCCCATACATTTATTTTATTGTTAATTTAATGTTTCATAATTTTCAATCGTATGGGTAATTTGTTAAATTAAATATAAAATGTTGCCATCTTTTCTAAGATATCCGTATTAATTATTTGGGGCACAAATGAAATTACAAAATAAATCTTAAATCTGTAAGGAATGTCTTACCATTTGCCATAAGGTTGATACAAAACAATCAAAAATTAAACTACTTTGTTGTACAAATATATTTCTACTGTAGTTATTTTACAGATAGAAATAATAAAATAAATAAAATAATAAAAAATACTGGTCTTTTTTTAAAAATACTTTTGTGTATCTAACAAACTACTAATTTCATTATACTTTATGTTAACTAAATTTATATCCTTAGAGAACATTTATCCTGTCGTTATATGATTTACTAGCAGAAAAATATAAAAAAAGAGTTCCGATACAATTAATAGTAAAGATTTATAAGAGAAGTTATTTTAAACTCAAACTTATTTAATTAAAAACTTTATTTCTGTAGTCAGTAACCCTAAATAAAACAAGATATGTAATACCAGATGTCTTACTTTATAAACAGTTCGTAAATACCTGAGTTGGTAGAAAAAATGTCAATGTCGAGCAGTGGGTGGAGACCTGCAGACCACCGCACAACTAAGTTGCTGCTTTATGTGTTGACTAGCTGCACATCCCAAGAACTATTGCAGGGCAGCACATAGGTCAATGATTTTGCCAGATATTGGGCGAAAACAATTTGACAACACTGACAACAAGAAGAAGAATGTGTTAAGAAGTGCTTTTTAATTTGTTAATATTAAAAGATGGATATACATATAATGATAAAAAAATTGTTGTTATATTGTAGATAGCTTACAAAAGTATTCACCAGATGCCGTCGAATTTTACTTAGCCGAAAATTTTATATTTTGGTCTTAAAAATAAAAAATATTTTTTTTACCCACAATCTTTATTGCATATTATCACTCCGTCTTTGGATTAATTTGGGTTCTTCTACAAAGGTAGTTTTATAAAATTACACAATTATTTTATTAAAACATGAAAATGTATACAAAATAATATAACAAAATACAAATTGTGGTGAAAAATTTGTAAACACTTTTGTTATGTAAATGCTACATCGTAAATGTGACTGACAAGCCTTCAATTTAAGCTAACATTAACACACTTTTCTACAACAACATTTAATTGAGAACAAGCTTACTCTCTCAATTTCAAACACTAACCGAAAAGAAACCGATTCCTAACAACAAGATACTTTAAATATCACATTTTATAACATTTATTGCATATCACATTCGAGGATGATGGGCTGGTACCTCCTAATTATTATTGTTAAATATACATTTATTATAGTAGTGGGTACAATTTTAATAACTAATACTCACAACTTAATTCATTTTGAAAATGTATATTTATATTTTATAAATGTAGCTACTGATTTTTGGAGTGAAACTTAAAGCATGTCAGGGAAAATTAGACTGGACCAGACGAAATTTGAAACTCTCCTCATTGCATACACCATAGACATTGTTGTAACATGTTGTAACATGTAGCAAATAAAATCAGTAGATGTTTCCCTATTATACAGTGCATAAGCTAAACACATTTTTTTTATATAAATAAGAAAACAATTTACATTGTGTGATCTATAATAAACATATAATTTCATTTAATGAAATTTTTCATTTAATTAAAAGAGGTTTTCTTCCACTAAACTGCACATTACTATTACCTTATCCATGGATAAAAAAGCTGTCAACAAATGGTAAGAGAGCAATAAGCAAATCAAGTTTTTTTAGAACCTAAGAAGTTTCACTTTTGACTGAGTCATTAAAAAATATTGAATTAATGTTATTTACATTTTACTTCCACATTCAAAGAATTCTAGTAAGTATATTAAATACCTAACATTTCAAGTGTTTTTTATTTGATAAAAATCATTGTTTTATCACTTGAGAGGTATTTTATTTATTTTTCAAGAATAAGTTTTTATTTTTCTTGATAAAATAAAAAGTAAAAAATAAAAAATTAACATATGAAGAAATGAAATATGTTCTGGGGAACTCTAATATAAGCGATAATATTTTCAAAAAATAACTATCGTTTACCCGTACTAACCGAACATTTTGATACTATGCAACTATATGAATGTCTTTTCATACAGCAAAAAAAACAGCATTGGTACTCATCGTTATTAATAAAATATTATAAACTTAAAGGAACTATATAAAGACTAACATTAAATCTGACCTTTGACACAAAAATATATTTTTGAATAATAACGTATCTTTCTATAATTAAATTACATATAATATTAGTCATAAAATAATAAAAAAACGGAAATGAAACTGAGACATGTAAGTAAATACCTGTAAGATCAGAATACAAAGTACAAAGTAAGATTTTTGATACAATTTTAAGAAATTATTTAAAATTAAAATAATTCAATGGTTAAATGAATACGGCTTATTTTTATTAAAAAAAAACTACTACGTTTCTAGAGAATCTATTGAAAATCATTTTTGATAATATTTTACCTTAAATTTAGTGCAGTTTTTAAAAAAAAATGTTATAATAACATATTACATACACAATAGTTTTAACCATTAGGTACTTGAGAAATTATAGCATGGGCGCTGCAACGTTAAAAAGGTTCTTCTAATACAAACTTTTTGAATTAATAAAATTTAATTTATGCCTTTAAAGAGTTGTTCCCTTTAAAAAAATGTATTTGTCACATGGCCCAGGTTATGTTTTCTCCAGTTTATGTTTTCTCCAGTTTATTTAAACGCACACATATGAAAATATATGAAAAGAAACGAAAAATATTTAGCAATTACCAGTTAGGTATAAAAAAAAATGTACCAAAAATATGAAGAATTTGCTTTATTTGTAAAATTAATTTTGCTGCATAATCTATAAATATTTTTATAAAGACTGCTTTACATAAACAATAGATTTTGTATTTTTTTAATTTGAAAATAAATATTTTTATATATCTGATATAAATGATATTGAACAAAAAAAAACTCTATGTACGAGTAACATGCATAACTATGTAGTTAATGGATACTTTTGCCTATTACTACACTTATAATAAAGTCACATATAATATTATTCATACATTTGAAACATTGATACAGGTATAACAGTAATATTGAAAATTATGCTTGAAAATATTTATACAATGTTGCTATGTTTGTCCCCACCCTTAAATAAAATATAACTAATATCTACAATTCTTGAAATAAAATTGAAAGAAAAATATTTATGTTCTACAGTTTATGATTAAAAAAATAAAATGTGATAGATAAATATAATTATTATCATATTCCGTCATTTTTATGAGTGCTATTGTGACTTTCTTGGTGTGCAGACCAGTATATTTATAAATATCAAATATGTATATAATTTATCTTTAGTGTTACTTGCGGACCGGATTTGTTATGAATAAAAGAAGAATGAAAAAGAAGAAAAAATAAAAAGGAATGATGTACTATTATCCTTACATAAATTCAAGTATAATTTCTTTTATAGTAAAATTTAGCTGCTTATGTAGCTAAATTTTATTATATTGAGTGATATAAAACTGTCACTTACTTGTGGACCAGCACAAGATCAGAAAATAGATCACTATTTAAATATATATATATATGGAATCAGTCATAGCTTACCTTTTAATTTTTTTTAGGAATTAATGATAATATAAATTAATAACAAGGAAAAATCTAAGTAATATAAATAAAACTAGGTGAATCCTTAAAATATAAATAATTTTAAAATAAAATATTTAAATAATAAATTAAGAGCATAATATTATAAGTATTTCAAATCAGAATGACTTCCTAAAACAAATACCTAGCTATGACAGTTATAAACAAAATAATAAATTGTAATTACCTATTCGTCAGATAAATAATTAATATAAACGATACTATATACAAATAATACAAACGATAATTCATTCAAATGATCTTATTGTGATTTTTTTATATGTATAAAAATAATGATATGTATGCATAAATATTTTGTTATAATGCTTACAAAATATAAAATGAGTAACTCTTCATTATATGAATCTTTATAAAACCAACACTATTTTTAACACTTTTATACCTATCGTTATTAGATTTTTAGGGAAGAGTTTCTTATTATTAGATTTACAATGTTTCAGTTACAAATCGTATCGTCGATAGGTATTTTTAAATCATCTGTCAAAACATTCGGAATATGGGATTAAATATGTCATTTTTACCGTTGAAATGTTTAGTCTTACAATGTCATCGTTTTGAAAGTTAAAGCATGTGTTGGTTTTACAAATATTAATAGATTAAAGTGAAGTGTTACGAAACAATATGAATAATAAGAATTGACATTGTTCATATTATTACAATTTTGTATCAAGTTTAATATTATTATTAGACATAGACAAATACTGTTAAAAAATCATCCTGACTCTTCGAAAAAGGATTATTGACATTATTATTGTATCGGTTTTCAAATTGAACAGTCTTCCCATGTGATATTATTTATATTTTTTATATCAATTTTTGTATACTTAGTTAGATACGTGAACATATTTGTATACTATATAAAGATTAATTAGTTTATCACACTAACTGGATAATGACAATAAACATAACAATTAGGAAAAAAATATTATCGGAATCATTATACACTATAATGTATATGTACAGAAAAACATCAAACTATTGATTAAAATAAAGTAGCAATAGCTTTCACTTTTATTAAAAAGAGTAATTTATTTTTATAAAATAATGTACTTAAAGAGACATGTATATAAGCAAATATCTTTAAAATTTATACCGGATTTATGGGTCGGGCAAAACTGACAGCATGGCTGTTTAGGATTATCTCTTTTGTTCCATGTGTATCCATCTACTTGTATTTTACTGCACCTTTTTCTACATATTACAGCCAATTTTTTTTTTTATACTAACAGGCCTTTTAGGTTATGTTATTTCAGATAATGTATTTAAATCATGTAATCACAAATACATTTTATATTACAATAAAATCTCATGTTAGATTATTTGTATAATATTGTTAAAGAAAAATAATATGTAATTAATAGGTACATATATTATAGTTTATTTAACTGTGAATATTTATATAAATGACTATCTAAAGACTATGAAAACATGATCAGTATTTTTATAAAATTATAATCTTATGATGTATCAATTAATATTTTTATAGGCTTACTTAAAAAAAATTAAACAAAATAACTATGTTAAAAAAGAGTTACGGATAAAGAAGAAACATAAATTAGAAAATGTACTTATGCGATATTCTTATCAATCTATTGGATGAATATCTTTTTGATTTGATGAGGAATGAGAAAATTAGGTAAATTAAAAGATACCTATTCAGATTTTTATACATCTTGTTTGTTTCTTTCCAATTGCACCAAAATATGTGCACAAATTATATGAATATCTTCAATATCTGCCTTTCAAAAAGGCCTACATGTATTCTGTTGTATAGTATTGCAACATATTACTAAATTTCGATATTAGCAACCAAATTTATGCATATTATAAATTTATACAATATACTTAACAATATTAAGAATATAAACTATTAATGATATTTAAAATTGGTGTCTCAATGTAAGCGAACATATCAACTAAAACATTTATTGCGTAACATCAAACTAATACAAAATTAAATCATGAATGTATGGTAATCAAATGATTATATGTTTCCCATTCCTTTTCCACCATTGATGTAGTTCTGTTGCGAATGGAGATTCATTTCAACAATAACGGTATCTGGACTGTGAGCTTCTTTGCTGTCTGGTCTTCCACCATCAATATCAGAATGAACTGTCACAAGATGACCATTTAGTTCAACGGGATCCTGCAATATAAACGTTGAAACCATTATTAATTATTATACTTCGTTCAATTTAGGAAGATCCCTATGACACATTTATTACCCTGTGTAAAAGGAATGGGGCAAAAATACTTTATTAAGTGGTTTTTTTTTTTCTTCGAAAAAAAAAAACTAATTTGAACTCGAAGTGAATCATATATAAACATAATTTTTTTCAAAAATATTCGAATTTGAAGTGAAACGATTATTATACTTGGAATATTTTAGCTTGATACGTATAGCACTTTTATTGTCCTGTGCAAAAGGATGAGGGAATCATTTTTTATTCAATTACATCGATTTTTCTCTTCGTCTTCGTAAATAATCGTATTTTATTATAATTTTTCCGCAGGGTATCACCGAATGTCATATTAGTATAAATGCCTAACTTTTGGAAGAGTGTTGTCTTTTGATCGATGCATGTTTTTTGTTGTAATTATTATATTTATTGATAGTATTGTTAAACGATTTTCAGCACAGTGTCAAAGGAATCATCCTAAAATGAATGAATTATATACACAGAGTAATTATATTATTGCAATACAAATATTAACAACTACACCAAAAGCCATAATATAGGATATTTACTTTCAATGCAACATTCATCAGAGAAAATTTAATAATTTACATTACATTAGAACGGTAGACCCAAGATTTATTTTTATTTAGTCCAACCACATTATAGGCTTTCCACAGGATCGCACGTGATTCAACTAACTTTTCTTGTATTTATGACATCACATATATTTATAGATGTTAACTGGTTTACTAAGGCAAAATTAAATATGTTCAGTTAGGTGAGAAGTGTTGAACAAACATTTGCTCGTGGTTCGATAGCTTCATGAGTAAAATAGGATGGTTGCTTCAACTATAATATTGTACTAGGGCATTATTGAAAATATGAAACCTTCTATTATTCCATATGATTTAAAAATAAAGAATAACGTTGTTTTAAAAATATAATTAGGCATTTAAAAAAATGCATTGCTATGATTACCATGTCATGTTTAAGAAAAGGTATATTGATATTCATGGGTTGTATTTAAAGCATTTTGACTATCAATTTCACTTTGAATTATAAGGTTTTTTCCTGTAAAATCTATCAAAGATTTAAACAATGTAGTAAAACACTCCCTTTTCTTTTAAAAAATACAGTATAATTAAATCTGCTAAATGAAATATTATTACTAAATTAGGTATGCACTTTTTATATTATTATGTCTATTGGTGATAATATTACATAGTAATTATTATAGAAATATTTATATTGTTTCTTAATCGACCTGATAGAGGGCAGCAGCATCACAGGCCATAAGCTCCTTCTTAGACAGTTGTTCCACCACAGCTGCAGCGTAGCAATCTCCAAGCATATTATTGGTGGTTCGTATCCGATCACTTTAAAAATAATGAAAATAACTTAAATACCCAATAAATTAATGAAACGTTTATTTTAGATTTTAGATTTTTTTACATTTTTTAAATCCATAATTCTTGGTGGAATTCTATAATATCAAAATAAAGAAAGATTATTTATAAATTATTCCACATTTTGTATTACATGATGATAAGTTTCGTACATCTCGGGTAGCCATTGTCGAGTTAATTAGGCAAGGTGTGTATTTATATAAGGCAAAGGACTCCACTCACACCTTGCCTTATATAAACTTTTTATTTATAATTTAAATTCCTTAAGACATATCTATTATATTTACAACATATCTACATTAATTTGCTATTATTTACTGGTTATCCTGGATTGCCACATTTTTAAATAAGTTCCATTATACTTTATTGTAAAAAATAATACTTTACAAAAAATAGACACTTACACAAACCAATCGATTGCAAATAGAAGTGAAACATCTTGAGTGGGAGCATCTATAGCTGACAGTACAACCAGGAGAAGAACAAGCGCTGCACTAGGAACACTGGCAGACGAAACCGATGCAGCAGTGGATGTCAATCTGAACAATATGAATACAATATTTTAGAAAACATATTATTTATAACTTCATTATGTATGCACCAGCATATTAAAGAAAGCTTTAGTATTTAATTGTAAAATAAAAGGATCTTATAATGAAGCCATCGATTTTTACAATAGTTTTGGTCCTTCTCCGATTATTATATTATTCATAAAATAGTTTCAAATTATAAATAACGGTTCTTGTTATTATTATATATTGGTTAAATATATATATATCTCCATCTTACTTTTATAGATATAAACAGCGATTATCTATCATAATAATAGATACTTTAAGAGGGACAACCGGAAGATACTAATATACCAAAGTAAACAAATTAAAAGTCTTCTGTGTTGCGAGCCTGAAAATAATTAGTTTAAGTTTTAGTTTTATTGGGAAAGTAGGTATAAAATAATAATATATTTTTATTTAAATAATTTTTTTATAAGTTTTAAATAAATCTACTACAGTAAGGGAACCTTTCTTTATACATTCCATCAACAGGTAGAACAGGCTTGTATGTATGTGTTCTTTGGGTATTCTAGTCAGTATAAGATATGAAAGAACAATATAACTTACAACACTGTACACAGCTCGCCGAAACCAAGCTGGATTCCGTTCATCTGCGCGATGAAGATGCTGGCTGTGGCCACGAAGAGCGCTGTGCCATCCATGTTGATGTTACAGCCGATGGGGAGCACGAAACGTGTCACACGCGGATCCACGCGCAAACGTTCCGTCATACAGCGAAACGTCACGGGCAAGGCAGCAGCCCTGAACATCACAGCAGCCTATTATAGTATTATATAATAACACGAGCAGTGCTTCACTAAATAAGCTTTGGCACGTGTGCGAGACATACAGGCGACCGATCTTTAAGGGCGTTCAAACATAATTTATACTCGACAAATGATGCATGTGCAGATTTTTATGAAACACCATCTTAAATGACATTTATTCCATCAAATATCAGATAAAAAGAACAATACACATGAGATTCAAACCGCATGTTCTTTTGATTGCACTTAATCTTTTGGGCTCCAATGTTTTTTTTTTATAAGTTTCCACCAACTCCAATCTATATTGAGTGAATTTGTTAAATAATAATATTTATGCTACAGAATGAAAAAATCGGATTGTCAGAAATAAAAAAGTATGGGTTCGTTATGTAAGGTCATTATTGTTATATGCACCATGCTATTTTTTTATATTCATTCAATATATGGTATTTTTGAAAGCAATCTCCAGGACAAAGTCCTAAATTTTCTTCCGGAACATAATTTCCCAAAAATTTATTGTTCAGGTAGTCTAGAAAATTGCTGACATTTCGTACTTCTATCTGTTATTGTTTTAAGGTGTATTGACCAGAAAATTTGGAAGAATCGCTTTTGGGTAAATATTTGACTGAAAAAGGGTATTCTTGAACAACTCGTGCGACCAATAGTCTTCCATCTTCGGTACATTTATAATGCCCATATTTATTATTACGCCCAGGAATGCTCTTATTTCAGTTTCAGTTACATCTTTCCAATCATTCCAAATCATCATCATCAGCCTGTGTCCGTCCACTGTTGAACGTAGGCCTCCCGCATGAGTCTCCAACCTCTTCGATCCTCCGCCTTCCAATCATCATTCCAAATAGAAATTTAAAAAAAAATACCTGGATAGCTATTTACACTTAAGAAAAACTGCCTGTGAAAAAATGTCAAGACATACTTGACAACGGAGCTGGTGGGAACTCCTATGTCAAGTATGTCTTGACATAGGGGCTTAAAAGTTAACCACTAAGTCATCTCACCATATTACGAAAACATAAATTAATATATTGGCTTGATATGGTGCTTAAGTGGCTGTGAGCTTAGTGTCGATTTTAATGAACAGGATATTGGTATACTGTGTGCGGTTCAAAACTCACATTCACCGTTTCTTTTTTCTAAAGTGTTTCATGTTTATCACTACACTTGTTTTCTTTTCGTGTGTTGATAATAAATATTCGTAAATCCGTTCATGTCTAATCGTTTCAGTTAGTTTGAATATTCGTTTAAAAAATACGCGGCTAAGACGATAATCATTGGTCATGAAATTTTTATTCCTAGTGTTTTTAATATCAGAACATTTAAAGCTACGTATTCGTTAAAGGATTTCATAAATTACAAACAAATCGCATGCCAAAAAATAAAATAGCAATAGTAAAAGTGGGTGGATAATTAATTAGGTTTCGGCCGCGGATTATTCCATTATTATTTTTAATTGTTTGCTATTTTTGCTAATTTTTACTTTTGCATTAAGCGAAATAAATACTCAATGCATTTTTTATGTGATATGAGTATATAATATCAATTACTTTCTACATTCAATGTTGACAACAATGAATATCAATTGATTGTGGTCAAGAGAATAATTGAACTTTGACTTTATCATTATTACAAATTGATGGAGGACATCAATCGACTTATATTAATATAATCGAAATGCAACTGCATAATGATACATTACTTTATTTATTTAATCCATCAATTAGTTTGTCAATTTTACACTGTTAACTGTGATTGAACCTTTAAAAGAGCAGATAGAAATTGCTTTCTGTGCTGTCGTTTGGAAGTTTGCGTCATCTTTTGGAAAGATATTATTTAAACTGTTGCCTACTTATTATAGTCATTTTACTGCTGAATTACATCGAATATATCTTTAGAATCGTGAATATCAATGAGGCTTTAATAGGATATATTCTTGGTTATTTTTTATAACATTAAATATGATGTAGATACCAGTTTCGTGGCACTAAATAGTTTGAATCTTACGTTGAAGCGGTGGCGCAGGCTGTAAGAGTTGCTTGTATCAGTCCCCAGTAGAACTTGTAGGGATTCTTGCGGACGACTACGAAGTAGATCAGCTGCATCACCACCAGCTGGTAGAAGAACACTCCCAAAGCTATTGTTGCTATGAACCAGCCCAACTGCGACATCACCAAGCCTGAGAAAAACAACAATTAATTTTGTCTTCATAAGCATACACGGCAAATTTGGGAACTTGCAAAGTCTTTATAGTAGCAATATTAAATTTACGACTGTGATGATAAATATCTTGATGTTATGTTCTTTATTATGATACATACACTGAATATTATTGTAAGTTTGGAAAGTTGTCAAGGATGGCAGTAATCAGATCAAATACGAGTAGTACGGGTTAAATTAGATTCACCTTCTCTATCTTGATTATACTTACATTGTACGTCGATAACTTACTTCCGAAAGAGCACATTTGAATAACCTTAAAAAATTACATTTATTCTTTAATGATTATAAAACGATACTATTTAATGAAGAGGAATGTTAAATGTGATTGCTCATTTGGTGAGGTTATGTAAACGAAAAACTATTTTTTTTATACATGCTGTGTTTGCCAGCATTTGAATGAATACTTTTTTTATAATAAGTCCGCATTAGCAGATTGAAAGTATCCTACTTCTATAAAGAAATCAGATTGTATGTGTCAGAAAATATGGTTCTAGGAAACCATTCCGAATGCTGCATATGGTGTTAAAAATATGATAGATAACGAGTCAACATATGTCAATCGTATATGGATGTTCGGAATTGGTCCCACGGATCTGACGTTGATGCATAGGTGCAGATGGGATCAAAAGAAAATACACTCATACCTCGCTATACGGGCGCACTTTATACGACATTTCGCTATAACGGCCCACTTCAATTAAGGCACGTTTTCTAATTTTATTTTTTTTATTTTACGTTTAATATTAATTTGCATTAGAATAATTGGTTCCTTAGAAGACTTTTCGCTTTGCGGCCAAGTTTCGTGGAACTTATCTAGGCCGTAAAGCGAGGTATGAGTATATTCAATTCTATTCGGTCTCAAGTTATTCAACAAAGCTTATATAATAAATTAAATTGTATTTATGTAACCCTTTCGAATTTCGTTATTTTTTACTTCGTGTTTCGTGACCAAATTCAATTAATATTATACGAAAATAGGTTAGGCAGACAAGATCAAAATAACATACTTTAAGTACTCACGTATCGAGGCGACCTGCAAGGAAAATACAGGTATCTAGATTGGACGCCGGGCAAATATTATCAGTAATATTTATTATACCTACGCAGAAAAACTCCACTCAATATGTATAATACTCGTACATCGAAGAAGCTTATGATGCCAAAATAAACTTAAAAACTGACAGTAATATTGATACTTTGAAAAAATAGATTTCTTTTTAAACATGCGACGAACAATTTTAATATTTACTGTCTCTCTTCATTGTATAAGAATATTCTAAAATTTGAATGACTAAACTTTTACATTCAAACGACAAACAACGCAATTCAAAAGAAATGCTAATCAATACGATTGAGAAAGCACTCTTAAATGCTGTGTATTGTGTTCATATTCGTGTTTGAATTGAGTAAATTAAAGTAAGTGACATATCGTTGTTTTACTGAATTGACTTAAATACACAATTAACGAGAGGGGTTTTCAAAATCACACCTCTTATAGAAAAGCATTATAGAAAAACGTCTTAAATGATACTGGTACACACCATAGGCGCTGTATAGGTAGATTTAATTTAATTTAATACATCTGCGAAACGCAAATATTAACCAAACAATATATGTTTTTCGATCTTATATACCATCCCTATCCGCTCTTCTATCTGGAACAGAATGGGATTCACGAACTGCCGCCATAAAGCTCTGTCAGCTGCCATAGTCTTCGCCTCATCACAATTCAGCCCCGACTCCCAGTTCCGTTGAGTACATTATATATATAGTTCACCGACGGTGTTCCAGGACGGCACGAACCCTGGGGCTTGAAAAAAAGCAGCTGTAGCTAATGCTCTTCTGCGGCATTTTTAATACGTGTTCTATCATGGTCTACCTTCGCCTCGTAATAGACTGTAGTATGGAAGGCTGCCTTGTTCGATCTTTCACCTCGTCATTGCAAACAAAGTAAAACCATCGTACCTCCATTATTCTACGCAGGGATCTGCTCTCAAATCCCACTGTACGGCTGCATTACCTCTTGCTGAGATGCCAAAATTCACATCCGCAAAGTAGAATAGGGATGATACAGACGCTTTATAGGCGGCACTACTAGATAGCACTTATCATTATACACAAAAGAAATCATTTTGATAATGTCTTCTAATAGCTATCATGGTTGATGTCTTACCAAGGTCCTGCACAGCCAGAATTTTCCCTGCGATGACGCTGCTGATTCCCACAGGTGTTAGCCACATAACTCCCGTAACCATTCTCATGACAACTTCAAACACTGCAGTGAAAAAATCCACAACCGTGCGTCCTCTTGCACCCAGCGTACCCAACACTGTGCCGAACACCAGGCAGAAGAAAACAATCCCCAATGTATTTGTTCCAGATCTGCAACAAGTTTTAAAATAAGCATTCTAAATCATCTATTGAAATATTTTTTTTCATTTTAATCGTATCAATCGCGGTTACCTTTTTTAAATTGCGAAATTTAAATTTTCAAGATTCTTGTCATGGAGTAATTACGTGACTTGTATTTCTCATAGTGCATGATCATGGATTTAGTTTATTATTTCATTTTGTAATATTTCTACGGTCACGGACACGATGATGGAAAATTTAAAGATGCGTTGCGCAATTAAGGAAGCTTATATAAAAAACACAAGATTGCACGCGATGCAGAACTAGGTATTCAATTATTATTTAATGGTTTTTTACATGTTTTTTGCATGTCAGGTTTCATTTACATTAAAATTTTGAATCCACTTCAAAAGTATTAAAAAATCTCCTTAACGCGCTTTATTTTAGTTCAGTAACGATTGTAATAATTTTAATCTTGTTTATATTTAAAAATGCATTTTTTTTATTAAAACATATTGAAGAGTACAGTTAGATAGTAATGGTATTATTTCATCTGTGGATTTTCAAATGCTTTTAATTTTTCAGAATGACTAAGCATGTAGAGATGGTATTGGTTATTTAGACCTTAGTGTAGTGTTTTGACGACTTTTATACCATTTTATGTCTTATTTATTATCAGATATAAATAAAATAATTTTTAGAATTTATTCCACAATAAAATTTTTTGACGACATGTTTCAGCCAGTCGAGTGGCCATTTTCAAGTCAGTTAGTAAAGTGAGTGTATTATTTAATATGTTCATTGTTTACCTTATTTTTTAATGCCTGGTTTATTTTATTTTTGATTTATTATGTATTTTTGATTTTATTATATATGATTTATGATTTTATTTAATACCGATTTTAATCAATTGTAGTGTTTTTTTATTGGATATATAGTTCTGTGAAAAAATAAATATTTATACAGTGCTAGTTCGCAAAAAAATCGTTCAAAGCTCATCACAAATCACCGATTTTTACGAGATTTACTGTAAAAATAACATATTTCGTATATTTTCAGGGCCATATTTGGCATTCATGGTGTTTATATATAGTATATGAATACATTATTGCAAGAACAAACTATTGTAACGTGCTTACCTGTATCTCAACACTCTAACTTCTTCAGGTGCAAGTTCCTCTTCTGTTGCATTAGGAGAGTTATTACGCGGAGATTCATTTTCGGGAACAACATAAACTGTATGCGCTTGCTGAAATGCAGCTTGGAATAAATTGTCTGGAAATAGATTCCTGAAAAACACCACCGACATGTAATTAAACTTATTTTTATTACTTAATAAAAATAAACCCGTTATTGAACATCTTTGATCTGTTCTAAAAAAACACTAGATTATGTAAATTAATTTCTATACTAAATTAGTATATACAAAACAATAATAATGGTTAATATAATTTTTATTATAATCATGTTTTCAGTGTACACACTTATTTAATTGCACTATTTTTGTTTTCGTAATAAATGTTTGAACAAGATGCTATACTTATAACTCACGTCATTTATAAAGCCAAATTAATAGATTGCTTAAAAAAATAACGACGTTCTATGCATCCAACAAATATTCGTCAGCTGAGTTTGAAATATTCTTAAACATTTTTATATTAAATAATAAATCCACTTCTTTTTTGTGTCAGCAACGACAAATTGTTACCGCCCAATATCTGGAAATATAGATGTTCTGTGTCTTTCCCAGCATTAGGTCTTGGGAAAATCCCAATGTGGGAAAATCTACTAACATCTTATATTATACGAATATGTTTCTGTATAAATCATTACAATTACCTTCCAAGATCGAGTAAGCTGTCCATGATGTTCACGTCTCTGCTGGCTTGGACTCCGTGAACTCCAATGCTGTTTTTCAATCCTGGATCTCCTGGATGGATGGCAGTCACCAGGCAGATGCCCAAGAATGCGTTGAACATAGAAGTGAGAATGAAGTAGACCAATGTCCGCACGGCAATCTTCCCGTTCATCTTGGCGTTGAGACTGGCCGAGCCTGCTATGAGGCTGGCGACTATCAGTGGGAGTATCATCAGCTTTAGCACCCTCATGAACAGTTCTCCAGGGTAGGAGATGAGCATGATGGCGTTTGGTCCCAGCCCCAGAGGTCGCAGTCCGAATCCTGAGGTTAATTCACCCAAAACACGCAAACATTAATACGAGTACAACCCGGATAGACAACTTTAACTCAGACAAATAGCTCTTTCGACTTTGTATGCTTGTAATGGCATTCATTAGCCTACAATAGATGTCTCATAGATTAAAATAATAAACTTTAGCATATTTTTCAGCATTGATTTTTGCTTTCTATCACATTTTATAGCGAGTATATTAATGAAAGTTGTATTGGTGTCATTGTGGTACTTTTGATAATCGGTATAATTTATTAAAGAACAAAAAATATAGATTTATAAACTTTTATAACAATATTTATTGGCTTATATGAAATAATGTAGACTACGTACCCATGTCGATCCTTTAAAAAAAGAGTAATGTTTTATGATATTATTATAGAGATAATTTCATTATTTTAAAGCTAAAATTGCATAATTTATAGTAAATATTTGTTTTTTTCTCATTGAAAACAAAATGTCGTCAGTTTAAAAGAAAAATAAATAAATAATGAAATTGATCAATTATTTTGTCTTATTTACTTAGCTCGCTTTTTATTTTTTAATTAAAACAATACCATTTTGAATAAAGTTTAAATCTAATATTAATTCAAAGCCTCAATTTTTTTCATATATTATTGTTTTAAATATCCGAGTAACACCACTATACAAATCACATAATAATAAAATAAAATTTACACATTTTATATTTTTTCTCATAATAAGCGATACTACTTCAGAAATATTATTTTCAAATGTCTTAGTCATACAGAGATGAAACATTTATTGATATTCTTCATGTCTGGGCACGAGTCAGTCTTTGTTTATTTTGGCAACACATGAATTTCACAGACCAAAATCGTTCAGACATATTACTCCACTGTAATATGAAAGATATATCAAATATGAAGCAAGTACTGATGACCTGGACGATTCATTTTAAAAACCTCAAGTTTCCTCCGTTGGATGTCAAGTAATTTCACAAATTATTTCATTTTAAATGGCTCGAAACAGATTTGTCGTGTGTTCCGAAACATCAACAATCAAATGATGCTTAATTACGGTCACGCATCTGTTAGAAGATTTATTGCATGGTACTGAAATATCTGCAGACAAAAAATCTGTACCAGCCATTTCACTGTTTTTTTTGCATAAATTACAGACTTAGACGTTCACCAAACTACGAAAATATTTTACAAATACTAAAATAAAATTGATGTTATTTTAACATCGAATTTATAATGAGATAAATTTAAATATAATTTAGACAAAGGACACCAAATAGTATTAGAATATTTATCTCTGTAAATAAATGCCCTTTAGTTTTTCAATTATATTTTTAGTAATTACTTTTTTATTATTTAATTCACGTCATTTTATATTATTTACTGTCTACATATAGTTTTTAAAATAAGAATTAACAATGCGACATCATAAAAAAAATGCTTAGTATTTGTTAGGAAGGAAGATTCTGTTTCATAAACTACGTTATATATTTTTTTAATAATACTTCATTATAGAGTTTAAGTAGTATTTTTCCCAAATAATATAGTTTTTGTTTTATTAGCATAATAAATAGTGTTACTATAGTTAACTGGAATTCGTTAATAAAGTATGTTAAATAAATTTAACAAGTTTGCACGAGTATCATATATATATATGTAAACAGGAAGTGTTTATGCAATAGTTTGGATCATCCCATTGCAAACAATGCTCAAAGCGATATTCGAATCGTGTACGACGACACTCGACTTACCAAAAACGACGCCGAAAAGCACGCCCGATAGGGTGACCACGAGCAGCAGGTTGTCGCTCAGGCAGCGTCGCGGCGCCGACAGCTCGCGGGGCGCCGCGGAGGCTCCGGTGACCGCCGGGCCAGCGCCCCCGCCCGTGCCGGGCCCCATCTTGGCGAAGAGATAGTCTGAAAACCGACCCGACTTCTCCATGAGGACGCCACTACCTCCAGACCCTGGGCCGGACCCGCGCTTGCAAGAGACGTCGCGGACCCTGGAGAGCACCCGTCTTGCCGAAGTTAAAAAAACCGTCTTGACCCTGTCTCCGAAGTGACGAAAAGCTCAAAAAAGCTCTTCGAACAATCTATAATTTGCAACTTTTTCAAAATTGTGAATTCACTGTGTCAAATGCAACAGTGCACTTCCGGGATACTTTGTGTATAAATATATCCGAGCGCAATCAGCTGTGAAACTCTTGAATTTAATTTATAATTTAAAAAATATACTACAATGATAAAATGATTTTTTAGAAACGTTAAAGTTTATTATTATCGAGTTTCAGAAATAAAGCTCTAGTTTTCATTCAGGATTTTTCATTTGTTGTCAATGTTTTATGCTGAAGAAACGCGTTGCGCTTTGTTCGGAGGTTGGAGTGTGACTGGTGGAAATGGCTGGTATCGATCGCCCCTCCTTTCGTTTTACCGGCGCAGCCTTCCGGCGGGTAGGGACAATGTGCATCTTTCAATGGAATGCAGTGCTTATAGTGTATTTGAAAAATTATTTTCCCAATATGAATAAATTTTGTCTATGGTATATTTGTTTATCGATAAATTAAATCGATGATTTATTTTTTATTAATATTATAAAATTTATTGTTTAAACCTTCTTTCTTATTTAATTAAACCTAAAAAAAACTTAAATTAATACTTTATAGTAAACGAAAACTTTGCATAAGGATGCAAAACGTACCTTATAAGAATTAGCTCATCACAATTATTTAAAAACTGTTCAGCTCTCACCAAACGTAATTACAAAACGTTGTATTTTGTAAAGCACAACGTAAGCAATTCAATTGGTTTGTCGATCACAATCATCAAATTTAAAAAATATATCTTTCCAGCCATTAACTTTATAGACCATATTTGAAAATTGGAAATTTTTAAATATTTTATCGTGGATCACTTTGAGCAGCTTCATTAATCACCAAAAAGTGACAAGATAGATGACATATACTTTACACTTCATCAGTCTTAATCTTAGTAATCTCAGTAATCTTATTAATAAACACTCACTGAGCGATTATTATTTTGGTGATTACTAAACGTAATTCATTAAAAATAAAGCAATTTGATATATTTAAAAGTTAAATTATAATTTATTAAATTATAATTTAAAAAATCACAGTTTTTGCATAGATCACGTACATGGTTTCAACTAACATTTGGTTTTCTATTGTTTACACTTACAGAAATGCATTGCAGATAATGCGATACTCAAAATTATTTTAAATATTCAAATTATTTATTGCAAAACTATCTATCTACGCGTACTTGTAAATAATAATATAATTATCTGACCTCCATTGTTATCTAAGGAATCCATAAAACAATTCATTTGACAGAAAAAAGTTAATATTCTTATACGCTAACACCTCTTGTATGGTTTCTAAACTGAATGAGTTACATTTCATTGTCGTATTTATGCATTTATATGTATTTCAATTATATTCATCAAAATAATGTTCTATCCAAATTTATTATTTTTTTAAGTAATTCGGTGAGTCAAATTAAAAGAATATCGATATTTTAAACTTAAGATGTAAAGTTAACCGTTTATATGATGGAAAACTTAAGTTGTAAAATATATTTTTTTGCCGGCAAAACACAATTGTGTAGAAAATAACATTAAAATTTTGAATACGTTAGTTAATTTAGTTTTCTAATAAAAATATTTTTTTATCTTAAAGGAACATCACTACAATAAAAATAAAATTAAAGATGTGTATAAAAAAAGCATATTGTTAAAATGAAAAATATTTGCCATCCAATCAAATGTATATTTAATAAAAAATTTCACTTTTTTCAGTTAACAATTTCTTGACTTTGTGTCGTCAATTATTAATACAAAAATAATACTTTAAAATCACTTTAAACCTTTCATCTGTACTAATACAATTTTAAACGCTTTCCAAAAATAGGCAGTTACTGTTATTTTTTAACCAAATTATTATATCATCCCAATCGTTTCGTGTGCATATAACGCGATAGCTTAATATCTATACCGTATTTTATTCGAGACGAGCTTTTAACATTTGACAAAGATTACACCACACAGCACCTGACCACATAATTTCAAGTTCAAGTTGATGAATCGGGCCAATTATAGAATCGGAACTATTCCAAATACATAAATCAAAAGCGCATTGAAATTGTCGGTGATATAAGGGATCTTATCAACGAAAATACTAAAGAAACAAATATATTAAACTATATAAATCTTAAAACATAAATTATTACTTAAGTCATTTCAATATATTTGGAGGATTTTTTATAAATGTCGTTCGTTGTATTAAAGCAATATTTTAACTCGTAGGTTCTTGTGGAGTGATCTTATTGGGAGTGGAACTGGAACTTTGATCACAAATGCATTTCGAATGAAACAGCAGGTATATACTCTACAAGGTAAGCTGCAATGATATGGATAGTAACATTAGGAATACGTAGATAAAAAAATGAACGATGAGCATAATAGAGTGTAAAAAGAGTATTTAATTCTGAGGAACATCATTGTTTATAACGTTGTATAAAAAATATTTTAAAAATGATCATTTACTCTAGATAAAGATTCGATAGTGATTTTAGTATAATAATTTCAAAAACAAAATAAGCACAGTCATATATTTTATATTTGAATTACTACAATATTAAATCTAAAGGCATGCATTTTAATAAGACTTTATGCCTAACTAAATCCAATGCTTATTTTTAAAGCTTAAGGTATATTAAATAATCATCCGCCCGTTGTTCGTATTAAATCAAATGATGCCAATCAGTTAAGTTTAATAGATCGGAGATGCCAATCTCAAGCAAGCTGCATTGCAAATTAATCAATTGATAAGTTAACTGTTGGATTGTTGACAAGGTCAATGATTTAGCTCTGTATCAATAAACTCATTAATACAGATCGTCGGTTTATGGTTCATAACATTTTAAGTGCATAACACAAACAATAATAATAAAACACGTGAAAGCAATTACTTTATAATAATCGAATTTCGTTATGTACACATCTATATTCCAATTTATTTTGGCTGACTTATCCAAATAACTATTTAACTAACTTAATAATATTTTAAGCACAGTTTAATAAATAAACAAATACGTTATATATAAATATTATTATTTTATAGTACATTTTACGAAACATATTTTAAAAGATACATTCGAATATACATTAGGTGTATTAGAAAAAACTGAAATACAAATTACAACACTAAAATTTATAACGCATTTTCATAATTATAAATATTTATTTATAAACCTTTGTTTTTACATGGATCACGTAAGATAAGTTCTCTATTAGGAGACTGCAGTTTTGACTAACTCGTGCCTTTCTCAATCCATCACTTGTTAAGAGATAACTAACAAATGAATGATGAAAACATTAAAAAAATATTTTCATAATATGTATAATTTAATCATTGTACTCACCTTGTAATCTTCAAATATTTCTATAATTTCTTCTCAATGCTTCATCAAGTTTTCACCAAATCATTATACATTTTATAATTAAAAGCATTATTTATTACAAATGTATAAGTTTGGTTGACTGTTATGGGCATTCGTTAGAGCCAACGAAACGTAATTGCACTAAAGTTTAACCCGTACAAATGTTGTTGAGCCGTCGTATTTTTTATGTTTTCCCGATAACCCTTTAGGTATTCGCTGGGATACAATCTGAACATTAACAAACCCTTCGTCTTCCGGGGACCCATAAAATTAACACGTGTCTACTGTAAACGAGGTTTCAACAAACTTTAGTTAAGTGGTAATATTTTTCTTTGGCTTTATTGAAGCGCGCAAGTTCACTGCAGTAGTGTCCGATGCACATCTGCCGAAGTGTCTCATAGTACTGACGACGATAAAAAAATTATGTAATGAGTACCTAGCCATTATACAAATGTTGAGTTGTTGGTGACTATTTTTACAATCACGTGCATAAGGGACGTATCACCGCATAGAAGAAATGCTATTTTTTATTCGCGACTAATTGCTCTTTTGCTAATCGTCGTCATTGACTGTAAATTAAGAATTATTCTCGTAATCAAGGATTTTTTAATTTGACGGAAAATGGCGTGCACGCATACTTTTTAGCATTAATTTCAATTGGTTGTTATAGCTCCTGGTATTTTAAAATTATCATGACAGGAAAATACTGGTTCTATTAAATGTTACATAATTTACAGTCTGAAATGAATTCTGATTAGTTGTTTTGTTATTTTATTTAATTTAAACATACCCACTTTATGTGAAACGTTGAATTACCAAACTCATTATAATACAGATCAGCATTCACGCAACGACAATTTTAAGGAGATTATGCGGATAAGATATGTTCTTGGGACTAATATAGATATTTTTAAAATTTATAATGCGTGTAAATTAATTTCCTCTGGCGGGCGGCATAGTCCATTGGTTAAAGCCTTTATTTATCATTCAGTCGCTGCTGGTTCAAAACCAGAACCAAAATTTGTTTTTAAAAAAATATTTTAAAAAATCTAAGCTCTACACATGTCCCCGCTAGGGTTAAGCCATCCTTAAGGACAAAAACAAAATTATCCAGGCCTCGAGAGCGTCGTGTTGATCATCCAATCTCCTTAAAAACGCTTAATATTATATACAAATATATTTCTGGTAGACAATTTGTGGTGTCCATATGCTCCAAATATAGAACGAATATGGTAAAAATAATAAAAATTATCTTTAGTTTTTGAAGCTTTATCAAAAATCAAACAAGTGATTCTCTAATGTTAGTCGATCGAGCCACAGTCTTTAATGAACATGATTAAATGGTACAAAATATATTATTATTTTTCTTCGTTATTTTAATGTAATAACGAAATGGCGCTGAAAAAGTTCCTTTATTTGGAATAAAAACGTTTGAATTTGAAAAAGTTCTCTTCCGCCTGCTCGTTGTGACGTATGCGTAAGTACATTCCGCGTGCACTTTTCCGGTCTGCGTGTCGCTCCTCCTCATCGCTATCGTGAGCTTCAAGCGTCCGCGTCTCACTCGGAGCGTCTACCGAGAAAATGCGCGTCACAGCCGAATTATTGGCAATGGTTGTAGGTGTGTTTGATTATGCCCTGACGGCGTCTCTAAATATCAGATCCGAATCAAAATACACTACTAACTGTGCGCTGCAACTATACTTATCTATGGATATATAGTATCAATTTAATTGTGAGCAAAAGAAAAATTTAAACTATTCAAGCCATTATCGTGAAGATAGAATGCGTATAATGCTGTATTGCCATATATAATAAATAAAAGTGCATTAAAGTCATATTTTAACTGTATAATTATAATTTTACATAAATTTTTTTATTAAAAAAGGAAATCAAAAATATTTACTTTGATTTCACATTTATTTTAATTCATCATCATTCAGACATTAAATTCTGTCATTGCTGACGATGGACTCGTTGGAGTCCGAAACATGTTATATTTGTAAAATAAATGTGTTATCAAAATAAATATTTAAAATTGCTTAATTTTTTAAATTAAAATTAATATAAAATTTTAATCCTAGTATTATGTTTTTGAGTTGAGATAACAATAGTAATAATTATTTTTCTTCTTTCTTCATATATGTTCTATATGTATCCACTCAAAACTCTAGTAAGACATACGAGTACTATTCATAGTCCCTCAAAGTCATTTTTATCATACATTTTAAATATAATGCGAAGTATTTTGAGAACTTTATAAATTATTATTATTATAAAGGAAATCTGATATTCAGATCGTTCATTTTATGTAAGAGAGGCGGTTAATGTTTCTCTCAATCTCTGCAACCTAGAGGACCCTGAAGATGATGTCATAATACAAAAATCTACTGCAAATCAGGACATCAACGAAATATTTTAAACAAAACCTCTACGACTTATCAAATTAATTCTTGCGAAAAACAATTATTTTTTATGCAACAACCCCTTAAGATATGCAGATCGTCGGCAAATATTTATAAGATTATTTGATTGAAATATTATGCATATTCAATCAAAATTAAGTGCCATATACAATGTATTGTCACCATTATTTTTTACCGTTGCAAATGCCATTTAAAAACACGCATTAATAATACCAACTTTTTAAAATTTAGTCATGTTTTATAGATGAGCTTTTATTTTGTGAAGCTTTTTATAAAGCGGTATCTATCCGCTGACATTCAACTTAAATTATATGAAAGCGTAAAGTATTATATTTTCCAAATAATAATGGTTCGCAACTTGAATATTCTCGCAACGTTTTTCATTGAACACCTGCAGATGTCCGGGATATCATAATCGTATCCTTGGAACGTTTTGGCACACTACAGATATTTTTCTCAAAATAATTTCATTATATTTTTTTATTAATGAATGACGTGGAATTTTGTTTAAAATATATTGTCATGTTAAAAAAGAAGAAAAATCTCAATAAAAAATATAAAACAGCATAATAAAATCGTGGTATCATTTGGTTCATAGCTTGATAATACGACCACATGGAAATTTTGTCAGTTCTTTTCTACATTCATGCATATATCAAGACTAAAATAGTATGGTAATGTGCAGAACACCTAATGTTTTATTAGATTTTTTAAGGTTTCTTTCAATTATTATCTCCATATTTTTGCACAACATCGTTTCTGTATACCTGCAGGCAATCAATAAACGTTACGTTATATTTTCTTTATGTTCGTTATTAACTTTAAAAAGTAATTCTATTAAAATTTAAAAAAAATGGTATTAATTCTAAATATCTACATGTTGAATTGTAGTAATTTTCCGTGAGTTGTGTTGTTCTTAGTGCAAACGCATGCACAAGAGTACCAAGAATCTATCAAACAGTGAGTTTTATGATGCTTAAGTTGGATGACTAGGCGCTGTATTCAGGAAAGATGTTTATTTAGATGAAAATTCCTTAGAGCACGAAAAAAAACCTATTGAACATCAAAGTTTTTACCATAGCAAATAACCAAAAATATTATATTCCATTGTTTTATCAATTTGTTTTTTTTAATCAATAATTTCTGTGCGTGCTTAAATCTGGTTTAATCAATTAAGTAAATTAAATATTTTAGTAATATTATAACTTTGATTTAACCTACGAGCATTCTTACTAATTCAATTTAATATTCAAACTGAATTTCAACATGTTCTTTTTATTATATTATAAGTGACAAGATTATTCTAAGATTCATGAAATAACAAACATACCTGTTTAAAATTCACTTAATAAGACGCATAAAGTCAACGATAACTATTTAGAATTATTAAATATACTTTGGCCTTAAAAAAGATAACACGTGAAAAACTGCATACGTTTTTTCATATTTTACATTTCTACACGTGTTTATTCAGTTGCCAAAAATACAGATTGATTATACCACGCTCCCTTATTGTCATTGCTGACACGTGCCATCACTCTTCAACAACTCTATATTGTTCCCATCACACTGCATCATCACGGCACCATAACTAGATCACGGCTACACTGAACTTAATATGAACATCACATAATTTATTCAAATGGTATCCCGCACGGCACACTCAAGTGGAAATCAAATCCTGAAGAAACTGGATCAAGTCGTATTATCTCAATAGTGTCTCCACTGTTTGCGCAGACTAATCTTGATATCGCTGACAAAGAAAATGCAAATAAGATGCATGCATACAGATTACGAGTATAAAACATATTCGTATATTTAAATCACATATTGACACGATGCCAAATTTTTGCAATTCTTTAGATAGTCAAATGACTCAATTTACAACATAAATTGAATTTCGATCTCGTATAATGTCAGATGAGTTACAGCATGACAATTTTATAATATTTTGTTAAGAAAAACGATAAAATCGTAAAGGAATCTCTCTAACTTATATAATACACACGTACATAAATTTAAAATGCTGAATAAATTGTTTTTGTGTTACTGTCACTATATTTGAAGTAAATTTGTATTTTTACATTATACAAATAACAAATATTAGTTTTTTTTTAAATATGTCTATTCACACGTTGTATACGTTCTCATTAATAATATATAAATGTATACTAAAAAAAGGCAGATAGGTTTTTTACTATAACTTATTTTTTATTACATTATTATTAGCACTATTTACATAATATTAACTGCACTTTATTACATCTCTTAGAGTTATCTCTTTTTTCATAACTAATATATGATTACAATGAAGATAAACAGCACATAGAGGTGAGCCCGATGGATCGGTCACATCATGCGCCACGTTGGTCTTCTTCACGACATTGTGGAAGGGGTGGTTGAGGGTATAAACTGCAGAGGGCGCCCTAGACGAGAGTATTTGCAGCAAGTGTTCGAGGACATGAGTTGTAGCTCGTTTGCTGAGCTAAAAAGGATTACAGAGGATCGAAAATAGTGGAGATCGAGATGCAAGATTTTGTTGCTGCAAACCAATCCACCGGATTGATACTACGAAGAAGTTATGATTACAAACACACATTTAATTATTTAAAAAACACTTAAATATATGATTTTGGAGCGTCGTTTACTTGATCCACGAGACAAATATGGACCTGAAGGAACATATTTTTTGCATGCAGCTGCCTTTTCTTTGGGCCACACAAGGATCTCGCTGTCTTGATAAGCTGTTGTAGAGCTGATGTAGAAATAGGCTATGACCATTATGGGTAATAGACTTTTGTCGTGGTAGATTACGACGACTTTATGTTCAAGGTATATAGTTGATAATTATATATTATCAGCATTTTTTTGATATATGAAGGATGAAATATTAAAAAAAAAATGTAAAATCTTAGACGAAAAGTTTCTTATATAATACATTAAGCTGACACAATGAATATAGTTTACATCTACTCTCTCTCCATCTACTGTCAATCTACTTTCCCATCTACTGTCCATCTCATGTCCTTCTACTGTCCGGCTACAGTTGTGACCCTATTGTTTCGATGATCATTTCACGTTGACCAGGATACGCCTCGCCGGAGACGCATAATCGCTGTGGTTTGATTAATGCCCTGGCTCTGATATTAAAAACACGAGCGGACTCCCAACAGACCCACCGATATTAAAAAAACACACAATTTAGTTTTGATCGTAAAAACAAATTGGTGTGAACAAATTAAAATTAATTGTTTTCCACTCGTTTGACACATTCACACTGAGCATTTTTTAAACATCGAAAACGCGGGAAATTTTCTGCCGTTTTTTCATCGATTGAAACGGATTTAACACTTCATATTATATTTTTTCTTATCTGAAAAATAACGAAGTTAAAAACGAATGGTGAAATTTATAAATTTGAATAATGAAATCGTGAATAAATAAAAAAATATGGCTATATGTACTCATCATTAATCTAGATCCGTTCCCTCGTTGGAGCATATAATAATTACAGTTTGTGAATTATGTTGACAAATTTGTCGTAAGTTAAAATCAAAGCTATATCTAAGCACATTATACTGTTTTCATTGTTGCTTAGAATATATTTAAATTTTCTTTTTTTGTAAGCCACTGAATATATCTACCATCTTTGGTGTGAATTTTTATACGTATCTATTGTTGTTTATACTTAAGATTCATAATTATTTATATTTCCTATCCTAAATTGAACATATGATAAAATATTTCTATATAGCTGTAAACATATACATAAAAATATCAAAATTCGAGAATTTTTATAAACTCTATGAGTGTTTTCTTTTCTATTTATATAAATCTATAACATTTTTATAGTTTTTCTTGTTTATATGGTTTTCGCACTAAAAATTCAGTGTACGAGTAAATTTTCTCCACACCAGTTATGTACGTCACTTAGGACACCGTAATGGAGGACTTGGAGCGTTTTATCTTTACAGTGCATCGCAAACAGACGTTTTATGATCATCTCTAGCGTAAATATTTAAAGGCGTATTAAAGCTATCACGTTGTTCATTCTTTTTTCAATAAATATGAAAACCGTTACAAAGAAGTGCTCTTTTTTGCTCAATTATATTATATATGTATAAAATATAATTCTTTCGTGACATTTTATTCAATCATCATCAGCCTGTATCCGTCCACTGTTGAACGCAAGCCTCCCGCATGATTTTCCATCCTATTCGATCGTCTGCCTTCTTAATCCAGGTTACTCCCACTATTCTTTTTATATCGTCAGTTCATCTTGCAGGGGGTCGGCCAATGTTTCGTTTGCCAGTTCTTAGGCGCCACTCCAATATTTTTTCTCCCCATCGACCGTCGTCTCTTCGACAGATATGTCATGCCCAATTTTACTTGAGAGTGCCTATTCGTTGGGTAGCCTCCACTACTTTCATTTAATAAATATTTAGAAATAAAAAGATACCTTAAATAGATCGATAGAACCCGTTCTATCGATCTACTTAAGAAAAATATTAGTATTTTATTAATTGTTTAAGAAGAGTCCATTGTCATAATCTTCACACAATGAATGATATTATTATAAGTTATCTGTAGACGACAGCTTCCAGTTCCGCTGACGATCCGCTCTACGGGCGTGTATCGGTTTTCCGCTCTTCACTAGACCATCTTCTCCCAGTTACTTGTAAGGTAACTAGTTACGCCATCAATCTGAAGTGGGCGGGCGGCCTCATTTCTCCAGATTTAGGGCAGCCGGCGCGGCTTTACAGGAGGGTGGGAGGTAGAAATGAAACGCAAGAGATTCAAGTCTAAACTGCTTTATTTAACGTTCAAGTCGGTGCTTTTATACATTAATTTTCTGGTACCTACTTTTGCGGCCGTGAGAATAGTCACGTTCGCACGAGTCTGTATTCCTTTCTTAGGGTTTTATTATGAAATGTTCCTGGAGATAGGCAATCCTAGCCATAACATCGGTTTATGTTTTTATGGCTAAAACTGAAACGTATCCCAGGCTCGTTCGCACGCTTTACTACACAAAGGAACACTTTCTTAATATTTAATATTTATGACATTTTCTCGAGAATAGACGCATCTCACGCTGGCCAACAAAGGGCGACGTTCTTGGCTTATTTAATATTTATGGCCCCCTTTCTAACAATTGGTCGGGGCTCACGGACTGTTTCTTTATTGAAGGTCCGCCCGATAATACTCGTGGGATGCAAAGTATAATAAACCATCGAATTCCTATATCATTACAAATAACACATTTACAAATAACACATAACTATCAACAGCTGTCGTTTTCAGCGTGAGACGTACGTAACACTCCCACCGTGCAGTCTCTGCTGTACCCTGCCTCGGACGTCTCGACTCGTTCTGTGTTGAAAACCGCCAGCTTCGCCGCTGGCCGCGTATAAGTCCCTGTTGCGGTCTTTATCTGAACCACGCGAACCTGCCCGTCGGCTGCTGGAGTCGCTCGCGTTACTCGTCCCCGTGGCCATGTGTTGCGCGGCAACTTCGGATCCGCAACGAGTACCAGGTCTCCTTCCAGAATCGGCTCCGTCGGGGTCCTCCACTTCGGGCGCCACGCCAACGTTGGTAAGTACTCCCGTACCCACCGACGCCAGAAAGCATCTGCCATCTGTTGTGACGCCCGCCATTGTTTCTTGAGACACATCTTCTCCTCCTCCGTGTCGTACTGTACCAGGGTCGTCATGCCACCAGCTGATCCTGTGTAGTCTCTGCTGTGCACCGCACCGGATGTCCCACGTGAATGTCGGCGCGAATGCCCGCATGCGCCCGCCGGGCGGTGGCGGCTCCCCGTAGCAGAACCTTCATCTCGTCGCCGGAGGAGCGCCTCTGGGAAGAACGCACACGTATCGCCTCGTCGTCGACGATCTTCTCTGCCCGGAGCTCACACTCTCCTTCGGGCTTCAGGCGTTGGGGATTCTGGCAGCGATCGACAAATCCCGTAGTCCGAGCGGTTGTCCTTGGCGGTCTCGTCCTCGATGAAAACCGCGGCACGCTCGGCGGTCCCTCCGTTACGCTGCAGTGCCCCATGAAGTGTCCAGCTTCATCGCCGCCTTTCGGTTGAGCGCACGTGCCGAACGCAACGTGGCCCAGCGGCGTATCACTCACTATTACGCCATCACGCCGGAATTGCGCAATCCTTCGCGGCACTATTAGCTCGGCACTGTCTAGACCTATGATAATTTCAGGCCTCACTTTCACACTGGTGACACAATTGTCGTTTAAACTGTCCTTTAAGTCAATCCACCTCCATTGGAGGTAGCCGGGAAGCTTCGACGCCATCTCCGCGAGCAGCGCCGTCGAGACGAGATGCTGCGCGCCGTAACTCTCGAGTGACGGCACGGTATTTCTGATTAGAGTTGTGTAATCTACAACAGCAATCACACTTCTATCCGGGAGCTGCGGGACCCTGCTCACCCGATTAGTCAGCATGTTGACGATGACTCGAGGATTCCCGAACTCTTTGTCCAGGATCTGCATCACTTCCGGAACGTTTTCCGGATCTGACAGCATCTCGCTCACCATGTCAAAGGCTCGTCCGCTCAAGGCCTTTGTAGCCGGAGTCCATTTTCGACATTTTTCAGCTTGCACAATTTCGTCGATTGGATGAATTGTGTTTCAAAATTGCGCCACTCTAGCGGTTCCCCGAGAAGGGTGGTAGGTCTTGGACCCCTGTCCGCCTTGCCATCATCGACTGTATTTCGGCATCATCCAGCGTCCTAGGCTTCTGCATGTCTCTCAACCATTCGTGAGTATGACGGTCGAGGTCGGCAGCCATTCCCCTCGATGCCGAGTTCTCGTACGCTGCGAATTCATCTCGATAGACGCCCGCGTCCCACTCGTGGGCTCGGTAGTTCAGCATCCTTGGTGCTGGCGGCTCCCGCCTCACCCACTGGTGAGCAGGATGTTCGGGCTCAGCGTCCGCCTTCCACGGCGCTGGGCGCTCTCGAGCCGCGGCGACCGTATGCCCCGCGCGCTCTTCACGAGCAGTCTCGTAGCTCAGCTGCTGTTGCGCGGCTGGCTCCCGCCTCACCCACTGGTGAGTAGGATGACCAGCCTCAGCGTCCGCCCTCCATGGCGCTGGGTGCTCTCGAGCCGCGGCGACCGTATGCCCCGCGCACTCTTCACGATCAGTCTCGCAGTTCAGCTGCTGCCGTGCGGCTGGCTCCCGCCTCGCCCACTGGTGAGTAGGATGACCGGCCTCAGCGTCCGCCCTCCATGGCGGCGCTGGGCGCTCTCGAGCCGCGGCGACCGTATGCCCCGCGCGCTCTTCACGAGCAGTCTCGCAGTTCAGCTGCTGCCGTGCGGCTGGCTCCCGCCTCGCCCACTGGTGAGTAGGATGACCGGCCTCAGCGCCCGCCCTCCATGGCGGCGCTGGGCGCTCTCGAGCCGCGGCGACCGTATGCCCCGCGCACTCTTCACGAGCAGTCTCGCAGTTCAGCTGCTGCCGTGCGGCTGGCTCCCGCCTCGCCCACTGGTGAGTAGGATGACCGGCCTCAGCGCCCGCCCTCCATGGCGGCGCTGGGCGCTCTCGAGCCGCGGCGACCGTATGCCCCGCGCACTCTTCACGAGCAGTCTCGCAGTTCAGCTGCTGCCGTGCGGCTGGCTCCCGCCTCGCCCACTGGTGAGTAGGATGACCGGCCTCAGCGTCCGCCCTCCATGGCGGCGCTGGGCGCTCTCGAGCCGCGGCGACCGTATGCCCCGCGCGCTCTTCACGACCAGTCATGGAGCTCAGCTGTTCTTGCGCGGCTGGCTCCTGCCTCACCCACTCGTAAGCGGGCTGCTCGGCCTCGGCTTCCGCGCCCGACCGACACGGCGCTGGGCGCTCTCGAACCGCGGCAGCCATATGCCCCGCGCGCTCTTCACGACCAGTCATGGAGCTCAGCTGTTCTTGCGCGGCTGGCTCCTGCCTCACCCACTCGTAAGCGGGCTGCTCGGCCTCGGCTTCCGCGCCCGACCGACACGGCGCTGGGCGCTCTCGAACCGCGGCAGCCATATGCTCCGCGCGCTCTTCACGACCAGTCATGGAGCTCAGCTGTTCTTGCGCGGCTGGCTCCTGCCTCACCCACTCGTAAGCGGGCTGCTCGGCCTCGGCTTCCGCGCCCGACCGACACGGCGCTGGGCGCTCTCGAACCGCGGCAGCCATATGCCCCGCGTGCTCTTCACGACCAGTCATGGAGCTCAGCTGTTCTTGCGCGGCTGGCTCCTGCCTCACCCACTCGTAAGCGGGCTGCTCGGCCTCGGCTTCCGCGCCCGACCGACACGGCGCTGGGCGCTCTCGAACCGCGGCAGCCATATGCCCCGCGCGCTCTTCACGACCAGTCATGGAGCTCAGCTGTTCTTGCGCGGCTGGCTCCTGCCTCACCCACTCGTAAGCGGGCTGCTGCATCGGGGCGTGAGTTGCTTCGCCCGTACTGCGGGCCGCACGGCGGTCCGCTTCATGTGTGGGCGGGACTGACTCACCGGCGCTGCAGGCTGCACGGTAGTGGTCCTCCTCAGGCTCCCGTATGACTTGCACAGACCTCGGCGTGGCGGGCTGCTGCATCGGGGCGTGAGTTGCTTCGCCCGTACTGCGGGCCGCACGGCGGTCCGCTTCATGTGCGGGCGGGAGCTCCGTGGTCCGCTGAACTTGTAGGCTGGCGGCCAAGCTTGCGATGGCTGCGTTGGTTTGCGCGCTGCTTGTCGTCACGGCTGCGATGAGCTGGGCCATCATGTCGGTGAGAGCGTTCAACGACTTGCGGCGCGCCTCTCTGGAGTCCACGGACCTCATTGACTCCCCCGATTCTGATCGGGCGTCGTCCTCCTCCATGTTAGTTCCACGGTTGCTTCCTGATCGCGTTGCAATCGGTGATCGATTGGCAGGCATGATCAGGTCAGGAGATGATCTTCTTCACGAAGGCAGAATCCGGTTCGAAGGACCAAATGTAGACGACAGCTTCCAGTTCCGCTGACGATCCGCTCTACGGGCGTGTATCGGTTTTCCGCTCTTCACTAGACCATCTTCTCCCAGTTACTTGTAAGGTAACTAGTTACGCCATCAATCTGAAGTGGGCGGGCGGCCTCATTTCTCCAGATTTAGGGCAGCCGGCGCGGCTTTACAGGAGGGTGGGAGGTAGAAATGAAACGCAAGAGATTCAAGTCTAAACTGCTTTATTTAACGTTCAAGTCGGTGCTTTTATACATTAATTTTCTGGTACCTACTTTTGCGGCCGTGAGAATAGTCACGTTCGCACGAGTCTGTATTCCTTTCTTAGGGTTTTATTATGAAATGTTCCTGGAGATAGGTAATCCTAGCCATAACATCGGTTTATGTTTTTATGGCTAAAACTGAAACGTATCCCAGGCTCGTTCGCACGCTTTACTACACAAAGGAACACTTTCTTAATATTTAATATTTATGACATTTTCTCGAGAATAGACGCATCTCACGCTGGCCAACAAAGGGCGACGTTCTTGGCTTATTTAATATTTATGGCCCCCTTTCTAACAATCGGTCGGGGCTCACGGACTGTTTCTTTATTGAAGGTCCGCCCGATAATACTCGTGGGATGCAAAGTATAATAAACCATCGAATTCCTATATCATTACAAATAACACATTTACAAATAACACATAACTATCAACAGCTGTCGTTTTCAGCGTGAGACGTACGTAACATTATCCTTTAATATTCTATACAAATAAACAAATTTTTCATCGAATAAAATGTTTTCTTGGATACATGAATATGAAGATGTCAGCCATTTCAAGCGTTCTGAAAAAATATTAACATTTCATCTGACGTCTCTTCAATACCAATTGTAAATAAATAATGACTTACTCACTGAAACGATCCTAAGCGGTTATTTATTTAATACAAAAGTTTATTTTGTGTCATTAAAAACTTTTTTTATAGTTAAATAAAAGCGAATTTATGAAAGTCTTGTAAATATAAAATGTTTCTTCAAAGTACGGATATAAGGATAAGAATTTCCTTACGGGTGGTAAGCCGAGAAAGTCGGCCGCTAGCTGAATGTATTTATTGTTATTTTAGTAATATTTCCCTTGTAACTCGGGAATATGAGGCCATCTGTATGAATATTACAAAATATTCTCAAGATATCTACCAAACACAACATTTATGACACTCGGACGGAAGGCAAATTTCATAACATAATATGTACATAGCCCTACTTATCTCTACCAATATATTCCAGTATACTTACCTACTAAGCTAAACTCTTTATGAAACAAATCACCCTTTTTTTTCTCATCAAAACAGCAACTACGCACTATATTTTTTGTTAAAGGGATAGTCTTCTTCGTAGTATCAATCCGGTGGATTGGTTTGCAGCAACAGAATCTTGCATCTCGATCTACATTCCTCTCGGTCCTCCGCAACCCTTTTCAGCTCAGCATAAGCGCTACAATTCATGTCCTCAAATACTTGCTGCAAATACTCCCGTCTAGGGCGGTAAAGGGATAGTAAAAATACATTATTTTATATCAGTTCCCTATTTGGAGCATATAATTGCCATAGTTAATCACATAGTTTTTTCAGTTGCTATATTATTTTCTTTATTCTTAGTAATTTGTGCACCCAGAGTTCCACTGAAAACATCCAATTACTAATTTACCTTCAAGTAATAAAAAAAATCAACTATTTCTAAAAATATGTTGTTCTTTTCACTATTTACAGGCAGATTTTTAAAAATAAATTGAATTAGCCTGACGCTCCTTGACTATTCGATTGAACAGGGCTCAACCCAATAAACTACTAGCGGTGCTCCCAGGTGGTTACCTATCCAAGTAGAAACCACGCGTATTGTTGGTTTAATTCCGTAAGTACAAGAACTAAGGTGTTTCAATATAATATTAGCATTTGTCAGATAAAAATATCTTCATTTATTAAATTTCAATGCTTTTAATGATATCCGCAATTTAGTTTTTGTTTAAGTTATTCGATTTAATCTTTGAATAGATGCTATTAAGCCAGCATTGGCAACACATTAAAAATTTATTTTGATTTTACATTTAAATTAAATATTTTCTGCATTTGTACCTAGAAATAAATTTACCTAATAAAATGATATATATATATATATATATAATCGTGTCGGAAACAACAGGGTCAGAACCTGTCTACCCAGAAGTGGACGATGTCGATGGCGTTTCTTCTGGCCATCATCAGGTCTTCCTGGGTGCAGCTATTCGGGCACAGCGCACACTCCAGAAGGTGTGACAGGGTCTGCTCCACGCCGCAGTCACATTCAGTCGGTCTGCTGTAAAACGGCCAGGCTTTCATTTGTGTCCTCGTCTTGCATACTCCGGTCCGAAGTCTGTTAAGGGACCTCCATATATTCCACTCAATAAAATTATGAATAGATTGTATATACAAGAGTACTTAGAACTATACTGCATAAAATTTACGCAGGAAAATACATACAAAAGTATACAGTAAACAATAAATAGTCTGCATTTTATATTACAATCAGTGCCGGCTTCAGCCTCTGCAGTGCCCTAGGAAAAAACATTCCGTATACATTTTCTTGTTTTACTTATATACCCATAGCTTAATGAACGTCATCTTCATTGATTTCCTGTATTAACGGTTTTGGAATTTTCTCTTGCAATGCCTTCCAGCAGCATATACAACATAATTTCTAGACAGAACTGTGTAGACATTGCAGGTTTTTGCGTTACATCCATGCTTCCAGTTTTTAATTGAAATACTATATTATTTTTCCTTGTATGTCTATCTTCTCGTTTGGAAAGATTTGAGAGCCGTCCAACTCTATTTTTTACGCATAATTGCACGACGCATTTCATCAATGCCTGTTGTTCCTAAGTCATCATATTTCTGAGCGCTAAATCACACTCTGAATCATTTATTACTTTTGGATGGTATATTTAATGTCTTCTAACAGTCGGTGTATTCACTTCGAATGACATAGCAAGCAGGAAACACTACTTGTATACTTAATGTTTCAGGTTTATTTGCTTATTACTCATGAAAACTTATGAATATGACTCAAGATTTGGCGTTTTTTTATTACGTTACCAATTGAGAAATCTTGGTTATGGTCTTCACGTGAATTAAAAGTATCCTGTAATAAAGAAACACATTTCAAGTATCTTTGTTTTTAATTCACAAGCGACCGGCTCACTAAGCTTTTAATTTTAAATGTTATTTATCTCATTAATATAAAGGTTGCTTAATAATACAGAGTTATTTGACAATTGTTTTAGTGTCATGTTATATGAAGATCAGAACCAGTGCTTTGGTCGGTGCTTTCATAAAAACCTATAAGCAGTAATCCTACACAGTCAAAGCAATATCCGCCATGTTTACGGTTCGTATTGTGTGACGTACGCCAGCCATAAAGCCTTCAACTACAGGGTATCATGATAAGTTTCAGCTTCAGCCGACGGAACGTCAACTTTAATATTATTTTCACAACACTCGCAACATGACTGCAATCAACAATAAAAACCCCACTTTATATACGCACACTGAAATGCTTGCGTATTTTACATTATTGAAATGTACCCAGCACTGGAGCATAGGAAGATTTTTTCAGCGAGATTGGTTTTCTTTTTTTCCCGCGCTTTTATTGGTTTTATTGCTTAATATCCTGTACCATCAAAACATAACTTTTTAGTATAATCTTATTATCGAACACAAAAAACAGTTTTTTTTATTTATTATTAAGCAATATTGTATACAAAATAAGAATACTTTAAATATGAAAAAACGTAAAAGTTGATCCACAATTGGAATAAAAATTTTAAACTCTCATTTAAAACAATCTAATCCCTACATGTTTAAGTATTCTAATTGTTTATTACTTCATCGAATATGTCGTTTTGTTAATTATTAATTTAATAAATTGACTTAATTTAAATAAATGTCACCTGAAATGTTTCTTATAATCCATTGTCTAATTCTTTCAGCTTTACACCTAAATTATATTTCCGCCAAAAACTACTGCCATTCAGTTCTGACATCTGTAATTACATGTACCATTTTACAAGTAGTTTTTGCACTCAAAGTCACTCAAACACTTACCACTTGCTTCCAGGTCAAAAAATCAAATACTTCAATACTAGACAGTTCATCTTTCTCATCATCATTCTGATTATCAAAACCATATTTGGGCTTTGGTAATCATATTTTTTCGAACAGATCCCGATTACTGTAGGCCTTAGTCATAAAGAAGTGTCTCGTCCAATCAGCACGTAGTTTATATACGAGTATATAAGTATATATACTTATGCATTCACTTCCGAGTAAGTTCAGCATATAATGTTGCTACACATCGGTGAACGAGAGCCTGTATTACTTCATATAATGGTGACGGGCGTGATTAGGAATAGTAAAATCAAAATAGTTTTTTATCAAAGCTTAATCATATTATTTTTAATATTCAATAAAAAGTATAACATTGTCTTCTCGCGTGTATGCCTTCCGCATTTCGTTCCCTCGTAAAGTTCCGAAGGCTCCGTTCTGGAGATTAAATAATATATTATATACGAGTATAGCCCCGAGCCTTAGTCTCGTCTCATGAGGATCGATTCCGTTAACCTCGCGGGATCTTCAATACTTCAGGGGCTGCACGGCGATAAGTATTTCATCTCAATCCTCTTACCATCGACAGCCAACTCTCTCGTAAATTCGATCATTCAAAAGACGCGATTTGATTTTTATACGATTATCTGTATTCACCATTACTAAATTTATTCAGTTGTTCGGAAAGCTTAATTTTAATTTCAACGATCGTTCTTACCGTATGCGATGGAAATGAACTTTGAATTCGAAATTTTAAATCTCTCAATGATCTCACGAGTTATTTGCTATTCGCCGGTTTCTCAATCAAGTTTTTTTCATCACCTTCAATTGGTTTTTAGAATGTTGTGCATCTTCAAATTAAAAAAAAATCGATTCAAATTTAGCGCTGGCGTTCTGTCAACACATCGGACATTTTTAAATGCTGAAATTGAATAAATAAGGATAACATATGGTGATATTGTTGCTTTTTACTCTCTATTATATATTTGAAATGATATAAACTTGAAACTGCTGCGTAGATTTTTATCAACTTTTTTCACAAGCAGGCCTAGTTGTATCTGGTGTGTAACGATTATGCAATATAAGTGTAAAATTGGGAAAAAATATACTTGAATCCTTTGGTAGGTATAAATTACATTACTTTCCGTAAAACTTAGAAGTACTTTTTATATGATTGACTTTAATAATTTCAGATGATATCTTACCAATATGGATTATCCTTATCATAGCTCCTTGGTTGGTTTCGTCAATAATACCTTGATGAGGTTACTCCATTTAAGGGGACATCGTACGGCTGACCTATTTCTTATAATGCTTTTTAAGACAAGATTCACTTTAACTTTTACGACCAGCTTCCTTGAAGTTAACTACGTTGTAATTTAAATGTGAAACTGACAAAGATATATTACAAATTATTGCCAAAAGAATACCCTAGTGATGGTCAATAGTAAGAAAATTTGGTCCTTAGATTTAAATATAACCATATTTGATACATACATGCAAATTAACAGAAAAAAACATATTAAGACATTTCTATCAAAATATCGGAGAAAAATTAAAAGCAGATGCTGGGATTCGGTGTACATTTGTGTATCAAATATTGAATGATGGTATGAATTTTCAAAGATAAATAAATATTGGAATATATAAATATATTCTAAGATTACACTTTAAAACAATTTAAGATATAAAAGTCATCGATTTTGTAGATTGTGGATACATAACTTACACTTTCAAATGAGAAAAATTTGTTTTCATAATTTCATTACAATTAACCGTATTTTGATATAACATGGAAAAATATAAGCTCATACAAGTTCCCTTTTTAACACATAAAAATTAAATTAAATGAAATATATAACTTTCATATTTATAATATACTTTTTTTTCGTGTTAATATGTTATTATTTCATCTAAAAATATTTTTCGCACGTAATTTGTTTACTTTTCAATTGCCATGTGCATAACCTTTACCAGAGAGTTATACATTGTTACTTAAGTTAACTTAAATATATATAGAGTGTAGATCTCTTATAATTTACATTAACTGAATGTTTGCTTTAACTATGAAAATTCATTGAAAAATACATTTATGAAATTATTTTTCCTGTTGAATAAAGTCATCACTATTTTCAAAATCTATGAGTAGAATGGGACATGAGCAGTTATTTAAAGAAATTGATATGATTGTATAACATTAATTAAATATATCATTTGATTGAGTATTTACAACATTAACTAGTAAATAACGTGCCTTTCCATACAAAATAGAGTCGATAACATTAAGGTTATCAACTGAAAATACTTGGTGAAACTGCATAATTATATATTTTTTTTATTCACATTTATTTTAAATGATTACATGTTTCGGCCTCCCTGGAGACCATCTTCAATAATGGTCTCCAGGGAGGCGGAAATATGTAATCATTTAAAATAAATGTGAATCAAAACTAAATATTTTTAATTAATTAATTTTTTAATTAAAATAAATTTAAAGTTATAAATAGAGTCGAATTATTCAGGACGTACAATTTATAATGCATATTATTTTCTTTTGTTGTGTTTTCATTCGGGGTTGTCATCAAATCGACAGGCGCATACAACTGGGATGGGCAGCATTTGGAAAACTAAAGTACATTTTTAAAGCGAAAATTCCGCAATGCCTTAAAACTAAGGCGTTTAACCAATGCATCCTCCCTGTATTAACTTATGACGCAGAGACGTGGAATCTGACAGCAAGTCTTACTCATAAAATAAAAGTCACCCAGCGTGCTATGGAGAGATCCATGCTCGGAGTGTCGCTAAAAGATAGAATCCGAAACGAGGAAATACGCAGAAGAACTCAAGTAGTGGATGCTACCCAACGAATAGGCACACTCAAGTGGCAATGGGCAGGACATATCTGTCGAAGAGACGACGGTCGATAGGGAAGAAAAGTGTTGGAATGGCGCGCAAGAACTGGCAAACGAAGCATTGGCAGACACCCTACAAGATGGACTGACGATATAAGAAGAATAGCGGGAGTGACCTGGATGCGGAAGGCGGAGGATCGAAGAGGATAGAGACTCATGCGGGAGGACTACGTTCAACAGTGGACGGACACAGGCTGATGATGATGATGATTATTATTTTCTACGAAATAAACCAATTATTGATACTAATAATAATTTTTCATCTTAATCCTAGAGCTACCCGTATTAAAGTCGAGATATCTCATACAATAAATATATCAAAACGTGTTGAGTAATGAAAACTTAACAATGGGTTCGTTTATAAGTACACCAAGCTCTCATATTTGAAAACATTTTCCCGGTAACGCTAACGAACGTTTCAATTTGATTAACAACAGCTAAAAAGGAAAATTTTCAAAGAGTTATTATGTGGTTTCTTAACAGTGTTTTAACATAAAACTTACTCTCATCCCAATGTTTTATCATTAAATATTCGTATTACATAATTTTTCGTTGTGTATATTATAATCTAGTTTTCAATTTTTAAGGATTTTCTTCATCGCCAGCTAAAGTAAAAGGGCCTGAAAATATTTTTCAATAAAAAAGGTCTCCATAAAGTGAGTAACTTCAATTTAAAAATGTAAAAAGGCTTTTACGGCGTTCTACGAGCTGTGAAATATGAAAGCTTTAAAATTTCTTAAATAAATACTGATCGATCGTTTTGAGAAAGCTATTTATTTAGTACGAACAAAAATTAATCTTGAGTATTTAATAGTACAAGAAAAAATATTAAATATTTCATATGATATTACAATGTACAACTATTTCTTGTTAAACTATTTTATTGGAGATAAATGTATTTAACAAATACACTAGAAATTAAATAACGTTAAAACCAAATTTAAGGTTTTAATAAAAAAATTAAAAATCAGCCACCAGAGTATAATTAAAATTTTACAGACAAATATTGAAACCTAAACATAAAGGAAAGAAAATAAAAATTAATATAATTTAACAATTTTAAGTTTAAGCAACTACTGACTCTCAGTGAGTGGAGCACCGGATCACCGATGGATGCCTACACGAAGGCGCATCCAGTGCCCCTCCAACGGGAGTCCCACCTATTTAAACATGGTAATGAACATTTTGTAAATGTTTATCTTACTTTATATTTTGAAATGAGCTTTTTCTTAACCTTTTCGTTACGGCTCGGTGGAATACAAATTATACTGTCAAGACGGCGTGAATTTTTCAGACCATTTTTTTGCTTAAAACTAGTATTTGAAGCATAAATGTACTTACCTGACCTCTTTTCATATATCACATTGGTTCTTTTATCCTTTAGCTATCAGATGATGCATAAAAAACTATTATATTTAACAAACGTTCATTATGTAACTCCATACATTGGCAACAGGTGGCATTGACACATGTGGTTTACAAAAAAAACGCTCCTGTGACGAAGCCTAAGGATATTTATTTACATGATTTACAGATTCCTGTAAAGAATACATGTTGGTTGATAAAGGGAATGACTGCACTTCCAATTTCCTACCGTAAATGTCACAATGAGTACTGAAAGTAGCAAAACGATATATCACGTTATCCGATGTCAACGGTTGGGAAATCTTTGACGCCATATGCTGACAACCGATGCGAAAGGGTTGATATAAAATGTCTAAGATTTGAGCTGATTAACGCTGCTGGTGATTAAATTATCATTAACAAACGACGAAATATTTTCTGAATACTTAAGCAGTCTTTTTTTTCAAGACCCCGAGCTTTTGCTCTGGAGATCTTCGTCAACAACATATGTACACTGTGTACTGTATAGGCTACAACTTTAGCATTCTTAAGCTTCAGTTGTGACGCAGATATGTAAGAAATAAGTATCTATGTTATATATAGTATTACATTGTTTCGATCATTTGATTACTGAATTTTGTAATATAAAACTGAACATTTTTTAATTATTGTTGTCAAGTATTTATAAATATTTTTTATGTATAATTCAAAAGTCACGTAAGTGGTAAACTTTTCCGATATAAAAACAATACCCAAACAAAAAAGACGCGTAAAAAAAGGTATTCCGACGAAATTTCGATACTAAATTTACCACGAATGAGCCCTAAAAATAGGAAAGAAACGGCTCCAGAATTCGGCTTTTTAAATATTTACTTACACAATATGGCGTATGGCAAGATGTACCATTTGAATCTACAAGTTTTGATATCGTCAATTTATCTACAGAGCCCGGGGCCGGGGTGATGGAGGGGGGACGGGGACTTCTATAGGCACTGAACAGTGGCCATTTTATAGCTTGGACCCTCAATTGAGGGTCGGCAATATATTATTATTAATCATTTTATATTGAAATAAAATTTATTATAAGGCTTATATAAAATTACATTTACATTACAGTTTTTAAATACTATAACAGAATAAATATGTTTAAATTATTTAAGCCATATTAAAGCTGATGATAAGATAACTACACGGCTCAAATCAAGAAGAAGTTTCCTACAGTCGACAACGGAACTGGAGATACCTGAGGCCACCCTGCGGCTGAACATGTGGAGAAGCGCAAATGAGGGGAATACTTGGATTGCCCCGAAAGAGGACCTAGCCCCTGGACATGACCAAGGGTGGAATATATGGAGGTCCCTTAACAGACTTCGGACCGGAGTATGCAAGACGAGGACACAAATGAGGGCCTGGCAGTTTTACAGCGGACCGACTGAATGTGACTGCGGCGTGGAGCAGACCCTGTCACACCTTCTGGAGTGTGCGCTGTGCCCGAGTGGCTGCACCCAGGAAGACCTGATGATGGCCAGAAGTAACGCCATCGACGTCGCCCACTTCTGGGCAGACAGGATCTGACCCTGTTGTTTCCGACACGATTATATATATTAACACGTAGAGCAATAATTTACACAGCAAAATTATTATAATATTCACAAGATGTGACATTACTTCTATCCATAAAAACATTAAGAAGACAAAATAATCATAAAGAAAATATCACACCCATTATAAAATGTATACAAGTAATAAAAAACAGGAACTTTTAAACAATATAGTAAAACAAAGTATAATGAAAAATTATTATTTTATTCGTTATTATTTAAATTTCAAAAATCTCTATTTAAGAAACAAAGATGTCATTTCTTAATATTTTTAACAATTACACCTTTAGATTCGTCACCATTAGATGAATGCGTTCTTGAAATCTGTAGCTCATTGATCGCTTATAATAATTCATAAGTAACATGTATCTTTTTAAACCACGTATTTGTGCATATATTTTATTATCAAACTAATTAATACACTTAAAACAAAACATGTCAATAGAAATAAACTCATTATTCACGTGGCGTCATCGCAACAAACATGAATATTACTTATGATAAGTATGAGAGGCATCAATATGAAACAAAGACTTATATTCCACTCTATATAAATATATATACAATCAACTAGAACTATGCATCCCATAAATGAATAATATACAATATTATTTTCGGTATTTATAAATGTTATTTAAACCTAATAATTGCCTTGAAAGTTTATGAATTGCTGCAACAAAGGCTCGGTTAGCCCTCCCCCTTAACACAGCCTCCCTTTACCACCTCATAGCTACAGACTGGCCATTCATCTTTGACTAAATTACCCATCTATTGCGGGTAACAATGATCCGCTATTCCGACACAGTGAGTTAGTGTTCCCTGCCCAATTGCTGCGCCCGGTACAGCTTAATATCTAAAAAATAAATGTTTCCGGGTACCGGATATGAGAGTACATCTTTTCAATTGAAAAGGGTATAAAAGGAAAATCATTTCCTGCAACGTAATATATTTTAAAGTAAACTATCGCGAATTGAATACTTTAAAATGTATCGTTCAAATTTATATTATTAAACAATTTATGAGAGTACTCTTATCAATCAATTTATAAAACAAATTTTAAAATGAATTTATGCATTAAGCGTTATTTTATATTTCCGATTATTTTTTAGTATTCGTATCAGCCTGTAATGAATCACGACTAATAAATTCCATATTTTATTTGCAGCTATTTTTACATATATAAATTGCTTCTGCAGTTGTACTTGGATAATGTAATCTTGTGAAAAGGAAAAAGTTTAATTGTTAATTAATCATCCGAAAGTGTTTTATATTTTGTATGTTGAATTTTATATAAATAAGTTATACGATCACTTATATAGGTTCATAGTAGATGATATTATTTCATAAAACTTACTTTGTTATATTATAATAGTAACTATCCTTGCCCGCACAAGCTTTGAAGACTAATCTTGATGTCTTGAAACTATTCACTGTTTATCTCATAACCTAACCTACCTTTTATCTAATCATCGGGATTACTGCCACAAATTTTAATAAAAATACGTTGGTCATGCTTGATGGTAAATACGTTTTTCAAAATAAAGTTAATTTTCTTGTTGTATTTATGTAGAAAAGAAAAAATATGACATTTTCCTTGTATATTTAAACCTCAAATATAATAAATTGTAAGTATTATGGAATTGAAAAAAGTTGTTATATTCAGATCTTAGATATAATGAGAGGTATTCATAAAATTTTGTAATAAAAGTTACGGTTTTCTTCCAGCCAAATATTCAATGAAATTAGTAGAAGACGTCGTAGAATATTAAGTTTAACATTCCAAACGTCTATAAAATAACCACTAAGCCGACTAAAACTTTTTATTCTTTGGAATGTTTCAGTTGAAAAATCATGATAAAACGATTTCATTTCACTTCATTATAATTTCATGAGAAAAGATATACCGTCGAGAAGCAAATTCATCTCAGTATACTCGCTTCTATAAAAAGGGTATAAGACTGCGAAACTATTCCAAGTTACTTTATAAATCCACAAAAGTTGAGAAGTGAACTTTTCGTAAACATTGACGGTATGCTTAAAACATTGTATTCTTTTAAACTAAGTAGCGAAAAATGTGTTTGTGATTATCATTAGTGTACAAAAACAACTGATAAATAATGCTTAAAAATATTAATCGTTGTAATATAAATATATTTTTTTAACAACAAAGAAAAAAGGACACATAAAGAAGATAATAATCTTTTATAAGTTATATTAATTGTTCTAAATAATAATTTTTACAACAAATCACATATTAAAATAAATGTATTATATTCTTCTAGCATATCCGCTCTTTAATTGGAGTATATAGTCGCCTCTTATTGCCGCCATACAGTTCTGACTGCTGCCAGTAGCATTGTCTTACAGAAGTCATCTTTACACTTGGCGTACCTACAAAGGTATAGTTCAATGTTCCCGTAGTACTACACACCAAACCAGAGCCCGGTGGCTTAATGTGAATACATCGATAGTACCCGTTGCTAACAAACGAAATTGCGCTGGTTTTCAGTGCAGACGCAAGTAATGACTCCTAACTGATATCTGCCAGTTGCAGAATACATTTTTCAACCTCACCATTTCCTTATCCATTCCCACATATTTCGTGGTTAGCAACGTGTTAACAAAGAAGGCAATTCGAGACTCGCTGTAGTATACTTACTTCGCAGCCTTAGACTGAGGTATATTTGACATCTAACTGATTCCTCTAGAATCACGGGAAGGCCTTCAACCACTCTCTAACAAGTAGCTTTTTGCATGCGACCAGTAACGGGTCCCCGTCTGGGTTTCCGAAATCAGGACGGGACAGGGAGGGTTTTCATCAAGTACCCGAGGCATATTTTAGGATTTGTTAATTAGGGATTCAAATCATATATATAAAATATAAATATATATAATATAATAAACATAAATTGTGTTCACATATATATAAATAAAATATAAATAATATTTTATCGGAGGTATATTACTTTTGGTTAAACTTTTGATATGCTTACTTTGATTGAGTTAACAAAATTGTATTATATTCTCCGTAATATGCCTTATACTAGAATTCATTTCGTGAATTAACTTGACAATACTATATATGAGTATTTTTTTATAAAATAATAAAATATATTGAATGTAAGGAAATGGATTATTCCATTGTAAATTACAGCATTATGAATTAACTTACTGCTCAAAGTATTACTCAAAATGTCAAACATTTTGATATCTCCCTCATATTCCATGTTGAAAATAAAGGTCATTATTTGATAAAGGTTAAGATTATACACCGTGCATTACTTAAATATCTACGAGTATAAAAATATGTTTGTTTTTTCATACATTCATGTGAATAGTAAGGACATGGTAATTCTTATTTTTTTAAATGAATTAATAATTAAAACCCTTCTTAGGTTTTTTAGAATTAACTTCTTAGAATTGATAACTATAAATAATGGCAATAAATAAGACAAGTCTTACTTAAAAAATAAAAATATTGTTTTAGAAAATGTATACGTGTTTTTTCATTACAATACAGAATGTGATATTATTTCTTATCAAATTACTATAAATTAATTAGTTTTCTTATCAAATATTTAGTATATGTTAGAAAAGTGTAGGATGCTTATGATTAATTTGAAATGAAATGAATTAATTCAATTCAATGAATTTAAGAAGTTATTAAAATAATAAAAAAATTAAAATAAATGATACATTCATTTTCCTTTTTATAACAAAAGTATTTTTGTAGTAAATTCATATTTTTTTATATTTTTTTTTATGTAAACACATACAGGAGAATACCGACAGATGGTGATAGTAATTTTTTGAAGTCTCATCTGTGGAATTCTATGACGCTTGCCATGGTGTATATGGCTAAACGCTGCATGTGGAGTGTTGATCCGCCAACGCCATAGACTACAGCCCGAGATTCACGCATCATCCTTTATTATTACAGAAATCTACTATGAATGGGTGGTCTCACGGGACGACTTTCGTCTACCACCAATTTTAATTGATAGGCTATGATTGACATTTTACGGGTGATGGATCAAATTCACACCAACCGGGATATTTTAGAGCTCAGAAATCGATTAAAAATCCATTTTTTTTTAATCTCCGTCGATGATCGAACCCACGACCTTTGGCTTGCAAAGCAAACGCTTTACCATTGTGATATGACCGCCGGCATATAAAATTTCAAGAACTGAATTAAAAAATAATTATGCTGCAATTATATTTATTGATATAATTTTTATCACCATTTAAAAACATTTTCGTTTACCATGAGGATGGCACTACCAGAATTTTAGTTTATAAATACTTGACAACATGTAATATTTCTATATATTTTGTTTATTGATTTGATTATTACAGTCCCTTTAAAAGAATAGTCGTATAAAGCACAAAAAGACAGAAAACTGAACGATTTATTTGAATACAGACCTTTTCGTGTTTAAATTTTGACCCTTAACATATATCTATAAATAAAAAATTAGGTCAAAAATAATATACAGGTAAATATTGACTTGTAGAATATTTATCATTTTTTATTTATTTGCAAGCAACTTGCCAAAACATTTGTTTGGAGCATCTTGATGGCTGTGAGACATGGTGCTTATCTGAAAGTGATAAAAAAGACTAGAGACCTTTGAGATGTGGTCATACAGAATAATTTCCTAGAGAGACCACGTCACGAACAATGAGGTTCTCAGTATAATCAAGGAAGATAGGCACCTAGTAAGAACCATCTCAAAAAGGCGAGCTCGATGGATCAGTCACATCATGCGCCACGATGGTCTTCTTCACGACATTGCAGCACGTATTTGCAGCAAGTGTTCGAGGACGTGAGTTGTAGCTCTTATGCTGAGCTGAAGAGGACTGCAGAGAATTGAGAGGAGTGGAGATCGAGATGCAAGATTTTGTTGCTGCAAACCAATCCACCGGATTGATACCAAGAAGAAGATTCATTTGTTGTTAATGTATCGACAGCATCGAATATCTATCTTGAACAACGTGTTTTATTTAGAACAGATTTAACTCTTGTGCTTTTATTTTGCGTTATATTATTTTTATTTATTTATAGCTGAGTACATGTTGGAGTTTATAATACATTTACACATTTTGTCAAACTTTGTGACTGCTCCCTATCCCCGAGGAGCCGCGTGTTTTGTATTTCTTTCACTTCAGTTAGTCAACTTTTTCAGTGTGCTCAACAACTTAGAGCCAAACTTATCCAGAGACTGTTGAAACTCAATTAAAAACACGTTTAACACGATGCAAAGAAATACCGCGTAATCAAAGTTTAAAGTGTCAGCGAGCTTTTACGTTCAATTACCGAGCTTTTTGAATACGCTTTGCATCCGTTTTTGCTGTGCATTTTGCTACAAGATGAAGCTTTAGTGTGAATGAAAGGTTTGTAATTACTTTTACAGAAAAATATCGTTAAAACGCCATATAACTGGTAATGACTTAACAAAGAAAATTGTAACTTTCATCAATTTATTATTTAAAATAAATTAAAAGACATTCCCTACTACACCGTTAAATTCAAGCTTTTTATGCAAGAGAATAATGAAAATTATATATAAGTATTTAATTATCAATTCATTTAAAAACAGTACATTTAGGATCATTTTTTATTTTGCGTTCTTTATTAGGAGCACACGTTCCCATAAATTGCCACCACACAGTTTGTCAGGTGTCATTGTGCATTCATTCCTTGTCTCAAGACATCCTACACCTGAAAGTACACCTGAAAGTACACCCGAAAACATATATGGATTCGAACGACTTCTAACGCGATAACTCAAGAATATTATATAGAAGTTTGCTAGATATATTTAGGTATTTTTATTTGATATTGTAGTCAGATTAAGCCGCTCCTTAGGACCAAATGGTTGAACTAATCATCTGATATCTTCCAATAAACGCTTTTTAACAAAACAAATATATTCACAATAATTTTTTGGTATAAAAAAATATACAAACTATTAATGTTTTACTTTTTTATTGTGACTTAATTTATTATTATTATATTAGTATTTGTATAGCGCTCTTTTATGACCGAATGAACATTCCAAAAGCGCTTCTTTGCCTCTCTGAGTAAAAAGGTGGGTCTTGAGTCTGCTTCTGAAGGATGCCTCTGCTTTAAGCTCTCTTATGCTTTCCGGTAGTGAGTTCCAGGCCATTGGCGCAGCGTAGCTGAAAGCCCGATTGCCAAAGACCGTGCTAGGACTACCTCCCGTCAGCTGCAGGGTGCTTCTATTTGCTGCAGCCGATCTGAGTGTCTCTCCACGCGTGCTTATTTCTGAAGGCTTAATAAGTTCTGTCAGATAGCCCGGTGCAGTTCCGTTGAGTGCCTTGTAAGCTAAGAGGCATAATTTATACTGGATTCTAGCCGAAACTCTCAACCAGTGCAGTCGGTGTAGTATTGGAGTAATGTGACAGAATTTGGGCGCGTTGTAGACTAGTCGTGCCGCTGCGTTTTGTAACGACTGCAATCGATTTAATTGTTTGGCTGGCTGGCCTGCGTGCAGTGCGTTGCAGTAGTCCATTTTGGAGACTATAAACGCATTTACCAAACTCTTTGTAGCGTCTCTGGGTAAGCATCTTTTTACCGACCGTATCTGCCGCAGGTTAAAAAATCCAGATTTCACCGTTTTTGTAATATTACCGCTAAGATTGAGGAACTGGTCAATTTCTACTCCCAGCAGCTTGACGCTTGTAGAAGGGATGACATCATTACCACAAATGGCCAAGGGTTGTAAGTCCAATAGATGTTGTCTTCGATAATTTGATACTATATTTTGGAAATAAACGTTAAGATGATAATAAGATATAGTTTAAAACATATATTTTTATTAATAATTAAATATACACATTTTATACATCAAATTCTTTATATGCATCAATTCATTCAGAAAAAATATCGGCAGAAGCGGGATGCGAAACTGCGAGCCTTGGAATCAACCGTTGATCTTGTTCATTAATCTATTTAATCTAATCCCTAATCCAATCGACTATCTGCTCACCGAACTGGTGCGTTGAATAAGTTGTATTTATACCATTGTTACCATCATATAACGATGTCTCTATGGTATATATTCAGAGTGTGTATATTATTATTATTTATTGTAATATAGTCAATGATGTATAAAAGACGATTAGAATATTGAAAAAATTAAACAATATTCTAATAAATATTTAAATCCATATATGTTTATATTCACCTTATTACCGTATGGTGACATACGTTGGAGTTTACCCATACTCCAAAAACAAATCTATATTTTTCCGATCAAATACCCTTCCGCCCGTGAGCCTTACTGAGCTCCATCTCACAAGATTTATAAAGGGCAAGATCGCTGTTGCAGAGATTTTCACTTCAGTTGTTACCAAGTCACCATACTTCACCGTCCAGCGCCTCCACAATCCCTTTGACAGACACTTGCTCAATCTTATCCAAAGTAGATCACAAACATTTTATATGCTGACATTAGATTCGTGCTCACAAACGCACGTAAAGGGCAGATAAAGTGTCTGTAAGAGTATACGGCTGTCATCGGACGTATATTTTACAATTTCAAATGCTTCAATTATTCGAATTTGCTTTAATTTCTAAGAACCTAATATTACAAATACTCGTCTACATATAACTGAATACAAATTGCTTATCTTTAATCTAAATTTGATTCATTAATTATACATGTTTTATTATATAAACTGACATCAGCATGATGTAGTCTTTGCTGACTGTTACCGAAAACCTCAATATACAATCTTTCGTCTGTTTTTTTTTTTTTTTTTGGGGCCATAGGCCCCCGGGTCGGTCACCTTGTACCTGCGCTCCTTTGGAGCACTTACTAAGGCATTGTTTACAGAGTATTTTCTTGTTGAACAAGTAATGGACTTTGTTGAACAACACCAAACGTGGGTGTAAAAGTTAGTAGTTCAGACGTTAAAAATTTGACTTTTTGACTTCTTCGCCGAAGGTCGCCGCAAATAAAGAAAATGCATGGTAGTTGGGCTCCGTAGATATGAGGTCGATATATCCAACCGGTCCAGGCTTCTGTTGGATTACGCTAAGGATCCTTTGCCTACTTAAGTCTTTCGTCTGTTATTCCTGGTCGCTTGTCGTGCATTTATGTACGCCATGTTGTCATTTTGGATGGGTCCGTTAGCGGGTGTGTTAGTTATAAACACTACCGCTCGTGGTGCGGTCGAAAGCCGAGACCAATCGTGGAGATCGGCAGTTGGTCCCCACTCTTTAGCGAGACAAGGTTGGGTTACGGCCAGCGGTATGTTTCCGCATGGCCGGAAGCATGTAACATTTAAAGTAAATATAATCAATGTGCTTCTAAAAGAAAATGTTTGTTTGCTGACCTGCTCCTTATTTTGCCCTCACACGACGGAATAGCACCCCTTTTGAAAGAGAGGAAGATGTTAACACAATGACAAAAATAGTTACTTATTTCAATTTATTTTATACAAATTAAATATACTTGTGAACACAAACTCAGTGGTTTCATACAAAGTTTTACTTGTTTTATTCTTTAGATATTTTCTTTATTAAATAGATACATACTTTTTATTAATATTTAAATATATATTACTTTGAGCAGTATTTATTCACATGCTGGAAGACCGTAGTTTTGCTTTTATTGATAGCTTCGTCAGTTTTCCAAGTGTATAAAGATACTGATAGATGAAACTTGATAAATAATCAGTGAAGCGTAATAAAAATTTGAATATAGAGAGTTAGTGATCTTTTATTTCGAGGAAACGATAGTAATGGAATACAAGTGGTAAATTATTATTTGTTTATTGTTTACACATTTTTTTATTAAAACATTAACTATAAATAAACAGTTGTAATAAATATTACTTTTAATACCTGTATTAATACTGGTATTAAAAGTAATATTTACTTTTAATACTGATTGTAAGTGGGTTATTCCGTGGAGTAAAATAAATATTATAAGAGTTTAATAAAGCGGCATTCTTTAGTGAAAACCAAATACCGACGTCCCTTTTATAACGTTTTTAAGCCACTTTTCGATACTCCAATAGGGGACGCCATGAGAACACTAGTCTACATTCAAATGAAACCCTTTTTTCGATCCTTAATACGAAGAAAATCCCAAGGAATATAACCAATCTAGTTCATTCGCTTCTTTGAACTCAGTGCCGAATTATTCCAGTTTCCTTTGGCCGTTTTGTGTATATGACCTTATACGAGTATAGACCTTATCGCAATACAAAAATTCTTCATCAATGAAAAACTACTGAAGTACCTTTTCAATAAAATCGTATTATTTAAATATTGCAGAGCGTTTTTTGGAACAGTTTTTTATTCGAAAAAATGTACATTAGATTTTATGAATATTTGAATTGTAAGTGGCATTTTTGTTACTGTATTCAAATATTTAAAAAAGAGTTGAACCCACCAAAATATAACAACTACCACAGAGTATAAAAAATATGCGAATAACTTTGTTTTAACAATAATTACTCTAAGCAACATTCACATAAATAAGAACATTTTTTTGTTCACTCTGTCATTTATTAACAGTGATTTTTAGCCTCGCCATTTCCTATCATCTGGGATCACACATTCGCCAAGTCTGTCTGTTCTGCGTTGCATTCTCAGTCAAGCCTAGAGTTTTCAGATTCTTGTCTACAGTTGTATTCCAGGTTGCCTGTGGTTTTCCAGGTTTTCTTCTCAGCGTGGGTATGTTGAGTGTTTTTTCAACCATGTGGTCCTCATCTCTCCGTGTCACATGCCCATACCATCTTAGACGGTTTTCCCGTATCTTTTCAGACATTCAGTGATTTTTTATAAGTGAATAACAAAATTGAAAAGTTATCACAAACTGCCTGAAAGTATGTCTCATTTCTTTGAATAACACTTTTTCAACAGCGAAGATAAACATAATTTATATTTATTAAAAATGGAATGTTAATGCTATACGTAACTTTATTAATATACTTATTAATATGTGATGTATGTTTTTCCAATTTCAATAATGGCTTTTAGCTTTTTTTTAATTATAATAGTCAGTAAAAATATTTTCACATAAAACATTAAAGTATCCGTGAACACAAAATTAGTTAACACAATCGCTCACACGTTGAGAGTTGAAATTAATGTAAGTATAACTTTTGAATCTCTGCGGTATCCAACACAAGATAAAATCGTCAAACTCGCAAAGTAAAATTAGGTGATATTATTTTATTCCATGCATTATTTATAGTCAACGCTACGAAGTCGGAAATTGAAACATTTCATATTAAGAAACCTAATTTGCAAAGTGAGCTCCGGCGTTTTCGAGGATTATATAAGAAGCTAGAGAGGTGGAAATAAAAACTTTACACGCCTCGTATAAACGTTCATTACCGCTCTTGGACGCCGGGCGTCGTCAAGGCGTAGAGGCGTAGAGGCGTAGTGCCAGAGTACCGTAGACATGGCGTAGACCCAGCGTAGATCTGCTTAAGCAATCTCACGGTCTGCGCCTTGCGACGACCGGATGGTCGTGAAAATTGAGAGAAATAATAAACAGTGACCATAGTGAAAGAAAATTATATTTATTTTTATTTTGATACATATATTTTTTAAATAAAACAAATATCTGCAATAATAACTTCAGCAAATTATTATTTCATCATTTTTTCTTTAATTTTTATGTTTAAAATACCGATTGATAAACCTCATTGCAATGTTTTTGTAATGATCTGAATATCCACTTTTAAGCAGATTCACAATTAATATGAGTGGTATATTACGGTTTAGGTATTAATTTGACAAAATTCTGTGTTTATATAGTTGATGAATTGATAACAGATTTATTTTATTATAAACTTTTGTCTGTTGTTTGTTTTTTTTGTAAGTCTTTATTTAAACTTGAGATACATGCACATAAAATTATAAATTGATTATATATATTAAGTTTAGAGACAGAGTTTTGTTTAACTTAAGCTACATTATTTTATTGGTTATTATTAAATGAAATTCCCTCAAAAAACTAACATAAATATTCTATAGAATCCTTGAAATGGATTTTATTTTTTACATGAGCCAAAACTTAAACCTAGTTAACATACTTAACACTAGACAATTTAAAAAAAATACAGAAAAATAATGAAACAGTGAAAAGATAAAATAAAAATTAGCATAATAAGTTCAGCCGCTTAGAGCTGATGATGGTGAGAGCTGCGCATAAACATTGTTTCCCCTAACCTTCTGATTAGGGGATTAGTGTATGTTTTAGTGTAACAGTGAAATTTCACTGTTAGTCTTTGAAAATGTTGGTGGATAGTGGGGATTTTATTTTGGGTATGGAAGTGCTTGAGGTTAGTTCTAAAAGGTGTGTTGAAAATGATTTTAATGGTTTTATTTTGTATGACCTGTAGTTTAGTAAGGTTAGTTTTAGAGTTATCAATCCAGGTCGGTGCAGAGTATGTAATTATGGGTTAAAAACTTTTGTCGTTAATCAAACCCACAACCTTTGACATAGTAAGCAAACGCTCTTATCTCCAATACATTGTCCTTTATTGTAACAATAATATATATATATATTAGTGTCTTATCTTCTTCTTTTGCAGTCATCAATAATAATTATGATATATGTCGCATCTTTTCCCAATTTGTCAGCGGGTATAGCTTAGTCGTTAAAGCGTTTGCTTACTAAAAATAAGGTCATAGCTCGATCCCCGACGGACATAAAAATTAGTTTTGTAAAACATTTTTAAGATTTATAATTCCCCGGTTGGTCTGCATTTGTTCCTTTATCCGTAAGATACCAGTCAAAGCCTATTTATTAAAATTGGTGACAGACCAAAGTCGTCTTGTGAACACCACTCATTCATAGTGAATTCCTGTAATAATTAGATGAACGTGGGCTAAGCAATTCGAATTACTTTTAACTTCGGCACTACCGTCACTGACATATGTGCCAAATTACACGTCAAAATATTTATCACTGTTTGATATACCCGTCTATTTGTACACAGCCAAAAGAGGATTTATCGTTTTTTATAATGTCTTAAACCATTCAAAAATGCAGTTTCATTAAACTTTGCGTGTGGAATAAAATTTCTGCTGCCGAAACGTTGAAAATGTTGCAGAAGACCTTCGGTGAGCAAGCTCTATCGAAAACAAAAGTTTATAAGCAGCATAAAATGATCTAAGTATGTGCTTAATACAAAAAAAATACAACTATACCCGGGAATTGATCCAGCAAGTTCTTCCTCCAAATATAAGATTGCTCTCTATCTCTAGGTTAAGTTCTACGAATTGTAATTAACACGTATTAACAAGTCTTTAAAGATGACAAAGAATGTAATCTTGAAGAAAATTTGAATAAAAATGATTATTTTTACCTGCTACAATCACTTTCTAGTATAACATATGTTCACTTCAACCAGAAAAATATTTGTTAGTCAGGTCTATAAAGTAAAATGTTATTGTGATGGTGATATAATCAATATTCTTGAATATCTCTATGTAGACTATCGACTAAATTTACTTAAAATTAATCATTCGAATTACTTATTTTACTGAAATGCTAATAATGTCTAATTATTTTGTATAATCTTTAGATAAACTTAAAAATAAAGTTTTAAATTACTTTCTGCACACAGTGTAAATGCAGTAAAATTGAGTCTAACGTAATTTGCTTGACGAATTGTAGCTCAACATTAGAGCAAGCGAACCATCAAACAGAGCGGCGACTATATAAAACCAACATAGTTATATTATTATAATTTTATCTTTTGCATTGTTTAAAGGTTGATTATGGAAAATTTTATCATGAAGAAAATATTTTAAATATATAAATTCATAAGAATAATCTTGTATCGAAAGATCTTAAATAGTTCAGCATACACGTAAGTTAACTCTGAGGAAGAACTATTATACTACAGTAAACTTTACGCCTTGAGACATTTACTAGACCAAAAATAGTCTTGCGGGACTCCAAAAGGCAGTCTCATTTATAGTCTCAATCCCTTATTCAGGAGTACTTAGAGTTTATTTCTATTTCCTCGTAAATAAACATATCTTTTATCTTTAGGTATAAGTTTTCATCTTTTATACTCGTATATCTACATCAATGTGATACATATTTTTCGTAAAACTATATGCTCACTACAATTTTAAGCATCACGTTTCCAACAGCTGCCCATTATTATTGCCTTTTTCCAAATAGTTTTAGCATTCAAAGCTCCGTCGAATACAATATAAACATTAATGCATGAAGAAAATATCACTGTAGTATCTGGGACGTTTATTAAACATATTTTAAAGAAGCAATTAAATATACATATACTATACATAAAAATCATTCAGAAAAAATATCGGCGGAAGCGGTATGCGAACCGCGGACCTTTGGAACCAACATTTTGCCCAGGTAATTATACCGCTCGGCCACTTTCTTCCACCTGAGATGTCTCGTCTCTGATCTTCCATATAAGTTATCATCGTATGATAGATGTCGCTATAGTATATATTCAAAGAGCATATTCAAAATATTTTAAAAGAGTTCGGATTTTAAGCTCAACGCTCCTAAACAAAGACTATTACATCAAAAGGTTATATTGCAAAAGGTTAATTAACACAAAACCTGGTTTTAATATGAATTGGAATAAGTACCTTCAATGTTAGGAAATTCGGACTATGTACGTTTAAGAAACACTATACAACTCTCGAAGGTAAATCATTTTACTCAATCTTATAAATAACCATTACAAATCGAAACTTAAAGACTCAAATATGAACTTAAATTGAACTTAAAATTTTAAATAAACAGTATGCAGTTAATGGCCTTAAAAATAAAAATAGTATGAGATCTTGAATAAGAAGATGTTATGATTATGCTCTCACGAAATAACTGTTTTATTACAAGTAGCTACAAACCGTTAAAAAAAAATGTTTAAAAGTTTTCCTGCAGTATAACAAAGTGTAAGAAAAGCAAAATTATCTCATGTATGCCTTCGATAATTTTTAAATACTTTCATTTTGCATCCAACCCTGTCGGCATATATTTAAAAAATAATAAAGAAAGAAATATAATTGGATATAGCGACCGTGCGAAGGGCCCTAGAAATGAGCTGACATACTATTGTTTGAAATTACGAGCACCGCCCAGCTGCTCTCCAACAGAGCCCGTCTTTATATTGTTAGACTGCGAGGGCGGGGGCGGGGGCCTAGCGAGAATGGGCGGGTGGTGAGGGGTCCATCAAGGCTTCTGGACGAAGACTTTATAACTCCATCTAATTACTCCCAATCCACTTGTGCAGTCTGCAAACTTTTATTTGTTTGCATTCATACGACGACTCGCATAAGATTTTGCCGTAAAATCAGCTATATCTTCTTCGTAGTATCAATCCGGTGGATTGGTTTGCCGCAACAGAATCTTGCATCTCGATCTCCATTCCTCTCGGTCCTCCGCAACCCTTTTCAGCTCAGCATAAGCGCTACAATTCATATCCTCGAATACTTGCTGTAAATACTCCCGTCTAGGGCGCCCTCTACAGTTTCTACTCTCAACCATCCCCTCCACAATATCGTGAAGAAGACCATCGTGTCGCATGATGTGACCAATCCATCGGGCTCGCCTCTCTGAGATGGTTCTTATTAGGTGCCTATCTTCCTTGATTATCCTGAGAACCTCATTGTTCGTGACGTGGTCTCTCCAGGAAATTCCGAGAATTCTTCTGTACGACCACATCTCAAAGGCCTCTAGTCTTTTTTTATCACTTTCAGATAAGCACCATGTCTCACAGCCGTACATTAAGATGCTCCAAACAAGTGTTTTGACAAGTTGCTTGCGGAGCCCTAAAGTAATATTCTTTGACTCAAGAATTTTGGCTTTTTTATTGAAAGCTGGCCTTGCTTGATGTATTCGACTGTTGACTTCTCTTTTTGTTCTGCCATCCCAGGTGATTGTACTTCCAAGGTATACAAATTCTTTTGCATCTTTTAGGGGTACTCCTAGCATCTATACACTTGAAGTTAAAATATTTAACAATCATTATGGTTCATTGAACAACATAATACCAAATATATGGTACTCAAGATAATAACAATAATAACTGCCTCATACTCGTAAGTATTTAAAATTTTATGTTCAAATATAATAAATCATTCAGTACAGACATAAACTTAAAATATATTTTTTTATTTTATAAATTTTAAGTGATATATGATGAATGCGTTTCAAAATAGTATAAGACACGTAACTTTATAAACATACTTTTTCATAAGTACATACTTAGTAGATAAACTAACCCATTTTAATGAATAAAACTGTACCACTTTCGTAGTAAAAAAATCTAATTGGGTGGGTTAACTACCCCACAATCAGTTTAAAGACAATCCCATTGATAAAAAATATTCGACTTATAAAGAAATTTTATGTATTGGCATGATTACCACCCTACCTTGGTAAACAATACCCCACTGCTGTGATGAAAAAACATCGCGATACAGATATAATTTGACTATAAGAATCGCAATGAATATCTTACTGTCTTTATTTGCATAACTTTTTTGCTGTATATTTGAAAATTGTACTTAACTTCAGCAGTTTATAATATTTGATTAATCATAAACCAAAGTCTCGAGTGCAGTTGTAAAAAGTACATTATTATTTTATATGAACCTCGTATAAAAGGAAATTATTATTGTTCAACGTAGTATATTATGCATGATATTTAAGATTGCATTTTTAACTACCGACACGTATTCTCCAATTTGAATAGATTCCAATTTTATCTGGAATTACTCTGTTTTAAATTCTCATTAATTCACAATAAATTTTATTACCATCACTATTTTTCATGGATATTCTAGAACAGTCGATTTCAGAGATGTTAAAGTAATTAAAATCATTAAAACTAAAGTAAAACTTGCAAATCTAAAACCGAGCGACTTACTCGTATTTCAAACACTTTGATATGTAATTAATATTCAGCTATTAACCTGTATAGAGCTTAAATTCGGTTAGATCTCAAAAAGTTATTTTTTTTAGATTGATTATCATAAACAAGATTGATTATTTTTTAACAAGAACATTACCCATTTTTAATACCGACAAATTAACGACAAAGCCTTAATTTATAAAACAGACTCACAAGTTCACAAAGTCCGTTTGATCGCTATCATAAAATTTTTAGTTTCTGAACATTCACAATTGTCTGTACATATATGTGGTTCAACGTAATACCGTAATACGTGGAACTCGTTGCAAGCATCCCCACACGGTTGACATATGTAGACTTTGTACACACAGCTTTTTCATATTTTTTCTTTTACGTCAATAAAAGGATATGAAATGCTCTCAAAGCATCTTTATTTCATCTCTCGCACAACATGAATGTCATCAACAAGAAGATCAAAAACATTTGCAATCTCCGCAATTCCTATACGCACACAAAATTAATGCAGTGATGCTATTTGATAATACATAATATATATTTTTACATATAATGTTACCTAATTTATTCAATAATTATTAATTTTATTACTATAATTTACTTATAGAACAATGAAGTATTATTTATTTATTTTTTCAACAGAACCGCAGTTCCAAGGTACAAAGAATAAGAAACATAGAGTAAACATAACATACAATGCATACAAAAGAGAAAAAAAACATTAAAGAAGAAGAAGATTACACGTGTCAAAGATCAAAGAGATCTAGGAGAGCAATAACATCGACAAAAGAGGAAAAGGATATAAGAAATGGATCGAGGTGTGCTGGTAGGCCATTTAGGAGCGCCATTGCCGTTGTACAATATATATTATAATATTATATTGGAATGAAAACAAATACAAAATCGTTTATACGATTAATTGTCCAAGTCCATCAAATCTAATTCAATTTTTATTTAGCCGAACTCCTTTAATATGAAAAAAATATTTTGATCAAACATCCATCCACATAGTTATAATATTCTTTGTATTACTAAAAACATACATTTCATTAATAATGTAATAAGTTATGTAAACTTAAAAAATGACCGAACCAAATATTTTCCTGTAAACTGAAACCTTTTCTAAATAAGGGTATAGTGTACTTCCACGGGCTTTGCTTGAATTGAATAGTGCCATTTTGTTGAATCCTTGATAGACGGCTCAAAGCCACAGAAACTTTTTAAAAAGCTCCCTTTGCGAAACCGAGAGAAATTTAGAAAGCTTTTATTTCCCTCGCGTCTATTATGAGAGGGATGAGAACGATAGAGAGAGCTTTTCAATTTGAGCACATTGTTAATAATGCAGCCTTTGTTGTCGAGGCCTTAAGAGTGGTGTCCTGCGCGGAGTCATCAGCTGGCCTGAAGCCTGAAGAGTAATGAAGCTGCAACTTCCTCCAATATCGAGGGCAACTCTTCAAGTTAATTGGACGCGGACATCTTATATTAAAAACACACTCCGTAGAACTACTTGCACCGAGGCTTGTGAGAGCATTGTTCACCTAGATTGAAAATTTATGCACAGGTGGACTTTTAAATATTTTATTATATTTTAAATTGTATTAACATTATTTTAGAGAGTTTTACAAAGTATTAAGTTTATCAATGAGCGACAGAAGCAATAATGCTTATTTTTAGTAAATTTTTATTTTATTTTGCTTCAACATTAAAAGTTTTTTTAAGGCTGTATATTTTGAAATATTTTATAAGTTTCTGAATATTTAAATTTATTTTTTCTTAGTATTATTTGTATATTATATTCAATGAATTTTCACGAATCTCATCAGATCTACATTATTTTAAATAAATATACGTTATAATTACATACGTTAATTATAATAAATATAAGTTAACGGTGACTTAGACGTTTTTTTTGTTTTTACAACTCTAACACATGCCATAAATTACCTTTTTCGCATTAAAAAATGTAGGCTAATTTTTTAAACATGAACTTTTATTCAAAACTCACCATGTTATAAACAATTTACAGAGTGTATTTACAAACTCGCAAGTACAAAACATGAATTACTGCGTACTTGGATTATTGTTAGAATTTGATGGTGTCGAGACCTCTGGGCATGAGGCAATGACGGATGGTCCTCGAACCGTGATGTTGGTTTAGCGCAGTGGTTTCAAATCCTTTATTTAATCAAATCATTTATTGTGTATAAACTAAATGAACCAAAATCACTTATTCTTGAAATAATAAACATTATCACCACTAAGCTATTGGAGAAATAAAAGTCAAAAATAAAATAAAATCACCAACCGAACCTAGACGTAGCAATTTCGTGTTTTTTTGCATTAAAAGTGTTGTCCAATCATTGTTAAAATAAGTCACAAACTTACATAAATTATTGAACAAGGAAGAGGCAGAAAATTTTCCGAAACATATTCTTATATATGTATATTCCATGAGTACAAAAACACTGTTTTTTTGTACAAATGGTGTCTACCTTAGAACATGTTAAGCCTAGTTCATCATCAGCCTGTGTCCGTCTACTGTTGAACGTAGGCCTCCCGCATGAGTCTACATCATCTTCGATCCAACGCCTTCCGCATCCAGGTCACTCCCGCTATTCTTCTTATATCGTCAGTCCATCTTGTAGGGGGTCGGCCAATGCTTTGTTTGCCAGTTCTTGGGTGCCATTCCAATACTTTTCTTCCCCATCGACCGTCGTCTCTTCGACAGATATGTCCTGCCCATTGCCACTTGAGTGTACCTATTCGTTGGGTAGCATCCACTACTTGAGTTCTTCTGCGTATTTCCTCGTTTCGGATTCTAAAACCTAGTTAAGCGGATAAAAGTAATTATAGAAAAATAAATTGCATATTTTTTAAAAATAATTGTTAAAAAAACTTTTGTAATTGTAATTTATAACACTTGTTCTTATAAATATTTATTTTAAATAAAAATATTGAAAAATATTTTTATGAAGTGTCTAAATCGAATCCATAATTCGAAATTTGAATAAATGGAGTGGAATTAGATGGTACGAAACACAAGTTTTTTCAAGCTAAAAAGCAGATATATATTATTTATCGTATCTAAATACTTAAGTACATATAGTGGATAAATAATTTAAATAAAATTAACAAAAAGGAAACACATCGAAGCATAAAACAAAGACCTTAACATTTATATTTAATGTAAGCTCAGTATTGCTTAAATTTGCCTGTTAGAGGATGAAGACAAAGAAGTTGCTCAAAATATTACCGAATCTGTTGCATGGACTTATCTTTCTATTAAGCTGGATGGCCAATATATTATGACATATTTGATGAACAAAATAATTTCTTGCAAAACTCTGTTTGGTAAACTCTGGTCTTGCTTCAATGATATGCATAGCCGGACCCACGAACCCTCCAGACCGCGCCCTCTTCTTCACTAATTACTTATTAGGCCTTGCCTCGTCTTACACGTGTAAATCTGGTGGCAATAAATCACCTTAATCTCAACACTAACCGTATTGATTACAAGAAACTCATACCATTCGATAATTGTACAGATATGAAGTTGGCAATTAGATTTCAACTATTAATTTTGTTCGGTGAAACGTGAGACGTCAGCTTTTTGGAATAGCTTCAAGAATATTTGACATGGAAGATAAATACATGTGTGAAACGTTCGTCTGGGACAAATTTTAAGTTTTATAAGACAAATGTAATTATTTTACTGAAATTAAAATTAGTAATTAAATATACACATACTATACATCAGTTTTTTATACGCATCAATTCATTCAGAAAAATATCGGCAGAAGCGGGATGCGAACCACAAGCCTTGGAACCAACCTTTGCTCAGGTCTTTATATACCGCCTAGCCCTCTCGACTATTTCTCTGACTGAACGGACACGCGTTAAAATATGTATTTATACCATCTTATAATGATAGATGTCTCTATAGTATATATTAAGAGTATGTTTACTATTATTATTTATTATTCAATCAGTCAACATTTATTCACAAGGTTTATAATTAATAAGAAATTTAAAATTATTGTTTAACATAAAATGAACTATACGTTTTCCAGATATATATGATATTTATTTAAAGACACAATAAATAAAAATAAAATCATTTAATAAATATTTCCAAAGTATATAAATATTTTTATAATAGCCCACCTCTGTCCTAAGCCTTGGAATGATCAATATGAATAGACAAATATCAATATGATATTTCTAGTAAACGTCAGTGTTTCCATTATTCAAAATAAATATGAATTGTTAAAAAAAAAACTTTTTATTTAACAAATTCGTTGTTATGTTTCGTCAAAACTCTGAACTACTTTATTTCAACTTCACTCATTGAGATAACAATAATTCAAGTTTCCGACTTGCTTGATATTTATTGTGGAAATATTATTTTGAAATAGCTTTTAGGCTTTTAGAAAAACAGTAATGTTCTTATGTTCAAGCTTCTCGTATTAAATTAGGGCGATTTATACAAAATGTTGTTCGAAAAAGACATAAAAATACAATATTTCTCTCAACAACATCATCAATATCTCTCTTTTCAGTCGCCTGAAACGAAAACAAAAAAAACTCTCAACATCCTGCCGAAGACTTAAGTCAATAATCTGCCCCTAGGTGGGCGGCGCCGCCCACCCCCGGAGGAAGTGACCCGGGCATCCGTCGTAGCGAGGGCTGGGGCGAGGGCGGGGTTGCGCGTTGATTCCGCCCTGCCAAGCTCCGCGTTGAGAGCGGAAGGCATCAGGAGAAAGCGCCTCCCACCTCCGCCGCCCACTTTGCCGCCCACCGCAGGTATAATCGCTATAAACGCGGCGGTAACCGTCCGGTACGAACGCTGAATCTTCACGTCAAAATGCTCCTCACTCCTCGTAGGCGATAATTTTGGAAGTCGAGTAGAGCCGTAATGAGAATTAAACGAGGGGCATAATTATTGTTTTTATGCTAAAGCTCGGGAAGTCACCAGGTTTATGATATGTGTAAAGTTTTGAAAGGGTGTATTAAGCTACGTCTAGAAGCTTTTCAGTTCATGTAAGAGGATACGTTTGACTAAATATTTTACAAATTTTCGTATGACGGCGTATATTTTCATTAAAAATTAATTCATTTATTTTTTTATTGTATTTTTTTTATATATTATATAAAGTAGATAAATCATTTAACTTATATTGAGCACTTATTATTCACATACTATGCCATGGCTTGGCTTTCAATGAGAGCTTAGTATAAGTACTTCAAAAGTATACGTGCTTCTGAAGAGATTCAATAAGAATTAATGAAGAAAAAATCTCACAGCCAATGCGCTGACAATAATTGAACACTAAATAAGAATAATTAAATAAAGAAACGCACAAGTAGTAAAGATAAGGCAAGAGAAATTATATTTTATATACTTATTGCCATAAAACACATCTAAATACGTACTAAAATTTCATGTACATACATATATGTACTGTAAGCCAACCGCATTCACCAGAATATTCAAGTTATGTTATATTGAATTTTAACGCCGTGCATAATTTCCCCTCGTAAATTAAAACAATACTCACCTGGGATGGTTTTGCATTGCAAATTGTATGTTGTGGCTGTACTTGAAAATTAACATAAGGTGGGAGCTGCCGATCAATGCAAAGTAGGAAATGTATTCTTAAATAGAGGAACTCGAGGAGGTAAATGTTGAATTGGTTATTCATACCAGGTGATGATGTCGAGATTAGAGCGTATATCATACAAACAATATGGAAAGTTAAATATTAATTTCATCTTGATCGAATTTCATTTCTTTTTTACAAAGAATATTGTTCAAATTAATTAATCTTATAAGACCTGCTCTACAGGTTTACCTAGCATAACAATAATATACTACATTAATAAGTAAAAAATAATAAATGTTTACAAAATATGGATGCCAGTAAACCTTATGTTACAAAACATATGATAAATAATAATAAAAAATCCTTTTCAATGCTTAAGAAGTTAACATAAATAACAATAAAACTTTTTACAACTTGAATTTATAAAATAAATATTAAAATAATAAATGTTTAAGGAGCTTAAAATATTAAATCATTAATAAAATCAGATTGTTAAAATTTCTAATTGAAATTGATTCAGCAATTTCATAGTATGAATATATATACAAAAATATTACGAATTAATTCATATAAATTCATACTAAAAGTTAAAAGGAAGAATAAAAGCCCTAATCGTTAAATGCAAAAGCAATTAATTTTCACGTAAAATAATTCAGTATAATTCCCATCCGCCTGAAAGATTCCTGGTAAACCTTTTCTGAATACGAGCCTCATTGTAGGATCCGGAGTTAACAGGAATACTTCCCATTATGGTGCATCGAGAAACCCATCAACTTTTCATGAAAGAGAATCTTACAGAACTTTTCTGACTTACTGAAATATTTTATACTAAATCACAGGAGTTTCAGGTTTCTATTCTATGTTGTTTATTAAATCTCAACAAAATTGTATGAAATAAAACATAATCCACGGCCATAAATTTTAATAGAAGTTATATAGAAATACAACTCTCCAGCTACAAAATCGTCGTCGAGTTTATACTTACATTATTTTACTTTGTGTTCTTAGACTTGGTGAAATTCGTTAATATTGTAGGTATACTGAGTCAAAATTTTGTATCTTAATAGATCGTTGTTACCGCCGATATTTTATAGGAGTAATTCACATAAAATAAGTTATTTAAGTCGTCATAAATATTGCTCTTTGATATTGAAATTATTGTCGACAAAACAAATAAACACGATAGTAATAAATATTTCAATAGCTCTAAAAACATATTACAATGACATCACTGAGAAGCGAAAATTACTATTTCGTATATTTTATCTTTGATATCTCGAAACTATATCCATTGAAATTTATTACGTATTGTATTGTTCTACAAAAATAAAACTTGACATGAAAAGATAAATAGTATTATTAATTAAGTGAATCATCAAATATGTGAGTAGTATGGACTGAAGTACGTCTACTAAGTTTATTATCGAAATTAAAGATTGAGAAACCGTTACTTAATTTTGTTCATAACGTTATTTGAACATAAATATTTTGTATAAAACATCCAAAAGCCTTTAAAGTATTCATTGTCAAATTATAATCAAATTCTTTATCTTAGCTTGAATTCGTTGATTTATACAGTCGAGTACGAGACAGGGCATTGACCATCACAATATTTTTTCACTCTATGTAAATTAAAGGGATCAAGGTCCAAAAACGACAGTTATTTCAGTAGCTTGCAGTGTATGAAAATCAATTTATTAATATTAATTTTGTAAAATACAGAATTCTTATTAACATTGTACACTAAGATATAAAAGGGATATGTTATCAAATAAATCAGTACCAATTCAACTTCGGTCTTTGGACTTATCCTCAGAGTCGGAACCTTGGTATTCCGGCGTCACCATTTAGCTGACGCTGTAATTTCGGGACCGCGATCTCGGTTCTGGAACACATTTGTTTTAGCTTGCATAGCTACAGCAATTATATTTATATTGCAGATATTCATCTGTTTACATATATTTATGTAAAAAAAATGCATATGAACAATGTAAAACAACAAACAAGATCAATATCCTATGCAATATTTTCATAATTTTCAACAAACCTTTTTGGCAAGTATCGATAGTGCAATACATAAAATACAACATGCTGTGAAAAAGAATATGTTTTGCTGAAAAATTTGAGCGCACTTAATAAATTGTACGCTCAAAATATACTGTTACAGGGCAATTTACAATGTAAACTAAAATAATAAATTAAAAATAAAAATACTGCCAGTGGCCGTTGCCACATTATTTCGTTGCCTAACAATGGAGGTTTCCGACGAAACAATTTTATGCTTCTGTAAATTTGCTTATTTTTCAACTGTGTTATACTGCAGGTAAACTGGTGGGCTATTTTTATTTTTGTACAATCTAAAAATCTTTTGTTTCGCACAAAAAATAAAACCATTTACAATGTATCCAATTAACGTTAAAATTGAGAACATTCAACAACAGGTTACCTACACGGAAGGCTGCTTTTATATTTAAAAAAGCTTTAATTAAACTCGACACAACTTTATAATACGCGTGTTAAACCATACGATTAGAAAATGTGATACGAGCTCATTATTTACTTATTTAAAATGATATAGATGTGTTTATGAAATTGTCAGCACAACTCATTTAACAAATCACTGCATTACATTATTTTCATTCCATATATATTCCATATCTTGAACATATGGTTACCACAAATTGCTGCGACTCAATGTAATCAGTTGTCACTGGCCATGCATTATCCCAAAACAACTTTTCCAAGTCCATATGGGAAAAAATATGGTTCCCGATTACCTACAGGAGAGAAGCCCGGGGAAATTTTGATATCAGATGATTAGCCTGACCTTCCCGAAGCTTGTACTAAGGAACTCAAGCCTTCCAATACAGAATTGAAAATAAATATTTAAATATATTTCATAAAAGACATCTGTAAATATATATTTATAGAATCCATGCTATTTTAAGTGTCACTAATTTGAATTCAATCGCATAAGAAATATACATTTCAACTAGAGAATTCATCGTTTTCCTATAACAATTTTTCTTGCAAGAATGCATGACATTAAGGCTGATATTGTATTGTATTTATTTTCTTTAATATTACGACAAAAGCTTTAAGGATTATTTTTTTTGAGAACTTTAAACTACGTTAGTAAAAACAACTATATACTCTTATAATATTACAGGCTTATTTGATCAGACGAGTGTAGAATCTTAAACGAGCCCAACCATTCGTACAATTATTTTTATTGCACAATATATCGTAACGTTTCATTTTTTCATTGGAAGATAATAAATATCAATGGTAAAATTGATGGCAGCTTAAACCTCGACCCAATTTCAGTGAGTTGGTTGGAGTTACCCTCCAGTATAGAGCCGGAGGGCCTGACTGTAGAGCTTTAAATCATCATTAGACAGTTCCACCACAGCCTCCCTGGGCTGAAATCCAACCCTCCCAATGATGCAACCTGAACACTACCTCCTCTAACTGCAGTCGGTTGTAGTTTTCATACTGTTGATAAAATTTTGCAATTAAAATTTTATTGAACATAAATTTAACGTAATTTTTTGAAAAATTATAATATTCTTAACCGTGATTTTAAGGCCTTTATTTATTTGTTCAGGAACTAATTCAAGGTTTTTGCAGTAAATTAAATAAATTGGCAGTAAATAAAATTCATTAGCAGTATTCACTTTGCGGTAAGTTGTTAAATTAAAAAGTCAGCAATATATTCAATACTGCCAGTTATTTATGTAAAATGGTCTATATTTAAATTAAATGAAAGTTTTTAGAAATATATGATTAGGTATAGATAGACAGCTAGTGAGTTGATGATCGTAACATGCAAATTTATGACCAGATCTATGACTAATTGACATATAAAATGGAAACCTAACCTGACCTATTTTTAATTACAATTCATTAAATATTAAGTGCCAATTTGTTATTTCTCTACTGCCAATTCTATCTTTTTTAATTTTATTGCAAATATATTTAATAAACTTTTTTTGAAAACTTGATATATCACGGTTATATTAACATATGAATTATACAAAAATACTGTAAGTAAGATAGAGATTGAACCTTTCAGTAAAGTCTATGGCATACAGCCGTGATGGCTAGACGCTGCATGTAAAAAGGACATACAGTAATTTTGTCTATAGTATGTGCACTAGGGTGTCCCAAGCTATGTATGGGAAAATTATTTTTTCGAAATGAAATCGGCTCACCCTCTATTTTTATGTGGTTTGGTCTTAGTAACTCACATAATAAATTTAATTGCTATCGGACAATGTTTTCTGATAGCGACTTGATGTTGAAGTCTTAATATAAATTTTTGTATGAAGGCCAAAAGGAGCTTTTGAAAACTTATTGTTTATTCAGAAAATAAAACGCTGTTTTATCTCTATCTTACAAATATTAAGCATATATTATGTAAATATTATTATCTATTACAGAAAATTAAAAAATGATAATTGCTTTTTATATTCAGGGTTTAGCTTTCGCGCGCCTTAGAATTCTAGTATTGACATGTTCCGATGCAAGTCGCTATCTTTTCCAGTGGTTTTAATGACGTGAAACTTTTTTTACAATTATTTGGACACCATTCACACAAAAGAAGGAGGTGAGTCTTGAAAAAAAATAAAAATAAAAAATTTTGGGACAACCTAAATGTGCACTACTTAAAAGCATTTCAAAAATTGCTTCCTAAGTACATACTCTCGTTGTATGAGTAACGGAATCAAAGTAAACACTGCACACAGGTGTAAAAGTAGAGGTTTTTTTTAAATATATTTTTTATTTGTCCTGTGTTTAAGTGTGCTGTAAGAAATAGCAGGTGTAGTTTATACTTTTTTGAGGTTTACGTATCCAACATGAGCAGACCTCTGATAGATTACATAAAAGTGCATCCAATCCACATTCTATCCGGTTGTATGGTCGCCACACATAGTTTTAAAATTTGCTCTGCGTATTGAAGTACTGCCAAGTAAAATATATGTAAATTTGAGGAGGTTTAAAATAACATCAGCTACAGTGAATGCTTTTTATATACAACCGGATCAAACCTCTGATAAATTCATCCAATCTATATAGTATCTAGATCGTTTGGTCGCGTCACATAGTTTGATCTACCTTACAAAGCGCCGCCGAGTAAATTATTATAAGTAAAAATTGATGGGGTTGAAGCTGTATTTATGATTTTCAAGCTGCATAAAACGGGTATTCCAGACTGATGATCACTAATGCTTTGCAATGTCATTTGCACCATTTATGTTACGGTTTACAAACGAGAACTGAAGCGCTTATTTAGAACCATTACCTCATTTCCTGCTGTTGCTCTCGTCTGTCGTTTCCTCATACATCACATTCCCCATTACTGTGAAATGTCTCATAAACGGCCTTCCTCTTACTATTACATTACAAAATGCACTCTAAATGCTAACAAGGACTACAAATCTTTTTTTTTAAATAAAGTTCATATAAAAAATAATTTCTTCCTGTGTAGTCGTTAAAAGGTAATATCGAATACAAAAATAAACTCGGGTATAAATTTAAAAAAAATTAGAATTTATCCCAAAAAAAAAATTTTATACACATATACCCATCACACAATTCATATCCACCTTTTCACTCACTCTTTGCTTTATATAAAGCCAACACTCACTTTACTATCTGATTTGAAAATGGCCATTTGACCAGGCTGAAACATGTCGTCCAAAAGAAAAAATATATTTATTGTGGCATAAATTCTAAAAATTATTTTATTTATATCTGATATAATGGAATTCCATCAAGAATTATCGATCGAAAAAATTGAAATAATCAAAAATAAAGATTGACAAAAATTTTTTGCATATGTGACCACAAATATAATTTATATGACTTTTCTTTCATCAATCACCCTTGGAAATAAGAAAAAGTAGAAGTTCTTGTGTTACTATCGATAAATTTACGCTTATTACCTGCTTATTGTACTTACATATTCTTTTACAAATGAAAATAATTAGGTTTTTTAACACAAATGGGATAATTTTATTGTTGATGATATGCTACTGCTTTGTTGAGAAGCCATTTTAAGTATGATATTATTTTTGACATAATTAATTGTGTGGTTTTTACTAAATCATTTGAATTATTCGAACAAAAAAAAAATATTATTAAATAATATCATAATTACCAACAAACATATATTTTTAAGTACCGTCTGGGTTGAGATTAAATTACGTAGTGCATGAAAATACCTTTTTGCTAGTTCATATTCATTAATACGGCATTTGTTGGTTTGTGTATAAAGCTCACGTATTATAAAAATAAAGTTTATTTATTTTATTTATTTACAGAATCGAAATTCCAATTTTTTTTACAAATATACAGAAAAATTAGTATGCATAAATATACAATAAATAGAGAAAAAGAATAATAAATAAAAATTACACAAAAGAATAAAAAGATGACATGTGTCAAAGATCACAGAGATCAAGGAGAACAATACAGGAGACAAAAGAGGAAAAGGATGTAAGAAAAGGATCGAGGTGTGCTGGTAGGCCATTTAGGAGTGACATTGCCGTTGAACCAAATTGAGTGCTTGAAGCTCCATAAGCCTCGACTGGGATCAAAAACAATGGATGGCTACGAGCACAGGTGTACCTATCTGGAACATAGAAGTTAAAACATTCAAGAATCCCAGGGTTGTGAATTGAACCGCGAAGAAGAAGGAAGTTATCAAATTGGTATTTGTCTAAGGTTTGTATGTGTAGCATTTTTTGAATACTTCTATTAATCTTCATGGGCTTATGAAATACAAATATATTGTGTGTTTTAAAATATGCGCTTAAATTATTTTAAAATATGTGTTTATTATTGCTTTGGATTAACTATCGAATTACATTCATCTACTTCCATTTACGTGTACTTGTACTTTAAGCCATATTGTCAAACTGCATAAAATAAATTTATCTTCCACTCTCGTGGTTCCCGTGCATTTTCCGACTAAAAACCTTTGTAAACAAACATGTTGGCTTTAAACACAAAACTGGTGAGCAGTACAACTATACCAACAATGTAAATAATAGAAAACTCAGAATAATATAAAAATTAATTTATTATTAATTCTTCTTCATCATCTGGGGTCGGCTCTCCTTGTTGTGCATTCGCCATGTCTGTCTTTCCTGCGTTGCATTCTCGTTCAAACCCAGAGTTTTCAGATCCTTGTTACAGTTGCAGTCCAGGCTGCCGGTGGTCATCCAGGTCTTAGCGTGGGTATGTTGAGGACACTCTTCACCATGTGGACACATGCCCATACCATCTTAGGCGGTTTTACCTTATATTTTCAGGTATGGGGGCCACCCGAAATGAACCCTGAATATGCTCATTTCGAACTCTGTCCACTCTAGTCACACCGCCCGCCCACTTCAGTATCTTCATCTCTGCCACATGAATCCTATCCAAGTCACATTTCAGTGGGGTCCAACACTCCGATGCGTAGAGCATAGCTGGCCTTACAGCAGTTTTGTAGATTTTACCTTTGGTCCTAACTAGAATGTTGCTGTCACACAAAACCCCAGAGAGAGACCTCTATTTCAGCCATCCTGTGTTTATTCTATACTTCACTAATAATTAGTTATTAATGTAATTGTTTATTATTATTTGTAAGCTATGCATTTAGATTAGAACGTCAGCAAATTTCTTATTTTCTTTTAATTTGTTTTCAAATATTTTAAGCATAATATTTATGCAATTCAAAAAACACCAATGAAAACCAAATAAGGTTATAATTTAATAAAAACCAAGCTATAAGCAACGTTACAGAAAAAAAAAGATTTAATATATTAAATAAAAAGGAATGTGTTGTTCACATAATCTTATGAAAAAAAATATGCCTCAATTATTTAATATTACAATAAATTATCTTTTGATGTAAAAAACGATTATGGATAGAAAAAACGCACTGAAACTTTTTTCATTATCGTGAATCACTGCACGTAATTCCTTTTGACAGTATCTCGTTATAAATTTGCTAGTAGAAATTGATACTGTAAACATTTTTCACCGTAATCCTAGCACAAGCAATGTATATTTTCCCTACATTTTCCGCATACATATTAATAAACCCAACGTTAAATAACGTATTTGCAAATATTCTAACTACAGAGTTATAGTATGAAGTAATTCGTTATACTCGTAAAATTTTGAAACATTTAATCTCACATGAAAAGCACTTATTAATTAAATATACATATACTATACATAAAATTCTTTTTTCAACGCGTCAATTCAAGCACAAAAATAAGGGGCAGAAGCGGGATGCGAACCGCGGACCTTGGAAACCAACTATGCCCAGGTATTCATACCGCTCAGCCGACTTGGCTATTGCTATGCTTGGACCGACTCGCGAAAAGCACTTGTTCAAACAATTACAGTATTAAAAAGGTAAAAAATATTTAACCCAATTACATGTAAAGTCTTTGGATTGAATTGATTTGTTTTTAACAAATTGTATCTGAAGAGCGACCACCCAATTATATGATTATTTTACTCTATTTATAATACATTTTACAGCTGATTTAAAAAATGCCTCGAACACTATAATACAGCTGAATCTTTAAGACTTAGGCACGCCATTTTGAAGAGCCTATAAAAATGATCTATACTTCAATCATTTAAAATTTCTAATTAACAACTTTTATAAAACATACTTTAATATTTATATATTAAAAAACAATGTTTTTTTTTAACATAAATTATCTGATTATTTAATTTCAGTTAAAGGCGTCGACATATAATTTCAACGACAAATTGTAATTTGCAGTTCTAGATTATTCTTTAATTAAATTTTATTTAATACAAAACAAACCTGCATATTGTGGCTTGGGAACTCATTACAGCTGGCATTACATTCATCCTGACGCGAGCTGTTCCAGTGTTGCCAGAAAGACAAAGGACCATCCTGTAAAGTTGTAATGGGAAAATATTGCGCTATGTGTTACAACATCTTATCCGGAAAACGGTTTCAAAATTGTATTTGAGTACCTATAGTGAATATAACACACTTTTTGTAAAGTTTTATCATCTATTGTACACTTTAAAGTCACTAGAGAACATAAAGTTAACAATTTGCAAGCGCACATACAAAGTTCCATTCGAAGCATATAAGAATAATAAGTGTACTCCAATGTTAAGCTAAAATTATTATTTTAACCCTTTCATTACGGGTCGTTTTGAATACAAATTATATTGTCAATTATGAAACTAGTATTTGAAGCATAAATGTACTTATCTGGTCTATTTTCAAATATCACATTGTTTCTTGTATCCTTTAGCTATCAAATGATGCATAAAAAACTATTCTAAGAAACTAGCAAAACGATTTATCACGTCAACCTATGTCAACGGTCGGGGAATCTTATGACGGCATATTCCGACAACCGATGCGAAAGGGTTAATGCTTTTATCATGTTTTGCGTATTTCCATTGATTTTCTCATTGAAAACGACTACATACTTCCACTTATTAAGTGTATATACTCAATCATATTAAAATGTTTTCTATAAAACGTCTGAATTGAATAAGCTTACCTTAAATAAAATGCAGCTGCCTAATTATTTTTAATAAACAAGTGCCCCCTTAGAATATTAGGGTTGCGATGGTTTCATTTTGTGAGGAATAATAAGGTAATGGCACGGAAACTGCTACCTTCTACTGTCGATAAAGAGACGAAGAAAAACGTATTTGACACATATTTTAAAAAATTTGCAGAAAACCATAAGCCTTAGCTGTTTTTTTCAGACAGCAATCCTGAAAACCAAAAAACCACTATATTTACAACGTTTTCAGTTGAGCTATAAGATATACAACTAAAATTTAATGAATCGAGGACCATACCTGCTGATAGTGCTGATATTTCCAACCATATGACCTGGAAGATGTTTATATTTACCTTATAACCTTTAAACAATAAAATATTTATTTTCTACCCATATATAAGTTTGCGTTCATTTAACTTAATTAAAAAACCCTTATCTTTAATTTATTTCATTAAATACAAACTCAGGTTATCGTAATTTTTATTGTACTTTGATTTCTGAAATACGCATTGAATTCACGAAAAAATTAACTTAAAAACATTAAAATAACAAAAAACAGAACCTTTCGTAATACTTTTTTACGTACAAAGTGATTACGTCTCGCTTTTTACTACCCGCATACATATATTCGGATATTCCACACAACTTTTTTGCGCTCTCTTTGTTTTTGTATCGACAAACTTGTTTACAAACATTCAGTCCGACTGCCGATACAAAAGGAGTGCAATAAACACACAAACTTTGTTGTGTTCTTTTTTGTGTTCATTGAAAATGGCTCACTAAAAAAATAACCAGTAAAAACGAAGCTTTCTTTATGAAGAATGTACATGCGAGGTCACGGGTCGCCATTTTCTGTTAAAATCGAAAGAAGCAGCGAATTAGTTTCGAGTTTATTTATTTCAATTTGGTTTTGCATTGTTAATTTAACTAACTATAAAATAATGTTATAAAATTTATTTTGTTGTATAATTTTCACGTTGCACGTTTTTTATTTACATAAATAAATCTAATCACCTACCATATTGACATAACTTTTTTATTATTATCAGTGCCAATAAAATTTCGTTTCCATGGCAACCAATCTTCCTCATGATAAAAAAAAATGTCAATATCTTTCGTCTTTCTTCTTCTTCGTAGACATACAGTCCGGTGAATTGGTTTTCAGCAACAAAATCTTGCATCTCGATCTCCACTCCTTACGGTTCACATGGTCCTCCGCAACCCTCTTCAGCTCAGTATAAGAGCTAGAACTCATGTCATCGAACACTTGCTGCAAATACTCTCGTCTAGGGCGCCCTCTACAGTTTCTACCCTTACCATCCCCTCCACAATGTCGTGAATAAGACCATCGTGGCGCATGATGTAACCGATCCATTGGGCTCGCTTCTCTGAGATGGTTCTTGCTGGGTGCCTATCTTCCTTGATTATCCTAAGAACCTCATTATTCATGACGAGGTCTCTCCAGGAAATTCCGAGAATTCTTCTGTATGACCACATCTTAAAGGCCTCTAGTCTTTTTTTATCACTTTCATATAAGCACCATGGCAACCAATAAATGTTTATAAATGGCAGTTTGATACTCGGAAAAGACAAAAAGCATTATTTTATTTTAGTGAATAATAGTTCCAATAATTATTTTGTACTTGTACATTCATGGTCTTAAATATAATAATGCATTGTCATAAATAAAGTCATTTTGCAAATATAAATCACTATGTGAATTCCTGTAAATTTATTTTTTCAAAATAGGTCGCGAAATTAATAAAAACGACTGGTATTCACTATTACCCATTACATTCGACAATCGTGATGGCTTAAAGGTAATGCTCCACATCATATCTATGAACCTGTACAATTTCTGACTGACTTTTTATCAGTATTTAAATTATGTAAAATTCTACGTATTTATGTGTACAAAAGCATATTTATTAAGTTTTTTAAATAACTTTATTTGTTTCAAATATTATTCTCGCACACAGCGAGCCATAACTCACAGGCAGGTTGCATCTCAACCACTGTACAGCCTTTTGCAGGCCTTCCTGGAAGGTGCATCCGGATGCAGCCCCACCATTTCCGCAGCAAGGCCTCCACCACCTTACTGTTCCCGGCGTGACGATTATATTATCACCCCCACGACTGTTCCTGAGGCGTCCTAGTTTTTCACAGGCAGGATATTGTTTCTCGCTGCGCCCGAACTGTGCAAAGTGTTCCGAGCGTCGCGGCGCCTGAGAGAGCCGCCCCGCGTTCAGCGCCGTTCGTTTTCAAGCGGCCAAACTGCTACCAGGCGCCTCATTTTCATAAGCTTTTTTTTGTCATTTTTTCGCTTTGTCGGGTAATTTAATATTCACGTTTCTTCTCTACCTGGACGCGACAAATGCAGCTTCACCTAAGATGAAAGAAAGCGATGAATATTTTTAATTTGTTTTGTTTAAACGCTACAAAATATGACGTAAAAACGACAACAACAAAAACTCCAGTTGTTGGCAGGCAGCTTTTATTATTAATCTGTTAACACGTGCAAGGTTAATCTGCTTAAGAGTAAAAATCTCTGCTAATCATGCACCAATAACAAACTGTGTGAACAAGTAGATGTTGATATAAACGTTTCTTTTTTCTTCTAAATACTTCCAAATGCCCACGCACATTTTGCTGGTAATCTTTTTATTAAATTAAATTTAATTTATGATTTTTTTATGTGATATTTTCAAATTTTTCAGTAAACTAGCTTAAATCTAAATGCTGTTGAGCAAATATAATGTTTATCAAACCCAATGCACGTCCCAAAAGCATCTCAAATAGTTGCAATCGAGTTCACTGCATTAAATGATACCGTTAAGGAATTCAATACCATTGAACAGCTCGAGAAGCTGTCCGGGCTTAATATTAGGTCAAGTATTATTCAATTGCAGTCAGAGTTCAATTTTGTACTTGATTATGCTGAGTAGCGTTATCGTCGAATACTAGAAGTGTAAGGGAATATAAACCACAAAATAATTTCAGGTAATTTGACCCATAACGAGCATCAATTTTGTAAATTCTATTGATACAACTTCATGCTAAGAATTATTAATGTCAGTATTTCGTTCAATGTGTTGTAATACTAAGACAAGTAAATAATTAGTCATGTATTTATTGTTCACTTTTTTATTCGTTTTATTATTAAATACTCTAGAAACAATTAAATATTTCTGATCCGGAACCGAGGTCGCAGTCCCGAAATGACGGCATCAGCTTAAAAATGGTGATGCCGGAATACCAAGGTTCCGGCACGGAGGATAAATCCAAAGACCGGAGTTGAATTGATACTAGTTTATTTGATGGGAGATCCCTTTTTATACCCTAGTCTACGACATGAGCAAGCATTTACAAAATTAATCTAAATACATTAAATTTCATACACCGTAAATTCTTCGATACCCGTTGTTTTGGACGTTGATTTCTTCAATTAACATAGAGTGGTAGATTATTGCTCTATTATATGCTCCTTGTAGATGCAACTGTATGAATCGACAAATTCCATGGAGAGTTTGATTTTAATAATTACTTTAGACTTTTGGAGGTTTAATACAAAATGATTATGTTCAAAATAAAGTCTTGAACATTTTGTATATTCTAAAATAACCACAACACAATTATAACATTGAAAGTATATTAATTTTTCATTGTGAATATAAAATTATTTATATTACTGAGTAAGTGATATTGAGTATACCAACGACAACAGTACATAGTAAGCGCAGTTCTCGTTAACTCACCGAAGTTAAGCATGATTTGGCGCGGCGCAGGCCAAAACATGAATGGATTAACGCCAGTTTCTCATCTCGTGTCGATGCTAGGATTGAATTGCTTTTAGGAAGAAATGGTCCAGGGTTCGCAATCGTCGGAAAATCATGCAATGAACTTACAAACTTCGATTCACAAATCACTAAAAATATGCCTCGGATACTTCATTTACAAAAAGTTCTCTTTCTTGCCCTAAAGTTCGTTGGGAACCATATTTATATGGTCTCTGGTGGACTTTCGGAGTAGAGATGTCTTGACACAAAGCAACGGAACTAAGTGACGGGATGTTATATATGTTATTATTTATATTATTAGCATTCTCTTTTGAGATCCATTTTAGTATTAAATAAGAAAATAATTTCATACCTTGTTTAAATGTGGATCACACAACTGTTTTACTTAATGGATGACTGCAGTTTCATTATTTATGAAAGCTTCTTCAGTTCCAAATTTAAGCCCGATATGAAGTTCATATGTTCAATGAGTGAAGGGAATTTGTGGAGACTATTTGTTACAGATATGAAACAAATACGAGAAAAAATAAATGATTAGTCTTGATTGATCTTCATAAAAAGAATAATCTAGAAAGAATATACATCTTTTCGTCTTTGATATTTCAACTATTTTTATTTTAAATAGACAGTGTTTTTGTTTTAAGATTAAATTATTTTTATTAATTAATATATATTTATCAACATTATTATTTTTTTATGTTTAAATGTAATGTGTCACCTCAATCAAGATTCTCATTAGATTTTTTCGTAGTCAGTTATTAATGTTAACTTCTTTGGGGAAATCACATTCCTTTATTAGAGGCTGAATAAACTCAAGTAAACATACATACCGAGTAATAAGAATTTACATCAAGAGAGGGAAAAATTTAAAAGTCTGGTCTCAAACATCTTCATGTGAACGAGAATTTTCTAGCTGAAAATTTCACTTTCCATTTCAGAATAAATTTATTTCATCCCATGTTTTACTCTGATATTTTTTATTTAATTTTGTTCATTGAACTTATCGGCCGCGAAATCAATATAAATAAATAAAACACATTTGTAAAATTATTTACGATAAATTTTGAATGAAATGAATAAAGCGATATAAATTGCAAATTATATTTAAATAAAATACACTCAAAAATAAATCTCTATTTTATCTAGTTTCAAATAAATATTTGCATTTTGTATATTAAATTTTTTTTTTGTCTTAAATACTTTCTTGACTTAGGAAAAAGATAATTAAATAAATTACTCGTTATAAGTGTGAAACAATAGGAGCATTAAAATATATATCACAATACCTAATTTAATTAGTTATTAAATAAACTTTAATGATTATGAAGAAATAATAAATATATTGAGTTTGACAAACTGAAATAAAAGGGTGTCTTATTGATTATTCAAATTCAAATGTCGTCCCGAAGAAAAAAATATACATAAATTGTTTTAAATTTCAACAAATTGAAACCGGGTTCTAAAAACTATTTACACATACGAGTATATATTCAAGAATAACGAAATCATTACGATGTATATAATAATATTTAATTTCATAAAAACTGATCTTGTGGTTGTAGATATTGACTGGGCCATATACTAAGGATGCTGCAGAAGAGCATTAACTACAATTGCCTTTTCTTCTAGCTTCCGCATCGCGCCGTCCTGAAAAGGCATCGGGAACAATACATACGTTATGTCCATAGGCTGCAGTTATGGAAGCCGGTATGGAAAATATGTTCTTGTAAATATTGTATGAATACATAATAAAATAAAATTAAATTATGTTTTACACTTCAAAGTAATTAAAAAAAAAAAAAATACGCAAAGTCATACGTGATCTTCATTGATCATCATTGGTTTTTGTGTATGGTTTTATTTGCCGCTTACGCAATATTTCACCCAGAAGGAGACAATTATTTCCGCAGTAATCAGTTTTGTGTGTTCAGATAAATAAAGGCATCTGGTTTTGTTTCAGACAGACTCTGAAATTCTTTGTGTAATCGGTAAGGATATTTTTTTCTACGACAAACTGGATGAGTTTCGGACTCGGGTGGTTGGTTCCATTCAAGCTCGGGAGCTTCCGCTAAACAGTACGCTGTATTTTATCGCTATTTCTAGCCCTTTTTTGTTTTCTGGTTTCAGAGTTTTTTTTTGTGTTGTTGTTTGAATATGCTGCCTGAGTATTTTTTTCAGGCATTGCTTTTTTAATTGTAAAGTATCAAAAAAACTTTTTCGTGTAATTCGTTAAACTTTATAAATGCAAATAAACATTGATTCATACTTCAGTGCAATTTAAACATTATTCCTATTTTACAGTTGGAAGAAATGATAACACCCTTACCTTCTTTTCATTTATACGACCACCATCCAGCATCTTACCAAAGATAATGTATCCATATAATGAATATTTAGAACAAAAGATGCGTATAAAATGTCGATCGACTTTGTGCGAATAATGAGGTCATATAACGCTACTGAACACACTAGCCTACCCTCGAGGCAATGATGGACTTGACGGGACATGTTTTGTTACAAATGCCTTTTTCTTAGACCCCGGTCTCTTGCCATTATGGAAAACCGTGAAAAGAGTGACAGAAATTTAAGATGGCTATTTATGATGGTCATACTCACCAGGTAATACTTTGAAATATAATTATGACTTTGAAAGTAACTATTATGTTAGAGTGAGAATAAAGAAAAATAAATTGAATTGTGTTATTGTCTTTAACATATATTATACACAGTTTCGTTACAAGCAAGAGTTATAAGAAAAAACAAATAAGAAAAAAGAAACAAAGACGAAACCGTCTAACTTATTTGAATCTAGACGCCTAATGTTTAGACGTATATAAAAAACTGAAACGAAGATAGAAACGTTTAAAAACGACGAAAATATCAATAAGGAATATATTTAGAATGAATATACATATTACATTACATCAGCATAATTGTTACGAGCATAACACTATCTTCATATAATAATGAATTAATATGTACATTTTTACAAATAAACATTTTAAATTTTAAGAAAATTATCCTTTTACTGCATGGTTATATTTATCAAAAGATTTCAGTGAAAAAAAATACATTTTTTTATTGAAAATAATACAACAGCAATTTTAAAAGCATGACAATAAAATATTAATAAGAAACTAAATTGATTCCAAATGATATTCTTGTTGTTGATTTGTTGGAGATATTTTTGTGATAAATTGATTAAATTCGAGTTGGAATTTATTAATCGTGATATTCGTTCTGGATATTCTTAAAGAGGCTTCCCCGTTACTCTGGTCGGTAATCAAAATAAACTTACTGTACGTGAGCGCTGATCAAACTAATTCATCAGTAAACCGTCCTCTGACGTATCTATAAAGACGCAGGTAATGGAAAACAAATCCAATTTCAGAAGCAGATGGCCCTCCAGAGTCTCCGCTTGGGCAACCTATTGAAACTTGGATTCATGAGCGGCTCGTGGGATCCCACGTCGCTATCGACTCGCTCTCACTTCAGAAACAGATCCAGAAACAGGTATTCTGGTGCCTGAGAACGATTTTAAAAATAGCTTAATTTAAACTCGGATTCATGACCGGCTGGTGGAATCCAAAATCCCGATCCACTTGCTCTCAGTTCGGGAGCAGATCCCTTAGATTATATCATTTTTTAGATGCCTATTACCACTTAAGATATCTTTTTACTACCCACCCGAGAATATTAAGTTGAGTCATTCTTGAGTAATATATAAATATTTGAAATACCATATTTTACCACACTTTAATAATATGAATCTGACTGTTGAGAAGCTCATAAAAAGCAAGTAATTCAGAGTAAAATTTGATTCTTTTTTTAAATACATGAACATTAAACTACTTTATTTAGTAATTAAATATACACATACTATACATCAAAATTCTTTATACGCATCAATTCGTCCAGAAAAAATATCGGCAGAAGCGGGATTTGAACCAGCGAGCTTTGGAACCAACTGTTGCCCTATGTTCTTTACCCTTGACCACACGACCATCTCCTGCCCGAACTGATGCGTGGAATAATTTGTATTTATACCATTGTTACCATTTTTATCATCGTATAACGATAAATGTCTCTATAGTATATTCAGAGTGTGTATACATATTTCTTTATTATTCAATCAGTCAGCATTTATTCACAAGTTTAATATAATAATAAAATAATATTCCAATAAATATTTAAAAATCCATATAATTTATTTATTTTGTATAAATTATATTAATAAAAGTTAATGTAATGTGTGCTTTAAGAAATATGAAACTATTATTTTAAATACTTCTGTGTATTGGTAATCGATTTGACTGTTAAAGTTAACTCCCATGTTAAATTGAAATACTTTTTACGAGTGTATTGGTTGCGTAAACAGTGTTGTTCAACTTGTACGACTCTACTTCATCTCAGATATGTGAGTGCTGGGCGCGGTGTCGCCTCCCGAGGCACCCTCAACAGGTTGGGAATACTTGTAGATCACTTTTCCGATTAAAAAAGTTTTTACGTTACGTGGAAATTTACCGACTTTGGTTCCTACGTGACCCCAGGGTGATAAAAAGCTCGACTGCCAAATTAATGGAACCATATTATTGTAATAAATATATTGTATAGTATTTTGTCATTACTTCCTTATTATATTTTATCGTATATTATATACCCTGTTTGAAGTGAATAATACGACAATAATATTTTACTACTATGGATATATTATGAGTATATGCAATGGAATTAGAAACATGCATTCGCTTAGTTGCGGTCGAGCTATTCATGCAAGGAATTCCTAGACAATAGAAGCTTTACAGTAAATTTACAGTGAAAGCTATCGCATGCTGGAAAACCGGATGTCCTGCTACTTATGTTGAACTTGTTAATGAGTTACATGAGAGCATGACTAATTAGTGAGAAATAAATATTAGTAGTACTAATTTGTTATGAAGAAATTTATTTAATGATTATTTTACAAATTTGATACTATTATATTAAGTACTTGTTAGTTAAAAGCTGGTCGTTAACTCTCCGGCGACTCTTTCTGGTATGATTGAAGTATGATTCAGCTTTAAACAAATTTTTGAACCTCCATATTACAAGTTGCATTCTCATTAAAGCATTAACAGACTGCTTTAATATTCATAATTAGTTGAATATATATTATATTTTTGATTTGAGTCTAGATAAGTATATATATGAGCAGTTATATTTGGTTGATAAAAAATATATTAAAGTCTAAAAATCTTTTTAAGAATCCTTAAAAAAGGCTCAGCGGCTAGTAAAGACCGGCATTAATTAAGTCGATCAGTTAAACGTTTTTTAAGTAAGCTCATGCAAGAGAATACCGATAGATGGTGAAGGAGAAATCTCATTAGTGCATTCTATGACTTTTGTCATTTTATTATATTTAAGCGCTACATATGTTTCCGGTAACGACATAGCCTAGCATTTACGCTTTATCCACTTTTACTTGGATTCATTAAGAATGTGTATTGTTCACGGGTCGATTTCCATCTATTAAATTTTTTTATGTATAAACAATATGAAAGAAAAAATTAAAAACGTAAATATAAAAATACACAGAATTTGCGTTAGCGTTTTCCACTTCGTTGATCTAATGCTTACATCCAATAACGGTTTTCGTTTATGTTCAATTTCGATCATTCGCTTGATAACCAGTTAAAGTTGACCAATTGACCAGTTGACCAGTTGACCAGTAGACCAGCTTACCAGGTTCTCGTAAAAGAATATCAATGGCTTCTAGCTACAGGCAACAACGTCCCTGGACATCCTACCCGTTCTCTCTATCCTCCCTCGGTCCGCCCATACCACGGACTGACCCTCCGTTTCGTGTTTTTTGAAAATTGGATTAATTTACGGTTCAATATGCAAGTTGATGACTTTTTCGAATAAATTGTTGCAGATACACCCGGTTTTATTTGAATAACGCTTTTAACGCGGTAAAAATTATAATATTCAACGCCACACGTCTAAAATGGAAACACGGTATATATCCGCAATGCTAATTTTTCATTAATTTTTTACAGTGTTACGGCATCCCATTCTGATCGAAATTAATGTATCGTCACGAATATTTCTAATAATAAATATGTATTGGAAAATTATGCAACTCTTTTTTTTCAATTATATTTACCTCGCGATATTGCAGGGTTTATTTTATCAGTAAAAATATTTTACATATCTACTAATAGATCAAAAAAATCAGATAAATCATTACATAAAAAATATTTACTGCCTTATACTAACTGGTAAATTTATGTTTTAGGACGCTTTTGTATTATACTTTAATTATTCCATTATTGACACTTTCGCCATTTTATTATTATTATTATATTAGTATTTGTATAGCGCTCTTTTATGACCGAATGATCATTCCAAAAGCGCTTCTTTGCCTCTCTGAGTAAAAAGGTGGGTCTTGAGTCTGCTTCTGAAGGATGCCTCCGCTTTAAGCTCTCTTATGCTTTCCGGTAGTGAGTTCCAGGCCATTGGTGCAGCGTAGCTGAAAGCCCGATTGCCAAAGACCGTGCTAGGACTACCTCGCGTCAGCTGCAGGGTGCTTCTATTTGCTCTAGCCGATCTGAGTGTCTCTCCACGCGCGCTTATTTCTGAAGGCTTAATAAGTTCTGTCAGATAGCCCGGTGCAGTTCCGTTGAGTGCCTTGTAAGCTAAGAGGCATAATTTATACTGGATTCTAGCCGAAACTCTCAACCAGTGCAGTCGGTGTATAGTATTGGAGTTTGGATAAGATTAGATTGATTTTTTAGACTACCAAAGTTTAGTAACATTGGACACAGACCAAAACTTGAATAGGGGACCGCCTATTGCTAATTGCATGTTGTTGGTTGTCTTAAGTCGTTCCTTATAACCAAACGGTCCAGGTCACGGGTATATTATCCGATCTACTTCTCCGGATTTATTAAATATAACATAATACCGAACATTGAAAAATTATGTCAAAAAGTGACTACAACATGAACTTGTGAACAACTAAATACGATGAAAAAACCTAAGAAAGACGAAAAACGAATATATAATATGAAAAAACACGAAAAAACACGAATGAGGGGGGAAGATTTTGTACCAAGCCGTACCGTTCTGTCAATAATAATGGAAAAAGTAGAGAAAAACATTATATCGCGACAAAAATCTGATAAAAATTTACTAATCTTGATTTAAATGCACGTAAAATCTTTAAAAATGGATGAGAAATGACAAAAATCTCTGAAATCGACATCTATAATCTACCGATTTAACACCAAGATTAAAGTCTCGAAGCAGCTTTCTGAAATCCACACAACCTCTCACATCCGGCCCTGAAAATGAGAGGCTCCAACTCTGGCAACAAGTCGCACCAGAGGATTTCATTACTCCAAAGTAAGGCCTCCCAACTGGCAAGAGCCTTGACTGGCCGACCTGGAAATCCCTAAACAGATTAAGAACCGGAGTTGGTAGAACAAAGGACAATCTCGAGCGGTGGGGAATGCTTCGGCAGGGAGAGACACTATTGTGCGACTGTGGAGACCTGCAGACCGCCTCACACCTACGATGCTGCTCCATGTGCCCAACAAGTTGCACATCTCAGGACCTAATGCTGGGCAACACACGAGCTATCGATGTTCCCAGATATTGGGAAAAAATAATTTGACGTCGCTGACACGAAGAAGAAGACCGATTTAATAAATCAACCAAAAAAAATATAAATCCTGTGAATAAATGTTGACTGATTGAATAATATATACATACTCTGAATATATAATATACAGACATCTATCGTCATACGATGATAGCAATACAAGTTCTAATACGTGTCAGCTCAGGCAAAGAAATATCCGAGGTGGCTAAGCGGTATATAAAGACCTGGGCAAAGGGTTGGTTCCATGGCCCGCGGTTCGCATCCCGCTTCTTCCGATATTTTTCTGAATGAATTGATGCGTATAAAAGAATTTGATGTATTGTATGTGTATATTTAATAACTAATAATATTGTAATATATTCAATGATCTATAAAAATAGATTAGAATATTGAAAAAATTGAATAATGTTCTCATAAATATTTAATCCATAAAAAAAAATACCTCTGTTACGAAAACTGGTATCTTACCAATTCCTTATGTTTCTGTCCTGGGGATCGCCTGGGAGCATATATGTTGTCACGTTCGGGTGTTGAGATGTTTCTATCAATGGCAACTGACAGAACTGAGTTTCGGAAATTTGTGATGACCATACGTTCTAGATATGAAACCACATTATGTGGATTTGCACAAATTTTTTCTTGATAAGAGCGTCTAAAATCTATGTAAAAGTATATTACAAAGCTTTATATCCGAAAGATTTCTGAAATAATCCTATTCGTCTAACAACTGTGACTGTTTTGTGTCGGATATATTTTTTCTGAAGGATTATTCCACAAAGAGAATTCCGACACGACGGAAATATTCACATTAAATTAAAACTGCTGGAATGACAATACATAAAAAAACTCATTTCAGTGTAAATTTACTTTCAGATTTATTCCTTTACTTCTATACCGAATTCCGCACTAAGTACTTTTAAATCCTTTTTACTAACCATTGAAGGAACAGTGAAAATTTTCTCTGCATTTATTTAACGGTCTCTTACTTTTCGATTAATTTTAAGACGTTTTCCGTGTTTGGAAAAAATTACAAATATATTTCTTCAAAGTTCTTAATTCGCTGGAGCTCTGTAGAAAAATATCGTTTTCCCATTAACTTAATAATATTTTTGAAGCAGTTAAAATAAAAATATTTTAACCACAATGATAAAAATACTTTATTAAAATTTTAAAGATACAACAATAATATTTCTAAAAGAAAATATTTTACAAATATTATTTTTTTTCAGTATAACTACGATTCATTCATATCGCTACTATTATTATTAACTCTAGATATCAATTATGTACAATTATTAATAGCAATTTTCTATTAAACATCAAAATAAACCTCGATTCAAATTTTACTCTGCATAAGTACAAACTTATGAAAATAACTATCTCAGAGAGGTGAGTCCGATGTATCGGTCACATTATGCGCCACGATGGTCTTCTTCACGACATTGTGGAAGGCATGGTTGAGGGTAGAAACTGTAGAGGGCGCCCTAGACGAGAGTATTTGCACCAAGTATTCGAGGACATGAGTTCTAGCTCTTATGCTGAGCTGAAGAGGGTTGCGGAGGACCGAGAGGAGTGGAGATCGAGATGCAAGATTCTGTTGCTGTAAACAAATCCCCCGGATTGATACTACGAAGAAGTATAAGTACAAACGTCAACAGTCATCATTACTTATGATTGAAAGAAAATAAAATAATGTATGTAATTTTATAATTATACTAAGCTTATGGTGATTGCATAAATGCATCAAATCATTATCAAATAAATATGCTTTAAAGCTATACTCTCATTAGACTTTATTCAAAGATGAATTCCGAGTCTACAAACAGTAAGCAAATAATATGCAAGAAATCATTTTTGTTGTCAGTGCCTCATTAGTCGATACATAACGACTTTGTTTATTTACAAACAAGAAATTATTCCAAGCTTTTAATTTACTTAAAATAACTTTCAGACCTATTATAATTATTAAAACATTAAAAATAAAATAAAATAGTTTGGATCACCGTTTGAATGTTTTTACAGGCATTACCTGGTCCTTCATGTCTTTGAATTTAAAGACATAAATCCTTTTGCGGCCCGCTACAACACACTCTTACTAAATTTCCATACAAGATTAATAGGAGTATATATCAATTAAGGATAGTATTTTATTAATTCTTTCATAAATGTCACCATTAAGCTCTGCAATGCTTTTTCAGTATCTGTGTTTCTTCTTATTCATACAATCCAAAACCCTTTAACCCTTTCATTACGGCTGGGTGGAATACAAATTATACTGTCAATTATAAAACTAGTATTTGAAGAATAAATGTACTTATGTGGTCTATTTTTTATAAATCACATTACTTTTTGTATCATAGCTATCAGATGATATGCAAAAAACTATTCTAAGCAAGTAGCAAAACGATATATCACTGCTACCGATGTCAACGGCAGGGGAATCTTACACGGCATATATCGGGTACTGATGCGAACAGGTTAAAAAACAAATAAACATACACTTGTAATTTTTCTTCAACTGTTTCTGCAGTGTTGTTTCATTGATATGTGTTTGACTGATTATGCTCTCCTTCGAGCGTTTTTTTTTTATATAGTTTGTTTTAGCGCCTAATAAATTGGCTTTTAAACGATCGACGTTATCTCTAAAGTGAGTCCCTGCAATTATTTTCCTCACAAGTATCTGTCTCGCGTCTTCTGGGCGTGCTGTCCGGGATAATGTAGTTATATCCATATTCCAGCCCCTGCGGTCTGTTCAATTTCGCTAGGTTTAAGAGCTTTGCTTGACTAAATTCAATCTGATGGTCCTCGCCTCTAAGGCCGGGAGGGCTTCGGGTCGGGATACGCAAAATAGGAAGATTGTTGAAGATAACCGACTCGTAATGAAATACACTTTTAGTGCCCGAACCGAGCTCATTGCATATTTTTCACATCTTCAAAGAGAAACTCGGGCACAAAGAACTATATTTAAATGTACATTATGTGATAGTGTTTTGTAAGCTATAATATTTGTTTGTGGAAGCACACACTTGGTAATACTCATACCAGATTGTGAAGAAGACATAATATTTGTTTATTTTATGAATCTTGTTTTTATTATTAAAAATAACCAAGCGCTGTATGTGGGTGTTGAGTCGCCAATGTAAATAACAAAACAATCGTCCAAACATTTTTCTTTCTTCTCATATCCCAAGTCGAGAACAAAAGGTCACCACAAATTGTCACCATTCATTTCTGTTAGTTAACATTATGAACGCCTTGTCCCAAGACGTCTTTGCACAAGGAGAACCCACAAATGTATATGGCTCCCGACAACTTATTTAACAAGAGATCGGAGACTTAGGAGATACAGCAGTTGTAACATCCCAGACATACTTTAAGTGATTTATTTATTTTTATGAATAATTAATTATCAACCCAACCTTCCCTAGGCCTATAACAATTGAAAGGGCAGCTCGACCTAATAAGTAAATACATATGTATACATTTTACACTCTAGAACGATAATATTGATATTTTCAATGTTTTGAGCATTCACTTTGAGATCCATAATAAATTATAAATATTTATTTATTTATTTACCTTGTTTTCACATGGATCACGTAACAAAAGTTCTCTATTAGGAGACTGCAGTTTCGACTAACTCGTAGTCTTTCTCAATCCTTCTCTAGTTAAGAGATAACTGAGCTGCGTTGTACTTATAAGTGGTGTAACAAATTTTTGTAGGGGAGGGGTGGGGGTGTGTCTCTACACACACACACCCCCACCCCCTCCCCTACAAAAATTTGTTACACCACTTATAAGTACAACGCAGCTCAGTTATCTCTTAACTAGAGAAGGATTGAGAAAGACTACGAGTTAGTCGAAACTGCAGTCTCCTAATAGAGAACTTTTGTTACGTGATCCATGTGAAAACAAGGTAAATAAATATTTATGATAATATTGATTTAATTATCTTTTTAAAGATATCTGGTGATTCGCCTATCGCTTCCGAGGTATGAATTATATCTCAATTTGTCGTAACAATTGCATATCTTTTATAAATAAATATTTTACTAAGAAATTTACCATTGAACATATGCTTTTCTTTATATTTTTTCCTTCTTTATTTATTCATGCTATGGATATCATAACATTTTTTTTAACTAATTGATCAAATACCTTACAAAATGTTCATTCTCTGTAAGCTCGATAGATTGATTATTATGTATATTATAAAAAGTTTTTTCCATAGTAATTTGGAAAAAAAATCATTTAAAGGTATTTGAATGACTTCCAAGAACTTCGGCATATCAAATGTATCATAGAATAATACGAAACACAGAGTTTTTTGTAAATTCAGATCGTCTTTGCAAACATATTTCTTTACTCTTAATTTATGTGCATATAAAAATACAATAAACGGTCTCAAATTAATCGCAAAACAATGACAGCTGAGCTGCGCTATTTATCGTTTCATTTCTGCTTCCCAATTAACCAGAGAGAATAATATCACAAAAATTTATTGCCAGGCAACAAAAAAAAATGCTGGCAAAATACCAAAATCTCAGAGCCGCCTGGCGGTTCTTTATGTCCCTCTTATTTGTATATAATTCGAGAAAAAGGAAAAACTCGTTCCATTTCGAACGAGAAATGACTTGCATTTTTAAACAGGTCGATCCCTTCAGACTCCCAGTTCTTGGACACCTGTTACGGTCCCTTTTTCGGAGCTCGTGCTCCGACGAATGAATAAGACCCATTAGGATGTTTTCCGCATTACGTGACCTATATTTTGACACCGCGTACGAGTCCAGCACATTTTCTCGGATAGCATTTAAATGTTAATTAGACATTTAATTTACCCTTAAATAACAAAAATAGTGCCCCATCGTTTACTTATCTAAAAATGGTTATTAAGGACTCACAAAATTCATCATCATCATTATTAGCATGCTCGCTTTCCTAACAGGAACTTATAGTCGTCACGAAGTGCCGCCACAAAGTTCTGTCAGCCACCTTGGTCATTCCAAGTAAGCTCTGTTTACCGTAGCTTCGACGAGTACATACATTCGTATAGTTCCTTAAGTTTCTTTCACCAATATGTTTCTTCTTCGTAGTATCAATCCGGTGGATTAGTTTGCAGCAACAGAATCTTATATCTCAATCTCCACTCCTCTCGGTCCTCCGCAACCCTTTTTAGCTCAGCATAAGAGCTACAACTCATGTCCTCGAACACTCGCTGCAAATACTCCCGTCTAGGGCACCCTCTACAGTTTCTACCCTCAACCATCCCCTCCACAATGTCGTGAAGAAAACCATGGTGGTGCATGATGTGACAGATCCATCGGGCTTGCCTCTCTGAGATTGTTTTCACTAGGTGCCTATATTTCTTGATTATCCTGAGAACCTCATTGTTCGCAAATGTGTTATATATAATAAATAGTCAGAATTTAAAATATTCTGAGATCTGTATTAAAAGTAATTTCTGTTTCAGGTTAAGACAGTCTTATTTAAGTAAATTCTCTTTAGATTGGGCTAGTATAAATATATAAATTTGTAATAAGTAAAAATAGTAAGTAATAATAAAAACATACTAACTTAAAATACAAGCCTTTGATATATATGTTTTTTATGTCTATTAAGTTTCAATGTTTGTCTATATTACAACATAATGGCAATATTTTTTTATCAGTAATTAATTCAACTGGTGGCCATTAGTTACTTACGGAATGGTTCGTAAATATATATATAAATTGTCTGTAAAAATAATAAATTTGCAGTCAATAATTAATGATTTGTAATTAATAATAGGTTAGGTTTTCCATTTTATGTGCTGATTATTCATTCATTTTACTTTAATTACTGACAGTATTCATTTTATTAGTGTCATTTTAATTTTATTACTGACCACATTCATACTGAGACATTGGACACTGCCAATTTATTTAGTGTACTGCCGATTTATTTAATTTACTGCCAATTGATTTTATTAACAGCCAAAACCTGAAATTACTTTCTAAACAAATAAATACAGGCCCAACATAATTAAACACAACTCTATATGTCTAACTGTAACATTATATGCTGTAGTATTGACTTGTTTCCAAAAATAATAATAAAACGAAAATTTCTTCTTCCTTTTGTAAGGTAAAGCGAAAATAGCTAAGGCAAGGTAAAAGTAATTGAAAATACGTTTAGTAAACGTTTAGTAAAAAGTGTAATTAACGCTGTTTTCATTTACTCTGCGGCTGTATCGATTACAATGAATAATGGAGCAGGAGAAGTATCCCGGAGAAAGTTTCCCGACTGAAAAGAGCTGGATAAAGATCAAGTCGGGCTGGTGGACACGTCAACTTCAGACCCTAGGCCCTATCTAAAAGGTCAAAATAATAGATTAGGCGGCGGGGGAAAGTGGAAAAAGTAGTTCTATTGTATGCCCTCTCACATATTCTCACGTATATCGTATATACGAACATTTCTTCTAAGTAAAGTTCAATGTCATATATTTGACAGATGGAAAATAATGTGCTCCGTTTATTTATTTTTGATTCTCATATATTATTTTACGATATATTTGCTCGTTTATTATAATATTCTAACGTTTTTCATTTTTGACAGGGTTGAAATATTATAGATTCATAAATAATTCTACAATTCCATGCAACACTTGATTTTTTATTATTTATTTATACTGTTTATTTATCACCATATTCAAGAAACTTTGACATGATCCCTTAATATTTAACAAAATAAATTAACATTACTTAAATGCGAGGTTACATAAAAGTTAATATACTTAATTAACTAATTGTTAAACATTGTATTAGTTATTTGAAGTATGTACGTGAATCATTACAAACTATAATAAATATCATTATTCAGGTAAGAACTCACGGAATGTGCTATACTTTTTTGGGTACAGACATTCTCTTCGAATGCCTTAGCACCGGCTTATAAAAAGTTAAACAAAATTTATTATTCCATAATATTCCTGAAAAATATTATTGCCTATAACTACATATGACGATTCGTTACTCCGGATGTTCTTTTAGTAACAAAACATTCTTGAACGTTCTAGAAAAATATTTCTTCTCTATAATATACGAGTTTTTAATAGTTTTATATGTGTGACAATTCGGCATTACAGATCGTTTGTCTACTTTATTAAAAACATAATAATTTAATTATAAACATAAAGCTTACTACAATTACTTTCTTTTTTTAATTTTCTTTTGATACGTGACACATTAAAATATCAATTAATTCATAATTAATGAGATTTACATTTTTCTACTTTTACTCCTTCAAAATGGGTTAGCGAAATTTAATTTTTACCAATCAAATAAGTACTAGAACTAAGCATATTTTTCATAATACATTATTATTAATTTTAAATATCATATAATATCCTTTCAATTTTGTTTCCGGCCTCCGAAACTAGTGCCAACAGTGTAAACCTTTTTGCAATTAATTTAAGCCTTTTGAGTGTTGCAAAGCTCTCTTTTTTCCAAAAATCATTAAACGAAGCAAACAAATCTAGTCCGAAACTTTGCACACAATGAAGTGTAAAAAGGGTTTCGTGGTAATTAGATTCGGGAATGCGGCGAATCGTGGATATTTCCGTGCCATTGGACGCCTGCCCTTCTTCACGTCTAATCATTCTATCATCAATACCGAAGCGACAGCCAGACCTTAGGGGCAATTAATCCACACCGGTCGACGAGTCCTGTCAACATATTCCCGACAACATCCCGAATCTGTAAGGGGGCGTTCCTCTTTAATTACGAATCAAATCGACGTCCACGCATGACAGGCTTTTATGTCGTGATGGACTATACAACAATGTAACAGGGACGCGGAAATACAAAGCAGAATTAAATACTTCATTGAAGCAAGAATAACAAATGATTATAAAATGACCATGAAATATAGTTGCTGATAATCTTAACGTAAATTGAAAATGTTTACGCTATTATTATAGTCATTCTTAGTGAATTCCACTAAGGAAATAATTTACAGGTCCATTTTACATTGATGGGAGTCTAGATAACAAGTTCTCGTTACTATGTACTGAAGCTGGGTAGAAGATCTAAGCTTTGAGTATTTCTATCTGAAACTAAGCAAACGTTTGAACACTGTTTCTCAAACGTTTCAAATCTCTTCAAAGCGTCGTCTTTGCGCATCCGATTTATTTCATTTATAGCATCACTAGGATGACATTACTTCACACTAAGACAGTTTCGTTGCAATTTCAGGTTATAATTGACCTAGATACGTTTACTTTTTATCAAATATAATTTATTTTTTTAATCCTTTGGGATTACATAATATAAAGGTCCAAGGCAGACTGCACAATTTCCCTCCAGGAACTTTTATTCTTAGATTTAATTAAAAATGCGCAGAACACTGGAGATACGATGGTTTGACTTTTTAGGAATAATGAGGTGAGAGAGAAGACAAGGCATCTTTTCATCATTTAGTTTGTTAAAAAACGAAGGTGTGCCTGACAAGGATATGCTCACTGAATGCTGCAAGAAAGTTTTTTTTTAGTATTATGTTCTTGGATTTTCACCATTTTAAAAGACTGTTGAGAACATACAATATACTCTGTGGAACTCCGGGAGGCAAAACTTACGTGAGACAGAACTTAGAAGCTTAAATTTATGACGACCCTATGCAGCAAATCAGGATTTAATGAAAATATAAATAGTATACGTTCATTATTAATAATCGAATTTAATTAATTTATCATAGGCCGTAATATATAATATCTAAAATATAAAATATGGATATAAAAGACACTACCCATTCATAATCGCTTATTAAATATAAATATAGATGATCTTGTCAGTAATAAAATGTTATTTCTAAATTAAATCATTGCCATCAAAGCTTGGATTATGACAGATTGATGGTTTGTTTACAAAAACAACAAAAAGGCATATTTCAAATGTAAATTTCTGCATTAAGTGAAGCTTTCGAACTTGTTACAAGGCATATTTAAAATGTTAAGTATATTTAGATCCGTCTTCCGTCTGTTCCAAACTCCCGATGGCGGGGCTAATAATAAGGTAAGCTGGCGTCTCCCGCGGGTGCTCCAACACGCGGAACAATCACGCTCCACCGGACTTGATGGATCCGGGCCCCACTGGGGGGCGGAGCACCGGTGTATGTCTCCAGGGACACTTTTCTGGGCCGGGATGAAAAAAAACATTTTGCCCCGTGTCCCTTATTTCATGAGACCCCTTATATTGTGATTCACATTATCGCCATCAAATCGTAATCTTACATGTGAATTTCGCGCATTTTATACTCATATCTTAAATTGTATTAAAAAAGAAAGTAAATTTTTAAAAATGGGAACGCTTTAAAAAACTACCCTGACATGACGCTAAGCTTACAACGTAATGGTCAGTGATAAGCCATAAAATTAAATTTGAATAAAAACAGAGATACACGATAAACTAACGAATACATATAATGAATACATAAATTAAAACATCATATTTGGATTCTTTTTCAATATTCTAATTTTTTTTATAGATGATTGATCTATTTTTCAATATTATTAGTAATTAAATACACACATACAATTCTACATCAATTTCTTACGCATCAATTCATTCAGAAAAAATATCGGCAAACGCGGGATTCGAGCCTCGAGCGTTGCACCTTTGCTCTGTCGTATAATTTAGTGTCTATAACATAATAATTTATTTGCAATATACGTTATTATTCGTGATTTCACTTTAACATCTGCAGTATGACACTCCTGCATTAGTAAGAAATGTCCATCAAACGAATCAATATGAAATAGAAAGCATTGCCTTATTATCAAAACGCTTAAAATCTTTACGGTTAACCGTATATTGAGGTTATAATTGCAATTGATTGAATGAATGAAATTATTTCCATCAGAAGGTCCTAAATAAAATTGTTTTTGTGCATACGTGTTGTATACGCTCTTCATATAATATATCAAACGCAAAAATAACGTCAATATAATGTCTTAAATGACCGCGCGAATGAAAACCCTTTGAATTTTTTACACAACACATTCTGTTCAAAATTTTGTTTTGTACTATTTTTAAACACAGTAATTTACCGTACATCATAGTGTAATTCATAATTTAATACATGTTATATGTATTCTAATTTCTTCAATATAGCCTTACATATGCCACGAGCAAAGTATTGCATATCTGAATTGAATTTGAAATGTTATTTTGTGTATTTTTGCTTATGCCCCGGGGTTCTTATATGGCAGAGGTCGTGCTTTGCTCGGTACTGTTGGGAGTACCGACGCCTCTACGAGGTAAATAGATTACTTAAAACCCCCTCTTGCATATAATCAACATGCGAAGACGCCTCATATTGACTTTTGATCATTTAATCCATATAGTTTACACTGCGCAATCGAATTGAATGTACATTCAATTTGAATTGAAGCATTGGTTCTAATAAAATTTAATGAATCAAATGTGTATCTCTAAAATAATATATTATTTTCGTCCTCAATTTTCCGACTGGGTGGTTTATATTTGAAGCATACGGTTTACACTTCAGAAGTCATACGTTAAATTCACGACGAAAACTAATATTTTTTTGTTATTAATGCACTCCATAAATACCCCAGATTGATGTAATCTTTTATCTATCACTCTAAAATTATCGCAGTAGCTCATTATACAAAATTTGCATTAATAAAATCCCTTTAATCACATTAAAAATGGCAAGCGTTATAAAATATAATCTTTCATACGATTTGTCACGATCCGTCTGTTTATATTCTCCTGTATGCATTAACATTTAGGAATTCATAAAATATCACAATCTTTTGCCAATTAATCTATCAGTACTTAAATTTTTGCACTGCATGAAAAAATAAACAATACATACATAAAATAAGCAATAATAGATTTTACTTAACGTTAAAAAATATGTTCATTTTTTGCATTTAAAGGAGTTTTTAACATGATTTAAAAACCATATCGTAATTCGATCTAATTAAACACTGTGTATAATCATATATTTTTTTAATTGAAAGGTTAAAAAAACATATTGAACCATACACAGTCGTATTTCTTGTTGTTGATATGTCTAACAATTCATATTTCTTCTACGTATGATATTGTACTCGTATCGTAATATTTTCTAAGCTACAACCGACAACAAAGTAAAACAAAAACCTTGGCTCTGCATTGTTTTACGTTGTTGTAAAAAACTTAAACATTTTGTTATGAAAAATAAGTTTTACGAAATCCATGAAAGGAAAGTGAAAATTCCATGTTTTTACTTGATTTACTTTTGATGGAAGCGGTATATTAGCATTCTCTTTGAGAACAAACTTTACGGTGGACATCAAACGTCTGTGTTTATTTCGCGAACCGGAAGCTCGCTACACGAGTTGAAAACTTTTTTGTGTTTGGTAAACCAGAGTGTTTTGGTTTCTAGCCAGTTACCAGTCTATTTCAAATAAATATTCTATAAAGTTTTCCGATTTATGCTCTCCATCCGTGCAACTTTGCGATGCAGTCAAAATAAACGGTGCAACTCGGTTTTATGCGGTTTAAATTTATCTCATAACATTATTATTTACATTAAGTGATTTAGTAAATGTTCTACGACTGTTTACTTGATACGCATTTTTTTTAAATTTATTTGATGTGATGTATTGTGTTCTACGATTACATATACCTGTATACTATAATTGGTACCCAGCTTCGCTCGGACTTCTAATTCATCATCGCTAATTAATAATGATTATGATTTAATGATCATGGTTTAATGATCATGGTTTAATGATCATGGTTTAATGATCATGGTTTAATGACCATGGTTTAATGATCATTATTAATCAGTGATTATGTGCCAGAAAAAATATCATTTCATTCCGTCTTGCCTAATAATATAATTGAATAAACGAAATTTGGTATTACATGAAATTTCAGCTGCAATCTATTAAGCTTAATCTCCACTCACGTGTCAAATTAAAGCCCCGCTAAGTCCATTTGCAATCTCCGCCGTTGAGGCATATTCAGGCACGAAGGGGGCGCAGTTCTGTCTAGTGCAACTTGGATCCGGATTAGCCGGTTAGCGAGTCTCACCGCGTGAGTGCTGTTACGGATGTAGGCTTCACAGGCAGAATCTTGCGAGGGCGGACGGGACCTTGCGAGGGCGGATGGGAACCTTGCAAAGATGGACGGGAACCTCGTGGAGTGAAAAAAGGCGTCATGGTGATATGGTTGGGGTGTTATCTAAGCAGCGTATAATGTCAATTTGTTATTTCGCGATCGATGCGAGAATAATGGGATCTAATGTTTGCACGTGTTTTCTCCTTCTTTTTTTATTATTTTCTTCCTTTTTTTCATACAAAGGTTATGCATAAGGCAATATTTCCTTGTTCCAAATCAACTCTGCCTCATAAAGCTTTAGTAAATACAAATACTCGTTTTAAGTTTTTATTTTCCTACAAGCTTTCAAGATGCAATGACAGTCCAGGGACTTCCAGACCAGACCAAAAAGAAAATACATCTCTTATCTAAGGCATACTTAGGCGATAGTTAGTATTTAATTAGTATTTTATTTAAATAAGATGGAAAATATCGCGGTCTAGAAGATTTTTTAATGGTGGCTTTAACTTAATGATTTGAATGAGTCAACAATTTACATCCAATGTTTGATCATCAAACAGTTTGATCATCGGAATTAAAAAATATTGGACAAGTAATGAATCTGGACGATGACCGCTTTAGCTGATCTTGTATGGTGATCGTTTTAATGTGTTTGTAAATCAGCGTTTTTAAATATATTGACGCAACCGAAGCCTTAATTTTTGGTTATAAGGAGACACTCAACCCAAGCAAATGACCTGCAGTAAGCAACAAGTAATTTTTCCAAGATTTAGTTCAAATATAATGTTGCTTAACTTCAGTGATGTATTGTTAGCTTTTGTTGTTTGTCCTTAAATTGTGTATGATAAATTGATTGAAAAATAATTTAACATTTATTTCCCGCATAATCATCGATAGATTTACCACTAAGCCAAAAACAGAGGATGAAGACTGAAAGCTGGAATGAGGAAGGTTTCGCGGGTTGCAGGCCTCGTGCAGCCACATCCTGGCCATATCCTGCGCGACAGCCTCAAAACTTATCACCGGCACTCGATGGAAAACGGAAGTCGAGTGTTATGAGAATTTTTCAGCGACAGGCTTGAGCGCTATTTTAGCACCTGAAAGTTAATGTTTCAGTAATCTTAGGAATTTAAATTAGAGCTATAACTGCTAGACGGCCTGCTTAAAATAATATACAGATAAAAGAAATAAAAATAAATTTAATTTGATCATATTTTACTGAATCAACAATTAGTATGTGCGACTTATTATGCAAGAGTATTCAAAAAACATATTGAGTTTGTTGAATAATGCGAATTTTTGACAGTATATTTTTAATGTATATAAACTGTTAATGTTATTTCAGTTTTTTTTACATGGATCAAACTGAGAAACTTGTTTTCACAAACATGAGTTCCCGGTTTTGTGTATTTTGCCTACTTTATCAGTCATTTACTCAAATAATCACAAAGAAAAAGTGTTCCGGAACCGAGGTCGCGGTCCCGAAACTACAGCATCAGCTAACTGGTAATGCCGGAATACCAAGGTTTTGGCACTGAGGATAAATCAAGTAAAAAGAGGAGTTGAGTTGATACTAATTTATTTGATACCAAACCCCTTCTTATACCCTAATTTACAATGAGTAAGAATTTATAGAAGTAATATTTATACATTGAATGTCACACAACATTAATATTACTAATTAAGGGTGATTTTTTAATAGCTTTAGGAAATTTTTCCAAAAAAAGACACATAAAATTAAGAAAAATGCATGAAATCTTTATTTAAATCGAAAATTATTTCATTCAAATTTTGACCGTGGCTGCGCCTCAAGTGGTCCATCCGCTTAGTCCAATTTTGGCATACACTTTCCAACATTTCGGCCGTATCAATGGTGTTTTCCAATCCGTCAATCGAAGTGGGCTTGTCAGTATAGATAAGAGCCTTAACATAGCCCCACAAAAAATAATCTAAAGGCGTTAAATCGCACGATCTAGGCGGCCGATTGACCGGTCCCAAACGTGAAATAAAGTATTCACCGAACTTGCCACTCAATTGGTTTATTGTTTCGCATGCTGTGTGGCATGTGGCACCGTCTTGTTGAAACCACATGTCATGCAAGTCAAGTTCTTCCATTTTGAGCAAAAAAAAGATGGATATCATCTCACGGTAGCGCTCACCATTCACAGTTACATTGCGATTCGCATCATCTTTGAAGAAGTACGGTCCAATGATGCCACCAGCCCATAATCCGCACCAAACAGTAACTCTTTCTGGATGCATTGGTAGCTCTTGCAATGCTTCTGGCTGATCTTCACTCCAAAAACGACAATTCTGCTTATTTAAGAATCCATTCAGCCAAAAATGAGCTTCGTCGCTGAACACAATTTTTTGATAAAGATATGGATCAATGATTTGCAAGCGTTGTTCGTTTGTAAGACGATTCATGTTTAAATTATAGACTAAACTGAAGATGTTTGACAGTGACACAAAGCACGAAACGTACGTGAGCTGTCAAAATCAGTGTTGTCAAAAAGAAAATACTATAAAATTCACCCTTTACATCGTACACATTTGTAGTACATTCTTTACTTACAATTTGCGGTGTAGATTCGTACACCGCAAATTCCTCGATACTTGTTGTTTTGGCCCTTGATTCCCTCAATTTGCATAGAGTGGCAAAATGCCCTGTGTCGTATCTGACTGAATGAATCTAACATAAAGATTTGATTAAATCAATTACTTTAAAGAATTTAGGATGTTTAATACAACACAGTTATTTTCAAAATAACGTTTTGAACAATAGTCTTATGTTTTCGAAAACAACATTTATCATTTGGTCATACTTGAGAAATTAAAATACATTGTTCATATTAACTTATTCGACAACTAAAAACATTTAAGTTGATTTGAAATTGCGACTTTTTATTGAATTATTTAAAATAGCTTCCGCAAAACCAAAAAAATATCATTCTTACATTCAGTGCGAAATCATTTTTTAAGTAATAAAAGTTTTCCAACGTAGTTTTTATGCTATAATTTTTGATGAAGAGAAATTAAAAAAATATATATGATAACGAGAGAGATGATTATTGAGTGTGGTTTAAGTGCTTGTAGGATAAAAGGTTGAGAATCATTTTTTCTTTATATCAAACATTCAGCTTACATTATTTTTCTTTTAACATTCTTTTCCCGTTTATCTGTGGTGGGGAAATACAATATACTAACAATTTTAGAGAATACCGACAGATGGTGATAGTAATTCTGAAGTCTCATCTATGGAATTATATGACGCTAACAACGTTGCATATGGCTTAGCATCATAGAATATAGCCCGAGATTCACGCATCATCCTTATCATAGCAGAAATTTACAATGAATGGGTGGTCTTCACGGGACGACTTCCGTCTACCGCCAATTTTGATAAATAGGCTATGTTTGGCATTTTACGGGTGAGGGATCAAATTCACACCAACCGGGGGTATTTTTAGAGCTCAGAAATGGATTAAAAATATTTTTTTGCTTTTAATCTCCGTCGGGGATCGAACACACGACCTTCGACTTGCAAAGCAAACGCTTTGACCATTGAGCTATACCCGCCGGTAAAACATAAATAAGAAAACAATTCTAAAAATTACTTGTACAATATCTTATGTATATTCGTAATTATGTAAATATGTGGCCTGTATACAAACACATTTCAGCGTTTATTTGCGTATTAGACTATTTTCTTTTCGCAGTAGATGCTTGAAAAATATCATTTTTATGGAAATAGTTTCATGTCCTCGACCGTAAAAAATAATAGGGTTTTTATCATTTTCCTTTGTGTTTTAACTACAGCATAACTTTATATTAAAAAATCCGCCTGCGATGAAAATACGACATTGTTTCATATCCTTTATCTATTTACATCCGCTTGTTTATTTTAAAGAGAATATTTGAAATGAAAAAAAGGAGTAGTTTTATTGCGGAGAAGTAATGCTTAACAACATTAGATGTACAACATATATATATTTTTTTACTGTTTTCAGCATTCACGTTGAGATCCATTATAAATAATAAATATTTATTTATTTACTTTGTTTTTACACGTATCACGTTAGATATGGCCTCTATTTAGGAGACTGCAGTTTCGACTAACTCGTAGCATTACTCAATCCATCACTGTCAAGTGACAATTACGATTAAGTTGAAACTGCAGTCTCCTAAATAGAGGCCATATCTAACGTGATCCATGTAAAAACAAGGTAAATAAATATTTATTAATCAAAAACATTTTTATGAATTTCTTAATATGCTCAAGTAAATTGTATTCCAATTTATTATATTAAAATGAATATTTACAAACACTTTAACCATTTCTTATTTCCCATCTACAAACAAGATCACATTATTTTTAACAATCATTTGTTATCTACACTTGGCGATATTTTGATACCAAAGCATTAAAAAAATGCGTAGACAATAATTGTACATAAATATTAAGGTTATCAACTGACAATACTTGGTCGCATAATTATAATTTAAAATTAATTTTAATTGAAAAATTAATTAATTAAAAACATTTAGTTTTGTTTCACATTTATTTTAACTGATTACATGTTTCTGCCTCCCAGGAGACAATCTTCCATAAATTCAAAAAAAAAACAATAAATGTGAATCAAAAACTAAATATTTTTAATTTATTATTTTTTTAATGAAAATTTATCTTAAAATTATAATAGTTGTACACTTAATATCTGTGATACGTTGTGGGCGTATTTTTATAAATTAGAATTTATAACTTAATATGATAATTGACCAGACACTTCTGAGGCCTGTACTAAATTACGTTAAGGTCCGGCCCAATGCAACCAACAACACGCAGTTAACAACAGGCGGTAACCCATGTAAGTTTTTGACCGCGTCTAATGATACTTAACGTCGGTGATCAAAACTGCGCTTCTTCTTTTTCGTGTCAACGACGTTAAATTATTTTTGCCCAGTATCTGGCATCATCGATAGCTCGTGTGTTGCCCAACATTAGGTCCTGATTTGTGCAGCTTGTATGGACTCACATGGAACAGGATCTTAGGTGTGAGGCGGTTTGTAGGTCTCCACAGTTGTGTTAATAGTGACTCTCCCTGCCGAAGCGTTCCCCACCGCTTGAGGTAGTCCTTTGGTCTACCAACTCCGGTTCTTAATCTGTTCAGGGATTTCCAGGTCCGCCAGTCAAGGTTCTTGCCAGTTGGGAGGCCTTCATTTTGTGTAATGAAATCGTGTAAAAAATGAATGTAAAAAATCTAGTTCCAATTTTTGTTATTAACCCTTTCGCATCAGTGGTCGGCATATGCCATCAAAGATTTCCCGACCATTGACATCGGTTGACGTGATATATCATTTTGCTACTTTCAGTACTCATTGTGACATCTACGGTAGGAACTTTTAACTGCAAGTCATTCTCTTTATCAGTCTACATGTATTATTTACAGGAATCTGTAAAGCATGTAAATAAATATCGTTAAATTTTGTCACAGGAGCGATTTTTCTGTAAACCACATGTGTCAATGTCACCACAAGAATGAAGATACATAATGAAGGTTTGTTAAATATAATAGTTTTTTTTGCATCATCTGATAGCTAAAGGATAGAAGAACCAATTCAATATATGAAAATAGGTCAGATAAGTACATTTATGCTTCAAATACTACTTTCTAGCAAAAAAATGGTTTGAAAAATTCACGCTGTATTGTTAGTATAATTTGTATTCCACCAAGCTGTAACGAAAAAGTTAACAATTACTCAAACTGATCTTTGTTAAAAAAAACCTGACAAGGTAAAATAATGTTATCTGCTTAGTACAAGTCATTTGCAAAATACGTAAATTCGATCATAAAATGTAAGTACGTGTTTTTTAAATTTGAGCATATAATTGTCTTTACTTGGGTAAAATACATTGTAATGGCAGAATTTGGCAACGGTTAAATATATAAAGGAAATACAATTTGGTTGAATTCGGTTTCCCGAATACTTTTTCGCTCTTTTCCCCTTCCGTATTAAGGCTCAGCAATTAGGAAGAAAGACTAAGCGACGAGTTACGGCGCTTCATGGAAGTATTCGTCGTCGGAACATTCTCTTAAGGTTCGTTAATTTTTAAGGTGAACTTTTGGCGTAGCGCGGGAACAAAGGGACTTATCTCACTTCCGCTTATTATCGCTGGGTGGTGTGGAGGTATACACAGAAATGTGTGTGTGCATATATATATTAATTATACACCAAGGCAAAAATGAGCAGCAAATACTTGTATGATAACTTGTAATATGCGAATTTATGTAAGAGCAAAATCATTGCGTTCAATTACGTCACACATTAACTAATTTAATTATTCTCAATACTTTTGTACTGACGTCAGCATGATATAGTCCTCGCTGACTGGTACCAAAAACCAAGATATACAATCTTTCGTCTCTTATTTCTGTTCACTTGGCGTACATGTATGTGTCGCCATATTAGCATTTTGGACAAGTCCCATCACGGGTGTGACGTTCGTTATGTATATGGCTGCTGTAATTGGTACGCCATTCATTCAGTAGATCGCCACTTGTGGCGTTGGGCGACGGCCCGTCACGAGGCCGCGCAGTTGTGCGCCGACCGTCAGAAGGCCGGCATGTTATTCCACCTAGGCTGGAAGTTTGTAAAGTTTATCGTGAATATATATTATATATAGGTGCTTCGGAAAAAGTCTGTGCCACCTGCCACCACGCGACAGAATAATTACCTCTTAAAGAGAGAAGGATGTGAGTACCAATTTAAATTAAATAAACAATAAAGTACAAATAACAATTAAATGCTGGGCCTTAAAATAAAATTACTCAAAAATAACTTTCTAGTAATGTTAATAAATTATAGCGACCTTAAATGTATTTTTTTTTAAATTTAATGTTTTCAAGCGCCTTAGCTTTTTTACTGGCAACATAATAAAATGCATACAATTAATTTTAAATTTAACTTGCAATTGATATTCATTTAATTTTCCAATTTGTTTTTACTGTACATGTGGAATTCGGAGATTTTCTGTAAAAATACTGAAGAAATTTTACAACAAAAATTAAAATCAAAATACTCGTTAGAAAACAATAATCTTTTCCCAACAAAAAATGTTGCTGTAATCGTATCATCATCATCATCATCAGCCTGTGTCCGTCCACTGTTGAACGTAGGCCTCCCGCATGAGTCTCCATCCTCTTCGATCCTCCGCCTTCCGCATCCAGGTCACTCCCGCTATTCTTCTTATATCGTCAGTCCATCTTGTAGGGGGTCGGCCAATGCTTCGTTTGCCAGTTCTTGGGCGCCATTCCAATACTTTTCTTCCCCATCGACCATCGTCTCTTCGACAGATATGACCTGCCCATTGCCACTTGAGTGTGCCTATTCGTTGGGTAGCATCCACTACTTGATTTCTTCTGCGTATTTCCTCGTTTCGGATTCTATCTTTTAGCGACACTCCGAGCATGGATCTCTCCATAGCACGCTGGGTGACTTTTATTTTATGGGTAAGACTTGCTGTCAGATTCCATGTCTCTGCGCCATAAGTAAATACAGGGAGGACGCATTGGTTAAACGCCTTAGTTTTAAGGCATTGCGGAATTTTCGCTTTAAAAATGTACTTTAGTTTTCCAAATGCTGCCCATCCCAGTTGTATGCGCCTGTCGATTTCTTTTGAGAAGTTATTTCGCCCTAATCGTATAGTAATATTAAAAATTTATTCAAAACTATTCTTATATAATACATAAAAAATCACAGAATACTGTATTATTTTTGTTTTTTTTTATCATCATATGTGTAGGATTATTTTGCAGGTTCATACCACTGAAAGTTATCAATATGATATACGCCAGGCAACCGAAAATTTTCATTTTCAAATGCGTGTATTTCCCTTGGCATTTCACATTCACTTTTGTGTATCAAGCAACCTCCTTTAAGGCTTAGAAAAAAACCTGAAAAGTAGTACAACTCATCTCTGGGCTTATCCAGAGGCTTGAGAAATCACGCTACGCTTACAATTAAATCCGTCAAATACATGCAATGTTCTTACAGCCTTTTTTATTTCGGAAACACTTTTTTTTCCCATTTTACAATAAATAATGAATATATCACTATTTAAATATATTTTTTGGTCGTTTTAATGCATTCTTCTTCGAAAATGTGATAATTAACTAAAATTATGTGTTTTTCAATGAAAGAACATTATTAATTTGTATTTTTAATTGTTTTATAATCACGCTAACACTAGATGGAAATAATTCAACTCTTCGAGTGTATTCAAAGTCTAGGTCGTAACATAATATAAAGTCTTAGAGAACCTACGTTTCCTTAATCGAGGAAAGTTAACCTCCCAGACCGCAAGGCAAAGAGAAGGTCACACGTAAAATGTTACCATCTTGAAGAAATCATAAAATTTACTCAAGGATTATTTTTATTAAGCATTTAACAACATTATGTCATTATGAATATATCAAATAAAATTTTAATATAATAAAATTTATTTCACTTTACATTTAAAATAATTTGTTTCAATATATATATATATCTGACCTATCTGTTTTCGAATAAGTATACAATTCATAATATTTACGTAATGTGTTGTTCATCATATACACCTTCCAAGAGAAGTCAAATTATATTGACGAATTGTGCACTAATACTTTTCTTTGGATATGTGTACTTTAAAATGCAATGCGATGTCTTTCCTAAAAACGTAAAAGTAACAATCGATAATTATTATTTGCTAAGCTTACCCTAAGTTTGTTAGTGTAGATTTGTAAAAAATTTAAATATAATACTGCTTGGTTATATTTAAATGCTTTAAGTAACAGTTATTTTTAACTACAACTAACGAACAACTATGTTAATCTAAATCATGAAATATTCAATCATTATACTCGTATACTGAAATGTATACTCATCCTCGTTTATCTACAATATAATATAATTTTTTCATTCTTCAAATTATCAATTTAGGAAATACCTTATGGTTTTATACTTTTTTTACTTTACTTTGCAACACCGCTTTTCCAAACAAATATTTACAGCACTAACGTTTAATGAAATGAGCAAGAATAACAGTATATATATTATTGTGTCGGAAGCAACAGGTTCAGATCCTGTCTGCCCAAAAGTTGGCGACGTAGATGGCGTTACTCCCGGCCATCATCAGGTCTTCTTGGGTGCAGCTACTCGGACACAGCGCACACTCCAGACGGTGTGACAAGGTCTGCTCCGCGCCGCAGTCACATGGAGTCGGCCTGCTGTAAAACTGTCAGGCTTTCATTTGTGTCCTCGAATTGCATACTCTGTTCCGAAGTGTGTTAAGGGACCATATATTCTACCCCTGGTCATGTCCAGGGGCTAGGTCTTCTTTCGGGGCAATCCAAGTATTCCCCTCAGTTGCGCGTCTCCACATCAGTCGCAGGGTGGCCTCAGGTATCACCAGTTCCGTTTTTGACTTTAGGAAACTTATTCTTGAAACACTGTCAGAATAACAGTAATCAAATGTTTTTATAAAGAAAAAACATTGTTTTAGCGGACGAATACTCTTTAGCAAAGCCTGTAATTTTAATACAATTTTCCACTGCCTTTATTTAATTTCCACATTTGCATAACCATAATAATAATATTATGCGTACGTCACCCTTTTTGCAGTGAATGTCACTGTATCGCAGTTTATATAAACATGAAAAATTGATTTATTGTCGTAATTATCACAACCGCTCCGTAATACAGTTAGCATTTGTTATCTATATAATAAATGTTCCAGCCGCCGAGTTTAAGCGCCTCATTCACTAGACTGCAGATTCAGTTTGTTTATTGCCGCTAGTAAAATGTTATCTTCCTATCAAACACAAAGTGCTTCCATCTTTTACGACACGTTTTCCCGCACCTCATTTTAAAATATATTCCCTCGACATTTTTAAACCGCTACGCCATTTGAAAAAATAGAATTTTGATTAACCACCGCGCACGCTATTTTCCCCCATTTTTTCTATTTGTTTAAAATTATAAGCCGCTTACTATAAATCATAATTATAGACAATGCATCACATAAAGCTGTGTGTAGGTTTTAATCCTATCTTTGATAATTATAATTGTAAAAATCTTGTTTTTTAGATTCTTAGGATTACTTTAAAATACATTTTTAATACTAAATAAATTTTGTAATGCGCATTTAATTGTATATTATACAAGTTGATGTAATTTTTAATTATTCACTTATTCCTTTTTTCGCCCTTTATAAATTTCATGTCACTCTTAAATTATCTTATTTGGAATAAAATACGGCCTGTATTTCTTTGTTCAGTAACTAATTCAAGGTTTGGCAGTAAGTTGAATCAATTGGCGGTTAATAAAATTATGAAAATACTTCAAATAAAAAAATATTACCCTTAAGTACTAATGATGGTGTAGTTAGTTAAAGAAAACTAAAGCTAAACTAAAGCCTATCGATCCTCTGCCACCGAGTCATTGATTATCCTTGCGGGTGTGCTACCGTTGGATCTGCAAGTGCAGGTGAGCGCCGCTATGTCGTTGCTTAGACGTGGCTTCTCTGCGAAGGTCGGGGGCACTTGTCTCAATCCTCCGCAGGGTAAAATCACGAAAGAAACCGAAAAAGAAGTAAGACTGGCGGCGCTCGGAGCATGGCAGAGCAGATGGTTGACCTCGCTCAAGGGTAGACACACATATTCCTTCTTTCTGTCCTCGATAGAATGGAGATGCCGTGGCTTATTCCAAACCACTGGACTAGTCAATTCATGACTGGGCACGGAAATTTTAAGGCTAAACTCTTCAAGCTTAGCCTCGTTGATAGTCTAGACTGCCCATGCGGCAGCCCCTTGCAGGACGCTGAACACGTTCTGTGGCATTGTCCAATATTAGATTTAGGGAGGCAAAGGCTCCTTAGCGTAATCCAACAGAAGTCTGGACCGGTTGGATATATCGATCTCATATCTACGGAGCCCAACTACCATGCATTTTCTGTATTCGCGGCGACCTTCGGCGAAGAAGTCTAAAAGTCCAGATTTTAACGTCTGAACTACTAACTTTTACACCCATGTGTGGTGTTGCTCAACATAACCCGTTACTTGTATAACGAGAATGTACTCTGAAAACAATGCCTTGATAAGTGCTCCCAAGGAGCGCAGGTACGAGGCGACCGGCCTGGGGGCCTAAGGCCCCAAAAAAAAAAAAAAAGTTAGTTAAAGAAAGTTTTATTCATATTTTTATATGATAGGAGTATTTTACAATTACGTGCTTTTTATAAAGTAGAAAATTGAAATATTTTATACTAATATTAACTTCATTTTTACCTACGTTATCAGGTTTAACGTAAAGGCAGAAAAACATTTGAAAAAATGCCTTGGAATTTGACCCTTATTTATTTAAGACCGTAGATAAGAAAATAACTGAGATATTCTCCTGCTGCAGATTCTGTTGTTCTTTGATTATGAATTTCATATGAAAATATTATTACTCATCACTGACATTTTTATGAAAACAAACGTAGGAGAAAACTGACAGATGTTGATAAGGGTTTCTTGTCCGTGGATAAAACAAGACATTTTACACGATATGTCCTGTATTCACAAATCGTCCATTTTAAGGTTAGTCACAATGAATTGCTTGTGTTAAGAGACAACATTCGTTAACCACTAGTTTTGTTAATTGGGACATGACAGGTATTTTATAAGTAAGATATCAGATTTACAGAAACCGGTGCTATATTTATATACATATCGAAATTATTTATTTCAAATGAATAAATTACAATTTTGTGAAAAAATCAACGCGAGACTAATGAAAATATTTACGTGCATCTATCTCTACATGATTGACATAGGTCACCTCATGATGAACTTTTCCATATGCTCCCATTTATACCACAGATAAAAATATTTTTTTCTCGGCATATATATTTTTTATTTACCCTTACAAACTAAACAATTTAAAAATAATGATTAAATTTTAAGTTAACCAATCAATTTTTTAATTACACTAAAATCAAACTTTCTTAATACTCTCAACACACTCACACAAGTACCGTGGAGGACCAACTGGTGCTCTCTGCTAAATGAATAAAAAGCATACACTTTTATTAATAAAAAACTTATGCTTCAATTTATTTTTACATCTAGTTGTATTTATTCGAATAAAATAACATAAAATTAAAGCAGGTATGATAAAGATTTCTTTATTACTGAAACCATATTATACACTCCTTTATTTTACACAAAAGTGCATTCACAAGTCCATCTTGCTCAGCAATTATGCATTACAGTAGAAAATTTGCATTAATAATGGCAGATAGCACGCAAACTTTTCACGTTTAAAGTATTAAGCCGAGTCATCATGATTCACGGGTGAAGAAAATTAGACTGCGCACCACGGTGTGAAATTTTCACAATTTTCAGGTAAAGCATCTGCCAGTGGCACATAATCATCGCAATATTTTCAGACTTTTATTGAGACCTGCCCTTGTATTACTTGCCTCCATGAAACATAAATTGGAACGATTTCCGTTACATACTGTTGCATTGTGTTAATAGGTAGCATGATAATAAATGTTGAAAATGAAAAGTAGAGAAAAACTAAAAATCTTTTGAGAACGACAAAAATATTAAAAAAACTCTTGAAACCAATATAGTAATTTGACTTAGGTGAAAGGTGTTAAACTAACTCAGCGGACAACATAATTTCTCAAAAACCTCGAATTTACTGAATGAATAAATTGATAATATTTTTGAATGAAGACATAGTAAGTATATTAAAAAAAGTAAAATTCTTTGGAAATGTTCGTAGAATCAACTGTTTATACCACCTAAGATTTCTCATTCATTCCTAATGTGCGAATGTCTGATGCGGTTTTATATTCAAGTACTTATATTATTATGGCCAAATCCATAATAATTGTTATGTATTATTTGGTACTATGCATTATGTATTAAAAATTTAAAGATTGATAAACTTTGTATTTAAGTTGCAATTAAATATCAACTACAGCTCACAGAGTTCATAGAAAATAGACACTTATTTAAAATAAAAAGTTAGATTTACAAGCAATGTCGATTACTGCAACAATTGTGCTTACATGTTTTCTATAACAAGAAACGGCTAATATATAAATCGATAACATTTAAGCTTACTCTGGACAGTCAAACCAAAAGTATCCATTTCATAGACAAGAACATAGTAGGCTACACTGTCATCGCCCTGGAAAATATAAGAAGTATGTTATTGCTCGCCATAAAGTTTCTCGCCATTCGTTTCTTTGAATGCTACCTGCTTGTTTTAAATTGCGAAAAATTTACGACGGTCTCGTAAATGCACATTTGTTATTGAATGAAAATACGTGATGATGGAAAGGGTAACAAATTACATTTGTTTTAGTATTTGAGGATTAAACGGTCACTTTTAATGGCGACCCAAGAATATCATTAAATACTATTTTTGTGTAATGCATTTCAGTAACAGCGTTACTCGTTTGAATGTAAGAATTATTCATTCATTTTCTTCGTTTGATAAATCGTGAATATTAATTATTAATCAACTTATTGACGTATTATATAAAACGAAAATATTATATAATATTTTTTTCGATCGATGATTCGTGGTTAAATTCCATAATATCAAAATAAAATTAAAAATATTTAGAAACCATTCCACATTTCTTTTCATTATCACGCATGTGTATGACTTCCTTGTATATAATATAATTTCTATATAATTTTCACATGCAATTAACTGTATTTACGATACCAGCCAATCCTTCTACTACGGACACAAATCAAAGCCTGGCAATTTTACAGTGGACCAACTGAATGTGACTGCGATGTGGAGCACCCTGACACACCTTCTGGAGTGTGCGATGTGTCCGAGTAGCTGGACCCAGGAAGACCTGATACTCTAGGATTTTCAATTGAACGTTAAAAATATGTAAATTGATGTTAGGTAACATGTTTCCTTACAATTAAAATAAATAAAAACATAAATGCAGGAAATATTAATATGTCAGCATAGCTTTTTAAGTTTTTACTCATCTGGCTCGCGGAATTTGCACTTAATGCAAAATCAAATGTAAGCACTAAAAAGGGAACCAAAGACAATCTTATCGAACGACACATTGATCTTTCTTTGTGGGTGGTGAATAAGTAATTGCGAAAGTTTAATGGTGAGTCGTACTCTAACATAACTACATAACTGGCTGCTCGGCAGTCACCAAATAGTCACCAAACAGTTCCCAAACACATTCAGCGCTAACCAAATGGGAGGAGAGTCGGTCGTCGATTATGTAAAGAAGTTGGGAGATTGATGTTGGGATCAGACCCTTCTTATACACAACGCGGCCTCTACAGACTCACTTGCTAGTGTTGGGAACTTACTACATATCTTTTATATGAGAATTTGGGTAAGAACTGAAATCGCAAGTAACAAAATCCGGAATAATCGCCACAAGTATAGATATACAATATATTTATAAGTTCAACGTTCTTCAGCGTTTAAGCTATTTATATAACACAAAAACTTACACCTAAATCGAATTATAAAAAATATATAATTTTTATAATCATTTTAATTCATGTAAACTCTTATAATAGTGTCAATTCGCTAAAATTAACACATACATTTGTTTTAATATTAAATATACGTCATAGGCGCGAGAGAACCTTAAAATGTAACAAATATAAAAATAATAAATAAATATTTATTTATGAGTACCTTGTTTTTTACATGGACCACTTTGAGTGTGGCCTCTGTTTAGGAGACGGCAGTTTTGACTTACTCGTAGCCTTCCTCAATCCATCACTATCAAGAGTCGACCTCAAATTGAATGCTGAAAATATTGAAAAAGTAAAAATAACACTTGAGGCCGCTCTATGGGTTACATTTCCAAAAATACTAATATAATATTTAAAAAATATTTGCATCAGTGAAATTTACTGGTAATTAATAACATAATTTTGTGATTTGTTTTGTGAATCAGATTAGGTTTCATTGATTTAACCACACAAGTCATGAAGATTCTTTTATTAAAAATAAAATTTTAAAACTTGAATTTACGACATGGATTGACACCTATGTGGGCGTTTTTCAAATTGTTGAAATTTCCACTCGTCGAGTTTTTAGCTTGTTTTTACTCGACAGGATTGTCCGTATTTTGATATAGACCCGGGGATAGCCTCTCGTATACTCGCTAAATAATACTTTAGGATACGTACCAGTCCCCGCGTTACGTTCAAGTATATATTATATATATATATGAGTATAAGCAGTGGGTTTGTTTGAGATTGTGTGCATGAAAATATCCTATGCAAAGTGTAGTAGGTCGCCATCTGGTTCCATACATAAGCCGTGAATGTTTTATATAGTGTTCGCCAATTTTCTTTTGAATTATGTATATTCAACGACGTCTTTGGGAAAATATTTTCAGCGCGCTTAATAATATGCGGTTGACCGTTCTTCGCCTTAAGAGCATTGTTTGTGATTTGAGTCATCAATCAAAAGTTCTCTGTAAGAAATCTCTTTGTATATTAAATTATTTTGATATTTTACGAAATGTATCAATTATATCTGGGGTTGAGCCGTTCCATAAGAACAAATGTTTTTAATCTCGAGAGCGTTTGGATCCGGTCTCATTAAATGTTTATATAAATATGTCAGAAAATTACTACAGTCTACAACAGAACTGGTGATACTTGAGGCCACCCTGCGGCTGAACATGTGGATAAGCGCAACTTTTACGAAGTGGGGAGCTCAACCAAACCTGATCCGCACAAGTGTTCTAGCTCTCTGTTTCTCTGCTGGCGAGTATGCTGCGCCAGTATGTGCGAGGTCTGCCCATACCAAGAAAGTGGATATTGCTCTGAATAAAACGTGCCGGGTGGTAACGGGGTGCCTAAAACCTACCCCAATATAAAAGCTATATCAACTCTCGGGCATCGCCCCACCAAACATACGGCGAGAAGTTACTACCAAGAAGGAGCTCACCAAAGCAACCCACGACGCACTCCACCCTATGTTTGGGTATCAAAAGATAACCACACGGCTCAAATCAGGAAGAAGTTTCCTACAGTCGACAATGGAACTGGTGATACCTGAGGCCACCCTGTGGCTGAACATGTGGAGAAGCGCAACTGAGGGGAATACTTGGATCGGCCCGAAAGAGGACCTAGGCTCTGGACACGACCAGGGGTGGAATATATTGAGGTCCCTGAACAGACTTTGGACCGGAGTATGCTAGACGAGGACACAAATAAAAGCCTAGCAGTTTTACAGCCGACCGACTGAATGTGACTGCGGCGTGGAGCAGACATTGTCACACCTTCTGGAGTGTGCGCTTTGTCCGAGTAGCTGCACCCGGGAAAACCTGATGATGGCCGGGAGTAACGCCATTCACGTCACCCATTTCTGGGCAAACAGGATCTGACCCTGTTATTTCTGATACGATTATATTATATATTAAATATGTTGATTAACAAACACTATAATATACTATAGATACTAAATACATGTTTCACTTTTAAGTATGTATCTACCCAGATGAGTTCCTGATTGTAATTAGCGCGTGTAACTTCAAGGAAAAATATTTTTTGTACACAATAATTTACTTAAAAATTTAAGTAGATAACAAATAAATCCTCGTTTTTTGTATTTAATCTTCTTCGTAGCATCAATCCGGGAGATTGGTTTGCAGCAACAAAATCTTGCATCTCGATCACCGCTCTTCTCGATCTTCTGCAACCCTCTTTAGCTCAGCATAAGAGCTGCAACTCATATTCTCGAAAACTTACTGCAAATAATCCCATCTAGGCCGCTCTCTGCGGTTTCTACCCTCAACTACCCCTTCCCTTGTATTTAATAATGTACCAAATAATTTCATTATTAAAGACATAATGAATGATTGGAGAAATAAACTATTTGTTTGTTCACAAATTTGTTATTTTTTATTACTTTTAGTGAAATTTATTGATGTTTGTAAGATTTTTCGAAATGTTACACAACGGTATTAATTAATTGTATTTTTTTTTTATTAAATTGACTATTTAACATTAATGAGACTTATAAGCTCGCCATTGCAGATAAAAAGCATTTGTACTTCTAAGCCATCACTTCAAATTGTGTTTCATAAATTGAAAACACCATTTTCTAGTCTGAATTTTCATCAAATACTACCGTAATTGATATTCTAGGAAGACGAGAACTCTGTGGCTTGAACAAACGGTTTTAGTAATTTTTATTTATCTACGTTGGCTACTCTTCAGAGGAAAATAAAACCATCTAATTTAAATTCATTTATTTTCTTTCATTAATATATTCTGTGTATATTATAATTAATATGATAAAATTATATATATTTTTTAAATATTATATTGATACTTATTATATATTTGTAGTTTTGTTAATAATGTAATGAAGTTTGGAAAACATCGCTTGGCAACTTCAGAGAAAATAATCAGTCCCGATGTGCGCCCTAACTGAATTACAAAACTTAAATGAGATCCAACGTATTCCAACTTTGAACATCAATGGTTATTACATTTTTTAGTCGTACGTAAATTGTAATTTGAACCCTTAGCTCAATTTATTTCATGTTAATATATTTGTATGTTTTGGAAATATATCTGTTCAAAACGTAATCTTAAACATAACTATTTGTATTAAGCCTCCAAAGTAATTGTTATAATCAAACTTTTTATCTTAGATTCGAAAACAAGAAGTATCGAGGAATTTCCAGAGTACGAAATTCTATTAGTAATATCAATATTAATAAAGAATGCTTACGCATCGATACGGAGCATGGACCATCCCAATAATCTGGCACTCTATGTGGATTGAAGGATCAAGGTCCAAAAACGGTATCGAGGAATTTGCAGTGTATGATATTCAATGTATTAATATTACTTTTATAACTGCTTACTCATGTTGTAAATTAGGATTTAAAAAGGGGACTCGTATTAAATAAATTAGTATCAACTCATCTCCGGTCTTCGGTTTTATCCTCAGTGCCGGATACTTGGTATTCCGGCATCAGGATATAAGCTCATGCTGTAATTTCGGGACCGCGACCTTGTTTCTGGAATATATATAAAGTTCATATAATAATAATCATTTTATTTTATTAAGTAATTCTGAAGTCCTATTAGTGAAATTCTATGATGTTTACCATGGTGCATATGGGTATGCGCTACATGTGGAGTGTTGATCCGCAACGTCATCGATTACAGCCTGAGATACACGAATCGTCCTTATAATTACAGGAATTTTACTATAAAATACCTGGGACTCACAGATCTACTTGATCACAACTAAGTGCTGACTCTACAGCGCCTGTATCGTCTCTATTCTTCTATACGTCTGTGATTCTTGACATCTTATCAAGAGCCAATGCAGCCGGAATAATGGTATTTGAGGCGAAGCTGACTTTCAATGAGGCATAGACTATGGAGGCTGGTAAAGCTTTGTGGCGGCAGTAGGTGAATGCCATATGCTCCAGTTAATGAGCGGACTTAAATATTATTTTTCTCGTTTTTAAAGTATAACATATGTTGTGAAACATTTACAACTGACAGTAATTTAAATTGTACTTATTGGTTTAAAAACTATTTAGGTCAGTAAATTAGCATTTTAATTTCCACCACTCTCGCCAAAGCTGTTGCATATATTTTCGAGCAATTTTACGTTCCCTTCTTTAGTTTCCAGTCCCAGACTTATTGGATCAACTACGAGTATTTTAAATTAAACTATTAAACACGGGACAGACGCCAACTTAAGTTCAAACGTTTTTCGTCAAATGAATTATTAAACACGTAATTACGTAACTAGATATCTAAAAAAAATGATAGAACCTATATCAAACAGAAAAAAAACATGCATGATCGAATTTATTTAATTTTATAATTTTACCAGAATACTTCGTGGAACTTTAGTTTTACAAATGCTGCCCATCCCAGTTGTATACGCCTGTTGATTTTTTTAAATAAGTTATTTCGTCCTAGTTGTATTACTTGTCCCAGATAGGTATAGTAATTTACAATAAGTTAACCAATGCATCCTCCCTGTATTAACTTATGGCGCAGAGACGTAGAATATAACGGCAAGTCTTACCCATAAAATAAAAGTCAGCCTTCCTGAATGAGCGTCATAGAGTGCACTGATCTTGACAGGCTGTGCTCTCCTGCATACGGTTACATAATGAAAATTAAAACACGATTTGAATAATCTATTCAAAGGTTTTTTATGTTCCGTGTACTGCAAGAGGTCGTATTAGTAGAGTATGTAATTCATCGAGGTGCACCTCGATGAATTACATACTCTAGGTACATTATTATAACGCTTAGCAGGTATTTTGGTCGTAATTTAACCGCAGGGGGCTCTAAAGCATTCAGATGGTCCCTAATCTGCAAACTACTCACTCGAGCGACCCTCGCAATCACGGGCACACGTGAAACACTAAGCGGTGTATAATTGATTTCACTTGCCGCCATTACCAATAACGCATGATTAATGCCTCAGACATATTGAAAGCAAACAATATAATTGCATTATCAAATCAGTATACAAATAATAAACAATACATTTCATTACATAAACAAATTGTCTTACGTGTAAGCGTATATAACGTACTTGGATACAGTACTCCGGAATAAACTTTGTCAAAATACTCTGTAATTGCGAATAATCACGTGGACTCATAATTACTATGTAGTTTAGCTTTCAGTTATTAAATGCTTGGAAGACAGGCAATCTTCCTACCAACCAGATTACAAACATTTGTATTTTATATGCTTCATAAACAAAATATATGTTATTTTATTATGTTTAATATACGTACACCGACTCACAGTGATGTTTTTGCGGTAAGTATATTTACGTACACGTCGTTAACGTGGTAACTTCATATTTTATGAATCACAAAGTTATGAAAAAAAAAATGAAATGCTATACTTAAATGTGGAGTCTTAACCCAAAAGCCGAAACATCAAATCTGGCCGTGAAAACCTAAGAAGTTATTCTTAACCATTTCATTACGGCTCGGTTTGAATACAAATTATACTGTCAATTATAAAACTAGTATTTGAAACATAAATGTGGTCTATTTTCATATATCACATTGGTTTATGTATCCTTTAGCTATCAGATGAAGCATGAAAAACTATTCTAAGAAAGTAGCAAAACGATATATCACGTCAACTGATGTCAACGGTCAGGGAATCTAATGACGGCATATGCCGACAACCGATGCGAATGGGTTAATAGGAGCAGCTTGTCAGGCAGATTTAAAGATTTCTACAATGTCTTTTCCTGTTGCAGGACTCCTCTTATTTCAGATGTTCTTGTATCTTCCAACTCAACTTCTTAATGTTTACAATGATGTCATGTTCATCAGCCAAGGTCTTTGCTAGTGAGAGGCTTTCTTTTGGACTAATGAAATCTTCTGACACGATTTGCTCCCTAACCTGAATTCTCTATATCAAGGACTAAAGTAAAAGCTATGTTTATTTTAAGAAGCTGCTTCATGACGAGAAGCAATATAATAACTTCTGGTGATGCTACTTTAAATATAACTTTTTTGACAATCCTGTCAACAATGCGTTATCTAAAATAAACTGAAGAAGTAGATTACATATTCCTATTTATTTAATATTATTTTTTTTCTACTGCATTTTGCTAGTCTTGCATTTTTGAAAAGCTTATTATGCAGACTGCAGAGTATACCGCGCTTTTCTTGATAAACAGAACCCAGTAAAATATGATGAATACTCTAGATTTTCTTATTTTTGTCATCTAGCAAAGTTATAAAATATTTTTGGCTGCTTACCAATTTTACTAGCAATAAATAACATTTTGGTTCGTTAAAGGGTTTTATCACTTACATTATCCTCTGTTGTTTTTCAGCTAATATGTAATGTAATATTATAATGTTTGAATACGATATTTCAATGTTTTTTATGTATGAGTTGCATACACAAAACATTCGAACAATATAAGACAGATTTTTTTTAAATTAACGCTGTTACATTTATTTTTCACAAACTTAGTCGAAGCTTATTACAAATAAGTATCCAAAATAAATCTAGTCGAGTCAGGTTTTCATCCATCGCAGCACATATCTCCGTACGGTCTAAGACCAATACATTTTCCAATAATTAATCTCCATCAACGTCTTTTACATCTCAGGAGGATAATATAAACGTAGCAACTAAGGTACCATAAGCATTTTTTTGTATTAGTTACTTCAATATATACATGTCTCGGTTTACACAATAGCTAGCATGTACTAAAGTAATAAATATACATTATTTTTATATAATACATAAAAATTGTGTTAAAGATGATATATACAGTTATATTTACAGCAAAGCCATTTGTGCTAAAAAATATCAACAAAGTTCATGGAAAAGTGTAGAAAATGAAGTCGGTTGGGAAAAAACATATTTTTATTCCAGAGAACTCAATATACTCGTATATATAATATTAATGATCTTGAACTCACTTCATTTTTGCAAACCAAGAAAAACTTAAAAGCTGCATTTCTCTGAACTGATTTGTTCAAACAGAAAAACAATATTTGAATCAAATGAGAGCGAATGCGAACGCATATTTATTTCGCGAAATTTGCGAAATTCTAGTTTAAAATGTAAGGTTTTCAGTACAATCAGTTCAGTGGTTTGAAAGGAGATTTCCAAATGTGAATTCAGAACATGGAGTCCCCGAGTTTGCATGTACAGCCACAAGTAAATAACACAAGCCACGTTCAGTCGAATGTTGATTACAACTAGGACTGAGATTTTGCCAAATTCATATTCCAATTATTACATACAATAGTGAAAAATAATTGAAATCCAAAAGTAATGAATAATATTTAATAAATCTATGATTTAACAAACCTGACGTTAACATAATCGTTATCCCAGAAATTAATATTTGAGTTACCAATTAATATTGTCAGTATAGGTTTTATACTGACATCGTCATTTTATATATTAAATTCACGCTCTTTCCAACATAAATATAGTCAAAGTCGCAAAGTCGTCAACCCTGAAGAAGACCCCTGCAATGGCGGTCGAAATATTGGTACGAAATAATTCTCTATACACGGCTAAACTCAAAAGTGACAATACCGATTCTCGTTCGATCGCCAAAATAAAGCAATATTGGGCGCAGAATATACGTGAATGGTCACCGCTTGGGTTTACGTTTCGTGTCGATTATTGGATCAAGTCACTTTATCAGAATTGAATGGTCCTAGACTTAGGAACAAAGTTCTTAATACCATTTAATCATTTAAAAAACTGCTTTCAATATGAGCCTTGTTCAGTTCTCCAAATAAATGAACGTAGTTTTATACTATGGATATTTTAAATTATTTATTAGAATATTATTTTATTATTTCAATATTCTAATCTACTTTTATAGATCATTGGCTATATTACAATATTATAAGCAATTAAATAAACATATACTATACATAAAAATCCTTAAACGAGTCAAATCATTCAGAAAAAATATCGGCGGAAGCGGTATGCGAACCGCGGACCTTTGGAAACCAACATTTTGCCCAGGTACTTATACCGCTCGGCCACCGGCCAATTTCTTCCTCCTGAGATGTCTCGTCTCTGATCTTCTATATATAAGTTATCATCGTATGGCAGATGTCGCTATAGTATATATTCAAAGTATGTACATTTTTATTTTTTTCTTATTCAATGAGAATGCATTTATTCACAAGCTTAGTATTTATTATTTCCGACAGTCTATTTATTTTTAGTAAGTACCACTCGGGTCTCGAACCGAAACTATAGATCGAATGGATGAACTTCTTGTAAGTACGTGGCGCACATTGCAATCAATTATTTACCTGTGTTACTGATGAATAATTTTTACCTTCTTGATATTGTATCAAGGTGACATTATCATATGGATATTTTTAATTATTTATTAGAATATTATTTTATTTTTTCAATATTCTAATCTACTTTTATATAGAAGATCAGAGACGAGCCATCTCAGGAGGAAGAAATTGGCCGGTGGCCGAGCGGTAGATTAACTGGGCAAAATGTTGGTTTCCAAAGGTCCGCGGTTCGCATACCGCTTCCGCCGATATTTTTTCTGAATGATTTGACTCGTTTAAGGATTTTTATGTATAGTATATGTATATTTAATTGCTTGTAATTTTATATGTTTATGCACTTGGAAAATTAATTATTTTAATGTAAAAACATACGTTTATGCATGTAAAAGATTGTAGAATATCCCAAGAACGACATAGAAACTAACATTTACGTATGTTTGCACATGTGATGAACTAAAGAAACTCTTATTTAAATGAAACCCGCGGTCTTCCAGTATGTAAATAAACAGTCCTCAACGTGATATATATTAAAACAATGTAAAAAATATATTTATATTATGAATTATATGTACTTAGGAGGATAATATCATTTTATATTGTCAGTTTGTATACAGCTCTTAGCCATCTTCAATAATCTATAATCGTCGTATAATTCACTGACTTCTCCATCACTAAGTATTTATTCATAAAACATTAAATAATGTACGTATAATACAGGTTCAAAGCTTAACTGCAAGTGCGTATTACTCACATTTATTAAAATAAATAAATAAATAATAACGTCCCGTTCATAAATCACGGCGGCTATGATAAATCAAAAGACCTCTCGCGATGTTAAAACTCGAAACACGGCGCGCGCAAAAAAATGTGAGATTTTCCACGGCCGCAATGTACGTGGCCGGGGAAAAAATGGAAACCGTAACGTGAAATCGCCCGGGAAATCTTCACACCGTCCACTTTACGGGCAAATGAAGATGCGACTCTGCCCGGTCAGGACTAGGGTAAGGAGGAAGCACGTGATCTCGCGTTACGTGGAAATATTAACCGTAACATAAAGTGGATTTCCTTGTATACTCTACAAAATATTTATTTGAGATATGATACAGGTATTCTATTATTAGTGTGTATAAGTGTGTAGTGTAAAATTTGCGCTCATATTTTTTTTATGTAAGCACATACAGCAGAATACCAAAAGATGGTGATAGTAATTCTGCTGTCTCATCTGTGGAATTCTATGACGCTTACCATGGAGCGTATGGCTAAGCGCTACATGTGGAGTGTTGATCTGCCAACGTCATAGACTACAGCCCGAGATTCACGCATCATCCTTATTATTACAGGAATTTACTATGAATGGGTGGTCTTCACGGGACGAATTTTTTCTACCACCAATTTTAATTAATAGGCATTTTACGGGTGAGGGATCAAATTCCCACCAACCGGGGTATTTTAGAGCTCAGAAATGTATTAAAAATGATTTTTTTAATCTCCCTCAGAGATTGAACCCACGACGTTTGGCTTGCAAAGCAAACGCTTTGATCATTGAGCCGTACCCGCCGGCTAATATTGCTCTGCGACAATTTTTAAATGCGCTAGTATGAATTTTACACGATATTAACACTACTTTCTAGCAAATAATTAAGCCTAAATTCTTTTAAAAAAAAGTATTATGCATACCTTAAATTTTACTATTATTTATATTTAAATACAAAATACAAAATTATAAACATTTAAGTACTTAAGATCAAATGATAATACAAGTTTTTCTAGAATTTTTCCTAATTTTTTTTATTTGTTGATGATATGTTTCGTTTACGTCGGGGAGCCATTATCGTGAATTAAATAGTAAGTAGTACGCGTTTATAAAATCTTACTTGTGAGTTACTTAGTGAGAATAAGCTTTGAGTTGGTATTTTTAATTCTAAAAATTCTATCGAGTTTTCTTCTTCGTGTCAGCGACGTCAAATTATTTCTGCCCAGTATCTGGCAACATGAATAGCCCGTGTGTTGCCTAGGTCTTGAGGTGTGCAGCTTGTTGGGCACATAGAGCAGGATATTAGGTGTAAGGCGGTCTGCAGGTCTCCGCAGTCGCACGATAATGACTCTCCCTGCCGAAGCATTCCCCACCGCTCGAGGTTGTCCTTTGTTCTACCAACTCCAGTTTTTAATCTGTTCAGGGATTTCAAAGTCCGCCAGTCAAGGTTCTTACCAGTCTAGAGGCCTTCCTGGAGTCTCTCATTTTCAGGGCTGGGTTTGAGAGGTTGTGTGGATCTCAGAAAGCTGCTTCGCGATTTCAGTCTGGGTGTTGGGAATATCTGATTAAGTAATGTAATGGAAAGCAATTATATATTGACAAAGACAATTAAATCACAGTTACCAACAACGTCAATAGTAAAGCTTCTTGTAATTTCTTACCCAGCTTCAGCAAATAATCCTTCAGTTACCATTTTTGGTGCCTTGAATACAAAGAACTCTTTAGAAACAATTTAAGTAATCCATGTCATACAGTAGGTACACATAATATTTATTTTTGTTCTTCTAGCGAATTAATCAAATATATTCATATAACTTGATTTTATATGATTTTGATAACTAAAAGTGGGTCCACACTAGAACTATAGCACATTACATACAAAATTTTGTAAAACTATTAATTGAGAAACCGTATACATCATATTTTGTATAGAAATCAAATATCATCGGATATCTTTGTACCAAATTTGTTTACCAAAAAATTTATACAACTTCTCATATGTACTTGTTAAAACGTTGATACGTTGTAATGCAGACTCGCTACAAAAGTTTGGTTCAGCAATTTTTCACCATACTGCTGATTTGCTGCGATATTCCATTGATGTGTTGGTCTCTGTAGCTGCTGTTGGCTGCCAATGCTAGATCAGATCCGCCCTTGCTGCATCCGGAGCTACTTCCGCCGCCCACGCAGCCGCCCATCCGTGATGAACGGTCGGAAGATGCACACAAATGTAGAGTACTTACAGAACACTCATGTGTCCAACGTTAACATCCTATCTCTCTCACCCATTCACCATACAATGCACGTATTACAATTTCAAAAATTACAAAAAAGTAATTTTATTACTGGACGACATGTTTCGGCTACTTCGGGTAGCAATTGTCAAGTCAATTAGGTAAGGAAGTGTGCGTGCTTATATAGGGCAATATGAGTAGGTTTGTGTAGGTTGTGAGATATATGTTTGTAAAAGAAAGCATAATGAGTTATAAATATGGAAAACATGCATTTAAATGTAAAAAACAGTAATATTAATAGATAAGTTAATCGTGCTAACGTTAAATTTCAAGAAATGTTTTCAAAATTATAATGGATAACCTAAAAATCGTGTAATAAAATCTGCGAACGAATTGACTTCAATATAGACAGTATCAAAGATGTCCTGACAAATTTATCTAAGACTAATCAAAATACGTGTTAGTGCTAGTCCCTAATGGGAATATTTCCTAAGCAAGTTAACCGAACCGTATTTTTAGTACCAAATAACTACGGTTTGATACATGTAATACGTTTAATGTGTAGAGTTGCATACTGTCTTTCGGATTAAAGAGCAAGTGAGAGGTGAGTCTAGTTCCGAATGAGCAAGTTTCCTGTAAGTACTTGTCCGACGTACTCGGCCGAGCTGCTCACCGAGGTGGTGGGTTTATCTCGGTGTTATACACGAACAGTCATTTCAATAAAAACACCTGCACCTGCATCCAACTGCCGGATCCGAAATTGCAAACCTTGCATAAAATATTCGCAATGAGATTTATTCAACGAGCTCACCATGCGGCAACCTCATTTTCCATGAGTTTTTTGAAAAATAGAAAATCCCGTGCTGAGCATTACAGTTTTTTCCGTTTTATAGAAAAAATATTCAGCAGTTACCCGCCGTATAAATGCATCACGTTTAAATTTTGTATAATTGATGTCTAAAATGTTAAAGCTTTCTCAAACGTGAAAAATAATGAAAATAATTATAAGCAATTAAATATACATATACTATACATAAAAATCCTTAAGCGAGTCAATTCATTCAGAAAAAATATCGGCGGGAACAGGATACGAACCGCGGACCTTTGGAACCAACCATTTTTGCCCAGGTAATTATACCGCTCGGCCACCGGCCAATTTCTTCCACCTGAGAAGACTCATCTCTGAACTTCCATATAAGTTATCATCGTATGATAGATGTCGCCATAGTATATATTCAAAGTATGTATATATATTATTATTTTTTTTTATTATTCAATCAGAATGCATTTATTTACAAGCTTAATATTATTATTTCCGGCAGTCTATTTATTTTAGTAAGTACCACTCCAATGATCTATAAAAGTAGATTAGAATATTGAAATAATAAAATATTATTTTAATAAATAATTTAAAATATCCATAAAAAAATAGTTATATTTGGTTTTTGTATTATTTTTGTTTATCTATTATAAAACATGTATTTTTGTCATTGTAGGGTTGAAAGAGTTGGCGATTAAATATTAGGTACATAATTGTATAAAATATTTTTTGAAATAAATTTAATTTGGAAGGAAAAAGTGATAATAAATAAACCGTTTATAACAAATCATATTTATATACTCGTAATAAAACGTCATAACCTGTGAATTCAAGAAACATATTTTATTTAAATAGTCGAACCCGAAACAAAAAGTTAAAAATGTAATAATATGAATGTTATTATTGTCGACCCTGTATCATTTCTTTTAGTCATAGTTTTATGTATATTTTCAAGACAATTTTCATAAAAATTCGTACATAACCCACTCTCAACGTTAGTTAATAAAATATTTATTTTTTAATAAAAATAGGTCAACGAAAAGTCAGCATGATTCTTGTATATCCAAAATTAAAACATCCATTTTATCAAGGGGTCTTACTATAAACTTAAAGTATTTGTTTTATTTACAATCGTTGAAATAATTAAGCTTTATAATAAAATAATAATAAAACGAAGTAGTTATAAAAGACTACTTCGTAAATTTTGCAATTTACTTCAAAAGCTGTTGCATATTTTTTTTATATAAAATTTTCTAGCAATTTCGTTTGCGACTCATATGTCAACCGTTTGAGATTAAACACAAGTAATCCCACTAAATGAACGCTCAGGGAGAAGCCTGATTAGACGCTTTGTACTAAGAACGTATTGGAGTTAAAAAATACAAAAGTTTATTGCACTTTGCACTAACTCACACGAAAATATACAACTAAGAGTAAATGTACAAAATACACAGAAATATATTCACAATGTTCTTGTTTATTTTACTATTAGTTATATATTTTTGTAATTTTACGTATTTTTTGGAGTATTTAATTCGATTAATATGTATGCTTTTATCAAAATTATTCTGGGATCGTCGGATTTATTACTAGACTACCATTTAAATAAATTTGCTTTTCACAGAAGTCTATTGCTCCATAATTTCTTACCTGTTTTCGTTATATTATAACAGCCTATAATTATGAATGTGACTTGACTTATGTAAATCAAGAAAATGAAAATATGAGCTACTCATTGATGTTCACATTATTGTAAATTAATATAATCCTAAAGTTGTCACTTTCATCAGTTCTCTAGCACACCAACCACAATAAAAACGAAAACCTTTAAATATCTCAAAACTAAAGAAACATGTCTTACACAACTTTCATAGTTATTGATAAATACGAGTATATTGACACACATATATCAATATGTTTTAACCAAAAGTTTAGGTTGATTTTTTGACCATACTCGCTCCATATTTGGAGGATATGGACACTGCCAATTTTCATTTTACAGTTCTGTGGGCTGAGATTGTCTATTGCCTTGTCCCAGAATACCTGTATACTCAGGGGTCCACATGGTAACGTCAATGGTTCCTGGGAGCCTCCAGAGCAAGAACGAACTTGCATATACTGCAACTGTAGTACCAGATAAATATTTGGGTGTTCAATGATCGTTCACGAGTTTTGGATGATCAACCCAACGCTTCCGAGATCAGGCTCAACCTTACTCGGGGAATGTACAGAGCTTCGATTTAATTAAAACAATTTTTATAAATTAATCTGGTCGAGATTTGAACCGACAGCGTCTAAATGACAAACAAACGCTCTTAGCACTGGACTATACCGCCCAACAATCATCAATAATTATATATACGAATAAATATCTTATGTGATATTTAGTTCACATTTCCGTGTAATGTGAAAAGTGCTGATATCACTAATATAAGGTAATCATTATAAATTCAAGGTAAATTGCGTACCGGAAACTCAATACTTATTTTCATTTTATATATCAGTTCTTTTATGTTAAAATCAAGGTTTTCTTCGAATAATGCTGTTTCAAGTTTAAAAAGTTCAACTAGATTACAAAAACAAAAGCATTTCAATAAAAAGTGCCCGCAAAATTTTCCAGAAACAGTTTCATACCCGGCCTATATTTTTAATAACGGCCTTAATTTTTGTCCTTTAACTTTTTGACTACATTATAAAGTCTTCAAAGACCGAAAACTTTTTACCATATTCATTTTAAGCATTTCTTATAACCGGGATGGGAAAAAATCCAGTTGTTTTCCTTAATGGAAAAGATTGATTTCACGAAAAGATTCGCCTTAACTTTTCATTCTTACATTTTTTTGACTTTATACAACGTTATAAAATTAAATTTTTATATGAATCTTAATAAAAAAGATTTATGAACGAATATTTAACAAAAAAATAAAGCTGCACAAATCCACAAATTATAAATACCTTTATGTCGTATTTCAAATACTTTATTTTAATTTAAGATATATCATTTTACAAACAACATTAAAACACAATAAATTCTTGTTTTTTTCTGAAATGTATTTGTATTTATTATGAAGTATATAAAGACAAAGGGTTGTAGATCATTCTCATTTTATTACGGAGCAAACGTGACGGAATTCCGAAAAAAGTAATTATTGAACTAGATAAATAATTGCCTTCAGAAAGAAGGGTTGGGATTTCTCACAGCGGGCAGTGGACCAAGGAAAACAAAGGAAAATCTGCCACGTATTCCGTGCCTACTTTACTCTTATTTTGAACCAAAAATGGTCACGTTGAAAAATTTTTTTTTTTTTTTTAATCAAATATAAAGGATACATTTAAGATTTTATTGACAGTATTACATTCATTTTTTTTATATTTTTTTTTTTTTGGAAATTCGCTTTCCACTTTCCATTTACCATTGATTTTTTACGTTTTGTCGTGTGAATTGTTTTTAATCGTAAATAAATAATAACTTGAGATCGTTTCATGATAACATCTCAAATCAATTTGTATTAACCTGATTTTTACTGACTTTCAACTTAGAATACAGTTTTTTCTTACATAAATAAAAAAAAACAAAAATATTTTTTTTTTATATTAAAATTGAATACTTAGAGCTTACACGTTACTCTTACTCGACTTGTTCAATCTTTATGTAAATTAATACTGTAAATAACTACACTTTGTGTTCAAAATTGATCTTACATTAAATTATGCAAAAATTAATAATTATATGAATATTATTCGGACTATTTTTATTTTATTAAAATATTTTATGGTGATTAAATAATAATTAATAAATAATAATTGAATACTCTAGTCCCTAATAATTTATATTTCTCAAAATTTAATAAATTGATACAAACATACAATTCTACATCAAATTTCTCGTACATAGGTAAATAATTGTTTGTTAATTATCCGAGTAGTATTAACAAAAAGTTGTTTCCATTCAGTTTATAGTGTAGTCGAGACCTGGATGGGTTCACTAAATAAGTAGATTGTTAGTAACAAAATAATAATGCTTATTTATAATCTTAATAATATAAAAATATTTACATACATTCAATTTACAACAAAGCGATATCTGTTTAATACGAATGTATCAATAATATAAATACGTCAAATTTGCTCGGCTGATTTGATGAAGAAATTAGTCCCGGTGGAACGCATTGTGTATAGAATAGAGCTGAGTGCATAGTTTGTGGTTCGAATCCTTTTATTTCATACTCAATTGTTATAATTTCACGGTGATCAAAATATTTCTTTATCCATATTATCATTGATTTTATGTGAGTAAACGTGTCGCCTCCAATTCTCTTTATTTTTGTATAAGAATTTTATTTGAATGTAAAAAAAAAAAGATAAATAAAAAGTGATTTAAATAATTGTGTAAAATTAACAGATTAAAAATACAGTACAATTACTTTTAATTGTCCTAAATAAAATCTAATATTTATTTAATCTAATAATAGAAATAAGCAATTGAGGCTTGCGATGATTAGTATTTTCAAATTTAAATGCAAAGACAATGAGAGCGTTTAAATTGTTATTAAATGCTTTAATGGTTTCCCATAAAGGAGACTTTTACCATTTTTAATTAAGATCTGAAGTATAGTGATTATTACACAGAGAGCAGCTTTTGTGAGAGCCTCGGCTTGCAGGCCCTTGACCGCCCAACGAGCTCCAAGAGTGAAGAGTTCGCTAAACAGTTCATGCCAATCTTTTTGCGCACTTATTTAATTTGTTTTAAGCACAAGTTATATGATATTTGTCGTATTTAGTAGACAACATGCTCACCAATGTACCAAGTATCCTAAAGTTTGAGACCTGATTAAGCTAAATATTAATATAGCCATATACTCTTAACATCCCTATTCGTTTCTAAATTTAGTAGAACAATTTGACTTTTTTTTATTTATTTCTTACGTATACACTTACAGGAGAATACCGACTGATGATAAAAGTAATTTTGAAGTTTTATCTGTGGAATTCTATGATGCTTACCATAGAATCCCTAGAAAGCATATGGCTAAGCGCTGCATTCAGTGTTGATCCGCCAACACCATAGACTACAGCCCGAGATTCACGCATCATCCGTATTATTCAAGGAATTTACTATGAATGGGTGATCTTCACGGGACGACTTTCGTCGACCACCAATTTAAATTAATAGGCTATGCATGCCATTTTACGGGTGAGGGATCAAATTCACATCGGAGGTATTTTAGAGCTCATAAATCAATTAGAAATCCTTTTTTGTTAAGTCTCCGTCGGGTACTTAACAAAAAAGACCCACAACCTTCACCTTGCACAGCAAGCGCTATGACCATTGAGCTATACCCGCCGTCAAACTGAATTCATATACACATCATATCTATGAAACCTTATCTAAGCGTACCAACATTGTTAACATTTCCCTTTCAGGCAGTGTTCTTCCATTATCTACTTCTTTATCACACATTTTTTTCTAAACAACACATCAATTTATCTCATAAGCAATATGTTCAAAGTGAGCCACCTCTTAAGACTGAATGGTTGTGATCTTAGGAGCAACGAGTTAATCATATTCTCGTTAATGTTAGTGATTTAAAAACGTCAAAATCAGCCTTGGGTCTTTGTGACGAGCGGCAGTTTGTGACGTCCATATGCTTCACTTATAAAAGCGATGATATAAGCAACATCATATAAACCATGTTTTGTATACTATTGAGATTCGATCTTACTGCTAGTGTAGAAGTGTCGTGGAATGAGAAAGATTGTGATATGGAAGAAAAACACATAATTTTGCAGCGTTTATTTGCCTTGGGGTATGATTTTCACTTGAGTTATATTATTATCACGCTTCGGTGCGTGACACATCAGGATCGATCCCTGTGTGTGTGTCTGGTATACAGCCTCCAGCATTGGCCATTAATCTCGCAACACGCCACCTTGTTTGTGGACACCTACGAGCGATATTAAGAGAATGGAAAATAGAACAACCGCACCAATAAACAACAATGAAAAAGTGAACGCCGTATCATAAATTCACTCGTTTTGTTTACGAATATTTTACTACAGAATAACAAAACGTCGTACGAAAAAAATACTACAATATATACTAGTAGTTGCTTGTTCATTGAAAAAGTTTGAAATCCCACCGGAAACGGAAATGTTTTTTTGTGTATTTTTATTTAGGTTCAAAATTCTCGTCTTTTGTATTATTTTTAGCGCTGTAAGTTTTGGAAGAATACAAATTTACACGCTTTGAGGTGGAATTTTTTGTATTTTAAGTCAAATCGTATTTAAAATATTCATTTACTATGTTTAATAATAAAACGAAAATTCTTTAGTCAAAAAATATTAATTTAAAGCTACGCAAGCAATTTGCCAAAAAAATTGTTTGAAGCATCTTGATGTATGGCTGTGACACATGGTGCTCATCTGAAAGTGATAAAAAAGACTAGAGGCCTTTAAGATGTGGTCACACAGAAGAATTCTCGGAATTTTCTGGAGAGACCACGTCACGAACAATGAGGATCTCAGCATAATCAAGGAAGATAGGCGCCTAATAAGAACCATCTCAAAAGGCGAGACCGATGAATCGGTCACATCATGCGCCACTATGGTCTTCTTTACGACATTGTGGAAGGGATGGTTGAGGGTAGAAACTGCAGAGATCACCCTAGATGGGAGTATTTGCAGCAAGAGTTCGAGGACATGAGTTGTTGCTCTTATGCTGAGCTAAAGAGGATTGCAGAGGATCGAGAAGAATGGTGATCGAGATGCAAGATTTTGTTGTGCAAAACCAATCCACCGGATTAATACTACAAAGAAGAATAATACTAAAACATGAATTGACATAATAATAGTCACTGAAGCTAAAAAGTAAAAATCAGTTTATATGTTTCGTTTGAGCCACTCCTTATAATCACACCTACTGGGCCTCAGAAGCATCGGGTTAATCTCAAATTACTTAAAAATAAAACATAAATAAAATCAGATTAATAGTCACTTAAAAGTAATTTCGATACCAGAGCGGCGTTTTCTTTAAGCTATAGAACTTTCAATGTCAACTGTACATAGAATAGCGTTGGAGCTTTCTGACGCCCAATTGAGATGGTAAATATTATTGCAGCTTATTTGTAGCAAACACATGCTCCAGCTAGGCAACATATAATAAAAATAAGTCATATGATCATAACAAATCACTTAGTTTTTTCATTTGTTATTGTTAATACCAAATTCCAGCAACTCTGCACCTGACTCGTAAATTGGGAATATATGTGGTTCCTGAGAACGTCCAATATATAATAGTGTATATTGTATAAAAATAATTAACAATATATTTATATATTTATTTATATGATACAAGTATATTGAAAATATTCATTGTGTTATAAACTACGAGTATACGAATAATAAATATATGTTAGTAATTCTTTCTAACCAATGTTAAATTCATAAAAACAGTAAAAATAAAACACTACGTATTTTTAATTAATTTATATTCATGACAAACTTTATATATTTTTTTAAAAAAACACCATTTTATATTTTAGAAAAGAGTGATCAGAAAAGCGCTGAAAAACAAAAATTTCAGCTGAAAAATACCTTAAATATTCCTGCGGTAATTCCAAAAAAGTTATAATGAATTTGTTAGCCGTGACACGGGCAATAATATTTGGCATTTTTAATTTATGACATTCTAATTTCTGAAGTCACTCGCAGCCGGTGGAGCCTCCCGCGGAGCCAGAACTGAGCAATCTACTGAAGGATGGTTTCATGTTCAGGAAGTAATTAAAGCTTAGACGCGCGTGTCAAAGGAAATTTGGTTTGTTTATTTCGCGGATAAACGGCCGTTACAAGTAACGAAAGATAAAATTATCAGAGATGTCGATTACATGATAAAGAACGATCACAATTGAACTTGAAATGTATAATCAGGTATAAATAAAAAAAATTGTAGAATTTATTCTACATACATTTTTTTTGATGACATATTTCAGCCTGGTCAGGCAGCCATTTTCAAGTCAATTAGTTATGTTTGTTAGCTCTATGTAAAGCAAATATTGAGTGAAAAGGTGGATGTGAATTGTGTGATGGGTATATGTGGTTTTGGAAATCATTAATGTATAAGGGAATTCATTGATGTCACAAGAAAATAATATATATAATTTACAAAGGCCATTAAAAAACAATAAAAATTTACATCAAAATGCATAGAAGTAAGAATTCTAGATAATTTTAGAAAAAACGTTTTGGTGGATAATTCAAAAGTAGATGGGGAAGCTATACAATTCTTAGTAAATATATAATTAATTGATGATACTGTTGAAGGCGTTAGAAAGTCCGGTGAAATTTGAGCTGAAACAAAAATTTAAAGAGCAGTATCAACGTTTTATCGGGTACAAAAGAGGGGAAGAAGCAAATATAATTTGGACATTAATAAGATTTATAATGTAAATTTTACGAGTGTATTTTAATTGTAAGGCTTACAAAATATGTGTCATAATCGTGAAAAAGAAGGCATATTTTTTCACCATTATGATTAAAAATCCAATCTTTTGCTGAAGCATATCATTGTCAAAAAAAATGTGCCATAAAATTAGCTGTATTGGTTTTTGCCGGTTTGGCTTCCGAAGCCCCTCCTGAGAAGTTTTTCTTCAAGGAGTTTGAAACAAAGTTAGCTTTAATTAATATTATTTTACATTATTTTAGGGCTATCGGGAACTATAAACAAAATTTACTGCTGAAGGTGCGTAAGGCAGAGCTGTCATAAGATGAAGCTAGGATCAAGGCAGCTGACAAACCTTAATGGCGGCAGCAAGTAACAACCATACAATTCCCAGATATTGCTCATGAAGTTTGAATATTTCTTTTCTTTCTTATTCTAAGAGTACCTTTTCACTCTCACTACCTGCTGAAAAGTGTCCAAAATAGCAGACACAACTTTCAATGAAACAAGATATTGTTTTTAATGTTACCGCTGTAACCACTGTTCCACTCGCACCGACTAATTGTATTGCTCATAATCAAATTCTACGCGTTTCAGTGTAACGAGTTTTTAACAGTCTTTATTGTAGCAACGTGCGTGTATTTCTTTGTCTGGAGGAAAGCATTATTTCATGGATTATTTCGCAACGATGTGTTTTTATTTCGCCTCTCTCGCCGCCATAACTGTTATGTGGCAAACTAATACTCGTAATATAAAATGTTCCCCATTATTAGGCTGCCAAACCGAGCCGCACCGACTAAGCGGCTTTATACAAATAGATCCAATAAGCAAGTGGAACTAATAACCGTTATGACTACACAGCGGCTTAATAACGCCAATCATATTGTCCAAAATTTTCATTAAAAGTAGTAAACGCTAATTACTATATTATATCAATAGCGAATGTTATTACTGTTATAAATTAAAATATTTCAATGAATGTTTAATCAAAGATTACCTCGCAAACTTTTACTTCGTGAAAATAAACTCTGAAAGAACTAATTTGACGGTGGGTACAACTCAATGGTCAAAGCGTTTGCATTGCAAGCCAAAGGTCGTGGGTTCGATCCCAGACAGAGATTGAAAAAAAGGGGGATTTGTAATCGATTTCTGAGCTCTTAAATTCCCCCGGTTGGCGTGAATTTGATCTCTCACCCGTAAAATGCTAGTCATAGCCTATTAGTAGACCCGTAAAACCACTCATTCATATTAAATTCTTGTAATAATAATAAAGGATCATGCGTGAATCTCGGACTCTAGTCTATGATGTTGGCGGTTCAACACTCCACATGCAGCGCTTAGCTATATGCAGTATGGTAAGCGTGATAGAATTCCACAGATGAGAATTCAGAATTACTATCACCATCTGTCAGTATTCTTCTGTATGTGTTTACATAAATAAAATACAAAATAATATCATATTAGCGACTAAGACAATAAATTTGGTCAGTTTAATATCTCTGGATAATAATGAAATAATTATGTTTAATATTTGAGTATTTCTAAAAACATATGATTTTATAAAAATAAATTTATTTATTAATTGAAATAATTATGCAATAGTACCTATATAATTCAATGGGTTACATTATATAATACAATGGGAATTCGATAAAAGATACAGAATATTGAGTACAAGCTTACAAATATTTATACATCAAAAATAAAGTTAAAAAGTACAAAAAAATCTCCTTTTTTTTGCAAGATAATTCTAAAAATGAAACATTTTCAAAAGAAATTATTTTTTTGGCAGAATTTAATTTAATTAATGAACAGTAATTTTATAGCAAACGGTCAGTGATAAATGACTAAAAAGATAAGTAAAAAATAATCATTTGGTGGTATAAAAATATCAATCGGCATTAAAAAAAACAGGAAATAATTAATGAATCGTTATTAATTAAAGGATAGGTTAGGTTTAGGATTAATAATTAATTAATTTTATATTATTTTTTACTTATATTGAATATATTAATGCCATTTTAACTTTATAACTGACCACATTCGTAATGAAACAGTGGATACTGCCCATTTATTTAGTCTACTGCCGATTAATTTGATTTACTGTCAATTGATTTAACGTACTGCGAAAACCTTGAATTAGTTACTGAACACAGGCCGCTTATAACCAATTCCAGTATTTTACTTTTAACTCCTTGCTTGGCTTTTGCGAGAAACTATATAATCTGTGTTTTTATACATAAAAAATTGCATATATAAAGAATGTTATTTAAACACTATTCTTCAGAATCTTTTGAAAAAGGTTGAGGTGACTTCAGACGAAAACAGCTAACATTATTGTACCGATTGTAAGCAAATGATTACTACATTTAGGCAATGGATATGGAAGAAGAGAGTTCATATGAATACTATAATAGAATATTTAATTATTTACTTTGTATAGCATTTAATGTATTACTCACTTAATTTTTCATTTCTCGTATATCTTTTGTTGCTACAACGTGTATAGTATTTTTGCGCCTGAGCGTCCTATGTTTTTATGAATGTTTTCTTCGCATTGCTCGTTAGGAACATTCCTGGACAAGATTAATGCACTCCCTCACTACACGTGCTGGACTAAAGCAATCCCATAGTCAACTACGTTCTAAGAACCCACACAGCTGCTACCTCCATTTCCTCCATTTTACCTCGTTTACTTTGAAGTCTGCTGTTTTATTATTAAAAACCACCTGCACTTTGAAAAACAAATTTTAGCCATGTCATCCCTAATGCTTATATTTTTTATGATTATAATTTGTAATGAATTTATGTATCATGTACTAATAATACAAACACTTAATTGTTCTTTAACATATACATAATATTTTAAGTATATTATATGGTTGTGCTGTCATCAACCATTATTCTTTGAATTTTTCCAAGTCATCTCTTCACCAGAAGCTTCACTGAGTACATATTATGCATGATTTTTGACAAGGATATCCCAGGAGTTGGAAGGGAAGGCACTGTAGTATATGTGCATGGACGTTCGTTAGTAAGCGTCTATTAAAGCGAGATCGGACTTAAAGCCTGTCTATTCAATATTAACGGACAGCTCAACCCACTCAATGACCCGTAGTGTGGTATCTAACCGGTCACCATTTTAATATGATCCACATCCAACGTTCCTTAACTTCAGTTATGAAAATTTGTATAACATTCAGCAATCATATATTTCATCTCTCCACTAAAGATAAACTTTACGCAGTTTAAAGTAATAGGAGAAAAAAAGTCAAAAAAGGCTTACGTGATTAAATCTCAAAGGTATGCAGAGAAGGTAGCTAGAGCATAAATACTTTTATTGGCATTTATTAATCAGCTTTTTTATGTAGATCTGAAGATAAGCCCGATGCTCCCATTAATGAAATATATTTGATTACTTTTCTTGATAGAAAAGAAGCCACATTACTAAAATATTAAATTCGATATTCAATGCATAAATACATTTTGAAATAATATTAAAAGATGGTTGAAAAGATAACCTCGTATCGTCATATATTCTGATACATTATATATCAAGAAATACGACATTGAAGTGATAAAAAATAAATCTGATTACTTCCCACGTACTGAAAATCAAATATAAAAGGATACTGAAAAGAACTGACAGTTCAATCATTCATATGTATGAAATTTATATGTCTACCTGTTGACGGAAAATTTCAAATATTTTTTTTTCTCTAGTAGCAGGTTCAACTAGCCCAGTCCCTGACAGCCTGCGTCACGCGTACCACGTGAAAAGGGTTTTTTATGCACGAGTACGTCTTACAAGTTACGATTTGCTTATAAATATATATCCATACTAAGAAGAAGATCCCTACGTAAAATTGGGAGATTCGAGGTTTTGGCAGTAAGTTGAATCAATAGGCAGTAAATAAAAGTAATCGGCAGTAAACTAAATAAATTTGCAGTATCCACTGAATCAGTATGAAAGTGGTCAGTTATAAAATAAAAATGGCAATAATTAATTCAATATTGTTAAAAATTATTGTGAAATCTGGTTAATTTATTATTTTACAAAATTATTAAATATTTCTACGTTTTAAGGTATTTATTACTGACCGTTTGCTAAATAATTAAATTAAATACTACCAAAAAAAAAATTTGTCAAAACTTAATTCATGCGAGTAGTGCTCCAGTTAAAATAACAGTTAGGGATTTGGAAAAAGATCTCTTTTTTTTATTATTTATGGTGTAACTAAGTAACTGATTCAATTTATTTGACAGCTTAGATCCAGTCTACTTTACGACCAAAATTATATCTAGAAAACTTAATGAACGGTATTTTGTACACGCGACATTTAATTATGAATTTATCACCTAAGACATCTTATATTTGTGAATAGTTTTGCTATTTTTTGTTTTGTTATTTTAATTATAGATGGATCATATTTAAATACTTATTTTTTATTATTTTAAATATGCTTACAAAATTGTATAATCACAATATCAGTATGCCAATAACAATACCATACATTAATACCATTTGCATATTTATTTTACCTTTTTTCGTGTCTCTACTCTTAACAAAAACAAGGAAAACTCCACAAGATAGAAGATGTTCCTAAACCTTTTTAAAACAGAGGGAAAAGCGGATGGTATTTTCGTTTTAATGTTCGGATCAAATAAAAGGGAAGACTTGAGACTCAAGTAATGCTACATTAGAGATAATTCTGAAACGTGAAAGGTGGAGAAAATTCGTGCAAATTTCAAAGATCCAAACCATGATGATCAGATAACAAAAGATAGCAACGTTTGCTAAGTTAAGTTTTAGTAGTTATTGGATCCATTGACCCAATCTAAGAAATGTGATTATAGAAAAAGAAAAAAACCTATCTGTACTTGTCCGTATTAAGAGGTAAAATTATATGTTAGATTATATCTAAGAGTATTGATGCTAAGATCATATGATCTTTGTATTTATTTAAAAATAATAAAGGCTAATTAATATAAATTATATTTTTTATTTTGTTATTTTAATTATTTTATAATTTTAAGTGCGGGAAATATGGGTTTTAAAAATATATAGTTTTGCTTACTGGAATTATATCTTAGTTTTCAAATTAAATTCAAATTACATTTTTTTCTCCTCGAATTCACAGTCTATGAACTTTATTACTATTTATTATAAAGGTGTTGTTTTTCTCGGTTTATTTACTATCAATAAAAAGTTTGGGATAAAGTACTTACTTCGACGGAAATAACTGCCTTATATAAGCTTAAAATATAATTCCACTTCTTTTTTATACTGAATTATATGAAATTTTTATGAATTGAGATTTACGTAATATCCAAGTGATCTTTTCATTTATTTTAGTTATATGGATAAAAGCGCCCATGTAATAATCAGGTTTGCCAAAATGGAAAAGCGTGTCTTCCGTATTGATGGGTTCATAAGGATCATTTATTCGATAAAGCCTGTAATGGAATATCGCAAACCACACTAATTACATTATTCGTGAGCGGGATTACTCTGATAAAGTACATAGGACCCACCACCGGTCTTAGTCACTAAAACTTTTTAAGGACTATTCAATTCAAACAATTTCAAATAAAACAAAAAAAAACACAAATAATTCAGTTGGAGTAATGTACTGAAAATGCTTTTAATACCTTTATTATCTCAAAAGACCAAAATGTACTGTCAAAAATACTTTATATATACGAGGGTTATCCGTAAAATAAGTTTCCCAAGCCGGTACAGTCCTGAAAAGCGCACTTATGGTGTATCCCGCGATTCTGTAGTGTACTTTGATTCCTCCACTCCAAATCCCTTCCCTATTAAGCTGCCTGCGGAGCTCAGTCTTGGATTTGCAGCTGTACGTGATAAGATCTCCCCCTCGCTTCGCCCGTCGGGTATGAGCTGCGCTCGATGATCCATTTCCTGCCTATTACTACATTATATTAAACATAGATTGTGAATATGACTCAAATTAAGCTATAAATACGAATTTTTAACAAATGAAAACCAATGGAAGCAACAAGAAGCATTTTATGTGAACATGGCTTCTAAAAATGTTGTTGTTTCCAAGATAAGCGAGTTCTAGCAAACGTACAGACGTTTTAATATTTACACTATTTGAATGCGAAACATTATTTTGCCTGTTTTATTTATAAGAATACTGTTAATGTTAATGCATGAACCACGAATACTTATTTTCGATAATAATTCAACTCTAAAGACACCTACCGAGTCCATTTGTGTCACAATCTCATATCACATAACAATTATACTTATAGTCAAATTTGATAATCAACCCAACATTATTCAAACATGCTCGGTATGAATAACACTAGTAGTTTTTGAGACTAACTAGTAATATACTCAAGAATTAAAGATATTATTCACAAATACAAAAATTACTTCAGTGATTTTAAGTACTTGAAAGTAGTTTCGAATGCACTTTACTTGTCTGTAACAACTGTTGTTTTATGCTTTTCTATGCAATAATCCAGGTATATGACACAGTGATGCAAGTGCACACTGTGTTCAAGTCTTCCTTAATATGAGCAGATGGTTACAGTGAGACGTTCCATCTCAACCCTTTCAGGCGTCGCTTCAGGAACCTGTTACCATTAATAAGATGCCAGAATCATAATTTAATATCTCACGTTTATCGAAAATTCTAAAAGCTCTGTCATCTCATGCTTTGCCTATCAAGTGCCCGATGAGCTTTATGCCACGTCAGAGCAATTACATTTCTGTAATGATGCCTTAATGTGAAAACAGATTCGTGCACTAATGAAAATTGTACGAGTATACGAAGCACTTTCATATTATTACTTCATTTAGCTTTTTATCGACGATTATTAATTAAAATAAATAATTTCTTAGTTTACGTAAAACATGTAACAATTTATAGGAAAAACAAATTATTTCATATTATTAATAATTCAATATACATATACTATACATAAAATTCTTTTTTCATAGTTGGTTTCCAAGGTCCGTGGTTCGCATCCCGCTTCTGCCGTTATTTTTGTGTTTGGATTGACGCGTTGAAAAAAGAATTTTATGTATAGTATATATATATCTAATTATTAATAATATTGTAATATAGTAAATGATCTATAAAAGTAGATTAGAATATTGAAATAATAAAATAATATTCTAATAAAAATTAAAAAATCCATAAAATTATTTCATGTTGTATTAACACATAAAATAGTGATGATGATGCCTCTGATATTTGAACTAGAATTGATAAATGGTAGAATCGGGTGTCAGTAAATGTCTTAATTGACTTACAACTCTCACATTTATTTTTACTTTATAAGAACAGCTATAAAATATTTTCGAAATTCACACAAAACTGATTGTATAAACCAGAATTAATTATGAAAATATATACAATTGTGATATAATTAATAAGCAACATGTACTCGACTTATATTAACCAATTAATTCTAGAAAAATAAATAGCAGATGTGAGGATTTGAATCGCAGACAGTATGTGGTGCTACTTGTGTCTATTTTATTGCATTTGATATTATATTTAAGCACTGAGCTAATTACTCCACTTCATCCGGTTGAAAAATTAATATAAATTATATTAATAATATTTGTTACGAGCTTTATAGAAAACACTTTATTTAAACTATTTCCATATTAATTTACAAGTTTTAAAATATATATATATTTACAAATAATATTCTACAAAACTATAAACTGTGTGATAAAAACGGTTTTCTGGTGGAAGTTTAACTCGGATGCTATAACAAATATTTTATTTGTTTGAAAATAAACATTAATTTTTCTTTACTTTTTAATAATCTTTTATTATCCAATTCATAATATAGAAATCAAATCAATAACAAATGTCAATGTTCACCAGACCTTTAAATTATTTAGAAAAATATATGTTGTACAAAAATATTTTACGAAAATCCATTTTTTGCTCTCTTTGTTTCCTTTGTATTTGGCAATACAATCAGTAGAATTATTGCTTTTAACAATAACAATTTATATATTTATATAGGACCAACATAAAATATGTTTTTCTTCGTTTTTTTGTTGCTTAAAGCAAATCATCTTATTACAGTAAAGTGTATGAACTTTCTAAACAAGGACAAGTGTTGTTTATGTTTTGGTACGCTTCAATCAACATGGGATTGTTTTTATTGGTCCGCCCTGAAACGTCCTGTCGTTTGATTCCCGACGGCTGGCCATCTTATATATTGGCTGGGCTAACGATGGACCTACTAGTACCTTATGGGATACGACCAGTTTAGCCATTTATTAGTCTCCGGAGATAACCTTTTCTTCCCATTTTACAGACATTCTCCCTTTTCTCTTTTTGCAAGGTGTCATTGCGCTCACTCTACGCCTCTATAAAACTAAATTCTAAAACAGATAGCTGCAAAGAAACCAATTTTCTCTTTATCAGGACATGGAAGCTAACATTTGTTGAACACATTTTTTTCGAATAAGTCTTTGATAAAGTAAAAACAATTAAACATTAAAATGTAAATTACAAAAAAAAACATAGATTTTTACATTAATCAATCATTCATTCATTGTTTTGTTTACGATGTTTTTATTGATATAATTGGTCCTCCATGAACTCTATGACGCTTAACTGGGACGGCTGAATGCTTTATATAGAAATTAAAAGTAGTGGTTGTATGCTAAAAGGTATTAAGGAAATTATTAGAGTTTTTTTTCTCGAAGGTTTTACCTGGGAGGAAACAAGTATGCTGCGAGGGCTCTCCAAATCCGTGTTGTGCTATTAAATAAGAAGCTGCTGAATAAGCTGTTCGTTCTTTGTCGATATAAATTCAACCGTAAAGAGATGATCATAATGGGTTCCGTGAGTCTGACAATGATTAATAGGTCCAGAAGAGATAAATTAAGAAGGTCTGTAACAACACTATCTATGATAGCAACGATAATAAGTGGATCTTTTTAATGTGTTTCTTCCATGGATTATTGATTAATTTATTTTTTTTAAGCATGAAAAATGAAGTATATACTTTCTTTGTTACTAAAACTTTATTGGCAATTTTAAGATTGATGTTAAGGTTATCTATTCTAAAATGTTTAAAAAACATAGTAAAAAAAGGAAACTATTTATTGGCAGTATTTGATTCAAGTAATGGGCATTTATTATTTAGCAAACAATCTTTAATAAATACCTAAAAAAGTAAGTAAAAAACAATCATTCGGCAGCAGAAAAATATCAATCGGTAGTAAAAAACTAATAAATTGGCAGGAAATACTTAATAAATGATAATTAATAATAGGTTATTCATACTGACTCACTGGATATAGCCAATTTATTAAGTCTAATGCCAATATTTTTTTTACTACAAATAAATTTAATTTACTGCCGAAACTTTCAATTAGTTACTAAACAAATAAATACAGGCCGTAAAAAAAGAGTTATCACCACGTTTAATTCAAACATGCCCAGGTGCACTATTTCGAAATTTAAATAAAAATAAAATATTTGAATGCCTCTGAGAATATGCATATTACAGTGTTGTATTTTTGTAGTGTATAAAACTAATAGTAATACCGTGGAACTATCGTCTAAGAGATATAAATCTCGGCATACTTTCTAGAAAATGAAAGCGGGAGCCCAGACGTGTGCAGTGAACCAAAATCACTCTAAAAATGACACAACATTCCTTTATAAATAATGACTTTCAGACTACACATGAATTATGAGTATGTTGAACTATTTTAACTTCAACTATAACTTGAGAAGTACTGTTATTAATTTTATAAAGTTATGAAATCAGTTTTATTAATATGTTATTTTCCTTTTACATTTTTATTAAATAACAAATTGGATATATGCTGGTACAGCGCACATATTACCTTAACTACAAATTTTGGCACCTCACCAAAAGCCAATAAAACCATTGTCTACCTAGGATATTTATAATACCTGTACAATGATTTTACTTTCTGATGAATAATGGACACCGGAGCAATAAGACAACTTTCCATCTTACAGTCATTAAAAGGTTTAAAGTACAACTGCCTGATACATATTCTCGAGATACTTCAGAAGAGTTTAAACTACAGATTTCAAGTTATTTCCGTCTTCAATTACCACCATTTGCGAACCAGAGTGTTTATAATGTATTTAAGTAACGAAAATAAAAATGTTAACTTTGTTTACCAAAAAATATTATATCATAGGATACGGCAAAGTACATGACGGCTTTGAGAGCTTTGTGGCAGCAGTTTGTGATGACCATATATTCTATATGAAGCACATACAGGGGAATACTGAAAAATGGTGGTGGAGAAATCGCATTTGTGAATTCTACGGCGCATACCATTTTACGGGCTAAGCGTCTTCGTGGAATTTCCGCCCATTTTTAACGGGAGTTGTTAGTTATCACGTCAAGTCGTCCCGTGATCAGCAATTTTATATAACTAATAATCATTTCATTTAATGAGCTATAAATTGCATTTTACGGCTGTATAATCAAATTTACACCAACCTGTATTTAAAGACTTGGTCAATTGATTAAAAAACATTTTAAATTTCATTGTAAATCGAACGCACAACTTTTAGTATGTTAATCAAACGCTTTTCTACTAAGCCATGCCTTCCGGAAAATTTGGAATAAAGATGATGATATTTGTAAAATGTATTGTAAAACGAGTCGTTTTTATGTTCAATTTCTCTGTAAATTTGATTTGAAAAACGATAAATAAATGGATACTTCACACACTTTGTAGCTCGATAAGCCAAATATAAATCACGCAAAAGTATCGTAACGCCATTTCGAATTCACCAAGTTCATTTTCATTTTACGCAAATGCGCGTGGAGGCCTTCGCAACAAACAATAATAATCGGAGCAGATTTCACAGCTGTACGCAAATTCTACCTGTGTTCCCTCTGACCAAATCCTTGTTAATCCTCTGGCTGGTGCGAGGAGCGTGGGCGAGAGGCGAGGAACCAAAAGCGGGACTATTCCCCCTAACCTAACCTATTCCCTCACAGTGCCCTCCCACAACCCCAACCCCAAGCTTTCATCTGGAAAATTTGTACCGGAGCTTTCCGTTCGAGGGCCAGTTTAGCAAAATTGCTTATCACTTGTAACGCGGTTCTTTGTTTTGTGCCGAATGAACGTGCAAAACTAATTATTTGGTTTGCGTAGCCGCCATTAAAGTTGCTATTGTATTATTCTATCTATAAATGTGGCAGCAAACTTTTATTATGTTACATGCTTGCGTTTCGAGCTGCGATATCAAAATAATTCCGCGCTTCTGTGTATTAAAATCTCAAGTTAACTAAACTCGTTTATTTGATATTTTAAGCATTACGTTGAAACTTTATAAAATTTGCTATGTTTTCGTTAAATTACTATTGAAGAACGAAATTTTTGTACTTATTCGAATTGTATCCAGTCGATGTAAGTTTAAGGTGTGTTTTATTAACATTTCATTGAATCAATTCTTACCGATAAAATTGTAAAAGGCATTTATCTATCGCGCTTTTGTTGACTTACGTTTCATTTATTTGTCGTCATTCCATATTTTTTTTCGCGTAGTTAACATCTATTCATGTATTTACATAGCCTGCCTATTTTATTTTTCACCATGAAACATGTGCTACGTCACTTTTTTAAAATAATAATTATTTGGCCAATTTTTTTTCAAATAATCAACGCCTTATTATTCACGTTATTCCATTAAAACAACATAACTTCAAATTATTTCACATTGATCATTTCAAAATCAAATCACTTACAAATCAAATATAGATATTTTAAAATATTTTTTTAGCTAGTTACAACGTCAGCATTATACACACCCTTATAAAAAATATTTATTTCAGACTTACTCAACATATTACACTGGATCAACATGTATTAATTTCTCATCTTGATGAAGCTGCGTAATTGGTCGAGTGGCATTCACGATGGGTAAAGAAAAGCACATGGTGTAATACAATGTTTGTGGTTTAAATACCCGCATCCGCCGTTTATTTTTCTCCGATTTATTAATGAGAGAAGATTTATAATTTGGTGTTCGCTGGGAATTTGTATGCTATGTGAATTGGTATACATAATTTGTATCGGTTTTGTGACATTTATCTGTGTTTGTTATTAATGATTTAGCCTAAAACAACAATTACCACAAGTTGTACATACGCGGAAGTGATGTTTAATTCATCGGCACTCGAATGGAATCAAACAGTGGGTTACAACGGTATTGAATTAAATTGTTTATAAAGTCGACTCCAGGGTCAGCGCAATGCGCGCCGAATACTTGACACAATGAAAACTTGCCGAACAATGTTTGTGTTTTCCGCAACCAGTTTAAAATTCATAAGTAACACATCGGCACTTGGAGTTGTTAGCGAGCTTTAGCAACCCCGACTAAACCCGAGTAACTTACCACAGTGTCACGAAGGTTTCCTAAATAATGTTATTATTTCCCCATTGTTTGGAAATAACTACACTTTACAACAAATAAACAAAACAATCATTTCGAATTGTACCTTTCGTTTGCTTATCAAATTTATGCCGATAGCTTTGTTCCACCTATTATGCATATTATTTACTTGTTTGTATCTAGGTCAAAAATAGCTCTCCAATATAGGAATTATTAAATGATTATAATGACTGACTTACATAATAAATAGGTAAAATCACTAAATTATTTGGCGTTTATTTATAAGTTTTTTGTTTAATAAGTCATAACATTAAGGTTATCAACTGAAAATACTTGGTGAAACTGCATAATTATAATTTTAAAATTATAATTCATAGTTAATTAAAAAATCTAATAGATCATTTGTAGCTTACAACTGTGGTTTATTTTCATAGATTAGGGCATTTTTTTCTAAATTACTAAAACACGGTTACTTTTTTATGTGAAATAATTATCTCACTTTTATGATACATTTTGCATTCATATCATTAATTGTTTTATACTAAATAATTATTTTATAAATTATATTGCCATCGGTATTTAAGCGTGAATTTATTAATTAACAATTAAATCACGTAGTAGAATATTTAATTAGTATTTATTATACCCGTTATACACGCGTATCATTCTTTATTATCAACAATATAATTTATACTCGTAAATCGTTGTTTAAGTTTTATATTCGAGTAAATGAGATTTCTCTTGTATTTTTGCCGACTCGTAAACCTAGTACTTGAAAACTACGTACAAATCAGATACAAATGAATATAGGAGAAAACAACATTTTGTCTGACTTCTGACATTTCTCATTTGTACGGTCAATAAAAATTATAAGTTCAGATTTTTCATAATAATTGTTTATATTTTACACAATTCTAATTATTTTTGAGTTGCAAAGCAGACATGGGTAAAATTGCCTTACATTTTATTATGTAATATCGTTTATTTTTTATATTATGCTTCATTGTCTTCAAACAATATATTTGTATAATATTGTTACAAAATGTATCCAACAAGTGAATGTGGCTAAGAGCCAAGTTCATACAGAGCATCTCAGGCAAATGACAAAGTATAAAAGAAATAGATTTTTCGATAAAAATTGTTAAAATACGATGCGACAATAAATGAAAAGAAAATTAAATACTTTCAGATAGTTACATTGTTTTGGTTAATAAAAAAATATATATCAGAAGAAAAGACTTTGTATTCCTTTGTAGTGAATCTTCTATGCATTTTTGAAATATGTTTCGTATTATGAAAAAAAATCTGTTTGCATCTCGTCGTATTCAATGGAAGTAAATGACGTTTTTTTCAGTGACATCCACAGACGTAAGCCTGAATTACACATTTTCAGGCCCTGTGTTTTTTATGGCAAAAAAAAAACAATGTTAATGAAATAAATAATGAAATAAAATTATCTTTTACTATCAACATTGGTTTTTGCCAATTATTTACTTTTTATCACGATTTACATTTTATTTATCAAGGTAATTAAGTAAGGTTTGGTCGCATCTATCTGTGGATCGTATACTTTGGTATTCGATTAATGCAATGAATACAATAATCATTAGTCTCCTTTATACGTGACGTAGACTATGAAAACGAATAAGATACGATAGAACACTGGGTTTATGTGCCCTTGCTGCAAACATTTCTTTAGACGCCAGCTACATGTAAATACCATAGCATGATCAGGAATATTAACTTAAGAAGAAACACAAAGATTAGTGACATAGAACAGAAAAAGTTATAGAGTGACGACCAAAAACCAAACGTACAAACAAAACGTAGACCATAACCTGTAATATCAGAAGTCGATATTTCCTATAACTCCCCGCAGAATGATTTTGTCACATCAAGTCGTAAAAGTATGTTTAAAATCGTACAAAGCCTTCAACGAACAATTTCCAAAACCACAAGACTTTTCAAACACATAACTTAAGCATAGCTTTTCGAGCGGTTCGTGCTTCTATTTAAATAAATAAAATGCCTTTTAATTAACATAATTTTAACTACCAATGCACACACACACATATCATAGAAATTTATTATTGAAATAATTTATGATTTGATGAAAAATGTATTAAAGTAAACGGGTACATAAAATACAAAATTATTTCACCATTTATATGAACTACCTTTCAAGCACTATTATTCTCGTACGCTTAAAGTTTCTGTAAATTTTATCTTTTACTGCAAATTAAATAACATTCTATGAGCAATATTAAAAAACTTTTTCAAATTACGTGACGCTTTTAAATGGAATAAAAGAGGCATTTATCACTTGAATGGGCTTGTTTCTTGTATGGAGAACATTTAACTGCTAGTTTTTCTCTCCTTCTTCTTGCAAAGCATCACTAATTGCGGATTACTTCCAAAGGCGAGGGCAAGACATGAATGCAACTTAATTTTTGTATGCAAGTGTAGAATTTGTTACTCAACTTTGAAAGAACGCTCTGAAGTTTGCAGCCAGTGCGAGACGTGGAACAAAATTTGCTGAGCTTATCCTAGAAGGTAATTGAAACTTTTGTTACAAGCAACGATATTCAAAGTTAAATTTGATACACAAAGCTTGAAAGTATAATATTTCATTTTTAATTACAATTTATTGACTAATTAATTAATAATTATTTTTGATATATCCTTGGATATAAATTAAGATTATTTAAGCAACATCTACTGTCTTGTTTATAGGTGGGCATTCGGGTGCAGAGATGTTTGGGTAAGAGACATGAAGAGAGGCAATAAACAATACAATGATTCTGCAATTTGTAGTAACTATGTGTTTGAAATATGAATAAAATGGAGAATGTTAGAAGCCTGTCTGTATTTAATAAAAAAAAACCTTAAGCCGAAATAAAAGCTTTAAAAATATCACGTGAACCGGGTTAAAATATTTTCAAAATAAAAGTATTGACGTAACTTTAAATAAAAATGAATCCATTCATTCAAAAATATCATTAATGATACACAGATATATCTATCTTAATTTTCCATATACTCGTTCATACACGGTTTCATTATTATCACTCTTATTTAAAACCAGCATGAAATAAATGTGGTCCTAAGTGGAGGTCCAGACCAAAGTACATATTCAAATTTTAAGGTTTCCTATTCCTCTGAGGAATGCCCCTTGAGCCTTGACCGTAAGGGCAGCTTCCACCTGTTACAATGTTTGGAATAATTTACCATATCCTTGTAACTTATGTCCGCCCAACTAACATCAAATGTACATAGACAATTTTACAAAGCAGGAATGTTCACTTGATTATAAAAGATGGTCAAGAAAGTTGTTATACAAACTTTCTAATAATTAATATAAATAAATAATAATAAAAACACAACAATTTTGTCGATCAAATAGTCAACACTTATTTTTTGTTGACGGGTAACTTTTGATTGAATCTAGCAAAGAATGTTAAATAAAAACTTATAAATACCTTTAATTTTTATCACTAACTGACAAATCTATACTTCATCTTTTTATTAAATTTCACCAAGAGACAAAGTGAGGTAAAGCGATCGACTATATTGTAAGAGGATATAAATTCGATCCATAGCGAAATTACAATTCAATATTCAATGTACAAGCCTAAAATTTGTCAATATTATTTTTAAGAACTTCAGAAGATCTTAAAGTGACCCCTCTGAAGTAAAAGGTCTTTCATGGTACATTTATCTGGATTCGTGGTATACAAATATAATTAAATGAACACGATTAAAGTAAATGATGTGCAAATGCCGTTCTAGATATTGAAGTATCAAAATTTTACATAACAACCTCAAGGAAAATTTCCGAAATAATAATCAAATACAGCCTTGCAACTCAAATATTGTTAATTATGCAGGGTCCTATTGATGAAAAAAAGTGGGATTAAAAAATGGCATAAATTATTTACGTTTCTTTTTTAATTACGGGCGGTAAAAAATATCGCTTATTTGTAAAATTAAATGAAAGGTTTTGTTCGGGGGAAACGGAAGCGGCCGGCTACTTAGTTACCTGTCAGGTCCTGTCTGTGGAACACAACCGCCGGATTAATTCCGTGTTTATTTAAATATTTATAAGCAGCTTGATGCTGAGCACTTTGCTCGCGATACCGCAACTTTGTAAGCGATAATTATTATCATATAGCTCGGTGCCGGGCAGTCACATTTTTATCTGCCCATACGTAAGGCAAATATTTTCGTTCAATCAAACGTAGTACTTAAAAAAAACGAATAAACTGAATAAAAAATAAGCGAAATTTATAGAACCTTATTTTTATTTTACTTATTGTATATCTAAAATCAAACCTTCAGTTTGAGGAGTAACTGGTAGACGTACGGTGGTTTAATATATTATTCCATAATAAATGTTGGCGTAGAATAATATGCTTAAATTTAAATTCTTAGGAATGATGAGGTAAGAGAGAGGGCATGGCAACCTTCCATTGTACAGTTGATTAAAATAATAATATGAACCAATATATGACATGTTCTTCGGATGTAATACGATAGCATAAACTACAGCTAAGTTATCTTGTGAGTTTTTAGGAAAGAAAATATGTTGGGAACTATACAATATATATACATATACTCGTACAAGGCTGATCTCCGGGTTGCAGAGCTGACGTAAATATCACATTTTCGCCAATTTCAGATATATATGGTCCAATTTTACCAAAAAAAAATAGAATGAACTTTAAGTATTTACCTACATAATATTTTTTTTATTGTATCGCATATTTGCCTCAAGAAACTTATACGTTGCACCTTCTCTCAGTAATTTCAAGTATTTTACATTTATATTAGCTTGGATTATAGTAAATACAATTTATTTAGTTAAATATTCAGAGATAATGCTTAATTTTCTTATGTGCAGGACGCATATACGATTTCGCATAGCTAGGAATGGATTTCTACCGGCGCAATGTTTTTTGCTGACAGTAAACGGATCACCGAGCGCAGCTCACATCTGGCGGACAAAGCGAGGGGGAGATCCATCACGTACGGCTGCCAAGCCAATACTGAGTTCTGTAGGCAGCTCGCTAGGGAGGAGATTTGGAGTGGGGGAACCAAGCTACACTACAGAATCGCGGGATCCTCCATAACAGCGCTTTTCAGGACTGTAGCGCAATGGAAACTTTTTATTACGGATAACCTCGTATATACTTAAGAAATATGAAATTTAATACACACGATTGTGTATATTTCAACATAACCAATAGTAAATAAATACAATAAACATGCTTTTATTATAAAATCTCTCAAACTCTTACACAAACACCACACATCTTTTTTTAATGCATTGACAAGCTACTCTAGTTGAGCATTATACTACATCCAGTTTTGACTGGTTTTCTTTAACGCGTTTGCGTAAAAAATAAACTCTAGTGCTGATAATTTACCATTTTGGATTAACGAAAAAAATGTTCCTTAAAAAAATACGTGTGATGATTCAAGATCGCAATAATATTTAACGTTGTGGCTTATACTGCGGACAAATCTACCCCATATCACAGGTCACCGCATGCGTATGACACTTTACGTTACACAATATACCGGAGATACCTCTTACTACCTACATACTGACACAACGTGATACAACTTTGGATTTTTTAAAGTGAAACGTATCCGTACTTGAATATACGCTGAATACATACATACCTATTACGAACATGAAAAATAAACTTCTCTCAATATACAGTACAACTATGTGGAATATATATTATGGTACTTATATTATAAAACATAATGATTGACTTTGATTTTCTTGGAAAAAAATGTAATAGATTTTGTTATAAAAATGTAATACATTATCAGTATGGTGGTTATTTTCTAAGTTGAAAGCAGTTTTCATGAAAAAATATTGTTGGTACAAAAATTCATTGTGAATAAATTCATTGATATAATATTGCGAAAATTCCCGCATATATTTAAAAACAAGTGTCATATTTTATGAATACATTAATTATAATGGAAATAATCAGTGGTCACCGTCATAATTAACAGATTAAGGCACAATAAAAAAGTTTAATGTTTAATGAAAACTAATCATATATGCAAAATGTCTTATAAGATATTTGTTTTAGATATATGTATCATTTATTGAAATCGTTATTATTTTATAAAGAAACAAATAATGATAATATAATTTTGTTTTATGAATTTATAAAAGACCGTTATTAGACTTATAAACAAAGCTCCGCAAGTAGGTGCCACGATGGTCTTCTTCACGACATTATGGTAGGGATGGTTGAGGGTAGAAACTTCGACGGGAGTATTTGAAGCAAGTGTTCGAAGACATGAGTTGTAGCTCTTGTGCTGAGCTAAAGAAGATTGCATAGGATCTAGAAGAGTGGAGATCGAGATGCAAGATTGTTTTGCTGCAAACCAATCCACTGGATTGATACTACGAAGAAGAAAAGATAGTTCATCATGGTTTAATCTTCTGTAAAACTGTCATCAAATTAAAAGATGGAGGATCATGCTTTACATAATATTTTAAGCATAACTTTGAAAAAAAAGCTGATACATTATATAACAAACTCTTTTCCATCTAAATGTTATCTTTATACGATGATAATTTTTTTACGTCTATATGCTCCAAACTAGAAGATAAATTATAAACCTTTTTATTTTGTTTGTAATTTTATGTTGATGAAATGTAATTTTTATCGCCTTTCATATTAAAATTGTACTCGAAATTGCAGTGCTTTTTACCGTTGAGCTTTTTATGCTTACCGTAAAAGCATTTACATTGAGTTTTTGGCGAGATACCTTCAAAGTTTCAGCTTTAATTACGTTTTTTATTTATACATTGAACATTTTACACAAAATGCTAAAAACAGAATGTTTAGTATGCATTTAATATTAAAAACTAACTTATTATCAACTGAAGATTGCAATCCAACTTAAAACAATATTTCATGGCTTGAAAAAACTTTTGGGTAGCTGCTTATAGGCGTTAAACTATAATGAACCATCTGACACATTACAAATGAGAAGTAAATAACTTCTTAGATTTTCACGTACAGATTAGGTATTATGGCTTTTGGGTTTAACCGTGAGTGGCGAATTATTTGTTACTAATCTTTCTGGCACTACTTAATTCAATTTCGTTCAGTAATAAATACCTAAAGAGAAAAGTAAAAAATAATCATATGGTTCTAGAAAAATATCGATCGGCAGTTGAAAAATAATAAATCAGCAGAAAATAATTAATGAATGGCATATAATAATAGTTTTGGTAAGGTGAGGTTAGGTAACGTTTCCATTTTATGGGTTATTTATTCATTTTACATCAATTTTTACAAATTTGGAAAACATTACTGATAATTTATTTAGACTACAGCCGATCAATATTATTTACTGCTAACTGATTTTACTTTCTAGCTAAGCCTTGAATTAGTCACTGAATAAATAAAAGCAGGCCTTAAATTATTAAGTGTAAATGCTTATATTAATGTTATTTACAGTGTTATATTTAATCATAGTATAAATAAAACTGTTCATCAATTCAGTGAATCGATTTCTCTTGCGAAATAAGCGCTGTTAAATGAACTTTAGTTCATTTTACAGAAATTTATTCCTCCGTCGAGCTTACTTGGATTTATTTGAAATCTGATTTGTTATCGGAGATTTTAATCTGTTTCGTAATAGTCGGCCACCGACACATGCTACCCAGAGCGACTAAATCTCAAATATCCAACTTCCCCGTACTTGAGTTTCGTATTTTACTCTCACCAGAGAAACATCGCATCTGAAACCGTATAGTGCTGAGAAATATAAATACCGCAGTTACACAATATCGCAATTTTATTTGATGACGCCATTGTAAACGTTATAGCATTGGCCAACTGTTTTAATACTCGTATTTAAAATACGTCTAAAAATATATTCTTATACAAGTATAACATTATTCAACAAGGAAACTTCCACCCAGATTTTTTCATGACAAATAGGTCTTCCATAAAATATAATATTATACTGACATGAAGTATTTATCTTTTTATTTGTTCTATAAGCATACACAGAAAAGCAATAGTGTATTACGAGTATTTTGATATCTAGTGGACTTTATGGGTCTCAACCGATTCCACTGGACTGTGTTGGAATGATGCATAGTTGTTATGTACAAATAAGAATCGTTTATATTGCAAGTATCACTTTATTTACCACTTGAGTACATTCATATGACTGTATTATTGATTAAATATATATGCATGAAAAACCTTTTAAAGCTTAACGGTGGTGTTGGCAGAAATAAAATTTTAGGATAAATGTGACTATTCCACGCGATTTCAAATAGTAAATGCCTAAATAGGGTGCAGGCAAAATTTATTGGTCAGTAGCAACGGCATAAACTGATTGAACATCTATATTGCATTGTATCGAATATAAATAAAACATTATTCATAGATTATTCGTCAATTTTTATATATATATGTATACTCAACGCAACAAAAATTATCGATCGAAAAAATATGTTCCATTGATTGAAAATTAGGCATTATTGTGCCTCTTTCTTTCAAACTAATTGATAAAACAGATAATTTGATCCAATGATTAAAAGATAACTTCTTCTTTTTAACGAATTCGATCTTACTATAAGGTCAGTGTGTTATTGTTAAAAAAACTTTATACCCTAAGATCAATTCGAAGGACTCGACATTCTCTGATATCTCATTTTGAATATAAAAATAATTAACATATATCAAATCATAGACGCATACTTTAAAATGTAATTGGCTTAAATTTGCACACTTTATTATTTTAAATGTAAAATAACCAAATGTTGGAAAAAAACGTGAATTCCAAGAATTCGAAGTTATTACAATCTAATCGTATTACTGCTTACTGACAGTTTATGGTAGTTGCATTTTTACAATTTTCAATAAGTTGTATCCAAAAATTTTCATTAAAAAAAACTCTCTTGAATATTTTACATCGTGTGTCTTATATAATTCAATCAAAACCAATCATAATAAAAATGTGTTCAAAAGCCCAAAAGGATGCAGAATAAGCACAAAATAATAAATAATAATACGTTTCATCTTGAAAAATAAAATGATACATAAATGCCTGAAAATCATGACACGCCAATAAACCCAAGAATTTATTTCAAATAAGTAAATTGTTTTTCCCAAACTTCCATCGGTTGAAGCTTTTGTAATCTGTAAGGCAGTCACATCCGTCGAGGGAAGGCTCACGTCCGGTGTTTACATTCAAATCTAGCTCACAAATATTCCGACTTAAAGCAAAGGATTGTGCGTTAATACGAGCTCTTTTTGTATAAAATCAAATAATTTTCACTCGTTTTTATTAAAAAGTATTTCAAAATCTATTTACGCTGATCTCTGTATTACCAATCTTAGATTTGTTATATCTAATTTGTCAGTATTCTTACTCCATAAATGATTATTTATCTTTTATTATTTATATCTTGCACAATAGGGGTTAAATGAAAAAATACATGTTTAAAACCTACTCATTCGATGATTAATAATTTTCTAAATACATAGATGAAGTCATATATATTTACACAATATTTAAGCAAAAATGTAGTGATGTCGTGTCTGGACTTACACAATACATCGACACTACTAAAACTTCTTAATATCCTTTAAGGATCCATACATATTATGTACGTACAAATTACAGAATTAATTATTGAAGACTTTATGGTCTTTATATTCTTTCGTGAGTATCAGACTAATCACCTGAACTGTTAAGTTAATGATTATTCTACGTAAAAGTGTTTTTAAGTTTACTGTAGCTTATAGAATGTAGGTATTATTAATATTTATAAATTATTCGTTGGATTAATGATAAGTTAAACATTTGAGTAAATAGTTATTCTGTTAATCGCTAATTTGGCAACATCTTGTAATTAAACAATTGTCGTATAAATGAGTCTTGTAGGAACAATTTTTGAGTAACCAAAATTTATGTAAATGCGAGTGTAATTAAAATCCTTTTTAATGTAAACACATGCACGATAATACCGACAAAAGTTGATGAAAAAATCTCATCTGTGGATTCTATGAAATGTGCCATTTTTAAGTATGGCTAAGCATTGCATGTGATGTTTTGATCCGCCAACGTCATTTACGACTACAGCCCAGCATACATGCACCATCGTACAACCCAATCAATGGGTGGTGATCACGAGATGACTATCATCTACCACCAATTTTGGTTTATTTACTATGATCGACATTTTACAGATAATGAATCAAATTGACACCAACCACATTTTTTGGGAGGACTTTTCTGAGCTGCTGCTTAGTTTAAAAAGATAAACAACTTCGACGATATCGTAGGAATAACCCGCGCGATTAACAAGGCCGCCATGGAATAGACTCCAATGTTTTTTTGTCTCTTCTCTTGGTCCAAACCTTTGCTTAATTTACTTGATGCTTTTTTATTATTTTTATATTTAAAAATGGATCACGTTTGGTGATTACTCTCCAGTCCTGTTATTGGAGACCCAGTTTGGGACCTGTTACTGGAAGCACGAAAAAAGCTACTTGTTTGAGAGTGGATAAATGCCTTCCCGTGATTTTGGATGCATCAGTTAGATGTCAAATAAACCTCAGTCTAAAGGTTGCGAAATTAGTATGCTACTGCGTGTCTCGAATTGCCTTCTTTGGTAACCCTTTGAAATGCGTGAAATACGTAAAACTGAATGAGGAAATGGTAAGGGTGAGAAATGGATGCTGCAGAATCGTAGATGTCAGTTAGGAGTCATTACTTGCGTCATGCAAAAACAAAATGGATCATAAATAATGAAAAGTTGAAACAAACAGAGTTTAATGTATATTCGTGTTAGATTTGAATGCTGGCTTACCTCGCCGGTGAGTCTAATGAACCGATATAAAGAATGGACCGGTAATTATGCCCCCGTCCATTGTCGGCGCGAAGGTTCTGTTTGAGGTTCCCCTGCCTTCCGGTCTGAGCGGCCGAGGATCTGCGGCTGACAGGCGACAGCTCGACACGGCTTCTGTGACATTTCAGCGAATTTTCTAGCCCATATCATAAACATTCGGGGGACGTAAGGAAATTTCGTTGCTTGTAAGAGATGTTGAATAATCGCCTGTAACACGGAAAGATAAAAATGTGAGCCGATATTACAATTGTAATATTATTAGAGACCCGTATTTAAGCATCTATTTTTTTATTTTTAGCGTTTAGGAGCATGTAAAAGTTTGTATTTTAGCATTTCGGAGCATATAAGCGTGGATTTTAGCGTTTTAGAGCATTTAAAGCTGATTTTAGCATCTTTTTAATATCCTTATAGCACTTATTTTTATGCTATATCAAATGTAAATAATTTATAATTCCAATACATTTTTTATATTTATTTATAATACTTGAAAATATATATAAAACAAAATAATCTTAAGGGACTCAGGAATCCTCTAAGTTACAGATACAAAGTTCATTTACAGAAAAATGGAGGAAAAACTGTTTATTGATAATAATCAGTCAACATAGTTAAACGCAATGAAGAAATATTAAAAAAACATAAAAATTCGCAAATAATGATGATATATAAAAAGTATCTATTTGCATATTTTCTGAAATTCGCATTTATTAGCATCTGTATCTGATTTTCTTAAATGGCGTATTATTATTCTTCTCAAAGCCTGTATCTACAATTTTCTATATGAATATCCAGCCATTTCAAATTATTCAATATGCTTAATAAAGTCAAATAAAGTAACTACTATTTTTTATTGAACCGCGTCACTAATTATCGTATCACAATAAATAAAAGGTATGAGACACCTTAAAACCAGTAAACAAATATAATTAAACTAATTTATCTACTGTACAAACACATCTATAAATAAATCGTATTTTATTTTTATCATTATATATCAGGCAACTGAATAGAACAACCCATTACTACTTAATATTCCAGGTTTTGGTAGCTTCGAGCTAACTATCTGATTTTCCTAATAATTCTGCTTAACAAACATCAAAATATGCATGCGATAATAGGGCTGAAGAGGATTGCGGAGGACCGAGAGGAATGGAGATCGAGATGCAAGATTATGTTGCTGCAAACCAATCCACCGGATTGATACTACGAAGAAGAATAGGGCTGCAGTCTCTTTAATAAGTCTCCTTGAAGCCATAGGAACCATATGCGCAGAAAAACCTTGATTTAATGCATCTGATTGCTACAACTGAATGGTGTTAATTTATTTAATTAATAATACTCATTAATTCATTGATATTTTACTGCATCCAGTGCATAATATGAGCTGATTTTACGATTGAAGTAACTTTGAATTCCTGCTGACTTGCTACATATCCATTAAATCGCCATTACAGATGATGTATTCGTTCAAATATTTCTCGTACTTCAAACGTAACACATTTATATTTGAAATACGAGTTGTAAACGGGAATTCAGAGTATACATAATAATAATAAATATAATATGAATTAGCCGTTATGTTGATTATTCAAACAGTTAATGTGAACGTAACAATTTGCGCGGTCTAGTTGTAATGCTAAATTGTATTGCAACTATTTAAAGTATGTCCATTTGCTGTGACCGGAGAACAAAATCAGGGCAGATTTGACTGTAAGCTGAACTTGTGGCTCCGATGAAACAAGATAAACCCTCAACTCTCGGCTAATCCCTTTTGACTTTAATCATTAACTTTAGATGAGAATGTCAAACAACCCACAATACCTGAATACCATAAAGGAAACCCAATTTTGACCAAAAACAAATAATTATGAGTTTCCTATTCCAGTTTAATTTCCAAATATAAATTACTATCATCGGCAAAATAAATGATCAGAATTTAAATCAATTTCTAATCAAAATGTACATCAAATTTTTGGTCAGATTTAAAAATATTTTTTTGTTTCTTAGTTTGTTTATGTTAGGTTAAGTTGGGTTGAGTTGAGTTCATATAACTATGTATTACAAAAATTGAAACATTCATATTTACAAAATGTGAAGTAATGCAAAAGTATAATAAGTTAGAAAAATACGAGCAATTACTAGTTATGAAATATCAGATATTAATAAAAAAAAATTTAGAATTTATTCCACAATATATTTTTTTGACGACATGTTTCAGCCAGGTCGTCAAAAACCTTTTCACTCACTCTTTGCTTTATATATAGCGTACACTTTACTTTACTTACTGACTTGAAAATGGCCATTCGACCTGGCTGAAACATGTCAAAAAAAAATATTGTGGAATAATTTCTAAAAATTATTTTATTTATATCTGATATTATGGAATTCCACCAAGAATTATCGATCGAAAAAATCGAAAGTTATGAAATGTTTATGACGAATATATGCAGGAATATATTACTTATATCTAAATTATTTTATAATAAAAATAATTGTATTTCATGTTAAAAAAATGATTTATATGTTATAATCAATTATTTACACCTCTACGGAATTTCAAATTGTTTTTGTTAGAGCTAAGAATATATTTCAATGCTCTAATTATATAAATTAACCACTGATTTTTTTTTACCTGTATTCAATAACCAATGCACGTACTGATGCACAGCAAACATCATATCATTTGAATTTCTCTCATCCACAAATAGGAGTAAAATAAAGACTAGACGCTGGGATTTAAACAACGAACCTTTGCAACAATATTAATTGGGAAGGATAATGAAATGAGCATAGTTGCAAAGGTTAATTTCTCTGCTAATTTTTAATGAGAATATTTCATATAAGATTATATAACTTGCAGGATAGTTCTTCTGCAAGACTATGGGTATAGATTGTTATGCTTATTTGTGTACTCTATGGCGTGTTTGGAGTGTTGATCCAATAACGATATTACAATTAAACATTCACCTACGTTATAAAAATAACAAACGACTTTCATCTACCACCGTTTGTTAAAGATTGTTACACCATTACAATTCTTTTTTTAATATAGTTAAATAACCTTACAGCATCATCACTAAACATTGTATTTTCATTCCGATTTTTTTACATCTATTTAGTCCATGTATTAAGTGTTTCTTTTGTTAACAGCCCATAATATATAGTTATATGTAATTATTGTATATACCACTAAAAACATTTATACAATATTTACACGCTAATAAATGTATTTGTTTTCAACCAATTATTTAATTTTTTATTTTTCATTGTCAATTATGAAATTTAAAACAATATACCTACTAAAATTTTTATACTTTAGGGTAAAATACAAAATGTAACATTTTTAAAAGCAGAAATTAATTAACTCAGGTAGGCAACATCCATCTTCCGGGATTACTCTACCCTTTCGCGAAAACGCTTTTTGTTTACATGAAAAATTACATTACGAAAACATGTTTATTTCCATAATATTTTTTAACAAGTTGATACATTAACTACGAGTACATCCACCATCATTCGTCTTAAAACCTAATGGTTTAATTTTATACACAAAAAAAAAGTCAAATATCTATTTCATTCCACTTAATTTCTTAATAGGCACTATTAAGAAATTAATTTGTTGTATAATAATCAATAATTACACCAATATATTATATTAATATATTTATTTTAATATCTTGGTGCATATTTTTTGTGCATATTTTTAATCAAATGTGTGTATTTTTTGTTATTGAAACAATTATTATTTTTTACATCATATTTTTTTTTTTTTTCATTAAATTGTATTGCTTAGAATATATCTAACTCACGTCTTAAGAGCTCAATTGTACTTTTAAGCTACGGTTTTGTACTTGTAAACCAAATGGGCACTCCCAAAGGTACCATTTTAGAGCAATTTCTCAGTATTTTAATAACTGGGATTCGGTGAGCAACACAATGCGAAATTAAAAGAAAAATACGAATATTTCACCACATTTTTCTGTAATGGTATATACATAAATTTACAAAATGAAACAGATAATTATCTTTATACCTTTTGCGACAATTTGATTGAAGCATATGCCTTCTAGTTTGTCGTGAATAACGATTATAATTTGTCAAGCATATTTTTTCAATGTTGCTTAGTAACTGTGTTATACGAAATTAAGTGTTGACATCAGCATTTTATAACCCTTCCTAACTGGTACCGAAGACCTCGATATACAATCTTTGTTCTCTTATTTCTGTTCGCTTGTCGACATGCATGTGTCGCTATATTGGCATTTTGGGTTAGCTTTGTAGACCGCCGCTTGAGCGAGCGCCCATTACGAGCACGGGAGTCGTGTGCCGCCCGTTGGCAAGAGCATATTGTATTTTAGCCCGGCCGAATGCTGTGACTAGGTTCGGGCCATAAGTTTGTAAAGTTTATCGTAAATATATGTCAATGTGCTTCTGAAAAAATCTGTGCAATAAATCTGCTCCACATCCTCCCACCACGCGACTGAATAATATATTTTTAAAGAGAGAATATTATAATACAGGAATAGCGCCAGAAGACTTCAAAAAGTGTCTAATTGTAACTCTGCCAAAGAAGCCCGGAACAACAAAATGTGAACAACACCAAACACTCAGTATTCTATCCCATGCATCCAAAATACTGACCAACATAATCCTACATAGAATTGAACCAAAAATTGAAAAGACTCTCACTAGCGATCAATTTGGATTCAGAAAAAGAATGGGAACCAGAGAAGCAATCTAATCCCTTATTTATATCAAAAAGAGAAGTCAACAGTCGAATACATCAAGCAAGGCTAGCTTTCAATAAAAAAGCCAAAATTCTTGAGTCAAAGAATATTACTTTAGGGCTCCGCAAGCAGCTTGCCAAAACACTTGTTTGGAGCATCTTAATGTACGGCTGTGAGACATGGTGCTTATCTGAAAGTGATAAAAAAAGACTAGAGGCCTTTGAGATGTGGTCGTACAGAAGAATTCTCGGAATTTCCTGGAGAGACCACGTCACGAACAATGAGGTTCTCAGGATAATCAAGGAAGATAGGCACCTAATAAGAACCATCTCAGAGGGGAAGGCCCGATGGATTGGTCACATCATGCGCCACGATGGTCTTCTTCACAATATTGTGGAGGGGATGGTTGAGGGTAGAAACTGTAGAGGGCGCCCTAGACGGGAGTATTTACAGCAAGTATTCGAGGACATGAATTGTAGCGCTTATGCTGAGCTGAAAAGGGTTGCGGAGGACCGAGAGGAATGGAGATCGAGATGCAAGATTCTGTTGCTGCAAGCCAATCCACCGGATTGATACTACGAAGAAGAAGAAAGAGAGAACGACGTTAGTGTTAAATCAAATAAATATATACGGAGCTTAAATCTAGATTCTGGAACCGGGTATAGTATACCCGATCAAGAGGTTTCCCTTGATTATTAGCAAGTGTGCATCAATTTTGTGGGTTAAGAGAGAATGCAGGTGAGACTAATCGTTCAAAGAAATAGATATTACGATAATATCAATAAAAAACCGTTTTCTTTAAGAAGAAGTACATCAATTTTCTGTATTAGAAGTATAAGAAGTTACCGTTCAGTCCGCCAATATTTATTACACGAACTTCTCTTTTTAACATAGCCAATCAACTATAGAATGTTATTTAACACAAAATTAGCTGTTATCTTCAAAAACATAGTGAATTTGTCCTGCGTTAGTATTTTCAATACTAATGTGCAATTAAATTAATAAAGTACAAACAATTTTCTCAAAGTTAGTCTAACATGAAAATAATTAAAATTTTCCAAGACTTACTTCCCAAGGATAATGATGGAACATATGTTTTGGAGAGTGCAGTAATCATGGGATATGATATCTATGGTAGTATTTTTGCTAGAGAGATTCTACAAACAAACTTATTTTTTAATTTTTATTTTTTTTAAATTTAAACTTAAGCCTTTCGCATCGGTTGTTGGCATATGCCGTCATAAGATTCCCCGACCGTTGACATTGGTTGACATGATATATCGTATTGCTACTTTCTTAGAATAGTTTTTTATGCATCATCTGATAGCTTAAAGATACCAGAACCAATCTGATATTTGAAAATAGACCAGAGAAGTACATTTATACTTCAAATATTAGTTTTATAATTGACAGTATAATTTGTATTCAAACCGAGCCGTAATGAAAGGGTTATTAATTTGAATAAAGCTGAGCACAATCTATTTTTATATAAATAGTTGGTCCACAATAATTCGATCTTGACATTACGATTTCAAAGGTGTATCAATATTTACGGATTCAATCCTACGATCCAAGTTTATGGGCCTCCAGGAATAGGTCCCCAACTAAATATTCAAGGGACTGCGAGCGTAAGTTCCAAAATTGCCGTAATAAAAAGAAATCACTCTAAGACATGTATTTTGTGCAACTGTTGGGGAAGTCTATTTATCTTAAAAATAACATTATTAGATTCAGGTAAATACAATACTTATGTATTTAATATTATTCTGCTCTTATGAGTAATTTGGATAAAAGGGCTATGTAATGATAATATATATTAAATAGCTTAAGTTGTAAAATTACTATAGTTATTTTGTTAATAAAACAGTTTTTCTTCAACCTTTAACCCTTTCGTTGCAACTCGGTGGAATACAAATTATACTGTCAATATGGCGTGAATTTTTCAAATCTTTTTGTTGTTGCTTGAAACTAGTATTTTAAGCATAAATGTACTTATCTGACCTATTTTCATATATCACATCTGTTCTTCTATCTTTAATTTCTCAGATGATGCATAAAAAACTAGTATATTTCACAATCGTTCATTATGTAACTCCATACATGTGGTGGCATTGACATATGTGGTTTATAGAAAAATAGCTCCTGTGACGAAACCTAACGATATTTATTTACATGATTTACAGATTCCTGTAAAGAATACATGTAAGTTGATAAAGGGAATGACTGCAGTTTCAAGTTCCTACCGTAGATGTCACAATGAGTACTAAAAACAGCAAAACGTTATATCACGGCTGCCGATGTCAACGGTAGGGGAATCTTAGACGGCATATATTGACAACCGATTCGAAAGGGTTAAGCCTTTTTAATGTTGCAATGGTTCACGCGTTTATTTATTAAGTGAGAAGATACGTGTTAGAATCTCTGTAAATATTAAAATTTCCAAAAAGATTACTTCATCAAGAGATTATTAATTTTATAGATTTTCACATTTTTTTTAATAGCTTAAATTTTTTTTTTTTTTGTACAATATTATTAAAATAACCATATTGAATAATCCAAATTTAATTAAACTCCTCTAATGAATATACGATAAATTATTCAGTGCTACACGTAAAAAAATATTATCTTACCTATCAAGGTAAACGTAAATTTACTTAATACTCAACACAGTTAATCCGGTAATAAATATGAATAACTCATTAATTTAAATATCTTTATTGAATAACCACTGAAATCTGAAATAAATAGCATACAGTAACCACCATATCAAAAGTTGCTATTTATATAACGTTATTAATATTTAATGTGATGAACTTTACAAGAATTAACGTAAATACGAGTACCTTTTTCCAAATCACAACATTGCTGAAATCTGGGTTTCCTGAAAGGCTGCGAAATTAAGCTTAGAAGTTTGTTTTACCATCTGGTCACTTCGGCTCTAAGAAATTCTCCTTCTTTTCCATCTACCTGTAAAAGTAATATTATATATATATAGCATGTACTGCTTGAATGAATAAGTAATTACGTAGTAGTAGCAGGTAGCCTAAGTAGGTGTGCGAGTCTCTACTGTGATAGCCAAGTTTGCGTTTATGATCGAGTGAATAAATCCTAACTAATTAGTGTTCACGTTGACTAACTAATTTTCAAGGTTAAGGATAACTGTAATAACGAAGATGTAAAGCGAGTCAGTATAATTATCATAATGTTGTTTTATTAATTAATAACTTTATTATTAAAGGAAAGCATTGATCTACTCTATGTTTTCGTCTTCTATACAGATTGCGTCTTACTCGTATTATTCACTCATTTAATATATCACTCGCTGGTGTCACGACTTATCGTTCACAGACAATTATTTCAACGACTCATCGGTAACGAAGTGGGGCGCTCTGGACGTCTGGTGCACGGGACAACTGGTGCAGTGGGTGTCTCGCTTACCTAACCTAACCTTAGGATTTGCCCAGTGATCGTGGAGTCCAGAGAATATGTCTCGTTATTTAAATATTTCCACTTTTAATATTCATCCAACTGTATACACATAAATTAAAATAAATCCTTAATTCCAAATCTAAACAAACATATCTGTAATGAGCATTATCTTTTATTTCTGTCTTTCTGTGATTCTCCCTTTTTCTGTATTTTGTCTGAAAACTCAACAGGTTTCGGTTTTTTTGAGAAATAAATAAACGAATAGACAAATCCGAATTTTTTGTGCCAAGCAAATTCCAACTCGCCTACAACGTAAGGCTTTTGTTTTTGGAATGTTTTCCAATCGGATGTTTTCCTTCTGAACTTGTTTCTCACACAACAGAAAAGGCGTTTGTAAAAGAAAGCGAAGCTCACCAATTGCTGATATTTTGTACAGACGAATCTGACATTGTTCTAAAATGGTATCTTATGATCCATCAAGATAAATCAGGGTGGGATTGTTCGTCGAACTTGAAGCCTAAATGTATCTAGTAAATATTAAATTTATTTCTTAAAAAAAAAACGTTCAAATATTATTTAAAATATAATCTAAAACTATAGTTCTTCCGATTTAAAATACAATAATTATTCAGAATACGGTATGTAGCTATTACTAAATAAAAATGATTATGGTTTCAAATATTCTCGGTTCAAATACCAGCGTCTGCCGTTTGTTTTTCTCACATTTGTAAGTTAAAAAAATATAGTTTTTCATAAAAAGGTGTTTGTTGTGAATTTGTATGTGTATCAGTTGTTGAGAAATTATCTTGAATGTATTAACAAATAAAGATTAAAAAACATAATCGTGAAAATACACTTATCAGCCAGATTTCGATACTCGTACTTCCATTATAAAAAAAGTGGTAAAGTGTAGATTTAAATAAATTTGTTCCACTATTATTTTCTTCTATATATTTTATGTAATTGTCATAAGCTTAGGAAGGAACCGTTTTTTATTTTATTTCACTGCTAAAACTAAACATTGCAATCAACGGTTTTCCAAGAAAATGAAACCCTTGGGCTTTAATAAAAGGGTTTCCTAGGTTTATGCACACCTGAGGCATTCGAGACAGCTTATAGGGTAGATTTAATTATTACCTTTCTCGGAAGCAGGAAGATAAACAGATTTTCAAACTCATACTAAACAGTTATGTTGAATTTTCTGCCCAAACTATTATTTACCGAGATCACTAATAATGTTGTTTATTATAGTTAATTTTTGTACCTGATGATGGCCAGAAGTAACGCCATCGACGTCGCCCACTTCTGGGCAGACAGGATCTGACCCTGTTGTTTCCGACACGATTATATATATACTAATAATGATTTAAATAAATTATGCTTTCTAAGCATGCATGACTTTAAAGCAGAAATTTTACTTGTCTATGCATTAACTATGTTCATTTAATTACGGTCCATTATGAAAATCACAAAGTTGCTTAGAAATAAATTAACCAATAATATATCTTAATGAAGACTTAATAAAATCATTCAAGCAACTGCAACGTACACCAATAAGTGAAAAATAAATAAATTTAACATAAATGTAAAAAAAATATTGATATCATCTTGATATATCTCTTTTAGGCTAATGCCGTAAGGCCTCGAAAAACGATCTTTTGTATCTTGCCTGCCTGACATGCACATCTAATAATGTTGGTTTTAATTATATAATATTACACGGCGTTTGCATACGCCATTTTATTTATTATGACAGTTGCTCCATTTCATGTTGATGCAACTGTCATCTTTAATTTGTATTTTAGCCGCGATCAATGGCGGCGCGGCATGTCACAGTGTTCCGCAGTTGTCAGTTGACTCTTCGACCGGTATGACAAACGCCATACCGGTCGGACGAAAAAACCAATCTTTAATAAAAATAAACGTGAATTGCAAACCAAAAACAAGTTATTTTGCTTGGTTATCTGCTCCTGCATCCTTCATCCACTCAGCCACGTGACGAACCCGCGACTTATTCTTTTTAAAGACGGGGGATGTCAATATAAAAACTCTTAATTACTCGAATTGACATTTTCAATATTATTTTATCCATAACCAAATTGTTATCCGTTGTAATGCTTAAATATACCTTATTGTACGTTGATTTTTTTAGTTATATCGGTTATTGTTTATAAATCATCCAGGGAAACATCAAAATTCGGTCTTGTCCATTTATCACTTACTTTTGATTCAAGTGTCAATCTATAAGCTAACAACGATATCCTTCTGTCTTATCTAAGCCATCATGGACCCTTCTAAGCATTCTTGATTTACTTTTAATATGTTTAACACTGTTTTTATTAACAGACTACTAAACGCCTGCAATTACTTCAAAGTCCACTACCTTCTAAATATATTTTTTAAGATAAAATTATCTGAATCCTCTCCTTGGCTCGTGTGTTCCCTTCATTTCCTAAATCCACACGGCCCGTCGGACCATTTGAAGGAAAAACGCCTCGCTGTCAAATTGCTGTAGCATAACAAATTTTCCTGCTATTAATCACGAAAAATTCTCGGCTTAGAGTCCCGAGCCGGCCTTTTAAATCGAATTTATCCCATGTAACTTTGTCTATATGCAATTTCTTACAATTGTGTCTGCGCGCTTCTCCTTCACACGCAGCGATTCCTTTCAAAGAAAATGATAAAATAGGAGTATGTAAATTTGCAAAAGTGCTTTTTGGATTTTATTTTACACACGTTATGAATATTTATATATCATCCTTCCTGCCTTTTTCAAGCTCTCACCTACCCCCGTTTTCCTCCCTCAAACACTCACAAGGGACATTTTGTACAGGTTTATTTATCTCTGCATTCTAAAATTTTCTTTCAGTTTCTGTGACGTTAAGTACGCTTTTTATCGAACAATACATTACAAATATGTATGATACGATTTTAAGGTTATCACTATAATTTTTTTTATCAGTATAACTATTATTCAGTAATACACGGTTGCTATGCAGTTCACCTTCACCTTCAGCAGGGGTCACACTAATTAAAGATATTGAATAATTACGTCAGTTCATTAACAATTGAAACAAAAAAATTAACATTGCTCTTCAGTGAGAAAATGTCAGAGATTCGGGATGCAATGCTAACTTGGGACGAAGCGGTCACTATTGCGCCTACAATTTTTAGCGACAATTTTTGTGGACCATTGGGCTGTAGATTGGACATTGAAAAAGTGATTTTTTAAATGATCTGCGTCATAAGTTCTAAAAAATAGATTATGATAATCACTGTATATGTATACTCAGAATGAATGACGGAAAGTATGAAGAAAATAAATCAATTATTAATGAACTCTATGGAACTTGCTTCATTCTTGTTATATATTTTTTGTATTTTTCATAACATTATCACTAAAACACCTAACATATAGTTTTAATGTAGGTGGAATAAGTCTCACATCTACCGGGGGGTGGTATATGGTTAAAATTATTTGTAGATATATAGCCACCACAAAATACTGTTAAATTCACAATTATCGCCATATCATTCACATTGTTGAGCGAAGAAAATTTAAAAATATTTAAATCATTTAACAGAATCTTTTCATACTAGTCTGTAATTATTTGATTCACATCTAGATGTAAAATAAAATTGTCCGACTGATATTTACACTTGCTCGTTAGTAGACTTTGAGTCTCCCACAATATTGAACCAATTAGGGGTTGCCAGTTGCAGTGTAGAGCTGACGGCGCGATGTTTCGGCACGTCGGCGGCAGACCAGCTGCAATGCCATCCACACTCTTTACGGAAGGTTGGAAGCCACAGAGACCTCAAGAGCCTTCGAGGAGCACTCCAACCATGTTACTGGTGGACAAACCTCTAACGACGTCATTGAAAATGTGAAATTCTTAATCGTATCAGCGACAACTGATTCAACTGAATATCATGCAACATTGCAAGGCTTTTCTGTTGCCCAATATAAAGTCCTGAGAGGAGCTGCGTGACTTTTATTTCATGGGTAAGACTTGCTGTCAGATTGATGCCACGTATCTGCGCCTTGATACAGGGATGATGCATTGGTTATCGCCTTAGTTTTAAAACATTGCGGAATTTTCGCTTTAAAAACGTGCTAAAGAGAGATACATGCTCGTAGTGTCGCTAAAAGATAGAATCCGAAACGATGAAATACGCAGAAGAACTCAATTATTGGATGCTACCCAACGAATAGGCACACTCAAATGGCAATGGGTAGGACATATCTGTCAAAGAGATGACGGTCTATGGGGAAGAAAAGTATTGTAAAGGTGCCCAAGAACTGGCAAACGAAGCATAGGCCGATCCCCTGCAAGATGCACTGATAACATAAGAAGGATAGGCGGGAGTGACCTGGATGCGGAAGGCGGAGGATCGAAGAGGATGGAGACTCATATGTGGGATGCTTGCGTTCAACAGTGGATGGATACAGGCTGATAATGAATGATTAAAATTGTACCATTACTTTTGACGATGTACATTTGAAATGTAAGAAGTCTTGAGCTTTGTATTCCCATTTGTTGTTCAAGAACCTAATGCGTATAATACTAACTCAACATTTCATCACTTAATAAAAACGATATCTGAAGTTGTAAATGTGATTTTAATCACGTAGTTTCAATACTTGTGCAATTTACAATACTCAATCTCTGATAGTCGTTTGTCGTCGAGAACTGTGAACGTGTTATTGTTTAAATTACATGTGCCGAGAGCACCAAAGCTTACTGAGTGTGCACTATTGCCAGGAGGGTGTCGAAAGGTATTATTTAGCTATGGCGCACTCGCGAATCCACGTGCAATATAATAATGATACCTAGGCTCTGTGAAATTTCTATCACGTATATTTATTTTGATCTAAAATTGCATATCATTCACAGTTTATTATTAAACAATTAATGAAATGATGTTATTTGTAGGAAATTTTCGAAACTTTTCTAGTGCATTACGCAATTATTAATCGTTAAACGATGACGTTAATAGATTACGTTAAACGTAATATACTCTTACTTCACTAAATTAATACTTATTCTAGTAAATTAATAATAAATAATTTACGTTAAAATTAATTATATTAAAAATATTTTTTTTATGTAAGCACATAGAGGAGAATACTGACAGATGGTGATATAGTAATTCTGATGTCTCATCTGTGGAATTCTATGACGCTTACCATGATGCATATGGCTAAGCACTGCATGTGGAGTGTTGATCCGCCAACGTCACAGATTACAGCCCGCGATTCACGCATCATCCTTATTATTACAGGAATTTATTATGAATGGGTGCTCTTCACGGGACGACCTTCGTCTACTACCAATTTTAATGAATAGGCTATGGCTGGCATTTTATGGGTGAGGGTTAAAATTCACACCAACCGGGGTATTTTAAAGCTCAGAAATCGATTAAAAATCTTTTTTTTAACCTCCGTCGGGGATCGAACCCATGACCTTTGGCTTGCAAAGCAAACGCTTTCAACATTGAGCTATACCCACCGGCAAGTATAGCTCAATATATTTATAATTATATTTAAAACAAATTCTTTTTTAATTGCATAGTTTATCAAAACTTGCCAGTTAAGTTATAATCAACAACAAATCCTTCAACAAATGGAAGCACCGGTTCTCGGTCGATCACCAAAGTTAAGCAACACCGTTTGCCGAAAGTAATAGAATGGTGACCAATCGTTCTATCTTTGGGTTGATCAGTTACATAGGATTGAATAGTCGACGCCTCAGAAGCGTTAAAGCTAATCGTCCGACCTCCATTTTCTTCCATTCTAAGCCTATCTAATTCATTGTCACTCACTAAATAACGCAATTCTGACATAGCAATACGACTATTTTCTTGATCTGTCTCTCTCTGGTCATCAGTGCGGTTAGCATGTGAGGTAGCTCTTCGCACATTTGATTGACTGCGATGACCTAAGTCAGATCGTCTTCTCCTCGGCATCGTAAATTGTAATTAATCAAAGTGAGAAAATTTCTCGCTCACTTAGCAGTAAAGTGTCACTATCACAAAATATCAAAAACAAAGAGCACATTACTTGGAATGTCACTATCACAAAGGATTACCAAAGTAAAGAAAGTTCTCGCGCACTCATAGATATCGTAACACAATATGTATCATAATACTTTTTTCCGTGTTCTGAAGTGCGACAGGATGGATTGACATATTAGTTGGTTGTCAAATCTAATGTCAAATATTATGGTTGCGTTCAGAAATTTAATTTGTGACAAAACTTAATATTTATTCTTCTTCCTTATCCTAGCCATTTCCCATCATCTGGGGTCGGCTTTCCTTGTGCACGTTCGCCATGTCAGTCTGTCCTGCGTTGCATTCTCGGTCAAACCCAGGGTTTTCAGATCCTTGTTTACAGTTGCAGTCCAGGTTGCCTGCGGTCATCCAGGTCTTCTTCTCAGCATGGGTATGTTGAGGGCTCTCTTCACCATGTGGTCCTCATCTCTCCGTGTCACATGCCCATACCATCTTAGGCGGTTTTCCTTTATCTTTTCAGGTATGGGGGCCACCCGAAATGAACTCCTCATTTCGAACTCTGTCTACTCTGTCACACCGCCCGCCCACCTCGGCATCTTCATCTCTGCCACATGAATCCTATCCAAGTCACGTTTCAGCAGGGTCCAACACTCCGATCCGTATAGCATAGCTGGCCTTACAGCAGTTTTGTAGATTTTACCTTTGATCCTAACTGGAACCTTGCTGTCACACAAAACCCCAGAGAGAGACCTCCATTTCAGCCATCCTGTGTTTATTCTATGCTCCACCTCAGATTCAGTTTTGGCATCTAAGGATATCACAGAGCCGAGATATTTAAAAGTATCAACCTCTTTTACGGGTGTGTTCTGTGATCTGTGACTAATGATCTATTACATTTTGTGACTATACAATTTGGTCGCATTCGCGATATTATCACTTTTGTTGAGTTTCGGAACACGACATTAGATCCTCCAACGCGCACGCGAAAACTATTTTGTATAGATATTATTGAATTTGAACTTTGTGCAGCGGTAATAAATTGCAAATTGACTTTGAAGTTAGGTTAACACACCTTCATTTCTTAGACAACAGTGAGTGATTATAATTTAATATGAACTTTATTGAATAGCAATAAAGTTCAAATTGACTCTACATTTTATTTAGAAAACGTTTATATGGGAAAAAGAAATGGGCTGTTTTTAGGGTTTTCCGGAAATCATTCAAATTTTTCTCACCTTTTATACCTTCCTTAGACCTTCACGAACATTTCAAGACCAAGGTAAGATAAATCCGTTCAGCCGTTCTCGAGTTATATAGATATAAAGATATATAGATATATAGATATAGATATAGATATAGATAGATATTTAGATAATACGTACTGAGAAACTGTGTCAAGTGCGCGGTAAGCACTCTGCGCACACAACGTTATTCGGTCACAAAGCGCGCCGCACAAATTGAATTGTGTGTATCAAAGTTGATTTTGTGTGCGGATCGTAAATAGTGATATTTTAAAGCGTGTCATTTATTTATTTATTTATATACAGAATCGAAATTCCATTTTTTTTTTTAATATTTAGAAACATAGAGTATACATAAATATACAATAAATAGAAAAAATAATAAAAATAAAAATGACACAAAAGAATAAGAAGATGACACGTGTCAAAGATCACAGAGATCAAGTAGAATCAACAATTAAGTGTCATGTCAACCGCGCGGTAAATATTATACACACTTCGCGTTCTCATAATAACACGCGGTGCGTGAAATGAATAAAGCATATGAAAGATGATATTGTGTATAGATCTTTTAATATGTTAACGCGAATCATGTCAACTGCGCGGTAAATAATATGTACACACTTCGCGTTCTCATAATAACACGCGGTGCGTGAAATGAATAAAGCATATGAAAGATGATATTGTGTATAGATCTTTTTTATATGGGACTTTTATATGGGAAAAAGAAAATGGCTGTTTTAAGGGTTTTCCCGGCATTATTCAAATTTTTCTCACATTTTAGACCTTCCTTAGACCTCCACGAACATTTCAAGACCAAGATAAGATAAATCCGTTCAGCCGTTCTCGAGTTTTAGCCAGACTAACGAACAGCAATTGATTTTTATACATATAGATTTACTCGTATATAAACCTTTGGTAGTTAAAAAAATATATATATTGACATCCTTCTCTCTTTAAAATGTAGTAATTCAGTCGCGTGGTGGCAGGATGAGGAGCAGATTAACAATACAAAATCTTTTTCTGAAGCACATATATATTCACGATACACCTTACAAACTTCTGGCCCAGGTGGAATAACATGCCGGGTCGGCCATAATGCGACCTTCTGACGGTCAGCACACAACTGAGCGCACTCGTGATGGGCTGTCGCTCAGCGCCGCAAGTGGTAATCTATATATCTAACGTCACACCCATGACCGGACTTGTCCAAAATTCCAATATGGCAACACATACATGAACGACAAGCGAACATAATAGAAATAAGAGACGAAAGATTGTAAATCGAGGTTTTCGGTACCAGTCAGTAAAAGCTATATCATGCTGATGTCAATATATATAAATGTTTTTATCATATATATGCTCGTATATTAAGTTATCTTAAAAATTGCAGTAATTTCGTTTTTCCCATCAAAGGACTTAAATGTGCAAAGTCACATTTATGCCGTATAATCATTATATAATTTTGATAGCTGATATAGCAAGACTTTTCTATGGAGAATATGTTATGACAGAACACCAGTGCCAAAACTGGCTTGCAAAATTTTTATTCGGCTGGTAGGCCAGTTAAAGTTGATAAAAGCACCGATAAACTAGCGAATTAGATCGTTGAAAGATCAAATTCAACTAAAATAAAGTTACTTTTCAAATGACCTAATAAATAATTAACAAAGCTATAAGGTTACAATGTTTGTAAACTATTTATATATAATATATTCTTTGCTTTCGTGATAGATTTCATTGAATATTTGAAAATTCTCTACCGTAATTTATATCTTATTTAGAGCCTCTTCGGAGCTTTTCCTAGAAAATATTAATGCAGTGGTTTCCTGTTGGCTTCACCATACCCTAGCCGCAAAAGCTGTTATGGCCGCACCCAGGAGCATTCATCTATAAACCACTATCGAGGTCCCCAGCGTCTAAGGCGAGTATAGCCACCGACTGCTTCCAAATACAAATGTTTGATCGAATTTCTAATTCATTAATCATAATCTGCTGCCTTAATTGTATCATAACTGAAAGTGTGGAAAAAAGTGAGTTATAGGCAACTAGTACTGACTATTGGTGACTACTATTTGTAGACATTTTATAGTAAATGTGTACAGCTTCAGATTTGATATCCTCCTCTCTAAGTTGGTTATCGAATTACTGGGTGACAGGATGCAGAAGCAGATTAATCACATAAATAACTTGTTTTTGAGGCACAATTCGCGTTTATTTTAAATAAAGACTTGATTTCTACGCCCGACTGGTATGGCATTTTGCCGGTCGGGCGCGAGTCAATTGACAACTGCCGGACACTGTGACATGCCGCGCTGCCAATAATCGCGGCAAAAAAGGTAATTAAAGATGACAGTTGCACCAACATGAAATGAAGCAACTGTCATAACAAATAAAATGGCGAATGTAAACGTCTGCGTAATATTCTATAATTAAGACTAACATTATTAGATGTGCATGTCAGGGAAGCGAACAAAAATAAGAGACAAAAGATCGTTTTTCGAGGCTTTACGGCATCAGCCTAAAAGAGCTATATCAAGCTGATATAGCTCATATTCAATTCTTACACCATAATAAATATATAAATATATATGCATAGTAAATACACTCCTATATAATATATGTCTAATCATTAAATCAGACAATAATTAAAGGCCAAGACGGAGATTCAAACCGCAAACTTGTACACCATGTTTTTGCTATCCATCGCTTCAACCTTTCAGCCAATTATTATATCTCATCAATTACTCTCATCAATATGCTCTAAAAATGTTTGTATGCTTTATTTATATTTTTTCAATCACTTTGAGTTTCATTCAAAATGAAATGATATGTTGGCAATGATTTTTACATTATTCTGGGTCGAAGCAATTTTCAATAAAATAAATAAACATCGCGATTTCGCTATTTTGAAGACTGAATGCCTCAGTGATTGGAAAACATTGGTTTCTCAATTCTTAATATATTTTCTTTTATTTATAAAATTTTCTTCTTAAGTAACAAATAAATAAATAACAAAATAATTTATCAAAGGGCAATAAAAATATGAATACTCTACGCATATATTTACTGAAAGGCACATTTCATGATTCGGTTTCGGTTTAAATGTATTGAGACATTTCATAAGAAACCTTTAATGATTTATAGATTACATTATGGGTAAAATACGTAATAGGAATTCACTGAATATTAAAAAAAAAAGAACAAAGTACACAGAGTTTCTTATCTTTTTGGGAAAAAATATTTTCTTTCATTCAATTTTGTCTTAATTTTTTCACATTTAATTTCAATGTCTAAACAATTATTTTTGACATTATGATTATTTATCGAAACAGAATCACGAGAATCCTCCTTTGCGAACAGTAATTAGATACTTTTGGTAATTTCGTTTTGCGATAATTTCAATACCTGTTGAAAAATATTTTCGTTTGTAACGCAATATTTTGCTAAAGGTTACTTACAGTTAATTTATCATTATTTCTTTCAATTTAAAATAACGATCATCGTATTTATAAATACTAAGAATAAAGATCTCTTTTCTGTAGAAATTAAAAAAAACGTGAATAGTATTCAATATAGAAATTTGTATTAATTATTGTGTAAACAAAATGATGACTGTGTTTTAGAAATAAGCAACCCTTAAATTAAAAATGATATTTCATTTGTTCATTAAATTATATACCGCGGTAAATGGTAATATATTCAGCTTACTTTTCAAAAAGTAAAATATTTGTACATATGCCACTATAATTACAAATAAGTAATATTATGCTAAGAAGTGACTTTTGTAAATTAGTTTATTATTAACGATTATGTTCACTATTCGACAGATTAAATATTCAAAATTAAAAAAAAAAACAATTTCAAAATAAGAAAAATAAATTTAATTAATTGCACTTAAATTCGCTATTTACAATTTTGATCGTTACATCAACGTCATTTAATATTAATTGTTATAACCAAAACTGTTTTAAAATCCAGATTAAAATAATAAGAGCTTATATAAAATTTACTTCACATAACAAATGAAACGAACAATTTTATATAATACTAGAAATCAGCATGTATTAAAACGTAATATTTAACTTTCAACGAAAAACTAAAAAAATATGGATTCTTATTTTAATGATTTAGTTATATTAAGTTTAAGAATATATTCTAAATAATTTAACGTACTCGTATTCTCGTATTATATACAACGAACTAAATTACCTTGATTTTATCTTCTTGGTAGTATCAATCCGGTGGATTGGTTTGCAGCAATAAAATCTTGCATCTCGATCTTCACTCCTCTTTAGCTCAGCATAAGAGCTATATGTATTTTTTTGAACACTTGCTGCAAATATTCCCGTTTAGGGCGCCCTATGCAGTTTCTACCCTCAACCATCCCATCCACAATGTCGTGAAGAAGACCATCGTGGCGCATGATACGACCGATCCATCGTGCTAACCTCTCTGAGATGGTTCTCTCTAGGTGCCTATCTTCCTTGATTAAGCTGAGAACCTCATTATTCATGACGTGGTCTCTCCAGGAAATTTTGAGAATTCTTCTGTATGACCACATCTCAGACTTTTTTTTTAACTTATATGACCTTATATGTAGTTTTTAAATTAAAATAATTTATAAATATAAATACACCAGTTTTTAAAGTATTTTCGTGATATTGTTTTAAAAATGTAATAATAGTATGTACTAACACAACTAATTGCATAGTAAAGGGTCCGCCAAATAACTTTTTTTTTTAAAATAGGGTGCAAGACATCGAGTGTAGCTTCGGCTGTGTGGCACGTAGCGCCATCTTGTTGAAAGAAAATTTTGCCAATATCCTCTTCTTCAATTTTTGTGAACAAAAAGTCGTTCAAAATGGCCGCGCCGCATGGAAGCGCCATTGATGGCGCTTTACGCACACTTTCTGCCACAGCAGCAATATTCTCGGGTGTACGCACTGTTTTTGGCTTTTCATGCTTTGGTTTATCGATGAGGATGCCAGTTTTTTCACTTTTTTCACAAGATAACAAACATACGGAGCTGAAGATGATTCTCTTCTTCCAAAATCCATACGCAATTTTCGCACACATTCTGCAACATTACCATGATTTTCAAAGTAATATCGCAATATTTCCCAGCGTTGTTCAAGCGTATACACAACCATATTCGTTTAGCGGAAGGATAAAACTAATTATCTGTCAAATCAGACATGAGCTAAATGTTACCATTCACGAAATAAGCACTAGTTGAAAAAAAAAACGTTAGATGGCGGACCCTATATATAAGCGAATTCGGAGCAGGTTATTTCTAATGTTTGGAAACTTCGTCACGTAAAATAAAACACGTATAGTAATAAAATTTATAATTTATGAAATATGACAAAAGGTTTAATTTTTTCCCTGTTAATCAAATAATAAGTTAAAAATTAATTTCTTTGGTAAGGACATTTATGAGAAGTACAATAATAAGAGATCTAATTGTTGATTGAATACATTATTAATGATTTGTTTCTAATGCCATCAGTGGGAGTAATTATAAGCACTTATATCTGTTTGCCGGCGGGTATAGCTCAATGGTCAAAGCGTTTGCTTTGCAAGCCAAAGGTCATGGTTTCGATCCTCGACGGAGATTAAAACAAAAGGATTCTTAATCGATTTCTGAGCTCTAAAATACCCCGGTTTGTATGAATTTGATCCCTCACCCGTAAAATGCCGTTCATAGCCTATTAATTAAAATTGGTAGTAGACGAAGGTCGTCCCGTGAAGAGCACCCATTCATAATAAATTCCTGTAATAATAAGGATGATGCGTGAATCGCGGGCTGTAATCTATGACGTTGGCGGATCAACACTCCACATGCAGTGCTTAGCCATATGCATCATGGTAAGCGTCATAGAATTCCACAGATGAGACATCAGAATTACTATCAACTTCTGTCGATATTCTCTGTAGAATAAAATTATTTTAGTGTTACAGCAACGGTTTTAAAAACTACAATACACGTACCTTCGCCAAAAATGTAAATTTGAAGTATTCCCTCCACATATAAATGTATATCTATAAAACTACATAATGATACCGAAAAAGTGATAAATCAACAAAAAGGAAACACATTTTTTAGCCAGTAACATATTTCAAATCTTTAGTATAATGTTTCCCTCACTAAACCTCACGGTTAGAATGAATGAATTTTTATTATTTCTTTGGAGGTATTTTCTCTGAATATTGGCGTTTCTTAAAACATACTCGAATTTACGTTTTCTCCCGAAAAGTACAACTTTATATATAAGCTTGTCGCTCAAATGAGATGAAGATAACTGTATTAACAGCCTTCATATGAAAAAGGCAATTTAACGCTATTGTGATTTTAAATCATATTTATAAAATGACTCGTTCTACGTAACATACAATAATGTACATATATATATTTAAAATGTTATATTTTATTACACACAACATATGTTTTATATAATTATTGTTTCTTTTTTTTATTTAATCAAATATAAAAAGATACATTTTTTACACAGTAATTTACATTCCAATCTTTTTTTAAATCTTTTTTAAAATTAAAGCATAAAAATATTTCTACCACACTTTACATCGCCATAGATCCATCAAAATATTTTTTATTTTATTTTTTATTTAATCAAATATAAAAGATACATTTTTTACACAGTAATTTACATTCCATCTTTTTTTTTTTATTTTTTTTTTTTTTTTTTTTAAATTCGCTTACCACACCACTTAAAGATAAGATCTTGTGTGTGGCGTGGGATTCATCTATGTCATTTTATAGTTATATATTTATACAGAATTTTACATATACACATTTATACATTGTCATAATTTTGATATGATACTAACATTATATAATTAAAATTTTAAGATACTATATATAGAATTAAATCTAAAGTATATATAAATTAATAATACATCTTTAGTACATTTCATTATTTCAATTTCTTATGCAGTGACGTCATTTTATCATTAATATTGTTGCAAATATTTCTCGTGATATTATTTATACACTGTAGGTAGTTTAATTCAGATAAATTTATAATATTAAGTAAGCTTCTTCTTTTCGTTTTTCTTCTTTTTCTTCTTTTTCTTCTTCTTCTTCTTCTTCTCCGTGTCAGCGACGTCAATTTTTTTGCCCATTATCTGGCAACATCGATAGCCCATGTGCTGCCCAGCATTAGGTCTTGAGATGTGCAGCTTGATGGGCACATGGAACAGGATCTTAGGTGTGAGGCGGTCTCAACAGTCGCACAATAGTGACTCTCCCTGCCGAAGCATTCCCCACTGCTCGAGGTTGTCCTTTGTTCTACCAACTCCTGTTCTTAATCTGTTCAGGGATTTCCAGGTCCGCCAGTCAAGGTTCTTGCCAGTTGGGAGGCCTTCCTTTGGAGTAATGAAATTCTCTGATGCGACCTGTTGCCGGAACTGGAGTCTCTCATTTTCAGGGCTGGATTTGAGAGGTTGTGTGGATCTCAGAAAGCTGCTTCGCGACTTCAGTCTGGGTGTTGGGGGTATCTGATTATATAAGCAATGGGACTGTTGGTTGATTGTCTTATATTTGACAGCTGATTCGTTTACTTTTATTACAAAATAAATACACAGCCGAAAATTTCCACCTTTTATAACAAATCATCACACTATTTTATGTTTTATTAATTATAAATATTTTATTTATAACTTTTCGTTTGATATATTTATATGCAGATGTAGTCTATGGAAATTTAAATTATATTTTAATGCCGTTTATCATCTAAATGAATTCCAAATTAAAACTGTTTTTATAATATTTTGTCTGTGGTCAACTTATCTTTGAATTCTCGTGCGGCATATAGTTTATGGCTAACCTCAAAACAGTGAATTCAACTATCACAAAAACACTCTGTAATTTTCGCAACGTTGTACCTTTATATGAAGCCACAAAATAAAATTAATTTCATTTCATAATGTTAATAATAATGCGAAATGTTTTCACTTTGCTCGGAGTCCGCGCGGCCGAAATAAAGTTGATCCCACTAAGATCCCCTAGAGGCGCTGCGAGAGCCGGTCGCTTCATAAGTTTTGTATTCCATACGCAATGGTCGTAAAAAAAATACATCAACTAAAGCAGTCGTGCTAGATTCCAAATAAATAATATCACAATAACACATCCGATACATTTATCGCCATCTCGAAAACATCCGCTGATACTCCATAAACAAAGCTGCGTAAATTAAAAATGACAAAAAAAATCTGCCTGGAAATCATTGCAGTATCTTTTAATTCCATACGTAATATCTGGGACTCGCAGTCGCTCAATGATTACTCATTCAAGATAGATTATTTTCTTTTTATATGGCCATGTCTTCTGACATCTTGCAAATGTCTCAATGTGCCGTAATTCGTTACCAGGACAGGTGTGCCTGTGTGGAATGTTGGGAGCTCGATGGTTTCATTTTATGAAGAATGATGAGGTAACAGAGTGGATATGGCAGCCTTTCTACAGTCGATAAAGAACTACCTGGAATACAGCATATCTAAAATCAACCTTGGGAATAACTAAGTCTTTCTTTCCATCCATCGAACACTTATTGGCGTGGAAAAAGACGAACTCTATGGACTTTCATCTCACTCAAGCGTTTACCGGACACGGAATTTTCAGAGAATTCCTAAATAGATTTGGCCTCTCTTCTTGCAACGCATGTCTATGTTATCCAGGCATGTAACAGACGGTGAGACACTCTCTCGTGGAGTGCATCATACATGAGAACAGGAGACGCATTCTGTGTTGTCGCCTGGGAATCTCTACCATTTCTTGGGAAGATTTTCCTTAATTGCTGCTTAGTTCTGACGGTCCCTTGCTGTTAAGCTTCATCAGGGAAATCGTCGGGACTACAAGAGCGGTTAACGAGGCTCTTATGGAATAGGCTCCTACGTTCTTCAACTATTTCTCAGACTTATATTATAACCTTGGGTGTAACTTGCAGAGTACAACACACAAACTATATATTTTTTTCTACATTTTTTTAAGTAAAAAAAAAAACGATAAAGAAACTGAAGTTTACTGGACTAATAAATCCAATTCCCTTTGAATATTTGTAGCCACTGCACATAAATGCTTAAGAGAATCTTATAAAAGACAATATAAATATAATCACAGGCTTAAAAGAGAGAAGGCTGTTTCTAACTATAGTATACAGAAAATATATTCGGCAAACCTCCGTAAAGCAGAGCTTACATGTGACAAAGTGAAGACAATGGCGGCAGACGGAACTTTATGTCAGCAATTCGAGTCGCCCATATGCTCAAGCTATATAACGGATGTGGAATGGTTAAAGTGCACGATATTCGAATTTAATAAAAAAAAAAATTGTTGCTGACTCGTTCAGTGGGGTGGCAAATGCATGAAACATTTTGACTAGGTACCGTAATCTTTTTCGAATCTATCTTCATTATTTGGCAGTTGGCAACTTTGGACAGCGCAGATGTGTAGAACTCCAAATTAATAATACTTATCCACGGTGTTTTTTTTATTTCATTTACCAAAAACGATCGTTCTTGGTGATTTTTCAAAGTGAATAATATAAATAAATTTACCTCCTTAATGATGGGATGACATCTTTGTTATAAATGTCTCTTGTAGTTTTTATGATATGACATTTTTATTCGTAACTAGATAAGTTTTCTAAAATTATACGTTAGTTTGTATACATCGACTTAATACGAGATAAAATGACCTACTGCTAGGTTATAAAGTTTACGAGAGAAATTCATACTGAATTCAGAATGTGGTGACAAGAACCTAAAAGAAAAATGATGTAAATATTTTTATTCAATTCGAAAGTATTTCTACTAGTAGTTTTATCTTAACACAAGCTCACTAAAATGTTTTATAGATCAAATAGTAATAATGTGCTGTTTTGTACACCGTGTGATAGTGGTAAAATACAACAGAATCATCTCTTAATAAATCTTTCCCGATTGAAAGGTTGTTCAAGAAGTTCAAAGTCCCAACGGTTGATTCATTATATCAAAGATATTCAGTATTCCATATGTTTAAAGGGTGATGAATGTTCAACTGGCAAATATGTCGTTCAACAAGGTACGGGTTTAACATTTTTATGCTTAAATTAAAACACCCAACACGGAAGAAATAGTTACTTATGTAGCGAAATGATAAATTTCAATAATCTGCCATTGGAACTAAAAAGCTATCTCCGATGTCAAATTGCTACAAAAAATGCAAAAAATTAAACTGTACTATAAACTGTAAGTTTTTTACATTCGTTAGAGCTGTATTTTCAATAATATCATTTCATATTAAATTGTTTTTTTAACCCTTTTATTACGGCTCGGTTTGAATACAAATTATACTGTCAAACATAAAAATAGTATTTGAAGCATAAATGTACTTATCGGGTCTATTTTCATCACAATGGTTCTTGTATCTCTCATCTATCAGATGATGCATAAAATACTATTCGAAGCAAGTAGCAAAACGATATATCACGTCAACCGATGTCAACGGTCGGGGAATCTTATGACGGCATATGCCGACAACCGATGCGAAAGGATTAATATTCCGGAATGTTATGAATACGAATACTATTGTGACTGTATTTATTAACTGTTTATTTTATTGTAAATTTTTAAACATTGCTTATAACGTCATATTATCATATCTATTTAAATTGTTATAAGATTATTTTGAGAATATTTTGGAGTGCTATAAATTGAAAGCTGTTTGCTGTTATTATATTTTTATTCTTCCTTCTAAAGATGCTTATATATATATGTATATAAAACGAAAAAATCCCTCGACACACACAAGAAGAGTTTTTTTAATTGGCGATGATCTTCTTCTTCGTAGTATCAATCCGGTTGATTGGTTTGCAGCAACAGAGTCTTGCATCTCGATCTCCATTCCTCTCGGTCCTCCGCAACCCTTTTCAGCTCAGCATAAGCGCTACAATTCATGTCCTCGAATACTTGCTGTAAATACTCCCGTCTAGGGCGCCCTCTACAGTTTCTACCCTCAACCAGCCCCTCCACAATATCGTGAAGAAGACCATCATGGCGCATGATGTGACCAATCCATCGGGCTCGCCTCTCTGAGATGGTTCTTATTAGGTGCCTATCTTCCTTGATTATCCTGAGAACCTCATTGTTCGTGACGTGGTCTCTCCAGGAAATTCCGAGAATTCTTCTGTTCGACCACATCTCAAAGGCCTCTAGTCTTTTTTTATCACTTTCAGATAAGCACCATGTCTCACAGCCGTACATTAAGATGCTCCAAGCAAGTGTTTTGGCAAGTTGCTTGCGGAGCCCTAAAGTTATATTCTTTGACTCAAGAATTTTGGCTTTTTTATTGAAAGCTAGCCTTGCTTGATGTATTCGACTGTTGACTTCTCTTTTTGTTCTGCCATCCCAGGTGATCGTACTTCCAAGGTATACAAATTCTTTTGCATCTTTTAGGGGTACTCCTAGCATTGATATGTTAATTTTCTGCTGCTCATTGCTGCTTACTCTCATAACTTTGGTTTTTGTGCTGTTTATCTTCATATTGTAGTTGGAATTAAATATGTTTTCCATGGATGTCAGCGCTTCAGTGAGTTTATCTTCAGTTTCAGCAATCAGAGCAATGTCGTCAGCAAACCTTATCATATCAATCTTTTGGCCATGTATTTTAACCCCCTCTCTATGGCCCATTTTTTCCCTGATGTTATTAATTGCATTTTGTATGTATACGTTGAAGAGTACAGGCGACAGAGAGCATCCTTGTCTCACCCCTTGACGTATTTTTGCTTCCTTTTGGACATTTCCAAGTGATATTATGGCAGCTTCTTCTTTGTAAAGTGAAAATATGAGTCTTTGTTCCTTGTATTTGACTCCAATTTCTTTCATTACATCGAAGAGCTTCTCCCAATCTACTTTATCAAATGCTTTTTCAATGTCCACGAAGGCAATATATGTATCTTGGTCCACTTTTATCCTCTTTTCCAAGATCATACGCAGGGATAAGATTGCTTCTCTGGTTCCCATTCTTTTTCTGAATCCAAATTGATCGCTAGTGAGAGTCTTTTCAATTTTTGGTTCAATTCTATGTAGGATTATGTTGGTCAGTATTTTGGATGCATGGGATAGAATACTGAGTGTTCGGTGTTGTTCACATTTTTTGTTCCGGGCTTCTTTGGCAGAGTTACAATTAGACACTTTTTGAAGTCTTCTGGCGCTATTCCTGTATTATAAATCATCTGAGTCATTGTGAACAGAGCATCTAGAGTTCCGGTTCCTGCCGACTTTATTAGTTCAGCTGGTAGGTCATCAATCCCTGGTGTTTTTCCATCTTTGAGCTTTTTTAATGCGAAGTCAAATTCCTCTCGGATAATTGGGTCTCCCAAATCATCGGCGTCCACATCAGTTTCGATGGCGATGATAGCGAAATAAAAAAAAGTGTTACTTACATAACATTTATATATATGAACTGATAATTATCTTTTATGTACGTACTCGTATAGTTGTCAATAAATACCAAAAAAAGCAAAACTCCTTCTTCAATGTAATTATCTTTACTAGAAACATACATCGCCATTGTTAATGACATTTAATATGGCTTACGAATAATTATAAATATTCAATTTTCACACCTCAATAAATAAAATCTGGGTCGGGAAATATATACTAGACTTGTCTCGTAAAAAAGGCCCAACCGTTGTTAAGGAAAGGAATTTGCATCGCGATTACTTTATTAAATTATTGATCAAATAAATATTACTCATAATAACACAAAATGTCTCCGCATTGAAACAACAAGAGATAAAAAAATCCATCATCAATTGAGAGCGTTACCTTATTCCTTCATTGCAATGCGATAAAAATATTCCATATATAAGCTTCGTTTCTTTGTAAAAAAAAATGTCCACTTGAGTGTGAAGGATTTGAAAAGTTATCTTATTACGACAGTAGAACAAGAAAATACAGTACATACATGTATAATTGCATGGAAGAAATAAACATTTACTTTCATGAATTATTTCGATTTACGCTTACATTAATATTTTTTGCTACAAGTGTTACATCGAGGTTATTTCATGCATTGTAATGACTCATACAATTAACCCTTTTCGTCAAAACTGCGTGAATTTTTCAAACTATTTTTTTGCTTAAAACTAGTATTTGAAGCATAAATGTACTTATCTGACCTATTTTCATTTATCATATTGGTTCTTGTATCCTTTAGCTATCAGATGATGCATAAAAAAATATTTTATTTAACAAAGGTTCATTATGTAACTTCATACATGTTGTGGCATTGACACATGTGGTTTACAGAAGAATCTCTCCTGTGACGAAACCTAACGATATTTATTTTCATCCTTTACAGATTCTTGTATAGAATACATGATAAAGGGAATGACTGCAGTTCCAAGTTCCTACCGTAAATGTCACAATGAGTACTGAAAATAGCAAAACGATATATCACGGCTCGCGATGTCAACAGTAGGAGAATCTTGGACGGCATATATCGAAAACCGATGCGAAAGAGTTAAGTAATGTTAAATATACTATTGAATTATTGTGCAATTAGTTTTTTGACGCGATTTTTACGCGCCGTTTTTCAGAATCAATGTGTCGCGTAAAAAATGATGAGGTGTACAATAATTTTAGTTTTATAATATACGCGACTAAATTTTGCATAAGTTTTCATTATTTTTTGCATTTATAACGTTCGTATTGAGTGGCTTTGTTGAATGGTTAAGAATCATAGGCGGATAAAAACAAGACAAAGACGTCGGAAAGGCGTTCGCCGAGTCCGAGCTTTTTTGAATTGTGGAGTTGGATCTGAATCCCCGCCCTGGGACGCCGACCGAACCTCTTTCTACTCGCATCGCGGCCAGTCCGCCGCTACCCTCGCAGGCAGACGCTCGTGTTCTACCCGACCAGCACGAAAATCTCTACTAGTACCTCAATAAATACCAAACACCGAGTAATACCAACACACAACTCCTCCCATACAAAATATATAAATCATATCTACTTTCTATCACATTAAAAAAACATTACATTTTATTATTTTTAAATAAAAAAATTATGTGTGAATGAGATTGTAAGTGTACAGTGATTGCGGTTTTAAATTTTGAGTGAAAATTTTAAAAGGAATAAATTGTTAATTTTAATGTACGACTGTTATAAAGTGCATATTATTTGCATTTGTTGCCTTATTTTTGTGTGCAAGTATTGAAAGTATATCGAATATCTGTGAAAAAATGCATTTTTGTAACTTGTATAATATGCATGTATTATACGTAGAAATTAATGCTTTTCATTTAATTTTATAAATATTATTTAAAATTCAAACACAGTGTTATGAAAGGATAGTTGTTTATTTTTATCATTATATTATATATGCAATTTTTTTTTTTAACATTCACCATTGGGATGTTATAGATTTATAAATAATTTGCTGGATAAAAATATACGAAACATTCTCACATTTCGTCCGTAGAGAAACCTTTCGATGAACGGTGACAAAAAGTGAGCAAAAAACAGTGCTATACAAAGTTTTTTTTTTCAAATCGCGCCCCATGAATAGGCGAGCTTCCGTTGGTCGGGAAAAGTTTTACGCTGACGCGGCGCGGCGGAGGTCGCGTCGTTACGGTGTCTCCTGCAGAACCTTAAAAGAAGCCTCCAGCGGAGAGATGACAACCATCACTACACCACATCCCTCTCAAGAAATAACTGACTAATTATCATTCTGATCGTGAGTACGCTTTTAAATATATGTTATCAACTTTTCTTATGCTTTATACTTACTTCCGATTATCATGATTGTCAAAAACGACATCTACACATAGCACAATGTTCCTGCATAACTTTCAGTTAAAGTTACATTTTTTCGATAAGCCTATATTGTTAATTCAATGTTTAATATATAAGTCTTAAGTACTCAATGTCACAACAAACTTTACCATTAAGATATGAATCTTTCAATAATTACACCTTTGTTATTGCAATACCCCTAAAATAATAATTAAATACAGTCGGGTTTTAGGCAATATTTTAATTTATTTATGAGCACTTAGTTTTTTTTTAATTTACTGCCGACTGGTAACCTTACCTCTACGCTACAAAAGCAGCATTTTGTTTTCCATTTCTGTGTGTCATATTATAATACCTCGATTAGGTAGTAATTATAACACTAACATGTTTTTTGTAATACCAACTTAGAAGATAATTCTTATTGATTTTACTGTAGATCACGAAGGCAGGCCAGGGGTAAAGCACTGAGGCATCTTAAAATGTGCCATAAAGCATTACATTATTATGCTTAATTATTTTTAAGCAAGTGTATGAAACATTATATTTTCAATAATCGAGTTTTATTTGTATTTGATAAATATATCATACAAAACAAGCTCAGATAGAAAAGCTTTCATATATATTTTATTGTGATTCTATTTATGACATAATTTTTTTCTTTATCTTTATAGTTGCTATATTACTTACATACTACATATTTTGGCGTAAAGAACTCTTTATTTTATTATTACGGTAATTATGAAATGTAAATATGTTATTCAACTTCTTCCGTTGATTTTTGTTCGTTTTTATGACCTAATTACATAGTAAAATTCTCTGTGTGAAATTTATCAGCACGATTATAAGGAGTACGTAAGTTTTAACGTTGTACGGATACTTTCTTATTTGATTTTGAGTATTATTTAAATATAATTTACATTAACAACTTACAGTATAATACATACCTTAACCTTGACATCAAAGCGCTATAAATCCCTCAATGAGTCATTGTGTCACGAACTGTATTAAATATTGAAATCCTTGTTTATTTTTAACGTTTAGTTGTAAATTCAAGCCGTCAAAATTATTTCTGAGTTACAATTTACTTAAATATTATTTTTGCTAAATTCATAATAACATTACAAATATCAGTAATATTAATTATACATATTTTTATTTGTCGAAAAAAATATACGTATTTAATTTTATATTCAATACAATTCAAACAAAGTGATATTTTTATGAGATTTGTATTATTTTTTGCTTTAAATATGTTACCGGACAGCGACAGGCTAATCACGCGACCTCCGCATAAGAACAATGAATATGTTTCCAGCACAGCATCTTACTACACCATGGACCTATTTGAGATATACTCTTTTGAACGATATATATTATAGAATCTACTTAAAAATACAAATTCTTAATGCGAATTATTATATATTTATTAAATATTATATTACAAGTAAATGTCATGATGTTTACCTTGTTTTAACACGCTCATGGCACGCTTAGTCAGTCTCCAGTTTCCAAACAATCAAAATATAATGTGCAAACGAATAACTGACGAAGCTTGCAATGCACGCCAAATTGCGGTGTCATTTCCGTTATTAGCATTTGTTCGACTTATTTTATCTAAATGTAATATAAAATTCAATATTATATTGTTCTGTTTTACCATTTCATTTATTGTATTTTCTATTTTAAAACCGTATGTATTGGCCTAGGCCGTAAATAAAATAAAATAAATAAAAATATCTATTTAGTTTTTTGAAATAAAATTGTTGTTATTAATTTGGTGCAACAGTACGCTAATGTAGCTTTACGTAACATTTTAATTTGCTATTGTGTTTTGACAATTTTGATTCATTCTTAAAAATAAAAACGTTAAATATCACCATGTATAACAATAGAGTTATTTTTTCCTTTGTTATTTCAGCATCAAAATTCAGCATCAACATCAAATGTATTATTTTAATATTTGATCTTCCAATTTATAAAAGATATTTTTACATTACAATCTTCGTCCTACTCGTGTTATTATTACACAAGTAGAAAAATACATAACAAAAGAATCTCTCAAACTTGACTCCATCGCTCTTTGTCGTGTACCTAGCATTTAATAAACTTGGGGTTTATACGCCGGGACGAACATTGTAGTACTAAACTTTTTGTTTGTATTTGAAAAAAAAACTTGATAATTAAGTATGCAAAAATGCTTCGTCGGCGAACTTTGACCAAGTAATTTAGAATAAATTCAAATTTTTAAATTTAGAATAAATTCAAATTTTAGTCACGTCAAAGAAAAGCATGTTTGTTCTTCTTCTCCCTCTGGGCCCAAAACTTGGCCACTTTTAAATGCGGACTATTAATCATCATTTAGATTAATTATTCTGCTTAATGAACTAGTGTTCGACTACGCTCCGCTTAATGTTTGGAATACTTGTAATGAAATGAATTAGGCAACGGTAAAGTTAATAATTCAGGAATCGATATACTCTCCATCATCTATGAACAGAAGCCTACCTGTTACTTGATTATGTGCCTTGCGATGTTACATAGCGGCCTGGAATAGCTAAGTGTTGAAAGGTTGTATGTATATCATTATAACTTACATAAAGTGAGACGTGAGGTGTTCGTTAAAGCTATTAAATTTGATCAGTCTTACATGACTTAGTTACCAAAGTGGTGAATTCCTTTCTAAGTGTGAACACTTTTATACCGAAAATAAGCAACGTAATATTTTACGTGTAATCTCGACAATCATAAAAGTGTAACGATCATTTATCAAGTTCAGTAACTACCATAATTTTTTTACATAATATGTATATGGTTTTAATTTTTCTTGAAAGCCAAACCTGAGTCACGAATGTAAATTTACAACACAGTTTGATCGTGTTATTCAAGCCAGAAAAAATACAATACATTACACACATTTAATATACAACATACGAATATTGTAAATGTCATTATGTTATTGAAATTGAATACTCTTTTTACTGTTTTAATTTCGCCTGATGATGATATACTTATTTCGATGTACTTCAATTTCAATTCTGGTTGCACCACGGTTAACACACCACTTCTTCTATAGAAAACACCCGTAAAAGAGGTTGATACTTTTAAATATCTCGTCTCCGTGATATCCTTAGACGCTAAAACTGAATCCGACGCGGAGCATAGAATAAACACAGGATGGCTGAAATGGAGGTCTCTCTCTGGGGTTTTGTGTGACAGCAAGATTCCAGTTAGGACCAATGGTAAAATCTACAAAACTGCTGTAAGGCCAGCTATGCTCTACGGATCGGAGTGATGGACCCCGCTGAAACGTGACTTGGATAGAATTCATGTGGCAGAGATGAAGATGCTGAGGTGGGCGGGCGGTGTGACTAGATTGGACAGAGTTCGAAATGAGCATATTCGGGGTTCATTTTGGGTAGCCCCCATACCTGAAAAGATAAGGAAAAACCGCTTAAGATGGTATAGGCATGTGACACAGAGAGATTAGGACCACATGGTGAAAAAAGCCTTCAACATACCCACGCTAAGAAGAAGACTTGAAAGACCACAGGCAACCTGGACTGCAACTGTAAACAAGGATCTGAAAATCTTGGTTTTACCAAGAATGCAACACAGGACAGACAGACATGGCGAATGTGCACAAAGAGAGCCGAACCCAGATGATGGGAAATGGTGAGACTAAAGAGAAGAGAGGTGATATACTTATTTCAGATAAGCGGCTTAAATTCTGTCGTCAAAAAGCGCTTACAAAATACTGTATGTATTCTGAAATATAACAATTTCTGGATGCACAATGCCTCGTAATGCATTTGTAATGAGAGCATGCATCTCGAATAATGCACACGTATTTCAAATAATGCTCTTACGTAAAACTTTCCGGTGGAAAATAGACATGAAACATTATACGTCGTCTTATTCAGACGATGCTCGCTTTAAGATACAGGCGTATTATTCATACGCCTGTATCTTTAAAGCGAGCATCCTCACATGAAAACGTTTCAGTATAATGATATTATTATTTTACAAATCACTATTTTCATCCACATCAATATATCCTGAAGTATAATTAATTGAAGTTAGTAAAAATATTATTCATAATAAAATATTTTAAGGCCTTATCCTAGTTTTATCTATCTGAAATGAAACCGTAGATGTCTTGTTTTTTTTACAATTAACACAGTATTAACTACGTATTTAAATATATGGAATATAACAAATCTCATCCACACTTACATGAATATATCATATATTTCAATCATTTAAAAAAGACATAGTTTGGAAGATAATTTAAACAAATAATAAATTTACATAAAATAACTCGTCGTATAAAAACATATAAACATAAGCAGCGTCATATTTACAAACTGATTAAACAATATTGAACAAATATTCACTCCCCGATTCATTGAAAATGATTCTTATTAATTGAGTAAAAAAAAATTTCCTGTGTTGTCTTTCCGCAATTTGTGGTACTTATATATAACTACCAGTAAGAATCATGTAATAGAGGCGATTGGTCACATTGTGCGCCACGATGGTCTTCTTCACGACATTGTGGAAGGGATGGTTGAAGGTAGAAACTTCAGAAGGCGCCCTAGAAGGGAGTATTTGCAGCAAGGGTTTGAGGACATAAGTTGCAGCTCTTATGCTGAGAGGGTTGCCGAAGATCGAGAAAAGTGGAGATCAAGATGCAAGATTTGTTGCTGCAAACCAATCCACCGGATTGATAACACGAAGAAGAAGATAACTACCAGATATTTAACGAATATGTGAAGAAAAAAAAAACGACTGTATACTCATTTACTCGTAATACTAGCCGTTGAATTATGATTATTACATATGTATATTACATATCGATTTATTGTTATATTATGGTATATCATTTTTACTCCACCCTATGTTTGGCTATCAAAAGATAACCACACGGGTCAAATCAAGAAGATGTTTCCTACAGTCGACAACGGAACTGGTGATATCTGAGCCACACTGTGGCTGAACATGTGGAGAAACACAACTGGAGGGAATACTTGGATTGCCCCGAAAGAGGACCTAGCCCCTGTACACGACCAGGGGTGGAATATATGGAGGTCCCTTAACAGACTTCGGACCGGAGTTTTCAAGACGCAAATGAAAGCCTGGCAGTTTTACAGCGGACCGACTGAATGTGACTGCGGCGTGGAGCAGACCCTATCACACCTTCTGGAGTGTGCGCTGTGTCTGAGAAGCTTCACTTAGAAAGACCTGATAATGGCCGGGAGTAACGCCATCGACGCCACCTAGTTCTCGGCAGACAGAATCTGACCCTGTTGTTTCCGACACGATTATATATATAAAATAACTGTTTATATTGTACAATAATACATACATCAATTATTTTAATAGTAAATGTAAAAAGGCTGTTAATAAAAATTACATCGCGTATTGTACAAGTATATCTATTCGCGCTTACAATTTGGCAACACTTTTGTTGAGAAATTTGACTCGTTAGTCTAACTTGTTCGGTCAGCAGCCAACTAAATTAAGGAACAAAGCTCTTCGCAAACAAGCTGCTAAAAATACCTGACAGAGTGATTGAACCAAATCTGGTTTGACATCGTTATATCAAACTGCAGTCGGCTCAATCTAAGTTAATTGAATCATCCGATCCGAGATAGAACGAGTTTATTTGTACATATTCAACTCAACGAGCTACAGACAATAAGACACTTAAATGTCATCTTTTTCTAATTATAAATTTACACTTTAAAACAAATTGCATATCAATAAAACTTTAACGATAATATTTGTATTTTGTTTAGATTAAGGCATGTTATATTCATTATATATTTAAAATTTACCGGCGGGTATAGTTCAATGGTCGAAGCGTTTGCTTTGCAAGCCAAAGGTCGTGGGTTCGATCCCCGATGGAGATTAAAAAAAAATATTGTGTACCATATTTTAGTAAAAAAAAAAAAAATATTATTTATTTAGCCACTAGTGTCATAATCAAAATTTTACTTACAATAATTCCAAGCAAATACGGAAATAAAAATTTAAATTGAACAGAATTGAAAGAAAAAATAAATGAAAATCGGCATGTACTCATACACTGAACCAAATCACACATACACGACACATACTCGACATTATTATTATTGTACTACTCAGTGAGTGGAGCTAGGATCCCCTCTGAATGGGCATGTGAAGGCGCATCCAGTGCCCCTCCAACTGTGAGTCCCACCTATCCGCCCACACAGCGACCATTGCGTTGGGACTGCCGCGAACGCGCGCCCACAGAGAAGCACAACGCTTCTTTATTATGGCATGAAAGCCATCAGGTATTTTTTATTCAACATGCTTATATGTTTTATTTGATGTCAGAGAGTCCTTCTTCTTTTGCAGTGTTTCGGAATTATGGACAAATATAAAACAAATGTACGTTTAAATTTACGTTATTGTTTCTTTTTAAATAAATCAGCTATTTTTTATTCACCAAGCAATTATAAACTTTATTTGAATTTAATATGCCTATTTTTATTCATCATTCATGAAATTTTATGTTTAAAATATTTGGTAAAAAATAATATTTACAAATTAGTTTTTCAATAGTGGTGGAAAAGTCAGGAATTAAATAAGTAAATACATATTCATTCCATTCGAAGGTGAAGCCTAAGGTCACCTAAAATAACCGCTTCAAGTTCTATTAGCTGCTTACTATCCTTGCCTTGCCTTGCCTTATTCTATTCTAGACCCGTAGCCCCACCGAGACTATAGTACGCTTAGTCCATGATTCCTTAGTCCTCCATGGCGAAAGCCGTGCGGCTTGAGGAGAAGGTATCTATACCAAGGCATATTCGATCGTTCATTTATATATTTTTTTTAAGAAGATCGAATAATTAGACCACACTCCCTAGGCATGTCTTCTTCTTCGTAGTAGTATCAATCCAGTGGATTGGTTTGCAGCAACAAAATCTTGCATCTCGATCTCCATTCTTCTCGATGCTCTGCGATCCTCTTTAAATCAGCATTAGAGCTCCAACTCATGTCCTCGGATACTTGCTGCAAATTCACCCGTATAGGGTGTCTTCTGCAGTTTCTACCCTCAACCATTCCTTCCACAATGTCGTGAAGAAGACCATCGTGGCGCATGATGTGAACTATCCATCAGGCTCGCCTCTCTGAGATGGTTCTTACTAAGTGCCTACCTTTCTTGATTACGAACAATGAGGTTCTCAGCATAATCAAGGCATGTCTTAATTGGTTTAAAGTGGTGACTCAATCCAGCATACTCGTACACAAATACAGAATACAAATAAGATAAACATTTTTTAAATTTAGTTTAAACATTAAACGTCGAGTTTTGTCGTTAAAATAATAAAAATCATCTAATAAGAATTCCTAATAAGAATACGTGTTCGATGTAATGAGGCCAATTATACTGCTACGAACATTATTATTTTAAGTCTCTTTTCAAATCATGTATCCGCTGAATGTTTCAAGTTCCAATTAAAAATTTCGACAAACTCAAATGAATGCAACCATTCAAATAAAAACTCCACACGGAACCATCCGCGCGGAACACTCTGTATCGCTTACTAGTAGCCGTATTGGTGCTCTCCCCGCAGTGCGAGAACAAAGAGATAGGTTCATTTTATATTCCGGAATATCAGTTCTATTGATAATATCCGAGGTCTCTGAAGCTTTTATCAAACACCCGTTCTTCTGAATGTGCAATTTGAATGAATGTAATCACTGCACTGGAATATTTTAAATGACACTTAAAAATGGTATCACCGTAGTGTTAAATGTGAATAAGTGTTCAATGTCGACAGTTATAAAAAATCATTAAATATAGTTTTTTTTTATATTGAGGCATTTGGAAGCTAACATCCACCACTCTCTCAAAAGATTGTTATTCCGTCGCGTGATGGCAGGATTAGGAGCAGATTGATAACACAGACTTTTTCAGAAGGACATTGACATAAATTTACGATAAAACATTACAAATTTAGGGCTCGACCTATTCCACAGCGTTAGGTCGAGCCACAATACTCGCTGACGGGCGGGACACAAATAGGCTCTGCGCTCGGGATGGGCTATCGCCCGCGCCACGAGCGGCAGTGTATATAACAAGTCCCAAAAATGGCGGACACATAAATGTACGACAAGCGAACAAAAATAAGTCGCGAAAGATTGTATATCGAGGTTTTCGGTACCAGTCAGCAAGGGCTGACATCATGCTGATGTCAAAGCTTTGTTTCATCATTTTATTGTTATCAGCATTGATACGGTTATATTTAAATACAGTATTTTAGCTGCAACTCAAGTTTATTTTGCTAGTAGTAGGTTATTTTAATTGAATTTAATATTTAACGTCCAAAAATAATTAACTATTATTAAAATAAGCAATTTTGGAAGATTCATTTTTATTTCACATTTATTTAATCTAGTTGAACTTAATAAAGAGACACCAATTACAAACAATACGTTTTTCCTTTACATTGAACTTACAATACAATCATACACATGAGAGTTCACTAATAATTGTGAGTTATAACCTTACTACAACTTAAACAAAGCATTAAATATGTATTATAAGTTTTACCCTTGATATATTTTGGAAATTTATTTTATTAATAATAAATAACACTAATAATGTATTTTTTTTAAAGTAAAACTAAAAAGTAATAAATTATGTATTTTTCAAATAACCATCTTGTGTAATGACACATTTATTAGTAATAATTCAACAGTAATTCAAAATAAAATATTTTCTTACGCCCTATAACTTAAAACTATTTTTTATTGCTCAATTCATCTGCACATTTTTTAATAAGAAACATCAATTTCTTTTTATTATAATTATTTAACTATGTATGTGTTTTTGTCAGCTTTATACCTGGAAGAATTTTTAGCAATATTCTTTCAGGTATCAAGCTGAAAAAACCTAAACACACCATGGACTGACCGACGCCGAAGAATTATAAGGATTTTTTAAAATTGAAAACAAAAATTTATTATTATAAATATAATGTCTTAATACATTAAAATAACACAAACCCATTAATTTTATAATATCTTTTTTCAATGGTTTTACCCGCACACATATACAATCTATAGATATTTGTGTACTAACGTAGAAACTAATTACTATATGAGCCACTGCCAGTTTTTAATTTAATCATTATTAAAGATGGTCTCCTAGGAGGCCAAAACATGTAATCATTTAAAATAAATGTGTATCAAAAGTAAAAAAAAAAAATATATAATTTATTTAAAATTATAATTATACAGTCTCACCAAGTATTGTCAGTTGATACCCTTTATGTTAATTTATATATAATATATATTTACTTCTTTCAATACCATAAGCAATTTGTTAAATATACATTGGAAGTGTTTTGTGTATACTGTACGTATGTATTGTAAAGTTTGAAATAAAACTTGTTACTCGGTTGCTACATACAGCATACAGGGTAGCGCGTCTGGCAAAAGAAACCAGATTGCCAGCTGAAATTGTGTCGGTTGACTTATTCTATCCACTTTCTTTTTTAAAAGCCTTCCCGTGTATCCTTCGTAAGGGTAGAAACTATTTTTGTAAACACAGTGTAATGGCTAAAATTTATTAAATGTTTGCCTGAAAAATAATGCCTTTAGTTTTGGAGCTGGCACACAACAGTCACGTTCTTGTAGCACCTGCGATATTTTCATTTTCTTTTAAAATACATACTTTTTTATTTATATTTTGACAATCGTCTTAAATGTCATCAAAAGAGTGTGATGATTTTTTTATATTACTTTTTAAATGTTAAAAAAAATCTCCGCAAACGACTATATCGATTATACGCAAGTCAACAAAACAAACATTAAAAATTATTAATAGTTTTATTTATTTATTATATATATAATCGTGTCGTAAACAACAGGGTCAGATCCTGTCAGCCCAAAAGTGGGCGACGTCGATGGCGTTACTCCCGGCCAATATCAGGTTTTCCTGAGTGCAGCTACTCGGACACAGCGCACACTAAGAAGGTATGACAGGGTCTGCTCCACGCAGCAGTCACATTCAGTTTGTCCGCTGAAAAACTGCCAGGCTTTCATTTGTCTCCTCGTCTTGCATACTCCGGTCCCTAGTCTGAAGAGAATAGTATGATAAAGATATAGAAAAACTGACCTGGACAATGTTCCAATAAGGTACGACCTTGCATACTCCGGTTCGAATTCTGTTAAGGGACCTCCATATATTCCACCCCTGGTCGTGTCCAGTAGGCTAGGTGCTCTTTCGGGGAAATCTAAGTATTCCCCTCAATTGCGCTTCTCAACATGTTCAGCCGCAGGGTGGCCTCAGGTATCACAAGTTCTGTTGTCGACTGTAGGAAACTTCTTTAGACTGTAGAAGACACATGAAACAGTATATTGATAAGGATGTTTTGGCAAATATAAACCAATAAATAAGGATACTGTTGAATGTTTCCATTTTATATAAAGAATTTCTAGCCTATAATACAGTGGTTCTCATCCGGTGCACCGCGAGCTTGTTGCAAGTGCACCGCGAGAAAAATGAGTAAAAAAAAAAAATCAAACGAAATCGTGAATCAGACCAAAATATTAATGACACAGAGAGTACAAGTGGAAGAAGTAATGGCAATATTATTAGACATCATACGTCTCATACAAAAGAAAATATACCCAGTAAAATCAGAAAAATTAATCGACAGTATTCTGAAGAATATTTACGTTTCGGTTTTACTAACATCAATGAGGAAGGATATCACATTACACTATGTATCGTTTGAGGAGAAAAACTGTCCAATAGCGCGATGTATCTCGACAAGTTAAATAGCCACTTCATTACGAAGCACGCCGATATTACATCCAAAAGTAAAGATTACTTTGAAAGATTGTTAAGCATGCAAAAAAAACAAGCTAAATATTTTGAGAAAACTGTTAAAATTTCCGATAAGGCACTACTGGCGTCATACGTGATTGCTCAATTGATCGCTTTACAATTAAAACCACATACTATAGCAGAGTCTCTAATTTCACCTTCATGTTGTGAAGTAGAAAAATTATGTTTGGTGATGAAACAAAAAATAAAATTATGAAAATTCCTGTTTCAGACGATACAATAAAAAGAATAATTTTTAATATGTCGGATGATATTGGAAAAACAGTTACTGATTAAACTTTTCAAACGACATTTTGCTTTACAAGTCGACGAATCGACTGAAATTAGCAGTGAGGCACAATTACTAGGGTTCGTTCGTTTCATAATCGAAAATAAAATAGTGAATTAATATCTTAACTGCAAAGAACTTACCGAACATACGACTGGACAATATGTTTTTGATTATATTTCTTTATATTTAAAACAACTTAAAATATCGTGGGAGTCATGTGTAGGAATTTGTACAGATGGTGCTCCTTCAATGGAGGCTCAATTAAAGGATTTGTTACCCTTGCAAAGAAAAGAAACCCTAATATTATATCTACGCACTGTTTTTTACATAGAGAATCTTTAGTGTCTAAAACATTACCAGCGGCATTAAAACCTGTACTAGATCAAATTGTAAATATGGTGAATTTCATAAGATCAATACCTTTAAAACCACATATATTTAAAAAACTTTGCATTTCTATGGGAGCTAAATATGAGTCTTTGCTTTTTCACACTGAAGTCAGGTAGTTTTCTAGGGGTGAAGTTATTTCTAGATTCATAGAACTTAAGAATGACTTATTAATCGTTTTTCGAAATGAAGGTATGGATGATTTTGTTAAATGTCTTCAGAATAATGATTGGTATACTAAAGTAGCATATTTAGCAGATATTTTTAATTCCTTAAATAACGTTAACACAACCATTCAAGGAAAAAACGAATTTTTTTTGTCAGGATTTAGGAAAAAGTAACTCTTTGGAAAAATCTAATAAAAGAAAAAAAAATAGATATGTTTCCTTCACTCAACGAAAACATACCCGAAGAAATTATTTCCGCGATAATAGATCATTTAACTTTATTAGAATAAAATATCGCACATTATTATCCTTCTTTAAATACAGAAAATTATGACTGGATACGAAATTCATTTGCTACAATTGATACACCGTATTGTGGATTTTCATACAATTTCTGTCCAAGATGAATATCCAGTTCATCACATGAAGGCACTGAAAATTTTCTACAATTTTCAACATCATGTTTATGTTAGCTTGGTTTCTAAACAATAACTAATATATAAAATATAAAATGACAAAGACTTTTAAGAAAAAGAAAAGAAATTTAGACGATGAATTGAGGGTAGCTATATCAAATATTCGAGCAAATATTTCTGATATATGCATAAACCAACAAGCTCAGGTATAATTAATATTAAATTTCATTAATCATGGACGTCATTTTGGGTGGATAAGAGCCGGGAGAGAAATGACCCCCTTTCTAGATTACATTCACCTTCAAATCTTAATACAAATAATTTTAATACAAAATGTATTAATATTTAAATAATATAAAGTATACCTACATCATTTACAATTTCAAAATTAATGCTTACCAATGAATGACTTTACATGCAACAATATTAACAATAAAATTCAAATAAAAGAACTCATACATGACTCGATCAAAGATTTCAACCAAATAAAAGCGATCAGTGACATGAAAATAATGAATAAAAAGGTAAAACGGTTCTTCAAAATTTTAAAAATCAGATCTGACGTAATTGTACAAAAATGAGAAATAAATGATATGTATATATATATATTTTTATTACATTATAATGTTACTATTATTAAAATGATACTAATGTAAACCTCTCTGTATATGATTCACGCTAGGTACTAAGTAGTAGTTGTATGTATATGATCCAAGCATAATAAGTATGGAATTTATATAAATTGTATAAAATATTTATATTGTTAAAAAGGTATTGATTATATTAAGTTCATTAAAAAATGTCTGGTGGAAATTGAGACTTAGATGGGTCGAGGCTATTAAAGAATCGAAATATATATGTAAATGATGCTGAAATTGTCACTTCGACTATAAAAAATTTATAAATTTTAATGATATTATTTTATATTCTAAAAAAAATATGTTATTATGTAAAAAATGTGAAAAAATAATAATATAAATTATGCAACACTTAAATCAAAGATGAATCTCACGCCACACACAAGATCTACCTTTAAGTGGCGTGGAAAGCGAATTTCCAAAAAAATAAACAATAAAAAAAAAAAATGAATGTAATACTGTCAATAAAATCTTAAATGTATCCTATTATATTTGATTAAATAAAAAAAAAAAAAAAAAAAAAAAAAAAAAAAAAAAATCTAAAGAAACATTTACGAAGTAAATTTATATTCAATATTAAACATTTTTTTTCAATAACTTAAATTAAAAAGAAAATATGTCAAATAAATTGTATGTAATTTAGTATGTAACTATTTTTCCAAAATAAGTATGTAACAAAAATGATTCCCATATATTTTTTTGACCTCTTGATTCTGGTGCACCGCCATTTTTTTCCAAGATCAAAAGTGCACCGTGACTTCAAAAAGGGTGAGAACCACTGCTATAATAAGATACGTCACAAGGTTGTTAGAAAAGAACGAGTAAGAGGATGTATTATGGGATAGACTGATAAAAGGTACTTTTATATCTCCTTTTGTAGTAGCAATTGGCAAGGCCTACAAACAAAAAGAAAGGAGATAACGGTGTAAAAGATGCTCAGTGAGCTCAACGACATTACAACGAAGTTACACAAAAAATATTTATAAGCGTTATTAAAAAAATTGTATAATTACTTAAACTTTCCTGGAACCGACATAAATAAGCTTTTATATTAATTTAATATAACCATAATCTTAAAAGTGTTTTTCAGCCAAAAAAAACTCTTTTTTTTAGTGAGCTTATTTTTCTCCCACGATCGACCAGGGTCGGCTCATAATATTTTCGGGCTGCATGTTATTATTGTCGAATTTTTCAATTAAGCCGGGATCAAAAGCACACAAAGCGGTGACAGTGCGCCGTCACGCATCAGGCGGGGCCCCATACGTTAATTAAGTTTCGCAATAACGTCGGGCGGGGGTGGAGCCCCGAGAGTTGCGGCCCCCGGGCCGGCACCGTGGCGCCCCCACCGGGCCGTCCCTGCCACAGAAGAAGCCAAAACAAAGAGCCGGACTTTAAGTTTGCCTTGCCTCTTACCTCAAAGACGTAACGAAACATAAACTTGCTAAATTGGCGTCTTCAGGGAATTTACTAGAGAAATGATCCGCACGCAGCATTTACGAACAGAGATCGCAATCCGCTGCAATGAAAACATCCTGAAATGGTGATTCATCCATCGATACCGTTAAAGAAAGAGCCATAATATATATGACTCTCTTACAGTGAAAAGGCGAGTAATATAGAATGCAAGGCTCTTATTGGGTCTAGCTGGTTTTTTTTATTCCTTCTTTCGTTCCATGTCCAATCTTTGTCTGGAACATGTACAGTTTTTGATGGTTTCCAAGAAAAAACTTAAAAACGAAGCCGCTGTTATGTTCAAATTAATGAAACAGCTTTTTATAAAGATATTAGATTATTTCAAAACATCGATTTCATGGTACTAATCTAAGCAAAAAGAAAATTAAATTCTCAGCAATTGCAAAACAAGCAGGTTATTACATTTGTGTTTTTTTTATTTTTATGTAAACACATACAGGAGAATACAGATAGACGGTGATAGTAATTCTAAAGTCTCATCTGTGAAATTCTATGACGCTTATTATGGTGTATATGGCTAAACGCTGCATGTGGACTTTTGATCCGCCAACGTCATAGATTACAGCCCGAGATTCACGCATCATCCTTTATTATTACAGGAATTTACTATGAATGGGTGGTCTTCACGGGACAACTTTCGTCTACATCCAATTTTAATTAATAGACTGTGACTAACATTTTACGGGTGATGGATCAAATTCACACCAACCGGGGGTATTTAAGAGCTCATAAATCAATTCGTCTTTTATTTTAATCTCCGTCGGGGATGGAACCCACGACATTTGGCTTGCAAAGCAAACGCTTTGACCATTGAGCTATGACCACCGGTAAAATCAAAGTACGTCCTAGTTCACACCTGTTCTTTGCTACCTCTAAAATGGGCGGAACTTGCGCGCCTAATGTACGGTCAGGGAAAACACTCTGACTGTTTGTAAAAAGCGGCCGTCGCTTGTACGACTACTAAAGACCTAACCATAAATGTGAATTAAAGTCATTTTAATACTGCAGGATTTTACAACAAATCTTTTCAACATCTATCACTTTCTTGTGTTAATCCAAATATCCTTTATAAAATACATAAACTACATTTTTTTGCGGAATTATATAAGATTTTTATAAATTTGTAAATATAAATAATTATTTATTTTAAATTAAACTCAAAATATATGATTCGTCTGATTATGATATACTTAAACATATTTCAGGGTTATTGAAATAGAATCGCAAGATTTAAAAATTATACGGAAGTCAATTCACTAATAAAAAAATATATTCGTTGGTATCATTAGTATTATCAAGTTTATATTTATTTATTTACGTACTGTACAAATGTTTACTAATGGACAAAACACACTCAAACCACCACACAAATATTTATAATTAACGTCAAATAAAAAAATAAAGAAAATAAAACTTTAAACACGGTAGAAATGCATATTTGTAAGCAATTATTTCATAAATTGCCTCCGCAGTTAAAGTCAAAAAACTGAAGCTTTCATTACAATGACAGAAAAATAATGATATATGCGTTCGAAACGTGGCAATGAGCATGCACACCTTAAACACTGTAGATAGCACAAAAATTTACGTCTTACAAACGGTTTTTAAAATCAGATATATACTAAAATAATTCATATAAACCTTTGGCAAGGATTTTCACACAACATTGACTATCCAGTGCGCTGCCTTGTTGGTTTTTTTTGTTGCGCCATTCGCTGATTCTTTCCTGGAAATCCTCGGAAAATCTGTGGTTTTATAAACTGAAAGAAAAGTACCATTTTGTACCTAAACTTCTTCCCGCAGCAGTGGAAGGATTGTCTAAATATTTAAAAAAGTCTCTGTGTTATATTTATTATTCCGGGTGCGGCCTTCAAGCTGACCTTGTTTTATGTGGTCCTGGAATTATATGAAGTTGGACAATTCCTCCTTTATTAGGTATTGTAATATTTCTACAACAACAACAAATATGTACTATATATATATAGTTGAGTGATGCCTAAGTACGGAGATTGATATTCTCGAGGGAATACGTAAAATGTTACTACACAGAAAGAAAAATAACATAAAACTGCTTTTATACTTGTCGCATAAAAATAGGCCTCTGAATTTCAATAACCAGTACATTTATGACCAAAACAAAATAGTTTATAGCAAAAGAAATATTTTTCTAACCCCATATATATTCGTAAATACCTAAATAAACGTCCATTTAAAGTATTGATAGTATTAACTACCAGAACAAAACGAAGATACTAAAGACAGAGTCTTGTAGCGCATCTCAACGAGTAAAGCTAAGTAATAATGCTTTACTTTGAATTAGTTTTATTCTGATATTCAATCAATTTAAACACAAAAAAAGTTAAGCAAAAGTATGTTTTTTATTATTAAATTTAATCCTTCTCTTTGTTAAAATATTGTAATAAATATTAATAAAAAAAAAAAAAAAATATATTTATCGACTCAATATTATAACGTGCACTTTTATTCATGGAAATATAAGACATACAAAAATTAAATATAAGCCCTCATGAATACCTTCCGTTAGATTTTTTTTAGTTATTTCTTTTAGCACTGGAAAATCTTTGTTAATATAAAAATGATAGATACTGTTGTTAATTATTTTTTGGTTAATATAATATCTCGTAGAAAATATTATTTTTCGTAATATTAATTTGAATAAGAAAATTTTTGCTTGGCGTATGACAGAAAATTTTGCAATACTAAGTAAAAAATATGCTTAAACTGCTACAAGTTTTATTTGGAACTATCAAAGTAATATGTTATAAAATTGTAATAAAAATATATACTTTCAGAGGATGCCCTGCTTTGAATAACTTTTGTCTACAGCCTGTTGGACTGCTTCGACCTCATAATAGATATTTCAAGTGGTTAAGTACGGAAAAGCTATTCTTTTCTTATATGTACTTACTTTTTCAAGTGCCTTAGCGAGGCTTTCTCATATTGATGAGCGCGCTGAAGAGGTTCTTCACGGTCTTTGTAAACGTAATCTGATCAATTTTACATAATTCCAAGCCGATTGCTTATGTATGCAGTTCTTTTTTATCCAAGAATGACATTAATGTTAATTTTTATAAGGCAATTTTTTATAAGCCTTTTTTATATTTGCCAATCCAATCTAAGCAATGTAAATGAATTACATAATTATAATTGACTTAAAAAGAACATATATTTTGTCATTTTTGTAAATGCCTTTAAATCGTGTGTGGTGAACGCGTATTTTGAATAATATGAGTAAAATTACATCATGTTTCTTTTAAGATTTTTTTCATTATTTTTTCATTGGATAGTTTGATGTGGGATTACAAAATATCAATGAAAAACATTTTTAAATTATTCAATATTTTAGTTTATAAAGGCCTGTTTTCTTTGTTCGGCAGTAAGTTTAATCAACTGGTAGTAAAAAAAAATTGGTAGTAGACTAAATAAATTGACAGTATCCACTTTGTCAGTCATAAAATTGAAATGGCAGTAATATATTCAATATTGGTAAACAAATTATGTTGAATGAATGAATAATCAGTTCATTAACTGGAAACCTGCCTAACCTAAGCTAACCTATTATTTATTATCATTCATTAATTATTTCGTGTCAATTTATTATTTTTGTCCTGTCGATTGATATTTTTCAACTGCTAAATGATTATTTTTAACTTACTTTTTAAGATATTTATTACTGACCGTTTGCTTAATAATTACTGTCCATTAATTTGATTAAATACTGTCAAAAAAGTAAGTTGCCGTTTATAAATAACTAATGTTTATTATTATTAAAATAATTTATGTTTTAAATATTGTATTAACTATCTTTCTAATCACATATTTACTATCGGTGATTCCTGGTTATTAATAACCTTTATAAATTCTTGTATAATGTTATAGTACCGTATTCCAGAATGAGACTAAATTTGCTTTAAACATTAACAGCGCTCAACACATATAAATAGTATCACGTAAATTCCACGCATAATATTACTTTCACGTGTCGTAGTTTAACTTTCATGATATTCCTATGCGGTGAAACTTTGGGAACACGCGTTAAAAACACGTGGGAGAGAACACAGTCACAAATTTATAATATTGTTGCTGGGGTGACAATTTGTTACGCATTCCTACAGGAAGAATGGGAGTAATTCACTTGAAAATATCCGCGAAACGAAAACTTTGAGACGTTTGGCGGGAGGACGCTTTAGGCGATGAAACAACGGAGATGCTGAAGAACGGAAAATGCTTGAAAAATAAATTGTGAGCTTTTTTGCCTCCTGTTTAAGAAATGAGAAGAGTATTTTAATGTAGGTACACACTTTCTTTCTCGTTAATGTTTCCCGATCGTGTGCCTGTTGAATTTTCTTAGACTTTAATTTTATTATAAAGAGAAAATGTATTATTCCGAACGTAAGAATATATATTTATTTACTTGTATTCATGGAACAATGCTCCAATTATAACATTGTAAAAAGCTGTTCTAAAATTCAGGTTTGATAAAAAAATTCGAAGTCAAAAAATAAAATGTGTTAGTGATATGTTGTATTTTTTTCAATTTAAATATTATATGCCAATGGTAAGATTTACCCATATAATGTATATAACACAGAGATTTAATACTCGCATACAAGACAACACAGTAAAGAAAAATATGAACATTTGATAACGAAAATTATCTATAATTGTCTTGTGTCATAGAGATCCAATTAAATAAATTACTTTTACACAGGAATCATTTATATACTCTAAAAACAATGACTTACAATACCTTCGATTAAATAAATTAAGTATTGATATCAGCTTGATATTACTTCTTTAGGCTGATGACGTAAGTCCTCGAAAAACGATATTTTGTCTCTTATTTGTGTTCGCTCGCCTGACCTGCACATCTAATGTTAATTAATATTAATTGTATAATGTTGCACGGCGTTTGCATGCGCCATCTTGTTTGTTATGACAGTTGGTCCATTTCATGTTTCCCACTGTCATAATTACTTCGGATGTCTGCCGCCATGATTTGGCAGCGCTAAATGTCAGAGCGGGCAGGCAGTCAGAAACGCGTCCGCCATCGTTAAAGGAGCGCCTAAGGGCGTCCCTATAATGAACGACGTTATTGACAAATAAACGAGTAATATGTGAAACAGAAACAAGTGTTTGTATTGATAACCTGATCCTGCATCCTTCATCCAGGAAACCGATCTCTAAATGGAAGAGGACGATATTAGTATTATAAGACGTCATCACCATACAATGTTGGATTTTTCTTTCACGAATGTAACTATCATATAATATTTTATGAAAACACAATATACTTTTAAAAAAGATGCAATAGGGTGGTGACATTATTTTTTAAAAGCAAAAAAAATGCATGATCTATATGTTATATTAATTCATCATATTTTAGTATTCCGGCTAGAGTAGTCTATGCTAAAGCTGCGAAAGATCAAAGTTCCTAAAGGCCAGAGTTCGGATGGTTACCTCAACGTGGCCGCAAGCCCGCCGATATTTTATGCATATTCCTCGTCGGTTAATTATTTGTTCCACGGCACAATCGTAGCCTCACTTTGGCAAAACTCTGCCCCGGGCCGGAACCTTAGGCCGGCCACTTCACATCAAAGCTCGCGGGGAACACGGAAATAATTTATTCACTTTAGACGTAAGTGGTTCAACTGTTAACCCGCCGAGCTTTCTCCGTCTGCGGCCGGCCCAAATAATAACAGCCATGTACGAAACCTCCAGGTACAAAACAAGGATTTAATTGTTTCGGCTGTAACTCAACTCCGCCGGGAAATCTTTAGTTAAATATATATATTTTGAAGCGGTGCACTTTTATAGCATGCTGTTTAACAAATTACGTCTACTCGGACCATTCACCATGCATTATAAAAAAACATTCGCAAGTTTTATTATCATTTTATCACATTAACTTCCTCTTTAATTTCCGCTTCTCGGTAGTAACAAATTACCATCAAATGTTCTTTGTATCATCTCATGCAGCAATGCATACAGGAGCTACAGCAATGCATATTGTTACATTTTTCACCTTGGAAATAGGTTCGTGATATTTATTTACAAAACTATTTTTATAAGTATTATATATATATTATTACTTAATTGTCAATTTTATTTACACAATTTTATGCACGGTACATTTCTTTACTATTTGAATACTCAAAGAAGATTCTTACTTAGCCCGCACAAAGAGATAATTTCTGAGTTGTAAGAATACAAGCATCTACAAAAAAAATTCACGGCAAGAATACGTGTTATAATAAAAGAGAATCCCTTATATATCATATAAAATAGAACATTTCACTCAATATACATCAATTGGGGGGAGAAACCCAGTATACTAAATAATAAAAAAAAAACGTAATATCCATATTAATATAAAAAAAACATCACGATAATATGCTTTCCTGCAGCAGCCGAAAAACATAACTATTCCTCACAGAGTAAATAAATTGTACATTTAATATTATTCGCAAGCACGTATTCTTTAAATCTTATATATGGCGGGCTTTTTGTTAGATATCGTTATTCTCAGCCATCCATATGAATGGGGATAATATAGGCGCACTTCATTTATGCGGCGATTAGACTACAGCTCGACTATCACGCATTGTTCATTATTACTTATTAGTATACTCACAATCAAATGAATGGTAAAATAGTTAAAAATTTCATACATTTTTGTATGAATGGTGTTATTTTATTATCAATTTTGGTTAATGTACTTTGAACGCCATTTTATGGGTGAGTAATCAGTTTCACACCAACCTTCATTATATAGTCATACAGGATTATGCTTACAATATAAATTCACTTAAAAGTATATATTTTTTACACTTCGTCAGAGATCGAACCCCCTAGGCAAATAAAAAATGTAAGTAGTACTTTACAGTTCTTTGTATAATACAATGAAACGAGTACTAAGATAATAAGCTCGCTATTAACATACCGCTTATTCGTGACTTTGCATACTTGAAATATAATATTATGCAAAAATAAATAAAAAATAATCAGATTTAGCAATACACAATTTGCCGGCGGGCATAGCTCAATGGTCAAAGCGTTTGCTTTGCAAGCCATAGTTCGTGGGTTCGATCCCCGACGGAGATTAAAAAAATATATTAAAAACTCGATTTCAGAGCTCTAAAATAACAGTCAGTAAAATGCCAGTCATAGCCTATCAATTAAAATTGGTGGTAGACGAAAGTCGTCCCGTGAAGACCACCCATTCATAGTAAATTCCTGTAATAATAAAGGATGATGCGTGAATCTCGAACTGTAGTCTATGACGTTGGCGGATCAACACTCCATATGCAGCGTTTAGCCATATACACTATGGTAAGCGTCATAGAATTCCACAGATGAGACTTCAGAATTACTATCACCGTCTGTCGGTATTCTCCTGTATGAGTTTACATAAAAATAAAAATTAACACAAAAATTAAATACTATATAAGTTTTAATAAATATACATTTCAACATCACCACTAAGTAATTTTATATTACATCTTATCGTACCTACAGATTATTATTATTGTACACGCTGTTATAATATAATATTTTTTTTTTATTGAAGAAACAATTAAGGTAGACTCACCTGACCTGATATTAATTATTTTATGTCATCACCTACTCTCTGTATATAGTAATTAATTTTTAATAACCGAGTTTGTCTCGAACAATGTAAAGAAAAACACATGCTTCAAACCTCACGATAAACAAATATTACAAACTACATGATGTAATAAAGGGCCTTTAATATAATTTTATTGACTAGCACTTTGATTAACAGTTTAATATTTTTAAATTAATTTTATACTCGTACTAAATTCTTATTGAAGCTATTAGTTTTATTATCAGATTGAATTTCATGATTTTTATTTATGTCAATGATGATATTTAAAAATTAAATGCAACTGTTTTTTTTGACAGTATTAACATTAAATAATGGTTATTAATATTAATAGGTTAAGTTAGGTTAGGTTAGGTTTTCATTTTATGGATTAATTATTCATTCATTTCACATATTTTTTTTATCAAAATTGAATATATTACTGCCATTATAATTTTATAACTGATCACATTCATACATACACAGTGGATACTGCCAATTTATTTAGTCTACTGGTTTATTAATTTTATTTGCTGCCAATTGATTTAACTTACTGCCACAACCTTGAATTAGTTACTGAACAAAGAAATACAGACAAAATGAAATTTAGAATGTATATATGGGTATGCATGTATTAAAACATTTGAAAGGTTCTTAAATGTATACGTACATTGTTATAATATTTTGGGAATAATTTATTTTTAATTTTATCATACTGAATATTTCTATATTTTTTCGCTAAATCAGTTATAAAAAACGAGTGAAGGTATAAATAATCTAGTCTTATCGCCGATGGCCAACCTTGAAACGATACTATGGAAACTTTTTTTTAAATGTTAGTAATTACACACATACCTTGCTTTACGGCCTAGATACGTTCCACGAAACTTGGCCGCAAAGCGAAAAGTCGTAAAAGGAATCAATTATTTTAATACAAATTCAATAGGATCTGTTGCAAATATTTTCAATATGTAACATGGTTTTTCCTACGACCTCAATGAAGCGTCGAACAAAATTGGTCTGAAAATGAACATGTATAAAACAAAAGCCATGATTAATAGTCATATTTCACAGACCTTTGATCCTATTTCCATTGGAGGAACAGAAATAGGGGTTGTAAACGACTATACCTATCTGGGACAAGTAATACAACTAGGGCGAAATAACTTCTCAAAAGAAATCGACAGGCGCATACAACTGGGATGGGCAGCATTTGGAAAACTAAAGTACATTTTTAAAGCGAAAATTCCGCAATGCCTTAAAACTAAGGCGTTTAACCAATGCGTCCTCCCTGTATTAACTTATGGCGCAGAGACGTGGAATCTGACAGCAAGTCTTACCCATAAAATAAAAGTCTCCCAGCGTGCTATGGAGAGATCCATGCTTGGAGTGTCGCTAAAAGATAGAATCCAAAACGAGGAAATACACAGAAGAACTCAAGTAGTGGATGCTACCCAACGAATAGGCACACTCAAGTGGCAATGGGCAGGATATATTTGTCGAAGAGACGACGGTCGATGGAGAAGAAAAGTATTGGAATAGCGCCCAAGAACTGACAAACGAAGCATTGGCTGACCCCCTGGAAGATGGACTGACGACATAAGAAGAATAGCGGGAGTGACCTGGATGCGGAAGGTGGAGGATCGAAGTGGATGGAGACTCATGCGGAAGGATTACGTTCAACAGTGGACGGATACAGGCTGATGATGATTTTTAAAAAAATTAACCTTTTTAAAACATACTCATAACATACTAAACATACATGAATAAAAAGCACAATATTAAAAAAATGTTTTTGGTAGTACTAGTATTTACTGCTAATGAGGTGAATTAGCCAGTACGTTAAGAAATACATAATTTACATACAAGTTGAACCAAACTCTCACGCAATAAATGAACGAAATTTCAAGATCAATATTTTTCGCTACCCACAAGTTTGCATAGTCAATTTTTTTCATATCGCTAATCATAATCGAACTACGGTTAAGAGCTTTTTTTTTCATTTCGTAAATTTTAATCCTAATGCAGGACCTTAAAAATTAATCTTCCTTGCTTTAATTCGCGTAGCATAACGGCCAAAGAATGGTGTTGGTGGCGTTGGCGCCTAAAGCCTTGTCGTCTTTCTAACGCTTTTAATAAATTACGCCGGCGATTCCATCTCATAATGTATCTTATTTATGAAACTTTTTGCGGATGAAAAGAGAGTTTTATCGTTCAGAGGCGTCTCGTAATGCATTCAAGCAAGCCGCGCAGAAATGCCTTGTTAGTATGATTGCGGTGGGCGCTTGAATTGCAGACTAATTTTAATTACTCTGTAATTCAAGAAATAAATTACATGTAATAAAAAAATGGGGCAACATATCAAACAGTACCCACATAATATCCTCACAATGAACTGTTTAATTAAAATATTGTGTATTTATCATATTTATTCAAGGTTACAATAAAATAAAATCACTTCTATACTCAATACACTCCCGTCTAGAGTGCCCTCTACAGTTTCTACCCTCAACCATCCCCTCCACAATGTCGTGAAGAAGACCATCGTGGCGCATGATGTGACCGATCCATCGGGCTCGCCTCTCTGAGACGGTTCTTACTAGGTGCCTATCTTCCTTGATTATCCTGAGAACCTCATTGTTCGTGACGTGGTCTCTTAGAATTCTTCTGTATGACCACATCTCAAAGGCCTCTAGACGGGAGTATTTGCAGCAAGTGTTCAAGGACATGAGTTGTAGCTCTTATGCTGAGTTTAAGAGGGTTGCGGAGGACCGAGATAAGTGAAGATTGAGATGCAAGATTCTGTTGCTGCAAACTAATCCACCGCATTGATACTACGAAGAAGACTCAAAATAATGGCAATATCCTTGACTATTTACCGAAATAAAATATTTTTATTAGAGCTACAGGCTTACATAAAAGGTGAATTAATTAAAATTACTGAAATAAGTTAAGTAATTAGTAATTTGGGTTAAATAAGGACTATCAACTACTAACAGTATTCATTAGATTTTTTTTTACGTTATGTTTTAAAATATTTGAACAGGTTTATGTGACTTTATGCTCCAAATAAGAAGTGGAAAGGGTATGAAATAATGTTGCAACTTATACAATTGAAATACCAATTTTCAAATTTACTAATCGTTAATACAACCTACATTATCGTTAATTCAATATAACTTGTACTTACATAAAAGCACCGAAAAGAAAAGTGATCTACTTTAAGCAAATGTTTTGCTTTGGACGTCGCCTTTAAATGTATAATTTAGAAAGACCAATATTTTCTTTAAAATTTCTTCGCTTCGCCGGAAATTGCCGAGGACATCCGCAAGAGCCCAGAACAAAAATCACGCTTTCCGTAATTCCAATTTTTGCCCGAAAATGGTTTAAGTGCAATCTCTTAGCGAAATTATTCTTTGTCGAGCAAAAACGGAGACAATTTAATTGGAATAATCACAAAAGATTTATTTTAATTTTTACCGAAAAATGCGACTTTTTTGAAAAGAAAATAGACAGAATGTTACTATGCACTTTGAAATGATATTACATTATTCAATCCTCTAACTAATCTAGCTATATATACAGGATGACACAAATTTATCAAAAACATTAAGGTTATCAACTGACAATACTTGGTGAAACTACATAATAATAATTTAAAATTAATTTTAATTAAAAAATTAAATTTAAAATATTTAGTTTTGATTCATATTTATTTTAAGCGATTACATGTTTCACAGGCCTCCCTGGAGTACAAGCCTCCCTGGAAACCATCTTCAATATTGAAGATGGTCTTCAGGGAGGCCGAAACATGTAATTGCTTAAAATAAATGTGAATCAAAACTAAATATTTTTAATTTGTTCATTTTTTAATTTAAATTAATTTAAAATTATAATATATTTATAATACATTACACAGCATACCACAAACTCTTTCATGATATTGTGGTGAAATATAATATGTCCATTTATTACACATTGTGAGTATTTTTACTAATGCTTTGTAAAATAAACTCATTTAAATGAAATAATCAAATAATGTATTTATTTTCGAAAAAATTAAATCGTAGGTGTAGTTCACTTGGTAAAAGTTACTTGACACCGAAACATGTCTTGAAGAAATAAAAAAATGTAGGATAATACTTAATTTTATTATATTCGATATAATGCCATTCCACTATGAATTATCGATCGAAAATTCGAAAAAAAAACACTTAAGGTATAGGGAGCGTTTGCCATCACAAGGCCTTCTTAAAAACACACATATTTCATTCCTTGCGGTATCATGATTTTATTTGAAGTTTGTGGTTTATGGTGATTCTATGCTCAAGCTATGGGAAGATTGCCATGCATGAGAACATAAATTGAAGCCGTTTTTTTGACATGCGGCTGACTCTCGTCATTTTGAAGTCTTTCTAATGCAATATTTTGTCCATGAAATTTAAGTACTAGGCAATTATTAGAGGTCATTACACTCTTCATTTCAATAAATATGACAAAAAGAGAGATATATACCTCATTAATTATACACTTGAATGAGAAAGAGTCATATTTAAATAAAGATACTTTTTATATAAATAGTCTGCCGGCGGGTATAGCTCAATCGTCAAGGTTGTTATATATTTAAGAAAATAGTTTATAAACTTTTTTTTTGAAATAAATAAATCTTTTTTTATCTTTTTATAATATAGATTGCTTTGCATGCCAGAGGTCGTGGGTTCGATCCCCGACGGAGATTGAAAAAAGAAAAGGATTTTGAATCAATTTTTGAGCTCTAAAATATCACCGGTCTGTGTGAATTTGATCCCTCACCCGTACAATGCCAGTCATAGCCTATTAATTAAAATCGGAGGTAGATGAAAGTCGTCCCATGAAGACCACCCGTTCATAGTAAATTCCTGTAATAATAAAGGATGATGCGAGAATTTCGGGCTGTAATCTATAACGTTGCCGGATTAACACTCCACATGCAACGCTTAGCCATATGCGTCAGCCATATGCATCACAATAAGCGTCATAGAATTCTACAGATGAGAATTCAGAATAACTTTCACCATCTGTCGGTATTCTCCTGTATGTGTTTACATAAAAAAAACGTCTGAATAAAAAATATATATACATAATTAAATGTATTTAAATGTATTTCAATACTACTTTATTACCACAAAGCACAATGTAAGGCAAGAAATAGTTCACAGCGTATCACATAAAATAGCCATTCATGATATGATACACGATCCAATATCACACGAAAAACAAATTGATTGAATGAATCAGCTTCTTAGATTTCATATAATCATTAAACGGGCAGGAAATAATTTTCGCAACAACCGGAAATGGAAGCGCGGCGCCCCTAGCCATTTGTATTATTACGATACATTCGCAAAAAATCAGACCGAGTAAATGCTGACCGTAATGCCATTAAATGGTCGGAGCTTCGATTAATTCCATCCACGCTTGCTTAAGTAAGCTTCTATATACCTACCTTGCTTGCATAGTCACGTAGTACAGAACGTTGTGTACACACTCGGGAAGCTTCATGCATTCAAAATTTCATTGATTCAGTATACTCCTATCATCGTCACCATCAGCGAACCCTTCGAAGGCAAAATAGTGCCATTCTGTACGGTACTTAATTTTCAATAAATTTGTGTGCATTTTGCAAAACACAAATATTTTTTTCTTGCAATATCCATTAACACAATTTTTCATTCAAACATTTTACCCACCATCAACCTACAAACTTGTCATACACTTGCCGAATACCCAAACATGGTTAATGTGTGTCGACTAAGAACTGGCAGTTTCCAAAGTTCCTTCCTTAATGCCACCGGTAAGCTATGGAATGCTCTTCCAGCGTCTGTGTTTCTTCCCTCCTACAATCTGGATCTCTTCAAGAAACAGATAAATATACACTTGCTTTATCTCCAACCCACACACAAACACGAACACAACACACGTTTCCCGTATGCAGCGTCCAGCCTCCCTGGCTGGGCGTCATAGAGTGCACTGTTGACCGGGTGTGCTCTCCTGCATTACATTATGCGATTACATAAAAAAAAAACACAGACACACATAAAATCACCACAACTGGCGATCACTCAGTTCTGTCAGTTGTCGCTGTTCCTGTAAAATACTTTGTTAAGACTGCCTGAAATGTAAAGAATAATGTTAACGCATTTAATAAGCTGAGGTTAAAAAAATCAGTGGAAGTATTTATTAATTTATATAGTTTTAATAATGATACTTGTGATGACTGTGACGTTCGCCTGTCTCGTTCTGTGTTTATTTACTAGGTGATCGACGTTAAAACAATATTCTATTAAATTAAATATTTTCTGAATATTTTTTAGTTGACACAGTAACTAATTCCAATGAAATTATGCAAGTCGGTGTACATTAATCTTTTTATTTATAACTTGAGTAATTTTGGCCGTCAGTTTTATGACCGAATTCGTAATTTGAACATTCGAAAGGTTGTCTTATTATGAATAACTCTTCCCGCCAATGAAACGTGCCAAAATTTGATATGTAAATCTACTTTTTGCTTCATCTTAATAAAAATAATCAAAAAATGAAGCATTAAATGAAACGATACTGTTTTAATATGGCTATTAATTAGATACATAATTTACTTGTATTAATTAGATCTTAGAGGACTAATAAAAAAATATACATTTTCCATGAAACCTGACAAGACTTTATAGTGGCATTTGACGGTGACCATACGCTTCAAATAGAACGCAGATTGTGAAATAATTAAGGATTACGACCTAAAAATGTAACGCTATGGAGAATATTAAGAATGCTATACTGGAGAGATCACGTGGGAAGAATCAGTTCTGAAAGAGTGCTGATTATAGCGGCTGAAACTATCGGGCACCTGATTTTCAGAAAGACTACATAAAATACTATATAACAGCTAAATATCTATCGCAGAACAGGGTCCGAGTAATGATTGAAAAAATAGACGAAAAATATGAATAACTAGATCCTATAAAATACAATTTCCTTGCTTTATTTTGCATATTTTTTATATAAATAGTGTTATTTATTTATTAGGCTTTATATTTAAATAATTTTCCTTTGTCTATGTGAATCGAATGTATCTTGGCAGGAATTGGAGCAAATAACGAGAGTCTTTTATTAAATTGACTTCTCTTTCCTTACAGCAGCGAACAAACTTAACTTATTTGACGGCATTAGCACGGTAAGTTGTACTGCTTTGAATTCCATTACAGACGTCACTTATTGGTTCTATTCAAAGCATCAAGGATCAAATTAAATTTAGCATAAAAGTTATTAAATGTTTACTCGGCGCAACTTTTGTTCAATGTTGACGTATTGCTTAATTAATTTTAAATAAGAGCTTCTGTTAAATATTTTCAGTAATTAGTTGACAAAGAACACTAAATCAAATTAAAAACAAAATAAATTTCAACTTTTCATAATCATGTAAATTTGTTTTTTTTTTTCATTTTTCTTTTACAATTTGCATTTGTTCAAAACGTTATTTTAAACATAACTATTTTGTATTTAACATCTAAAAGTCTCTAAAGTAATTGTTATAATCAAACTCTTTATCAAATCTCTCGAATCATATAGTTGGGTACGACACAAGTTATTTTTGCCACTCTATGTAAATTGAGGGGATCAGGGTCCAAAACAACAGGTATCGAGGAATGTGTATTAAATTCAATGTATTAATATTAATAAAGAATGCTTACGCATCGATACGATTGACCATCCCAATAATCTGCCACTTTACGGTATCGAGGGATTTGCGGTGTATGAAATTGAATGTTTTAATACTAATTTTATAAATGCTTACTCATGTTGTAGACTAAGGTATAAAAAAGGGTCTCTTATCAAATAAATTAGTATCAATTTAACTTCGGTCTTGGGACTTATCCTTAGTCTCGGAACCTTGGTATTCCGGCATCCATTTAAGCGATGCCGTCATTTCGGGACCGCGACCTCGGTGACGGAACAGCATTCGACAACACTTTCAATTATTTTTATTCTTAATTAAATAACGAAAAAACAATGGCAGGTGTGACATTTTAACAAGACAGTAAAAATCCACGTAAATTTTCCATCAATCTCACCATCATCATCACAAATGTCACGAGAATATATAATGTACAAGTTCTAAGTCGTTTTTCTCTGTTTTATGATAAGAAAAATTAAGTTTTGTTAAATGGGTGTAAATAAAACGTATTGTCAAAAATATGCGTCTGCTAAAAATCAGCTTTTCGAATTATCTTTTATTATCCGAAGAGCTTGAATCACGTGTGTCTATGCAAATATATTTAAAATTCTCCAGGTGCGAACGATTCGCCAATTTCCGTTGAATAAGGAAACGTACAAAAAAAATGTTGTTAAGATTGTATGCGACAACGCTAACAAGAAGAGTGTCAAAAAATACAAACATCTTGGAATATTCATACTTGAACACCTACTTTAAAACTTACGTGCCTCACTCGCAGCGGAGCTAACAATATCCTTATAGGCGAGTCGAAAAAATTCGCCTACAGAAGCGGTATAATATGTAAGTGACTGAAACATAAAATAAGCACTATTTGAGCTGCTTTTTTTATTTTTCGGCAGGTGAAAAATTATGTCGTTCGTGCGTGAGTGCTAGAGGTGTGTTGTTACAGTTGGCATAATCAGTAGCAACAGGGGTGAATTATTCAAGGCACATGTACTTTGTGGGATGGGATGACCTAGAGAGGGAACGGATGACGGTTAAGGGTAGACGCAAAGTGCGGGAACGGGAAAGTGTCGCGAAAGTTGCGTGAGGTGCATGCCAGAGACCCGGGCCGTCACTTGAGAGCCTCTTTTGTTGGGAGACCTTTCACTTGGAGATATTGTAACAAGACCCAGGATTAATAATACGTTTTGCTTTCAATAACGAATTAATTCCTGAAAAATGTAAGATACATTTTGTAGAACTCGTATAACTTTCCGAAACTAAGCACATCGCCTGCTTAAGGCTAAGCGACATACCCTACGTATCTACTGGAACGTGTTTTATCATTCTCACTCATCTCTTCCGATTTTACACTATATTGCAATGCAAAATATAAATATAGTAACATAACTTATCAATTCGACAAGTAAAAACTATCTTTGTTGACTTTATTTAGCTTTATAAACATATGACATAAAAAGGTTCATTTAAATATTATATATTAAATCAATACATTAAACTGTAAGCTGTTTTTTGTTAATTATTATTAATAATATATTTCTTTTAAGTATGTAAAGGTGTTATTTAATTTAAATATTAGAAGACAAATACGTTTAATAGCTTTATCTTGCTTTTTAATAAAGGTTTAATTAATGGCGTATTAAACTGCGTGTATATTTTTCAGATACAATTTATTAATTAACACGCATCGTTTCTATACGGTTAAGGACTTTCATCAGCTGAAAATTAATACCGTTCATATTTAAGCGAGCTTGAAAGCATTCTTGTTTACGAAATATTCCACACTGAAAAAAGAACGACGCTTTCGTAACAAAGACGTTCAAATTATAATATAATCTCGCAAAAAGAAATGAAAGCCTCCAAAGGCTTATGAAGTAATGTTTTATTCAGCCTTTTTATGCTTGCTCAGTATGCAGATAAAGAGAAGAAAGTATGTATAAACGAGGACATCTCTTCCCGAGAATATAACACTGAGCTGTGAAGTATTAACAATTCAAAATTATTTATTTCATTTGTGTTGTTGCCTTAAAAATTCTTCATAACTTTACTGAATAAATTTAACATCGATTCGGATTACTTTCCGACTGGTACTTTCACATGTTACGAACATTTACATAAGTCCTAGATGGATAATATTTTTTGTAAGCAAAAATACCACCCTTCGTATTAACTTTATTTGAATATTTTCATAAAGAACACATCAGTATGACCGCATTAATCAGAATTTATATTTATATCCTCTGCGCCTTTCATGGTAATCCTATTTGGATTTGTTTTGAGTAGCATATATATTTAAATTTTGTGACAATGCGGATCATAATTCTAAAAGAACAATGTAAATATTGACATATGGATATCTGTTTTTAAAATTATTTGAATATTCTATATGAATATTTGAATAATTTAATTTAAAAAAAAACTTTTTAAAACACTAAATTTTCTTCAAATTCCGCAATATCTGAAAACTAAGACGCTTGACCAATGCATCCTCCCTGTATTAACTTATGGCGTAGAGACGTAGAATCTTGCAGCAAGTCTTACCCATAAAATAAAGGTCACCCAGCGTGATATCGAGAGATTCATGCTCGGAGAGTCTGTAAAAGAATCCGAAACGAGGATATCCGCAGAAAAACTCAAGTAGTGGAGGCTACCTAACAAATAGACACACTCAAGTGGCAATTGGCAGGACATATCTGTCGAAGAGACGACGGACGATTGGGAAGAAAAGTATTAAAGTAGCGCCCAAGAATTGGCAAACGAAGCATTGGTTGTCCTCCTGCAAAATGGACTGACGGCATAAGAAGAATAGCAGGAGTGACCTGGATGCGGAAGACAGAGGATCGATGAGGATGGACACTCATGCGGGAGGCTTTCGTTCAACAGTGGACGGATACAGGCTGATAATGATGATGATGATTTTATTTAACCAATCGTTAGTTGCCATTTATGAAAGAAATTTTCTGTTAAATACGAATAAGTGTATTCATTTAAGATCGTGTAAGCAAAATTTGAATACAATACTGTAATATTATTACATACTATAATATCCATAAAGGCACTCTATTACGTAAAAATAGGTACCCCCTTTAGAATGAGCTGAAATGAATACTACATAAACAATAATTTAGTCACAGAAAACGTATCGAGCCTTAAACGTTGCCATGAAGTTTCATACCTTAAAAAAATAAAACTCGAGGCTTCTGAAAGGTACGATAATATCATATCAAACTATAAAATATTCATGGCTACAAAAATATGCTTTTCACGTATTGCTGCTTTGTTTAATTCGATATGTTGAATATATGATTATACAGCTCGTATGAGTAGTTTCAATTAAAGTATGACATTTTCATATATTAAGTGGTTTAATTATTATTTTCATTTCAACGCAAATTCGATTAATTTTAAATATGTGTTTTACGTAAAATATAATCAGTCAAATGATTACCAGACGTTTTATGGGACACATAATAATTAATGAATTAATTTATTGTAACAAATCCATTTTATAAAACCATGATCAAAATAATTTAGATACTAATATTTGATACATTTGAAAACGTTCGAATTTAATTTTAAAGCATTGTTACCTTCATGGGTATTAAGCTTACGTTATTTTATCGTCTTGAAGATTATAGTATTTTTCATATATATAAGATTATTTTTATACACTAAACTTTTTTACCAAAAATATTTGGCCGAAGGCGTTATTTTTTAATGTTATCATATTTTTATAATCAAACATTTACAAAGCTCTGCATTAACATTATGTTATTGTTTTAAAATAATTACAAACGGTTAAAATAGATTTTACTGAAATGTCAAAACATCATTCGTAAGTACATGAAAACTGTCATGCCAATCACGTGCAATTATTCCTCTGAAAACATGAAATTAACAGTTATTGGGAATTAAATATTTCTTGTAAAAAACAGACAGACAATTGAATGCAATAAAAAACATTTTGTTGGTATCATTAATTCGGTATCGCAGGAATTTATGATTTTAATTACAAAAATTTCCATCACTATTTTATAATATTGAAATATAATAAAAAAAAAATTGCCTTGGCAATTACAAATTATCACGTTGCTTCAAATTTCTCATTATTAATTATCATGATGGCAGTTTTTTTCATGAACTACAGAGCATACTATTCTTGAACCGCTTGTCCTTTTTATCGTTTTCTCTGTCCACTTTGTTCCGACATGACTCTTTATGTCAAGTATCCATCTTGTTGGTAGATGACCTGGGTGCCTCTCAATTGCCATTCTACAACACATTAAGTCCATCATTTTGGTGATATTCGGAAAATGTTACTTAAATGGAGCTTTTCATGTCACATATTAATTCACATGTCACATGGCTTAAGCCATCAAATCCATTCAATTACGTTGGTTAGCCTAGTTAGGCTTTTGATCTAATCATTCCTTTTCCACTCCGGTATATATATTGGTATAAAAAATCATACTAATAAGTGTACATCCTTTTCATATATAATCGTCTATCAGTGTAGATTTTAGGTATTGCTCACCATTGACTCGATGGAGTCCGAAACATGTACAATCACATTAAAATAAATGTGAAATCAAACTTATTATTAAAAAAATTAATTCATTTAAAATTATAAATATACAAAACTCATTTTTGATAATAGTTAGTTTTTAATAAAAAATATTTTTGTATTGTCACAAATCAATGAAAATTTAAACATATTCAACAATTAATACACATAAAATTCAATAGCAAGTACGTCTTATATGGCATTATTTTTAACAATTATTTTCAAATAAATTTTTAGATGTAATCTTGCAAAAAGAAATGTATTCATTTATAATAAGTGTCATCTCTGACAAAAACGCCTTAAGCATACAATATGTAGCTACACGATGAGGTAAAAAAAAAATTGAGTGTGCTATTGATATCCTGATATCTATTGTTTAATTTTCTCTGATTAAATGTATGTGTATCAATCTTTAATTACAGGAAAATAGTATTATGTTTACGTAGATTACAATATTAAAACATTGCCATGCACGGACACTCAAATATAATCTCTTCTCGTAATATAAAATATAACACAACAGAATATTTGTAAATATTGTGTATGCAGTACTGAGTACAAGGTAAGCAGAGCGAGGGGTTGCGGACTCCCTTTGCGGTCGTAGTCTCACCTGGCCGTGTACTCGCCCGAGGCAGCGCCTCTAAAAATACCCCATCGATTCGCGGCCAGGCGCTTTCAAAACAATTAAATAACTAAAGCAGACTCCCTCGGAGCCGCTTCGATAAAATCTTCATGTTCCGGGCAGGGAGAGGTGTCAAAATGATCGATGGGTCCCTTAGTAATGGGCCGGATATTTGCAAAGGATATCGCTAAATAATATTCTTACACTCTGTTATTTTTATTGTAATTGATTGAACTGTCTTGTCGTTTCTACATTTGATTGACATGGTTAAACATCGTTTGCGCAGCACGTGGGCTCCGCGAAACATTTTTTTTTTAGATGTATTTTTTTATTATTCCTTATTAACTGCCATCTAATAGATTGTCACTTCTAATCGTGCATAACATTACGACAACAAAAATATATATTAAATTGGTATTTTAAATTTAATTCTGTAATAAAAAAAGTGGCTGCTAAATACTCGTAGAAGTGTTACAGAGCAGTGTTAACCAACTTGTTATACATTGACCAATTATGGCCCGCGAAGAAAATTAAGCATTATTATATTCGTATCATACTTAAAAATGAGCGGGGTTAGAATATATTTCTATTTTATAATTGATACACACACAAATCTAAAGTAAATACTTTTTATGTAACCTTCCTCTAATCAACAAATAAGATTTATTTTACCTAAAGATCATATATTATGTTTTACGTAGATTTGTATGTTTATTAGTTATTGTAAGTCATACCTGTTAGAATTTTCAGTATTTTGCTATTATTTATACGAATAACGAATAAAAATCCACGTACGTAGAATTAATTACAACTATTATTTTTTTATCGGTAAACACAATTCGTGTAATTGCATATCAAATAGAATCTTTTAAATGTGTCTATTAACTTTTATTATTTAGAATTATTATTATTAGTGAAATTTTGTTTAAGTGCTGGAAAAAGCAGTGCTAGATAGCAAGATTAATTATTATTAATTTGGGTATACATGAGTCCCAAAAGATTAGTGATCGCTTATGTAGTAAACATTAAAATTTCAGAAAAATATGTTTTATTATATGTGCAAAAGTATATTTTGACCTTCCATTTAGTCCGGGTACTGCTTGTTATAAGGAATTGTAGTGGTTCGCTTGGTGAGAAACCTCCCTGTCCCGTCCTGTTTTTGGAAACCCGGATAGGGACCCGCTACTGGACGCACGCAAAAAGCTACTAATTAGAGAGTAGCGGAAGGCCATTTCGTGATTCTAGGTGTATCAGTAAGATGTCAAATATACCTCAGTCTAAGGCTGCGAAGCTAGTAGAAGCGAATTTCGAATTGCCGTCTTTGGTAACACGTTGCTAGCCACGAAATACGTGGAAATGGATGAGGAATTGGTGAGGTTGGGAAATGGTAGTGGTTGTGAAAGTGTGAGAATTGGAGAGTTAGCCTGCTTGAATAAACTCGGTCACAAGACTTCGCCAAGGAACTGTGAGAATATTTACTGGCTGATTTCCTCGCCCTGACTTTCCGTTAATGACGCTATTCACTAATGAACGGTGATGCTACTGGAGACTCGCGGGAACGTCTATAGAAACTTAAATACCTGTTAACCGTTGAGCACACATTTACTCTATTACTTACAAAGCAGATGTGATTATATACTAAATTAATATACAGTTACTGCTGTTGTTTTGGAAGGGTCGTACTAGTCAATCCAATCAAATATACTTCTAATTACCATAAGTTATTAACTGACAATACTTGGTGAAACTACATAATTATAATTGTATATTAATCTTACTTCATGAAAAAGTTTTTATTACGATGGAGTCCAAAACATGTACAATCTCTTGAAAAAATTGAAATAAAACATTATTTTCTTTAAATTAAAATTGTTACAAAATTATAATACTTCTCTAGCTGCATTCTTCTTTCTTATTGGATGCTTTGAAAACTATACATAGTACGAGCTTGTACTCGAAGATGTGCATAGTGCTCTGTTCACTTGGGATGAGACAGATATAATACTAGCTGAAAAATATAGTGCGATGAAACTTTGTGGTAACCATTTGCTTCTGCTAGGAAGCGGATATAATAAATATGAAATGCTTCATAAAATTGTATTGGTGTGACTAAAGTGTCAGTTTTTATGTAATATTTATATAATTTATAAAATATTTTCTGGATTCTATACTGAGAAGATAAAAAAATATAAATATATTTTAATATGGACTGTAAATTATTTGAACTCATTATTCTTAATATATATATTTTTGTGTAATCGCATGCAGAAGAGCACAGCCAGTCAAGACCAATGCTGGACGCTGCATGCAGAAAACGTGTGTTGTGTTCGTGTTTGTGTGTGGGTTTGGGGAGATTCCAAGAGCTTATTTATCTGTTTCTTTAAGAGATGCAGATTGTAGGAAGAAGGAAACACAGACGCTGAAAGAGCATTTCAAAGCTTACCGGTGGCATTAAGTAAGGAACTTTGAAAACTGACAGTTCTTGGTCGACACACATTAACTTTTGCATTGAATTTGTCGGTGGTGGGTAGGTGCAGGAGGAATTAGTCATTTCAGTTCCGAAGAGCAGCGACCATGGTAATTATGATAGAAAAGATTAAACTCACATATATTGCAAAGTCAATTCGCATTACTATTTATTTGAGAAAGTTATTAATTTACCCTGTTTGGTACATAGTATTCGATGTGAATGATGATTTTTTTTACCAAATCAATGCGTAAACATGACCCTGAACTTAAAATAACTGGTCACACTTATTTAACTTATGAATTCAAATTTCTCTGGAATGCTCTAGAACAAAATAACTATCCATCAAAAATAGTACGAATTACTATTTCAGAATATTTAAGCTGAATATAGAACTCTCTTAATTATTTTTTGACTTTTTCGATCGATAATACTTGGTGGAATTTCATGACATGAAAATAGAAATGTTATAATATTTAGAAATTATGCCATATTTTATTATAAGACGACATGCTTCGGCTACGTTGGGTATCCATTTTAGTATTGACATTAACACGAGTCAATCTACAAATATTAAAACTACCAACATTTTTCACTCTGCTTGTGTGACTTTAATCCAAATAATCTCTAGGATTCTTTCGCAGAAAAAAACATATTTCTCTTATTTAATACATTTATAATAAAGCGGATACTATTTAAAGTTATTTGCCATTCCTCGAACATTGAAAACTTTCAACAAGTATGATATTTCAATAAAGTTTATTGAGAGTATTCAAATAATTTTATGTAGATTCAACTCAAACAGAAACATTGAAAAACACTGTTTAAATTTGTATTATTCAGTACTATTAATTTTCAATATGATGGAATATTTCACAATATCATCTCAAAGTAATTTCTATAAATACGAATTGTACAATATTTAATACCTAGATTTCGAAGGCCAGTAATATGTATTTGTTTGTTTTTTTCATTTCTTTATATTTAATGTTTCGGAACCGAGGTCGCGGTCCCGAAATGACGGCATCAACTTAAATGTTAATGCCGGAATACCAAGGTTCCGGCACTAAGGATAAGTCCAAAGACCGGAGTTGAGTTGGTAGTAATTTATTTGATATGAGACCCATTTTTATACCCTAGTTTACAACATGAGTAAGCATTTATAAAAGTTATATTAATACATTGAATGTCATACACCGCACATTCCTCGATACCGTTTTGGACCTTGATCCCTTCAATTTACATAGTGGCAAAATGGCCTATGTCTTACGCGACTGTATAAATCGACAGATTCCATCTAAGATAGAGAGTTTGATTATAACAATTACTTTAAAGACTTTTGGATGTTTAATACAACATAATTATGTTCAAAATACGTTTTGAATATTTAACGCGCGGCTTAATTATGTTATTTAATATATATTTAAAATATATCAAATGTGATTAAAATACATTTTTAATTAAATAATTTGAAATGTCTATCAAATATTTTGCCGAACAAAATGCCTTTGAACATTTAATAAATCACAAGTATCAAAATAAAGCCTGTCGATGACACTGTGAAAAGGTGCTCGCTCTCAAGCGGGACTTCAGAAAAGGCATCCTACAGACTGTGTCGAACAATCGCCCGGCATTTTATTTCAACCCTCTGACATTTTACGTTTCAGGCTTTCATGCTTTTTTAAAGCTTCATGCACCTGAAAAATCAGTCTGGAAAAATTTCGCTTGTGTCTTGCAAAAGGGGGAGACATTTGATGCTTCGCCGAGTTTTCCCGTTTTTCCCGGGGACTGCAATTAGGCCTGATGGCAAACGCCGGCGGTAGAGAATGCGAATCGGTGAGGATGAATATCGCTCCTGCCTTGGCTCAGAAAACCGGGGTCTATTAAAATATTTTAATGAATGCTGCTGGCACTCGATAATCACTGCATGCCTTCTCGCCGAATAATCTTTTAAACAACGACAACAAAAAACAAATATATATATAAATATTTTGCGTTACGTTTTCAAAGCATTTTATTATATCCGCATTATTTACTTGTATTGTAACAGAAAATAAACATGATAGGACTTCAAACAAACCTAGCTTAACGACTTCAAAACCCAAAACTCTATTGAAAAGACTTGTTACATACAATGATAACAAACTGCGTGACGAAAGCTTATTTATATCATAAATTATGAGTGATAATCTCAGAATTAGCTAAAGATTTCGAATCGATCGAGAATAATTTAGAAATAGTTACGTCCAAAAAATTTTACATCTTTTTTGAAGCATAACGTTCCACTGAAGAACAACTAATTTTACTTAATATGTAAAGAGTTTTATTAAATCACTCAGTTATTAAATATAACATACGCCTTAGGAATACGGATACCCAAATTTCCTATAATATCAAAGTGATTACATTCAAATAAGAGCAGAGTGGCAATTGTGAGTGCTGACAATGAGAACGATGTTTACTTAATGACTGATTTTTTCATCATATCTTCAAAACGCACGTTCAGTTCTTCACTTCTCCTGCAATCATTTTCAATTGGTCATTCATGTACTGATACATAAACATTAGTCTCATTGAAGCATTTGTAGCATCTATACAAATCTGAAAAATCAAGACATTTCAGTTTCTTCAGGTCTTTCTTTAACACTATAGGCGTTCAAAACGTTATTTTCAACATAACTGTGTTGTATTAAACCTCAAAAAGTCTTTAAAGCAATTGTTTTAATCAAACTCATTATCTTAGATTCATGCAGTCAAGTACGACACAGGGAATTTTTCCACTCTATATAAATTGAGGGGATCCCTTGATCCCCTCAATCCAAAACAACAAGTATCGAGGAATTTGCGGTGTACGAAAAATATATGAATGAATATTAATACTAATAAAGAATGCTTACGCATCGATGCGGAGCATTGACCATCCCAATAATCTGCCACTATATGTGGATTAAAGGGATTAAGGTCCAAAACGGTATCGAAGAATGTTCAGTGTATAACATTCAATGTTTTAATATTAGCTTTATAAATGCTGACTAATGTTGTAAATTAGGGTATAAAGAGGTTTTATTTTAATTTAAATTAAAAAAATATAGTATTAACTCATCTTCAGTCTTTGGTCTTATCATCAGTGTCGGATACTTGGTATTCCGGCATCACCATTTAGCTGATGCTGTAATTTCGGGACCACGACCTCGATTCCGGAACAATAGGAAAGCTTTTCCTTTTTTGTATAATCTGAATGTATTTAAGATACACATAAAACATTTAAAACGTCCTTAATAGTGGCTAATAAGATTTTATAGTTACAATTTACAGCAACCATATGTTCACAATAGAGAGCGAATCGTCTAACCGGTTGATCGACATACAGGTAGATTCCTTGTAAGACCAAAACCATCTACTTATGCTTTCTTGTGAGAGCTTAAATTCATCATTTATATATATATATATCATCTTAATGAAATAATTTGTGTCCTTGACTTGCATACTCTGGTCCAAAGTCTGTTAAGTGACCTTCCATATATTCCACCCCAGGTCGGGCAATCCATGTATTCCCTTCAGTTACGCTTCTCAACATATTCAGCCGCAGGGTGGCCTCAGCTATCACCAGTTCCGCTGTCGAAAATGTATATGATAAGTGTTGATATAATAATTAAGCGTTAATAAATAATCACTCTACGTATTCGCAGTGCTTATATCAATGTTATGTGTAAGAGGACACAAATGAAAGCCTGGCAGTTTTACAGCGGACCGATAGAATGTGACTGCAGCGTGGAGCAGACCCTGTCACACCTAGAGTATCTGTGTCAGAGTAGCTGCACCTAGGAAGACCTGATGATGGCCGGGAGTAACGCCATCGACGTCACCCTCTTCTGGGCAGACAGGATCTGACCCTGTTGTTTCCGACACGATTATATATATAATGAAATAATAAGACGACATCAACGTGTTTTTTCTCTGGTGGATTTCTCCTGTGTGTATTTAGATATCAATAAAATGTGTTAACTCTTAGCATTACATAAGTTCATATTCTTCATATTTGAGTTTTCAACCAATTTTGATTTTTATTTAAACACATATATACCGTTCAATATTGAACTTCACTGCCTTTTATAACGATGAAAAATCTATAGTATGTTAAAATGTAGGTATGTTTGATGTTGTTTGTAAAAATGCGGATTGTGAAATTTTTATCCGAATATTCCCAAAGGATTTGGCATCAATCAAACGAAACAAATATATTAAATTAGGCAATTGTAAACTGGCAATGATTTGTAAGTAAGCCGATTACGATTGAATGCTCGTACATTCGTATTGGAGATTAACGCTATACAAATTCATACATTGTTTCCGGATTAATTATTATGTATGTATCTTAATTGTGTGGTTTATATCAGCTGAATTCATCATAACAAATGACCAAACATACAATGTTTTATCGACTATAGAAAATAACCGATAGATTAAATTTCATAATTAATACATTATATAATACAATAGAAGATGCTGAGGTGGTCGGGTGGTGTGACTAGAGTGGACAGAGTTCGAAATGAGCATATTTGGGGATCATTTCGGGTGGCCCCCATACCTGAAAAGATAAGGGAAAACCGCTTAAGATGGTATGGGCATGAGACACGGAAAGATGATGACCACATGGTGAAGAGAGCCCTCAACATACCCACGCTGAGAAGAATACCTGGAAGACCACAGGCAACCTGGACTGCAACTGTAAACAAGGATCTGAAAACCCTGGGTTTGACCGAGAATACAACGCAGGACAGACAGACATGGCGAATGTTCAAAAGGAGAGCCGACCCCAGATGATGGGAAATGGCTAGGATAAAGAAGAATACATTATATGATACAATAATTTGCCAGGCGGCATAGTCCAGTGGTAAGAGCGTTTGTTTGTCATTCAGACGCTGTCGGTTTAAATCCCGACGAAGCTTGATTTTTTTTTAATTATTTAATCAAATCTAAGATTTTTACATTGTCACGGTAGGGATGAGGCATCCCTTAAGGACAAAATAAAAAAATATCCGAGCCTCGGGAGCATCGGGCTGATCAGCCAATCTCCTTAAAAACCCTGATCGTTGAACATCCAAATATTTCATTCGTATCTGGTTAGCTGATAGGACCTTTTGGTCTTAAGGATCAGTTTAACTCGACCAGCAACAAGCGGTTAGTAACAGGTGGTGACCCGTCCAAGTTTTGGTCCACGCCCGATGTTGTTTAGCTTCTAATGAATTCTAACAAATATTTGTCTGGTACTAATTGCCCTGGAGGCTCCCAGGAACCATCTATGTTCCCATGTGGATCTCGAGGTATACAGTGTTATGGTACAAGGCAAAGACAATCTCGATTACAGAACTGTGAAACGGATATTTTTGTTTTGTTGTCCATATGCTCCAAATCCGGAGCGGATATGGTAAAACAAATATTTAATAAGGTTTACTCATATTATAAAACAAAGAAACCGTTAAAACGCAGTGATACAGCTTAAACGTTATGTATAAAGTTTGTAATTTATGGGATTTTTACGAGATGTAACTGATTTCATCACGTAAATAGAATATAAAGCGTTATGATTTACTGTACATATTACATCATAAACCTTTCATTAAACAAAGGCGAATCTTAGCAGCTTACCAAATGCCAATGCAACCGTAAGTAAGGTCTTGAGAAAAGGTGACTGTGTATAATATGACGGGTAAAATAGTTTGGCATTGTGAGTACTGGCAAGGCGTACCAGATATAGTCTCCAGATGCCACAAAAGAGCATAAACTACAGCTGCATTTTTATCATGCCCTCAAGCTCTCGTCACAAATAGAACGAAATTATAGCAACGTACAGATCTTTATTGTGGCATTTAATCCTTTCATTGCGGCTTGGTGGGATACAAATTATACTGTCAATACGGCGTGAATTTTTCAAACCATTTATTTTGCTTAAAACTAGTATTTGAAGCATAAACGTACTTATCTGACCTATTTTCATATCGCATTAGTTCTTCTATCCTTTAGCTATCAGATGATGCATAAAAAACTAGTCTATTTAACAAACTTTCATTATGTTACTCCATACATGTGATGGCTTGAATGATATATCACGTCAACCGATGTCTACGGTCGGGGAATCTTTGAAGGCATATGCCGACAACCGATGCGAAAGGGTTAAAATAATATAGATGATAATGAAAACTCTATCACTCACTTCACTATTTTTTAACATGTGGTTTACAGAAAAATTGCTCCTGTAACGAAACCTAAGGATATTTACTTACATGCTTTACAGATTCCTGTAAATAATACATGTAAGTTGATAAAGGGAATGACTACACTTCCAATTTCCTACCGTAAATGTCACAATGAGTACTGAAAGTACCAAAATGATATATCACGTCAACCGATGTCTACGGTAGGGGAATCTTTGAAGGCATATGCCGACAACCGATGCGAAAGGGTTAAAATAATATAGATGATAATGAAAACTCTATCACTCACTACACTATTTTTTAATATAGATGGCACTAATCATTAAAATGTAAGCTGATTTAGACTATTGAGAAAGTAATAATAATCCAATTAAATGAAATAATTCCATGTTTATTTTCACATTTATTTAATTGCCTTATTAAATAAGCTACACTGAAAAACTTCCGTGGTAAACTCAAATACATATCGGAATGTCAAACAAAAATATTGAAATTTGAAATAAAAGTTTCTGTAGCCATTAGGCAATAATACTTGAAGTTTATTCGTTCCTTTTAACCATTTTTCTTCTTCACTAACAAGTTGTACACAGCCGACTATATGGAAATCTTATTTAGGACAAAATTCATTAATAATTCATGCTAGTTTCTTTCCAGCGTTTTTTCCCTTTTTTAACGACAACAGTACGTAGTTATATTCGATAAAAAAAACCTAAATGAATTATTCAAATCCTTTAATTAAGTGTACCACAAGATTTTCATTTTATAAATTCCTCCTGCGCCAAATCGAATATCTCCTTTTTTATTTTCAAACCAAAAGTATCAATTATTATATTTCGCTTTCGGATATTTCATCAATTATATTTTAACAATAGGAAAATCTTGTAACAAATTGATTATTATAAAAATATGTTTTACCATTACATACTTTGCCGGAGGGTATAACTCAATAGTCAAAGCAAACCTTTTGCAAGCTAAAGGTCGTGGGTTCGATCCCCGACGGAGATTGAAAATAAAGTTAATTGATTTCTGAGATTTAAAATACCTCCGGTTGATGTGAATTTGATCCTTCACCCGTAAAATTCCAGTCAAGGCCTATTAACCAAAATTGGTGGTAGACGAAAGTCGTCCCGTGAAGACCACCTATCCATAGTAAATACCTGTAATAATAAGGATGATGCGTGAATCTCGGGCTGTAGTCTATGATGTTGGCGTATCAACACTCCACATGCAGCGCTTAGCCATATGCAGCAAGCATGGCAAGCGTCATAGAATTCCACATCTGTTGGTACCACTTAGTTCTTTCAACTGACACTGTCCATTTCTCTTTCTAGGACATATCTGCACCTCCAGAGCAAAAGTCCGAGTACTTGAAGAAAGTGTAGCTGAAGTATCCGAGGCATATTTTTGGGTGATTTATTAATCTTTTTTTTTAAGAAATTGGGTGATTATCCCAACGTTCCCGAGGCCTGGACTATGTTGTCCTAAGAGGTGGCTCAACCCATATTTATTTAAAAATTTATTATTATTATCACTACGAGGCTTGAACCATTTGTTTTAAGTGCCAAATAGACCCACATAATCATCAACTTATACATACTTAGTCCAACGCAGCTACACTGTAAAAAATAATATTTAATGTATTATTTTGTTTGTGTTATTCAATTATTTCCACTTTTTTCTCTTTTTTTTCTCTAAATAAACGCTCCCGAAATCAAATTAATTTTGGCTTCGTACAAAAAGTTATACCACCAGTGTTTTTAAATTATGTAAAATTTCTCGAGCGGCATTTTAAAATAAACAAGAATTTGTGTGTATTACTCGTATTAAAGGCTCAGCTTTTGTAACGAGCAATTCATTTATTTGCCAACGCGCCTGGTTGGTACACGTACTTGAGTATGCACGTAGATTGGCAAAGGCTATAAATCGCTATCGAACGAGTTTCATGTATATACTTCTCGAATAAAAATCAACATTCCTACCAATATTTTACCCATTCTTACCAACACATTAAAGCAGCGCATGTAAACCTTTTACGATCCACGGACTAGTGGTAATCGAAAAAAATATATATATTAACACAGTACGTCGCGGCGTAAAACGTAATCGGTGGGGTGAATTTCTGAATGAAAATCCTGTTTTGTTTCCTATAATTATTTACTAGTGAATGACTGACAAAGTTCGGAGATACCAGAAAACTGTCACCGCATTTCTATAAATAATAGTCAATATAAATATATCTACAGGCATCTAGTAAGAACCATCTCAGAGAAAGGCAAGCCCGATGGATCTGTCATATCATGCGCCACAATGGTTTTCTTCACGACATTATGGAAGGAATAGTTGAGGGTAGAAACTGCATAGGGCGTCCTAGACGGAAGTATTTGCAGCAAATGTTCGAAGTCATGAGTTGCAGCAATTATGCTGAGCTAAAAAGGGCTGCAGAAGATTGAGAAGAGTGGAGATCGAGATGTAAGATTTTGTTGCTGCAAACTAATCCACCGGTTTGTTATTACGAAGAAGATAAACATCATAATGGATATTAAAATATTGTACAATTACATTTTGAAAGTGTAACATGTAAAATAGTAATCAAAATGAACTCGCTAAATGATGTCTTATGTCGTATTTATAAAACTCTTCAAAATCATCACATGTTGCATGTGTAATATCTGACAAAAGATTCTTTGAGATTACATTTTCAGAAACTATGAAATTAAAAATATGAAAGGTGTAGCAATTTATTATAATTTATATAAAAGCTTGTTTAAAAATTTCGTAGATTCTTTCACTGTACCTATTAAAGTTCCAGTAAATTTCCATACTACGTTTATATGCTTGCAATTTGTGACAATGACAATTGCAACAAGAAAATATAAAGGATTACGTGTACAAATTGTATTACTATTTTTATTATTAAAGTCTAAAATATATTTTATCAAAATATGTTTTTAAAAATAAATTAAAATAAACATTTGATTATTATAAATGCAGGATCTGTAGTTATAATGTACAATAATTTATGCAAAATTATGAAGACCACCTTAGTCTATCCATTCTTGATCAGTAAATATCATAAATTTCTCTCGAATTTTTCTCACTCTTTTAATGACTTTTGACAAATATTTTCTAATAAGGCTCTTACAATCACACTATTTCAGAGTTGAAACATTCTATAACCTATCTTATATACGCGTAATCATATGAACAGGAGGCATTGATTCCAGAAACATCAATAAAACTACTCTTAGGACGTGACTTATCTCTAAAAGACGGTATATGTATTTACTAGCTCTATATACGAGTATAAATGGCAAGTATACCTCGTATATATACGTGAGTTGCTACTGAGATGAGGTCAAGAAGTGTTAAAAAAAACACGGGATTTTCTAGCGGTCGCGTATCGCACCTCTCCTTTATGTGAAATACTACAAGTTTTTCCTTTTTTTTCATTTAAGCCTTCCACTCGAGATTTCTAGTTGTCATTCCATAACCCTCATCAAAAGTAAAAACTGATAAAAAGAGGCGAGCTTCTCGTTTTCATCAGAGTCCCAACGACAAATTGAGAAATTGTTGTAATATACGTGGGTCAAAAAATGTAATACAAATGCTGGGGATCGCTTACATGACAAACAAACTTCACAAGATTTCAGACAAATGCTTATGTTTTCTGTAAACTTAACGCGCTGCTAATATCACGATGGTATTTCAACGATAAACAACTTCTTCTTCTATATAAAGGACGAATCCTTGAATACGGCAGTCACCTTTGGATTAGAGCCCCAAAAAATATCTTCTAAACTTAATTAACTCAGTTCAAAGAATTGTAATTCGTTTGATAAAAGATAACACTCTTACGTCTAACCTGCAATCAATGGAACACAGGCGTAAGTTTGGTTCACTTAGTCTTTTCTACCGTTATTACCACGGTCGCTGCTTTTCGGAACATAAAAAACTTATTTCTCCCGTACCCACCCACAACCGACAAACTCGTTCCTCACTTACCAAACATCCATACACGGTTAATGAGTATCGACCAAGAATTGGCAGCTTCAAAACTTCCTGCTTTAATGCCACTGGTAAGCTTTAGAATGCTCTTCCAGCGTCTATGTTTCCTCCTTCCTACAATCTGGGTTTCTTCAAGAAATAGATAAATATACAATGGCAATCTCCCCAATCCACATTCGGAACTATCTTCTGCTAGGGAATCTCTGGTGGAGAAGATGAACATGTCTCTTGAAAGGGTTTCACGATGGGGCGACCTCAACCTCGTCAGTTTCAACATTTCAAAAACCCAATCATGTACTTTCTCCACCAAGAAGACTGCTATGGATCCTGTATCTTTCAACGGTTGTTCTCTTCCGAAAGCAAGCTCCATCAACATGCTTGAATTATCAATATCGAATAATGTCAAATATTACGAGTCAATTAAGTGTAAAGCCGGTCTCGCTTCCAAAAAACTAGGTGTATTATATAGATCACGTCGGTATTTCAACGATAAACAACTTATTCTTCTATATAAAGAACAAATCCGACCTATCCTTGAATACGGCAGTCACCTTTGGATTGGAGCCCCAAAATACCTTCTTAACTTAATTGACTCAGTTCAAAGAAGAGCAATTCGTTTGATAAACAATGACACCCTTACGTCTAATCTACAATCAATGGAACACAGAAGTAAGGTTGGTTCTCTTAGTCTTTTCTACCGTTATTACCACGGTCGCTGCTCTTCGGAACTTAAAGAACTAATTCCTCCTGCACCCACTCACAGCCGACAAACTCGTCTTACACTTGCCGAACATCCATACACGGTTAATATATGTCGACCAAGAACTGGCAGCTTCCAAAGTTCCTTCCTTAATGCCACCGGCAAACTATGGAATGCTCTTCCAGCGTCTGTGTTTCCTCCTTCGTACAATCTGGATCTCTTCAAGAAACAGATAAATATACACTTGCAATCTCCCCAACCCACACACAAATACGAACACAACACACGTTTCCCGCATGCAGCGTCCAGCCTCCCTGGCTGAGCGTCATTGAGTGCACTGGTCTTGACCGGTTGTGCTCTCCTGCATGCGTTTACATAAAAAAAAAAACTTTAATTTGATATTTTAATTAACAACATTAACGAGAAGCCGAATTGCAAATAAATTATTATTCAATGCTATCGCGAGCCATTTTGATTTAAAGTATATTTTTTGTAATACTAAATTTTAGCAAAAAATGTCTTAAAAACCTTTACTGCAAATAAGTTAGATACAGAATTTCGAACCATATTTCCAGCGTATTTAGTTGTTTAAATTTTAAATGTAGTCTTAATACAAACTGTTGGAGTCATTCCCTAAACCTACGGGGAACAATAATCATATACTACGGGATATATATCACAATCTGTATATTTAATTCGACCAACAATTCTCCACAAAAACTCAGCACATAAATGGTTAATGTGAGTAACTGAAGAGTAGACTGATGCGTAAAGAAAAAAAACGAATCTTAACTGAAAAGAATGATGGTTCTTAATGGTGCGACTTGAGATTTTTATTTCCTGGTTCTTTAAAAAATAATTCAATGGAATCGGATTTGAATAAAAAGTGTGGTACGCAAGTAAACCCGCGCCGGAAAAAAACAAATCGCTCATTTAAATCCTTATTCCATCTGAGTGTTGCCGTGTTGTAAAATTTTAAGACGAAAAACGTGCTGAGAGGATGAAAAATATTCTCGACGTCGAAGAGCCGTAACACGGCCATCAGTCCGCGTAAACGTGTTAAAGTACCTTTTTTCTGTAACCTTCGGTGGAGGGACAGGGCGGCCCTCGAGGGCCGGAGCCTCCTGAGCTCACCTCGCGAAGGCTTTCTTTATTGTGAACAATAAAGCTGTAGAGCCCGTTTGTGCGCCGTGATATATTGTAAATAAAAACGAGGATCTGAAACGCGACGAATAAATCTTTCAGCAAAGTTCGCGCGGCGACCGTAAGAGTGCGCCGGCTCATCGCGAGTCGTGACCGATTCAAGTTGATCGGCCGGTGGATCACTTTTATGTGGGGCGTAGTAAAACTGAAACGATCTTATTCGCGCGGTATAAGCAACATTTCTTTAAGAAAATTTGATTCTGATGATAAATTCGTATATCTAAAAGACACGTCGCTCGAAATAGCACCATAAAATTTGCCATGTGTTTTAAATCATGCTAAATATCTACCCTCTTCATGGGCACTGTTATTTACTTATTCCGCTGTATCCTTCTTTCCTTTCATTTTTAAGTTTTAATTATATTACTACTGAAAAAGTATTTTTTCAACGTTTTCCATGGACCATTAAATAGGTTAAAAATAGATAAAGAGGTGTTTGTGAAACCTTCAACATCTCTTGACATTTGACATTTTAAAATGAGATAATACAATGTAAAAATAATTATTTTTAAATCGATTTAGTTATAACTATCTAGTCAATGCAATATACTTTATTCTTTTTTAAATACTTATGTCAACACACATATTTTTCCTTTGCATTTTCCATTTTTATTTTCTGAGTAAAAAATCGGTCCCCTTAACCTTTTTTTATGATATAAATCAGAATTTCAAATGTAGCTTATTTGTAACAAATTTGTGTACATATTTAAATATTTACTTATAAAAAATGTTTGTGTGTATTATGCGTTTTTTCTGTTGACATAAATATTTCAAGTCCCAGAAGCTCTCGAGACATTTGATGTGAATATACACGATATTGAAATATCCACTGCTTTTGAAAATGTATTCCAGACTTGGTATAAATGTAAAACCCCAATATATTCGGTTACAAAGACCGGTCTTATCGACTGTCGACAACTTGCGGATTCGAGGAATACTTAAATTTGAGAAAGGAAAGTAATGGAAGAGCGCAAGTAAATATGACTGGACACCGTGATATATAGTACTTGCTAGAAGAACCACGGTTTTACTACGAGTACTACTATATTGTGAAAATTTAATGAATCGGACCGTTTTTAACTGCAATGAAATATCAACTTTGTTTTACTTATTATTTAAAATAAAATTCTGCGCACTTAATTTGACGAAAACTTTGATGTTTAGGTTTTATTATAGTATTTATTTTTTAGCATTTATTTGAGATCCATTATAAATAATAATACGCCTGTCGATTTCTAAAATAAATATTTATTTATTTAACTTTTTTTACATGGATCACGTAAGTAAGTTCTCTGTTTAGGAGTCTTGTTAAGAGACAACTGACCAACAAGTGATGGATTGAGATAGCTTACGAGTTAGTCAAAACTACAGTCTCCTAAACAGGGAAATTATCTTACGTGATCCATGTACAAACAAGGTAAATCAATTTATTTATTGTAGTAAGTAATTTGTAGGTTAAAAAGATAGTACGCAAACTATCAACGTGTAATTTAGCGATACCATAAAATAAATAACTTATTAGTGAATTTTGTGGTAACAATATATTTAAATTCTAAGAAATTTTTGAAGCTCCCGAGCGTATACACAACGTATTGAACTACGTGACTGTGCAAGCAAGGTAAGTAAAGCTTACTTAAGCAAGCATTGATGGAATTAATCGAAGCTCCAAACATTTAACGGCATTAAGGATAGAATTTACAACATCTGTTTTTTTTGCGAATGTATCAGAATGCAAACAGTAAGGACGCCACGCTTGCCGGATATAGGAAGAAAAAAGTATGACAGCATTCTTTGAGAACTATATTTCTCCGAGTACCTTCTTCCTTGTCGCCTCCTTGTCATTCATCTCCGGCGCAACGTCAGACGTTCGTCCCTTTCTTATCTCAGTTTATTCCCTCCACGAGTCGGGTTAGGATAATTTGCCACCGTTCATGCATTAACCTGGGGATGGTTATGAAGACCTTTTGTCGCAAGGGATAAATTGTAAGGCTAATTCTATTTGAGAGACATTCCATCGCTTCTCTCTTGGATCACAGCGCCGACAGTTCAACCCCAATTCAATATTATCGTCAGCGAATGTAATATAATTCATCCAACGCCATTGTACTTAAATGATATGCGTAGATAACATATTTTAATCATAATGGAAAACAGAATTATCAATAAACCTTTACGTTTACAAAATTCTCGTATAAAATCAAAAAAGATATCACCAAAAAAGGAATCTTTGAACAAAAAAAAAACATTTATTTGTATTTTTCTCCTTTAATATTTTATTGGCTTATGATTATTATTTTTATTTGCCGCTAATCTTCAATCATAAGCTACGTATGTTTGTGCATGTGGATAACTGACGAAGCTCTCATTAAAAGCGAATTCGCAGTACTCAACGTGATCCATATTAATGCTTCGGCAGGGAGAGACACTATTGTGCGACTGTGGAAACCTGCAGACCGCCTCACACCTAAGATCCTGCTCCATGTGCCCAACAAGCTGCACATCTCAGGACCTAATGCTGGACAACACACGAGTTATCGATGTTGCCAGACACTGGGAAAAAATAATTTGACGTCGCTGACACGAAGAAGAAGATGCAAGCTTACAAGTATTTATCTATTTAAATTTTGAAATAGATCATAAAACGAATACTAAAATAGTAGATATTTCATAATTCGTATTGGAAAATAAACAAAACCCGCCTCACACCAGCATCAGACCGGAGGACAATTAAGTCTTCTTGATGATGCGCTCATTCAGATTATGATCAGTTAGTAATTGATAAGTCCAGTGGGAGTCCACTCTGAACAATTGTGGTGAAGTGCTAAAAAGAAAGAGCCCGTGAAAGAGACATCCTTAACCATTATTGTTGCAATTACTCTTAATTACACAATTTACAAAAATAGGCGTCGTGCACCATAAATATGATTTATTTTATTGCATGATTATTATTCGTTTGATAAATATTTAGAATGTAATTATACTTCAGTCCTTCATAGGCAAATTAGGGTCTAGTTTAGACATAAACTCCATCGGGAACCATACACAGAATGTACTCGGTTGAGTTGTGGGAGACGAATAATAAAAATCTTAAAAATATATTTATTTAATTCTGTATAAAATTTGAATTTTATTTTTATCGTCAAAACTTTTGTATCAAACCACTATTGAATTTACCTCAGCATTGTTAAAACTCCGACCACAGTAAAGAGAAATTTACTAGAAGAGTCACAAATTGCAATACTTTACGGAGCTCAAATGTTTTATAAATTCAAATTGGCCAACTTTTAAATTTACAAATGTTTATTATGCTTCTAACTTGAATATTTAATTAGATAATTTAACTTTAACTTTTACTCTTTGTAACAGTAGATAAACACAAAATTGGACAGGTACAAAAATATTCCTCATTATACTAATGAAGATACTAATGAAGAACTTACTTTAATAGAGTGTAATTTGAATACAGCTATTTAATAAATCAAAACATATAATTATATCCTTTATAATGCAAAATTTATGTAAGAATGCTTCGAGCTGAACTCGTAAATGTTATGCTTGTACAAAAAGTGCATATTTTATTATACATTTTATGAAAGTAAATGTCAGAATTAATAGTTTATAGATACCTTAATAAATGCCACTGGTAAGCTGTGGAATGTTCTTCCGGTATTTTTATTTCCTTTTTTATAAAAACTGGATCTCTTCATAAAAAACAGATAAATATGCACTTGCAATCTCTCCAACCCACATACAAACACTGACACGAACACAAATTCGAACATGAATACAAACACACACGTTCAGCCGTCCTGACTGAGCACCATAGTCCATTGGTTTCAAAGTCAGTTTCGGTGGTTTTATCAATTACTATATTAGCGTTCTATAACCAAGATAGAGGAGTGGAGATCGAGATGCAAGATTTTGTTGCTGCAAACCAATCCACCGGATTAATACTACGAAGAAGATCCAACATACACTTTTTAACCAACACTACTATTGATATCGAAAGACTTATTTATTGAAAGCCACGCCATTAGAGGTTACTCATTACTACTTACCAAAACAGAATAAAAAATTAAACTTATAACTACAACACGCGTTAACTCAAATGTCCTCGAAGCCTGGCCACAGACGAAAAGAGAACTATCGAAAGGTATTGGTGTTTCACACTTCCAAACGAAAAAAAATAGACATTTAAAAAAAAAAATTGTTCCATATTTGAATCTGAACATAACAATGAGTATTGTATGAAAATCTCATTGTACCACGCTTTACTTTCTTAAACTTAGACATTTAGGCTAAATTCATGAGAAGAAATTTACCTGATAAGTATTTAATTGTCGTTACTTGTACATTCGCTTGTTCTCGTGAAAATTTACACTTACAAGTTTCAAAGTTAAGCATCCCATGGCGTGTGATAAATTTATGCAATATTTAACCTTTGAAGCTGCCACACGAAAATTCTTGGTAAAAAAGATAAATACATAAGGAATACTTTTGTAAGTATATCAAAAATATTACTTTATAATAAATTTATTAGATTTAACACTGTATTAAAAATTATTTAGTAACAAAATTGTGATAAATTATATTTATTATAAGCGACTGATTTTTGATTTTTTTCTCATGTCAGTTCCATATGTGGAATATAAGATCAACAAAAATTACTGCCAATCAAGTCTGTCAGATTCCATTGTACATGTATTGTCCCAAGATATCTCTGCAGCGGAAGGTCAACCTGAGATCGTATATGGGTCTTTATGGCATCCAAAACAGGAGCCTGACGACGCAAAGTGATAGCAGATTTAGTATGCAAAGCAATTTTTGGATGATTTGTTAATCTTATTTTTTTAAGGAGATTGGATGGACACCTGGACCATTTGTTTCTAAAGATCGACTAAACCAAACCACCAACACGTGGTAAGCTACAATACAACTTGTAACCTATCCGTTTCCATTAATGTTTTACTTCGAAAACTGCGCTCACAAATACTATTGTCGTTGTCGTTGGTTTGTGGAAATTGTTACCTAATACATATTAGTACATGTTCAGTTATTGTAAAATAAAATTCGCATGATATTGTGGCTTTTGGGTTTAACCGTGTGTGGCGAATTACTCCTTTCCAATATTTCGACCGCCATTGCAGGGGTCTTCTTCAGGGTTGATGACTTAGTTGACGCCCAAAAGCCTAATATAAAAAAATGACGCCCAAAAGCCACAATATCAAATCTGGCCGTGAAAACCTGAGAAATTATTTTAAGTGCGCATCCACGTTATTATTCTTCACACCAAGTATTTACACAAAATACAGAGCACATGTGTTTAAGCTACGTATCTATTATTTATATTATTTCTCGTTTCATCTGAACCAAGTTTCACTTAAAAAAATGTTTTACAAAAATCCTTATAAAATATGTAAATTACCCTTCTGGTTCACATACTACTTTGATGCGAGTACATAACCAAGTAGCCTTTCATAAAAGCATACTTTCGTTTTTTAAGAAGAACGATTTGAAATAATATTTTCAAAATACATTCGTGTATTTTTCCGTTTACGTGATTCAAATGAAAAATAACCAATATAAAATATATCATTTTATGCGAGTCACGTAAACGTAATATATTTGAAGTTTTCCACTTAGAAAATCATCGAAGCTCATTTAAACGACCGTCGGGGGTTGATAAAACTTACTATTCATGCAACTCAATCTCTTATCGAAATCCCTACAACACAATACCGATGTCCTTTCAATACGGTCGCCTAATACACGGGTACACACAGCTGGGTAGTACTTCATTTGCTATTAATGCCATTGAGAGATAAGATAAGAAATAGCTACAAGAGGAATTCCATACAGCCGAACATTGTTCACATTTTCATATTCAAAACTGTAATACAATGTTTAGAGCCTTACTACATTGTAGACTGAATTGGGTCAAGAATTTATGGAATACCTAACTTTGGAATACAGTACTAGCATAATAGTATAATAACCTCAGACCGCTTTGCATCCTTAAACGATAAGAATTATGTTTTCAATTCAAATTTAATAAAACACTTATTCGAACTCAGTGATGACAAATTGAACACAAAGAATTAGACTGCACGTCGTGTTGCATTGTCATCGGTTCCTTTGAATTTAAGCGAGTAAAAAACTAATATAATAACTCTTTGAGTGCAAGAATTACTTTTTTATGGTATCTTCTGTATCACTTCTAATTAGAAATATATATATTTATTTATATATATCATCTTAGAGTGTAATAAGTAAGATAATTAAAACTGACTGAATTGTAGTTATTTAATTGAAAACAGTTTATCATACCATAGTAACAATAGCTATAGTAAGAGCTCTTTCATAAGTACAGCGAAGAGTTTTGAGATTGATATTTATTTAAAGATATTTTTAATAGCGCTATTTTCTACCCCAAATACAAAATGTATAATCGTTTAAAATCATAATATTGATCATTTTATGTCATTTGTATTAATTTTAGTCATGTCAATTAATGCTCTGCATTATAGGAGTTAATTTATAAAAATACATATACTTACTGATATTATACAATTTTTTCAATGATACTCTCTTAGATCACAGTAGAAAAATAGACGAATCTTCGTTTTTTCTTATATAATAAAATTACAATTAAAATTTGATAGTTTTAATAAAAATACGGTAATATTTTGTTTGGAATAAAAAAATGGTGTTCGTTTCTATAGATTTGAATGGATTGGAACTTAAAAACGTGACTGTTGGCAATATCTTTTGTGTGCATTGAGAATTATTATTCCGAAAGACTATGAAAAAAAACCTTTTCTATAAAATGGTCGAGTTTATTTCTCTTTGGATTCAATAATTCACTTAAAACTTCAGCAGAAGAGTGCGATGGAGCTTCTACCAGGAAGAACTCTTTGCCGTATCAATTACAAAAGTTTATGGAAAAAGACCTGAATAAAACACTGCTCTGAAATTATGCGATATTTTTCTTCGTAACAATAGAAATTTAACTGGGTTGAGAATCGGTATTAAGGGACCAAGTTTTTAGCTCGTATTAAGCGAATCAATAAAGTCTAAAGGGCTGGTAATCAGCATGGTTAAATCTTACATCCGCATCTAGATTTGAAGTCCAATTTACGAAATTTGTATGGTATATACTTATGCTGAAAAATAATATGAGTCGCGTAATATACAGGTAATATTTCTTGAATATTATATTATCGTGAAAATACCTTAAAAATAATCCGCTCTATTAATTTGATAAAAAATACATTTTTTATTACTCAGTGAAAACCGATATCCTGACGAATTTATTTTTTGATTTTATGGATTGTAATTCCAAAATAAATAGAGAGACACAGAAATAAAATGAAAAATGTGATTTTATGTTTATTTTCTATATATATTTTTCATAGGCAATATTCAATAAAAGAAAATCGTCATTAATGTTATTTATAGATATGTATATTCATCTTGTATACTATATACTCATAATTAACTAAAATTTAATGTAGGTAGAGGCACTTGAATACAAGGTTTTTATGAGACATTATATTATTTTTGGTACAGGATCAAAAAGTTTCATTTATTTTTTCGTTTACACAAAAATATCAATATTACAACCGTCAATTAACATAAAAAATAAACAAACATCTACGTTTTTTTTATATGAGAGTTTAATTTATCTAAAGTAAACGTGCTTTTTATGATATACAATATATTTACTATCTTGTGACTAACTTTCAACTTACTTAAAAAGAACCCTAAATATAAATTGTAAAAAAGTGTCCAATATTGAAGGAGTTTTTATAAAGTTTATATTTATTAAGCTTTGAATTACAATTCTATTGAAGCATAAGTGTATTTTTTACCTTTTTACCACAGATGACGTCGATATATTATTTTGTCAAACGCTATATGTCTTAGTAATTACATATACACATACTATACATCAAAATTCTTTATACGCATCAATTCGTTCAGAAAAAATATCAGCAGAAGCGGGATTCGAACCAGCGAGCTTTGGAACCAACCGTTGCCCTATGTTCATTACCCTACACCACTCAACCATCTCCTGCCCGAACTGATGCGTGGAATTAGTCGTATTTATACCATTGTTACCATTGCTACCATCGTATAACGATAGATGTCTCTATAGTATATATTCAGAGTGTATATATTATTATTTTTTATTATTCAATCAGTCAGCATTTGTTCACAAGCTTATTTTTATTACTATCCCATATGTCTGTATTTTGTAAAACCTACATTTAATGTCTTAAAAATGATTTTGTGAATATACTGTTTCTTTAATATATATTATACAACTAACAGGTTTTTATTTCGTTTTAAAAAATGATACATTTTTAATAAATATCATAAATAACTTTTCACGTTGAGAATTTCCGACGTAAACCACTAGTTAAATTTTCCAACGGACAAATGCTTATCTCGTCTTCGCTGTTCATACTTTCTGACGAGTTGACAGATCCTCTCGATAGCCTGAAGTATCGAAGCCTCCAAAGAAGTTGTCGAGCCTATAACAAAGACCGTGCGGCCGCATAGGCTCAAGGTATGTACGCGGGATCCACTTTCAGGATCTCACCCTCAAGTTCTCCTCTTCATCTGTGTTGACTGTCGAAAAGCTCACGGATCTCTTTCACATGGAGTGAAATCCGATATTGAGGACAACGCATTTTTTGTAAAGCTCATTACTCAATGGGTATAGATTTGAAGGTTTTGGGTTGAAAATGTATGTATAATACTCATACACCGTAAAACGCCGAAGCCTGATATAAGCGACTGGAAAACTAACTCATTTAACATAATCTTCGGTTGATATATTTTCAGTCAAATATATTTCATTAATTTTGTATTATAAGCTATCACAACTGAGAAATTCGGCAATGACTTTCTGTTATTATCTTTACATTGGTTCCTTTCAAAGCAAAATATATTGTAAAAAATTGTGATCGATAATTCTTTGCGACATTCTATAATATCAAATAAAAATAAAAATATATTAAGAATATTTCTACATGTTGCGGTAATGGTTACTCTATGTAGCAGAAACATGTCGTTACCAACCTAGAAAAATGTAGAATAATTCTATATAATCTCTATTTAAAATATATTGTAATTTACTTTTTTATTAAATATATATAAATTTTGAATCATCTTATATTGTAGAAACATACATTTTTGATAGAATTATGACATAACAAAATAGATTTCATTATATAATAAGCACACCTTTTACTCTTAAGTATATTAATGTGTAATAATAATTATATTTATTTATATTGATAATTTAAATGTATGATATTTTGACATTTACAATTCTTCATTGGAAGAAGATTTTTTAAGGAGAATGCTAATACCTCTGTCACAGCGTTTTATAAATTGAGATGTGCCATTTTTACGGTATTCTGAATTTAATTCTTCTTTAGACTGAAACATTATTCGCAGTTTTTTCAATCCTACTAAATTTAACATTTTTTTCATAACGTTTTCCGTTTCTGGAGTTGTTTTATGTGAACGCAGATTTTGTAAAATAAAAACTTCAAATACATTTTATATATTCATCGAATGTTATTTCGATAAATAAAAAATCTTGTTGTAAATTGAGAAAAAAAGTATATTACAGATTAATCATTTGTTTTATAGTCTTAAGCAATGAATGCTTTTTCACATTATGATTAATAATCTTAATTATAATAATTGTAATTAAGAATTCCTAATTATTTAACTAAACATAAAAGTCAAAATAATTAAAATACCTAAAATGAGGTACAATATATTAGTTATTTGAGGCTTACATCTATTTTTTTGTAATAAATTCAATTCAATAATACACACCATTACATGACTTTTTTTATATCTCTATTGTGTCCACAAATACTATGCTCCAATTAAAATTAAAACTTAGTATGTTATAGCTTGTATGGAAATGGATTTTGAAATCAAATCTCACACACGGTAAATATATATTATTATATAGTAATTTCCCTGTCATGTTCTGTTGTGTGTCCAATGATTTAATTTTTTATTTATATATTCACAATTATTATTTTGATTGTTGTTTGCAGAAGTCCCGTTGGAGTCCAGTGTCGGCTGCAGGCGCGGGCATGTGCGGCCGCGGCCCGCGACACACAACGCCCGCCTCCCGCTCCTGCTCCTGCCCTTCATCAACAAGCCCCTGGGGCCCCTTCAGCACCCTCCATCGCCACATCTCCTCAGAATCTCAGCCCCGGCGACGACAACACCCTCTCCGCCTGCACTTCTGTAACACCCCACCATATCATAATGCAATAATCCGAAAACGGAACCACTCTCAAGCTTATACTAAATATCAACAGAATCTTCTACACGATAAGAAATTTAAATTAAGATGTAACTCCTATACCGCGCTCGATTTAAGTAATAAATTAAATGTGTATGTTTTAGTAATTCTCGTGTGTTCAATAGCGGTAAGTCCCTTAAGCGCCTTCCCGCAAATTCCCCTTCTCCAAGATGTCGCCAACAAGACCGCGAGTCATCCATTTCGATCCTTCCCAATTAAACGTCCGAATGACGATCTCTCCCAATCGACGAAAAGTAACCCGGGCTACGTGGCGCCCTCTACGCCCGGAACCCCTTCAGATGTAAATTACTTATCGAGTTTCCTCCCGCATTCGACCGAAAGCGATATTGGGCCTCCGCCAATTGTAAATATAAATAAAAACATAAAAAATAAGTGTTCCGTGCCAAATTATTGTTCCGATAGTGTTTATAATAATTCTTCCCGAAACGAAGTGACCCCGGAAAGACACATAAATCCAGAGAAATCGTCGCGCCGTTCGAATACTCGCGTAACTAAAAAAACCGACCGTCGAGACGATTCTCCGTCGTATTCTTCGAAACGCGTCGATCTCTTATTTAGCGATGTGAGCGAAAAACGTTTGCTTACAACTGCAAGAAAACTGTCGATCAAAAATGAAAACCCTTTTTTCAAAGCGAAACACAAAAGGGTAACCAAAAGAACTGAAAACGAAATCGAAGATGCGAATAGCTTAATCGAGAGTGGTGCCAAAGACGTGAGCAATAATATAAACAAGTATCACTACGTTTCTCGAATTGATAGCTTCAGTGGTATATCGAAAGGTGCGAACAATAAATCTACGGTTAAAGTCTATCGCGACTCTGCTGAAACTGGCGAAAATGCGAAACTCGTCGTTGAAAATCTGCGGAAAAAATCTGTGTATCAGGATGAAGATAATACTGGAATATTGATAAACCTGACAAGACCGAGCCTCCGGGTTGTCAATCAAGAGCGACCCTCACCAGACACTGCCTTCCGAGGGGCGGCATCTAGAACTTCCAAAAGAACGCCCGATCCAGAAAAGGGTGAGTGATTTCTGTTGGTTTCCTGCTGCTTTTTCTTTCTACAAACATCAAATATTGACGCTTCAATATCGGCCTTAAAATGTTTACTGATACTTGTGTTTTTTTTTAAGCAAGTAATACATTTATTTGTGTTGTCGTTATCGAATGTAAAAATGTACACATCCCTTACATCGATATATTGACAAACAATTAATATCGAAATAAGTCGAGCGGAATTCAATAACACCGCTTCTTTATTCAAGTTTGTCAAACATAAAATTTATGGAGATACTTTATTAACTGAATTATTGAGCAAACACGTAGCCGCATGTATTCCTTAAGCATTTTTATTATTTTTACATTTCAACTTAACAACAAAAATAAGTAAATTAGACTTATTCATAAAATATTTATATCCTCCTCTCGATTTTGATATCGAATTACTGGGTGGCAGGATGCAGGAGCTAGTTCTCAAGCAAAAGAACTTGCTTTTGGTTCACAATCCTCGTTTATTCTATAACAGACTTCTTGTCCGACCGATATGGCATTCGCCATACCGGTCGAAAAGTCAACTGACAACTGCCGGACACTGTGACTTGCCGCGCTGCTAATGATATCGGCAAAAAATCGAATTAAAGATGACAGTTACACCAACATAAAATGAAGCAACTGTCATAACAAATAAAATGGCGTATGCAAACGCCTGCGTGATATTCTATAATTAAAACTAACATTATTAGATGTGCGTGTCAGGCGAGCGAACAAAAAAAGAGACAAAATATTGTTTTTCGAGGCTTTACGGCATCAGCCTAAAAGTGTTATATCGAGCTAATATCAATATTTTATAAAATTTATTAATTTATTTAATGTTGTGAATTTCTTATGAAGTTAATAACGAATCAATTATAACTGACAATACAATGTGTTCGACATGTGTATTTAATATTATTATTACTGCACGATTGCACCGTATTGCGTTTGACATTAATGGTAATGTTCTCGATGCAGTCAGTATTACATGCACATTACAGTTTACATAAAACGAGTATGTAGGTACGAGTACGTGAACGTGAACGTAGTGCAATGCATCAGAGTGGAAAACAGCAAACAAAGAGAAAAAAAACACCACACGAATTAGTGCTGCTATATTTTCTGAAAAGTACAAACGCTCTCTGAATAGAACGATACATTTCACATGAAAAATACGTATATTTAAACGTAATAATATTTCAAGTAGGGAAATATACCGAAATGAGCTGTAATGAATAGGAACGTAAACATAAACATAAAAAAACTGCTCATTCGTAATTCGCAATATTCTAATAATATTTGTTACAAACAAGATTGACATATCTAGATTTTTAAATCACTTTGTTGAAGTACATGAATTCATTATTAAGATTTTTTTACTTACGGCTACAAAAGCATACTCATATTTTATTGTAGAAGCTATTTTTACATAAAAAGCTTCTAATATAATAGTATAACCCTGGTACCAAAACTTAAAATTAACCACAGCAAAAACAAGATCCCGTAAAGTGAATCAGAGTTCAGCAAAATTAAACATTTCATTACGGATAACGTCTATAGTCGCCATAAACTTGACATGAATTTTTGAAACTTATTTTATGGGAAATATTTTATATAAAATATAATATTTTGGATTTGAGTGGAAAACTTTTTGTGTATGAAATATAGATAATTGAAAATGCTATGCATTCATAATCTAAAAATCAATAAATTTACCAAAAGGCTCAGCTAATAAAATTTTAATATGAACAATGTATAAACAGTTCACTCGTTTATACAGGTATTTCAGCAGTGTTACCTTATTTTATTTTCAGTTTAAGATGCTAATCTTCAGTAGTATGAGTAGTTTCACGTCGTCTGAAAGGTTTTCGTATTTTCAGGTGGAAAGCAAGATCTTGTTCGTCGAGTGTCTCTTCTGGGTCTGTTTGAGCTGAGCACGCGGTGGGGAGCGAGACCTGAAGGAAGGTCAGAACTTGCTGCAGCACGCCTGGCTGTGAAGCACGTCAACGAACGACGACTGCTTCCAGGATACTATCTGCATCTTCTCACCAACGACACCAAGGTAATTAAAAAAAAAACATTTTTTAAGTATTCACAAAAAACAATCGACTAAGCAAATAGTACATGCATAACAAAAGAAACACTTTTCAATAAGAAGACTTTGATCATCATCATTTCCATATCCGCTCCCCTAACTGAATGGTTAAGATGAACTGCAGCCATAAAGCTCTCTCAGCCGCATTGTTCTTAGCATCTTCCTATTTTAGCTTTGCTTCTCAAAGCTGAAACCGAGTACAGTATACGTAAAGTTCACGACGGCTATCCAGAACGGTGCGAGCCGGGGTTTAATTCCAATACAATTTACATATAAAACTAAAAAAAAAAAAAAAAAAAAAAATTTACAAATTACTGTAAAATAAAAAGCAGCACACAACGAAGTCGAAAAATTAATATCTAGGATAGAGAGAAGTAACTCTAACCGCCCTAATGTGGGGCTTAGTTTTTCATTTTTAAATGTTGCTAGTGTTTTAATAGCTATTGTTAAATTAACAGTTAAAATAGTGGAATGCTTAAAATAATATTTTATACTACATCATCGATCTTAAGAATGTATTTTATTTTAGAAATCAGTACTTGAATCATTTTATTGTGATTTTTAATATTATTTCCTTAACTCATAACAAGCTATGCCAAATATCTATCGTGAAGTAAGTATATATTAAATTGCATAATTTGTACTGCAAATTCGAGATAACAATAAAATAATAACTTTAAAGAAATCGCTTTTTCTTACGTGTGATTCTAATAATTGGACTGGCTATCCTTAAATTAACCTTGTAAATTTGTCGATGACATCATTTCTATCCCATCAAACTAGATAGTGGAAAATTAATGTTTGAACAGTACTTTTTAAAAGTGCGCCTCTCGACAACAGTTGCCTGTAATAAGCTGTATTAAGCCATATGTCGGGCTCATTCAATCAACACAGCATTATGAACCACTTTTCACAAACCATAGTTAGTGGATCTAAATCACGACTCCAATAAAATATAATAAAATAGTTTCTTCTTCGTAATATCAATCCGGTGGATTGGTTTGCAGTAACAAAATCTTGGATCTCAATCTCAACTTTTCTAGATTATCTGTAACCCTCTTTAGCTCAGCATAAGAGCTACAACTCATGTCCTCGAACACTTGCTCTAAATGGTCAACGGCATAAGGATGTGGAAATATAGGGGAAAATACCACATTAAAGGTCAAAACGACATCCCATGTATCAGCAAAAATGATCGCCAAATCTCTTACATTCATAAAACTAATTGAAATTGAGAATTAACAGGATCCAATTAATATCGTTTCTATGTAATATTGTATTTTCTGCTAATATTAAATTTTGGACTAATCCATTCTTCTACTGATTTAAAATATCAGCATTAGTACTCACGGTAATATTACGTGTAACGCTTTTCTCGGAATATTTTGCTTTGTAAATTTTTGGTAATTAGAATTTGAAACTTTAATCAGTACGGCTAATGAAACTAGTATGTGCCAATGCGCGGTTTAATATCCCTGGCATTGATTAAAGTCCAAAAGATTAATCATTCAAATTATAAGAGAACATAAATCACACATTAAAAAAACGAAATACATTTCAAAGCAAATCGTTTTTTTTTATATTTAGTCTTACATACTCGTAATATGATTTAAAATAGTTCTTATCGCTCCTATTAAAATATTTTGCTACGTTTATTTGCTATTACAACTAAATTTTATTGAAATTTCGTAATTCAAATAATTATTAAACGGTAACATTAGTGTATGACATTCCTTAAATATTTATTGTAAAACTTTTAATCAAATATTCCAATAAAACGGGCACCCAAAGTTTTCCTATGGCTTTTTCAGCAAACGCCTCGTAAATTTTAATATTCATATAATATATGAAACGAGCGCTTTATTCCGACAATCAACGCTATGACGAACTCGATTTATTAGTGTCTGGGTTATTTTTTAAAGTAAGCACAACTTTATACGTCGAATACTTTTTTTAGTCATTTTTCATCCGGAAAACCAATTTAAAAATGTCCCTCGGGATGCCGTGTGTTTGAGACGTCGCCTTTCAGGTAATGAAGGTGAAGCAAAAATCAACAACCTGAAAGCAAATTGAAAAGCGTAATTTTCCTCGGAAATAAAACCTAAATCTGCAATAACGCTTCGACATTGATTGCAACGTCTACTTTCTTTTTAAAAACTACATACTATAACCTTTGATATACATGGCTTTGTAAATTTTTATTAGAATATTTTTCAATACTCTAATCTTATTTTATAGATCATTGACTATATTTCAATATTATTAGCAATTCATTCAGATTATTATACGCATCAATTCATTCAGAAAAAATATCGGCAGACGCGGGTTTCAAACCACACAGGATTTACAAGAAGTTGTTTACATCCATTCAGTCTATAGTTCGGTTCGAGACCCGAGTGGTACTTACTAAATAAATAGACTGTCGGCAACTAATAATATAAAAAATCTTGTGAATAAATGTTGACTGATTGGACCATAAAAATAATAATATACATACTCTGAATTTATACTACAGAGACATCTGTCGTTATATGATGTTAACAATGTATCATCAGGTTTCGCGTATCTGCTCAGGCAGAGAATAGTCGTGTGGATAGCGCGGTGTGTAGAACAGAGCAAAGTTGCAAGGCTCGTGGTTCGAATCCCGCGTCTGCCGATATTTTTTCTGAATGAATTGATGCGTATAAAATTTGATGTATAATTGTTTGTGTGTGTATTTAATTTAAGGAACAAATTCGCAATTGTCTGACTAAACAGTGTGTTTGTTCTTTTTTAATATATTTCCTTTTATGATTACTTAATTTGATGAATCTAAGTTTAAATAATAGATTGTCTTAAACAATAATTCCGCCAGTAAGCCGGTAATTCTCTATACTAAATCTCATCGTCTAACTAGCTTGAAGTTTGTATCGAAAGTTTATAATAATTAATCACAGATATTTATCATGTCAATGGATATCTTCTACAATAACTTATACTGAAATTATAGGATAATATCCACCGCAAGTCTATACAAATACGGATCCAAAATTAGCTTTATAGCTCTATACTCTATATCAATTAGCTTGTAAGATAATTAAATTCATTTCCGCCTTGAATTACGGAGTCCTTTGATCCTTTATGAGCACTGCTGACCCAAATGTACTTTATAATTATTATATTTATTTAATAAAGTAATCGGTATAATTCAAAACAATATTAATAATTTTAATAAGTTTTAATTACCAGCTAAAGTAATACATTTTTGGTTAGCAAATCGGAAAAATAAGGTAATGTTAGTTATGTTATGTTTGTATAACAAGTGTTTTTTTTTTCAATATATTTTTTCATATTGGTTTACATATCAATATATGCTATATTCTCATGCTGTCATATTTTATGTGCTTTAAAATATTATGTCCCATATAACATAAAAATACTTTGATTGCAACCATAATTGGAGGCGGGTCAAATCGATGGTCAAATCGTTTGCTTTGCAAGCCAAAGGTCGTGGATTCGATCCTCGACGGCGGTTAAACAAAAATTAATCGATTTCTCAGCTCTTAAATACCCCGGTTGGTGTGAATTTGATCCCTCACCCCAAAAATGGCAGTCGTAGCCTATTTATTAAAATTGGTGGTAGACGAAAGTCGTCCCGTGAAGACCACCCATTCATAGTAAATTCCTGTAATAATAATGATGATGCGTGAATCTCGGGATGTAGTCTATGACGTTGGCGAATCAACACTCCACATGCAGCGCTTAGCCATATGCACCATGGTAAGCATCATAGAATTCCACAGATGAGACTTCAGGAATTACTATCACCATCTGTCGGTATTATCCTGTATGTGTTTACATACTCTTAAAGAAAACCTTTTTTTAGTTCCATATCCTTGACATATCTGAAACATATGGTCATCATAAATTGTCACTACTCAGTTCTGTCAGTTGACACTGTCCATGCCTTACCTTAGACATCTCAGCACCTGAAATTCAACATGAGAACATTTATAGTTCCCCTTAAGGCAGAAGCCCGGGGACTTAAAAAGATAGCAGCTGTAATATTCGAGGCATATTTTAGGGTCGTTTGTTAATAAGATTTTTTTAAGGAGGTCAGATTATTAGCCTAACGCTCCCGAGACCTACAACTAGACCCCATGGTTTTAAAAAGCAGCTTAACGCGATAATTCGAAATCGGTAAATAAAAGTAATGTTAAATAGATAAGAATTTTATACCTTGTTTTAATATGGATCTCACTGAGCACTGTTTCACTTGATGGGAGACTGCAGTTTTGCGATCTATGAAAGCTTCATCAGTTCCAATGTGCACAAACGTACTGATGATTAAATAATTATTTTATGATTTTTTTTTAATTTTTATTAGAATATTATTTTATTATTTCAATATTCTAATCTACTTTTATAGATCATTGACTATATTACAATATTATTATTACTTAAATATACATATACTATACATAAAATTCTTTTTTCAACGCGTCAATCCAAGCACAAAAATAACGGCAGGAGCGAAACCAACTATGCCCAGGTATTCATTCATATGAATACCTGGGCATAGTTGGTTTCCAAGGTCCGCGGTTCGCATCCCGCTTCTGCCGTTATTTTTGTGCTTGGATTGACGCGTTGAAAAAAGAATTTTATGTATAGTATATGTATATTTAAGTAATAATCATTATTTACTCATAAAGAAAAAGTTTCATTAGAAGGTAGTGAAATGTTGTGTAGTTGAGGGGATAAATGGGGGGAGTCTATGTCAGTAAATAAGTAATAAAAAAAGACTTTTGCTAGGGAAGAGTAAAGTATTTTAAAGAGGGATTTTTTGTAAATGCAGAGTATAGGTGTTGTATTTTTTTTTTGTATTAAATTATTCATCCATTTCTTTTCGCGTTGTTCTCGTCCACTTGTTAGTGGAGTGCACTTCTTTGATCTCTTCCCCACTTCAAATTTGCATTTCACCTTCAAAGTGAGCTAAATCAGCGATTTTCTCAAGAGTGAGGTAAAGCGTGTCGCCAAGGTGATTTGCGATCAAGCACGCCTCGAGAGTTCGCTTCAAGCAAAAGACGTATTTGACTATCAAAGTGAAAAAATTAAACAAGGCGTTCGTGGCAAACGATTTCAATATATAAATTATTATATTTATACCACATAACATACCACGCATATTTATTACTTACTCTGATTAGAGAGGTTTTTATCGATGCAATTCTAGAAAAATCCAAAGATTTAGCAGATATTGTATAGCTAAAAGAAATAATTTCCCAGGCTTTGCTCATTTTTACCGTATTTTTGAAGATATACATTCATCTTTATTCTTCATTTTCTTTTCGTCCGTGAATACATTTTTAATGTCTTTCCGAAATTGTAGAGGATTGCCTTTTTCTGGGTGTATTTTCATCATATATCAGCGATACTACAGTAACTTGGAGACACATGATTAAGAAGCTTTTTATTTATTTATTAAGAACATCGTTTTTGTGCTTTCATTAAATATAGTACCTAAAATAATTACAAAATATTTTTTTAATTAAATCATGATTTATTTTTATATTTCCATCTACCTCTTCATTAATCATTTAAGTTCACATAACAAAAGTCATTCTCATTTTAAAAGTCTTTTGTAAAATATGTTACAAATATACTCTAAATAAGTACATTGATGTATTTCTTTTGTTTCGCCCAATGAAATTTTACTTTCTCGGTGAACCGACTGGCAACAAACTGGCTGCAAAATTGACAGTGTCATCAATATCAATTACTAGTACTATCCCTGATATGACCACACTTTTTCGCTGGTTACGTCGAAATTTCAAGATTTTTACATTTGTATATTACTTTATTTTACGTATTACAATTTAAGCAGTTAAATATTTTCATTTTATTTTTATTAAATATAAAATATTCAATATTGTGTGATTTTTTTTTGGGACAATAGCATTATTAAACGTAAAGAATTTTTCATTATTTAAATTACCAATTTTCAGATGAATCATAGACAGGTGCTAAATTTTTTGTCTGCGCCGCATTATTTTTATGTCAACAATATCCAAAAAAAAAAGATTGGGTGTACGCAAAGAAAAGGAACAATGCCTTAATATCTATTAAGTATTATTATTATTATTTATGTAAACACATACAGGAGAATACCGACAGATGGTGATAGTAATTTTAAAGTTTCATCTGTGGAATTCTATGACGCTTACCATGGTGTATATGGCTAAACGCTGCATGTGGAGTGTTGATCCGCCAACGTCAAAGACTACAGCCCGAGATTCACGCATCATCCTTTATTATTACAGGAATCTACTATGAATGGGTGTTCTTCACGGGACGACTTTCGTCTACCACCAATTTTAATTGATAGGCTATGACTGGCATTTTACGGGTGATGGATCAAATTCACACCAACCGCAGGTATTTTAGACCTCAAAAATCGATTAAAAATCCTTTTTTTTTTTAATCTCCGTCGGGGATCGAACCCTCGACCTTTGGCTTGCAAAGCAAACCCTTTACCATTGAGCTATGACCGCCGGATATTGTATAATTTACAATTCATCAGATATAACAAGCATTTCGTACCGCGCTTCACAAAATAAAGTAAATATTTTTAATGATACAATATCGAATTTAACCATGAATTGTTGTTAAATAATCCTAACCTTATTATAGAATTTCTTGTTTTGTTTTCTATGTATATTATTTTTAGACAACTTGATGAGAATGTCAAAAAATAAAATCCGAAGTTGTATTTTTGTCTAAATTTTGTAATAAATTATCTTGCTTAGAATCGTACATTAAAACGTATAATTATTATTTTTGGAACAAATAGAAATGCTTCTCTGAGATAACATTCCGCAAAGCCCGTAAAGTTTTTACTTTTGATCCCAGGGGGTGTTGCGTATTTACCCCGACTTACAACAAAAGAATAACACCGCAACTCAAAACGTACTCGGCTCACCTCGTACTTAAGTAAGGAGGCTTGGAATAAAACGAAAAATAAATTATTATTTTTTACAACTAGATGTTTTTCACCAAGTCTTAAGAATGTTTGCTGAAGAGATCAGGTACATTTTTGAAAGATTCATAATTTCAGGCGTTAAATTTTCATGTTATCCCTAGTTAAATAGCGTCGTGTTTTAAACCTTTCGTTACGGCTCGGTGGAATACAAATTATACTGTCAATTCGGCGTGAATTTTTCAAATCATTTTTTTGCATAAAACTATTATTTTAAGCATAAATGTACTTATCTGACCTATTTTCATATATCACATTGGTTATTCTATCTTTTAGCTATCAGGTGATGCATAAAAAACTATTATATTTAACAAACGTTCATTATGTAACTCCATACATGTGGTGGCATTGACACATGTGGTTTACAGAAAAATCGCTCCTGTGACGAAACCTAACGATATTTATTTACATGCTTTACAGATTCCTGTAAAGAATACATAGGTTGATAAAGGGAATGACTGCACTTCTAATTTCCTACCGTAAATGTCACAATGAGTACTGAAAGTAGCAAAACGATATATCACGTCAACCGATGTCAACAGTCGGGGAATCTTTGACGGCATATATCGACAACCGATGCGAAAGGGTTGAGAATTTCACCTGCAGAGTATTTGCTTCATTCCAGATAAGTTCAGAATACCATAGCTCCGACAAATACTTATATATTTCGTTGTCGCAACCCTTTAAATATCTTTTTCTATGGCAAGAGCACGTTGACCTAAAAAATTAGCTGTAGTTCATGCTCTCCTGAGACATTTAGAAAACATGTCCCAAACAGACCCACTTTCACTTCTCGATTGACTGTAGAATAGAAGGCTTCCGTATCCGCTCCGTCATATCATCATTCGTCACGAAGTCAAACCCCAATATTCTACGAATGCATTTATTCTCATTACTCATTTTACGAAATCATGGGCGCTGTGTTTAAGTGGTACTTTGTATCATACATTCAAAAATCCATTTGTCCAAAAAAAAACATTCTCATTCATATCTTGATCAAAATGATATTTAACATAATTAATTTCAAGTTGGCTTTTAATTTTTTAAGCATAAAGATATACACCGCATTGCTAAAGCAGCTACAAGGACAGACGGTCAACTTATGATTATAACAACATGAAATATAATTATTATATCAAGAGTATTTCATTGTGAAAAAATACAAATTTATCCTAACGGGATTGGACATAAACGATACTAAGCCTGGTTCCGACTGATTTCAGACCTCGTCTAATTCAAAGGAAGTACTAAACCAACAATTTCCTTTGCGCTCCACTTGCCTAATCCTTCCAAATTCCAAATGAAACAATCGAGCATTTCCATAATCATCAATCCACCCCGGTTTTATGCATACTTATCAAATAAATTATACACCCCGATAATTTAATAAGGCTGAATTACTAAAACCTTTGTAAGCCATAATCATTTTTCAAGCACAAAGAAAGTAATTTTTGGTAAAGTATAATGGGCATATAAATTCTTGAGCATTAAAATATTATATATTTTATGAAACAGTGTGTTTTTATGAGTAATATAAAAGCTGAAATACACTCAACTCCATTTGTGCTCGATTTTTATAAAGTTTATATACTAGTACATAATTATTATAGAGGATCTAAATATTTCAAGCTAAGTCATATATTATTTTATTATAATCAAAAAATTGGCGTAAATTATTAGCTTATGTTAGTTAGACAAGGCATGAATAATGGCAGTCGACAGAACTGTGTGGCGGCAATTTTTAATAACCGTACGCAGCATATGGAAAACTAAAGTACATTTTTAAAGCGAAAATTCCGCAACGTCTTAAAATTAAGGCGTTCAACCAATGCATCTTCCCTGTATTAACTTATGGCGCAGAGACGTGAAATCTAACAGCAAGTCTTTCCCATAAAATAAAAGTCACTCAGCATGCTATGGAGAGATCCATGCTCGGAGTGTCGCTAAAAGATAGAATCCAAAACGAGGAAATACGCAGAAGAACTCAAGTAGTGGATGCTACCCAACGAATAGGCACACTCAAGTGGCAATGGTCAGGACATATCTGTCGAAGAGACGACTGTCGATGGGGAAGAAATGTATTAAAATAGCGCCCAAGAATTGACAAACGAAGCATTGGCCGACCCCCTACAATATGGACTGACGATATAAGAAGAATAGTGGAAGTGACCTGGATGCGGAAGGCGGAGGATCGAAGAGGATGGAGACTCATGCGGGAGGCCTACGTTTAACAGTGGACGGATACAGGCTGATGATGATGATGTGGATTAATAATCTACATAACAATTATTTAAAATTACATTTAAAAATGAATTGTATTTTCTGGAACATCGTGCTTAACCTCTTTAAAAACGTTGACTCTTTTCACAATCACAATAACCACTGAATAATGTACAGTGGAGTGGTTGTTATAGGAGAACATAAATCAATATTCTCTTATGTTTAATGCCACTAGCAGTCTCGTCATCTAAAAAAGACGTATTCGGCATTTCAAATAGCTTGGCTATTTAGTTACGTAATATTTCTGGTGTAGCTAAATACCCCATTTTTCTAGTAAATAATGGATTCGATATCCTTAAGTTATTTTTATACCAAGAAACATACTCACCGTTATATCATATTTTATAACACCTTTTACGCCATTTTTAATTGTACACGAAACATAAAATTGAGTGTTTATCAAAGTCGTCGGTTCTTCACGTTAATAAATTTTTTTAATACAATAAAATGTCAACTTTTATTATGTTGTCATGCTCAATTGAAAGAATGCATCTATCAATTCCATTATGCTGAGCATGATGTTAAATGGATACCTATATTATATAGCTATTAGTTATATGGATTCTAAATAAGTCTAGCGCTTCTCTATCTTTAATTAATGTTTTATTAACCTTTCCTTTACAGTGCTAAAATAAAAAAGCGTGCTCTGGTGTTGGGTAGTCAGGACACAATCAAAAATCAGCGATTTTAAATGGAAAAAAAATAAGAAGATTCATAGCTAATCCCCTTAATTAAATATAATTGAAGTCAAAAATTATAATACTTGAAATTTATTGGCTGAAAACAAAAAAAAACCATCTGGCAACGCTCACAGGTCCACTCTGGTTTGACGATCGAAAGCAACTGCAGCTAGTCGTGGTAATTAGACTGGAGTGGCCTACTCCCACTCTCTTCCCTCTTCCTTCACAGTGATGTATGAAAGAGTGTGATGCGAATATAGTGTCGCGCTTTCATCACATCGTTGAGGCACTTACAGCGCGAATTTGTTTCCGATGTTCACAAACCACCTCCGATGTACCCGATAAATTCTGATAATTATTTATATTATTTTTTAAATCAATGCGTAAATATAGTATCGAGGAATACTTAACATTTTAACCTTGTATTTATTATAGAGATATTGATGGTTATTTGAAGCAATGTGTAGAAGATACACATCACAGGGAAGGAAAGGTTAATGAATTATTATGTTTTATTTTCTCCTTGAAGTGCGATCCTGGAGTGGGAGTGGATCGTTTTTTCCACGCCCTCTATACTCAGCCTGCCACACGCATGGTGATGCTGCTTGGATCAGCATGCTCTGAGGTCACTGAGAGCCTCGCCAAGGTCGTACCTTATTGGAACATTGTCCAGGTCAGTTTTTCTATATCTTTATCATACTATACTCTATATATCTAAATACAACGCTATATCACAAACATTTCAACCAATTCAAAAAAATCCAAAAATTCTCTGTATCTCTGATTATTTTTTCATTTACTTTGACATCCCCCCGTTTATTATAGGTGACTCCTGATTACCGGGATCGTCATCGAGACATGTAATGAATGAATGAGGAGTAGGTCACATAGCAATGAACACGTCAAGAAGCACATTAAAAAACAACTAATAATATGTACCTAACGGTGCCCATGCAGAAATTAACTCAGTAGCAGCGCCCGAAGATCACATGTCGGCCATTTGACAAACTATATGCTATCACACGATAGGTAGCTTATCAAAACAAATGGAATGGCGTCTGCAAGCACCATGTCTTATGACTCTTTAAATGTAAGCTTACATTTTTATAAATCATCTGACATGCACATAAAACAAAAATAAGAGGCAAAAGATCGTATATCGAGGCTTTTCGGTACCAGCCTGCAAAATCTATAATCGTGTTGATATCAACCTTTATTTTAGTATGCCAGATCATGTGTTATTTTTTAAGAAGAAGCGTTTATTTTTTTCTAAATTACTAGAGTTCGTCTTACATGTGAAGCTGATAAGAATACAAGAATAGTAATATAGCGTAAACCACCCTCCGTTTCTCTCTCTCTCTCTCTTTAATATATGTTTTAATAGTTAATTTTTATTTTAGTTAAAAAAAAATGATTTATGTTTTCATTAATTTATTGTCTTTAAAGATATTAAATGTTAATAATAATGACCGATTATTTTATGTAATATAAACATTAATTTTAAATTACACTTAAGAACCATTACATACTTAAATTGTAGTATGTATTTTTTTCATATTCAGGCTCGCCTGCCGTGAAATATGAAAGTTCAACTTAGCCTTAAATTAAACGTGATACACATTTTAAATTCCTTTTCTATTCAACATTCAAATTTACTTCCCTTTACATTCCTCTTGCATTTTTGTGTATTGATAACCTTCATTATTGCTACAAATTAATAATATATTAATGTATTTTGATTTAATTTATAAATGTGATTTTGTTGAATTTTCTATAGAGAAAAATATATTATTAAGTTATTAAGCGTTGTACCATTTTTGTCATTCAACTACATACTGAAAATAATCGCATAAAGTATGAAAGAAACATCCGTATCATCCTAATTCAACTAAAAGCACTGGTTTCTTGTTAGGTTGTAAAAACGGATTCCGTAAAGCATCTTTGAACTTTATGAGATATCTAATAATATTATCTTTCTGATTTCATTTCGTATTTATCGAACGAACCGTCACTTTCACCTCAAAACCTCTCCGCCGTATTAAAATACACATCAAACTTTTACAGGTAGAGAGAGAGAGATAGAGGTGAAAGTGGAGAGATTGATTGATTGGATTGAAGAAAAAAACTTTATATCTTCGCTTATAAATTTGTCGCTCAAAAGCAGCTGTGTTCTTTGTCGTGTTTCTTATACAGATATTGTTCACATTAAAGGTTATTAATTGATCAACACGCTGAAACATTCTTTGAAGATTAATTATGAGCGTTACATAAAAGAGCGACTGAAATATCTTTCAGCGTTCTTTATGCGTATTTAATGTAAAATTTATGTTATTCCTAGCAGTTTCCAGTTGATGATAATAAGATTTTTGGCACATTGTAAAGGTATCGTTCGGGTCGACATCTCCTGCGCTGAGTGACCGCAGCGAGTTCCCGCTTTTCTACCGAACCGTGGCACCTGATTCCTCGCATAACCCAGCCAGAATAGCTTTCATCAGGTATGGAATATGTCTCCTTATTATTATTATATTAACCTCGTGATCATTGTGTATCATATTATATATTATTAGATCAAACTTGCCTTCTTTGTAACAATTTTCTGTAGTTGTTTCTTTTTATGAAATCTGTTGTAAAAGTCTCATGAGAAAATGAAATACAGTATTATACTTTGAAATTATCCAAATAAGTAATATCGTTTTTTTTTTATTTGTGAACATACGAATATTATCAGCTGCTGTATCCATATCCTATCTTTAATCAAATACTTTTTTTTTCTTCTTAACATCGATGGTTGAACAATGTTATTTAAATAAATTATATTAATTATGTTCATGCAGGCACTAGTCTACTAAGTCACTTAAACCATAACTTAATAATATTTTAAATATAAGAAAATGTTAATTATATACATTTTTTTTTTAAATAACTTTGTTCTTGCTTGATTTGTAATGTAAAAACGTATTTGCTGAAAGCATGCAAAAATTTCAGAGGGTTTTAAGCTTGATCACTCATATACTACAATAGTTAGAGTGCATGGATATTTTCAGCTTTATATGAACTACCAATATACAAAATTTTATATAAAAAGGTCATACGGGAAAAATCACACATTGTATTAATAAAATATTTATAATGTATTTTTGACGTTTTAATAAATTTCAAACTTCGTATTTAATTTACGTAGAGAATAAAATTTCTTTACCCGATTGTTACGGAATTAAATTAAATATGGAAATAAGTTGTTCAAATTTGTTAAACATTGCATTATTTTTTTTATACCTTTTTAAGTACAAACGAGTATATCAATGTTATCTATAATTAATATTCTCGAATTATAATGGCTCTGTATTTCGGTTGCTACTTTTATATAATTGTATTAGGAACAATCAAAAAAAAAAACTAGATACAAAAACTATATTTTATTTATTTGCTCATAGTTTGTTTTTAAAAAATGTACTTCGTGAAAATGTGAATTTATTGCATCGAAGGCCCTTAAGGTTTTTGATTTTGAAGAAAACAAATCAAGTTATATTTTTATATACGTTATAATTCAATTAGCATAATACTGAATACTGAAAAATATACGTATAATAATCATATTTTTATCTAACTAAATACAATTCAAACACTTGTTGATTTTATATGATAAATTTATTTTTCGGTCTTTTGAATGTAAACATCTGCGCGTTGAACGTATTTTCGATGGTCAAATTATTTTCTCGAAAGACGTTGGCGAAATTCAGATTCGATAAGTTATGCAGGATTTATTCCAAAGACAAATAAGACAGTGCTCAAATTTATCGTATTACCGAGGAAACTAGATTACCGTGGCGGATCATCCAGTAGCAAGTTGCTGACGAGCGATATTAAGGCAAATACGTTATCAAACAATGGTGAGAGAGAAGCTTTAAAGCTCCCCAGTCATTTATTCACAGACGTACATAAATACTAGCCTTCTAAGATAAATTATCAATAATCCAAAATATAATCTAAGAGAAATCCTCAAAAGCTTTCCGTTTGACTTTCATTACAAAGCACGCTTATAGAGTAGCGCAAATAAAATAAAAATTGAACAAAATAAAATAATATCATTTAAAAAAAAACCAATTCAAATTTGTTTATAACCACAGTTTATTATCTACTAGTTTTGGCATCACTTTACTTTTTGTACTATTTGGTATTACCCTTATCTTCAGGACAACACAAACAAATTTGAAAAAGTGGTAGTGTTGTCTTGTGGATGGTAGGGACTAAGGAGCTACCGAAACTAGTAGACAATTTAGTATATACCAAGTGGTTTTAAAAAAATTTAATTGTTTTTTTTTAATCATATCCGACCACAAAGTTATTTCTTTTTATGAAAATATAATATTATATCATTTTTCTTTGTCTTTGTAACATCCCTTATGTACCACAGTATCTATACGATGTAATATTTAGATTCACTGATAATAAATTAAGTATACACTACATAATCATTACTTTTCAAGTTTCATCGTTTCTACTCTATATCGTCGATATTACAAAATAAAAAAATTAATCATTTGACTCTCGTATTCGTATTGGTCAATTATCTAACTTTTAAAAAACTAAGATAATGTTGTAATCAAAATGGCACCAATGCCTTAATTTATTATAGACTAATAAAAAAACGTACAAAAATTTACAATGACTGTAATATGAATTTGTCTTATCACTCAACCTAACTCGTCGTTTCCAGTTAAGTAATAAATAATAATCTCATCAATTTATTTCATGCTCAATCACTTGAAAATTGCTCGTCACTTTGTAAATTACCTCGGTATATAAATAAGTGTGTACATTGTTATGGAAATTGTCGATTCAAAAGTATATTTTTAAATAACCACCGCCGTCGTCTTAAGAAGACGAAGCTCTAGGTATTTATTATCAAATATTCAAATTTCGTGATTAATGTTAAAATGTAAATGATTAAACGAATGTAAATAAACATCCAAAGCACACATGTTAAATAATCAACATGAACGCAAAAACTAAATAATAAGGTTGAATATTTTATTACAGCACAAAACAAATAATAAATAAATAATATATTCGACAACATTTTTTTTTATATTTGTGTTAAGATGCAATTCGCGTTTAACATTTAAGTACTCTTAACAACTCAACAATATTTTTTATATAAACACATTCAGGAGAATACCGACAGATGGTGATAGTAATTCTGAAGTCTCATCTGTGGAATTCTATGACGCTTACCATGCTGCATGTGGAGTGTTGATCCGCCAACGTCATAGACTACAGCCCGAGATTCACGCATCATCCTTAATTATTACAATAATTTAATATGAATTGGTGGTCTTCACGGGACTACTTTTGTCTACCACCAATTTCGATTAATAAGCTATGACTGGCATCTTACGGGTGAGGGGTCAAATTCACACCAACCAATTATTTTAAAGCTCAGAATTCGATGAAAAATCTTTTTTTTTTAATCGCCTTCGGGGATCGAACGCAAGACCTTTAGCTTTCAAAGCAAATGCTTTGACCATTGAGCTATACCCACCGGCCAACTATTCTAAATTGAAAGTTATACAACCTTGCAACTACCCCAACTAGCAACTTACCTTGCCAGTTGCGACTACCTCTTATTGAGGCTATTATATCATAGAACTACCTTAACATTGATTTTTTCACTAACCCACAGATCAAATTCAAATATATATACATGTATTTTACAGCTTTCCCATTTTGGAACTTTTCAACCTTATAACTACTCTATCTTACTACTTTATATTTATATATTTATTTATTACACAGAACCGAAGTTCCAAGATACAAAATGAGAAATAGAGCATACATAAATATAAAATACGAACAAAGGATAGTAAAATATTTAAAATAACACAAAAGAAGAAGAAGGTACACGTGTCAAAGATCATAGAGATCTAGGAGAACAATACCATCGACAAAAGAGGAAAAGGATGTAAGAAAAGGATCGAGGTGTGCTGGTAGGCCATTTAGGAGCGCCATTGCTGTTGTACCAAATTGAGTGCTTGAAGCTCCACAAGCATCAACTGGGATCAAAAACAATGGATGGCTATGAGCACGGGTGTACTTATCCGATGTACTTATCCATTTATTGAAAGTAGCCTTGCTCAACGCAAGACAAGTATCTCATATATATTTGATTTGTTTTGCTAGACGTTTCGGATGGGACACGGTGACTGCACTGTCACAAAACGAGGAAGTATACAGTCTGGCAGTCAACGATTTGGTAACCGAATTGGAGCAGGCCAATATCACCTGTGCGGCCACCATCACCTTCGCTGAGACTGATTTTAAGGAACAACTCAAACTTCTAAGGGTAGGATGCACTATTTTCACATTAAAACATATACCACACTACTTGTATAAACTGCTTATTTCAAATATACAAAGTTACTAAAGAAAAAATACGGTTTACTGGTATACTTTGATACTTATGATTTAACTCCTTTTATATTTTTTTGTATACAGTTTGAATATGAGTAATTTTAAATTAAGATCAGTTTTTCATTATCATATTCTAACATCCTTCTCTCAACAAGAGAGGGGCGTTATTACGTCGCATGAGGCAGGATGAGGAGCAGGACAGCAGACAAACACTTTCTTTTTAGAAGCACAGATTATATTTTCTTTAAAAAAATTACAAACTTTTGACCACGTGGGTTGACATGCCCGCGCGGCCGCAATGCGACCCTGCCAAGCCAAAAGGTGGTGACCGACTGCCTGTGTCCGCACTTCCGCGGCCCGTGCTCGGTCACCAGCGTCACCGGTGGCCAAACTATGTAACTAGCCCTAATGTGGCCACATACATAAAGGTATGGCATGCAAAAATACAAGACAAACGATTGCTTATCGAGGTTTTCGGTACCAGTTAGCAAGGGCTACATCGTGTTGATGTCAATTCATAATCTGAAAAATCGTCTACAAATATTTCTAAAAAAGACATTTCATCTTTGTGTACGTGTCTGTGATAATGTTATAAACGTTTCAGTTCTCATTGAAGATGTGGCAAAATAAACGTATGAAAATATTTTGCGAAATGTGAAATTGCTTCAGATGTTTCAGACAGTATTAAAGAATATTTTCGAATTGTTAATTCACCTAATAATTAAAAGTACATTTAAATTATTATTTGCTGATATCTCTTGTAAAAATATTTATTATTATATTATTATAACATATACATGTATATGTAGATATTTAACTAATACATAAATAATAAATAGGAGCTGGATACGAGAATAATCATTGGCAGCTTCTCCCACGAGATGGCACCAAAAATATTTTGCGAGGTACGTCAAATTTGATATTCTTTTACACACACTTTTGAATTTCCATGTATGCTCGTAAATGTGATTCAAAATACAATGAACGACAATCAATAAATAATTGTGAATTCAGAAGTAAATTGTTGTATCTGTTTCTTTATAAAGTCGAGTACGAATAAAATATAAACAGCAGTTTCTTTTAAAAATGCTTTCACAATAGCCTTTAAAGATATAAGACCAGTCTCAACCGTCAACCTTGATATTTCACTTATCGCGGGAATACTATTCCCACTGTCTCTCGACTAGATAAAGAAACAACGACGCTCTTATAAAGATACGAGTATAAAATAAAGCACTACGATGAATCTTAAAGTTTACACAATAATGTACTCGTATATTAACAAACTCAAATATAACTGTAAAGTTTACATAGAAAAATCTTTTACTGTAATATTATTGTTATTTTGTCATGGAACTAGTGATTAAATGATCGTAACGTACAAATTTAAACGTACAAAAAAAGATTATGAATAATTAGCACATAAAATGAAAACCTAAGCTAACCTAACATGTTATTAATGTTTTCGTCACTGGGTTGAAAAAATTGGCCGGAGGAGGAAGTCCGCGATTCCGTTTCCAGGGGGCACCGCGTGGAGGTTCTTTTCATGCTCCCCAGAAACCTGCAAACTGCTTCACACCTAAGATCCTGCTCCATGTGCCCAACAAGCTGCACATCTCAGGACCTAATGGTGGGCAACACACGAGCTATCGATATTGCCAGATACTGGGAAAAAATAATTTAACGTCGCTGACACGAAGAAGAAGAAGATTATTAATTACCATTCATTAATTACTTAAAGACAGTTTATCATCTTTCTACTGCCAATTATAAATAATTACTGACTTTTTATGTATTTATTACTGACCATTTATTGAATATTAACTGCCCATTAATTTAATTTAATACTGACAATAGAATGATTTTTCTTATATTTGCGTAACGGTTTTTTTTTATGATCGATAAAATATGTCTATGGATTCATTAAAAAAGCATCTTGATTCATTAATGAAAACATTTTTTTTATTGTCTTAGGCCTACGAGCTCGGTATGTTTGGTGCGGATTACGCGTGGATCCTGCAGGGACCTCCTCTACCTTCGTGGTGGAAAAATTCCTCGGACTGTCCTCAGGGACACTTGGCTTCTGCTGCAGATAAGCTCATCCTGGTCTCCAGCCACAACAGTATCGTCGGCGAAGAGATGGTCTCTTACTCGGGCTTGGTAAGAATATCATCACAACTTAACGCTATGTGGGTAAAAAAACACACATCACAAAATTTTAAGAGTTTTTTTTATGTTTTATTTTTAGCAATTTTTCGAAATCTATTCCAAATAATCAATATATGCATACTTTCACCTTCTTTTAATACAGGGAGCGGCAAAGAAAACTGACGGTTTTAAATCAATATAACGATGAAAGCCGTCAGTTTTTTTGTCGCTGCCTGTATAACACTAAGCATTGTTTATTCACTGGCTAGAATACAGGTTCGCCTTCAATGAAAACTTCATCTGTCTCTACCAGAAAGTGTATAAATAGGTAGAAATTATTTCTCTATTCAATAATGATAAAATTATAAAAATAAATATAATTTTCTATACTTTCTATCTATGTGTCGATGTCTAAAAATGATTTGTACAATCTTACATAAAATGTTAACTTTGCATTTTAATTTTACAGTATTTTTTGTTGTAATTCAATTACCAATCGAAAATAAACTAGGAAAACTAGCAAGCTTTAAAGCTCCATAAGTCCTTAAGTATAGGTACATCGCTTATCCTAATAGCTTTATACGAGAAACTGTTGAACATTTATATAAATAAATTTTACTTTACGTCATTATGGCAGTAGTTTTTAAATTTAATTGTTGATTTATTTTTATATACTAGTACATTTTAAGTAAGGAGGTATCTACTTTTCATCATCATCAATCGGTGTACGTCCACTGTTGAATATAGATCTCCCGCATGAGTCTTCACCCTCCTTGATCCTCCGTCTTCCGCATCTAGGCCACTCGCACTATTCTTGATGTTGTTAGTGCATCTTGCAGGGGGTCATCCAACGCTTCATTTTCCAGTTCTTGGGCGCCACTTCAGCACTCTTCTTTCCCATCGACCGTCGTCTCTTCGACAGATATGTCACATTGCCACTTGAGTGTGCCTATGCGCTGAGTAGCCTACACTACTTGAGTTCTTCTTCGTAAATCCTCGTTTTGGTTCCATCTTTTAGAGACACGCCGAGCATGGATCTCTCCATGGCACTCTGGGTGACCTTTATTTTATAAGTAAGGTAATACTTGCTATTAGATTCCACGTATTTGCGCTATGAGTTAATACAATAAGAATTCATTGGTTAAACGCCTTACTTTAAAAAGAAAATTCCTCGTACTGTATATCTTTAGATAAACGAATTAACATTTAAGTCGACTTAAACGTGCCGTTAGAACGAAACGTTTTATTTTCAAAGATCGTCTCGAGTAGAGTAACGATCTAATTTGAATAAATTATTGGTAATTACAGACCAACGAAATGTTCATGTCCGAGATGAGATCGATGAAGGTGCCTCTATCGCGCTACGCCCCGCAGACTTACGACGCCGTGTGGGCCATCGCGCTGGCTCTGAGGGGGGCGGAGGCGGCCTGGGCGGGGCCCAAAGGGGCGCCCCTCGAAGCCTTCTTCACCAGGAAGCTGCTGACCGCCAGGAGGCGCGGGAGGCGCTCTCCTGACAGACCCTCCTCGGAGAAGCAACCCAGGAACGTGACGGGAAACAAATACACCGCCTCAGTCAAGAACTTCAAGCACCAGACTCCATCCACTTCGTTGTTTAGCCTGGAACACTTCGATTACACGAGGAACGACATGGCTGAAGAGTTCTTACATCAGCTTGGCCATCTCAACTTTTTGGGGGTTTCGGTATGTTTTTATGTATATTTTTATTTAAAAACTATATATATTTTTATTTATTGACTACGGAGACTAACATTTACAAGAAATATTTACTAATTTATTTTGATAAATTTCTGAAATCAATTTGACTGTCGAATTTTTGAACAGAGCATATTCGGACGAATGAATATTTAGCCAAACATGCTTCGCCAAGCGGGTAGTTAATAAAATATTTAATTTTTTGAAATACTAATCATAAATATAACTTATAATTTCGTATAATGAAAGAAATGAATAATAAAAAAAATATATTCACCATTCAGCCGAATTTCTATTAGTCAAATATGGATTGGCCAAACTATTTAAGGTCTAATGTCTACGACTCTATTCTTTTACACCACGTTAATCTTTTTTTTTCGTGTTATGTTAAAACAGAACATTTCTTAACATTTCTCTAATTGCTTTAATTTTCCAATTACTTGCATTTTCAATAACATTAAGGTTATCAACTGACAATACTTGGTGAAACTGCATAATTATAATTTTACATTAATTTAAATACTAAAAATAATAAAAAATAAATAGTTTGATTCTTAATTTATTTTAAATGATTACATGTTTCATTATTGAAGATTGTTTCAAGGGAGGCCGAAACATGCAATCATTCAAAATAAATTGTGATTCAAAACTAAATATTTTTAATTTTTAATTTATTATTTTTTTAATTAAAATTAATGTAAAATTATATGTCCGATTACTTAAACTGAATACAGATCATCATAGTGGTGGTAATATCCATGCACAAGTCAACCGATCCTAGTAACTAAATATAATTAAAACTTTCATCCAAAACCGTATAGATTTCATTGAACTTATAATATGGAAGATAACAATCGTAGAAGTCATTATATGATATTTAGTTTAATTTCCATCATTAAAACATAATCCAGCATCGTTAAACGGGATTATATTCACCGAATTTTGAAGATAAGGTTTGTACACCAGACAGCACATCCCGCGCTGCTCCTTATTCATCGCTAATGATCATTTTATTGACGCCGAGCTTATGGCTATCGCTCAATTCACGGCTAAATATTTACCTTTGCCACAGCCAAAATTTGCATTATCAAGTACATACCGAAGGGAGCATAAAATAACGAGAGTCAAAATATATTTTACATAGATGACTGAATAAAATTTTAGAAGAGTAAACCTCAAAGTGTTCGTATTGTGGCAACACCGTACGGACATGCGACCAAACTACGAGGGCCAACACAAGCCACTAACGGCAGTCAGTCTCCGGAACCCGGCATATCAGGACTTTTTTCAACGTCACCGTGTCCCTAGACCTTAAAAAATTTGGCTTACCGTATTTTTGGTGGGTTTTTGTTACTTGTTTTAGGTTAGTTTTTCGATGATATTAAATTTGACGTATATATTTAGAGGTATTTTACTATCAGCTTTAATTTAAAAATATGCAGTCATAGAAGACAATGAAATCGAGCAGGTCTCGATTGTTGATTAGACAACTATAAATTTCTGTCTCGGATAAACGGAATGTTTCCTAGTGAGACAATTTGACACTCGAACACTAATAAAGAGAGATTATTTACGGCATCGAATTTCGTTTCCGGAAAGTATAAGAGAGCTGAAAACTGAAGCATTTTTCAGAGACAGACTCAAGACCCACCTTTTTACTTACACAGATAAAGAGGCGCATTTTCACACATATTAAAATATGTTGTATGTGAGTAAATTAACTCACATACAACATAGTTTGTCACCTATTTGATCATTAACTCAATAATTTATGTTAGTTTATACTACCCTTAATCTTGAAAAACTGTAAGAAACGACTTTTATTATAAAGTAACTTTAACTTGTAAAAACGCTTTTCACGTATATTATTTTTTGATGATTGTGATCAAGTTGCTTATATTTGTTTTGCGTCCATAGCATCATTAAATCGGCAATGAAATAAAATCCGTTTTGAATCTTATTGCTTTTGTGTTGTTCCGTGGGTACCCGTCAAGTGTGGCGGGATCCGACACGTTTCGCCTGCGGAACCGCGATTGAATAATTCCTAGTTAAACCCGGGTGGTATGCGAATTTGTATCGTTTGATTGCTGTCGGAAAATCAGCCGGGATGATTATTTGAGCCAGGACCCTCTGCCTTACGACAGACAGCTTTTTTCTGGACGTGAGGGATGCTGTAATAGTGTTACGAATCAAAGGGCTTATCTCGGATTACGTCATCGAGTCTGGCGTTATTTGGTACATGTTAAAATTAGCTGTCAATGGTGTCATGTTGATGGTAGTAAATAGAAAGACCAGTTTAACATCATCATCATCATCAACATTACTGTGTCCGCTCCCCAAGCTGGAGCAAATAGTCATCACGAACTGCTGCCACAAAGGTCTTCTTCCCATGTCAGCTTTGCCGCCCGCAAGTCCGCCGGGTACATTATATGTATAATTTCCGACTGCCTTCCAGGTTTTTGGAACCCATTAAAATATAAAACTTTAAAATATATTATCTACGAATTTAAAAAATGCACTATATTAGTACTGAAGTAATAACAAAGCTTGAATTTATAAACATAACATGTTTATAATGTTGGTGTTTGTGATTTATATTAAATTTAATTTCAGTATCAAACTCGTTTTCCTTACCTTTTTTCAATACAACGTTAAGGTTTTATTTAAAAATGTAACCTTAACGTTATAACTTAATAATAGCTGGCAATAATATTTTGTTTGTTATTTTTTTAATTAAAATTAATTTTAAATTATAATTTTTGAATATTGTTGATATTATCATGAATATTTTAGCATCATATAACTTTTTATAGGGTCCAGTATCATTCAGTGGAGCAGATCGCGTAGGAACATCCGCTTTTTACCAAGTACAAGGTAAGAAATATATCAATTAAAAAAATCTTAAACAGAGTATGTAATTTAAAATCATTTCAATCGCTGCATCTTTTTTTAGTAAACTAAGAAAACCTTCATCTTATACTGTAATAGTTGTTTTCTGATATTTCTGAGAGATAAGAAGATAAGATGGGTAGTTTAATGAATAGGTGGAGTAAATGCTGGTTACTTGTACGAGTACGTAAGTTTAGGAACTCAGGGTTTAAGTCTTTGGTTAACCACTGCAGACAAGAGCTATAGATAACTATGACGGGACGTCAACCGCACGTTAAAATATACACCCAACTGTTTCAGTTAACACTCATTTTCTAAGACTATATCTTCACACAATGACCAACATTAGACTTCCAAAAAATATATTCAATTCAGTGTGTATCGAAATATTTAGCCATACTTGAATACGGCAGTCACCTTTGGATTGGAGCCCCAAAATACCTTCTAAACTTAATTGACTCAGTTCAAAGAAGAGCAATTCGTTTGATAAACAATGACACCCTTACGTCTAATCTACAATCAATGGAACACAGACGTAAGGTTGGTTCTCTTAGTCTTTTCTACCGCTATTACCACGGTCGCTGCTCTTCGGAACTTAAAGAACTAATTCCTCCTGCACCCACTCACAGCCGACAAACTCGTCTTACACTTGCCGAACATCCATACACGGTTAATATATGTCGACCAAGAACTGGCAGCTTCCAAAGTTCCTTCCTTAATGCCACCGGTAAGCTATGGAATGCTCTTCCAGCGTCTGTGTTTCCTCCTTCCTACAATCTGGATCTCTTCAAGAAACAGATAAATATACACTTGCAATCTCCCCAACCCACACACAAACACGAACACAACACACGTTTCCCGCATGCAGCGTCCAGCCTCCCTGGCTGAGCGTCATAGAGTGCATTGGTCTTGACCGGTTGTGCTCTCCTGCATGCGTTTACATAAAAAAAAAAATAAAAACTTTTATTTTCACCGAGATTCATAATACATTGTATTTTTTTTATATTTCGAAGAGTTGTTTAAGAAAATATTTTAAATCAGAAAAAATTTAGTGCTCAGGATGAATGTAACGTTTCTTTTATGGCTGTATGTGTTATGCTTTTATGGTTTAAATAACTGCGAACCTTTATGGTATACCAGTCATTAAAGTTGATAGTTTTGAAAACTGTACTAATAGGGGTTTATATATTTTTAATGTTGTTCTAATAACTCACGCTCTACAAAGCAATGATATTACTGAGACACTGAGATACTGTAAGCAGAAAAATAAGCTTCAGTTATATTGATGTTTACTTCTATTAAAAATATTAAAAATGAATGACAAATTGAAATGTTTTGAAAATATGAACAAAAAATATTTTTGTATCTTTTTTGTCGTAGATAATAATTTACTGAAAACGTGCTGGCCTATATCTACGTGACTAACAATCAGATCATAATATTCTCTTTCAATAGCGTATGTTCGCAAGAATAATATGTGTACCCAGTTGTACAGGCTCGACCATACTGGCGATAATAAATAAGTGATACAAATTTTGGAGAATAAGAATGTTGTTAAAAATATATAGTTTAAAGAAAATTTAATGTATTAAAAAAACAAAATGAACACTCGTACATCTAACCTATATTTTTAACCAAAGCTACATTCTTATATACTGAGTATTTAATCGATATTAGAAATTATTTGAAGATAAATTCGAAAATAAATATGGTATAATCGAACGTAGTAAAAACTGCATTTGCAAGCCTACTGAACGAGTAGACAACAAAAAGTTTTTTTTCTTAAATTCGCATCTAATATATTTTCATTAATCCAAATCCGCTACCTAGGTGAAGCATATATTCGCCAGAAATTACCGGCAGAAGGCTTTGCCAGCCGCCATGGTCTTTGCTGTAAATCGTTCTTTAAGTTCAGATCTCCGTCGAGTTCATTCTTTGTAAAGTTCCCGATGGTTTTCTTGGACGGCGAGTGCTTAAAGGTTGAAAAGAAGGTTGCTGTGGTTTATGCTCTCCTGAATCATTTGGAAAACGTATAACTGCCAGGTATCTTTAAGTATTCGAAGAATATTGTTATTACGTGTTTTTTAGTCCAGCGACAATAGTATATCGAAATCGCGGTTCTCGTTAGAATTGATTAGAAGCTAAGCAACTTCGGCCGTGGACCAAGACTTGGACGGGTCACCGCCTGTTACTAACCGCTTGTTGCTGGTCGAGTTAAACTAATTCTTAGGACCAAAAGGTCCTAAGGATTAGTTTAACAAACACAGTAACAAACACATTCACTACTGAACTATGCCGCCCGGCTTACGAAATATGAATTGGTTTTTTGAATATTAGAATTTTTTTTTAAATGTTCGTAAGTGCGAATAAGTGGTTAGTCGAACCGTCGTTAGTAGAGGACTACTTTTACTATGTTTTTTAGATGGGGAAGCGCACCCCGTGGCGCTGTTCGAGCCAGCACGCGCACACCTGGACTTCTCGTGCCCGGCGTGCCGCGGGTTGCTATGGCGGGGCGGGCAGGTGCCTGTGGCCAAGCGCGTGTTCAAGCGTCGCATCGAGACCATCGCTCCGGCAGCCTTCCTGGCCGTGACATCTCTAGCTTTGGTGGGCGTGGTGCTAGCCGTGGCCTTCCTCGCGTTCAACCTACACTTCAGAAAAATCAAGCAAGTCATATTTCTTTACGATCAACGTCAAAACTCTTCATCACATTCAGTCTTACTGATCTAAAAACATCCGAGAGCTCCGATGATATATATTTTATACACCATTAGAAAATTACATTTAAAAACCGGAAAAAATATAATATTACGTCATTAAGACACATTCATATTGTTACGTGTTATACATTTTTACAAAGTTTGATACTTGTAAGCATATACTTGCGGACGCACTTTTACACTTGCAGCCCGACGTTTACGCATTATCACTATTTTGACAAGAATCCCCTGTTAAGAGGTGGTATATATTCATGGAATGACTTTTGTCAACCACGCTTATGATTCATAATGATATACATTTCACTGTGAAAAGATCAGTCTACCATTAAACTGGAATATTAAAACAGACATCACGAGTGTGAAGTTGTATGCGAACGTTTTTTTTTCAATGGGAATCAAAACCCTGTGAAAATACTCACCATTTTGGCAGTGTTTCGCCAACAATACTCGGGACCAAGTGATTTCTTGGACCGCTCATCTTATATGTAGTTTGAATTTAACTTTTGTATTCTATTTTGTTTTCAATTAAATAAGTGTAACCTATAGTGCGGTTACTTCTTTTAAAATACCTATTGGTATCTAGGTTATAAAAATAATAAAATAAACATATTAAGCTTTGCCGGTATTGAACCGTCCGTACGCTAGGCAGTCGAATGCTTTAACCCCTCAGCTTTAAATTTCCATGTAGACTTCGTCATTCTAGAGCTACTTCTTCTATTCATTTGTAAACATACGATACGTATCATTCATATAGAAATTTATATGAATATGTCAAAACATTAATTATGGAGTCTTGTATATATGTATTTCAAAAGGAAATCTAAATGTATAGTTTGAAAATTCTTTCATCACATTCACAATAAAATCAATCCTCCCAATCATTGGATTAATGACAATTTTTTTCTTTTTAATTAATTCTTAAAATTATTTTTTCAACAGGTCAATAAAACTGTCGTCTCCGAGGTTGAACAACATGACCATTGTAGGATGTGTCCTGGTGTATGGCGCTGTAGGACTTCTGGGACTTGACCACGCAACCCTTCCCCCACCAGTCCACTTCTCAGCAGTTTGCACGGTAACACTACCTACACAACATCTACAACAAAATAAATTGTAGTTTATCTTAGGACCGAATGGTCCAAATCTCACAAGTATTCAAGCTAATAAATCGATCTCCTCAAAAGAAGCTGATTGATGAACATGTATTCAATGATATAAAGCACTGAGGTTTTATAGAATTATTTCAAAGTTTATTATATATAATATTAGTTTAATAAAATATGATACACATAAAAATAAAACTTTAAAACGACTTTTAAAAAAATATAATTTACATCATTGAAATTATTAATTAGATGAAATATAGTGTCGTAGTTTGTCAGTAGTTCCTAAAGCCTTTTAGTGTTGATAACTGTAACATGTCATGACGTGTTGGGTTCTGGAGAATGACTTTCTTGTTGGCAAGCCTGTGTTGGCGCGCATCCTCATGATTGGTCGCATATTAGCATAGTGTTGCCACAAATTCAACATATAATTATAGATAACCGATATGATAGGTAGGTAAGATAGAAAGTTAAATGTCTTTTAATGCATTCTAATTTACCACATGTATAAATTCGTACGTGCGAGACCAGGTAGCAATCCTTGTAAATTTATAAATATGAGTATCTCTCGGACACTGCTATCTATTATTCAAGTCCGGGCTCTCATAGTCTTTCCTATTGGGCTACTATATTTATGGAAACCACATACTCTCTCTAAGTCTTAGATAGAGAATGTGGTCTTAGATTCTAAGATATGAAAAAATGAGAAGTTTATTCTATGATTATATTTTTTAAAATACTTTTGTTTTTCAGGCTCGCGTTTATCTGCTGTCTGCTGGATTTTCCTTGGCCTTCGGATCAATGTTCGCCAAAACCTACAGAGTACATCGAATCTTTATCGGGTATCAATAAATCTAAATTTAAATATGTAATACGCTGTTAGTTCTGATAAATAATCGTCGATGGATACAATGTAGCATTGAGATTCGTCAGGCCTTTAGGTGTCAAGGATCGTAGCGTGTTCTAACGTGCCAGGTCTCGGAGACTGACTAGCGTTAGCCCTCGTGCTTAGTCACGTGTCCGTATGGTTTTGACACAATGCCATAAGCAAATTTTAAACATTTATTATATTCATTAACTAAACGGCATGACTGTACAGCTGTAAATTTATTATTATTGCATTGTTGCTAATAAGTTTAATATTTTAACGTTAACTTTCAAATTTCACTAAATAATTAATGCTGTACTACTCATATTTTATATCCGCCTCATGAATAAAAAAAAAGTATGTGAATCTGATAGTTGACCCGCGGGATATTTTTCCCGTGTTTACCTGAGTACAGATGTTAAAAGTTAATCACCCTGATTTACATATTGTCTAATACAATCTTCTATGCGTATATCAAGCATTTTTTTTTTGATACATTTTTTAAAGACCAATCACTGAAACTGCATACAGTTTAACTGAAGTGGGGATATACATTTTTTTATTCAAATTACATAACTTGTCTCATATTTCATTACAGTAATCGTAGCGGCGTATGCAAAAATAAGCTACTACAGGACACTCAGCTGATCTCACTGATCTGCGCCCTACTGTTGATCGATATCCTCATTGTCACCCTATGGGTCGCCATCGATCCCATGCAGCGGCACCTGAAGAACCTTACTCTCGAGATCAGCGCCGTAGACAGGGGTGTGGTGTATCAACCCCAGGTGAGAAATTAAGACAAATACCATAAATCTTTTAGTACCTTATGTAGTATATCAATACCCATAGACTATGAAGGAATCATTATTTTATAGTGAAATCATTAAAAAAAATGCTATAATCCTTCTGATATTGTGGCTTTTAGGTTTAGCCGTGTGTGGTGAATTTTTTTGACTCCGATATTTCGACCGCCATTGCAGGGGTCTTCTTCAGGGTTGATGACTTTGTAGTCATCAACCCTGAAGAAGACCCCTGCAATGGCGGTCGAAATATCGGAGAAAAAATTCGCCACACACGGCTAAACCCAAAAGCCACAATATCAAATCTGGCCGTGAAAACCTAAGTTATAATCATTCTGTTTATAATTATAGTTTCAATGTATTGTAAAATAACTCGATTTACTTACTTTCTCTATTGATCCTGCCTGCACCTATAGGAACAAAGCATTTAAACACTTAAATCTTCTCAAACATACTTAAAATTTGTGATGACCATATGCTTCTACTAGGGAGCAGATATGGAAGATTCTCAATCCCTACACGTACACAACCACACACATACATCCCTCATCCAGTGTCCAGCCGACATGAGGGTTATGAAATCCATGATGAACCAAAACCCTCTACTAATGCTCTCTTGCATGTTTTGATACACAACATTAAAAAAATCGGTGAAATTGAGTACTTTTAAGTTTCCTACAATTTAATTCATTAAAATTGGATCTAATTGATTTTATTTGTGAGAACATTTCTTTAACAATCATTATCAATATTACTTTTCAAACATTGCTGCTATGAAAATGTTCATGGTCCTTATTAGGAAACTTTACAAGTCTAACATTTTATGTTTCAGGTGGAAGTGTGTCGGTCCCAACACACTAATGGCTGGCTGTGCGCCCTGTACGTGTACAAGGGTCTGCTCCTCATTGTCGGAGTGTACATGGCCTGGGAAACACGTCACGTGAAAATATCAGCTTTGAACGATTCCCAGTACATCGGCATCAGCGTCTACAGTGTGGTCATCACCAGTGGCATCGTCGTGGTCCTGGCAAACATCATATCTGAGAGAGCAACACTGGCTTACGTCACCATCACCACACTCATTCTCATATCTACGACGGCAACATTGTGTTTGTTGTTTCTTCCAAAACTTTTGTCCATCTTAAAAAAAGGTATCAATCTACTATTTACGAGTATTATCTACTTAGTAACTCATGAACATAACTATAAATTGATTTTACATTAGGTAACATGATTATGCTGCAGCAGATAAAGAAGTAGTAGTAATTTATACAAATAACCTTTTTTTCAGAGGATAACACCGATCCGGTAATACAAAGTATGGGATTAAAATTAGAATGCAACACAAGGAGATTCGTAACAGATGACAAACGAGAGCTGCAATACCGTGTGGAAGTCCAGAATAAAGTTTATCGGCGAGAAATGGCCGCTTTAGACAAAGAAATCAACAGACTCGAAAGATTGCTCCTGGATTCCAATCCCAATTCTAATTCTTCATCTACCACATCTTTGGCTCAGCAAAGACGGGTAAAATTCTTTGAACTATTTTTCATAATACTTAAGTAACGGTGTCATCATTTACTTCATACATCATGATATTTTATTTACAGATAGAGCTATCGGTCGTCCAGGAATGCATCGAAAGGAAGAAATCGCGTGACGAGTATGCCCGCACGCCAAGCATCGGAGGAGGTCTGCCCCTGCTGCTGCTGTCGGTGCTGCCCCCCGTGATCCCCCGTGCCAGCTGGCCGTCCGCAGAAACTGCTCAACTGCCCATGCGGCGCAGCGTAACATTCAGCTCCCAACCCAAACTCGACGACAATAAGACTCAACCGGCTATAGACTTGTACAATCTCTGCTTGATGAACAAGAGGCATGAAGAGAACACCGGAATATTAGCGAGGATAAGAAATTTATTCGGAAGCCGACCGGCGAGCAGAAAAACTTCTTCCGCATCGATTGCGAGCAACAGCGGCGCCGGCATCGCGGCCGCCCTCAAGCTGCACATGGGGCTCATAGCCGGCCTCGTGCCCGGGGCGCAGAAGCACAACATGGTCTTATCCTGCAACACTCTGGATGTGCATGCTCCACATGTCAACTTGAGGAGAGAATCCTTCGCTCGGAGCGGGCCGATCATCAACATTCTGACCGACGATTCCTATGAAATCGATGTCGGCGCTTCAGGCAGTCAAAAAAGAACGGAATCTTTCGCGTTCGCTTCCAACAAACGAAGCTCCGAAAGAAACGTCCTCGATATCGAACCAAAAGTTAATTTTCAACTGCCTCCGAATCGAAGAAGACCTTCGATGACTCATCAAAACTCCCAACCGGTACTGTCATTCAAAGACAGGGCAAAGGGTTCGCCGAGGTTTCCGCACAAGATCGTCCCGACGAGTTCTCTCTCGACGCTCGAGGACACCCGCAAGGCAAGTACCTCGAGCGCCTGCAATCTGATCAGCGCGGGGACCTTGGCGGGTGGAACGTTCCGGCGCAGCAGCCATCAGCCCGGCCACAAGGGCGGGCGCTGGAAGTCTATGGAGGACGCCACGCTCACGGTGCCCGGCAGCCGGCGCGGCAGCGGGCTGCTGGCCATCTCCTACATCCCCTCCAACGTATACCCGCCCGCGGCCCCGGAGCACTCGGCCGGCCCGGCCTGCGACGTCTGGGCGACGGGCGACTTCGGCATTCCCTTGAGCCAACTGGACATCGAGATCGAGGGACCGCGTACCAAATACATTCGTAAAAATAACAGTGAAACGTCATTGTCTTAAGAGACTCGGTTGATTTCGAATTATGTAGACCAAAAATGTACCTAATAATTATTCTTCTAGTATATTTGTAATTAAAATCCTATATTATTATTTTAAAAAGAGTTTTATTTCTACGCTTACAAAAATGCATTCATTTTTATATATCCACACAGCGCATGATTCTTTCCATTCACTCTCCATAAGTGATAATATAATATATCAAGAAATATTGAGATCATCAATTCTAAATATTTACACCACATTAATGATCACATCTGCATTCCTTATCCATTTTGTTTTAACCGTTTCAATTCTGCAATATCCTTATCCATTTCTCTCATTGTAGCTTTTCTAAGAATCTTGGTTATGTTTCCATCGACCTTAGGTAGTTCTGACTTATTTCTAATTGAAAGCTCAATTTTCTGAACGAGCTTGACTTCTTTTAATGCTGACACAAAGTTGGTGATCCTGCAATCTGGACTGCTTCCTATTCTTCCTGTGCGGCCACATCTGTGGATGTAGTCTGAAGTGTGCAGCGGAAAATCATAATTGATTATATGCTTTGTCTGAAATAAATATATAATACTTTTAATAGTGGAAAACTATTGCTAAAGCTTTTTTTAAATAAAAACAATTTATCTATGAGACGAATGTATTTTTTCTAAAATTATGCATATAAACTGGTCAATGTACTTACTCTAGTTGTATCTAATCCTCTTGATGCAATATCAGTGCACGAAAGAACATCAACATTACCATTTTGGTATGAATCAAATATTCCTCTTTTTATGACTGTTGCCATGGCTCCATTCAAATTAACGCATTTCACTCCGTGTTCGTTTAAAAACATGGAAGCCCAGTCACAAGTTGCTGTTTCATTGGAAAATACCATAACCGGGTTATTTTTATTCAAGTTACTTTTAACAAGTTTGAGTAACTCGATTGGCTTTTGAGATGCTCCCAATCTAAGAAATCTGGAATAAATCACAAGAATATATATAAATATATTTAAATATTACTATCAAGAAACCCACTTCAGCAGAGATTCCCAAACAACGTCGCATATATGGATCCTAAACATTAAGGATTTCATTGCAAAATTACAATAATGATTATATTAAGGTAAAATCCAATGCTTTCAGATGAGTAATTAAATTGTAAGCTTAACAAAAAGTACAATACCTTTGTGGAACATTTCCAAGAAGTTGGTGTAAGTTTTCTGTGCTTATTGGCTTAATTGAGTTGGGATCAATGAACTTGGATACAATTTCAGGCAACTCTGTGGGCATAGTAGCACTCACCATGGTCAGCTGGGAACCTATGGGCGGAGTTCCAATGTGGTGATGAAACTAAAAAATAATGTTTTAGATTAGTATAATAAAAAAATAAGTCACATGCTCCACCTGTTTATTTTGTTCTTTTTTTTTAATATTGCTCGATAGCTAGAGCATATTGTAGCCATTGCTGGTACAATACACACAACTCATTCAACTGTCATTCTTTTTGCTTCAAGTCATAACAACTGGAGCTCCGACATAACAACCAAGCAACATACTGTGCACATGCATCCTGCCAGCATCCAGGACGAGAGAACAGGGGCTTAAAGATTACGCAATTTCAGGCATTTGGTAATCACCATTTTATTGAAAATTTTCAGATGAAATGCAAAATATTTTCAAACATAAATTAAGATAAACAAAAATTCAAAAGTTAATTTTTGCTCTTAATGCAATAAATTAAAAAACTAATTGAAGCCTGAAATTCCAGGTTTACCAAATACACAATCATCAAATACTATAATCAAATGGCCCTTTATGTTTTTATTTTAGAACTATGGTGCCCAAATCAAAAAGAAATATTAAAACTTGTTCTCAGAGAGAAAAATAATGTTCATGATTACCGTAATTTTATTCAAAAAATGAGCTAGTTTCTCGTTGAAGCTATCATCTAACAGAGTATCAGCTTCATCCAAGACCACATGGTGAATATTATCAAGTTTGTACACTCCATTTGTCACCAGTTTGCTCAAAACGCCCAGAGAAGATACAACCAAGTCCACTTCCTTGAATGCAGGATTTGACAACATTTTGGATGTCGCTCCTCCCACTAATGTTTCTGTTCTTATGGACAATGGTTTGCATAACTTTTTGGCTATGTTTCCAATCTGAGTTGCTGAGAAATTAAAACAAAAATATTTATTAATTTCAGTGAGAATATTTCTGTTCTAATTTTGTTTTATAAGCAATAATTGTATCATAAATACCATCATGTTTACAGGTTAATAAAATCAAAATACCTGTAAACAATCTAAATAGCTGAAAAGGATGTTCTTTTTAATCCAAAATGTGTTATTAGAGTTTCTTTACGTTGAGCTAGGTTCAATTAAACTAGCATAGCGACTGGTTTTCCCAAAATTATTATTTTGCATAAAAACTTATTTTTATCAAAAGTGACAAGAAAATAATGAAAAATCACATATTTACTTGTAAATAAGTAATTCATTGGGAAACGACCAATTATCCATTTGTTGTATTGTAGTTTTGATTTTAAAAAACATGTCATGATTAATAAAACATTTAAAAACTCATTAATTTCTTTAATTGGAGAAAAATAATTATTGTATATGTTATTCAAACATCAGAGAACATAACCATATTTGTTATGTAGGATGGATTGGAAAAAGACCAAAAGATATCATCATGATATTACCTACCTAGTTCTCTACTTGGGGCAATTATAAGTGCAGAAGGGCTGTTAAACTGGTCATTCACTTTGTAGTTTCTCCATTGAATTATTTGGTGAAGTAATGGAAGTAAGTAAGCGAGTGTCTTGCCACATCCCGTCTCTGCTGTAATCAAGCAATTTTTTCCTGACAGTAGAACAGGAATACTTAGGGCCTGTATCTCGCTCGGTGCAGTTATACCAAGATTACTTAATGATTCAATGACTTCATTGTTCAGTTCACACCCTGAAAAGTCATCATACCCCAGGGGCTGTGATATGGTTCTTTGGATTATGAAATAGTCCCCCCTAGATTTTTTGTCAGTCCAACCTTTGGAAGCTAAAGGTACCTCTTCAAACTTCTGATAAGATTTACCATAAAAGTCGAACTCTTTACGCTTGCAACTAATTATAGGGACAAGTTTATTGTGAACATGTCTTTTAAATATGATTGGTTGAATCGTTTTAATAACGCATCGACAAACTAAGACATTTGTCATTTTTAATGTTGAGGACCGCACAACTTAACTTTACACCAAGCGCGCTTTTGACATTTATAAATATTGTGTTACCAGGTGAGCTAAAGCAGTAGCTTTTAACCTTTTTTGAATTCCATGGAGATACATTTGAAAGAGTAAAAAACGATGTTTCACAAACCCTTTCCTTACAAACAAAAAATTTCAATTCTTTAAAATTTCGGGATCTATATACCTTACCGTATCCACGGCATGTTACTGCTTTGCTTTAGAATCTTTCAAAAAGAGTTAAAATATATTTTTCGCTTCACTTTGTTATCTCAATTTTTCAACTCAATATAACACAAGGAACGCGGAAAATAAATATTGCAAAAAACTTGCGCATAACACTCTGATGTATAGCAACCCATATTGTTAACTTTTTTAATTTAATTAATATTTATTTATTTATTTATTTATTTGTAATATACGTTTTCCCAATAAATAAATACCAACACTAAGATTGTCATAATTTTTCTTTTTTGAATAAAGAACATTGTATGTACTCTACTGTTTTGTATAATAAAACCATTATACTGCTCAAAGAAGTACGATAGATATGGATATTGATCGGATATTTGATTTCTCAGTTTATATTAATACAAATGGAATCAATGTGGAACAGATGTGTCTTCTTCAAAGCTCATTGACTGTTCTAAAAAATGAGAATTATTTTCAAAAAGTATATTTGTGGGGTAAAGTGAATGGAATTGAAGAAGATTATTTTATCGCATACGGATTTAATGGTGATGTTTTAAGCAAAAAAAAATATTTTTATTCAAAAAATTTGCTTCAATGGTTACTTTTACCTTTTCCATCTAGAAAAACAAAGAACATTGCGAATCATTTTCCTTTCTTCCACGGTTCTCCAACATTGTGTCAAGAAATTGTAAAAGAAGACAATATATCAGTTCATTCATTACTTAATGAAGAAGATTGGTTATCAAGAGTAATCAAAAACATTTCCAATGAAACTGAAATTGTACCAAAAGGTTTTTTAATTAAAAAACCTAAGGGCATAGTTATTGAAAATCCTTATTTTAAGGGATTCGACTCCCTGGAAATAAAAAAAATATCTTCATTTGTTCACTACAGAAGAGCAAAGCAAAATTTATCAGACTTGAAGAATGGTATTGATAATGAATATGACAATAGTATTGAATTTTTAGATTCAATAGAATCGGAAATTCCTAGAGAATGTTGGAATTTGAAGGTTGATTCTAATAAAAATGTTGTATGTTTAAAATCATTACTTTGGCCAGGAATGACATTTTATATGAAAATAAACAGTAACGCTTTTGGCTTTATTTATAATGGATTTGGAAATAAAAACGTCGATCTGTCATCAACAATGCAATAAAATTCGTCAAAGGAGGAAGAAAACATTAAGTTACTTAATTAACAATCGCAATTATGCTCAAACATTAAAGTAACTTCAAAATATTTAAACTTATTATTTATAAATTTTAATTATTTATTTATTAACTTGTTACTTAACATCATAATTATTTGAATTTTGACATTCCATCAAAAATTGTAGAAAAAATATTAAATTGTTCTCTAGTTCTCCTTCTTTTTCTTACTTTTCTTATATAAATCATTTTATTGTTATTAAGAGCACATGTTATACAAATAACATCATGAGATGATGCCTTTAGAATTAACATGTCAACAAGGTGTCGGAAAATATGCTTTCTCAGAATGCACTTCACAGGAAACTTGAAAAACTTTGAGGCAGGTCCATCAAAAGATGGTGAGGCATGTGGAAATCGATGTCTGTTAAATAAAGAATGACCTAAAAATATTCATTGTATCCTTATAATTCTTTTTGTTAAATTAATAGTTTAATTAACTTTTTTTTTTTTTTTAAATCAAATCTGTACTCCATATAAATCATTTCTTAATTTTTCATACATTTCATTCATTGCTTCAGTTTCACCTATTTTTATTTTATTCTAATCATTTCTAGCACTAGTATTTTTCTTGTATAGAATAATAAAAATATCTACCTACTTATATATACGACATTTTTTTATTATGGTATCTCTATTATTCTATCCCATTTGGCGGGACTGACATTTCGCCCAGCCGGCGTCCTACGCCATTGCATTATTGCTTATTATCATTTCTTATTCGGTGAAATCATTTTCGGTTCTTCCATTATAAACATCTTTCCCTGAATATTCTGTAATCGTCTGTAAGCCTCAAGTCAAAGAATCCTTCGTGGAAAACATGGAAACCGAGAACATGGAAGACGAAGGCAACAGCGTAACCATGGTCGACGTATTGAAAGAACAAGAAGCCTTCGAGGAAGATGCGAAAGCAGTTTTGGGAGCCAGCGACGATAAGAATTGTACTTACAATTTGGTATGACTGAAGTTTTACTATTTTGTAGTATTATTTATTGACAGTAAAAGTATCCATGCTGATATAAAAATACCTTAAGACATGTTGCCAATTTACTGGAAAGCAAATTAAGTTTTTTATAATGTTTATATATGTATATCACTTGCATTGGCGTGATTCTTATTAAAATTTGCGAGCTGTGTAGTTCCTGTAACTGATGTATATAGATGCTCGTTTCGCTTGCTAGTTGAGAAGATACTGTCCCCTAATAACATTATAACAAAAATCACAAACAGGTAAAATGGCCAACCAACAAGAGAAATTTGCTATTAGAATAAACAACTTCCGTTAAAGTGTATCAAATTAAATCAGATATAAAAAAATATATAAATGCCATATTCCTCAGTAGCATTTCTTCTTATTATCAATATTTATATTACAAAATCTTTTTATTAACCTTTTGCCCGCGGCACCAAATTTAGCGAACATACCCTGTACGCGGCTGCTTTTTCGGGATTTTGTTATCGCGTTTTCAATTATAAATATAGGTTGTGATATTTTTTCAACTAATCAATATGTTAATTGGCACCCAACGTAATTTGTTCAATAATAAAATACAATATATTTCCTGTATTTTCGGTTTGATTTATATAATAACAATAATCATTCTTCATAAAATTATATAGGCTTGAAACTTCCATGACCTCTATGTGTATTATACGCGCTGAGGGCATGTTCGTTAGAACACAATGGTCATACGCGGTGAACAGATTAAACTTTTTATATGTGGTATCAAAACTACAATAAAAAATATGGGTAGTGTTCCTGGTTAACATTTCTCATTACACATACTAGAAATTGGCTCATTACAAAGGACAATCCATGGGTATACTATCTCTAGTAGGAATCCTCACATCCACTATTTCTTTTTCTCTGATTAATTGAGGAAAGGAATGTCATAAGATGTTATTTCCTAGATTTTTTTGTGGATTGTAAGTATTCACCAGTTAATCAAGTTATATTAATATCATTAATAATATAACTAAATTTTATCTTTACTAAATGAAAGTATTTTTCGTATCTTTGTTTTGACTAGTCGCCTCTTTGCACTCTAATGCAACACCCAGGATTAGAAATACTGAATGCTAGTATTATCCATGTTTTTTTTTCTGTTTTAGGGATATGTTAAAAGACAAGCCCTCTATGCTTGTTTAACTTGCTGCCCGGACTCCATCGCTGATGCTTCTTGCCGCGCCGGGCTCTGCCTGGCTTGCAGCCTCGCCTGCCACGAGAACCACGACCTCATAGAACTCTACACTAAGAGGAACTTCCGATGTGATTGTGGCGGCCCTAAATTTTCATCCAACCCTTGCACATTCAGCGGAGCAAAAACTGAACTCAACCATCAAAATCAGTACAATCAAAACTTTGCTGGGTTATACTGCGTATGCCAAAGACCCTACCCTGACCCCGACTGCCCCGATGATGACGAAATGATTCAATGTATTGTCTGTGAAGATTGGCTTCATTCTCGCCACTTGCAAACAAAAGTCCCCCAAGCTGATCAGTATTCTGAAATGATTTGCGAAGCGTGCATGGATAAAATGATTTCTTAAATGATTATTTGCCCTTTAAGTCCTGCAATGATAGTACACTTAATGATGACAGTCATTTAGATATGAGCCTCGATATTAATGACACCCAGAGCGATATCAATGCGTCAACTTTAACGGCTTACGATAATGACGATATTAATGCTTCAATAAATAATTCTACTTTATCAGGTGTTCAAAAAGATGATGCCCCACCAGCTGCTTCTGATAAGATAGACGTTTTGGATGATGTAAAAGAAAACAGTAAAGATTCTTCAGAATCGAACACCGTCCAAACCGAATATCCAATAGGTAAAAATAATATAGATTCTATACCTAAAGCTTATGATACCACCGAAGAAGATAACTGTTTGACAGCTTTAACTCCTCGAGTCGACTCAGCGCTTTCGGCAGGTGATGAAGCAAATCTTCAGGACAACACGAAAGAGGATCTCGTGCTCTTGAATGAAAAAATGAAAGATAATATAATGGTTACCGATACTAATGAAGATTTTTCCAAAGCTAATGAAGATATTCCTACAACTGAGGAAGATATTCCTAAAACTGAGGAAGATATTCCTAAAACTGAGGAAGATATTCCTAATGATACTGGAGATATTTCCAAAGCTAATAAAGATGCTGAAAATGTTATTGTTGGAAAAGATCAAAATGTAGATCTTCCTTCTAACAATGTTTCGGAGTCACATGATATAAATAACTCTGGTAAATATAATGAAGACGCTGAGAGTAAGATGACTGTTGAAGAGGCGACTGATGAATCACCAGCCACTGCTGCTCTAGGAAATAATATTACTAATGAGATCATTTCATGTAAAAGTACAAATATCAATGTACCTGATTGTATAGCTAATCCGGTATCAAGCACTGATGAAGTAATTGAGAAAGAAATTATATCCAAGACAGCAAATGAAAACATTGCCCTAACAGAAAGTGAGAAACCAAATAATATTGATAATACCCAAGAAAAAATATCTGAGATTAATTCCATAGAAATAAAAACTTTTGAAGAAAATGTTTCTTCAGACAACGAGAAAATTAAGGAAATCATTGATCCAAAAGAGATATCAGCAGAGGGGAATTTCTGCGAAATAAATACTCCAAGTGAGGAGGCATTAATCGAAGATGTGAAAAATGATAATAAACTTAATGAAATGCGTATTGATGATTTTAAAGAACTCGCTGGCTCTGATTTAGTTAGTTCTGCAATTGAGAGTGATAAAAATGAATTAACAGATCATGTAAATAAGCAGTCAATTTCTCCGAGCACCAACGAACTTAACATTCCACCTCTGGTCACTGTGCCTGCTTCAATTGACAGCACTTCAGCATTAACTGAAACAATGCAAGTTGAAGAATGTAAAGATGCACCTAGTATTCGTGAAATAAATATTCCAAAAGAAGTGACATCAATCGAAAAAGTGGTTGAGAATGATTATAAACATGATAACATTCCTATTGATGATTCCAAAGAACCCACAAATCCTACCATAGATAATCCTTCAATTGAAATTGATCAAAACCCATTACCAGGACACGACCAGCGACAATTAATTTGTCCAGGTGTTGACGACATTAACATTCCATCTCTGGTCACTGTGACTGCTTCAGGAGATGATATAAATACTAAACTTAATGATACTTCAGCCTTAATTGAAACAATGCAAGTTGATGAATCTAATGACACACCTAAATTAGAAAGTAACATAAATCAAGATGTTGAAAAACTAACAGGCGAATTAATGGAAGTTGATGAAACATCTGAAAATATTTCTGTTCCCAAAGAAGATGCTGAGGGAAAAGTTTTGCCACTTTCAGATATTACAGATAGCAAGAATATTGATGAAAATACTGACATTGTAATGAAACCAGTTGTACAGGCCGCAGACATACCATCACAGGATAATAAAACAGCCCTTGATACTAACGTGGATATTCAATCTGAAATGGCTTCCTCTGATGTATCTCAACCGATAGAAAATTCAGAAAGCCAATTAGTAGATGAAAAAAAAAGAAAACATTCTGAAAGTCCTGAAAAGCAATCATCTGCGATTGAAAATATAAAGAAAGCAAGAACTGAAATTACATGTATTAAGCCTCCTTGCTGCGTAAAGCCACAACGCACGGGTGCGACATTCTGGCCTTGTGATTGGCGTAACAAATTATGTTCCTGTTCAAAATGTATGGATGTATATCAAGAGAAAAATGTATCATTTTTATTGGATTCTGAAGATACGGTCAGCGCTTATGAAGATTTAGGAAAAATAAAGAATGGGACTGCTCCTTCTCAGTACGAAAAAGGTATGCAAGCATTATCATCCTTAGGTCATGTCCAACAAATCAACGCCATTACAGAATATAACAAAATGAAGGAAAAATTACTAGAATTCTTAAAAACGTTCAAAGACAAAAAGGAAGTTGTCAAAGAGGAGGATATTAAAGGCTTCTTTGCGGATATGAAGCCGAAAAGAGAACCGGATGGGGTTTATTTCTGTCGTTAAATTAGTTTTAATAATATTTTAATCTTATTTCTTTGTATTGTATTGATAATATTGTATTTTGTTTTAAATTATTTATGATAAGGTGCATTTTTAAGTATTTCAAAAAATTGCTTAGAAAGTATAATGCGTAACAATAGATTGTTAAAAAAATTATCTTTATACTTGAAAAAATTTAGCATGATGCCTAAATATTTAACTAAATAAATTATATTTATTAGAATTTGGGCTTATATAAATGTTACAATGCTTTGAAATTACTGTAAGTAGCTACAAGGCATTAATTATTTGGACAAAACACGTGAAACAATAATAATTCTAATAAATATCAATGATTTTGTTAAATATTCAGGGATAATGCTATATTATTTTGAGTATGATAAAGAATACGGTATTTTAGAAACAATGGAAGGATTATTACATTTTAATTGTGATTCATAAGATGAGAAAATACCAGAAAGTAATGTTAATTATTTATATTTGTGTGAATTGTGTCAAATGATTAATTTTAAGGAGTACTGCAAATGTGCAGGTGATTTCTGCCTTTGGTGCTGCTGAGTCAGCTGATGTATTGTATATCAGCACAATATTATTTCTAGTTTGGATCTTGGCTTCTTTCTAAGATTTTCTACTTCAATTAAATACTATTTTTGGCATTATGAAAAAAGTAAATATTTTTTGTCCATTTTATGAAGTTTGCTGGCGATGTGTTGCCTTTTTGTGGTATTTGAGATTGGTGTGCATATCCATAGTTCCAGGAAAAATATAACAAAATATTTTTCTTGCCTTTGGCCACAGTAAAAATGTGAAATTATTCAATGAACTTTTCTATCAATTTGTGATGAAAGCAGATTTTCACCGTCATTTGGTTTTGTCTATAACTGGTCATGTTACAAATGTATTCAAAAACAAGAGAGACTTATCATCCGTCCCTATAAATGTTATGCATGACACAAACATGCAAGATAATAGAAGTAACCTCTATTATACCTCACAACTTATTTATCTTTGTTTTTGAATGATGAGAGCTTGACCTTCTTCTGATATTTTTAACAAGTCTGAATGTTTAAAAAATATTTATAATAATTAAACTGCATTAGATTGTTTCATGGTAATGTTAATTCCATAATGGTTTTTATATTTTGCATTAGATACCTATAAATTTAATGAATAAATTACTTTTAAGTCCTTTTTATATTATTTTATTTTTAGAAAAACAATATAATTATTTACACTTATACACATTAAAAAAGTATGTTGGTTTGTGAGCCAAAGAAATCCAGTCCACGCTCAATAAAGATATAAAATAAGGAGAGTTAAACTGGACGTAGAAGCTACTAGAACAAAATTGATATCAATACAACAACACTCCATAAAGGATCCTCTTGAAAAAATCTTAAGTTTGACTCATAAATAAGTAATGTGAAATAAAAGTTAAATCAAATTAACACTATCCAGTCCGCACGTTATGTGATTAAACTTACGCTGGAGGCCAACTGTTTTTTAAAGAATTGCTAAATCTATTGTCATGTGTTCAAATAAAATTAAATATGACCCTCACTGAAAAGGTTTGAGATCGTTGAATTATGGTTGAAAGTAAAAACAACACATATGTTGTGTGATCGGCCACTAACGTTTGAAAAAACATCACAAGCTGTGTATAATCGGCCACTAAGCGTTGGCGGAACGATCACACACATGTTGTGTGACCGGCCTTTAACGTTCAGCCTGGTGATTACACACATTATGTAATCGGACTGGATAGTGTTAATAAATAATATTAATGTAGGCACCTGGGATGGCAGAACAAAAAGAGAAGTCAACAGTCGTATACATCAAGCAAGGCTAGCTTTCAATAAAAAAAGCAAAAATTCTTGAGTCAAAGAATATTAATTTAAGGCTCCATAAGCAACTTGCCAAAACATTTGTTTGGAGCATCTTGATGTACGGCTGTGAGACATGGTGCTTATCTGAAAGTGATAAAAAAAGACTAGAGGCCTTTAAGATGTGGTGGTCGTACAGAAGAATTCTCAAGGAATGGAGATCGAGATGCAAGATTCTGTTGCTGCAAACCAATCCACCAGATTGATACTACGAAGAAGAATTTAGGCAATTTAAATTTTTGTTTTAAATTGAAAGACAATCAATTTGTTTTATGAAATAATTTATTGATACTGGAACATACAACTTTGATTGTAAGCGGTGGCAAAATATAGTACATTATGTTGTAAACCTAAGTATTGAAATGAGTCTAATCACAAAACGTATAGAATATCATAGTGTCCTGGCCGATAGAGGAGGTGAACAGTGGGAACAGTGCCGTCGGGAAAATTGTGAGCAATCACCTGAAACACAAATAATTATTAAAATATTATTTTTTACTTGCCTATCACAGTTGCATACATTGTGGGTCGATCAAAAACAAAGATTAATATATTTTTTAATCACTTTCTAATCTCTATAAATACGGTTGGTGTGAATTTGAACCCTCAACCATTAAATACCAGTCATAGCCGATCAATCAAACTAGGTGGTAGTCAAAAGTCGTCCTGTAAACATTACCCATTCATAGTTAGTCCCTTTAAAAATGGATGATGGGCTGTAGTCGATGATGTTGGGAGTTCAACACTCCACATGCCATACTTAACACATTCGCATCGGGTGACATTCGCACTCAGCTAATACTCTAATACGGGCGATAAATCGATGTCGCCTGTAAAAAATATGTTTCTACATAAACTGCCATAACTTTTAAAATATCCAACATAACTACATATTTTTTTCAATATGATACTCAACAATTATAGGAACACCAGCAAAATTATCGAAAAGTTGTAGAACTTCTAACAATAATTTTAAATTATGTCCACAACTTGAAAATACACATTAAAACTTTTAAGGGTACGTTTTTTAGGATTATAAATATTTTTTAAGATTTATAATATGATATTCATGGTAATAATAACCCTATAAAGGGTATTATCACAAAAAAATACTAGCGATTATTCATTAAAATTTAAAATATATGTTGATTTTACAAAATAAACAAACATTATTTATTCTAAAAATTGACAAGAATTTGTAGTGACCTTGTGTCTTAAATATGCGTTTACTTTTGTAAAATTGATAATGTCGAACCTTATAAGTAAGAAAAAGTCAAATACTTGTAGAAACAAACAAATATAAATACCCTACCCGACTTTAAAGATCAGAGTGCGTAAAAGGTAAAAAATACCCTTCCCGTAATTAACCAGCAATTGACGTAACGGGTATTAATACCGTTCTCGATGCGAATGTGTTAATAATGGCAAGCGCTATTGAATCCACAGATAAGATTTCTCCATCGCCGTCTGTCAGTATTCTACTGCATGTGTTTCCATAAAAAAAAATCAATAAAATAACTAGAAAGTGAGAGATATTCCAATATACCTGTCCTCCTTCCCCACGATCCATGTATCGCACTGTAACACTCACGCTTAGAGCAGTGCATAGCGCTATTATGTGAATATGATCAGATTCCTTGTACATTGGCTCCACCTCCTAAAACAAAGAGTTTTAAAAAAACTTGTTGAATGACTTGACCATTTATTGTTTGCATATTCCCTTAGGACTATAGTCTATCCAGTGTATGAAGAACCCTACGACACATTTATTGCCCTATGCTAAATATCGTGCGATATAACGTTGTAAAAACGTTCGCTACCTATATTAATTTTATCAACATAAACAAAAGCCTCACTTCTTATATATAATAAGTTATTTAGGTAAATATATCATAATAAAAACAAAATAATAAAAAATATATGCATATTGTTAAAAATTAGAAAAAATATGGCAATTTGTAAAAATAATAATACAATATCTGACGCTTGTAGAACGCCATCTCACATTACTGCGAAAACCAGTGTTGGGGTATAGATAATCGTATTTTCGATTGTTTTTGTAAATACTTACTAAAATAAAATATTAGAATTATTATCAATTATAAGTGAATATTAACAGGTTTTAAGAGACATGTAAAACAAACTATAAATAATAATATTACTAATATGAAAATTATGAAGAAAAGCGAGTCTAGAGATAAATATTAGCACATAACTAAGCTTAACTTAGCACTTACTAAGAGACGTCGCACTGCCTTGAAATAATCCTACTAAAATTTAGAGAACCTACTAAAATTTAGAGAACCTACCAGTTTAAGAAGTGTTGGTATTTCGTTGCGGTGATAGTATGCATATATTCCGAATTGCCGCCAAATTAAAGCTATCGGGTTTTGTAATTGAGCATTTTCTTTGTCGTTTCTTATTTGGTGTTAATATTTTTTTCTCTTCTAATGAAGATTCACCGTATTTCTCCTCTGTGATCCGAGATACTGTAGATTTACCGATTCCTAGGGCATCCGCGACCCGATCTCGAATGTTTTCTTTAATGAAACAACTTTAACAATACTAACAATAAATATAATAATTACAACAAAAAACACGAATCGATCGAAGAACAACTTTCTACTAAAAGTCGGACATTTGTACTGATCCACACGCCGCCATGCGGGAAAAAATGATACTAAAATATAATTATTTACGAAGAAGAAGAGAAGAAAAATCGATATAATAGAATAAAAAATGTTCCCCCCATCTCTTTTACACAGAGCAATAAAAGTGCCATATGTATCAAGCTAAAACTTCCCAAATATAATATTCGCTGCACTTTAAATTCTATTATTTTAAAATAGAGATGTTTATATACGATTTACTTCGAATTTAAATTCGATTTTTTTTCGAAGAGGAGAAAAAAAATCGACCTAATCGAAATAAATATTTTTGCCCCATCCCTTTTACAAGGGGCAATAAATGCGTCATAGGGTTCTTCATATACTGGATGGACTATATTACACCTTTAAAGCTATCATCATGAAATTATAACATTCATTTAAGTCTAAAGTATTGCCTTTTTACCATTGAGAGATTGTTAGCATAATATATTAATAATGTGGCAGATTCCTATCATGAGTGATATTTATAATGGTTTTGTAAATAAATTAATAATTATAATTTTACATTACAACCTAATTCTGAAATCATTACAAGCTTTTATGGAAAACAATTTAACAATATATCATTTTATTAACAATATTCATAAAAAAAAGTACTTACGGAAAATACACATGCTATTGTGGCTTTTGGGTTAAACCATATGTGGTGAATATCTTTTCATCAATATTTAGACCGCCATTGCGGAGGTCATCATCAAGGTTGACTATTTTAGGTTCAGGGTTGACCACAAAATTGTCAACCCTGAAGACGACCCCTACAATGGCGATTAAAATATTGGTGCAAAGAAATTCGCCGCACATAACTTCACTAATCTGGCAATGTAAACATACAGTCATTTAAATACGCATGATTTCATATTTATAACCAAATCATGAAGGGAACTTAACCCAATAAAGCCGAAGCTGAAACTACTAGTGAAAAATATTTTATATGGTTATTTATTACTAGATATTGACCAAAGAACAAATTACAAAAGTTTTTTTTTTAATACAAAAAAACTAGAAAATACAGGGGTGTACTCGGCTGTCTACAAGGGATAAGTAGAATAAGAGTGATACTGTCCAAAACAAGGTCGCTCTCCCACATATTGTTATCGTGCAAGGCTCACAATGACGGCCACCTGGGACCTAGGTTAATAACAATATTACCAAATCTCTTATGTCGATTTTTATGTCCACTTACGAGGGTTATCCGTAAAATAAGTTTCCCAGTGATTTTTCATTGTAAAACATGTATAATTCCATGAGACTTTCACCTATTTTTTACATAGTCGCTACTGAAGTCAATGCATTTTTGCATGCGGTATACGAGCTTTTGAATGCCCAATTCAAAAAAATCTGCCGTCAAACCACGCAGATACCTGGGAACCAGCTTCTTCCAGCTCTTCTCTATCGCCGAAATGCGTTCCACCCAGGTGTTTCTTCGTGTCAGGGAAGAGATGGTAGTCACTTGGAGCTAAGTCCGTGCTGTAGGGTGAGTTTTTGACAATACCCCATCCAAATTTTACGATGAGCTCGTTGGTGGCATTTGCGGTGTCAAAATCTTGTCAATAGAGGTTTTGCTGACATCAGGGATCATTTCGGAGAGCTTACGAACTGTCACTCTTCGATCTGAGAGCATCGCTGCCTCCACGTTTGTGATTGTTTCATCAGAAACAGACGTCAGTACGCCCGTTCTTGAACTCTCTGCACCATTTGCGCACGTGTTATACGCTAATACACATGTCTCCATAGATTTCGCATAGCTGGGAATGGATTTCTACCGGCACAATGTTTTTTGCAGACAGAAAACGGATCACCAAGCGCAACTCACACCTGGTGGGCGAAGCGAAGGGGAGATCCATCACGTACGTCTGCCAAGCCAAGACTGAGCTCCCAGGCAGCTCGCTAGGGAAGGGATTTGGAGTGGGGGAACCAAGGTACACTACAGAATCGCAGGATCCACCATAACAGCGCTTTTTAGGACTGTAGCGTCATGGGAACCTTATTTTACTGATAACCCTCGTATTTCTGTTATCGAGTCCAAAATATCGGCATTTAGGAATTTTCGGCATTTTGATCATAATGACAACTTAAGGTCATTATAATAGTGAGTCACAGTTAGGACTAACAAGGGTAAAGAGACAATTATATTGCTTGTCAGGTGCCCAATATACACGCTTTTAAACATGAAATAAAATATAACCCAGCACACCGTAGTTAAAAATATTATCATTCTAAATAATATGTCACTTTAAAATACGTAATAATAATAAAAAGTTTAAATATTTAATTATTTTTAGAATAAAATGTCGAACCTAAATATTTGTTTTTCAAATCAATATTTTGATGATAAACCAATGAAATTTATTTACGCATTATTCCCAAATTAAATTTTTTCATAGTTCACTATATTCATATAGTATCTAAATATGCAATTACAGTGGTACCTCGACATACGAGTTTAATTCGTTCCGCAACCTTGCTCGTATTTCAAATTACCTGTATCTCAAAGCAAATGTACATAAGTCACAAAACGCGAGCACAACTTAGAAAGATGCTTTGACAGCGAGAGCACACTGATGGCCGGGGGATTCACGCGGGAAAACATGACGAGCGGTTCGGTTTCACAGCCGGCCAACCCGCTAAGCCAATTGCTCGTATCTCAAATTTTGCTCGTACTTCAAAGCAAAAAATCGCTCGCTTGACGGCTCGTATCTCAAAAAACTAGTATGTTGGGGCACTTGTAAGTCAAGGCAACATTGAACTTTCATAATAATTACAGAAAAAATAAATCAAATAAATTTTAGAACAAGTGTACACAAGCGTGTATGCCTGTTCAGAGAGCCATAATATAATAAATAATTGCTTACAAAGAAAACATTAGTAAAAAAGGAAGAAAAAAAGATGATACCTCAGTTATGAGGAAAGATAATTAATTTATAATGTATACCTGATGACAAAACTCAGAAATGGTACGTTCGCCTTCAATGAAATTTTGGTAAAACTCATAGTCGGTTTGAAGTTGTCCTGACGTGAGGAGTCGCAAATACACAACAACGTAGTCAGAATAGCTCTGCTCATTGAATATTTTGTGCAGTTCTTCTCGGGCTTCTGACATGTCCTCTTTTCCAATATTAGCCCCTACTCTCTGCACAACCTCCATAAACTGAAACATTAAATTGTTTGTTTTACAGTGAAGATTAACCATATGTTGAAAATATTACAAAAGAAAATATTACAAGATATAACAAAAGACCACAAAGATGAATTAAAATTTTTAACAAAGACAAACAGTAATTCTTGAATGTATTAATCAATTCTGCCAATAATTTGGCCACTGGGTATGGCTTAGAGCTAATGCTCTTGCTTACATATCAATGGGGGTTCGACTCCTGGAAAAACATAAAATAAAGATACACAAGCACTTTAAGCTCCCCAATTTGCATGTTTCCTACTCCCTTAAATTTAAGCCATGATGTTTTTGATATTAGTTTTTGATTGATATTATAAGCATAAATTCTCATGAGGCTTTAATAAATAATGTATTAGATGAATAACTTCGTTATGAAAGGCATACGTTTTTTGCAGGCATCGATTACCGATAGTAATAAATGTATATGTGGACTGAAACTCACCGTATCATAGAAGTCCTCTACGGTGAACTGTGAAAACCCAAGAGAGACCAGGTTATCTTTGGATTTCTGAGCAAAGCTGAAGAACTTATCATATTCAGTTTTGTCAGTCAGAAGTTGTTCTAGGTAAGCGTAAGAGAAGGCTCTAAAGAAGCAATTCCCATCAGGACGAGTTCGGCGAATCGACTTGTACTTTGATGACAAATCTTTAGCTTTCAGAAAGTATACTGGGTCATCTGAATATTCCTCTTCCAGAGTTGATAAAGGTTCTATACCTCCGATCAGAGGAATGTTTTCTGAAATCTGAAATAATGCGACTCATATTTACACAATTGTTTATTTGTATGCAAAAATGTAAACAGATTATTCGGCCGAAGTAATTAGCAAGATGTAGCGATCCCACCGAATAAAAACCAATAATTACCTCCCGCTCTATCTGCCTCTGCTGTTTCATTATAAGTTCATCTTGATTGACAGTAGTTTCTGTGCTTTTACCGGCGCAACCACTGCTCTCGGATGCATTGTCGGCCATTTTTCTTATTTAAAATGAAATGGTAAAATGACAACTAAATCAGTCTTGCCAATAATGTACTTTGTTACCAGATGGTAATAATAATATAGATATAGGTATTTTTTGCAAACTCATTCTGCGTGGAGTAAAAAAGTAAATAAAGGTTTTTGTCATGGACTTATTACAGTTGACATAAAACTAATGAAGATTATCTCACTTAAAGAACAAAAAGTGAACAAAACGTTATTTATTGACTTTTTGAATTATAACAACGTATTTTACTAACCACATATTTAGCTTAGAGTTGTGTCAATTTGTAAATATATTAAATAAAAATTATGTGCCAGAACGCTGCATATAAAATAGGGTAACTACGCCTGAGGTAAAATAAAATTAATGGATCTTATGCAGCTAGCCGTTTCCCGTATCTTAAATGGTGCTCGTATTTCAAAGAAAACTTTTCTTGCTCAATGGCTCGTATCTCAAATATTTTATATGTTAGGACACTCGAACCTCGAGGTATCACATAAGCTTAAAAAACTGTTACAAAAATATGACCAACATTAAAATTATTTAAAAAGATTTCAACAATCACTGAAATATTCATGTTAGGTATTCTCATTTTTTTGGCACATTTAAAAAAAATATATTCGTTTATCACCTATACATGTTAATTAAGTTAAATATTTCATAATGATATATAAAAATACTTTCGTGATTTTATGGCGATGCAATTTTATATGAAAAGTCATCATTAGGTATAATATAAGTTAGGTATTTACAATGCTTGGATGAATTCGCAGGAAGAACACTCGCCTATCTAAAAATAAAGTATAGCCACCCGAACAAAATGCAAACGGCGGTGTCAATTTGTGCCGGATAAATACTGTTGTGACAACCCGGTGGATCTACATGTGACTCGCTCCCGCTAGCTCTCTCATCAGCACCAGCAGGCCAGGCACTATCCACGTAATGGAATCTCCTTCAATAGAGGAAGTGTACCAGGCTGTCTATACCCTCTACAATGACCCGCATCCACAGGAACAGGAAAAGGCTTCGGTTTGGTTAGAAAAACTGCAAAAATCTGTAAGCTGAAGTTTATGATTTATTAGTTCAATTAGATGTCATTTGCTTTTAGCGCCTCTGGTGATCGTTTATTGTTTCGTTGATATTTTGTTTTTAATTTACTGACACTCATCGAAAGTTTTTGTGAAGTTTTATATTGACTTGATTTATTTTAAACTAAAAGTTTTCATATTATTTTTAATTATTCACTTTAGTTTTACTAGCAGTATAAAACGAATGATATCTTATAACTGATGGGTTGTGTTCCTAAAAAGCTTGCCCCATTAATAGATATACCATTTTAAATGCCTTATAAATTAAATTTTTATAGTTTTCTATAGAATATCAGAACTTGAATGAAATTAAAGACTGATTGACCTAAGTTTACTTTAGAAACGTGTTTTTTCTCATCCAAAATTAACTGTTTGTGTTGGGTAAAGTTCATTACATTAAAGTGATTTGTACCCTTATATATTATTTTAGATATGAAACTCATAAAATAAATTCAAAGCTTTTGGTATTATTGTATCATTCCGTATTGGTAAAGCCCACCAAAATAATTAAGGGTAATTATTTAAGGACTATATATAATCGTGTCGGAAACAACAGGGTCAGATCCTGTCTGCCCAGAAGTGGGCGACGTCGATGGCGTTACTTCTGGCCATCATCAGGTCTTCCTGGGTGCAGCTATTCGGGCACAGCGCACACTCCAGAAAGTGTGACAGGGTCTGCTCCACTCCGCAGTCACATTCAGTCGGTCCGCTGTAAAACTGCCAGGCCCTCATTTGTGTCCTCGTCTTGCATACTCCGGTCCGAAGTCTGTTAAGGGAACTCCATATATTCCACCCTTGGTCATGTCCAGGGGCTAAGTCCTCTTTCGGGGCAATCCAAGTATTCCCCTCAGTTGCGCTTCTCCACATGTTCAGCCGCAGGGTGGCCTCAGGTATCACCAGTTCAGTTGTCGACTGTAGGAAACTTCTTCTTGATTTGAGCCGTGTGGTTATCTTTTGGTACCCAAACATAGGGTGGAGTGCGTCGTGGGTTGCTTTGGTGAGTTCCTTCTTGGTAGTAACTTCTCGCCGTTATTTAAGGACTACGGTTTAAGTAATATTTGTTTTTTTTTTGTTTTTTTTTTGTTTTTGCTTTAGAACCACCTACCAATTAATTGCTTATTTTTTTTTCAGATTCACTCTTGGAAAGTAGCTGATGAACTTTTACAGCAAAAAAGGAATTTAGAATCATGTTACTTTGCTGCTCAAACGATGCGTTCCAAAATCCAGCATTCGTTCCACGAGCTGCCCCCCGAGGCGCACTGCTCGCTGCGGGACTCGCTGCTCGGCCACATCAGCTCCATCACCGAGGAAACCAACATAGTCATCGTCACACAGTTCTGCCTGGCTCTCGCCGACCTGGCGCTGCAGATGCCCTCATGGACTACTCCCGTCGAGGATCTTGTTAAAACTTTTGCGACCAACAATATCTGGGCTCTTCTAGAAATTCTCACCGTAATTCCTGAAGAAGTTATGTCCAGATCGCTTCGGCTCGGAGAAAACAAACGCAACGACATAAAGAAATATCTCTTTTCAAATTCTGTAATCATCAATGAATTCCTCAAACAAACCCTCACAAGTGGAGGACAAAATCCTCTCGTTTCCATAAAGATCATTAAATGCTTAACATCATGGATATCTCTTAAAGCCATCAGTCTAAACGACATCAGTGAAAATGTTATTATCGGTCATGCGTTCACTGCGCTCGCTGATCATTCATGCTCACCCGAGCTACATGAAGTGGCTACCGACTGCATCTGCGTCTTACTGAAAGGCTTAGAAGAAAATAACAATGATGAACAAGTCGAGCAGATAATATTTGGTAGTGTGGTAGCTCTGGAGCCGAGCTATCACGTGGCCGTGGCTCACGAAGACATCGAAACGGCCGTCAACTACAGCCGGGTGTTCACAGAGTTAGGGGAATCGTTTTTGGAAAAAATCGTCCATTACCCTTTAAATAAAGACGAGAATCATTTTGCAATAAAAGCTTTGGATCTCGTGTTAATCTGCGTTGGGCACCACGACTATGAGGTGGCTGAGATTTCCTTTAAACTTTGGTACAGACTCTCTGAAGATTTGTATAAAATAAATAATGAAGCCTTAACGAACTCTTTCAAGCCGGACGCTGAACGTTTGATTAGTGCACTTTGTCGACACTGCCAAATGGAACCTGATCATCAAGGTCTATTAGAAAAAGGGGATGAATTTTATGTAAGAATCATAATATATAATATTTCATTATTATAATTGTAGATTATAAAGTCCTGCTATTCACCGAGATTAAACAAATCATGCCTACAAGAATCTATTATTATTATTTGACTATTACACAACAAAATGTTGGATTAACAATATTTTTATGTTTTCAGGATTTTAGACAAAAAGTTTTAGAATTAACCAAGGATGTAGTATTCATAATTGGATCGTGTCATTGTTTTAAACAAATGTTCATTTCATTGCAAGCGACTGAAGTAAGTTGGGAGCAAACTGAAGCTGCTCTGTACATCATGCAAGCTGTAGCCAAAAACATATTACCGCAAGTATATTTTAGAATAATATAAAATATGTATTCGACGTTTCGGATTGACCTGTTATTGATGATTATTTATTATTTTCAGGGAGGAATATGAAGTAGTACCGAAGGTCGTTGAAGCTATATTGGGTATGCCAGATACAGCCCACATTGCTGTCAGATACACGTCGGTGTTACTGCTGGGGGAGTTGTGTGAATGGATCGAGCAGCATCCAGAATGTTTGCAGGCCACTCTAGAATGTCTACTGCGAGCTCTTCAGCACGCAGCACTTAGTTCAGCTGCAGCTCATGCTCTACAGGTAACAGCCATGTTGTTGGTCTGCTACTCTTTACTTAGTGTCCTTCCTCCACCTTCAGTGCAAAGTCCGAGATATATGATTATTATAGTCATATTGTAACCTAATCTAATGAATTTGCGTATCCATTGTCTAATGTTTGTGCTTTATTAATATGTAATTAACATACGAACTTAGGTAGTAATTTACTTTTTGGTTTAAATAATTCGCCTTTAGCCTTTTGCCTGCGGCACCAGAATAAGCGAACATGCCCTGTACGCGGCAGCGTTTTCCGGGATTTTGTTGTCGCGTTTTCAACTATAAATATAGGTTGTGATATTTTTTTAACTAGTCAAATATGTTAATCGGCACCCAAAGTAATTTGTTCAATAATAAAATACAATATATTTATTGTATTTTCGGTTTAATTTAACAATAATAATTCTTCATATAACTGACGTGTAGTCGCCATTTTGCTAAACAAGGTCACGATAAAGCGAGAAAACTGCGTCAACATCATGCAATGCTTATAATATGAAATTCTCGACACCTTTTCAATTTCACCCGCACTCGGTGGCTTATTTACATTATCCCAAATTATTTATTGATTATTATCATTAGTAACACGATTGTGCACATTGACAGTTCAAATAAAATATGTATATTGACAAACAAGCTTTATTTCATTTTCTACGAGGAGATAGTTGCTTCTCTCCGTCAGTATTGCTGTCTACTTATATATTGTGGGATAAATTCTAAAAATTATTTTATTTATATCTGATATTCCTGATGACGAATCCAACTACTGACAAATTATCCATATCATTTGGATTAGATTTTCAATAACAAAATAATAATATAATGATATATGCCAAATATACACATATCATTATATTATTATTTTGTTGTCGGCGCATGTTTCTGACGTAAGAGACTAGCGTGAACCACGTACGAGTGCTGGCAACTGTGCGAAATTCACGCCGCTTGATGCATGTTCCAGAAATAAATTATTTTAGCCTATATTGAATTTTTTTGACAAATGTCATCTATTGCATTTGGTAAAATATACATTGAGTAATATTTTCAGCCAAGTTTTAAAATTATTACTCACTAGATGGCTCTTATATAGGGCTTGAAACTTCCATGACCGCTATGTGTGTCATACGCGCTGGTGGCATGTTCATTTGAGCACACATAGCGGTCATACGCGGTGAACAGATTAAATACGCACATTAATGAAATTATAGAAAATAATATAATTATTGGGGAATATTATACTTAGCATTCCACTTTATATTAGTGTTCCAGTATCGCAGTGAGTGACTTTATTGACATTTTCTTAAGGTATATTGTAGATTATATTGCAATCAATGATCATAACATGATGAAATACCGGTTCTCGTCTAATCACTGAAGTTAAAATATATTGACTACATATAATACTTGGAGTTTGGACAATGGTTGTCATTGGTTGGCTTGAGCCACCCCTGAGAATTAAGTGATCCAGCCTCGGATACTGTCTGTGTCTAGTGTGAGGCAGCAACTACAGAAAGTGATATATGAGTAAAGTAAAAGACCTTGATCATTGTATTATTTTTTTCAGAGTATTGGAAGCGCTTGCCGTGAACATATGGGGGTCCACCTCTCAGGATTAATTCAGATTGTTCGCAGCCTTGATTCCTTCACTCTATCGTCTGAGGCTGCCATTGACTTGTTGAGAGGAGTAGCAGCCATAATTGGACGTCTTCCTCATGATCAAGTATTTATAAACAATATTATTTACTCACCACCAATTAGATATATCAGAATATTCAATATATTCCTCATATTTCTTTAATCTATTTTTTAAAATTATATTAACTTACTATAATTTTTTTCTTTTCAGGTAACAACAGCTATGCGTGAAGTATGTGGTGTGCAGATAGCCCCTCTCGCTGCCCTCAGCAGCCCCAATGCTGCCCCCAACCCGTCTTCAGACCCAACTGTGTGGCTGGACCGACTAGCAGCTCTTTTCCGTCATTGTAAATTACATATCAGCAATGGGCAACCGCATCCCTGTTTGCCTGTTCTTTCTGATGTATGGCCGGTGTTGTCAGCGACTATGGATTTGTAAGTGTTATTTTCACTGGATCGTTAACATTTTATACATTATTTAAAATACAAATCGTCAATGATAAAGATGTATTTTTTTTTCTGATTTCACTGAAATAAAAGTTTAATTCTACATAATTGAATATAAAATGTTGTTGTTTGATTGTCTTTTAGATATAGCAGTGATTCCCGTGTCATGGAAAAACTATGCAGATGTTTGCGCTTTGCCTTGCGGTCGCTCGGTAAACAGGGGGCTCTTCTCCTGGAAACATTATCAGAAAAAATGATAAGAATTTATCAAGTGCACAGACACAGTTGCTTCCTTTATCTCACGAGCATTCTAGTAGACGAGCTGGCAGAAGACTCCGCCTGTGTTCCCGTGTTGCTGGAGACATTGCAAGCCCTCATCGGGCCGACTTTCGAGCTGCTTCAGCGCCCGTTCGGACTCATTCAAAATCCTGACACTGTCGATGATTTATTTAGATTGTGCGTTAGATTTTTGAAAAGGATACCGGTGCACTTTTTACAAAGCTCTGCGCTGGAAGCTATCCTGCAGTGCGGACTGCTGTCGTGTTCCCTGGACCACAGAGACGCCAATTCTTCAGTTATGAAATTTTTCTGTGAGCTGGTCCATTTGGGTCAGCCGCAATCCGAGCGTCTGGACTGCGTCAACCTCGTGGGAGCGACGCTCGCCCAGCACGGAGAAGCTCTCATAGCCAACCTCACGCAGGCCAGCGTGTTCTGCATCCACTCCTACATGCTGTCCGATGTGGCCGATGTCTTCCTGGAACTGTTAATATGGAACAGAACTCTGGTAAATCAATGGATAGAAAGTGCTCTTAGGACATTACCGCAGAACGCGGCCTACGCCACTCCAGCTCAAATGCAACTCTTCCACACGACCATCACTGAGTGAGTGAATATGTATATATTACTTTTTAAACATTTAAACATTCTTCTCTAAGGCGTCATTATCGGGACATGATTTGAGTTTTCACTTGAGTATGGGTTATATTTAGGCAGTTTTTTTTGCTGTGTTGTTTATAACACTATAGTGCATATAGCACTTTATTTACATTGTGCATATGTATTATGTCTGAGACAAACAGTCTCTTTGGTCTAGCCTCACCTAACATAAATACACACTTGTTGGATATATAATAATAATTAATTAATAAGGCAATGTATTGTAGTTGATGTACTTTTTATTTTACTAATGATGAATTTTCTCTACAATTGCAAATAAATACATGTTTTTATTTATTTCTTTCAGATCAAAATCGACTAAACAAATTACGCACGCGCTCAGAGATTTTGCAAGACTTCATCGTTAATATTAAATAGAAATGTTAATACATAATTAAATCAAAATACTATATTTTTTGATAAAAAAATACTTGTTGAACACCGATTTTCCTGTGTTAGCAAACCACGATTTCATAAATTATTTTTTCATGTATATTAAGGACCGCTTAAATGTAACTTTTTTTATTTCTGAATATTTTTAAATAATCCATAATGTTAAATGGATCATATTATTATGTATGATAAAACAGATGTTTCAAAATGTGACTTGCATTGTAATTAAGTAGATACAAAGATCTTTATTTCTCAGTTTCAATATTTAACTGTGTTTGTTTATTTATTTATACTGGCCATTCCTATATTGTAATATACTCACAGCTATTTGATCCTTTGTGTATAAAATGATTGCATGTATTATATACATAAACTATAATTATATTGTAATCCAAATGACAACAATACTTTAATCTCAATTTCAATAGACAATAAAGAATAATTCTTAAGTTAGTAAACCAATTTATTATTGAATAGTAAAACATCTCACTGGCATTTATTTTCATAAAAGGTTTATGGGCTATCCACACGAGCAACACAAAATGAAAGATTGCTTAACTTTTGTAAAATATATAGGCAGCAGCCGGCTGCCAATAAGTTAAGAAAGGGCTGGTGAAACCACAGCTATAGAGTGTTCCAGGATAGACAGGATTTTTATTAGTATTTTTTCTCAGTTCACATGAAGATGTCTCTATTCAAACAGTATTGTCATGGACAACCAACAGTTCTTCGCAAAATGGCACGCGGATATACAGATCAATATGCCAGTTTAAATGTCCCTTTCCAAATAGAAACTCATATGCATCATGTGTTTAAACCTAAACAATTTTTATTTCACACGTTTTAACTCGTTGACTGCCACGAACCCCTATCGGGGTTCTTCGGCTACTCAAACGAAGCGCCACGAACCCCGGTCGGGGTTGTCGATTGCGTACATTTTGTATGGAGTAGTCTTGCGTCAGCGTTTGCATTGAACGATTGTGTGCAGTGTGGTGTTTTAGTTGAAGTCTTAAATATTACTGTTGTTTTCGTTTTTTATAAATCTATACGCTTTTATATAATGATTGTGACCTTGAAAAACATTTTTTTCATATTGGCTTTTAGGTTGAGGATATGCAAAATATGATGGCAGTCAACGGGTTAACATCGTTTTACTATGCTTATATTGAAATATTTTAAGCTAAGTGCCAAGTCATGTCTCTTGAAAAAGGTTCTATTAGCTTAAATAAACGATCGGATTGTCTTTTTGTTGAGCTGTAATTTTTCTTTACCTAAAAATACTGACGTAATTTATTTTCAGGCATTTATTTGTGTAACAATATCACAATAATTTGTGAATTGTTATGAATGTTTTGTTAGTCTTTGATCTTGCTGGCTGAATTAACTCAAATGAAAAAAAATACAAAATAAAAAATTAACACATTGTACATTGTTTAATATTGTACCGTGGTACTTTTTTAAACAACACAGTGCACCAGCAGATGGTTTTGGCCACTATGATGCTCCACCACTGCTTGTGGGAATGATTTATAATGATTTATAATGATTAAGTGCATTTAGGTGCGTATTGACAGGATTGCACGAGTTTGTTCATCTACTTCATAAAGAGATTTAGATTTTATGACATAGTAGACACATTTTTTAGGACACCACAGGTCTGTGATGTGATGCAAGCGCAATCAATTGAAAATGTTTTCTTATCCTTTTCCGACTATTATTAATTAGTTTTGTTTTATGTTCGCATGTTTTATATTTCCTTTATAAATAACACTGTAAAATCAGTACAATATTATATATAAGTATTATATAAACAAACAATAAAATATTGTTGTCATATTATTATGTTTCACTTTAGTTTTATGGTAATTATTGTTCCTACCCCTTTCATATTTATAATGCTATTGTCACAGCGATATTGAACAAAGAGAAATAAAATATATATAGTAAACCAAGCTGCACCAAATGTTGACAAGTCTCAAAAAGTTTGATAAATGAATTCTAAGATTTGCGATGGTGGTTGCTTGTTTTTGTGCAGCATTGAGTATGGTGGAGAAGCGCAACTGAGGAGAATACTTGGATTGCCCCAAAAGAAGACCTAGCCCCTGGACATGCTCCAGGGGTGGAATTTATGGAGGTCCCTTGACAGACTTCAGACCGGAGTATGCAAGACAAAAACACAAATGAAAGCCTGGCTGTTTTACAGCGGACCGACTGAATGTGACTGCGGCGTGGAGCAGACCCTGTCACACCTTCTGGAGTGTGCGCTGTGTCCGAGTAGCTGCACCCAGGAAGACCTGATGATGGCTGGGAGTAACACGATCGATGTCGCCCACCTGGGCAAACAGGATCTGACCCGGTTGTTTCCGACACGATTATATATATATATTGAGTATGGTTCTGGCATAAGGCATAGAAAATACATGCATTGCAAAACTATGTTTTGAAATCTGCAAAGCACGCAGCTGGTCTCTGCTAGATTCACTTTTCAGCCAAATATGTACAGAAGATAATTTCACGATTTACCCCTTAACCTTAATTTATCCAGGAACAACTAGTTAACCCTTTCATTACGGCTCGGTTTGAATACAAATTATACTGTCAATTATAAAACTAGTATTTGAAGCATAAATTTACTTATCTGGTCTATTTTCATATATCACATTGGTTCTTGTATCCTTTAGCTATTAGATGAAAGTAGAAAGTAGCAAAACGATATATCACGTCAACCAATGTCATCATCATCAGCCTGTGTCCGTCCACTGTTGAACGTAGGCCTCCCGCATAAGTCTCCATCTTCTTCGATCCTCCGCCTTCCGCATCCAGGTCACTCCCGCTATTCTTCTTATATTGTCAGTCCATCTTGTAGGGGGTCGGCCAATGCTTCGTTTGCCAGTTCTTGGGCGCCATTCCAGTACTTTTCTTCCCCATCGACCATCGTCTCTTCGACATATATGTCGTACCCATTGCCACTTGAGTGTGCCTATTCGTTGGGTAGCACCAATGTCAACGGTCGGGGAATCTTATGACGGCATATGCCGACAACCGATGCGAAAGGGTTAAGAATGAAATGCAAAATTATCTTAAAAATTAACTTTAACAAATGAATAAATATTGATTTATATTAAATAAAAAGGGGGCTTGACCGAGACTGCAGTGCAGGACATGCAGACATGGAGAATGTGCACAAGAAGAGCGGACCCCAGATGATGGGAAATGGCAAGGCTAAAGAAGAGAAGAAGATATAATATGATGAGAATACATCGATTTTCATAATTTTTCATTGATTTTCGTCAAATTTCGAAATCCATAATAATATTTTGTTGTTAGGTAGGTATTGAAAAAAAAAGATAAAGAGGGATAAACATTAAAAGCAAATGTTTTCAAGAAGAAAACAAAGTTATTAAAATAGTTGAGAAATTATTTCACATAAATATAAAGCATTTCCAGTTTACTAATGGTTTTCATTTATCACATAGGCATGTATTATACCATTTGAAATGGATGTTGTCTTTTTGTTGCCATGGATTGTTTTTAAACAAACTTAAACTCCCATTGAATGAAGAACAAGAGTTCTTATAATTTTGTTTTAAAGTCATAATAAAATCACAAAGATGACAGAAAAAAGCAAGAGAAATACAATTACTTGGAGTGACGATTTGAGTTACGATTCTGAAGAAGAAAGAGGTAACTTGATTAATGACTGATTTAAAATACATAATGATGCAGTATTGGGTATCTTTCTACCCTATAAAATGAAGCTTCATAATAAAATGTCCCTAGTTGCTACGGTAATTTAAATATCAAAATGGTCAGGCTTTTTTAAAAATAAAATATCGATGATATAAAAAATATAAATTATAAAAATAAAATATGATATTTACTGAAATATTACTACAGTACAAATTAATTTAAAATTATAATTATGCACTTTCACCAAGTATTGTCAGTTGATAACCTTAATGTTATTAAAATATTACTGTTAAAAGGAAATGCAAATATAACAAAATCTTTTTAAAATTTGAAACATATTACAATTAAGGATATAACAATACACACTACAATACAAAGCAGGGTATGGGATTTTTTTTTAATTGCGGGTCTAAGAAAATTAATATTATTCTCAAAAAAATGAGAAATCTATCAGTGAGCAGTATTATTATAACACAATACCTCAAACTGTAAATATTCGTTAATCTTTAATCTAGTCATATATGATTTTGTTAAATTGTTTTTTTTTTATAGAAAAAGAAAGGTTGGCCGCTGGTGAGCTAGCAGAAATCGAGGCGCCAGAGAAGCCTTCTTACTCAGAAGATGAATTAGATAAATTGGTTGGGTTTGTCAAACATATGACCCAACTGTGTGATCTCAAAGACGAGAATTGGAACAATGAATGCACTGAAGTTATTAGAGAATTCTTTATGGAACCCAAATGCATGGTGCTGACTGTGTTCTTCAATAATAACAATGTTCTCACAGCACTGCTAAGCATACCGAAGACCGCTGTTCATAATACAGCTTACTTTCTACGAGATGATCCTGATTTGATTTTTTCAGTGGAGAATTTTCATGACGAAGTTACATTCGGTACTGTTGTAGAGAGTATTGAAGGAACACTTCTTAATACAATAGATTTAATTTATGCTCCTGTATTTTTTTCAACCACAACCTGGCCGACAAGTATCCTTTTGTAACTGATGTCTTTTCTTCAAACTAAAGCTTGATGTAATATAAAATGAATATTTCCTTAACAAATAATGCAGGTGTAAAAAGTGAAATCTGCTCACAACTCCACACGTTCCTTGCAAAACTAACGGACATCCATTACAAGCAGCTGGGTCTAACTGTCCTGTATGTGCCCCGTGAGGGCATAGACCTCACCGTGGAGGAAGCCAGCGACGATAAGGAGTTGGTGAAGCGTCTCGAAGGAGTTATTGTGTATTGGATTCAACAAATCAAATCATATGTAGAAGACACAGACACGGCCGCAGTACAGAATGAACTTCCTTGTCCACCTGATGAATTCGATTTTTGGGTTTATCGATGTATGTCACAATAGTGTAGATGATGTTACAATATGAAATGGTTTTAAACATAATTTTTCTAAACTACACCAATTTTCAAAGACTATTCTATTCTATCTATGACATTATTCAAAAAATTGGAACGAATTAAATGTGTATAAAAATCAAAAATAGGTGTACCAATAGTTTGCAATAAAAAATATCTTCATCTCATTTTATTTCAAATTAGTGTTAAAGAGAATTTGATGTATTTCTAGAATGTGCTGTAATAATTTCAGATGAGAACTTAAGCAGCATACACTACCAGATTCGCAATGCCAGCGTGGATCACATAACCAATATTCTAATAAACACTCATTCGGCATATATAAAACAATTCCAGAAGCTCTCCGAGCAAGTGGAGGGCAGCATGATTGAAGCGAAATCAAATATAGAGTTCCTTCAAATCATCAATAAGCCGTGTGCAGAGTTAGAAGCAGTAAAGGATCCCAGCAAAATTCCACAACACATATCCAAGATTCTAAACACATTCAGATTTATTTGGCTCGAATCGCCGTATTACAACACTGTACAACGACTAACTAATATATGTAGCTATTTGAGTAATCAGGTTATCAAACAGTGCACCCTGTACATCAATCTCAAAGCCATGTTTGGTGGAAACACAAGAGCGGCTATGGAAGAATTTCGAAAGTGTATCGACTGTTGCATTTCGTACAGGGAAATATACAATTTGGTTGCTGATGCTCATAATGATGATACCAATCAGAAATGGGATTTAGACACTGGGAAAATATTCAACTATATTGATTCATTCGTTCAAAGATGCATAGACATGCTGGAGGTCTGTAATAGTATGACTATATTCGGACGGTGAGTTTTCATAAACAATATTCGTAATATCCAATACAATAGTTGATACAATAGCCGTAAAATTTTTCAAATGTTTTGTTGTAATTCAATCACTTTTTCAGAATTGACGAGAAGGAAGAAATGCCGAAGCCCCAGTTTGGTGGAACTAAGGGTTTGGAATTTGAAAAAGTTTGTGAAAAAGTTGAAGAGCTATTCAGAGATGCTGTCTCTAAAATTGAAAATGTACAAGATAACATCCTAAATGTTCAAGCAGCCAGTTGGTATGACAACATTCAAGAGTTTCGAGCTACAACTGACCACATTGAAGTATGCTATGGATACACCAAATTTTATTATTTATAATAATTAATGTATGTATTTAAATTATGAGGCTGAAACTCAGAAGAAAACTAATAAATTATTTTTAAAAAAGAAGAATCCTATGCCGACGGGTATAGCTCAATGGTCAAAGCATTTGCTTTGCAAGCCAAAGGTCGTGGGTTCAATCCCCAACGGAGATTTAAAAAAAAAGGGTTTTTTAATCGATTTCTGATCTTTAAAACACCCCTGGTTGGTGTGAATTTGATCCTCACCCGTAAAATGCCAGTCATAGCCTGTTAATTAAAATTGGTGGTAGACGAAAGTCGTCTCGTAAAGACCACCCGTTCATAGTAAGTTCCTGTAATAATAAGGATGATGCGTTAATCTCGGGCTGTAGTCTATGATGTTGGCGGATCAACACTCCACATGCAGCTCTTAGCCATATGTACCATGGTAAGCGTCATAGAATTTCACTTATGAGACTTCAGAATTACTATCACCATCTGTTGGTATTCACCTGTACGTGTTTACATAAAATAATACAAGATTTTTAAAAAAAGAGAATCATAGTAGCTCACAGAACTCCATAAGGTGGATAATTATAATGATTATATGATCCAGCTAGGATGTGGATAAAACAGAATATAGGTTTAATTCTTTACATTTTAGAGACACTTGATATTAATGAAAGGATTAATTTTAGTTAGGATAAACATATATTATTTTCATTAGCCATATGTGTTTTTATTTTTCTGATCTGATTGTGTTAATTTGTTTTTTTAAAGATTCTTATTGAAAATTTAATTTCGTCTGTATTTGAAACTGTTAACAATGTGGAAGAGGGTGTACAAGTTCTATGTTCAATGTACAACTATTCCAAGAGAGTCAATCTAAAGAGGGTTTTTAAACAGAAAAGAACAGAAGTAAGCACATTACACATTATTACTATTTTTAAATAAAATTCCAAATGATTTAAGAAAAAAATAACTGTAATTTATTTAATAAATTATTGATTTATAATAGGATAAGAAAACATTTTTAATTTATACAAAAACATTTTCAATTTTGGTATTTAAAACATAATGCATAATATAATCAATAAAATAATGTTATATGTTTTTTTTTTTTTAAATTTTATTAGAATATTATTTTATTATTTCAATATTCTAATCTACTTTTATAGATCATTGACTATATTACAATATTATTTATTAATAAAATAATGTATATAATCTGAAGGATTTTATATTTTACATAGGTATGGAATATGTTTAGAGATGAAATCGAGGACGTAAAACAAAATATGGTTTTAAAACGAGACAGGTTCCCTTCGAGTTTACCCGCATACAGCGGCAAAGCCATCATGGCATATATGAAGAAAGAACGGCTTATTTACTTAAATGAGGTAACGAATAGCAACAATATTGATGACTATTTAATAACATACTTAGATAGCACATCTTCAAAAATGTTTCAAATAAATATATTTTAATAAATTATTGGACATATTACTCCTAGGTATAAGTATTTTAAGTGCCACCGTTAAGATTACTTAAGAAGGTTTGAATTAAAATTTGATAAGTAGATAATATTTTGTAGCCAGAGACATATCGTAATTTGTCATTTAAGAAATTGTAATTTAATGTTTTGGATAAATGTGATATTTAATATTTGCGTTTACCAATGATAACAACAAAACATCTGTTTGTATTTAAAGGTACACGGAGTAAGTGTTTTTTGAACTCTTAAATTGGTACAATATATAATTTAACAGTAATATAATGATAGAAGTTCTACCCAAATTTATGTGCAATTTTGCCATCTCTTGGTATTTTAAGCCCAGCAACATGCATGTTATGAGATATTTAGAATTTTCATTTATTTATATTTTAGCTTATGCATTCCGCTGCATGGCTGGTTCCGAGTAAAAATTATGTTAACATAATGAATCAGTACTCGAGACTTTTAGAAGCCATCAACATCATAATAGGAAACATTTGGACATCTTGGAAGGTAAAGAAATACAATGTTTACCAAAGTATTATCCGTCAAATTTGTGTGAATATGCAATATGATGAATTTTAATTGTAGGAAACCCTGGATCCACACCTACACCAAGATTTGAAACGAGCGCTTGTTTGTGAAAGTGCAACTAAAATTGAGCTTTTAGAATGTAACATAAACAGGTATTTAAAAAATATATATGTATAATAATTTCACAACATTGAGTTTACACAAAAATTGCTAAAGAAGTGATTGTATATCAAAATTATGTTTTTAATTATTTCAGAAACATATTACAATTATGGCGAGAGGTTCGTCATTGGAAAAATATAGAATGGGACATTCCGGAACACGCTGCTAAGGTTTGTGCCAAAGAGCATATTCATTATATTGTATACATCACAGCCATTATAACCTATGTTGTTGACGGGATATTGTTTGCTCATTTCGCATGTAATATTGTGTTTTTTAGATGTACTCAATGATGAAGGAAATGAGATTTGTTTATGAGAGCATATTAGCAATAGTAAAGAGCTACAATAGAATTTTGATGTCGCTTTCAGATGAAGAGAGACAGCTTTTTAAACCGCTCATTAACGTAAGTTTTTTTTTTGCGTTTGATAATTTTAAATATTTGATGCTACAAAAAAACTTTTTTGCAATTTATGTCAGAACTTGTGTTATTTAAAAATAATTATTTTGCTTTTCACCATGATGCCAAATAAAAATATGAATTTTATTATAAGTTGTAGACATTTATACTAAACAAGCAGTACAATGTCTTTTTTTACTTATCCAATATTATTATTCACACAATAATTTTTAAGGTCTTATTTATGATAAAATAAGCTAACATTTATATCACAATTTAATAGTTATTAATCAAATATGTTAAATTAACATTTTAATACTTTAATTGAGGAGGCACTCCTCAATATGAATTTTTATTAGGTTTTCTTCTATCAATAAATAACAACATGGGCAAACAACCTTGGTGCCATTTTCATTATATTCATTTGACTCGTCAGCATCATCATCTGATGATATACAAATACTATTGTTATTAGCGGAGTATTTATTTTGTCCGCTAACTGAAGGCACAGCCATATCATCAGGCTCGTTTTTTAAAACACCAGATAAACATTCCTCTAAATGTTGTTCAGTGCTGTCTACACAAATTCTCTTCTCACATATCGGACAAGAATGAAATACTTTAGCTTTAGAATTTTCGCCGTGTGAATTAAATGTGTGAAATTGTTCAGTTTTAGTACGAATCGGTTTTGGCTCATTTTCAAAACAATCAGTCAGATCAATTATTTTTTCAGTATTTTTTTTAGGTTGCAATTCCTCGATTCCGGATTGTTCCAAGTCGAGACATCTGTCAGCGTGACTTTGTATGAGTTCCTTAGGAAAGGGAACGTTACATATCGGGCAGACGCAGATTGATGAATCATCTGTTGAGTCCAGATCATTTTTTTTCAAGTATTTAGGCTTAAAATTTTCGACACTCAAATTGAAATCCTGCCCATAAATATCATTTAAGATATCGTTGCAGTCTTTTATGATTTCACTTGATAAATTTAAGGAATTATTTAAATGTAAGCTGATGTTGGCATTTGATGGACTATCGGTAATTGTGTTTTTTAAATATTGGTCTTTAAATGACTTTTCAGTTTTGGTTTCTAGTTTAATTATTTTTTTAACTTCACCGGACGAATCATTTTCATATGGTCGTTTATTATTTTTGAATTTTGTTGTCCAATGATTTCTAACGGTGCTCCTTACATCATTCTGTGTTTGCAATGCTTGTCCACCTGGTTTCCAGTTTCCCTCAAAAGGTGGAAATAACTTGTCACTTTGATTTGATCCGATAGGTGTAGATGTTTTCCCTCTTGGGAATTCATGTTTATGTGGTGTGCTTGTGGCAAGGTGTGGGGAAACTACTTTATTAACTGGCAATTTGTTGCCAGGTGAAGAATTATTGTCTTGATGAAAATAATTTGTGATTTTCTTTCCCGGAACTTTAGGAATAGGCGGAATCACTCTAACAGGTTTTTTCTCGGGTTCCTTAGTTTTGATAAACTTTCCTCCGCACATGCTTTGATGCTTCTGCCACCAGAAGTCATTAGGTCCAGGAGCCCGGTTGCAGGTACGCCGCACCGTTCCATAAAACGGTTTCCATGTCTGACAGGGACCATTGCATCTCCACCAGTGGGTTTGATACAGTCGAACCTTTAAAAATGCATTAATTTGTATAAAAAATTATTAAAAAATACCTAGTATTAATATAGAGGTTATTATTGTAGTAACGGTTTAGGCATGACAGTATAATAAAATCATTATTCTATTAAATGTGCACATTTTCCATTGAAATTTAAATGCTCTGATATTTTCTTATTTTATTTTTATTTAAAAGTTGTTAATTTAGCATTGAATTGCAAAAAATTACTTTCAAAGTATTTTGTTTTGTTTTAAATGATAAAATATTGTTTTCTTTAAAAATGTAACTAAAAATGTTTATAAAATGTCATGTACCAGATTTAAGAGTGAAACTGATGTCGAGTTAAGCAAGCTTAGATGATCAATTATATTATTATTTTTTTATTTTTTATTTAATCAAATATAAAAAGATACATTTTTCCATAGTAATTTACATTCCAATCTTTTTTTTTTTCTTTTTTTTTTTTTTTTTTTTTACATTCGCTTACCACACCACTTAAAGATAAGATCTTGTGTGTGGCGTGGGATTATAAAATAATACATACTGCTCAGTTTATTGTTCATATAATTGATCGCCTTACACTTGATATAAAATTAAAAATAGAACTGTCTTATGTTTTTAAAAAACAAATTAAATATTTATTACCTCATCTATAAAGCTGTGATACACGCTGATGTTAATGTTGGCATCCTTGTTGATGCGGTACATGTGCTCATGGAAGTTGGGTCCGTGGTCCTCCGGTCCCTGTTGTCGAGTGTGAGGAAGAGATAGGCGTGGATCATCTCATGAAGGAGGGTCTCAATCAGGTCCTTCCGGGGTCTTAACTTCAGCAAAGGCTCGCTCAGAGCTATGTCGCAGAAACCAGCTCTGCCTTGATACCTGAAATAAACATTATTTAATAATCAAAAGATTACGTGGTTATCATAAAATAATACATGTTTTGGAGCATATTATCCCAGGATAAAATGATTGTTAACTTAAAACCTCTTATATGTGATGACGAATGAAACAGGAGGGCAACAAATGATATTCAAATACTTCAAATAATTTGATTACTTTCATTCTTTTTAAATACATTTACATATATCACGAGATTTATTAAGAATGATTAATTTGTTTTTCAAAATTATCAACTGTAGAACATAGAGATAAATTTTCATAAGTCAGCAGGTTAACATGGCAATGATAATGTTAAAAAAAACTATTGAATGGCAAGGAAAATTGCTTAAGCAAAGAACGATCCTATCGAACGATTTAATCATGACCCCTGCAAGGGAAGTCGATAGGTGGGAAAATGTGGCAGAATGCATGGTCATTGACATAATGTGAATTTGTAATATTTCAGCTCAATTGGATTACAGAGTTAGGTTAATTTTCGGTTCCAAAATTTGTCGACGTTCATTTTTTATTTGGTTTGTATTTTTACCTGCAAATACCAGCGCAGGAGTACATTCGTTTACTCCAACGAACGACTACACTAGATAGTTTACTCCAGAAGAACCTCTTGTCGAACTGAATGAAGAGCGAGTGTACGTCAGGTGTTGGGTCCAGAACCTCCCAACTTGGACTTCCCAGATTGAGTTTTGTACGGGAAATATTTTGCTTTAAAGGAGTCTTTTGAATTTTCTTTTCGGCGTTTGTAACGACGACCTCTTCATTATCAAACTGTTCTTGAAGTTGCAGAGCTAAAGCGAAATCTTTATCGTGCATCATTTTGATATTTGATGGCAATACATCAGTGCAGCAGAATGCGTATTACATTTAGCTGAAACGATGTTTTGACGTTTAAGGCGCCAAGAATGAGCAGGGTTGCAATTACTACGCAATGAAATCCCGTCACAGTTATGAAAAAACGTTTTTCTTATAGTAGTATTATCGTCGAGTATTAGTATAGTTTCTGATTGTTTAGCTGATTCGCTTTTCATCAACCTTAAGAATAGAAATAACACTAGAAATATATCCTAATATAACATTTGAAAAGCAGTTATCCTTTTATGTTGGCGAAAATTTTTTAAAAATATTTTTTCGTTCGTATAAATAAATTTAAAAAACACATGGTCTAATTTCCAAATTGAAATTTAAAAATCTATCACCTTATTTATTTACCCACACAATTTTTTCATTGTAGGTGCGAAAAACAAAAATAAATGCAGGAATTACAAAACACCAATGGATATCTGAAAAACTGGATTTATATATTTTAAGTTGTACTAGTGACATAAAAGAGGTAAATATATCTCTACGTAAACTTATTATTGATGGTTTTGTGCTCTGATAACGTATGTACATTTCTCCTCAAACCTGAATTGTCATTGAAAACATAAGGGAAAAATATACATGTAAATTCATCAATGTTTTTAAGCCGTTGCTAAAATTTAATAATAATTAATATCAGTGGAAAATAATAAATACCTATTAGAAAAAAATGATTATCTCAAAATATAATATATAAACCTGGATACACAATATTTGTGCACCAAGCAGATGAAACACTAATTGGTTTTTGTATCATAAAATACCGATGTTATTTTTATTATTAGGCATGTATAGTATGGTCCGTATTATGTTCATTTAAAAAATCCAAAGATGTATTTTAAGAGTCATTATACTTCATTTATAATTTAAACGTATATTTCAGCTTCAAGAGTTTTTGGATTTCTACAATCTCTGTAATCTCAACATTATAAAACTTCTTGAAAAAGTATGCGATACATCGCTTATCGATTTTCAAGTTTTTGATGTGTTCGAATTAGATGATTTGAAAAAAGAATTAGAAAAAATGGAGGATAATGCTTTATTACAACTATTAAAAATGTACATAGAAATTGTTAAATATCTCGTTATAGTATTTGAAGGATTTGAAGCGTACATTGACCAGGTGAGTAATTCTAATTAATAAAATAACTGATCACTATATACATAAAATATGTAGTTGATGACATAAATGGTAATGTTTTACAGTAGTCATAATCATTGTAAATACATATTACTTTCAGATACCATTCCAATGGTTAAATTATATGAAAAAATACGACATTTTGTTGGAAAATGCGTTGCGTCATAGTATTAAAACATCCATGCAAAATATGTGCGAGCAAGTCAGTGGTGATGGTAATGCAAAATAATGTCATACTATATTAAAACATTATCCGTATATATATTTTTGAATTAAACATTATATAATACAATAAATGATTATTATTCAGGCACTATTGGTCCACTTCCATTATTGAAAATGAAAACGGTACTAAAAGACTCGGACGTGCATTTTATTCCACTTCACATGGAGGTATTGAATTTGTTTACATCAGTACTACCCACTTTGATAAAAAGTATGGAGAGCATTCCAAGACTATATGAAAGATTTAATCTACCGAGTGCGGGACTGAAGAAGTTTTTCACCGTGATTGAGGAAGACAACGAGTGTCAAAAATTACAAGAAATCGTAACGACAGGTAATACATTTTAAAATATATTTATGAAGTGGGTATGTATGGAACTCGATGAGAAAATACAATGAATCTTCTATTAGTTGCGTCATATTGCTTAGCTTAATTTTATTTAAAATTCCAGAGACAAAATTAGCGTTGGAGAGTGTCAACAATTATGCGAAGGTCTGGGATCAATACACTTTCATATGGCGCACCCCAAAAGTCGATTTCTTCAAAGAATACATTTCACAAAATCCGACGGCTCGAGATTTCGATAAAGACATATCTCGCTATAACGATCTTGCAAACAATATTCAAATGCACGATTCGATACTGCAGGTACGAGTTGATAAATTTGAAAGATGAAAAATAATGTACGAGTATTTTGTTGAAATTATAATAAACATATATATCTAATCCGAAGAGTATGTTCTTGGATTATTAGTTATATTTAGTACTAACTGCAGGGAGCTGTTTCAGACGAAGCCTTGTGCTGCCGAATGTCTTTATGATTTTGTGGAAATACGTTAAAAGTTCGTCGACGTTCTTTCCCGCAACAACAGTTTTGCAGTTCATATCAAACACTCGGTCAGCCGTGACCAGTGAAGCTTTGATTAAATATTTATTACTTATTTTTTTGTCGCAGTTAAATTTTTTGCTGTTGAACAACGTAAGCTTGAAGACAGATATTATCGAACACTGCTTTGCCTGGCAGCAGATGTTCATAGAAAACCTGTCGTCCATCACGAAGCGTGACATTCAGGCCATTTACACTTACGTGAAGCAGAGCGGCGATGCTGCCATGCACCGCCCAGGAACCTTGCTGGAGCTGCAGGAGTCGCTGGAGAACTACGACAAGCTGTGCGCTGAAATACTGCAGAAGGAGAAGGTCTTCGTCTCCATCAGTGAGCAGCTGGAGATGCTCGGTAAAAATATATGAATTCATATTTTTGGATCAATATAATATCCGATTTGTCTGATGGCTTGAGTTTTAATACGGTTTTTGAAATGATTAAATTGCTGTCATTTAAGCTCTCTGTTGTTATAAAGTAACTATGAAAGTAGAGATTGATAGTGATCTACAGTTTTCAAGGAACAGCATGACCACATGGTGACAGTAAACACGATTGAGTTTTCAACTAATTGTTATTATTATGCTTTCATATCTTTTATCTAAGCCAAATGAATATTATATTCGTTTTTTCTACTAAATATAATAATACTAAATAATAATTTTATTTTAGTATTATTATTCAAAAAATTACTTAAAGATTAAATAAAATGTTTTTCGCTAAATATAGTGTAAAAATAAAATATTTTTGTATGCATTAAATAAAGTCGAGTTTGTGGAGGTTTTCGTCGTATTCGGCTGGAAATGGACCAATTAAAATGATTACTAATCAGACTGAGAAGTTGTGATTTGATATATATTTTAAATTAGTGTATTGTAATTGTTTATCTTTACATACTAATTATTGCTATTTGAATATTTAAAATTAATATTTAATAAGTTTATTGCCATATGCTCCAGTTAGGGAGCGGATAGGGTATTATGATGTTTTTATATTTGATTTATAAAAAAATGGTGTTGTGAGTACAATAAATAAAGGTATCGAATTTAATAAATTTACGAGACAGACTTGTTTTTTTGTAATGAAAACCTTTCCCTTTCCTCGTTTAATTCCACAAATATTATTTTTTAATTATTATCACAGAACATTATTAAATTTATATTATTATATGTTGTAAATTATGACACATAAATCCACCCTTGTGTGAAAGTAGTCGGTTATTTTCACAATTTCATTAAATTATGAATTATTATTTTATGTTTTTTTACAAACAGAAAAATTTGGAGGTGAAGATTATGAAAATGTAAAAGCTGAAAATGAAAATCTAAAGTCTGGTTGGTCCGAATATTTACAATTATTAGAAATCGCTAAGAAAAATCTGCAGCAAACTAACGACGAATTTAAAGGAAAATTATTAGTGACGGCCGAGGTAATTTTTATTAAAATAATAATTAAATATAAATATTAATATATTTCCAAAACAAATATACATTTTTTTGTAAATTTATTTCATATTTGATTACCAATCATAAATCCCTCCCAGTCCCATGACAATACCTTTAATGTATGGTAAGGGATGGCTGATAGAGATCATATACCATACTTACTTTTTTTGAGAACCTTTTTTTGAAGAATGGTCTATTATGAAATTTTTTGATATACTTGTGGTGGGTTCTTTATTAGAAGCGGATGATAAGAGAATATTTTAAAAATAACATGTTTGTATTATTTTATTTCTCTAGCATTTTAAAGAGGCTGCATTAAAATTATATGAAGATTTTATGAGTTCGTTACCAACACAATCGGATATGACATCCAAAGAAGCAACGGGGATTTTGAATAACATAAAAAATCAAATAAATTTAATGAAAATAAAGGCGGATGAAATCAAAAATAATTTAGCTATTTTTAAAATAAGGTATACAAATGTTTCAATCAATATTTAAGAATCATTTTTGAATATAGGCGTACTTCGGATCCAGAAAAAACCGTGTCATTGTAACATTACCGAGCTTAATCCAAGGTATGGTTGTCGGTCGATATTTTGTAGATTTAAAAATTCAAAAAATAATCAATAATATTCAAGATAATCATTACAATCAAGATTACCTATAAATGTGTGAATAATCATTAAAAAAAAAACTAAATTATTTTTTCAAAATTTATTCCAAATTAATTAAATAAATTAATAGAACACTTAGATTTATTTTATGTCATTATAATATTTGACATACATATGTCTATAATAAATTATTTATGTAAAATAAAAAAATCATTCATTTGAATGTTAGTACTTGTACAATACTGGTACATTAATTGAAATTTTAATTTTGGGAATAATTAAACAATTCCCGAAATTGTTACATTACGATTAAAGCATTCTAAATTAAATAAGCAAGAAACTAAATGCTCAGAATTTAAATAAATTTCTTGTCAGATTTTAAATCAACTTTTGGTGAGAATAAAACATAAATTATAATTTTTAATTTAAGACAGATTTAATGTGATTAATTAGGTGTTTAAAAGGTTAAGTTAGATTGAGATCGGTTAATATAACTATGTAGATGACATGCTAAATAATGCAAACAAATGATTATTTTATTTTATATATTCTAACAAAAAAAAAACTTATCGGAACAATACAAGCCAATTAAATATAAAATGTATAAAACAACAATTCTCAGGTTAAATCTTTCGTAAAACATGTGACTAATTAATATAATGTTTTTTAATTCATCAAATTGAATTAAAATCACTATTTTAACAAATATTTTTTCTTCATAGCTTTCTTAGTAATACCGATATACAAAAAACCGAAAAGGAAGTGGAAAATCTTGAGACAGTTTGGGATTATGTCAGTCAATGGGAAGACGCGTGGGATACCTACAGAATCAATTCATTTAGAACGTTAGAAACCGACGTAGTAGAAGAGACCGTCCAAGCATTATACAAGTCAGTAACATTACTTAATTACAACAAAAATATAGCAACACTCTTTATATTTAAATAAATACTGAAATAAACATCTTGTAATAATATTGACCACTCAAAAACTTTCATCAAATATGCATTTACTTTTATAGGAGTCTTAACGCATTATCTCTTTTGCATAAAAAGCGTGATTGGGAAATTATTGATTCAATATTGAGCAAGATCGACAAATTTAGAAAAACTATCCCAATATTGGGAGAAATAAAAAACAAAGCTTTGAAAGATAGACACTGGAAAAAAATTAAGAAACTAATGAACAGGTATATACGTAATCGTTTGTAGATTATACTTAATGAATTGATATATTTATAATCAAATTTGGCATCACGTTAAACCATGTTTATACGAATGTATAAAATGTCGTACAAACATAGATATACTAGAATAATTTCGTATGTAAGGATCGTAGTTTTTTTTTTTGAAGAATAAATGGTGTTTCTTCTTAGTGATTTTGACGAGACGTCCGAAAGTTTTAAGCTGGAAGAAATTATAGCTTTAAATTTTCAAAAATATTCCGAAGAGATTTCTGAAATATCTGTGGCCGCTACGATGGAACAAAATATTGAAAACGGTTTGAAGGCCATTAAAGATACTTGGGCAACGACAATGTTTGAAATGGAATATCATCGAGATGACATTTATAAAATTAAAAATGTTGACGAGTGCATGCAGGTTGTATATAATATTAATATTACATTTATGAAATACCACTGATATTTCTTTTGGCTTAATATTTTTCTATTGAGGGGCTTTGGTGTTCGGCTGTCATGAGATACATAAGTGGCGAGTTGGATCCGCGCTAAGCTTGAAACGAAAAATATTTTTCAGTTCATATGTTTTATAGTTGTTCTCAGATTTTGTATCAACATCCCTGGTTGGTGTGAACAATATATATTACCTTTTAAGAACCTCTCATAGCCCATTGATCGAATGTGGTGATATGTGATAGTCTACCACCACTCATTCATTATCTAGTCGCAGTAAAAACGAAAGACGCGTTTAAGAGTATCTAGCTTGGTTAAAAAACTAAATAAGGAAAAGCGTTATACTATTATTTTTTCACTGTTTATCTTCATGGAAATAAGATTTTTTCCTTGTGTTTCTAAAAATAATAAGATAGGATTAAAAGGCAATTTATTATAACAGTAAAAATGCTTTTTGTAATAGTTTTTGGAAGATCATCTGACACAAATTTCTGTAATGAAGTCTACGAAGTACGTTGAGCCTTTCATAGACGAAGTTGAGTATTGGGAAAAGACTCTGGGATATGTCTCCGATAATATCGAGGTCAGTTTAAATCGTATTGAATACTTGTTGTCTCACGAATTTAATTATATTTTGAGTAGATATATATTAGCTGCACAATACAATTGCTGATTCAATAAAAAATTCAATGTTACAGATGGCATTACAAGTGCAACGCAGATGGTTCTATTTAGAAAACATATTTGTAGGAGAAGATATAAAAAAACAACTGCCGTCTGAAACAATGAAATTTGTAGATATTTCTAAAGAATGGAAAAATATTACCAATAGGTATAAAATAATTCAGACAACATACTTGTACATGATTATTATGAAAAATATCAACAGTATTTTTGCAATATACATTTATATTTGATGTTTTTACTCTTTTTCTGTATTTTTTTTTGAGTTGTAAGTGCGTTAATTTTTGTTTACAGCATGCGTTTGGCAAAAAATGCCGTGGATGCTTGTCTCTTCAAGCCCGCCCCGTATTTAGCTGATAAAGTAAACGCATTGTCTGAGGATCTTGATCAAATACAGAGGTCGCTGGAACAATACCTGGAAGTGAAACGTCAAATATTTCCACGATTTTACTTCATTTCCAATGACGAGATGCTGGAAATACTCGGCAACTCTAAAAAACCACTTTTAATCCAGATTCACTTAAAGAAATTGTTTGACAATTTTAACAAAATGCACATGGACAAGGTGATAATTTAAATTTATTTTATTTTTATAAAAACACCAGGGAGAGTAGTGTGGTGAGAAACACAGATGTAGGGAGAGCATTTTCAAGACTGTCTGTGGTATTAAAAAAAGATTTGGAGAAGCTGTTCGTTATGAGTCGACATTTGTCATACTTGAATTTTTAGAAATATCTATTTTAGACATGTTATCGACACATGGCAACTAATTATTTTGTCAGTATTTAATTGAATTAATGGTCAGTTAATATTTTTGGAATGGTCAGTAATAAATACATAGAAAGGTAATAAAATTGCAGTAAAAAAATATAGTATGGCATTGGAAAAATTTAGGCAGTAAATAATTAGTGAATGCTAATTAATAGATAGTTGGGTTACTTTAGGTTAGATTTCCATTTTATGCGCTGATTATTTATATTCCTGGTCATAAATTTGTATATAACGACCAACTACTCACTAGTTGTCAAGCTAAAACTAGCCATTTATTAAAAAAAACCGTTTATTTTTAATATCGAGTATTTTAAATTAATTACTGGTAGTTTTGAAGACATTACATACATTTTTATTATATAACTGACCACATTTGTGACAATGGTCATAATTTATGATGCCAATTTATTTAATCTACTGCCTGTTTATTTAATTTACTGGAAATTAATTTAATTTACTGCGAAAACCTTGAATTAGTTACTGAAAAAATAAATACAGGCCTGTGCATATTTTGTGAACGAAGATAAACAAAACGTTATTATTGTACGTTACGTTTCGTCAGAAAACATGGCAGTAAAAAAACAAAACAAAAAGAGTTTATTTTGAAATGATTGAGGCTCATATAAAGCATTGCCTGACGTATTATATCGAGGAGCAAGAAATACAATATATTTTATTTATTTTGTAAACGTTGAGTATGTACATGCTTTTCCTGCGTATTATTATTTTATTTCTTTGGATCTATATGAGCCACCGTTTTTCGTATTTTAAGACTCCCACTGGTGTGCCAATGGCTAAAGGAATGATATCCGCTGACGGTGAGATGATGGAATGGAAGATACCTGTGGTTATAGATAAACCAGCCGAAGTGTGGTTAAACCAACTGGAAGTAAATATGCAGGCCATTCTAAAAGAAGTAAGTGAGAATTTAGAGACCTATTTATTTATTAGTTATACGAGTAATATTTCCTCTTCAATTCCAATTTCGATTGACTAACGGTATGAATTTCGATGGCAAATTTAGGTTTTAGTCAAAACTTTAATGGCGTTGAAAAAAGCTGGCAAAGAACGTGATAATTGGATCAATGAGTGGCCAGGACAATTGGGCATTACATGTAGTAAGGTAATAAACCATTATTTTATTACTTATGAAAATGTAGTATTTTAAAATCGCTATTTTATATATTTTAATATGTTCTTTTAAGATACAATGGACGAGTGATTGCATTCGTTTTCTGAACGAGTGTAAGCTTATGCAGGCGAAGAAACCTTTAAAGAAATTAAGGAAAAAAGAAAACCGTATACTGCAGACTCTACTAAAGATGAGTCGTATGGACCTCGCAAAAATCTTACGGTTAAAAGTGAATGCATTGGCAGTGATTGAGATACACTCCAGGGATGTGGTCGACAAACTATATAAAAGCAGTATGTTAATCATATTAATTTTCATGTATATATAATGAAGTAAACTAGACACACACCACTGTATATTCGTGCCCAATTATTCTTTTTCTTAATCCACTTTACTCATTTCTTCCCGATACGCATGTAAAATTTGATCTGCGCCTCGGTGAGGCTTAACTTTGGTGATCTAACGAGAACCACGTTTATAATATGGTATTGTCTTTAGTCATTCTGTCAGTTAGTTATTGTTGCTTTGTTATAAAACATCTATCTCTACGAGATACGCCAAGTTCATACCATGCATACTTTCTGTTGTGTTTATTAGTAAAATTTGTTGAGATATCGGATAATCGCCCGATGCCTCAGATACTTCTTGACCAATTTGGCTCTAAGGGGCTGGCGGCTCAACTCAAATGTTAGCACCAAACTATGTATTTTTAATCGTTGTTTTATTTGCTGATATTTGATTTTATGATTAATAGATGGTTCTTTGATTATTTTTAGATTGTTTTGATGTTTCCGCGTTTGAATGGTTCTCCCAGTTAAAATTTTTCTACGATCGTGACAAGAAAGACTGCATGATTCGCCAGACCAATACTGTATCCTGGTATTCATATGAATATATTGGCAATTCTGGAAGACTAGTCATAACGCCTCTGACAGACAGGTATTTTATTGTTAATTTTTAATTTTTTTTTGTAAAATAAATATCATTTAAATGATTAACACATTTTAACTATATTATTTAAGATGCTACATAACGTTAACGACAGCGCTGAGCCTCTTCAAAGGGGGAGCTCCCCAAGGACCTGCAGGAACTGGCAAAACTGAGACAGTTAAGGATTTGGGAAGAGCCTTAGCCAGATATGTTGTAGTCACCAACTGCTCTGATCAATTAGACTACAAAAACATGGCAAAATGCTTTGCAGGTACAGGTGGCCTTCGACTTATGTACAGTTTGCTTTCGCACAATTTGCTGAAATGGTGTTCGGATCCCCGCGTCCGACGTTTATTTTTCTTCAATTAATTAAACATTCGACATTTTAACTCATTTTTAGGAACCAAAATCATATGCCAAAGCACCTTTGACTAAATTTTTTTGATATATGTTTGTTTATTAGTGTATTTTTTTTCTATTTAGGCGTTGCTCAGACTGGGTGCTGGGGATGTTTTGATGAATTCAACAGAATAAACATCGAAGTGCTTTCCGTAGTCGCCCAGCAGATTTTATCCTTATTGCTGGCCTTGTCTCAGAAGCAAAAAAAGTTCTTATTTGAAGGATGCGAAATTAAATTAATCGATACATGTGGAATATTTATAACCATGAATCCTGGGTAAGAATAGTTTTCATCTACCAATAATAAAAAATGTATTTCTACATACTTTTGCTAATCACGTGTAATTATGTATTTATTTCACAATAGATATGCCGGAAGAACAGAACTGCCAGATAATCTAAAATCAATGTTTCGAGCAATTTCAATGTGCGTGCCTGACAGTCTTATAATTGCTGAAAATACTCTTTTCAGCGATGGATTTGCAGAATATAAGAGTAACGCAAAGAAGGTATGAAATAGATCCACTTAAAAGTATTTTTTTTTTAAATAATTTGAATGTTAAGTCTAAAAAATGTCATTTTAATATTTTAAATAATCAAGTATTCCATTACTTTTTTTAATTGATCTAGGTACATATCGACGTGATTTAATGAGTATAACTAATTTTGTTTTCGAAATTGCTAGCTATAAACGGTAGATAGCAAATATATTTTAAAAAATAATAAAATAATCTTCCGGTTACCATAGCAACAAAAATGTTGAAAGACAATTAACGAATCATTTATGCAAGTGGCGAACGACTAAACTGGGACTTATCAAAGAAAAATGCATGAGATTTGCTGTCCATGACAACAAAATTACAGCTCGATTAGATTATCGGAAAATGGGTTTATTTTTAATTTCAAGATTTGTTCACACAATCATAAATTCACAATCAATCAAGATAGGCGGCGTAGTTAGTTGACAGTATTTTGACTGCAAATAAATGTAATTATGACACTATTAGTTTGATCCACCCCTTACATTCAAATAACCTATGCCTGGGTATCTTCGGGTTAATAATCCCATGTCCTTTAAATTTTATGAATAGTGAATATACCAAAATATACTTAGTTACTATAGCTGCTAGCTCTTGAATTTCGCAAGTTTCCGGCCTGGGGATAATTTGGAACTATATATACGAGGAGGTTCTTAGGTGGACCACCAAATGAAGATATTTCTTTGGAACAAAGCATGCATAACAGGCAGCTAATAGAAAAAATGACGGAAATTTGTGGTGATACTGTGCTTCAAACATGGAACGTATTTGAGAAGATTAATTATTATAATGTTATGGCTTCTAAAATGTAAATTGTAACCTATTTATAATATTTTAAGGTATTCACTTTATACGAACTGGCCAAATGCCAACTATCTAAACAAGATCATTACGATTTCGGTCTGAGATCAATGGTGGCATTATTGAGATATGCAGGTCTTAAAAGAAGAAAACACCCGACCATACCAGAACAGGAGGTTATATTTATACTTTATTTCTTTTGACTTATATTTACTATTTCAAAACTTAAAAGTAGTTAATATTTATTATGCATCTTTTTTAGATTGTAATTTTGGCCATGAGAGACATGAATGTTCCCAGACTGACAGCAAAGGATGGTCCGCTCTTTGACGGTATCATAAGAGACATATTTCCAGAAAGTCATAATCCCAACATGGACTATGACATGTTAAACACGGCAATATCTGCCGAGATGAAGTTGGCGGGACTTCAAGCATTTCCCATAGCTCTTGTGAAAATAATTCAAGTATTGGAGACTAAGGTATTTATTATAATAAAGTAACGAAATAATTTGAGAAAAGTTACGTATTATTAATTAATTCATTCATTTTAAGAACTCGCGTCACTCAACAATGGTTCTTGGAAATACAAATACAGCCAAATCAGTCACTTGGCAGACGCTTGCTAACACAATGATACGTCTGAAAAAGGAATCAATCAAGTCTGATTATGAACTTGTACGTTATTATCCAATAAATCCAAAAGCACTTGACTTGCCAGAACTTTATGGAGAGTACAATAAAGCAACTGGAGAGTGGACCGATGGAATCATATCGTCTGTAATGAGAAAAATTTGCCAAGGTATATTATTTTTACAATCTAAGATTGCTTTTTTTTGTTTTGCGATGGATGTTATAATAATTTGAGTTTCCTACAGAGGAAACTCCTGAACAAAAATGGATCATATTTGATGGACCAGTAGACGCGGTATGGATAGAAAATCTCAATTCTGTGATGGATGACAACAAACTGCTCACTCTTATTAACAGCGAAAGAATTTCAATGCCTGCCATGGTGAGGAATATTACTTATTGCGTAGTTCGAATTTATGATAAATACTTTTTTTTCATGTTTATACTTGTACAATAGTGCATAATTTTAATGACGAAATATTGACAGTGATGTTTTGATTTAGGTGTCATTGTTATTTGAAGCTCGCGATCTCGCGGTAGCTTCCCCAGCCACTGTGTCTAGATGTGGAATGGTTTACAACGATTACAAGGATTGGGGTTGGTGGCCATACGTTAATTCGTGGCTCGATTGCATCAAAGACGACCAATACAGAGAGGATGTAAGCGCTTCTTTTGATATTTAAACCAACTCGTTCTATTTTATGCACATATTTCCATCAAGTATTATAAGGTTCACCACAAAAGATTCAACACACTAAATGAGCTTAGTTTCTTCTTAAATGCCATCAGTAATTTGTGTTTCCTTTTTCAAACAATCTGTGTCTCTTTAAGAAACAGATCAAAATACATTTGCAATCTTCCCAAGCCACAAACAAACACAACACATGTCCAGCTGTCCTGGCTGAGTTTCATATAAAACCACTGGCTTCAACCGGCATGCGTTTTCTTAAAAAAATACATTTCCATGTTGGAAACAGAGATCTCTTATACAAAAATAAACCTAGGGTAGCAGAGACATCGTCAAATATAAATAAACTTACTGATGCCTACAAATAATTTGAATTCGTTCAACTTGTTCACCACAAATTTTTAAAAGAATAGTTCAACAATCTTCCGTGTATTGTATGTTCTGCATAGATCGAATATGGTTACTAAAACAATGTGTAACCTGTTGATCCTAAGTATAAGGAAATTTTTCGTATGATTTTCCATAAAATCAACTGTTTCTAGAATCAACAAAGTTTCACTTTAATAGTGCGAGATTCTCACGCAGTTTTTTGTTTGGTAGCTGAGAACATTGTTCAGCGAGTACTTGGGCCGAGCGTTGGAATTCAAGCGCTTGAAGCTGGTCGAGGGAGCTGGCGTGGAGGGACAGGAGCTGTCAGGAGTCCGAGGTCTATGCCGCCTGATGGGTCTCCTGGCGCCAAGTCCGCCGGACGGGGATGCGGAGGTGGCATCCGTTCTAAACAAGATGCACTTCCTGTTCAGGTATCCTTTTTTTCTCGACGAGACTAACGAATCTCTATTTATAACGTACTTTGCGATAAAACTCTTACTTACTCTCACATATTTTATGTAGCATGGTTTGGTCAGTGTTTGCCACCCTCAATGAAAACAGTCGCGCAAGAGTAGATTTATGGCTTCGGGAATCGGATGGAATTTTTCCGTTGAAAGGCACTGTATACGACTACTTTGTTGATGCGAAAAAACGACAGTTTATCACATGGGAAGAGAAACTACCTACATCGTGGAATATGAATATGGAGTAAGTAATCCTGTACAGAGTATCTACAGTTATCTACTATCAAAGCGGAGGCATCCTTTAAGAAGCAGTCTCAAGACCCACCTTTTTACTCAGAGAGGCAAAGAAGCGCTTTTGGAATGATCATTCGGTCATAAAAGAGCGCTATACAAATACTAATATAATAATAATAATAATACAGTTGAATCATTATCGTTTTTTTTATTAATGCTATTTTTCTTTTCATAGATTAGGCTTTCATAGTATTTTAGTTCCGACAGTTGAGTCCATCAGAGTCCAGGATCTTAGCGTTATGTTGATAGAAGCTGGATATGGAATAATTATTGGAGGTCCGTCGGGAACCGGTAAAACGTCTCTGATGCAGAGTATATTGAATTCCTTCAATCCGGAAACCATAAGCAATGTCACCATCAACATGTCGGCTCAGACATCCTCCAAGAACGTCCAAGACATGATTGAGGCCAGACTGGAAAAGAAAACCAAGGAGATGTACACTCCAACTGGAGGTAAGTAGTCCGGTGAATTGTCATATTTAATTGTAGGCTCAAAATTACTCTGCGAATTAAACATTGGTTGTATATGTGAATACAAGGATAATTGAAAATCATAACATTTAAATAATTAATAATTCAACGTGTTTTAAATATATTTTTAGGCAAGAAGATGATTTGTTTTATCGACGACATGAATATGCCAGCGCGAGACGAATATGGTTCCCAGCCTCCTTTAGAATTGTTGAGACAATGGCTAGATTATGGATTTTGGTACGACAGAGCAAAGCAGTGGAGAAAACATATTAAGGTTTTTGCTATTTATTTTTATCAATGTTAAGTATCTTTAACTTACAATGGGATAATACACTATTGTAGCAAATGTATTTTTGTAAACATATTTTTGGTACTTGTAGCTTATCAATTACTTGATATTTTAACTTGTTTTAATATGATTTGATTTGAGTAACATGCATACATAACAAAAAAAGACTACAATTTTGTGGATTAAACCACATATTATTTCTAAATAGTCTAGGACTCGGGATTTTCCTACAAATAATGATTGCCAAAGACCAATTAAGCTTCTGGTACTGTAGATGCTGTCTCTTGTAGTAACCGAGATCACTTCTTGGAGGCTATCGTGAACTATACACATTATGTACACGACAGAGCTTCAGCAGACCTGTTTGGTGGAAGTGTGTGACAGTCATATGCTCCTTAATAATACATAAAAATACAAATTAAACAATAAAAAAATATGCAAATGTTTTTCTTTAACTGGCATTACTCGTATTTTGTTAACTTGTTAATATTACTCGTATATTATTATATTGATAAAATAAAGCAGCGCCTATAACTGTTTTTAGTACCCAATAATTTTCACTTGGAACGCGCGAGTCTCTCGCTTTTCTTTCTCGACCCCAGGATTTGTATGGCGCTTAGTTGCTATGTTTCCTTTGATTGTAGAACATCGTGATCGTGGGGGCCGCTGGTCCACCCGGGGGCGCGCGCTCAGCACTCCCGGCCCGCCTACTGTCCGCCTTCCACAGTTTCTACTTGCCGCCGCCCACCAGAGAGCAGCTGTCCAAGATCTTCGGCACGATGACGTCAAGGCATTTTTATAATTTTGACGAGGGCACGAAAGTCGCTGGTAAGCAAATACCATTACCTTTAACGCATAATATTTTATAACATTTTTGTGGAATTGAATTTAGCGCCATTAGCTCATTACTTATATTACTTAGCTCTTTAACTAAAATCTTCCTGTTTCCGTGACAGTATTGTTTTTTCTAATACAATATTGTAAGTATGTATGTTTTATTATTTTTATGTATGTTATGTATGTACATTTATTATCATTTTAAAAATTAATTCATGTTGTGAAATATATACATATATTGTAATAAATAAATGCTTTATCTGCTAACTGTTTAAAAAAAACAATATTTTGGGATTCTCCTAGTTATAAAAGGGGATATATAATCGTGTCGGAAACAACAGGGTCAGATCCTGTCTGCCCAGAAGTGGGCGACGTCGATGGCGTTACTTCTGGCCATCATCAGGTCTTCCTGGGTGCAGCTATTCGGGCACAGCGCACACTCCAGAAGGTGTGACAGGGTCTGCTCCACGCCGCAGTCACATTCAGTCGGTCCGCTGTAAAACTGCCAGGCCCTCATTTGTGTCCTCGTCTTGCATACTCCGGTCCGAAGTCTGTTAAGGGACCTCCATATATTCCACCCTTGGTCATGTCCAGGGGCTAGGTCCTCTTTCGGGGCAATCCAAGTATTCCCCTCAGTTGCGCTTCTCCACATGTTCAGCCGCAGGGTGGCCTCAGGTATCTCCAGTTCCGTTGTCGACTGTAGGAAACTTCTTCTTGATTTGAGCCGTGTGGGAAAGGGGATGAAAAAATAACAGTGAATCCATTGAAATATTTATTTACAATTCTGTTTTTTTTTTCTTAGGGAAATTGACATTGAACGCGACCATTGATATATTTGATGCCGTGGTTGGAAAATTGTTGCCCACTCCAGCTAAAATGCATTATTTATTCAATTTAAGAGACATTTCTCGAGTTTTTCAGGTTAGTCTAACTAAAAAGTATGCTATTTATTGAAAAATAAATTAAAAGCAATGAAAATAACTAACATATATTTTGATGATTATTCAGGGCTTACTTAGAAGTAATAAAGATTACCAAGATACTAAAAATGGTATTTTAAGATTGTGGATCCATGAAACCTATCGAGTATTTTATGATCGGCTGATAAATCAAGTGTAAGTATTAGATTTATTTTTAGGCGTATTTAATGTATTATTACATATATTTACCAAACGATTTTGATTGATTTCAAACGATTTTGTTTTAGCGACAGAGACTGGTATACTAATCTCTTGAACGAAACACTCGGCGCACATTTCGATCTCACTCTAAGCAGTCTATGTCCCGATAAAGAGTCGCCCATATTCGGAGACTTTATGAACCAATATAGAATATACGAAGACATTTCAAACGTTGAAAAGCTGAGAAGTTTTGTGGACTCTAAATTGGAAGAGCATAACTCGTTACCGGGCGTCGTGAGAATAAATATGGTGACGTTTAAAGATGCAGTCGAACACATTGCTAAGATTGCAAGAGTTATATCCCAACCCAGAGGAAACATGTTGCTTGTTGGAATAGGTAATGGTTTTCCTTCATTAAAGATACCCTGTAGAAGTAACCGTATTATATATATTTTTTTATGTAAACAATTACAGGAGAATATCGACAGATGATTTTAGTAATTTTGAAGTCTCAGCTGTGGAATTCTATGACGCTTACCATTGTGCAAATGGCTAAGCGCTGCATGTGGAGTGTTGACCCGCTAACGTCATAGACTACAGCCCGAGATTCACGCATCATCTTTATTATTACAGGAATTTACTATGAATGGGTGGTGTTCACGGGACGACTTTCGTCTACCACCAATTTTAATAAATAGACTACGACTGCCATTTTGGGGGTGAGGGATCAAATTCACACCAACCGGGGTATTTAAGAGCTCATAAATCGATTAAATTTTTTTTTAATCGCCGTTGGGGATCGAATCCACGACCTTTGGCTTGCAAAGCAAACGATTTGACCATCGAGCTATACCCGCCTCCAATTATGGTTGCAATCAAACTATTTTTTATGTTATATGAGACATAATATTTTAAAGCACATAAAATATGACAGCATGAGAATATAGCATATATTGATATGTAAACCAATATGAAATAATATATTAAAAAAAAAAACACTTGTTATACAAACATAACATAACATACATAACCTTATTTTTCCGATTTGCTAACCAAAAATGTATTTCTTTAGCTGGTAATTAAAACATATTAAAATTATTAATATTGTTTTCAATTATACCGATTACTTTATTAAATAAATATAATAATCATAAAGTAGAGCTCAGAAATCGATTTAAATTCCTTTTTTTTAATCTCCGTCGGGGATTGAACCCACTACCTTTGACTTGCAAAGCAAGCGCTTTGACCAAGGAGCTATACCCGCCGGCAAAATGTTATATATTATTCTCGTATATTCCTCTAATATTTTTATTATGGTGTTAAACTATATACTAATATCAGCTCGATATAAGCCTTGCAGGCTGATACATCGATATACAATCTTTCATCTGTTATTTGGTTCGCTCGTCGGAAACGCATGTGTTGCCATATTGCTTGTTTGACAGGTATAGTTCTGTGGATCGCCATTGGATGAATCTCGGCGCTAGGTGAGGCAGTGGCCGCGGTCATCAGTCTGTGTCTGCTCGAGGTGTTAACAACACGTCATTATCTGCCTCGAGCAGACCGAAAGTTTGTCTATCATATAATTAAATTCATGTAAATGAGCTTCTAAAAAAGTCTTTGTGTTGCTCATCTGCTCTTCATTCCTCCACCAAGCGTTTTGATAACGATTCCGGCGACGTGAAGTCGCTTTTATCGAGTAAAAGGGATGTTAAAACACTATTTAAAACAATTAAATATGCTTCGGTTACTATAGCTACCTTTTGTCAAGCAACTAGGCAGGTGTATTACAGGATTTAATGTCGTGAATTGCCACGGAGGTTTTTGTTAGCTTCAAAAGCAGTTTTGATCAAAAATATGCAAAAATGTTAAAAAACAAAATGCATTGCAACCAGTACCGGCTTTAGACCCTGCGGCACTTTAGGGCATTTTTTTCCAACGCCTCATATTGTTTATATTTTAAAAATATATATGAAAGATTGGTTAATGCCCTCTGCTTATTCGACGCCCTGGGGCACCGACCCACTTTACCACCCCCTAAAACCGGCACTGATTGCAACGCTTGCCTTGAAAAGCTGATAATGTGTAGTTTGTTAAATATTAGATTTTTCAATGTTTTTATAATTTTCAGGTGGTTCTGGAAGACAATGCTTAAGCAGGTTAGCCTCTTTCATGTGTGAATACAACAGGTTTCAAATAACGCCCACGAAAAACTATGGCATGAAGGAGTTTTACGAAGATTTGAAAAGTCTGTATAGGTTATGCGGAGTGGAGAACAAGCCGACGTCGTTTATATTTTGCGATACCCAAATCGTTGAAGAGAACTTCGTCGAAGTCATCAATAATTTACTCAGTAGCGGAGAGGTTACTAACCTTTTCAAAGCGGATGAATTTGAAGATGTAAGTAATACGCAGTAATAAGTAGCATACCACGAGAATTAAAGATTTTTTTAAGTGCGAGTAAAGGAGATTTTAAATGTCTATTTATCTGTTTCTTGAAATGATCGGGATTCTATGGAGAAGGAAACATAGATATTAATGAGCTTTTCGGACCTTACCAGTGGCATTTAGGAAGGAATTTTGTTAAAAATATATATTGTTTTACGTACTAATATATGGATATTTAGTATGTTTGAAACGAGTCTGTTGGTCGTGGGTGGGTGCAGGAGGAATCAATTCTTTGAGTTGGTAATAACGGTAGAGAACATTTAATGAGCTAACTTAACATCTGTATTCTATGACTTGTGTATGATTATTTATTATACGTATTGCTATTTTAACACGTTCGTCGCCAACACCGTTAGGGCCGCGTCGGACATTCTGAATAGCAGTTTGTATGGAGCGCGAGGCTGACAGCGCAAAACGAAAAGTCAAATTTATGTTTGTCGTGTCGGCCAACGGTGGTTGACATGGCAAGGAACGTGTAAAATCAATATGAAAGTGTCAATTAAGTGTACAATACATCGGTGTTTCAACTCACAGGTGACTGACGTAGTCGAAGACATGCCAATTTATTACAGACTAATTGACTATCTAGATTCTAGACATAAGTTATTTGTTATTATCTTATTACAATCCTTAATAGCTCATTATTTAATTCATTTTTTTTTTATAGATTAAAAGTTCATTGGAAAAGCCTATGAAAAATGCAAAAATTCTGCAAACAAACGAAAACACATATTTTTTCTTGCTGAATCGTGTGAGAGAAAATTTGCACTTAATCGTTTGCATGAGTCCCATTGGAGATTCTTTCAGGTGAAGTAAAAAAAACATTATCATATCAAAGTGTTAAAATTTCACATACTTGTTGTATTGATGTGCATCGAAAATGTAAACATATGTTAACATTACAGGAGTCGTCTTCGCCAGTATCCATCGCTTATTAATTGTTGTACAATAGATTGGTTCTCGGAGTGGCCGAGGGAGGCATTGTTAGAAGTGGCATTTAAATTTCTCACCGGTTTTAAATTGATCGATTCAATTACTGGTGAAAAGGTTAATAACTTATGTTGTGATTTTTTTAAATGAAAAATAAATCAATAATTCACATTTATTAGAATATTTTGATTTTAGGACAAACAAATATTACAAGATGTATTCGCCGCAGACAAGCTGAAGGCTTCAATAGCTTCTGTTATGTCTCTTATACATTCTTCTGTATCGCAGTACTCAACTAAAATGCTCATTGAAGCTAAGAGAACCAATTACGTAACGCCATCAAATTTTCTACAGCTTGTTTAACGGATACAAAGAGTAAGTATTATTTAAAATTGTGAACTTGTCATAAAGAGTCGAATTAATCGCTTAAATTATTGCTTGTTGTTTAATGTTTAATTTCAGGGTTTTAATTGGAAAGAGGTTAGAGATTGCGACAAGTGCAAATAAATTGCGCAATGGTCTGTCAAAAATGGATGAAACTAGAGTTTCTGTTGAAGCAATGTCAGTTGAAATGGTGAAAGCCAAGGTGAAACAACTAAATATTTCCAACGCGTTCGTTTTTATTTAAGAGCTAAGTTATTCATATTCTCGAACCATTAATCCTAATGCATTATATTACACGAGTGCACCACAACTATTTTATAGGACAATTATTTTTTTCAATCGACTAGCCATTAGTTTAAATGGAACATATATTTTTTACTCATATGTATTCTGCATATAATGGTGATAAATAATGGAAAAAAAATGCTCAGAAATTTATCTTTTGGTTTGAATACTATTATTGATTACTAGAAGAAGTGATTATTAAAAAAAGTAATGTAAGGTGATAAAAAGATTAAAAATAAGAAAAATCCAGGATTAATCTCATATCAATCGGCAGTAAAAAATAATGTATTGTCAGGAAATAATTTATGAATGGCAATTAATATTATATAAAAAATAAAAGGTCTGGTTAGATTAGGTTTCCATTTTATGTGTTAATTATTAATTCATTGTACATTCATTTATACCAATATTGATTTTTTTTGCTGCCATTTTAATTTTATAACTGACATAATACACACTGACACAGTGGATACTGCCAAATTATTTAGTCTACTGCCGATTATTTTTATTTACTGCCAATTGATTTAACTTACTGCCGAAACCTTGAATTATTTACTGAACAAAGAAATACATGCCTTAAATAAATTATTAACTGTAGAATGTTATGATAATTTATCTAGGCTCAAGTGGCGCAATTCACTGAAGAGTGCCTCCAGTACATGGACACTATCAATGTCCAAAAGTTGAAAGCTGACGAGCAGAAGAGGAGCGTGGCCGTGACGAGCGCCAAGACGGCCAAGGAGGAGGCCGAGTGCAAGAAGCTGGCGGAAGCTGCTATGAAGGATCTGGAGCTTGCCATGCCGGCCCTAAGGGAAGCCGTTTCTGTGCGTCACAATCCAATTTATAACAAACACGTCGAAAAAAAACATTATAACGCCCTAGACGGGAGTATTTGCAGCAAGTGTTCGAGGACATGAATTGTAGCTCTTGCTGAGCTGAAGAGGGTTGCGGAGGACCAAGAGGAATGGATATCAATTTACCGGATTGATACTACGAAGAAGAAGTCGAAAAAAAATTGCTAAATATCTCATGCCCAAACCAACATAAATTTTTAATATATTACATACAGACACATTTTTTTTTTGATAAATGCTTCACTTCTTAATACAGTTTTGTTGATACCTTTGTATCCCATTTTTTACACATTTGAAAATTAAATTGATTCATAAATAATAAGATATTCTTAATAACACCAAACCGACCTTACTTGACTTTACATAACCAAAACAGAAACCAATGGGAGCTCAAATATTACATTTCTGATATTAGTAGGTTTTAATAAAATTTTATTATTCTTAGTAATTAAATATACACAGACTACACATCAAATTCTTTATACGCAATCAAATCAATTCGTTCAGAAAAAATATCGGCAGAAGCGGGATGCGAACCTGCGAGCCTTGGAACCAACCGTTGCTCAAGTTCATTACCCTAGACCACTCGACCATCTACTGCCCGAACTGTTGCGCGGAATAATTGAATTTGATGTGTAGTATGTGTATATTTAATTACTGATAATATTGCAATAAATAGTCAATGATCTATAAAAGTAGATTAGAATATTGAAAAAATAAAATTGTAATAAATATTTAAAAATCCATATATTATTATTATTTATCCGTTGTATATAGGTATATACAATATATGATTTTACCGATACAATTACACTACATTTTTACAATATAATTGAAAAAAAAGTGAAAAAAAAACAATATTAAATAATAATTCTATTGATCCCTCGTCATAGTTGTTTGATAACCGAAATGTGTCAATTCAAATTAAATTAAAATGTTTCAGGCATTGGATTCGCTGAATAAAAAGGACATTACTGAAATAAAGTCTTATGCAAAACCTCCTGCCAAAGTTGAAATGGTTCTCGAGGCTGTGATGGTATTATTGCAGGTGATATATTACAATAACAAACCAATTTACGTCTTGTTTTATTTATGTGTTTTATTTTTAAGTAAACTGATTATTATGATATTTAGGTTGATACCACGTGGGCAGAATCCAAGCGCCAAATGGGCGATCAAGACTTTTTGGAGAACTTGCGAAGATTCGACAAAGACCATATGCCCAAAAAAGTATTGACACGTATTAAAAATTATACAAACAATCCCGAATTCGAACCGGAAAAAATTGGCCAGATTTCATCGGCCGCGAAGTCGTTGTGTCTCTGGGTGCGAGCTATTGATAAATATGGGGAAGTTTATAAGTATGTCGTAGTATATTTTTAGTTTTTTAGTAGTGCATTTTGTAAGCGTTTTTCGTAGTGAAACTTGACTAGGCGGAGTAAAGCGATTTGGCTTAAATCAAATGAAATGTGAAACGTTTCCCCTTCTCCAACATCAACCGGGTATTGAATGAAAACAGTGGAATAATCGCACTCTACGCGCATGTGCAGTGTGTTTACGTCGTTAAAAGTTTCCTTATTAAAGCAATGCAAAATATCTGATGGTTTTAAGACTTAAGAAGTTTATTTATTTAAATATGACTTTGATGTTGTTATCTAAATTAATAAATAAATAATAAATTTTTAGGCGTGAGTTTAATGATAGTAAAATCGTTATTGTCGAAAAATGTACTTAAAATAATTTTAATAGTATGTAAACATAATTCACTAACACTTTTTTAATCGGAATTACAATTTGATGTAATATTATATTTCGTTATCGCTAGAGTTGTCAAACCAAAGAAAGATCGTCTAGACGAAGCAACAGCATCTCTCGAAATAAAGCAGAAAATATTGGCTGAGGCTCAGGAAAAGTTGGAAACGTTAAAAGAAACTTTAACGAATTTGCAAAAGGAATACGATAATAAGCTCCGAGTAAAAGAGGAGCTTGCTCAGAGAGCGATCATCCTGCAAGCGAAGCTAGATAGAGCGGCAGCCCTCATTGATGGCTTAGAAGGTAACTAATTCAAATTATATTTTGATAAATTGATACAATTAAAATTAATTCATTTCTTTAACATTTAAGTAAATAAGGTAAATGCTTGAATTACAATAGATATAATCGTGTCGGAAACATCAGGGTCAGATCCTGTCTGCCCAGAAGTGGGCGACGTCGATGGCATTACTCCCGGCCATCATCAGGTCCTCCTGGGTGCAGCTACTCGGACACAGCGCATACTCCAGAAGGTGGGACAGGGTCTGCTCCACGCCGCAGTCACAATCCGTCGGCTCGCTGTAAAACTGTCAGTCGTTCATTTGTGTCCTCGTCTTGCATACTCCGGTCCGAAGTCTGTTATGAGACCTCCATATATTCCACCCCATTTTTTTTTAAACACATACAGGAGAATACCGACAGATGGTGATAGTAATTCTGAAGTCTCATCTGTGGAATTCTATGACGCTTATCGTGGTGTATATGGCTAAACGCTGCATGTGGAGTGTTGATCCGCCAACGTCATAGACTACAGCCCGAGATTCACGCATCATCCTTTATAAGTACAGGAATTTACTATGAATGGGTGGTCTTCACGGGACGACTGTCGTCTACCACCAATTTAAATTAATAGGCTATGACTGACATTTTATGGGTGATGAATCAAATTCACACCAACCGGGGGTATTTTTTAGAACTCAGAAATCGATTAAAAATCCTTTTTTTTAAATCTCTGTCGGGGATCGAACCCACGACCTTTGGCTTGCAAAGCAAACGCTTTGACCATTGAGCTATGACCGCCGGCACCCTGGTCGTGTTCACGGGCTAGGTCTTCTTCCGGGGCAATCCAAGTATTCCCCTCAGTTGCGCTTCTCCACTTGTTCAGCCGCAGAGTGGCCTCAGGTATCACCAGTTCCGTTGTCGACTGTAGGAAGCTTCTTCTTGATTTGAGCCGTATGGTCATCTTTTGACATCGGAACATATGGTGGAGTTTGTCATGGGTTATTACAGATATTTAAATACTCGTACATCAATATCTCTTTTGTCAATCATTCAGTAAAAATGAAAATGTGCATAACGTATATTTTCTGTGTTGATAATTTCACTGTGTAGTTTTATATATTTTTACTTGTACAAGTGAGTTTGGAAATATTAATAGTATAATTTTCAGTTTCTTACATTATATATGTTGTTTTCAAGGGGAGAAAGAGCGATGGAAAACCACTGTAGAGAACTCTGATGCTCAGTTTGATAAGCTACCTGGAGATTGTTTGATAGCAACAGCGTTTATATCTTATCTGGGTCCTTTTACATCGGAATATAGAAATCAATTAATGGATATTTGGGCAAACGAGGTGACATACTATTTAATTAATAAAAATTATTTTTAATTATATTCAGATACACCTTTAAGCGATTGTAAAATAATATTTTTACTAATTTAAATAGTGAGTACTTCAAAATATTTATGGGCTACCTTGTTAAATTATTGATTTTAGTTGTTATTATTAATACTTTACCGATGTACATAATTTAGGTACAGAGTGAAGGAATTCCTTTTAGTCCTAATCTGACCCTAAAGTCATTTTTATTGGATGATGCACTTCTCTCGCAATGGAAAACTTGGGGATTACCAGGTACATAATACACTTTACAATTATTGAACATATAATTGAGCGTGTTATTTTGAATACGTGATAAAATTGTTGATTTAAAATATTTTCTAAGAATATATACTTACTTTAATATTTCTGTTGATTTTTGCACCAAATAGGTCGCGTTATACGTATTTTATATTTTGGAGCATTATTTATATTTTAGGCAAATATTCGAAAGTAAGATTGTCACATTCTGTTGTTAATTTTTATTTTTTACTTGGCAGATGACACATTCAGTTCCGAAAATGGTATTATAGTGACTTATGCTAGGAGGTGGCCACTCGCAATAGATCCTCAGGGACAAGCATTAATTTGGATATCCAACATGGAAGAAGTAAACGATATAAAAGTAATGTGCTTAAAAGTACGTTAAATCTATTTAATTGTAGAAATAAAAATATTTAATTAATTTGTTATTTGCAACATTGTTACAGATCGTAGACTTTGGTCAGCCAGATTTTTTGAAAATTATGGAAGGGTGTGTTATAAAAGGCTCTCCCATTCTTATAAAAAATACGATGGAGGTTCTTGATCCATCCATTGAACCTTTATTAAGGAAAGATTACGTGAAGATAGGAAATAGAAATTTGATAAATTTTAATCAGAAAGTGATTGATATTCACGATGACTTTCGCCTTTTTATTACAACAAAACTAGGTAATTTAATATACTCGTATCTAATATATAAACTACAACACAGTCATATCAATCCTGTGGAACTAAGTCAATATATTTTTTAAAGTAAAAATATTTTGTTCATTATTGTTTAAATTAGATATATATTTTAACAATTTATTAATTTGGTATACATAGGAAACCCTACATACACACCTGAAATGATGATAAACACCACTATCGTGAACTTTGCTGTGAAAGAACAAGGCCTCCAGTCACAGCTTCTTGGTGTCGTAGTAAAAAAAGAAGTTCCTAAACTTGAGAAGATGAAAGATGACCTAGTAAATAAAATATCAAAAAATAAGAAAATTCTGGTTATTATAATTTTATATCCTAATTTAATAGACTAGCAATGAATTTTAATATTAATAACTCGGACTATTATGCTACATTTAATTATTTGACCGAATAACCAAAATATAAAGATTTCTTAAAATTATCAAGAATTTATAAACGTTAAAAATACTAAGCTAAAAATATTTAAAAACAGTAAACGTCCAACAAAATAACAGCACGTACTAGTATTGCTAGAAGAAAAGTAAATCAATACAAGAATAACTCACTACATTATGATGAAATGTTTTGTTTGTGGAAATCATTTATTTAAATTTTATGTTATATTTGCAGGTCGATTTAGAAAGTGAGCTTTTGCGATTGATGAACGAATCTCAAGGCTCATTACTCGACAACGAGGAACTATTCGTGGCTTTACAGTCTTCTAAAAAAACGTCTGGAGAAGTAAAAGAGGCCCTCGCCGTATCTCAGATAACCGAAAAAGAGATTGACACTGCGAGACAGGTTTGATAAAAATATTGGTATTTTTAGATACGAACATTAATATGTCATTTCTTGTCATTTCTTGTCTTATAATTTTATATTTATCTTAATTTGTCACAGGGTTATATTCCCACCGCACAAAGAGCTTCTGTACTATTTTTCGCGTTGAATGATTTGTCTGAGATCGATTCCATGTATCAATTTTCACTCGATGCGTATATAGATTTATTTGTAGCTTCAATAAACAAGAGTAAGAAATCAAATAATCTAGTAGAGAGAATAGAAAATTTGAACAAATATCATACGTATGCAGTTTACAAGTAAGTTATATTTATATCATTGAAATAATGATTTATTTACGAAAAAATAATAATATATATCACGTTAAATTATCTATAGAAAATACCATTATATCGATAATGTAATTTATTAGATAAAAAAGAAACGATGAGCGTAGAATTCTAGGCCACAAAATAGCTAAATGTTAAAGTTAAGCAGATGCAAGTGGCACGATGAATAACTTGATTGTATAAATAATATTTATAGTATTTGCTGTAAATCGCATTTGTATATATATAAATTTATATATTTTGTTAATTCAAATATTATTTAAAGAAATAACTTATACAAGTGTATATTGTTTTTTGATTGATGCATTTTTTTAGAAACACTTGTCGATCTTTGTTTGAGAAGCATAAATTAGCGTTCACTTTTCATATGGCCGTTAAAATTCTCGCCGAAAAGGGTGCACTAGAAATGAAAGAATACTATTTCCTATTGAAGGGTGGATTAGTTTTGGACAGATCGAAGCAACCGCAAAACCCAACAGGTGTTTCATCACAGAAGTTTATTATTTGCAACATATTTTTGCTTCTTAATAAAAGTTGATTAATACAAATCCAAATATGCTTCATATATTGTTTTCGTAATTTATACAAGCTCCTGAATTATGTATTTTTTGCTTCATTCTTAATTCAATTATGAATATTTTTATTGAATATTTTAAGATTGGATGCCAGCTGAGTGTTGGGACAACATAACAGAGCTAAGTCAGCTTCCCGGCTTCCATGGACTGACCAAATCTTTTGATTCCTTCGCCAAAGACTGGGAAGCGTGGTATACACACAGTGAACCAGAAACTCAACCACTGATAGGTATTGTTGTAACGCGTAAAATATAATCAAATAAATAAAACAAGAATAATAAAGTAATTATTAAAGTTCTTCATAAGTAATGATTTCTACCTTAAATAATATAAATATGACGGCTGATTCACGTAAAGTGCACTTTTCTTTAGTACTCACTTCTAAAGAAAATAATCACTGATATACAAAACTTTTGATACAATGTATTAAGCACGAAAGGGTATGGATGAAAAGGCGAAGGTTGTGAATGAATGAAAAGAATCATATTATCTTTTAAATACTTTAAATGGATCTCATTGAATGATTAATAAAAATAAAATGTGCGTATTTAATCGAACATGTGCTTTAATTTGATTGTAATAGGTGAGTGGAACCGCGTATGCAATGATTTTCAGCGGCTCTTATTTGTACGATCACTCCGCCTCGACAGACTCACTGCGTGTCTGTCAGCGTTCATCAGCCAAATCTTGGGATCAAATTTCGTTGAACCACCAGTGCTGGATATTAAAGTGAGCTCATGACTTTTACACGACTTTCCAGCATTTAATTTAATCACTCCAAATCTATTGGACTACGATATGTACATTAATATTAAGTGAACCGCCATTGAACAACATATTAAAAGCCTCTTTTAGAACAAGCGGAAGAAATTGATTTATAGTATATCCTTATAACTTCAAATACACATCTTTGTATCAATCGTACTAACTCATTGAGTTTAGTAAAACACATAGTAAATTTCCCATGTGTATCAACTAGATCCTGTATCTATTATACATGTTTTAGATTTTGATGTGTTAATTAGGCAGCATGGGAGGAGTCTCAGAGCAAGACATCTCTTCTGTTCATCCTGAGCGCTGGAGTGGATCCTACTAACTCCCTGCTGGAGCTTGCTGCGGACTGTGGCATGGCAGAGAGGTTCCATCCACTCAGTCTGGGGCAAGGGCAATCGGAGAGAGCCACGCGGTAACCAACGCAAATTGCTTTAAACGTATACATTATTTATATTTAATGCAGTCATTGCGTTTATATGCAAATCACTTAATACGGAATTATCTTTCTGTATGTCCGACGTGGTTCTTTTATAATGTCAGCAAAATCGGAAACTTTAAGTTAAAAAAGCGTGTTATATCGCTCTTTATCTGTAGTAACGCAGGCCTGTCATAGAAAATTGAGTGAGTATATTCCTGTACTTTATTCTAAGTTTTTAAGTCTTCTTCGCATTTTCGTTTCATATCTAGAACATATGGTCAGCATAAAGTACTGCTACTTAGTTGTCATTTGCCATTGTCCACGTCCTGCATCCGAAGGTCCACTGGGAACATATATGGTTCTCGACTACCGCCAAGGAATGGTAGGACTAATATCCGAGGCTTTTTTTTGAGTGATTTGTTAATCAGATTTTTAAGAACTTTGGATGTCTAGCCCAACGTTTCTGAGGCATGGAATATTTGGTCTTAAAGAGCGGCATAACCCAATTAATGACGCGCGATTAGCGGCAGATGGTCTCCTTCCGATATTGAAGTTTTGGTCCTGGCCCAAGTATTCGAGGACATGAATTGTAGCGCTTATGCTGATTTAATGAGAACTGCCCTTACGATGTGATATTATCGCTGATATATATTTAAGAGCTTTAATAATTGACGTGTAGTAATATGCGTTGAAGTTATAATGAAATATTAAAACGTAAAAATATCATAATGATACTCGTACATGAATTTTGCTATTATCCGAGTTCCATCACATGGATGTACTTGAAAAGCTTAAAAGTATCGATTTGTCAGTTTATTTTTTGTATCTCTTCCGGTGGTAAAATTACCATTTAATTTTAGTTTACTCGGTGAGGCTATGAAGAATGGAGACTGGGTGTTCCTGGCTAACTGTCACCTGGCGTGTGCCTGGCTAGCGTCCCTCAGGGGTCTAGACAGCAGTCTCATTCACCCAAGATTCCGCTTGTGGCTCTCCTCGATGCCGGACCCAGACTTTCCTTTGGAAATTTTGCAAAGGAGTATCAAAATGACCACTGAACCTCCACAGGTAAAGATACAATATAAAATTAATTGTGATATTTTTATAATATTAATGTTGCATTATTTTTATAGAATACTTATAAGTTTAAGTATTTATATCATTTGAGGAGTAAAAAAAACACGTTTATGTAAAAAACATATATTTATTTCACTAGTTAAATAATACAAGTGTGGACCGAATAAGTGAATTAGCGAGTACTACACTAGAAATCAGATTTATCACTTTTTCTACTACATATACTTCTTTTATAGCATATAATCATCATAAATTGCGCAACATAGTTCAATCTACACTCGCAGCAACGTTCATAGCGAATCTTCCTGATGTCCTCCAAGACCAGGCGTTTAAATAAAAAGCATTTTAGTTTCATATTTTCTTGTTGGTTATCAGTATTTTGTAAAGATATCGGATAAAATAAATATGGCTTTCTAGATCTGGATTTATTGGTCGCTCCGGCTCATTCCATTTTTTTCCCATTTGAATAACAATATGGGTAATATACGAAAGTAAATCAATATAAGAGTTTAATTTTATTCACTGTAGTCTTTTTATTTGTTAAAAACATTTTTAGGGGCTGAAAGGAAACATGGCCCGGCTCTTTGCTGGAATAAACAAAGAAAGATTTGAGACCGGAGGTGAAAAGTTCCGTAAATTGTTATTTTGCGTGTCATTCTTTCATTGCACCTTGGTGGCAAGGAAGAGGTTCCGACAGCTAGGCTATAATGTCGTGTACAGCTTTAATAATGCTGACTTTGAGGTACGGAATATAAATATTATGTATCATATGTAAGCTACAAATGCACATTAAAAAAGGATATAGTTATATATGAACTTAAATATTTGTAGGCATCGGAAAGTCTTTTGGCAATTTACTTGACTGAGTTTGAAGAAGTTCCGTGGGATACGTTGAAATATCTTTTCGCTGTTATCAATTACGGTGGCCAGATATCTGACAGCTGGGATATGCGCGTGCTTGAGGCGTACATTGAGCAAACATTTTGCGAGGATGCTCTGGAGATAAATTTGTACAGGTATTATTAAAATATATTTCATTTTTGTTCAATGGTTTTACAAAAATTGATAAATCGATACATGAAGAGGGAGTTCTAAAAAGTAGTAAAATTTTTCAAGTAAAACCGGATTGAGATGACGTCGTAATTTCATTAGATGTTTTATAAGAGAAAGGTGTAGAACGCGTATTTGCTGTGCGATTTTCATGTATCGCATGGAATTATAAGTGAAGCTGGCTCTGCCTTTACTGGTGCGTTTCAATCAAGGTTGCAAGTTTTTTCATACTTTTGATTTTTATAAGAATTGCGTGTTTATTTAAAAGAACTCTCAATCTGTGTAATGTATAGTCTTATTATTATTTTCCTAGTATTTTTATCATTTTACAGTCATTAATATGAAGAAGAGCAGACGTCGTGATTCGTGTATGCTCTTTGTCCTCTTGATCGGAGATATTCCTTCCAGAAAGTGGGAAGCTTTGTTATTGATATATTTTTACGACGATAACCTCGATCATCAGCTTGCATAAAATGGTTACGTTGTTTTCGTTATGTTAGCCATGGGTCTTGATGTTTTTTCCAGACTTTCACCGGTGGCTGAATACCACGTGCCGCGTGACGGTTCGCTGCAGTTCTACCGGGACCACGTGCAGCTGTTGCCCGCGAAGGAGCGAGCAGAGTCCGTGGGTCAGCACGCCGCCGCGGCTGTCGCGTGTCAGGCGCAGGACGCTGCTTTGCTCTGCGCCGCGCTGCTCTCGCTGGCCGTCACGGGGGGGACAGGAGACGAGGGCGGCAACGACAACAAGGTAATCAAGATACGAGGATTCTTCTCTCTAAATGCTGAGTCACTGCTTATGCGTGGGTTACACAAGGCTGAGTTGATGCTTTCTTTCCATTCGCTAGAGTCCCGGAGGAAAATTGCTGCCCTCAAAATTCATTCCTTCTTCTTCGCTGGACAATTCACAACCCTGGGATTCTTGAATGTTTTAACTTCTGTGTTACAGATAAGTAACTCGTAGCCATCCATTGTTTTTAATCCCAGTTGATGCTTGTGGAGCTTCAAGCACTCAATTTGGTACAACGGCAATGGCGCTCCTAAATGGCCTACCAGCACAACCCCGATCCTTTTCTTACATCCTTTTTCTCTTTTTTTGATGGTATTTTTCTCCTAGATCTCTATGATCTTTGACACGTGTCATCTTCTTCTTTTTTGTGTTATTTTTATCTTTTATTATCTTTTGTATGTATTGTTTATTTATGTATGCTCTGTTTCTTATCATTTTGTACCTTGGAACTTCGGTTCTGTGTAATAAATAAATAAGGCTGCTTGCAAGTGCTGGCTAAGTAGCACTGACAAGTAGCGGCTGGTGTTATTGTATCACACCAGTACAAGCAGCGAGTAGTTGGCAGTAATAATGAAATATTGTTAAAAATAAATTATGTTCATTTATGAAATAAAATATATTTTTTAACCAGGTCGATGTATTAGCAGCAGAGATGGTTCAGAAGCTGCCAGAGATCATTGATATAGAATTTACTGAAAAGCTAATGGGAACTGATGTGATAAATCCGCTGTGTGTTTCTCTTCTTCAAGAACTGGTTTATTACAATACCCTTATCAATTTCATAAGTGCTGGTCTTAGGGTAAAAAATAAATAAATATTATATATTATTAATAAAATTATTTTGAATATTTTAAGGCTTATTTTCTCAAAAAAAAATTTTTTTTTTCTAGGAACTTTCAAAAGCAATTGCAGGATTTGTTGTAATGAGTGAAGATTTAGAGGACATGTACAAATGTTTGTTTGAAGGAAAAGTTCCGACGTCTTGGACAAAAGGTTAATAAGTATATAATAAATAATATATGTATAATAACAAGTACGTTATTTTGTATGAATCTTTTGAATTATTGGTATGTTTATATTGGTATGCATAATTTCGTGTTTGATTGTATTATTTTCTCACAGCTCGCCCATCGGCTAAGTCTCTAGGCTCTTGGTGCCGAGAGCTGTCTCAGCGAGGGGCGCACCTGGGAGGCTGGGCCGCCGCCCCCAGGGCGCCACCTACCCTCTGTTGGCTGCCAGCATTCAACACACCTACCGGCTTCTTGACAGCTGTCATGCAGGTACAACTTGACTGACGTCACAATAGATAATAGTCCTGCGATACACTTGACACTCTCAACATTTAAAAGCAATTGTTGTAGATGCTCAATTACTAGAACGAATTCCGAAATTGAATACTTTGATCCCCAGTGGGATTATCAATTACAATATTGTTATAATAAAAAGATTTTGCAAGTATACATGCTTGGTTTTCCTCTGGTTTGATGTTGGTGCGTAGAATATTCTAGAGCTATATATAAAGGAGCTGGTTAAGGAATTCTAGTTGCTACGATCGTTGGGTTGGCCCTTCAAGGGACAAAGCATTCAAAGTGTTAAAAAAAGTTAAAGAAAAGTAATAAGAATAAAAATTGAAAGAAATTTATTAAAATATTTATATAAATAATATATTTTATATAAGAGAGTTAATATATTTTAATTAAACAATCAAATTTCATAAATGCGTTAGATAACTTCACTGTAAAAAAACAATATATATTTATTTTATGGGGTTTCGGGATGCTCGAGACGAAGCAAAGATCATGACAGGTGAAAGAACACAACGGTAACTATTTGAAATTTCTTTAGGGAACTGAAATATCATAATAATTGTTCGTACTATTCGCGTTATTAAGATTTTCGCGTAAGAATTCAAAAAGCCATTCTAATCTACATTATGTATGTTTTATTTTAATGCAGACAATGGGAATAAATGTATCGTAAGTGACTTGTTAATACATAAGATGAAAATATAAATTATTGTAAATGTATTTTTTATAACTTGATAATTTTTCAGACGACTGCAAGACTAGAAGAATGGCCGATCGATACATTGTGTTGGGAATTCACAGTGTTGGAAATAGAAGAAGCCAATCTTGTTAGGCCGCCCGAATATGGGGGAGTTTATATAAGGTGCTTATAACAGTCAATGACATTTTTTTTTTAAGTTTTGTTAAAAATAAAATTCAAGTATTTAATTTGAATATGATGTTTTAGAGGGCTGTATTTGGAGAGTGCAAGTTGGCACAGGAGCGATATGCATCTGATGGAATCCCAGGCAATGCAGCTCATATATCCGATGGATCCTATTTATTTTAAACCTGTACAAATTGGCGGAAGAAAACTCAAAAGTAATGTAACAAATGTATTCACGACTTCAGGGTTACAGTATAAAAAATAGATTTGATCGAAAACTAGGGAGGGTTTTGTGAACTAAGGATGAATGGAATTGACAATTTGTGCTTCTGAAATGGATGTAAAAGATACAAGTATGTTAGGGGTCATAAATGGATAAATGTTTATTTGAATAATAAAAATATAGTATCATTGATTAATGTACTTGTATTTTCAATCTAAGTTATGAGATATGGAATGTGTTTTAAGATAATGGGATTTGAGTTACAAAATATAAATCAACAAATATTAAGAGCTTTAGCTAGGCGTTTTGTGAGTTCATAAAGCAAATGTTAAATGTATCATAGAGAATAGTAAAAAGGGTCGGTGATAAGTTGATAGACAATATCATACAATAATATCTAACCGCCAAAATATCTATATTTTAAAATTATTTAACATTTGTGTTTTATTTTGATAACGATACAGTGGAGGTTGACAAAACGTGGGTTTGAATTTCACAAAAAAAATATAAAAATCAATAATTTTAATTGCATGACTTATTTTGCTATATTCCTAAGGAAGCCAGGTCGAAAGGGGGTCCCGGAATTTTAAGTAATGTTGTAGTTATGGCAATTTAATGTTTCTGTGTGTCAGGGTTATTGCGTCTCACTAAAGGCGCCAAAATATTGCGACGAACAGAGGATTAAAACGAATATTTACATAATACATACATACAATTTTTAGTAACTAATAAAACGATTTCGGGAAAATAGTAGTATTACTTATGTATCACTTTCTTAAAATTTCAATAATAATGTTTAATTATGATCTTATACGAATAATATTTTTATTTTTTTTATTTTCAGATAAATACATATGTCCGACGTATTATTATCCCCTGAGGAAAGGGACATTTGTTGTTGGAGTTGAATTGTCTGCTGGAAAACAAGATTCCAACTTTTGGGTGAAAAGGGGCACCGCCTTATTGTGTACATTGTCAACATAATAAGAAAAATAAACCAATTCGTATTTTTTATTAAATTGTAATTTGTTCACAATTTCTTTCATGTGTGATGTTTTAATTTAAAAATATATAAACTTATCTAATGTTAATTGATTATTGCGAAGATGCAAAATGCATTACATCAACACAAATAATTGCATGATTAATTGTAATCATAAAAAATGTGATGAACTAAACTAAATGTGTATTAATTATGTTATATATTTATGTTAAATAACATATGAAATATTAAAAAAAACGTAATATCTAATGTAGGTAATACATTAATAATGACATATTTATTTATTTTAAGTTTAATGAATCCTAGTGAGGTTTTCCTTTATTTCTTAAATTATAAGTATGTATATTCATACATTTATGTGTGACAATTAATTTTCTACATTATTAAAAATAATCAAAGTATCGTTAATAATGTCATCTAATATTATTAAATACATCAATGTCAATATTATGTTAAATGATAATATCGGTAATGTTGTTTTCTATGGCTGGTATGTGCTCTATTGAAAGCGAGAAAACCTTTTTCCAAGGGAAGGAAAACGCATTTATACTGTAGCTTTTATTCAACGAAAACAGATGCCAGTAAAATTTAAAATATTAAACAACAACAACGACATAATTAATTATATGTATTTTGAATTTAAATATAATTTAAAATAAAAAAAAAACACTGAATAAAAATATTAAGCCAATGAAAAATATAATAAAAACATTCAAACCAGTCTCTTATGGTATCTATGTTTGATTTGAATAACTTCAGTAATTTATAAATGTAACCTAATTCGTTTATTTATAAATTATACTTATAAATAGTTTATTGAGAAATATGTACATCATAAAAAAACGCATTTGCTAATTCATTTTCAAATGAATTTAGTTCTGTTTTCATTTTTTTTTTATAATATTCCAAATTTTTAAAATTGTCATGTCATTTCCTCGAAATCGACCGTTACACGTGTTTTGAGTAGTTCTAAATGGTGACATGACTTTGATTTAATGATAATTATTTTTGAATTTCAAATGTCAAGGCATCAAACGTCGGCGGATCAACCTAAGAAATATTATAATACACCTTATATTAATACACATATGTTCACGGTTTTAGAAAGTTTGCAATTTTAATGGATTATTGCTCAAAAATATATAAAAAACGGATTGAAGCTTATTTGTGTTGTTATATTGGTACTTTACAACCACTTATTTATAATCACGATGTATGATTTGCAAAAAATGTGAACATTACGAGTACTTGGCCCAGTGTAACGAGGCATCAAAATAGCTTACAAAATTATTAAAAAACCAAAATAAATTTTATAACTGGTTATTATAAATTAAGAATTCAATTTCAATTTCAATTTTTGTTTATTTTGCCTTTCAGTAACATTACAAATTATGTTAACTCAATTCATTTCTGAAGTACAATAAAAAAATAAAAAAAAATACAATATATACAAAAATAGGTACTTATGATTAAGTACTATGAACAAAGCAATAAAGACAAGCAACAGAAGGTCCCTATGCTTATCAGACAGATGAAGCCAACCAATTATCCCTCCAAAGAAACTCTTGGAGTTCTTGTCTGAATTGGGCCTCTCTTACGTGAAATATATCAACATCCGAGGCGATTTGGTTAAACAGTCTGATCCCTCTCCCAAGAGGCATGACCAGAATGTACGTGTAATCAGAGTTGAGTTTGAATTATAAAATATTATTTAAAATTATTTGCTTCCTAACTTTAGCTTCATATCATGGCCACTACACACATCATCAGTCGTCAGAATCCTTGTTAGACTAATGAAATTATGAAAATGAAAAAATTGTAATAAACGAAAACGGTACAATAAAAAAATAAATATATTATATTAATTTTATTTCGAATTCAGTGTTAATCGTGACAACCAACGTTCACAATTTTACAATACCATTAAATAATAGGTATATATATATATTTTAATGTAAACACATACAAGAGAATACCGACAGATGGTGATAGTGATGCTGAAGTCTCATCTGTGGAATTCTATGACGCTTACCACGGTGCACATGGCTAAGCGCTGCATGTGAAGTGTTGATCCGCCAATGTCATAGACTACGACTCGAGATTCACGCATCATCCTTATTATTACAGGAATTTACTATGAATGGATGGTCTTCACGGGACGACTTTCGTTTACCACCAATTTTGATTAATAGGCTATGACTGTAATTTTACGGGTGAGGGATCAAATTCACGCCAACCGGGGTATTTTAGAGCTCATAAATCGATTAAAAATCCATTTTGTTTTTAATCTCCGTAGGGGATCACTAGTAGGAAACATTTATTATTTATAATGGATCACAAAGTGAATGCTGAAAACATTGAAAGAAAATGTTATATTTGTGTAAATCTGTCACTTTTTTCAGTTCGACAATTTCGCAATTCAAATCGCTCGTATAAAAGAATGGCCTTTATATGAATTGGATTCTTTTAATTTAAAAACATCTTGTGATTGACGTTTTGCAATGTATCATAATAACATTACAAACATATATTTTGATTTTGAATTAATGTATGTTAAACAATAAAAACAGTGAATTTGACAGACCGGTTATAATAAGCGATACCTTCGTTGATTTTCTAATGAAAAAAAGAACTTCTTTTGGTTTACCATTGTAGAGTTAGATTGCATTAACTGTTTGCTCTTATGTTTTTTTCATTGAGAATATTTCCGACAGTATTTTTTAACAAGTCATTCTATTTAATTGAACTGTAAGTTACTCGTATATTAAACATTTCAATGAAGGGTAGACGTCGGATGTGTTATTATATCATATATTTATGTTGTAGGTATCTATGCTAATAATAAATGATTAAATATTTTAAATGTTTAAAACATATTCGAAACACTGTTGAGGACTTGTATTAGATCCCATAGCACTTAAAGAATAGAGAATTTCACGTGGGTTTTAGTGGGTATTCAAACGACTTGAATGCGATTAAAAACGCGTAGTGGCGTAAATTAATAAAGGCAAGATTTTTAATTTTGACAAAATTTTATCGTTACAATTGTAGAAGAAGAAAAAATAATGTAATTTATTATGTACATGTACGAGTTTTCGTATGTATACAGATTAATAATATCGTTATTCAACATCTTCTTAATCCTTTTATTACGGCTTGGTTTGAATACAAATTATACTGTCAATTATAAAACAAGTATTTGAAACATAAATGTACTTTTCTGGTCTATTTTCATACATCACATTGGTTCTTGTATCTTGGCTTTTGGGTTTAGCCGTTTGTGGCGAATTTTTTTTAACCAATATTTCGACCGCCATTGCAGGGGTCTTCTTCAGGATTGATGATTTAGTTGTGAGGGTTATGTTTCATGTCACAGTCCGACATGACATTCGTGGAGGTAAAATTCTTAGAACATACCAACCTTATTATTAGAACATACCTACCGTATTCTTAGAACATACCCACTATTCTCCGGACCAATGAAACTTGAGTTGCCATAGAGATATCAATAACGCTCGTTAAAAGATAATCTGGCCGTGAAAACCTAAAAAGTTATTTTGGTTCTTGTATCATTTAGCTATCAGATGATGCATAAAAAACTATTCTAAGAAAGTAACAAAACGATATATCACGTCAACTAATGTCAACGGTCAGGGAATCTTTTGACGGCATATGTCGACAGCCGATGCGAAAGAGTTAAGAACGTTTTTAAATATTAAAATGAGCAATATTATGTTTAGTAAGTAGTATGTAGTTAGTAACTCAAAGGACGAGTATATTATATTTATAGTTACCGACAACCTTCCAAGATCTGAAAAAATGAGCTACAGTTTATACATTCCTGTGGAATTTGAAGAACATGTCGCATCTTTATCTTCCGACCGACTGTTGGATGGAAGACTACTGTGCTCGCTCCCTTACCTTATCATTCCTTGCAAATTTACACTATTGTATTTGACCCAAGCACCTGTTCTTACAACTCTAAATACGTCTCCATTAATAAAAATCAATGCAGACATACTTGCATATAATAAAAAAAATGGAGAACCTCATATAATCCATTGATGAGATGACTTCATCTCCGTCTGTCAGTATTTTCCTATAATTGCTTTTAATGAGTTAAGTTTTTATTAAAAACCGCTCAAAAATAAAGTAACACTGGGATGCTGTTCTACGAATGTGATATTTCTAATGATATTTTAACTATTAGGTTGTTATTTTGTACGAATATCACGTGTAATTTTCGATGTTTTTCGCAACACCTGTCTGCGGGGATTACTTCGTAATTTCATATTATTCGCGCTTGAATTCTTTAATAGTATTTCAATTATATTATTATTGTAGTAACGTAAATATTTGATAAAAAATGCAATTTAATCTTAATTTCACAGTTATACAAACAACCAATTATGTTGTCAAAACACAAGTTAATTTAGTTGTACGACTATGACTTCAGTATTAACGATTGATGATAGAAATAACACGCAGGAGAATACAAAATGCTTTTAACCCTTCAATGGATTCTTTAACTCTCAAGCAGCTCGGCTAAACGCTACTTTTAAAGAGAATATTTAGTGGTTGTATAAATTATGAAAAATGCAAGAGATTAATCTTTTTATTGTAATTTTTAGATTGAGATCCCTTAAAAGAATTTTATTAAATGTGACCAACAAGGTGAAAATATGCATAATATTAAAAAGGCCTGTCTTTCTTTGTTCAGTAACTCATTCAAGGTTTTGGCAGTCCAGTCGATTCCGCTTAATTGGGACACATCGGGACTTGGGCATTTTGTCCTAATTAAGCGGCTGTCCCAATTAAGCGTCTTTCACATTTTTAAAATTCATTTATTTGGTTTTGACAACTAAGGCCATTAGATACTTTATACACACATAAAATTAAGCAATACATTGTTTTTTCAATTATCATATTTTTAAAACTCTTGGAAACTGTAAATTACATGTAGGTAATATAAATTATCATAAAAATTAAAAATATGTAATATAAACTTTTAAGAAAAAAAACCTAATTAAAATAATAAATGGTAGGTACAAACAATTTAATTCAACGCAAAAATGAGTCTAGTGTAGTCTGTCTTTTGTTTTTGTAACATTTCACTTCTACAAAATCAGCACAGATATTCAGTGCGGATGTAGGGCTCCCTTCATTTCCTTCCTGCATAAAATAACGCTGTAACACGGCCATACAATTTTTTGTCTCCTGGTTAGTCACAGGCACAGGTGACTCATCATTATCATCGTCATCTTCGTCTAATTTGAATATGTATAACATAATATGTGCTGTGATCTTAAATTTACTGTCCAAATTAAACGGAATGTTGTATCAATTAAACATATAAATTTACTCTTGGTTTCTTGGTTTGGTTTCTGTTCTTTGAGATTTGTCTCAAATAAGCGGCTGTCCCAACTAAGCGGAATCAACTGTATGTAAAATTAATCGTCAGTAGACTAAATAAATTGGCAGTATTCACTATTTAATGAATGTGGTCAGTTATAAAGTTATAATGACAGTAATATATTCAATATTGGTAAAAGTTTATGTAAAATGAATATATAATTAACCCATTAAATGGAAACCTAACCTACCCTGACCTAACCTTACCTATTATTAATTACCATACATTTATTATACTCGCAAATAAATGTAACAATATATACGAGTAAGTACTCATTTTTATATGCGTTGATTATGTTCAACGTTTGTACAGTCAACCCTTTTACAACGTAGAGATATGGACCGCGCAATAGGAAAACATCCTATAAAACGTTAGACTTCCGCTCCATATCCGTTCTATTAATTCTGACACATACAGGTATGGTCACAACAAATTGCCCTCACTTAGTTCTGTCCTTCAAGGCAGGTGCTAGGGACTTGAAGAAACGGCAGAAAAAATATTTGAGCCATATTATGACGATTTATTTATCATATTATTAATTAAGATCGAATGATTAGTCACTGGTGCGGTTAAACCCGAAAATCTATATTTTTTTATGTAAACACATACAGGATAATACCGATAGATGGTGGTAGTCATTCTGAAGTCTCATCTGTGGAATTCTATGACGCTTACCATGCTGCATATGACTAAGCGCTGCATGTGGAGTGTTGATCCGCCAACGTCATAGACTACAGCCCGAGATTCACGCATCATCCTTTATTATTGCAGGAATATACTATGGATGGGTGGTCTTTACGGGATGACTTTCATCTACCACCAATTTTGATTGATAGGTTAAGACTGGCATTTTACGGGTGAAGGAGGAGTAAGCGCGCGTGGAGAGACACTCAGATCGGCTAGAACAAATAGAAGCACCCTGCAGCTGACGGGAGGTAGTCCTAGCACGGTCTTTGGCAATTGGGCTTTCAGCTACGCTGCATCAATGGCCTGGAACTCGCTACCGGAAAGCATAAGAGAGCTTGAAGCTTAGGCATCCTTCAGAAGCAGACCCAAGACCCACCTTTTTACTCAGAGAGGCAAAGAAGCGCTTTTGGAATGATCATTCGGTCATAAAAGAGCGCTATACAAATACTAATATAATAATAAAGATAAGGATCAAATTCACACCAACAACGGCTATTTTAGAGCTCAGAAGTCGATAAAAATCATTTTTTAAAATCTCCGTCGGGGATCGAACCCACGAGCTTTGGATCGCAAAGCAAACGCTTTGACCATTGAGCTACACCCGCTGGAAAATACTAAGCCGAAAGCACTGTTATAAGAAAAATTGCCGCAATAGCAATAGGAAAAATCGTTATGGAAATGTAGACTGTAAGAGCGTTGAATGTACTTAAAAATTAAATTGCATTAGCGAAGATGAATAGTACAATATTATGTACCTTATTCTAGGATTCGAGTTCAATGGGCTATGCGTCTAGTTTTGTAGGAAATAATTATTATGATGAAATCAAGGTTTTACACGGAAGTATAATTGACAGTCAATAGAAGCTCGTGTACTTAGTGCTCCGTAATGAAATGGATATGTAAAAAATACTTGTTGAACTTTTAATAAATATTTTTGTTTTAGATAATGTTTTGTTTGTAAATATTCCATTTTTTAGTTCAAATATTAAGGCATTGCCCCCATCGCGTGCGTTCTGCGCATGCTTACCCGGTCAGTCAAATTTATTTTGTTAAGTTCTTATTATTAATAAACACTGACAAATTTCGTATAAGTAATGCGTTTTATGTTTTGCCGACAAACGGCTTTAGTGCAAGGAAACGTTAATTAAAAAAATGTTTTTTTTCTTAGATCGAGATAAATGTAATTAAATACTGGACTGGACTTTACCCGCCTCACACCCGCATTAAATCGGAGGGCAGTTCAGTAAAATCACTGAAAGTATGCACATGGTATTATTTGTTTGGGGTAATCATGTGACACGTTAAATATTGTAATAAATATCAATTATTAAATATCAATACTTACGCCCTATATATTTTTTCATGTAATCACACAGCCGGTTAAGACCAGTGTACTCTATGACGCTCAGCCAGGGAGGCTAGACGCTGCATGCGGAACACGTGTGTTCTGTGCTAGTTTGTGTGTGGGTTGAGGAGATTGCAAGTGTATAATTATCCGCTTCTTGAAAAGATCCAGATTGTAGGAAGGAGGAAACACAGGCGCTGGAAGAGCATTCCAAAGCTTACCGGTGGCATTAAGGAAGTAACTTTGGAAACTGCCAGTTCTTGGTCGACAAACGTTAACCACGTATGGATGTTTGACAAATGTAAGATGAGTTTGTCGGTTGTGGGTGGGTGCAGAAGGAATAGTTTCTTAACCCTTTCCCTGCCATGGACGAGTTAACTCGCCAAACTCGTTAGGTCCCGCCAGGCCACGGACGAGTTAGCTCGCCAGATCATTATTAAACTACACAATTTGTGACAACCCTGTTCGTATAAATTATCACAACATTATTTATCAATTAAGTGTATCTATTCTAATGGAAAAGGGGAAAAACATCCAAATTTGGTAAGTTTACATTAAATAACATTATATTAAGCACGATCAGGTTAAGTTCCAAAGAGCAGCGACCGTGGTGATAACGATAGAAAAGACTAAGTGAACCAATCTTACGCCTGTGTTCCATTGATTGCAGGTTAGACGTAAGAGTGTTATTGTGTATAAAAATAATTGATCTTCTTTGAACTGAGTCAATTAAATTTAGAAGCCATTTTGGGGATCCAACCCAACGGTGACAAATCCGCCGTATTCAAGGATACGGCGGATTTGTCCTTTGATATTGAAGAAGTTGTTTGTCATTGAAATACCTACGTGATCTATTTAATGCATCTAGTTTTTTGGAAGCAAGACCGGCTTTATACTTAATTGACTCGTAATATATAATTAAGTAGAGTAGTGTCCAGTTAATTTATTCTATTGTCAAATATTGCACATCACTAGCCGTGATTTTGACAATGTACTCGTTTCGTAAAAAATAATTCTTAAGTTAGTAGTTTATATTCAGCAATACTGTTTTCTTAGTACATTTACAATAATCAAATAATTCTTAAAATACTTCCAAAGTTTAAGTGATTTAAAAAAGGATTTATATAATAGGTTACATAGTTTTATTGTTAACGACATGTTTCAGCTTAGTCCTGAAAATATGGAACAGTACAAACATTGAAAATAATTCCAATAACCTTTTTTTGTACCAATCATTATTATACTCGTGTGTGAATTCGTATATAAATTGTTATGTTTATTCATTTGTTAAACAATTATTCGTTTACTGTAACGAATTCATACTAATGTATAACAAGGTACTGAGCATTTTTTTGCGGTTATTTCGTCGAGGTGAGAACATAAATTGAGTAGAGAATTTGCAGAGCGCTCAGTATTTTATAAGATTTGGCAATAGAGTCGTTGGTCATGAACAATTATATGATAATCGCTCTTAAGACTTAGATCTTTTATTCAAATGTAAAAAGAAAACAGTAATCAATATTTTATTGAAGCCATTTGATTGAAATATTTGGAATTAAAAAGAGAAGGATTTTATATAAAAAATGAATAACTGTAAATTATATCACGTCGCTAATGGTCTCCAAAAATTTGATTCTGAAGAGATTATAAAAGATTTTCGATCCGATATTGCGCATCGATGTAAAAATAATGATGCAGAATTGTTGGATGTGGGTTGTGGAGATGGTTTTGTGACTGCTGAAATTCTACGCAAATATGTACCGGAATCTTCAAAAATATATGGCATAGATATCAATAAGGATATGATAAACTTTGCTAAGTCATTGTATGAGAAGGATAATGTACAGTTTAGTGTGGGAAATATAGAATCTGATATACCTGAGGATTTGAAGAGCAGGTTCGATATGGTGGCATCGTTTTATTGCCTACATTGGGTACAAGATCAGAGGTGAGTTAATCATCTATTATTTCGTTAAGGTCTCCATTCTGGTTTTGACGTTTTGAAAAATCGTTTTGTAGGAGGATATGGACAGATGTTGCACAAATACATTTTTTTATCCGTGAATTTTTTGCCACTTGTTATATATTTTTTTTAATACGGCTAAGCGCTGCACGTGGAGCGTTGATCCACTAATGTCATATACTATTGAGGGGCATTTAGGAATCATCTATTTTTAAAATAATACCTTGAATGGGCGGTGTTCCGGCGCGTATAGCTTAATAGTCAAAGCGTTTGCTTTACATGCCAAAGGTCATGGGTTCGATCCCAGACGGAGATTAAAAAAAAAAACGATTTCTGAGCTTTAAAATACCGCCATTTAAAATTGGTGTAAATTTGATCCCTCACCCGTAAAATAACGGTCATAGCCTATAAATTAAAATTGGCGGTAGACGAAACTCGTCTCGTCAAGACCACCCATTCATAGTAAATTCCTGTAATAATAAGGATGATACGTGCATCTCCGGTTGTAGTCTATGATATTGGCGGATCAACACTCCACATGCAGCGCTTAGTCAGCGGAATAATGATCAATTTGATTTCGATAGGAGTGATTTGGGAGAAATTTAAATGTTAAATGGTATAATAGATTTATTTATAATATTCTCACATTTTGTGGAATTTAACATAAGAAGTTGAATTGGAAATGCAAAGGCCTCTTGGCTTAAATTGGAGGTAATATGCCATAGAGAAAGAAATTAATATCTAAGTTAAGATTTTTTTTTTTTTAATAATCTTTCAATAATCCAGATTAGATCTAAATATCTAGATACTTAAATGTCACCCTTTGATGACAAAATCTCTCCTTAAAAAAAATTAAATTGTATACGATCGACTTATTAATTTATTCAATAAAAAATGTGGTCTAACCCACTTGTTAGGACCCATTTGGTTCAAGCTTAAGGAGTGACATACGTGTGACTGTATTTCGATGTGGTAATGTTTATTGCATCAGAATAAGTATTTAAGGTCAATTTTTTGGTGCATTTGAAGAGGTGATACGAAATGCATAATACTTGCAATAGGATACGGATTAAATTTATCGTATGTCTCGTTATAATCTAATTATATAATTATTTGCCTAATTTAATGCTTTTTATGCAAACCAGAATCCTGCAGTAATTAGGAAAACCGGTATTTTTAAACATTAAACATTTTTTTTTTTTTTTTTTTATTGCTTAACCTTTGTTATTACTAATGTCAGAATCACATTAAGGAAACTATGAACATCAAAATTAGATGGTTTTTTTTGGTAAAATTATGTTTTTGTGCGAAATGATTTTACTGTATGAAAAACATAGGTTGTCCTCGGAAAGGTCATCTTTCTACAATCTATTCAATTTATAATTCTTTAGTTACTGTATTAGAAAATTCATTTTCGTTCCTTCTAAATGGTTTATACTAAGCAACATCATTTAAATCAAATGATATCTATCAGTGTTTTTCAGCATTCTTATTTTCCCATATTTTCATGTTACTCCTTTTTTTAGAAACTTTTTTTACTCAGTGTTAAAAACTTCATATTAAATTATGGTTAGAACGCCACGAGAATAAGTTTTAATCATACTTGAATATTCATTTATGTACCCGAGTTTATTATGTATATAATGTGTTTAATTTACACTTTACTTATGGCGATGAAACTGAATGACTGTATTCTTGAATTTAAAATCAAATACATACGATTCGTACAACAACAAATAAATATGATAAAATAAAATGCCGTGTATTTTTTTATCGGCATTTATGCATCATGCATTTTCACGGAGACTGACTGTAAATGGGCGTTGTTCACGGAATGGAATTTGTCTATTAATAGATTTAATCAATTAAGTAAGACATGACAATTTAAGGGTGTTTTTAAATATTTTAATTATCAAAAAAAAAATTAGTATATAAGGTGCAACCAACTAAAAATAAAGATGTATAAAGAAAAATTTGCAGGAAGTTACTACACCAATCCAGCACTTCTATTTTATTATTATTTTGATAATTTATGTATTTTGATAAATGATTATTGTTTTATCCAGGCGTTGCTTGAGCAACATTTACAGTATGCTGAAGGACGATGGATCATGTTTGCTGATATATCCTCTGGTTCACCCAGTCTTTGACTCTTACAAAGTACTGATGAAGAACCCCATCTGGGCGGACGTGATGGAAGACGCCTTCAGATACATCCCAGCCCTGGCCAAGTTCCCTGATCCAGCAGCCGAATGCCGTCGCATCCTCGACGAAAGCAACTTCCAAGATATTCAAGTTGAGTGCAAAAAAAAAGAGTACACATACAGAGGAAGAAACGAATTCATAGGTAAAGCATGTTTTATATTACAAGTCATATCGAGTCCATTACTTCTTTATTTTATCATTCTTCGCTACAAGCTTCTTATTTGGAATATATTGTTGAATATAAACTGTCAACACAAGTTTCTGATAGTTGTTATTAATTGTTAGTTATTTCAAAATTATTTCTATCACCTGAGCTATGTTTAGTATTAATTATCGTTTCTGACTGTCTCTAGGGCGAGATCTTGGTGACTTGTAAGTCTAGAACCCAGCTTTTTTGAACAACTTTCTTTGTAAAAAAACTATTATTTTGTTCTTCCTGCCATTATCCTTACTGCTTCCAAAGTCATTCCGAGTATTAAGCATAGTTCCTGACTACATAGAGGGCGAGATACCGGGGGCTTATTAAGTATTAGAATGTAGCTGTTGCATCTAACGTACAGGTATATTTATATGGCATTTATCAAAATATATTTTAAATTAAAATTTGATTGTTAGATTGCTGAGGACAAACCTAATTAGTGTCGGAAATATGTATAATCTATCTAAACTATCAATAAATATTTATTAAAATGAGGTAGCTTTGTCAGGTGGCTAAGGTAGTTTCTTAATTGATTTATTAATTTAAAAGAAACATGATTAAGCTAACGAATATGCTTAAATCACCCACGAGTAGAAATATGAACTCGTATACTTGTATTATAATAATAAAATAAAGTTTATTTCTGACGTCATAATGGCCAAAGTCTAGTTCTATCGCCAAAATTATTATAAAATTATACTGAGATAATTTGTTTTTTTTTTTCAGATTTCTTTACGTCAGTGAATCCATTCATAAAAAGCATCGCCAAAATCAAAGTGGAAGAGTACGTTAATGACTTAATGAACGTTTTATTAACGTTACCATCCATTGAGGTGACTTACGATATAGCAGGTAAAATTGAAGCGGTTAAAACAAAATACGAACTTCTTGTCATATATGCAAACAAGTAAACGATGAAAATTTCATTAAGAACATTCATATAAAAAAGTTTTGAATATTTATACACATATACTTTTTATCTGCTATAAATTTGAATGCACACACTTTTTGCTTTTCATTTAATGACGAAGTAAGTTTTAAATTAATTTCAAATACATTAAGATTACTTAAATATGCTTCTCAATAGTTTTAAAATAAAATTACTAAGCTTAATTGATATTTAATAAAATAATAATTCTAACCTCGTCTTAACATGAATCACACTGTGCTGGATCATACTGATCAGTAAATAATTTACGAAGTATCGGAAAAAATAGAATGAAATGTGAAGATATAAGGAAGGTGGGATCGGTGGAGTATAAGAATATAGGCTTATAAATATCAATATTTTATTTAATTTTCATTTTGAAAAAACCATTGCGATCCTCTGGTTTCATTCAGCCTATCGATCGTAGTAGTGTTGCTATTGACATTAAAATAAAACCACCGTTATATTTTACAAAAATTAAGCATCCATTTTCCTTGATATAATAATTTTATAATACAAAAGCGCTTATTAACATGTTAGTAATTACAAAGATAAACTTTATTGATATAAATATAGATGTCGCTACAATAATTAATAATTACGACTTTATAAACGTTTTTGTGATTTGCCATGATTATTTCAAATTAATTTTGGTATTTATGCGCAGATGACGCAGTCGTCAAATTAATTTAATAACGATTTAATATACAAAAAAATTATATTATAGTCACATTTCATCTTCATTCATATAAAAAAAAACTATAATGATCGTAGGACATTTCAATAAATACTTTCATACAACCTTGTCAGGACATTCCGAAATATTTTTTATTTGAGAAATGTAATATTTTTTTTTTTATATGATTTTCTATTTTTATTTTATAATAATAAATTTTGAACAATATACGAGTACTCAGTTATTTATTTGTAAATATATATATATATATTTTTTTAATATATTGTAAATCCATGTACTAACATGAATATTTTAATATGAAATGTATATTAAATATGTATAAAAATGTAAATATAATATATTTTTTGGTAATAAATCTGTAATTTTTTATTCTTATTTGTTTTTTATTTGATAATATTTAAACAATGTATTTTTAACGCAAAAACCGGTATTATCGCATTTTTTGATCTCTGCAAAAAATCATGATAATAAACTGTAGTTTCAAAGCCTTCGAGGTTGTCGCTATTTCGTAAGATATTTTTTCAACATAATCATGTTTATTAAATTCATACAAATGATTACATAAAGTAGATTCAAGAATCTATAATCACGTGTTAAGATTTTAAAATGTTCAAATGCTTGTTTTTATGAATATACTCGTTTCACGAAAGAAATATTTGAATTTTCAAACATGTTTTCGCTGTTTGAGGATTTTTGTGGATGAGTACTGCGTTCTGTCTTTTCTGCTTGATGATAAAGGAACTAAATTTTATTCAAAGTGGATTGTATTTGTTCTATGAGAATCGGAACTCGATCCCTGCAATCTTCTTGTAGCAATGAAAGAGGAACAAATTGGAAGCGCAGATTAATTGTTGTATATTTTTATTGTCTCCATCTCCAATCCTTTACGTTGATCTGGTGTTTACTTTACTCTTTTTTATTTCACTTATCCTTTGAATTAGTAACAATTAAGATTTGCCGCTTCATCTTCCCTCCCTTGGGTTATTTCTGAGTTGTATTCAGAATTCAATCGTCGTGGTACAGCCGAACAGCTTTGTATTGAACTAATTAATCTGTGTAAAGTGCGCTAATGGGTGAAGTAGCAATATACACATCTTTTAAACTGCAAAGTGTCTGTGACAAAAATGCATAATTATTACTATAAATCATCCTAGATGGAAACATGTGTTTTCCGGTAATAATATTTTGATTGAAACGATACCTAATTTTTCGGGATCTACAATAACAAAGTCTACTAGCAAGCTGAAATCCAAAGGTTGCTTTTGTATTTGACAAATAAACAAATATGTGCTCTGTTTAAAACTTCTCGTTGGCGACTAATTTCCTTGAATTTGATTGATTTAAATCATTTGATATTCTTATAAGAAGAATAGCGGGAGTGACCTGGATGCGGAAGGCGGAGGATCGAAGAGGATGGAGACTCATGCGGGAGGCCTACGTTCAACAGTGGACGGACACAGGCTGATGATGATTCTTTGAGATTGTCACATCTAAATGTAATTAGACCACTCAAAACGGAGGTTGTTGAATGTAATAGAAGCCACGTAGGCATTTTGATCAATACAGCACATGCTTGTGTTTTGGAGGCAATAAACATGACGAGCTTACCCCATTTTGTATTCTATCAAGTGAAAAAAGTATTTTCTACTCAAGAGTAACAATGGTACGAGTATAATGTCAGTTTTGAAGAATTTATAAGAGAAATCTAATTTTATTAATATAAGTTTACAAATATGAATATCTAGAAATATTTTTAAATATCATTACTTTTAAGTCTTATCACATTAACAATATATGCATGATGTCATATTAATGACATTTTAAAAATAATTAGGATTTATTACAATTATTCGAATGTTAATGTACAGGAAAACTTAACTCAATGTTTAATGAATGTGTGGATTTTTGGCTTACTTTATATTAATTTTTACGATAGAATAAAACACTTTGAAACGAATTAAAATGTCTTCGGAAAGATATGTAAGTTTTATTTATTTATACTTCTAATACAACTTAAATGAATACAATAATGAAAAGAAGTTTTATGTAAGAAAGAAGAAAATATATTATTTATTTATATTACAATGTCATATCAACCAAAACCGTCATTCAAAACCTTAAATTTAATACCTAGTTTATATAATTTTATAAAAGTATTAAAGAGATTATACCTACACAATAAATAACAATAAAAACAATTACGACTAGAAATAAACATTATTTTTTGATGTAGAAAATATTGCAACATTATTTCCATGAACATATAATATGTTATTTATATGTGATTATCAATTTTTTTTTTTACTTAATCAAAATCGTGAATCAATTTTTATATTAATTTGCTTTGAGTAGAGGATTTCTTAGTGCATTACAAATATACAATTTTTTACATTAGAAAAAAAGTAGTAATTACATATATTTTTCTATATTATACAACATTATTATCATGCGATGTTGTATAAAAGTTTTTCAAATACTTATATATCCGAGAAGGCATATAAATACGATACGTAAATTGTCTTCAAAAATTAAATCTTTCTCATAATAAAAACATTAATTAAAATAGTTTTCCGTACACATTTTTACAAATAAAAGATAACAACAAATAATGCTATTTTACTATTAACATGGATCACGTTCGTTAACTGCTAAACATAGATATGAAATAGAGGTTTCGTATACACTGTACTCTCTATCAGTCGTAATGACATTACTACAAACGATAGACTGGCATTGTGCACATTAAGAAAACCGTTGACTTATCCCTGTCAAAAACAATATTTCAATGTGATCCGTGAAAAAAAAACTTATAAAAATATTACAATATATTATATACAATGCATAATAATATTTAAATGGACCACAAATAGAATGCTAAAAATATAAATAACAAAAAAAAAACTGTTTACCATTAATTCTTGATTGACAATAATCGGATGTTTTGATATTATTTTAAGTTAAAAATGAAGACACTCTGTGCGTCTTGTCGAAAATACCATGAAACAAACCAACAAAAAAACTATTAAAAATATTGATGTTTTGACATTATTGTTTTTTTAGTAAGATTAAGCAGGAAATCATGATCGATAAAAAAACCAGTGGGCTGAATGATGCTAAACCAAGGCTATATTTGTGTGGATAAGGAAGATTTAATCAGTATGTTGACATGTTGATTAAAGATATCCAAATTATAAGACTTTTCATCAAAGTATTAAGGAAATTCGGGTTGAACCGGCCCTTAGGACAAAACGGTCCATGTCTCTGATGCGTTGAAGTGTATTTATTCACCATTATAAAATGACAAATAAATCACCCAAAAATAAACCTCGGATACTACAGTACTCTCCTATTTGAATTTTTGCTTTGAAGGTTCTCGGGATTTATATGTGGAATTTCACATGTAGATGTCTCCTAGAACGAGGGTTGGAAAGTAGCACCTGACAAAACTATGTGACGACAATATGTGATGACCATATGTTCCAAATATGGAACGGATATGGCAATAAACAAATAGGAAGAACACTTTTTTGTTTTCATTAAAGACGAGATTTTATCGACATCCAAGTGGTGTTAATGGAGAATATTTCTGAGTACAAAAGTGAAAAAAGGATATCTTTTGCAGTCTTTTTGGTGAAGAAAGTAATACAATCTTATTTCTTTGTTCTAACGATTGGAGGTTAGAAGGTTTGCCATTATTTACTATATTAACTGAAAATTAATAAAATTAATAAGTGTATTGTTTATGTTTTTGTTAATGATATGCCCGATTTTCTTGTAATTTTATTTGGTAGCGAAGGCCGTTAAGGAGTGATAGAGTGTTTTGATTTTGACATTTTCTCCAACATTGTTGTTGTCTCCTTCCACCAGGTTCATGTCCCTCACGCAGCGGACGTAGTCATCGAAATAGTCGTCGTGCAGGTCCACAGGAATGCTTTCCAAAAATGGGTTGACGGCAAACACAGAGTCTGTAACCACAAAAAGGGAATCGGGAATTATTTTTAAGATCCGACAACTTCAACGGCACGAGAGGAACGAATTTTTCTTTTGGATGACCCTAATGAATGAAGTAAAAAAACACATTCTAGCATATAGAATACCTACATATAGTTTTGCCGGCGGTCATAGCTCAATGGTCAAAGCGTTTGCTTTGCAAGCCAAAGGTCGTGGGTTCGATCGCTGACAGAGATTAAAAAAAACAAGATTTTTAATCGATTTCTGAGCTCTAAAATACCCTCGGTTGATGTGAATTTAATCCATCACCCGTAAAATGTCAGTCATAGCCTATTAATAAATATTGGTGGTAGATGAAAGTCGTCCCGTGAAGACCACCCATTCATAGTAAATTCCTGTAATAATAGGCGAATACCATTTGTCGGTATTCGCCTGTATGTGTTTACATAATAAAAAGTCTGTATTTCTTTGTTCAGTAACTAATTCAAGGTTTTGGCAGTAAGTTTAATCAATGGGCAGTAAATAAATTAATCATCAGTAGACTAAATAAATTAGCAGTCTCTACTGTGTCAGTATGAATGTGGTCAGTTATAAAATTAAAATAGCTGTAATTCGTACAAAATATTGATAAAAATTAATGTAAGATGAATGAATAATTAACACATAAAATGGAAGCCTAACCTAACTTAACCTATTATTAATTACCATTCATTATTTATTTCCTGCAAATTTATAATTTTTATACTGACGATTCATATTTTTCTACTGCCAAATGATTTATTTTTTTACTTACATATTTAGGTATTTATTACTGACCGCTTGCTAAATAATTACTTAATTAGATCGGATATAATTCTGTTAATTTTAGTACGTATTTACTCATTACTAACATGTATGTGTGTTACACTGAATTTGTGGACCTGGTTATTTTGTGAAATTTGTAGGTACTCGTAGGTTGCGCTGTTTTGTCACTTTGTTCACTAGATTGAATATAAAAACGCATATTTAAATTTATTAATTTTTGTTTAGTTGAATGTTAATTGCCAATAAGTCTGATACATTTGTTTACGACAAATCACTTTATATGAATGACTTTAGTAGTTAAAATGTTAAATGATCTGTTCAGATAGTATATATTTTTCTCAATGTACAATAAAAGAGTATAAATGTCACAACATACATATCTAGAAAGTATAATAAATGTTATGTAAATCATGTATGCAATCGTTTGGCCACAGTATCGACCTAATCTTATACGTTGATATCCTTTGCATATATTATTACAAAACACACGTTTTTAACAGTCGGCATTTGCTATCGATCGTCAATAATTGAGCATGTTCAGATAGTTGACATTGAAACAAGAAAAAACAGTCTTTCAGATACCAATGAACCACGAAAATGACAAATTAACATTAATTTTGAACTTATGAAAAACATTAAATATTTAATTATATGCACAATAGTCAAATTATGTTAATTTCATTTTTTCTTTCAAATGAATATTTAAATATTATGATTTTTGCGCAATTATTCAATTATCAAGTACGATTTTACTCAAATAAAATTACACAACTCTTTGGTCACAGTAAGAATATTTAAAAAATATTATTTAACTTTAAAAACAAATTAATTTATTTTTATACACTTCCAAAATATATCAGCAAATTAAAAAAAAATATTTGATCAATTAATCAGAGATAGAGTAACAACAGACTTAAGATTCAAACCTTAAGCAGTATACAATGTTTTGTTATTTATAATGATATTGACAACTATGTTATTTTATATTTCTTGAAAATTTAATGTATGAAATGTTAAATATGACTTCATTATTTGTACATTTGTCCGGCTATAGAGAAATAATATAACAATTGTCCATATTGAATTTAATACTTACAAATGTTACGTAAGTACATATAAATAATTACACGATCGGAGGTGGTAATAGCAAAGTGATGAAAACGAATCAAACACCTGTCACCGATTTTTTTTTTACTGATTATTAGTAAATAAAAAATATTGACCAATCTGATGATGATTGTTGAAAATGATTTTATAAAGTAACTATAGATATTATTGTTTATTGATTATATAATACCTGTGTAACAACAAAAATGTTATCATTTCAATAATTATATTTATTTATATGTAATATTTGATATACGTTATTTTTCATAATGACAGGTCAATTCTACTGAATATGAATAAATACAGGTATGTATGATGATTATTACATAATATTTCAGACACTAGCTTCTCAAATAGTTATTACACGTATGCTGTACTGCTGTAATCACTTATTTGTTTTAATACTCGTACTTGCTAATAACTTTCTAATCGAGTGAACTTTGTTAACTACTGGTTTGTTGTAAAGCTTACGTTATTTTTAATGAAGTGTAAATGTAAATGATGAACTGAATAAATTATAATAATGAAATTCGTAAAAATGGGATTGAGAAATATTTTTACTAAACCTGAATCAATAATTATGAAACCTTTTTCTTTATACGTTCTTAATACCAAAAGTAATCAATTGTTCGACTGTTTTTTTTGGTGTCTTAATTCTCACAGAAATAAAAAAAATAACTAATTAATATTTACTATTACGTTTCATTTTTTTTTTTTTTTATTTAGAATGCTTAAATTTGTCGAAAACCAATTCGTTTTTGTTTGAATATTTATATAAGTAACTCAGAAGACATCCGTCTACTTCAATTGTTAAAGGTGTACTTATCTGGGAAATGCAATGTAAGCAAATATCGAACATTTGATTTTAAAACAATTAGATTCCGTAAGACGAATCAGGTTGTACGAGTACTTCTAGTATATGGGTAAAGCTTCTTATAATTTTAAGATTACACAAACATGTTACAATTGAGCGAAATAATATCAAGTGCAAAAAATTGTCATTATGAAAACATAAACGTGCATTAGAAGAATTGTTGATAAGCATTTTTTTCACAAAAAAAAACGCGATAATAGTAAAATTTTACCTTTAAGAATTTTGAATCCGCTGTAGTAGAATACTCTTGGTTTGCACTCTACTTGGATATTCATGAAGCCAGCTTTAGTCATTAGGTCCTTGAATTTCTTTTCCGGATTCGCTATGTAATGGTACGGAGATATATATTTGTCTATGTCTTTCATATAAGTTGCCCATTTATCACTTTTCGCCATTGTTTTGTACGCATCATAAATAGGATTTTTAGCGCCAAAACTTATTACGCAACGACCGCCTTTTTTCATAAGATTATATATGTTTTCTAACGCTTTGCTAAAATAAAAAAAAAACATTAAAAATAATAAATTTTTCGCTATAATTTAATGTTTAATATCATTGCTTATTGAAATTATAGCTTATCGTTTTCTTAATACTTTATACTATTGATAACGAATAAAGGAATTTGATTATTTGATAAATATGTTTACTTCATATTTTTTAGAATATGAAGAAAAATAAAATTAAGAGGATTTTTTGAGTTTTTAAAAAAAAAAAAATCCAACTGAGTTTATGAGTATTCTTTCAAAAAAAAAAAAAAAAAATATATATTTATCAACTATGTAAAAGTACGATGCGTTATTTAAAAAAAATATATATATTTTTTAAAAAATTTATTTCGATTTTTTCGATCGATATTTCTTGGTGAAATTCCATAATATCAGATATAAATAAAAGATTTTTAGAATTTATTCCACAAAATATTTTTTTGACGACATGTTTCAGCCAGGCCGAGTGGCCTGACTTGAAAATGGCCTGGTTAAATTGAATTTGAAAAATCATAATTATTTTTATAATCTTACCTTTGATCTTGGACCCAATGCAGGCAATTAAATGAGAATACTAAGGAGTACTGCTCAAACTGATCGATGCTAAGAGGTGCAGAAATGTCCATAACCTGGAAATCTATCCTAGGGTCGCAAAAGCTGGATCTGGCGTATTTGATCATCTTAGGGGACAGATCACATCCGGTCAACTTTTTGAAATCATTCGGAAGATGTTTCAGCAGAATATTCACAGTGACGTCTCCGTCTCCACATCCTATATCAAGAACTGTGTCGTCTCCCTCTTCAGATCGTACCACCAAGCTCGCGAACTCCCCAATGACGGTCTCCGCATCCTGCCTCTGCAGACTGTTGGCCTTGTTGTAGAGGTTCGCGTTATTCATGTCGATGGGTTTCTTGTATCACGTTGGCGATGACGAGCACAGAACTGACCATTCCACTGCTCAGGGAAGTTGGTGCAGTAGTCAGAGTGCCGGCGGCTCGCTCTAGGCGTTATATACGCTCGCATCTCTTCTCGACAGACAACATTTCGGAGGTCCGCGTCGCGATACTGTTACAGTTCAGGAAAATAAAGGTTTCGATCGGAGCCTTTAAAAGAGGCATACACTCACTGCGAGGTTGCCGCTGTAACTACAGCCTCTACGTCTCCTCTTCACGGTTCCCTCTCACGGCAGTGTCGCCTGCGTTGCTTTTTTTCTGGAGATATCGAGACACTCAAAATACTCGCGGAAGGTCTCGCAGTGTCAAGGGGTGACTGTTACGTACCACAGATACCGGATATGTGAGACTATAGTTACACGCTATCGTGCGAGATCGCAATCATTAAATATTCACAAAACTTTTGACTCGTGTCGACGAAATCTACGAGAACTTGTCTATTAAATTTCGAAATGCGATTGACATTCGTTCACCTGTTGACCTTCGTAGACAATACGCCGGTGACGCAAGTCTTCTGCGATAATAAGAAACGCCGGAAATCGATTTGAGATCCTTATAAGCGTCGTTACATTTTTATACCTCGGTTCCTTGACCCTAACCTAGCCCAACAGATGAATAGTTGCGTTAAGGTCCCTAGCCGCGCGCCGCCCGACCCGTGATTCGAGGCTCTGATACGGTTTATTGTGTTTTGTAATATCCATAGCCCAGCTGGAAACAATCACCTGGGAAGTGGACACTCTGGGTCCAAGCCTGCATAACGATCATCCTTTGGAATGCAAAAGCTTATCTTCCTGTGTTCATTATTTTTGTTATTACCTTCGTCGGCAATTCAAGTTATTTTAGCTTTGGCGATCGTAATTATTCATATAATTTTTCAGGGTCGCCAATGTTTTTTTTATGCCATCGCTTTTTTCATCGATTTTTTTAACCAAGGCAGAAGAAGTTTCTTATTCCTTATATTATTAAATTATTGTCAGAAAAAAATACTAAATTCGGCAGATACAGCTAAAAGCTTTAAATCAATTACAATTTTTAATGTTTATTTGCGATTTTCTTCTTAATCTCTTCGCATTGACAATAATTATAAATGAAGATTTGTCAGTAATCTAATACATATGTATAAAAATGAAGGCAGGAAACATTTATATAATACGTGTCAACGTATTTGATCAATTGTAATGTGCTTCAACATGAAATAACACTGAACTCCATATAAGATGAAACACTAATGAAAAGAAAGGACGACACTCCTATACTCTAACGAGATAATTGGTGTTATTAGCAACATAACTGGAAATAATGTTTTTGTTGATTTTTTTGTTAAATGAGTATCAATAAAACTAAACGAGTATTTAGATTTTTTCCACAACTTTACATTATAACGACATGTTTCGGTTACGTCGAGTAGCCGTTATCTTATCATGACAATGCTTACTTGAAGTAGCCGAAGTGTATCATTAAAAAATAACATTGTGGAATAATACTAAATATTCGATTATTTTGAATGAAAGTTGCAAAATTATTAATTAAATAGATTAAAATGACAACTATAATCTCAACATTCAGAAAACTATTTATATGAAAATAATGTTATATTATTTTCAATCTTAAAATTTTTCTCAATACTGAAAGTCACAGATTGATTTTGATTAACACTTAATAAAAAAATCATCTTATAAAATAAACTTTAAATATAATTATCCGCTAAATATCTGCAAACATGTTATGTTACAATTAAAAGTACCAATGTTATTAATAATCCTGAAAAAAATCACGTAATCTTTATAAAACTTTTTAAATCCAAGGTATTTAAGTGAATATTAAATCGCATTAAATTATCACTTATTACAGAATTGAATAAATAATGAAGGTGTCGACTGTTGTCACGCAGGAATTTTTTCAATCCTTCCTAGGAGTCAGACTTTCGAGAGAACTTTTGATGGCCCGAGAGCCGGTCGCGACCAGTTTGAGAGTTGGAGGTTTGACCATCCAAAGTTTTGTTGGGTTTATTTTTCGGGCTCGGCTTGGCACGATCAGGGCATCCCGGCCCGAGGTGGGCTAGGTTAGTGCCCGTTTTGCTGGAACTGTGATGCATACATACGAGTACCTACACAACTTCAACATGCGGCAGCTGCGATCAAAAGCTACGCATCTTACTTATCCATTCCACAATTAAAAAAAAAATCATTTCTTAAAACCAAAATTGTTACCAATTTTTACGATGTCAAATAGATGGATACTTGCTTCTTTCCATATCCGTTAAATTTCTCAAATATATGGCTACCACATATTACTGCCATTCAGATCTTTCAATCGCCATTGTCCATGCTTGTTCTCAAGATATATCTGCACATAAAAGTCCAACTGGTAACATAATGGTTCCCTAAAATATCCAGGACAGGAACCCAGAGACTTTTTTGAGAGAGCTGATGTAGTATTAGAAGCATATTCTGGATGATTTGTTAAACAATTTTCGAAGAAATCTGATGAATTGCCTGACGTTTCTCAGGCCTGGATTAATTTCTCATAAAGGGCAGCTCAATCTCACCAACGACAGGCAATCCAATAAAGTTTTGGCCTACGCTTAATGTTGTTTAATTTTGGTGATCAATCGAGAAATGTCCTTACGATTTTCTATTGATGTTGCTCAAAAACTATTATATATATTTAAATGGCAAGTTCAACCTGCTCTCGAATACGACAGACACTTTTACTTTCTGGAATTGAATATTTTTGTTCTAAAAAGAGGAATTCGTCTTATAAATAAAGTCACCTTTACCTTCAATCCTTGGAACACAGAAGTAGGGTTTGTTCACTCGATCTTGATGTTTTCTATGTATATAATACGTATAAAAACATAAAAAATCAAGATTATTTATGGAACTCGTCAACAGAACGTGTGCCCTCTTGTCAAGTGATTTTATTACTTTATTACATTAGATTAATATGTTAAGATTGAATGAAATGCTGGTATGTATTTAAATAATATTTCCAAAATAATATAATTTAATAAATATCTGTTATATGTGAAGGATTTGTATAGGTTCATTGAGTTTAATAAACCGGAAGTAATTATTGAATTTATCTCTAATGTCTAGAAACTGTTTAATTCAAATGAACAATAAAAAATATGACTCTTCGCTGTGATACGTGAAGTAAGCAGGAAGTCATGGTCAATCGAGTAAAATGCTTTAAAAGTAACAGAGGAAGACGAACCAATCAACAGTACAAAACAAATTAAAAATAAAACCTATCAATCACAGTGAAAAACACATCAGTAAGTATTGTTATCAATACTTACTGATTAGGTTTATACCCACCGTTATCGGTGGGTAGTAAAAAGTGTGATGTTATAAAGTAAATTAAGTAAATGTAAAATACTCTAAAATTTGATAATAATAATCTATCCGTACGTAATAGTTACGTAATTGTAAAATATAATGATATGTTTAAATGCAGTAAGTTATGTCGGTATTTTATAAACTAAGTAGATCATCATGGTAGTTGCAGATAATACATAATAGACAGGCCAAGGAGATGGAGTACAATGAGATGCAACTGTTTTGTATAAAGATCAAGGTAAGCGCAGCTCATTCATCTATTCAGCTCATCAGCCATTGAAAACTAGACACAATAGTAAAAAATGATGTAATTGAAATAAATTTATTTATTTTCATACCAACGATGGATCACCAGGATAAAAAAATGCCGGAAATTATATTGAAGAGGTTGTATCATTTTTTTCTTACACAAAATTGAAGTCTTTGGTGCACAATTGTGTAACTTAAGCAAATAGCAATCAATCTTCTCATTATTCTGCCTTCTCTTGGATTGCATCCTGTTATTACATGGACCCAGTTCCTGTGACATGGATGTCCAACTGTCAAGCCAATAGTATGTGGTCTTCCTGGAAGTCGAATGTCCCACAGTATTATGTCAGCTGCTATGGTCCCCACTCTTTCAAAACAAATTCTTCTCACGTGATCTCTAAAGCATCGCTTTCTTGAACTTCCTCAATATACGACAACTTCAACAACACAATCCTTTCTTTTTTTGAACTACTTAGTTTCGGATTGTCAGTTCTTCACTCGTAAGTCGGAGAGTCTTCATCTCATTGGATCTACAGAGTTTATATTTACTTTGTACAGCAGACCTCTCATCAATACCATCTTCTTTGTAGATCAATCCGGTGGATTGGTTTGCAGCAACAAAATCTTGCATCTCGATCTCCACTCCTCTCGATCCTCCGCAGTCCTCTTCAGCTCAGCATAAGAGCTACAACTCATGTACTCGAACGCCTCCTGCAAATACTCCGGTCTAGGGCACCCTCTACAATTTCTACCCTCAAACATCCCTTCCACAATGTCGTGAAGAAGACCATCGTGGCGCATGATGTGACCGATCTATCCGGCTCGCCTCTCTGAGATAGTTCTTACTAAGTGCCTATCTTCCTTGATTGCCATATGCCACCTTTTAAATTTCATGTATTATTAAATAACATTCCTAGGACTTATTTTTATATTATTTAAGTTTATACTCACAAATTTGGTTTTATTATAAAGAAGTAACTAGAATCTAAAACCATCTTTAAAGAACTTTAGTTCACGTTCTTTGCAAGGTGCTCTTATTTAATTAAGCAACAGTAATTTCTCTTAAATTTAATTAAATATAAAAAAAAGAAAAAAAAAATGACAATAAAAAATATATCAAAATATTACACACAGCTTTCACCGTACACTAAATAAATAATCTTAAAATGCGCTCACCGGCTATTTATAAATATTTAACCGTATCATACGTATATCATGAAATAAAAAAAAACACGTGAAGGGTTCACTTCTTATGCTGATCCTGTGCGAGTCCAAAAACAAGAAAAAAGTTTACATATTCGTCCTGTGTGACTTTCGCCAGGGTGTTGTTGAACTGTATGTACCTACGAATTGTATGGAGACCACTTTTGACCAAAACCCGTTCGGCCCAAATTATGTATCCTTTTATGAAAGGATTATTATCTTCTAAAATTGTAAAGACTTGCATGCGATGCTGCACTGAGCATGCATGCGAAATGCAAGTACTTATCGCATTGACATGTGAAATTTTGAAGTATTTTTGACATGTAAATATTTAAATATTAGGAATGAAAAGTGCAATACGTATAAAATTAAGGTTATCAACAGACAATACTTGGTGAAACTGCATTATTATAATTTTAGAATTAATTTTAATTAAAAAATTAATAAATTAAAAATATTTAGTTTTGATTAACAATTTATTTTAACGATTACATGGATTATTGAAGATGGTCTTCAGGAAGGCCGAAACATGTAATCGTTAAAACAAATTGTGAATCAAAACTAAATATTTTTAATTTATTAATTTTTTAATTAAAATTAATTCTAAAATTGCAATACGTATATCAAGATAACCAAATACATTGGAAAATAATATTTCAGTAAATAATATTCACTTAATTTAAGGGATATTTTTAAAGCTATGGACTAAAATGCTAAAGTTTAATTGTTTTTTTTAATATTGGTAAAATATTTATATTTACAAGTTTATTATTTGTTGTTTAGTTGTTTTACTGTTTTTAATGTGACCATTAATTTATTTTAAATTAAATGATTGCATTAAATAGAAACAATAAATTACAAATTATAATAACGTAGCGTAACTTATTTATTATATAAAAATGAACTCTCATATTATAATTTTATCGTTCGATTCTTGTTTTCTAGCTAAAGTATACAAAAATTATTAAATGCTACTTCTTATCAATATTGGATAGATAGCAATACAAAAAAGTGTAAAAAAAATGTCGAAATGAAGCTAGCTTAAAAAAGGTATGTTCAATGATTTTTATACAAAAAGTAAATGATTTTATAGTATTTTGGGTATTTCTTTTTGTTTTACACACAGAAGAGCATTAGTAAATAGCTTAGACCTTCCATGGACTCTAAAACGCTCAATCAGGTCAAATGAATGGTATTTTATGCAAAGTACGTGTAGTGGTTGTGTGCGTGTATTGAGTGAACTTGCATCTTAAAACGATTCATATTGTATGTGGGAGGCAATACAAATGCTGGGAGAGCATTCCAAATCCTGTGCATTACAAAATATGTTTTGGGATAAGGGGAAGTAGCAACTGACAGAACTTAGAGGTGGCGATTTGTGGTAATCGTATGTTCCAGATATGTAATGGATATGGAATAAAAAAAACGTCTAAGTGGGTGTCAGGTTAATGAAATGAACTGGCTTCCTTAAGAATACGCATATTATGTTTCCACTACTTACCTTTAATACATTTTAATATATGTTTTTCGGATAGTAGTGACCGTATGATCCAAATTTTAGAAGAAACTGAAGAAGGCGTTTTCTCCCAGTCAAAAGTAAAACAATGTGACAGAGTTAATATCGAGACAACAAAATGAAAACGATTTATAAGAAGAAAATGAATAGTGGTCATAAACTTCTGCTATAGAGAGATGTGTCAGCAAATTGCTGCCATGGTCATCGCCTCATTCAATATTAGCTTTGGCACTAGAAGCTACGCCAAATAAATTATTTGTATAGTTCCTGAAGGATGAGATACTAATAAAAAGTGAAAATTAAATTGTTATATTGAGATATATTGTATGTTTAATAAATATTTCACTTAGAATATTATGATGGCTGTCTTCGTAACATATTAAATGCGCTGACGGTCTTTGACCTATCGAAGAAAATGAACAGTCATTATAGAATATAACCAGTGTCGTGAACTAGAATCTTTCTCTGTGAGTCAATCGTGAAAATTCCGTAAAGCAACTGGTTATATAAAAAACGAGTCGAACCTTGGATGAACCTCAATCCGGATAACCATTAAACACCATTCCACTTTCTACGGTGGGACAATGAGTATTAGATAAAAACGAAGTAGCCTAAAAGAGAAACTTCCTCGTAAGTGGGTTAAGGCTGTACCCTAGGTTCGGTGTCATCGATAGTCGAGCAGGCCCAGCAAGTCCAGTAGGGCGCCGTTGTGAGGGCAATAAATCCCTAAGTTCTTACCACACTATAGTCAGTGCATCTAAACTGTTGAGCAATGAGACGTTTATTTAGTTAAGTACATTCTTAATAAAACATTTTTTCAATATACTCGTACATGTACATTACGAGAATATCTAAAGTATATAGACGATTAACGCCTACACACAGTTGTCAACTGTTAATTCCATGCCTTGAATGGAGTTATACTTAAAAACTAATTGATATATTATAATTTCTGGTCTTCTTTCTCATCCGATTTCTAGATGGAGTAAAAGACATTAATAAATTACCGCCACATAGTTTTCAGATGCCATTACTTGTGCCTCAATCCAAGTCATGCTGCATCCGGAGTTTTTCCGAATACGGCTTTCAATACGAAATCGCTAAGCGTTGAATATAAGCCAGCTGTGAGTTGCATATTTGGACACTTGCTTATAATTCTCTATTCGGATGATTAGTCCAACGCTGAGAAGGCTTGGAATATTTGATTCTAAAAGGCGGCTTTACAGATAATATTTAGTATTAAGTACAAAAATATTATTCACGCCATGGTTAAGTCTTTTATTTTGTTTTTACTGTGGAATTTTATTGAATGCGAAGCTTGCACCGAAATGTAAATTACGTATTCGTTGTTTTGTTGTAATTAGTTTTTTTTAAATTAAGAGTATGTTATTTTATTCTTATTTAAATAAACACACATTTTTTCCATAAAAAAAAAACGTTTTTTTTTACGATGATGACGATGTTCATAAGTATTGATCAAGTTATATGTTTGAATTAATACAATATGTGTAGTTATTTCCCGAGGAAAAGGTTTCGTGCCACTGTTGATAATCATCATCGGTAAGAAATAAGCATTGATTCATAGACGGCATTATTTCTCAGTACTTTCTACCAAAATTGAAAATAGGAATGTCGGTGATAATCCATGACAAATGATAAAACTTCAAATGGTTCGTGATACATAATTTATTGATCCTACAGCCATAGGTCTTATATTATTATTTCTTCAATCCATATTGGATAATTTCTTTCTAATTTTAAAATAGTATTCTTCAAAAAGACCAAATGCACATTGTAAACGTAGTTGTTGTCACATCACCAAAGTTAAGAAATATTGAACGTGGAGCAAAACTTGGATGGGCTGCCTTGTGTTGCTTACAGTGTTTCATTAGTTGGGTCAAACCTGCCCTCAAAACCAAATCATTCAGGCTAATAACTTGATCTCCTTAAAAAAGAATTAACCAATCAACCGAAATAAGGCTCGGTTACTACAATTGTCATCTTCATGCTTCTAACATGTTCCTAAATGGACCTTTGGGTGTAGACATATCTTGGGGCAAGGCATGGAAGCTACTGAAAAAACTGAAAGGCGAAGTTTTGTGATAATCATATGTTCCTGATAAGGAATGGATATGGAATATAAAAAAAGCACTAAGCGGGCGTCCGACTCATGAAATGAACTGGCTTCCTTAAAAATACGCAGATTATGTTTCCACTACTTATTTTTAAAACTATTTCATTTATATTTTTCGGATAGTATTGACCGTATGCTCCTTAAATAAAGAAATTGCCGCAGTGGAAGGTAAACTAAAGCCGTTTGTACGTTAGGCACTTGATTCTTGTCAACTACTATAAATTGTCGGTGGAACTTTAGTAATAAAGTTAATAAATAATTGACAAATCAAACATTAAATCTTGGAATATAAATGTTTGCACAATATTAACAATCGTTATGTAAAACAAATTCATTGAATTCTCTTATCATACGAGTCAATTGACCCTTAAATTAAAAAAAAGCTCATTATGTTTTAAGTGCTTGATTTTATTTAATTTAGAATAATTAATACGTTTAGTACAAACTTATTTATATTACATCTTGGTTAAAATAACAATAATGAATTATGGCAGTTATTGTTTGTGTCATGAACTCTCTCATTAAATTTATGTGGCTTAATTAGCTTATTGTTTCTAAATATGTCATAATATTATTACTCGTATAATATAAAATATAACCTCTTGCATAGTGGCCTTCAGTACATGTAAAAATATTTAGTTTTTTCATATATGTATGACAAACATTATTATGCATTGTGAAGTGCGTGGTATTATTGTTTCAGTTTCATAAGTATATAAATTATATAAATATAAATAATTATAAAGTTTAATGATCATACGTTATCACACGAGTATAATAGAAGTTGTTTAGTCAATTCACAGAAAATAAGCTATTCGAACTACTAAAACATAATGAAAACTATTATTGATGAAGTGCGGAGTATTATTTTAAGGTTTTAAGCAAGCATATACTAATTAATACAAACAAAAATTAATTTAAGCAGGCATATAATATGTTGAGCCGCCCCTGGTGACCAAATGTTGGACATCGTCGTGCATCCGATCAAATAAAAAAATATTAACAAATCACTTAAAAATATGTCTCGTGCCGTCTCTTTAAGTCTCCATTATTCTGTCTTGGCGGTTATCACTAACCATTTATATTACTAGGTGAACTTGAGGGTGAAGATATGTTTTTGGACAACAAATAGACAGTGGCAGCTGACAAAACTTTCGAGGTAATTTGTGGTGACTATATATTCTAGATATGGAATGGACGTTGTATTATACGCTGACATTAATGTAATATTATACTCTAATAATACAATAGTTACTAATAAAAGATATATTATTAAGTACGCTATATATTTATATCTGTAAAGAACTTAACTTTGTGTTTTTATTTAAATATTCAGAACTGATCGGAAGTATTTATTATAATATAAATGGTATTGAAAGGTAATATTTGAAGCAATTAAATATACATATACTATACATAAAAATCCTTAAACGAGTCAATTCATTCAGAAAAATTATCGGCGGGAGCGGGATGCGAACCGCGGACCTTTGGAACCAACCATTTTTGCCCAGGTAATTATACCGCTCGGCAACCGGCCAATTTATTCCACCTGAGATGACTCGTCTCTGATCTTCTATATAAGTTATCATCGTATGATAGATGTTGCTATAGTATATATTCAAAGTATGTATATTTTTATTTCTTATTATTCAGTCCGCGGTTCGCATCCCGCTCCCGCCGATAATTTTTCTGAATGAATTGACTCGTTTAAGGATTTTTATGTATAGTATATGTATATTTAATTGCTTATAATATTGTAATATAGTCGATGATCTATAAAAGTAGATTAGAATATTGAAATAAAAAAATAACTACCAAATAAATATTTTTTGAATTAAATTAAATATTTTGCAATTAATGTATGTAGAAATGTGGATGACTATACGTTTGCGTAAAATGAAAACCGAAATAAGATTGAAATTTCTCCAATAAAGTGTTTTTTTGCGCGCAAGGTCCCTCTATTCCCATTTTATTCCGTCTCTTTCTTCCTCTGCCTGTTTTCAAGATGAGAATTCTATAGATAAATAATGATTTTCCTCCTGGCGCGGCGAAAAACAACGAGAAGTAAAATCCACTTATTTTTTCTCTCGCACCGAATGAAAGGTTTTACGGGACGGTCGAGGGCGGGAAAGGGGGCGGGGTGGGAGGTTCTACGGGTTGGGCGGGGGCGGGTGGTGGGCGGGGAACGAGCGATGTTGTTGAAGCATATTGCTTCTGTATTTTACGTCGTTTCTTGCGGAAATGAAAGTGCTGCAGGTTTAAACTTCACGTTTTGTGACGGTGAAAAAACAATATAATTTGTCCCAGCTTCGTTTGAAAATACTCTTCTGAATCAGCGTACAATGTAACGTATTTAATGATTAATTAATAATCATTACATTTATGCTTCAAATTGGTTGTTTTAATATTCATGTAAATCAAAAATGTTAAGCTTACACATTTTTGTAAGGACATCTTTTTTCTTCAATAAATGCAATGATCATTACTAGTCATTTAATGTTTCGTATCATATTATGTATAAAATATTATCAATAAATTAAAAAATTCAAATGAACTATAGTCGGAAAAAGAGTGATTTAGGTAATTTATTATTACGTTATTAAAATTATGTATTTATATTTATATGTATATGTATAAGTACAATTTAAATACACATGACTAAATCTAATATGGTATTTATTAGATTTAGTCATATTTAATATATCATGTATAATACTCGTATGTATTATTTGGTATATATGTATATGATTAGTATTTGAAGCTTCGTCCCAGGCCGCTACTCGCCATGTAACGTTAGATGTATAAGTTTTGATATCCTCCTCTTCCATTTATGACATCGATTTACTGGATGAAGGACGCAGGATCAGGTTCACATTATAAACAACTTGTTTCTGTTTCACGATACATGTTTATTTGTCAATAACGTCGCCCGTTAAGGGGCCGCCCTTAGGGACGGTCCTACCACGAGGACGGGCGAGTTGTGACTACTTGCCCGCTCTCACATTTCGGCGGTACCACCCGTCAAGAGGACAGTTGTACCAACTGTCAATGGACCAACTGTCATAACAATTATTTTGGCGTATGCAAACACCGCTTAACATTCGATGTAGATGTCACGCAAGCGAACCAAAATAATAGACAAAAGATCGCTTGTTGAGGCTTTACGGCATCGACCTTAAGGAGCTATATCAAGCTGATATCAGTTTATATAATTTCAAAATAAAAATAAACATGCGCTTACCGACTGTAAAATAAAACGAATTGAAGATTTCCAGATGAAATACAAATCGCTACGAATATGAATTAAAATATAATAATATTGTACTTTTGTGGATATTTATTTGGTTATGTTATAAAACATATTAATGAAATATTTTATTGTGAATTATGTACACTACAACAGTAACTAAAATATTTTATTTTTAACGTTGTTATTGTAGTTGCGTCACATAATACTAGAATGTAAAGCAATAATTATTAGTTTCAAACACTTTTATTATATATGAAGTAAAATTTTATGATATCAAGAACGTTATTGCTTTTGTTACAAAAGTTGCCGGGATAAGCTTGCTTCCTTTAAAAATGATTATACTGGAGGCAAAAATTTTTTTTGATAGTATTTAATTAAATTAAATTAATGGTCAGTAATTATTTAACAAACGGTCAGTAATAAATTCCTAAAAAGGTAAGTAAAAAATAATCATCTTCTTCGTAGTATCAATCCGGTGGATTGGTTTGCAGCAACAGAATCTTGCATATAATCATATGGCGGTAGAATAATAATAAATTGGTAGGTAATAATTAATGAATTGTAAATAATAATAAAATTAAAAAGGTTATGTTGCGTTTCTATTTTATGAGTTAATTATTCATTAATTTTACATTTATTTTCAATAATATTGAAAATATTACTGCCATTTTAATTTTATAACCGACCACGTTCATACTGCCACAGTGGATACTGCCAATTAATTTAGTCAACTGCCGATTATTTTTATTAATTGTCAGTTGATTAAACTTTCCAAAACCTTGAATTAGTTACCGAACAAAGAAATACAGACCTTAATTTTTTTTACCGATAATTAGCTTGCTTCCTTTAAAATCGATTATACTATAAACATTAAACAGACAATATATTCCATACACAATTCCAGTTACAATATGTTCTCTGGATTCAAGAGATATTTTTTTCTACTACAGAATCCATATTAAAAAACAGAATTTTTGACAGATAACTGAACTGTTGTATTCAAAATATCTTTCGTAAAACTCGAATTACGAATCTGACATTGATTTGGCTTGTGCTGAAGGTTGTTTCGTAGTTTGTGTCTATAAACTGGAATTGAAAATGGCACACTTACTATTTGATACAAGTCGCACAATCTTGAATTGATTTTTAATACAAGTTTGTTGTTTCATATTTTCATATTTTTCAATTAACATTGTAGAAAATTCCCAGAGATTAGTGCGATATTCTAGAGGGCTCCCTCGTCAGGTTCGGTGCACAGACGCGCGGCCTTTATTCCCAGGCGGAGACTCGAAAAACAAATTCAATTTAAATAGAAGATTGTTTAATGAAAACTTGTGTCGGCTGCTGCTCAGGGCTGGCCGTAATGAAACCCGCCCGCGGTGTCGCCTCGTCTGCTTCCACTCGGATCCATAAGACATTACCAGCCATGCCGGCTCAGTTCCAAGAGAGAGAAGCAATAGCACAGAGCAGTAGAGACATTATTGATATTCCGAGGGCGGCGTGTTGGCCGCTACGACACTTCCCGCCCCCGCCCACTCCCACCCACCCCAACATCCGGTCTCTTCTTCCCTCTTCCGCCCCCGCCCACTCCCACCCACCACGCGGATTAAACTCCCAGCTAGACGATCTATCAATATTGATTGTTATCGTAATTATAAATTGAATGAGTTTGTGAATGCGGCCCCCCGCGACTCAGGATTTCCATTTAGCGACTCAACTCCCGACGGATTTGACAGACAACGATTATTAAGATTATTATTTAATGTATTATTATATACATATGAAAACTTATTTATTATAAGCCATTAAAAAATCACACAAAATTTGAGCGCATATAATGAAGTGGATTATACGTCGTAAAAATAAATTAATCATCAATTCATTTCTATTATGATACAGTAATTATAACGTAAAGCGTCAATACGTGAATGATTTTTAAATATACCGGAACTGAAATATGAACATTGTTTTAAAGATAAAAATAAACTGTTAAAAAAAAATAATTGATGAAAATATTAGATTTTTTTTAAAAATTCCTCAATATTTTATTTGATAACGATATATTTTGGATACGACGAACATTTATAAAGTAAATTAGATTTGTGAGTGGTTCACCCGATATTGTCTTATACATATCGTCAAGCTTGGAATAATTCTACAAAATCTATTATTTATTTGATATGATGCAATTCCGCCAAAAATTATCGACGAAGAAATTGATAAAAGTTTCAAAATTGTTATTTATTTTTTCAAAGTTATTCTTCATATCACCTAATACTTTTAGTTGGTTATCTAAATACACATTCAATAAACTTAATTGTTTCTAATTGAATGATGTAAGTGGCATGATAATATCATATACTTGAACAATAGTAATAAATGGGTGGTATATAAGAGTCTGTGTTAGTACGGGCTGGAAAGAGAGCCTATGAACGAGCGCCTGAGCAGTCGTCATGCGGACAGACAGTCGTACGCTCTAACGTAGAGAAAAAAAAATACGTTTCGATTCTCTGCGTCGGTGCGGCGTCGCGGCGCCCAATGGGATGACGCCCGGGCCACGCAGCCTTCCCTTTCCCACAGCAATAAGCGCGAAAGCCTCTACAGTCGTAGATATGCCGAATGTAACTGGGAGGGTCTACGGGGCTCTCCCGTCCAATGGAATGATATCTCGCATTGCTGCGCCTGTATTTGCTTTGTGTAGAACGCGAGCAAGTGGAGGCTCTATTGCCGTCTGCTGTGGAGCCTTCTGAGAGCGAGGGGCGGAAAGCTCTCTCTGCTTTTCAGCTTTCAGGCGAGGGGGGAATCCTGAAAGCGACGACTGTAGAAATTTCAACCTATGGACGCTTTTATGTGAATGCTTGTACCGGGACTTTTATTCATACCATATATACCCGTATAATACGGCCTTTCATTATTTATCACTCCGTTTATATAACGTAAAAGTAAAGAACAAGTAGCTTAAACAAAAGTTGAGTATGCGATGTCGTCATTTAATATAATTTTTTGCATTTAATTTATGCGAATTCGGTAATATGTTTCCCAATTCCACAAATATGTAACTGACAACATATTTTGCTTTGTCAAGAAGCCATTCTCATGTATTTTTTTGCCATTTATTACCACTATAAGCAAATGCGAAACATGGTATCGAAAATTAAACAGTGAAATTATAAATAAAATGATATTTCATTAACAATGCGGTAAATATGCAGTTACATCCACAGTTAGCGACAGAAAAAATGGTACAAAGTAATAAACTTGTACATCATAAATTCTCAGAAGCTTATTGCATAACATACAAACAATCGGAATAATTACTAAGTAATAATTTTGGATAATCATTGAAAAATTGATTAATGTTTTTTTTAAGTTTTTCATACAACGAAAAAAAAAATCCTATGCGGAATTATTTAATAATGCAATACCTTACGGTATTTACCTACACTGTTTAAGCAGACAATTGAACTCTGGGCGATATCTCTCTGTTATAGGCGGATAGAGCTGGTCGCAGGCAGTGGGGCTTGGCGGGGGAGGGGGAAGGTGGCAAAAGAGGCTTCGAGGACGAGGGCGGAGGTGAACTGGGAGGTGGGCGGTGGGTGGTGGGCGTTAGGGGTGGTCCGCCCAGCCTCCGGGAGTATCGACCCGGAGACGACTCGGTACCTCACGCCACGAGCACCGCACTGAGGGCTGTCTCAAGAATAAAAAAATAACAAAAAAGCCTACTTCTTCTGTTGAAATATTTGTCGATATACCTTTAAAAAAATAAAATTAAAAAAAATTGACATGTTAAATTACATTTCTTTTAAAATAAATTTTATTATTTTTATACAAATTTTTAATAAACATACAAAACGGGAGGTTAAGTCAGATTATACAAAAAAGTGTAATTTATTTAATATTTATGTCAAAAATATGTTAATATAAACCATGCATTCTAATCATTGTGTTAATTGATATTTATTTAGATGGTTTACGAGTATGGGCTTTATAACTATTTTCACGAAAGGCTATATAAGAATACTTGAATGTGGGACTCTTTATATATTTAGAGAGTGCATTATGTACATAGCGTTAGTAGCCCTCAGCCCGGGAATATATTCTCAATTCGCTCAGACGCCACTGAGATATGCATTCACCTTCCTCGTGTGCCCGCCCACCGCCTCCCACTACCATCACCTCCGACCGCCCACCACCACCCGCCCGCCTACCACCAGCGCAGATTCAGGAGTGTGCGAGAAACGTAGGCGAGCAATACGAGAACAGAGTTGAAGATACACTCCTATGTAGGGTTTGTTACGAAAAATACGCTCTCCCTCTCCTCTACGACACTCTATCTACGGAGCTACGGAGCTATGCTGCGCTGTTATGGTTCTACGTTCTACGGTTCGTAGAGGGGTCGTCTATGTGCCGCATACTTTCAGATTCAAGTCGCCGGCTACGTATTGTTATATTTTGTTACAGCGCAGTCTTTTCAGCCGCGCAGGAAATTATATTGGAATAAAAATGAGTTTTTCAGAAAGATAAAAAGAATTTCAACTTTTTCATTAAGGTCGGATACGTACCGTTACGTTTGCATTTTTTCCTCTCTCTCTCTTTTCTCTACCTTTCTCTTTATAATTCCGGCAATAACAAGATATTTAAATTAATTTGCGGAAAAATATTACCGGTATTCTGAAAAATATAATTTATCATTTAACGCGTAGAAGCTAACAACAAATGTATCAAATGAAGAATTTAATAAATTGCAAAAAAACATGATAAATAACATGAAAGCCATAAATAACATTACAAAAATGGCTGTTAAATAATATTTGATGCTTCATTTTAGTTTTAGAATGAAAATAAAGGCATAATAATCATGAAATCGATAATCAACGTATGAAAATAAAATTGATGGCAATATGTATTCGTAGTATTTTGCTTTACGTAAATAGCTCAAGCCGTAACAGCCTTATAATAAGTTGACATAGTCGATAACCACAAGTATATAAACCATAATTAATTAGCGAAACCACTAAGTAAAATATGAATATGACATTTATGTCGCACGCATTGATTAAAATTCTTGACAAGGATTAAATTTATTGTGATATTGAAATGAAGTAAAATATCATTATATCTTCCAATAATGTTAACTTAAGAGTTTTCGAGTTTAACCACCATGAATTTTTGTTGACTGTTTTAATACATGGATTTTTCCTCATTTTACAATCTTATTTCAAAGCTTTGATGGATTAGAAAATTCTTCTCAGAAGTTATAATGTGAGCTTAAAAATAGGCTAAATTGTAACAAAATCATGTCATATGTGCACGGTATTTGTCAATTATATTAGTTTTTTTTCACTATTAATTGTTCAAATATGATGAGTCTTTGAAACAGTGAATTTTCTTTCGGAATTCCGCCCGTTTTCTCTAATACACATACTTTGCTAGCTTATTACGCTTAATAATATATTCATTATTAATCCATCTGGAAAAAATTAAGAGACATCACACTAAAGTTATCAGTAGATTTAGTTATCTCATTAAATCATCACTAGTTATCGCATATAATCAAAATTAAGTAAATAAGTAGATTTTTTTTCAATTATACTAAAGTATTCTACCAAAAAAACTGTTCTACTCTGTATTTTAATCATTATTATTGTTAGCTAGTAAAGAACTGACAAAACTATGTTATTTCTACAATTAAACTGTTATTTCATGTGGACAGTGTAAAAATAATGTAAAATAACAATATATATATAAAATATAAAATGGCCTGTACGTCTTTGTTTAGTTACTAATTTAAGGTTTTGGCAGAAAGTTAAATCAGATGGCAGTAAATAAAATTATTCGGCAGTAGACTAAATAAATTTGCAGTTAGAATGTGGTTAGTTATACAATTCATGATATTGTCAAAATTAATGTAAAATTAAAAAGTAATCAACACATAAAATTGAAACGTAACCTAACCTGACCTTATTAATTACCATTTATCAATTTATTCCTAACAATTTATTTTCTACTGCCGATCCAAATTTTTCTACTGTCAAATGATTATTTTTAAATATTTTTTTAAGGTATTTATTACTGACCGTTTGCTTAATAATCACTTGCCCATTAATTGCATTAAATTCCGCCGAAAAAAATTGTTGCCTTATAAAATGTATATCAAAATGAACGCTTGAAATATAAATAATAACAATAATAAAAACTATATTTTATCATTTAAATTCTACAGTTAATAAAATACATTTAAATAGTAGAATAAAGTGCAATAAATTCTGAAATGCGTTTAGTCTGCCCAACTTCTATTGTTAAAAAAAATAACGTTTATTCATTCATACACACATATTATTTATAAATATAATTTAGTAACATATCAGACTTTTTCTATCTTAATAAAAGTAAAATTACATATTTTTAATTTGCAGTAAGCACTGAATTATTCATAGACATTTCTCTTATTCATAAATCGGAGAAAAATTAATGGCAGACGAGCAGGGAACCTTGTAAGAGTATACCATGCTCATTTCTTTAAGCAACATTGACCGGTGGGGAAATTAAAACGTATTATATTATTCAATTATTGGTATTATAACAGACTTCGGACCGGAGTATGCAAGACGAGGACACAAATGAAAACCTGGCAGTTTTACAGCAGACCGACTGAATGCGACTGCGGCGTGGAGCAGACCCTGTCACGCCTTCTGGGGTGTGCGCTGTGCCTGAATAGCTGCACCCAGGAAGACCTGATGATGGCCAGAAGTAACGCCATTGACGTCGCCCACTTCTGGGCAGACAGGATCTGACCCTGTTGTTTCCGAAACGATTATATATATATTCAATTATTTATACATTTGTTTATAACTGAATAAGTATTGTGTAAGATTACATTAGTCAATTTATTTAAAAATTTAATTTTTATTTACATTTTTAATATTTACGTAATTTTTTTAAGTCACCTTATTCTTTCATATTTTACGTGTTGTAAAAATGTAACGCGTAGCAATGAAAAATAAACTGAGGATCGTGATTAAGAATATATTGTTGAATCACGCTATTGTTTATTTATTATAGTTGAGGGTGTGTGTGTTTTTCATTGCCGAGTGTCTGCGTCTCCTGAAAGTTTCAGTAATAAAAAACAAAAGGCGCCGAGCGCGGTCGGCCACCCCGGGGGCCGCGCTATGATTGCGCTGGGAGGTGTGAAAACTGCCCTCCCGCCTCCCACGGCGATGAGAGCCTTCAACCCTTCAGCTGAAAAAAATGTTTGCGACCACTCCATTTAATAAAACGTTAAAAAATATTTGCTATCTTGGATATAATATATCTCTCTACCAATTGTACTTAAAATTAATCAAAATAATTTATATGTATATATTAATACTTTGTTTACAGTGAACTCTTTTTGTTTAACTAGGAAGATTAAACACTTTGGGTTAGATTAGATAAATAACCAATATATGTGCCCATGATTATGAAAGTGGTGTAAGTCATGTTTTATTCGTTCTGAGATATTTAAAGTTTTGTGTTTTGATGTTGGTTGAAAACCATTGAAAGTGACAACTTCGTGTTGCATAATTGCCGTATTTAGATTTTTTAAAGTAATGTTGGATGAAGATAATATTACTTCACAACATTGGGAACTAAAATAAATGAATAACTAATTTTTTACAATTTCTTGACTTACGCCACTTTCATAATTATGGGCACATATATTGAAATATATTTTACTAATTATAGTTTCACACAGTTGTGCTTGTGTTGAATTGTAAGTTGCTTCCATTTTATTTGAGTCTTGTATTTATTTTAATGATCAATCGATTTTTAAATGACGCGATCTTTTGCTTCCATCCATTTACGAATATTAAGTTATACCTTAAAAGCATTGAAATACTTTTTGATAGTTTATTGAACTTTAAAACCCTTAACAATCCAACGTCGAATGTTATTCGACATTGATTTTTTCCGTCAAATATCATTAGACATATCTTTTATCGTTTGTATTATGTATCGTTTGTATTCCTTATAAAAAATATTTTTCACAACAAATGGATTTTTTCTTTCAAATAATGAAAATAGTAATTGGCCTGAAATTCTGAAAATCTGGTGGGGATTTTTTGAACCTGAAAAGATTAAGTATGATTTATTATCTATTTAAAAATCAATTGTATACAAAATCTTTTTAATGATAACATATTCAAGTAACAACACATATAAAATAAATGCACTAATAAAATAATAAGAACAAAAAAAACTTAAAAAGTAAAAACATTTGAATAAAATAAACCAGTAATTGTTTTAATGTGACATTATACTATAGAAGGTGGTAAAAGTACAATTATGTGTATGGAAGAAAGCTCTAAGTATCGTGTATATATCAAAATCTCTTTATCTTTTTATTCTACAGCATCTGTATTATATCCATTCCAAAAAGTTATGTTAAAATACATTTTTTTTTTTTTACTTAAATAAGATTACTTTTGATCCCTTTTTATCAAATTTCTATTGATATATCAATCTCTCTATTAGATCAATAGCTAAGAGTTTGTCATTTTTATTAAAAGTGTATCTGATTAAAGTAAGTGAATTTTCCCTGGAGATATTTAAAGTTAAAAGTTTTTTTAACAATGAGAAACGTCATCTACAATTAAGATTGCTCCGTCACCGAATGTCATTACTTTATTTTTATCTTTATTGTGTATTAAATAATTAATAAAGGCTATTTAATAAATCTTGTAAATTATGTTGAAAAATTACTATGATCAAAGTACCAGTAAGAAGCCGTAAAGAGATTGTAAAATATGACTTCAAACATGAGAATTCAATTTTAAAAATACTTTAGTTTCATGAAGTTTATATCGAAAATTACTAGTGCAGTATAGTTTATATTTAAATGTCAAAAATTCCTGAAAGAAGTTTTCTTTTTAGTCAGTAAGTTGGTTATGCGACAGTATTTCAGTGATCCCCCCTACCGCCTCTCGTCGACACAGCCTCTCTGTGTAAATGAAACCGCTGAATTATTGATTCAAGATTCAACCGAAAGTATGGGAGCCGAGGTTCGTGGAGGTGAGATTGTTCGGCGTCCTTCGGCGACTCCTCCTGAATAATGATCCTGAAAAGTTGGAAACGTATTGATCCGCCTTTTTCGATGTTTTCAAAAAAGATTAGCACCTCAAAAAGTGTTGAGGGCACTAAAAGCTTAACATGAATCCATACGTTTTTTCGCATTAATGCTTCCATTTAAATAAAATCGAAACAATTTTTACTTAATAAAATGAAATACACATTGTTATTTTTCAAATATAAAGTAAATTTTATTGCTTAATGCAATTATGCAAGTAAAAATTACATGAAGTTTTCACTGAGAGCAAAACTCCAGTCTTCAAGTCTTTGATTAAATAATGAATGTTAATAAATACTCGTGTCTTGACAAATAGAATAGAAAAAAAACACATGTTTAAATATATCTCACAAAAATATGTATAAACCACCAAATAATCAGTCATAAACCATTTTAGGCAAAAGAAAAGCAACAAAACCTCCAAATATTCTGGATGAATATATATTTTCGTTGCCTTAAGACACAGAGTATGTTAATGAAAATTTTGAATAAGTGTGATTCATGAGTAGAATTTTTAGAAACTGTAAAGTTTCTAGAAAGAGACTTCCGTGCATTTTTTAGAATATTTCTATTGGCTTTCTGTTGCGTACGTTTCCATGCAAAAATAAATATTTTATTTTGACTGTAAAAAATAAAATATAAGCTTTTAAGATGTAGACAATACATCACGTGAAAATTGTGAAAATGTATTTCTATTTTTTTTTTAGCGCGAAACACCGAAGAACGTTGTTTGAGTGACTAATACGTTCATATATCATTTTGTTTGAAAACATCTCAGTTTGCAGTTTTTAATATCCCGTATTTTGAATTATTAATGGAGGAAGGTGTGTGCCTTTGTCCTGAGCTCGAAAGTTTTTACTGCATTTACATTGGACGCTGTGACTTATATTTAATTCAAAATTCCACTCAAAGCTCCCGCTTTAGAGAGAGTAATAAAAAACGAGAATATGATTTAAAGGTTTCAAGTTTTCAACAAAATATGAAATACAGAGGCACTTACTTTATCTTTAGTCACGATTTTTGCGATATACTTTAAGACGAAAATTAATTCAAAACAATCATTTATATTTGTAATATTAAATATATTATTATTAACACGATTATCATGATGAATATACGCATCACACGTCCGGAATATTTGCGACATTTCCGCGGGTATAGCTCAATGGTCAAAACGTTTGCTTGGCATGCTGAAGATTGTGGTTTTGATCCCCGACAGAGATTAAAACAATTATATTTTTAATCGATTTCTGTGATTAAAAATACCACCGGTTGGTGTGAATTTGAACCCTCACCCGTAAATGCCAGTCAAAGCCTATTAATTAAAATTGGTGGTAGACAAAAGTCATCCCGTGAAGACCACCCATTCATAGTAGAATCCTGTAATAATAAAGATGATGCGTGAATCTCGGGCTGTAGTCTATGACGTTGGCGGGTCAACACTCCACATGCAGCGCTTAGCCATATGCACCATGGTTAGCGTCATAGAATTCCACAGCTAAGACTTCAAAATTACAATAATCATCTGTCGGTATTCTACTGTATGTATTTACATAAAAAATACTCGTACGACTGATTACCGGAAAAGATGACATCGCATTTCTGAGTCGAATTGATTTACAAATTAACTAATTTTTTTCTTTATCTAACCAATACGATTTGGTAAGCATTTTTTTAAAATTTGACACATAGAATTTTAATAGTTTTAGTAGGTATGCGCTCAACATAGACCAACAGTAAGCATCGTTATAAAGCCGTTAATAGTCGTGACCGACAATTGGTAGGCCTTAATATATCCAATGGTAATGTAATGACCAATCTACGCACAACTATTAAAGCGAAATGTTTTTTTGTGTCTTCAAAGCTTCCACGCATCACAAAAATAATGTTATTTCTTTTGATTTCATGATATTCGCAAACAAGTTGCAGCATATGGCATTATCGTAACATTAACAGAATACCCAATCTACGCACTAAAATTTAAGCGAAATAAAATTATTCTTAAATATCTTCTTAAATTACTCATATTAACATTTAATATTGTACAAAACATACCAATAATATTTTTTGTTCATTTAACGTATTTTTTACCATGTCATTTCCTGATTTGAAATGTAAGGACTTAACACTTTTGCATCGGTTGTCGGCATATGCCGTCATAAGATTCCCCGACCATTGACATCGATTGATGTGATATATCGTTTTGCTACTTTCTTAAAATAGTTACTAAGGATACAAGAACCAATGTGATATATGAAAATAGACCAGATAAGTACATTTATGCAACACATGCTAGTTTTATAATTGACAGTATAATTTGTATTCAAACCGAGCCGTAATGAAAGGGTTAAAAAGTTGACGGAATAAAACTTTATCAAATTATAGAATCGCCGCCGTGGTAATTAAATTATCTGTAGTAATAAAAAATTTCCGTGATAAATAGTCATATTTTCCAGATTTTTGACCCGATTTCCATTGAAGGAACACAAATAGAGGTTGTAAATGACTAAATCTATCTGGGACAAGTAATACAACAAGGACGAAATAACATTTAAAAATAAATCGACAGGCTTATACAACTAGGATGGGCAGAATTTGGTAAATTTAAGTACACTTTTAAAGCGAAAATTCCACAATGTCTTAAAATTAAGGCGATTAACCGATGCATCCTCCCTGTATTAACTTATGACGCAGAGACGTGAAATCTCGTTCTAACAGCAAGTCTTACTCATAAAGTAAAGGTCACCCAGCGTGCCATGGAGAGATCCATACTCGGAGTGTCGCTAAAAGAAAGAATCCGAAACAAGAATATCCGCAGAAGAACTAAAGTAGTGGAGGCTACTCAAAAAATAGGCACACTCAAGTGGCAATAGGCAGAACATATCTGTCGAAGAGTAGACGGTCGATGGGGAAGAAAATTGTTGGAGTGGCACCCTAGAACTGAGAAAGGTAGCATTGGCCGACCCTCTGCAAGATGGACTGACGACAATAAGAGGAATAGGAGGAGTGACCTGGATGCGGAAGGTAGAGGATCGAAGAGAATGGAGACTCATGCGGTAGGCTTACGTTCAGCAGTGGACGGATACAGGCTGATGATGAATACAAAATATTACTGCATCAATATATTTCCCTTCTAATGACACGTTTGCGAAAATTATGTAGGTATTTTCATGCGTATTAATATATATTAATAGTTAAGACACTGGCAAAGAATATCATCGATCTAGAATATTTGATAATCTACTGTATAAATTTACTTAATGTTATTAGTAATTAAATATACAGATACAATTATACATCAAATTTTTATACGCATCAATTCATTCAGAAAAATATCGGCAGACGCGGGATTCTAACCACGAGCCTTGGAACCAACCTTTACTTAGTTCTTTTACACCGCCCAGTCCACTCGACTATTTCTCCACCTGAACGGACACGCGAAAGTTGGTGTACTTATACCATTGTTACCATCGTATAACGATAGATGTCTCTATAGTATATATTTAGATTATGTATATATATATAAAAAAAATTCAATCAGTCGACATTTATTCACAAGCTTTTTATATTATTATTTGAAATATTGAAACAATATTCTAATCAAAATTTAAATCCATGTTACTTAATGTTATTCTTATATAAGTATACGAAATTATTTTTCAAATATTTTATTCTCATCTGTATAAAATCAAGATACTGTTTATCATCCATCACGGATGAGGTCTTTTGAAGTTCTCTGTCTTCCTGGTTCATTGATATTATTTAATTGATGCAGATTGTTTTTAACATAACTCGTTTTTCCGGTGGTTTCTAGAAAGTCTATTATTGATGTTTTTAGTTATTTCGAGGACAAAAATACTTACTGAATGCTTAGGGTTCATCAGTATCATCCTAAGTAACTATTTATTCTTCACAAATACTTTATATATAGAAGTATGTTTATATGCATCTTTAGCGATCGCTCGTTAAACAGCATCGACGCGAAACATCTTTGGCGGAAAATCTCGTGACGTGCCGATGTCGGCCATTTTTTATTTTATTTATATCTCCGTGGCAACTCACATGAATCATTTTTCTTGTACGAAAGTTTACGCAGAAAAACAATTTGCGTTGTGGTTGATGATAATTTGAAAGATCAGATTTTTTGGACCGAATGTTGGCCGGAATAAGCTAACACCCAGCTAACCTCATCAGGTCAAGCTGGTTAGGGCACTCTATTGTCCTGGAGGTAGTAAATGCCCTCCTAAGGCGGATGAACCTTTATGGTCAACGGCATTAGGATGTGGAAATAAAGGGGAAAATACCACATTAAAGGTCTTAAAGACATCCCACGTATCAGCAAAACATGATTGCATCTCAAGTAAAATTTTCCGGAGATAAAATAGTCCCCCAATCGGATCTCCGGGTGGGGACTGCTCGAGACAAAACAACCAAGACAAATAAGAAAAATCTTCAGCCAACAAGATATGCCACCTGGAATGTTCGAACATTACTGCAGAACGGCGCCCTAGACGGGAGTATTTGCAGCAAGTATTCGAGGACATGAACTGTAGCGCTTATGCTGAGCTGAAAAGGGTTGCGGAGGACCGAGAGGAATGGAGATCGAGATGCAAGATTCTGTTGCTGCAAACCAATCCACCGGATTGATACTACTACTACGAAGAAGAAGTATATTATGAATAGAAAGCACAATAATGTTTTTTTTTATATAACTGATGTTTTGAAAAATACATTATCTTTATTGCCGGTGGGTATAGTTCAATGATCAAAGCGTTTGCTTTGCAAGCCAAAACTCATGGGTTTGATCCCCGACGGTGATAAATTTTTTTTAATCAATTTCTGAGCTCTAAAAAACCTCCGGTTGGTGTGAATTTGATCTCTTACTCGTAAAATGACAGTCATAGCTTATTAATTAAAATTGATGGTAGACGAAAGTCGTCCCGTAAAGACCACCCATTCATAGAAAAAACCTGTATTAATAAGGATGATGCGTGAATCTTTGGCTGTAGTCTATGACGTTGGTGGATCAACACTCCACATGCAGCGCTTAGCCATATGCAGCATGTTAAGCGTCATAGAATTCCACAGATGATACTTCAAAATTACTATCACCATCTGTCGGTATTCTCCTGTATGTGTTTCCATAAAAAAAAACTTCTGATTCATCAAAAATATAAGACAAATTTTTCAAATGAATGCTTTAATTAAATTAAATATTTTCGTAGATTAAAATAAAATAAATCTTGTAAATGTAAATTGGTTGTCAGCGCCATCTTATACGATCAAGTGAAGCTTGCACAACACGTACAGCTTACAGATTTATCCGTTATGCGGCGCATTAGGTTTACGTCTAAGATATATATATTTTTTTTATTTTATTGATTGTATTATTTTGTGCGTACTAACAAATATGTATGTATAAGCAATATATAAATATTTAAATATATATATATATTTTGGTAATACTTCCGCTAAATCTTGGCGAATGTTAAATTTAAATAGATTTTAATGATTAATAACTTTAAAAAGGCATGTATATTATTAGCAAAATAAACATTCATAAAAAGTACTTAATAATGTTTTTTTCACATAATATGGAAATATTGCATGCAATGTTTATCGTCTGTTAGCTTGCTCCGAAAGATTCACCTTCAAAGGTATATTTGTTTTTTTAACCATCTTCTGACTATCAAACTATTTTCTTAGTATTGCATACTTTGTCATATTGATATTAAATATAAAGCATAAAAACATTTGGCCTACAGACAACTGGTTAAAGGGCATTTGGTCAAATAGTCAGTAAAAACACATTTTAGCTTAGGGTGCCAATGTCGAGTATTTAATGGAATTAATAACTCAAATAAGGCACTAAGATGCCCAATAACTCGATTATTAAAAAGAATACGATACCGACAGTGAAAGTGTAACTAATGGTTCTATTATTTGCAATAAACCCACCTTGCCACTTTTTATAACTAACCTTACTTCAAATTATTCCATAATTGTTTCTCCATTTCGATATACTTTATTGTAAAGTGTAACCATATTTTTTTCAAAAATGATAATAAAATAAAATAAATAATAATTCAAATTATTTTTCCTCGTTGCTTAAAAAAACGCTCAGCTAAATATATTTTGTTGTATGTACATTTGGTCAAATATGTCAGCCTAATGTCCTTCGACCAGTCGTCCGTAATTCAAATGTCTTCAAACCAAATATTTATGAGCCAAATATAGGTATTCCATTACCTAAATTCTTTAAAATATAAAAATGTATATATCTTCAAATTATCACTGTTACATTTTATAGAATTCGAATGGCTTGAATTGAAATCTTTCGTCACTCCGAGTACTTTCTATTTTGTAAAATCATTCCAGGGGTTCAATCTTGACAATTCATAGAGCAGATATTACTCATTGTGAGTGACATTTTCAATGTATTAATGAAAAAGTAAATATTTATACTACTTAATATTTTGAAAAATATATTATATGTGTCTATAAATATGAAAGTGCTGTAAGACAAGAAAATGAAAAAAAAGTCATTCACTTATTTCAGTTCACATTATTATTTAACTTTTATCAGTATTCAATCAACATGAAAACAAAACATTAAATTTCTCAGAACGAATGAAGTATGACTTACAGCGCTTTCATAATCATGGGCACATATGTAATCTAAACATATATTTTAACTTTTTTTTGTCAATGTTAAAGGCAATTGAGTTAATGGATGAACAAATATAAAGATAATGACAGTTACAATTTTAGGGATAGTAAATACGTTTTTTTTTTAAAATTTTTAGATTCGCTTACCACTCCACTTTAAGATGAATCTTGTGTGTGGCGAGGGCTTCATCTATGATATTAGAATTACAAATTTTACACAATTTTACACAATACAGTTTGATTTATATCATAACATTAATTTTTAATAACCTCGACCAATCTCAATTTGACAATATTTAAGGTACTTTATATTAAAAATTATATAAATTATACATATATGCATATACATTCCATCCATGTCAAAATAAGAGAAATAAAAAACACAAAGATATTTGGCGAATCGGTATTACAGTATCAACTTATTACAACATAACACATATATAGACAAATACAGATTTATGATACAAATATAAAAGTGATACTTTGCTTTAATGTTGTGATAGCTAAGCCCAGACTATTGAGAGGTGAAGATATACGAGTCACTCAGACTTGAGAGAGGTGGCATGCAAACAAAATTTGCTTCTTGCCTAGCGAACGCTGAATCCTCTTTTAACTGGTTGTAAAATATCTGAGATTGTATGCGATAGTTGAAACGAAAATAGTATTATTAAATCATCGAGCAGAGCAGAACTCCATGTCCACTCCAAGCCTGTGTTTTTCCTCACATCAGTCAGTGGGGTGGCAGGACTGTGGACAGAGAATGATGATTTGGTTGACAACATAAAGGATTGTGCAACGATGATGCTGCAACTTTCAAATGCAAGGTTGTGCAGCGATTGTGCTGGGCACGGGGACTGTGTTTATCTGAGCGTGCCGAGTCATCAAATGCCGGGGACAAGTGAACAGGGCACTCGACCGTCATAAGAGTGTTACCGTGTTTCTTGTAAAATTAAAATAAATAAATGTATAAAATAGGTTTGATATCAGCTTGGTATAGCTCCTTTAGGTTGATGCCGTAAAGCCTCGAAAAACGTTTTTTTGTCTCTTTTTTTTGTTCGCTCGCCCGACATGCACCTCTAATGTTAGTTTTAATTGTATAATAATACACGGTGTTTGCATACGCCATTTTATTTGTTATGACAGCTGGCCCATTTCCTGTTGCTACCACTGTCATATTAAATTAGCTTTTTCTGCAGCGACGGTTGGCAGCGCCGAGATGTCTGAGCGCGCCGTCAGTTGACATTTGGAGCTCGCGACCGTGATGGCGCGCGCCGTTAGGCGTTCTTTTTGTTACAAGTGTTTGACAAATAAACCCGGATTGTGAAACAAAAAACAAGTTCGTAGTATTGTGAACCTGATCCTGCATCCAGTAAATCTATATCAAAATAAGAGAGAAGGATATTAGTATATATATATTGGTTTGAGGTTTATCCTATCACCCTTATAATGATGAATGGTTTTGAGTCTATTGATCAAGCTACTCATTCATAGTGAGTCCATGTAAAAATGGACGACGCGTAAATGCTGGGCGTAGTGTATGACATTGGTTAATCAGTGTTTAACCGTCTTTATGATGTTAAGCGTACTAGAATACACATATGAGATTTCTCTATCACCGTCTGTCAGCTTTAATGAAATCTTGCAAAAATGTAACAACAGGAATATGTGATGAAGAAATAAAATAAAAATATAATCTTGTACGTTTATACAGAAGAATACTTCTCTATATGTTTTTTTTGTACACGAAAACATGTTTTAATTAATTTATCCATTTCCTGTTGAAAAATAAATATAATATATTTATTTAAATACTGTAGCTATAATAAAATAACCTTAAATAGATAATTAGAAGATTAAGTATTGTAATACATCAATCGAAATAAATTATTTTGAATTATGCAAAGCAGTTGTAATTTTTTTTTTAAAATACACTAGGCGCTGATTTACTAAAGAAAAAAAAGAATCGTTTCATGCATATGATTATTTATCTATGAGTTTAAAAATACAAGACACCATTTAATTAAATTTGACAATGTGTTCTTAATGAGACGAAAGGCATATAGTGATAATAAATCATTAAAAATAAACCTTCATATTTAAAATGTACAAAAAAAACTTTTATTTATAAGCGTTAAAAAATATCAACAGTTTAAGTATGAGTATTTGTAATTTATTTTAATTTAAACTTTTCAGATTAAAAAAAATCTTAACTTAAATCCAATCTGAACGACAAAAAAGACCCCGAGCTTTTAGCAAACATTCAATCAAAATGAAATTATTTTTATTTTTAAAGACCAGTGGGCTATACATTAATTGCTTTGACATTTTCTCGGAGAGCCAAGTTAAAAACACCCCCAAGGGGGCCAAAGCCCGTGCCCTAATTAATTTAATTTCTTCCAAAAAAAGAAGGGTTAATAAGTCTTGAAACGCAGCGCTCATCAAATCAAGTTAAGGCACCCCGACAGTGAAAAAATAAGGTGAAAACGTAGAATTGGTATAATTAACGAGTTCAAGAAAAATTTCAGAGTTACTATGGTAAATGCGATCTGAAAATGATAATCAAAGCTTAGGTGAAATTCGAGTTGAGTATTTTTTTTTTGCGGGGAAGGTCAGGCATTTGGACTCCTGATATAGAGGTTGACGGGAACCATATGTGTTTCCAAGTAGACCTTCAGGTGCAGATATGTTCTAAAACGAGGTATGGCCAATAGAAACTAACAGAACTGGCAGCAATTTGTAAAGACGATATGTACCAAATATGGAATGGATATAGGAAGAAGAATATTAATGTTAGTCAATTTTTTTCTTAAAATTAGAGGTACTGACGATAAAAACTTAAGTCCAATAATTACTTCAAACATTTAAAAATGTTTTGTTTTTTTTTAGGAAAATATCCCTTTTTATTAAGTATCAGACAGTTTTTGGCGAAACTGCATAAATATAATTGTACTTTAATTGTAGATAATTTCAAAATATTTAGTTTCAGTAATTATTACAGTAATATTTCAAAATTATATTAACGATGGATTATTATAATCATACATTTCATAAAATTATATTATGATTTATAATAATGGTTGTTATTATCAAAAACTAAATATTCAATATTTTTATTTCAAACAGGGTTGATTGCAAAATGTTATGTAACTTCTAATGAACAAACTTTCGCTTGTGAGACATGGTGCTTATCTGAATGTAATAAAAGAAAAGAGTACAGGCCTTTGAGATGTGGTCTTATAGAAGAATTCTTGGAATTTGCTGGACAGACCACGTCACGAACAATGAGGTTCTCAGCATAATCAAGGATGATGGGCACCTAGTAAAAACCATCTCAGAGAGGCGATCTGTCACATCATGCGTCACGATAGTCTCTTCACGACATTGTGGAAGAGATGGTTGAGGGGAGAAACTGTAGAGGGGAGTATTTGTAGCAAGCGTTCGAGGACATGAGCTGTAGCTCTTATGCTGAGCTGATGACGGTTGCCGAATATCGAGAAGAGTGGAAATCGAGATGAAAAATTTTGTTGCTGCAAACCAATCCACCGGATTTATTCTATGGAGAAAGAATGAACAAAAACATTTAGTTAACTATAGACGAAATGTCAATAAAAAAGTAAATAATAAGTGATATAAAAGTAATTAGGAATAGATTTTTTAATTACACTTTAAATTACAATTATGAATATATATAAGTATTTTTTTTTCTGAAAATGATTTAATTAAAAAAAGAGTGACCATATAAAATAAGCAAATATAATTTGAATTTAATATTTAAAAATAAAGGTGTTGATATTATTTTACTTCGATAGAAAAAAAAACTTCATCAAAATCAAAAATAATATCAAAAAGTTTATCATACTCATACCTTTCAAGCAGCCAGACACTGAAATCTCAACAAACAATGGTTAGACGTTCCTCCCAGTATAGACAATAGATACTCCGGGTACTTATATTTTACTTAAGAAAATGCCTTTTAAATGATCAATTTCACCACACAATGGGGAGATTTTTTCCTTTGGGGACGCTTTTACTTACCTTTCCAACTCATTGCAATCCGCCCAGATATTAATTTAAGTTTAGTCGCCGCTGCTTCTCCCCTCCCTGCCAAGTTCAGATAAGCTTTACCTCAAGAATGGGGCCCGAAGCTCCCGGCTCAGGGGAAAGCGGTCTCCTTATAAACAAACTCAACTTTTTTGCTAATGATTTTCTCACTACAAAAGGCTAATTCAATTATAAACTGATTATTAACGTTCTTTCAAAAAAATGTAATTGTATTGGTTCAAAATAAATTGTTATTTAAACTTTGTAGCGGTTTTCTCTAGAAATGATAATATTGTATTAAGATATTGAGACACGTTATAACATATTTTTTGATAATAACTTCAAACGTAAATAAAAATCTTTGATTGAAATAATTTGTGAGTAAAATAATACATAAAACTAGAAATACGTCAATTCTTATCTGATACTGCATTGTACAAAGTTTGTGAATACCAAACGGTTCATATCTCGGAAAAATCAAGAACTAATCATTCGATCATCTTTTTTTTTCGTATTTTTCTAATTAAGCTGCTTGAAGACTTTAGGCTTTTGCTCCGGGTAAAGAGATATTTTGGGACAAGGTATGGATAATGGAAAAAAAAAATGTTATAATAAATGTAAGTGCCTGCATTAAGTTGATCCACCACTAATGCCTCAGGCTTCGAGAGATTACGTCAAATTAAATCAATAAAAAAACATAGAAAATGTTAAAGCAATGGCAGGTTCAGGTAGTAATATATAAATCAATGAAAATTAACGCAAAAATTAACACGTGCAGTTTCATTTGGCTGTATTCGACTAACAAAAAAAAATTTTATACTTTGTAATTTATTCAAATTCCATTGGATACATTAAATTAATAGATAAGTGGTAAAAAAATTTTTTTTTTTTTTTGAAACTTGCATATATTTAAACGTACAGTTTTCAACAAGCACCATCTATAAAATATAACAAAAAATATATTTAATTGATGATCAACGAGACGGCGTAAGTGCTGTACATAGTGTACAGGTCTGCTGTTTCAATACCCGCTTACGTATATCATAGTTGCGAGGAATATCATATAAGATTGTGTTTGCTTTGAATTTGTATATGTATCTGTATTGAGGATTCAATTTAATTTATTGTACCAACACAGCGGACGGATGAAAGGGGTTTTAGATTAAATTTTGAAAATTGCTTCAGACGTTGGTTCGCAATGCATCATTATAACCTAGACGCCGTTTGATTTCTTATTAATTTCATTATTTTTTAATTATTCCTCCCGCGCTTTGGCAATATAATACCCGGTCCACCCGCGCCCCACTCCAATGTTAATGATATTACGCTCAAGCATCGATTCAACTCGCGGATAATGAACAGAAATTTGAAAATAATTATTAAAACTTTATCTTTAAAGGTACAAAAGACCACAATGGTGGCGCGGGCGAGCGGCGGGGCGGTTTCAAAGACAATCTTTCCTGTAGGAGTGCGGTGCCCACATTTCAAACCATTAATCAGGAACCACAAATAAACAGTAAAATTAATCTTGTAAGGATGAATCAAACATTTACATTTAATAAATAAAACCAGAAAAATAGTTAACCCTTTCATTACGGCTCGGATTGAATACAAATTATACTGTCAATTATAAAACTAAAGGGTCCGCCAAATAACTTTTTTTTTTTGAAAATGGGGCGCAAAACATCGAAAGTAGCTTCGGTTGTGTGGCACGTAGCGCCGTCCTGTTGGAAACAAATGTTTCTAATATCCTCTTCTTCAATTTTTGTGAACAAAAATGGCCCGATACAATCGCCATTGACTGTAACGGCCACTCCATGCTCATTTTCGAAGAAAAATGGCCTTATTTTCAAAGTAATGTCGCAATATTTCCCAGCGTTGTTCAAGCGTATACACAACCATATTCGTTTAGCGGAAAAATAAAACTAATTATCTGTCAAATCAGACATGAGCTAAGTGTTACCATTCACGAAATAAGCACAAGTTGAAAAAAAAACGTTAGATGGCGGACCCTTTGTATTTGAAGCATAAATGTACTAATCTGGTCTATTTTCATATATCACATTGGTTCTTGTATCCTTTAACTATCAGATGATGCCTAAAGAACTGTCATGAGAAATAAGCAAAACGATATATTACATCAACCGATGTCAACAGTCGGGGAATCTTATGACGGCATATGCTGACAACCGATGCGAAAGGGTTAACAATCGTCGTATTAAATATTTCTTCTTTTAAATGTGAGCATCATTGATTTACTAAAATGACAATTAATATTGGATATGAAAAAAATCTCATTGTTCTGCCCATTTTATTCAATAGCTATTACCTAAATGGAGCATATGAATATCATTATTGTCTCCAAAATTTTCTATTTGTTCTTTCTGTAACAAAATTCCCATAATAATTTGATACACTCATACTTGAGGCTATTCGTAACAATGCGTATGTAATCAGCGGAGCTTCAAGTGCAGAGATATTGTGTGGCGGCAATTTGTGGTAACTATGAGTAAATGCTCTACTCTAGAAACTGATATGTAATGCATATGAGACTCACCTTTGTTAGATTCGAAACATTTAAGGTTATATAAATAATTAGTTTTATGCTTTTGTTGTTTCAATAAATGGTTATACGCAGTCAATTGGAAAGATCTCTTATTTAAAAACATTCATTTTAAGTCAATAATTTACAATAATTTGTGATCTTAGAAATAAAAGTTAATTAATAAATGAAATACGAGTATATGTACTTTCTACTTTGTTTTAATATTGATCATACTGAGTGCTGTTTATTCTCTGGCCGGAAAACCGCGGTTTTGTCTTAAGTAAAGTAAAGTTGAGTTAATAATCTAAAAATTATAGCAACAATAGAAAGGTATTTAGGAAAGTAAGGAAGGGGGCACGGGTGGAGCACGTTGGGTGACTTTTATTTTATGGATAAAACTTGCTGATTAATTCCACGTCAATGCGCCATTAGTTAATATTGAGAGGATGCATTGATTTCTTTGTTTTAAGATATTGTGAAATTTATTACACAAAGTTTATTAGATAATATATCAGATATAGATAAAATACATTTAAGAATTTATTCCACAATATATAAAAAAATATTGACGACATGTTTCAGCCAGGTCGAATGGCCATTTTCAAGTCAGTTAGTAAAAAGTGAGTGTTGGCTTTATATAAAGCAAAGAGTGAGTGAAAAGGTGGATATGAATTGTGTGATGGGTATATGTGTCTTGGAAATCATCAATGTATAAGGGAATTCATTGATATCACAACAAAATAATATGTACAATTACAAAGGCCATTAAAAAATGATAAAATGATAGATAATATATTCTGGGAAAAAATATGGTTACATCTTGTCGAGGCGGTATGTTTGAGCTCTCCTGCGCGAGGGAGAGGGACCTCCTCTGAGAGGTCTCGCGGCGTATGGGCTTTCATTGTGGCGCATCAATATAGTGCAATTAAAACAGTAATAAGAATACTGTTCTCTGGCACAAAACTCGTTAGCGCGGCTGGCTGGCGCGAAAGAAAGGGGCTGATTGAAGAATTTATTAAAATTACTTATAAAATTACTTGCGCCAAAGGGTTGTGTGCTCGACCCGGGTTAAGACGAAGCCCGGGAGGAAAGACGATGGAAACGACTTATAAACCGACGCGCGGTTACCACTTGATACTTTTTAATTATCCAAAGTCTCGTCATCTTGAATCGACCTCTAATTGGAATCGTTCATATAAGGACATTAAACACACTTCTCGTTTCTCAGTACACGTTGCTAAGCGTCTTGTGCTCTATTCGGATTGTCGCGTAAATGCAACAGACACGCAATGACGCCTCAAAAAATAAATATAAAAAGCATATTTTAATTTAGGTTTTGACATCCCCCGTCTTTAAAAAGAATGACAAGTCGCGGGTGGATGAAAGATGCAGGAGCAAATCAACAACACAAAGAACTTATTTTTAAAACACAATTTGTATTAATTTTTATTAAAGACTTGATTTTTCGTCCGACCGGTATGGCGTTCGCTGGCCGGGCGGAAAGTTAATTGACAACACTGTGACATGCAGCGCTGCGAATTATCGCGGCAAAAAAGCAAATTAAAGATGACAGTTGCACCAACATGTAATGCAGCAACTCTCATAACAAATAAAATGGCGTAGGCAAACTCCGGGTAATATTATATAATTAAAACTAACATTATTTGTGTGCATTTCAGACGAGCGCACAAAAATAAGAGACAAAATCTCGTTTTTCGAGGCTTTACGGCATCTGTCTAAAAGAGCTATATCAAGCTGATATCAGTTAATTGAAACAAGTCATATCCGTCCTCAATGTTAAGCTCGTATGGCCTGCTTATACCTCTTGTTAATACGTTAAGTCGAAAGGCAAGGTTATTTTTTTTGTTTTTAGTACATTTTACTGCTCATTTAGCCTTGAACTCAATAATATCAAATAAGTTATTTTTTTTACCAGTTATAATATTGTATGTATGGATCGTGAATACAACATAGTTGATGATAAATAGAGTTCGCGTGATCTCTCAAGTATCTTAAAAAACAGTAGTATTCTAAATATTTATTTATTTACCTTGTTTTTACATGGATCACGTAAGATCGTACGTGATCCATGTAAAAACTAGGTAAATAAAAACATGATTTTTTTTTTTTTTTAATATGAATTTTTTAATTTTTATTAGAATATTATTTTATTATTTCAATATTCTAATCTACTTTTATAGATCATTGACTATATTACAATATTATTTTTACTTAAATATACATATACTATACATAAAATTCTTTTAATGGCAATGGCGCACTTCGCCGAGCGGTATGAATACCTGGGCATAGTGGTTTCCAAGGTCCGCGGTTCGCATCCCGCTTCTGCCGTTATTTTTGTGCTTGGATTGACGCGTTGAAAAAAGAATTTTATGTATAGTATATGTATATTTAAGTAAAAATAAAAACATATTTATAATTTATGTCGATAAAGGAAAGAATCCGAAAAGAGGATATCCGCAGACGAACTCAAGTACTGGAGGTTACCCAACGAAAAGGCACACTCAATTGGCAATGGGCAGGACATATCTGTCGAAGAGACGACGATCGATGGGGAAGAAAAGCATTGGAATGGCGACCAAGATCTGGCCATCGAAGCATTGGCCGACCCCCTGCAAGATGGACTAACGACATAAGAAAAATAGTGGGAGTGACCTGGATGCGGAAGGCGGAGGATCGAAGAGGATACTCATGCGGGAGGCTTACGTTCAACAGTGGACGGATACAGGCTGATGATGAAAAATAAATAAATTATAATGGATCTCAAAGTGAATGGTGAAAACATTGAAAAAAAAAGAGTCCTTAAATGGTATTATAAACACTATAATAAATTTGAATTATTTATTAATGTTTTCACAATGTATTCATTTATGTGTGCTTTTTTTGTCACTTCGAATATATTTTTGAATTTGAACAAAAATATTTATACCTTTTTAATTTTTTTATCGATAGTTATAGATGGAATTCCATAAGTTAAAAAAAATAATATTTATTTTATTTATAACCAAATGCATTTTTTAACATTAGCTTATGGGATCTAGTAAATATGTCTAACCCACATAATTATTATTAATATAATTTTTTTTTTGGCTTTATATTAGTATTATTAAAAAGTTACGTATTTGTTGAACATAATGTTCTAACCTAACCTGCCAGAGACTGTGCCTCTTGCGAGAGTGATCAGACTGTTCAACCATATCGCCTCGAATATTGATATATTCCACTTGAGAGAAGCCCAGTTTCGACATGAGCTCCACGAATTTATTTATCAAAGTAATTTCGTGGAGTCTTCTATTTAGCTAGCTTCGGGTATTTTTAATAATTGTTGTTGACTTTCTTCTTTTCTATTAATTTAGTACTTAATCATAAGTACATCCCTATATTTTATGCATTGTTTCTTCTACTATATATATCGTGTCGGAAACAACAGGGTCAGATCCTGTCTGCCCAGAAGTGGGCGACGTCGATGGCGTTACTTCTGGCCATCATCAGGTCTTCCGGGGTGCAGCTATTCGGGCACAGCGCACACTCCAGAAGGTGTAACAGGGTCTGCTCCACGCCGCAGTCACATTCAGTCGGTCCGCTGTAAAAATGCCAGGCCCTCATTTGTGTCCTCGTCTTGCATACTCCGGTCCGAAGTCTGTTAAGGGACCTCCATATATTCCACCCTTGGTCATGTCCAGGGGCTAGGTCCTCTTTCGGGGCAATCCAAGTATTCCCCTCAGTTGCGCTTCTCCACATGTTTCTTCTACTTTCTTGTACCTTAGAACTTCTATTGTGTGTTTATTATTATTATTATATTAGTATTTGTATAGCGTTCTTTTATGATCGAATGATCATTCCAAAAGCGCTTCTTTGCCTCTCGTTTTGTCGTGTTTGTTGTTTGGATTGATTTATATTGATTATTTAATTATTTATGAACGCAATAAACTAACGTTTGTAATGTTTGTAAATAAAAAAAAAAAAATTAAAAAAATACATAGATTAAAGATATTTATTTCTTAAATAGTAAGGGTGCGAAAAATACGTGACACATGTATGAAATTTATGTGCTGTGGTCATGTGTTTCTTCGACCACATCAGAAGTATGTAAATATTTGGACAGGCTTTTCAAAAGTCTTGCATGTTGCGAATTGATTTCATGCGGAATATATTGCATTTGACAATAACAAACACGCCTGGGAGTAATGCTTTATCGTGCGGTCTGCGAATTAAATTAAACCAAATTTATTCATTTTGCGAAATTCGAGAATACATATTTCATTTCATATTGTGTAATATTAAATTAAGATTTCAGCTTTTTCAAGTGAATTCTGACGTAACATTTTAATAAATCACGTGTTAAAAATACTTCAACGTCTTAATTGTGAGAGTTTTATTTTAATGGCGCTGAATAAAATTAATACAATTAACTTGAAACGTAACTTTTCAGGTAGCAACAAATATTATAATTGTGAAATAATAAGAATTTATTAATCATAAATACTAATTTATTTACCTTGTTTTTACATGGATGGTAAGATAAGTTCTATATTAGAAGACTGCAGTGTCTTTCAAGGAATGATAAGAGAAGGAGGCAGGTAGGGTTGCAAAGATGAAGAAAAAAATGAATAAAATGATTTAGACAGATGACAGACAAAGACACACCCCTACTACCTCTCCTACATAAAATGGGTAAGACCATTTGCAAAGTACTATCGCAGCTCAGTTATCTCTTAACAAGAGAAGGATTGAGAAAGGCTACGAGTTAAAGTATGAAAAATGAAAGACGAAAACGGATGAAGTATCGAAAATATGTGTTGTTTGATTTTTTGATAAAAATATTTAAATATATTGGTTATAAGGGGTTGCACAACCTGGCCAATGACTTTCGGAAAGCATCAGGCGGAAACCTATCCATGTGTCAATCCGTGGTAAATTTTGCTTAACACCATCACGAGAACCGCACTAAGCACACTTATAATATGCTATTATCGTTGGTTATAAGAGAACCATTAAGTAATTTAAGAAGGCAAATGGAGCACAAAGGAGACAATGGTAGTATTTATATTCCATCGCCCATGTCTTATTGTATTCCATCACCCACGGTGATATTTTAGTTGACAATCTGTAATCCACCCTTTAAAATACTGTCATGAATAAGAGACCACCAAACCGCGTCTCATAGAATCATATTAATAAAAAAAAACATTGTTAAGTGCAGGTGCACTCCCCTATTGCAACTACACAACACCATACAATAGAACACGCATCTATGGGGGTGGTTATACTCATATCTACTACATATATATATATATATATATATATATATATATATATATATATATATATATATATCTACTGTAATTGATATTATGTTTTAAAATACTCCTCTCTTAAAAGGTTGTTATTCAGTCACGTAGTGGCAGGATGAGGAGCAGATTACCAACACAAAGACTTTTTCTGAAGCACATTGACATATATTTTCGATAAAGACTTGGTTTCCCCGATCGATTGTAACATGGCCTTACTTTCGCCTCGATCGATCGTAACATGGCGTTACTTTCGCCTCGTTCGATCGGGACTTAACAATGCGATCTCGCCGCCGTCGGCACACACTGAGCGCGCTCTTGTCAGGCTGTCCGCATCGGCACAGGTGGTGATCTATATCACTAACGTCACACCCGTGACCAAAATGCCAATACGGCGACACATACATATACGACAAGCGAACAGAAATAAGAGACGGAAGATTGTATATCGAGGTTTTCGGTACCAGTCACAAGGGCTATATCATGTTGATGTCAGTTTAAATTAACTACAAATATGCTTAAAATATGTTTTAATTAAGAAGTACAATTATGATAAAATAAAACATTGAACTTACTTTACTAAAATTCAGCATGATCTCTGATTAGTTAACTAAATCATTAAATTAACCAGACTTCAGATTATATAAATGCTAAAATAAAATAATGGCTATTAGTTATCTGAGGCAAACATTATTTTTAAAAATAAATGTCGTATAATTAATTAAACAAATACTCAAATATCAAGTCATATTTTCAAACACATACAAGTTTCCCAAAGCTACACCCTAAAAAAAGATTTTAATGTGATGTTATAATATTTATATTTTTAGCGTTCACTTTGAGATTAAACATTTTACTATTAAATGGATAAAAAAGTACCTTGATTTTATATGTACATATATGGATTACGTTGTGCACTGTTTCACTTGATGGAAGACTGCAGTGTGCCTGAAGAGTTATTCAATTTTGGCACAGCAATATTTTTTTTATTACCATACGAAATAACTTCAAGTAGATATAATTAATTAAATTTGCGTGTATATAATGGCATTGAGGTTATCAACTGACAATACTTGGTGAAACTGCATTATTATAATTTTAGAATTAATTTTAATTAATAAATTAATAAATTATTTTTTAAATTAAAATTAATTCTAAAATGTATAAAATGGCGTCAAATGTTTGCCATTCAAATAGATAGCTAGTAGTATCGGTTACCTCGTTTTGGAAATTGGGGTGATAATCATTTTTTCATATAAGTTTTATTACACGTAGTATCGGATTGCGTGCTTTCAGTTAAGAAAGGTAAATTTCTTTGTAAATCAGAATCAGATAATGAAGTTTTTTGATGTAGTGGTTGAAATTTTTTTGTAGAAAGAGCTGACTTTGGAAAAAAAAATGCATGCCGATTTTGATCCTGCTTTTGAAGTTTTTCTAAGGCGCGTCTTTTACTCCTTTTGGTCAGATTTTTGTCCAATGCAGGTATAATATTAATTCACTTATCTTATACCAGGTATATAACTAAGTCTACTTATTAATTTAATAATTTACATAATTTTTTTAATGCTTGCTCGTTACCAAAACTAGGATTTAAGCTTGTTGAACACATTAAACAAAGTTATTTTCCGTGTATGTAAATATCATTAGTACCTACATTAAATAACTTCATTGGTTTTCAGGGCCAGATTTGATATTGTGGCTTTTGGGTTTAGCCGTGTGTGTCTAGTTTCTTCTTAATAAATTCAACACACACGGCTAAACCCAAAAGCCAGAATATCAGTATCTACATTGATTGTTTAATAAGTTTTATTAATACCTCGCCGATTTTGAATACTTACTCCAATACCTTGTCCGGTATATTCTAACGTCATATCGCAGGGGCAACCAAAATTTATATTTATAATTGTAGAATTAATTTTAATTTACAAATTAATAAATTAAAAATATTTAGTTTTGATTCACAATTTATTTGAATGATTACATGTTACAGCCTTCCTGAAGACCATCTTCAATAACCTTAATGTTATCAAAATATATAATATATCCTCGACAGAGTAGCAGTTGTCAAGGATCTAGGAATAACCTACGATTCATTATTCACTTTCCATACTCACATAATCAATTTAACTTCACGGGCCAATAAACTTCTCGGATTCATCACCCGCCAGGCTAGTCAATTTCATAACCCTCTAATTTTTCGTACTCTCTATTCTTCACTCGTTCTATCTGTTCTGGAATATGGGAGTTTAGTTTGGAATCCCAATAAATCCAAATACATTTTCATGCTCGAAAAATTCATAAAAAATTTCTCCGACGTCTTTATTTTTATATTTACGGTAACTATCCATTCAATTCATTTAATTCCGAACATTACCCAACTCTTTTCCTTCTAGGGATGCTTTCTTTCCATTCGCTAGAGTCACGGAGGAAAATTGCTGCACTCAAACATTCATTCCTTCTTCTTCGCGGTTCAATTTACAACCCTGGGATTCTTGAATGTTTTAACTTCTATGTTCCAGATAGGTACACCCGTGCTCGTAGCCATCCATTGTTTTTGATCCCAGTTGATGCTTGTGGAGCTTCAAGCACTCAATTTGGTACAACGGCAATGTCGCTCCTAAATGGCCTACCAGCACACCTCGATCCTTTTCTTACATCCTTTTCCTCTTTTGTTGATGGTATTGTTCTTCTTGATCTCTGTGATCTTTGACACGTGTCATCTTCTTATTCTTTTGTGTTATTTTTATTTTTTATTATTTTCTCTATTTATTGTATATTTATGTTTACTCTGTTTCTAAATATTTGTACAAATTGGAATTTCGATTCTGTATATAAATAAATAAATAAATAAAATTTATATGTCAAAACTACGTTTTTGTAAACTTATCAAAGTACGCGGCGAAAATTGTTTATTTTAATTTAAAAATACATATAATAAAGTTTAAGTTGTAATAAAGCAATTATATTTTAATCAGACAAATATCTCTTATGGTTCGCGTCTCGGCTAACTTCATACTTCACCGTAATTGCACGGTGAGATTTTAATGTTTTGTATTTAAATGTTTATTTCGCCACTCGGAGTGCGGCGCACGGTGGTTCAGTCGTCAGCGCGCTTTGTTCCCATTTCAAAAGTCGCGAGATCTAATCCTGATGAGTTCGATTTTTACAAAAGAAATACAATGTATACCATTTAATAAACGTACAGCTTTCTTACTTATCGGTTTTAAGAAATATACATAGTAAGAAAAACCAAAAAATATTACTATTAGATCTATAAAAAAAATCTATAAAATATACCTTGTAAGAAATATCTAAATAATATTATACTATTGGTTCTATTAGGTTCTTCTTCTTCGTGTCAGTGACGTCAAATTATTTTTTCCCAATATCTGGCAACATCGATAGCTCGTGTGTTGCCCAGCATTAGGTCCTGAGATGTGCAACTTGTTGGGCACATGGAGCAGCATCGTAGGTGTGAGGCGGTCTGCAGGTCTCCACAGTCGCACAATAGTGTCTCTCCCTGCCGAAGCATTCCCCGCCGCTCGAGGTTGTCCTTTGTTCTACCAACTCCGGTTCTTAATCTGCTTAGGGATTTCCAGGTCCGCCAGTCAAGGCTCTTGCCAGTTGGGAGGCCTTCCTGTGGAGTAATGAAATCCTCTGGTGCGATTTGTTGCCAGAGTTGGAGTCTCTCATTTTCAGGGCCAGATGTGAGAGGTTGTGTGGATTTCAGAAAGCTGCTTCGAGACTTCAATCTTGGTGTTGGGGGTATCTGATTATACAAGCAGTGGGACGGTTGGTTGATTGCCTTACGCATTTCTTCGGCGCATATGACTTTGCGTCTTATGTTCGGTGGTGCGATACCAGCCAAGGGGTATAGTTTAGAAATGGGTGTTGGTTTGAGGCAGCCTGTGACGACTCTGCATGCATCATTCAGGGCAGTATCCACTTGATTACAGTGGGCTGATCGACCCCACACTGGTGCCGCATATTCTCCGGCTGAGAAACAAAGTGTTGTCTATTAGGTTAAATATATAATATAAAATATAACCAGTAAACTAAAATCAAAGTAATATTGCTATTGTTTCTATTAAGACAAATCTATAAAATGTACCAAGTAAGAATAAGAAAAGTCAAAATAATATTACTATAGGGTTCCATTTCAATAAATCTATTTAAAATATATAGTAATACAAATCAACATAATAATAATACAATTGGTTCTATTGAAAATAAATCTATAAAATATACCTAGTAAGAAAAAATTAAATAATATTTACTATTGGTTCTATTTGGTTAAATATATAAAATATAGCTAGTAAAATAAAATCAAAATAATATTGCTATTGTTTCTATTAAGACATATCTATAAAATATACCTAGTAAGAAAAGTCAAAATAATATTACTATAGGTTCCATTCAAATAAATCTATAAAATAAATATAGTAATAAAAATCAACATAATAATACAATTGGTTCTATTGAAAATAAATCTATAAAATATACCTAGTAAGAAAAATCTAAATAATATTTACTAATGCTTCTATTAAGCTAAATCTATGAAATATAGTAAGAGAAATCAAAATAATAAATTACAAATAACTAAGAGCAATCGATATATAAAATACAGCGTCCCCATTCTTCACTACTACAAATTTTATGACGTCTAACTACAATGGTCAATTTTATATATTTAATATACATGTGTTTTGAAAGCAATTCATTCGTTTTTAAAGCAGCGGCCTACAAAGAAAAAAATGGGGGTACACGACATTTGAACTAATTCATACAAATAGGTAATTCATACAGCTTAGAAATTGATTAAAAAGTATTTTCTACTTTAATCTCCTTCGGCGATTGAACTTTACTTTATGACAACCAAAACGACAAAAAAGTAATGCAAAAAGGAGCTTTTCATATGATTTTGGTGTATATGTACGTATGAGGTTGGTAACATTGAGATAGATTGCAAGTATATGTTGATATAGTTCGTGATGATACTCGTATCCCAATTAGATAAGGGGTGGGGGAAACACATGATGTAAAAGCATCTCAATGTTGACATGCAGCATTTACGATTTTTAAATGAATTATTGTTTACAGATTCTTATTAATTCAGAGGTAACATATTATCCCCGTATAGCAGTGTTTGCTTGTGTAGCTTCTCGGGCTGCATAGACACGTCTCAAGGCTCGCATTTGGATCGTGGGCCACAATCTGTTAGGCCCTCATCATAAGCATAACCCACGTGACTTTCCCTGCCTATTGGGAGAGATGTCCGACGTGTTAAGATTCTGTATAATGTATATCATTAGGCTTATTCCCTCTAGATATCATGCATTCGCTATAGTCCACATTTTAAACGACTAACAAAAATACGTACTTTTTAAAAGGTAATTTATCCATGAAGCATCCAGTAGTCCTGGTAGATGTTATATGTACACTATTCATTTAAAATACTGGCGCTTCTATAAATAATTAAATTATTAATCAAATTATTTATAATAAAGAAATAAATTATACTTATCATACTTTTGCTTAAACACGTAAAACATGCTACAGAGCTTAATTAAGTACCTCACTTACTAAACAAACAACGCGAAAAAATTAAACATTTTTATGTTAGTGTTGCAATCCTTTTATATTTCAAATTAAGTTCCAAAAGGCTACACATTTTTGATGCAATTAATGACGAAAATATGCCCAGACCACCCTCGCATCAAACAAAATACCTTAAAGAGACTGCAGATAAGTTTTTATTTAGTTTTTTTCGGTAAAAATAAAAGAGAGAGATGTACAGACGTATTTCGTTTTTGTTTGGTATTTTGTGTTTGAGTTTTTGTTTTGTCGTTTGCAGGGCTTTGGAGAGGAGTACGTCCACGTCGGATTAACGTCCCAACTGAGACTTTTTTCGCGGAGATTTTATTAATGTATACCTTAATTACGGATGCTGTGGTGGGGGACCGAGTCTCCTGTGTACCCCATTTTTAGTAATCAAATTAAACTCGCGAAAAATATTATTTCACTCATTACACAAGAGACTTGCTAAGAGCTGCAAATAAATAAATTGCGTGTTAAATAAAATAAAACGAATAATAGTCTTATGATTATGAGAATATTTTATTTATGTTTTAGTCACTGTGTAGAGCATAGATGGGCAACCGCCGGCCCGCGGGCCGGATCCGGCCCGCGGAGCTATTTTGTCCGGCCCTGATTCATCTCGGCGAAGTAATTGAGAAATACATTAGTTAAATAATGCAGATGACACGGGCGCTTGCAGTGATTCGGGGTAGCTCGTATACGCACCGAAGGATTACGAGCGGGGCCCACCTCCTCCTCGCTACATAATATAATAATATATATTATTATCGCAATGCATCCGATGGTTTGTGTTTCGGCAAAGTTCGTAGGCACGAAATATCCCGAGTGCAGCACACTAATTCCGTCCCCCTCCGCGCCGCATTCCTCTTATTTAGTGTTCACGCGACTTCTGGTCTGGTTTGTTGTGTTTACTGGTGCGTTCTGGCGTAGAAGACAGTTATTATCCACCAGCAAAATTTGTGCGCAAAATCGATGAAATTCAAGAATGTTATGGATGTAGTAGTAGCAAGCATTAATTTTATTAAGTCACGTGCACTTAATCACCGCCAGTTTAAGGTGTTTTTGGCACCTATTTTCAGACTATGAAGATGTGTCTTATTACTGTGAAGTAAGGTGGTTGAGTAAAGGAAACATGTTGAAACGATTCTATGATTTGAGACAAGACATTGCAGATTTCATGGACATAAAAGGAAACACAATCAACCAAATAAAAGATAATCAATGGGTGTGTGATTTAGCATTCCTTGTAGATGTCACAGGATACCTAAATGATATTAATTTAAAACTACAAAAACAGGGAAAATTGGTTCATGAACTGCATAGCCATGTCAAAGTTTTTTGTAATAAGCTTAGATTTTTGAAAAATCAGATAAGAGGTAAAAATTGTTACCATTTTCCTAATCTATCAAGGCATACAAACATCACATATAATTCTTATGGAGATGAACTGAAGGCACTAATAGAGCAATTTGATACGAGGTTTGCCGACTTCCAAAACAAAGACTCAACATTCGCTATATTTGCTCGTCCGATGGATGCTGATGTAAATAATGTGCCAGCAAATTTACAGATGGAACTTATTGAGCTTCAGGGGGATTTAGCGCTAAAATCACAATTTGACAAAGTTACTTTGACGGATTTTTATAAATTATATTTGGTGGAAGAAAATTATACAAACTTACGTAGATTTGCAAGAAACATCATTTGTCTTTTTGGCAGCACGTATACATGCGAACAATTTTTTTCGAGGATGAAGTACACCAAATCGAAAATTCGAACGAGGATAACAGATGAAAATCTCGAAAATTCGATGAGATTATCATTAAGCAATATCAACGCCAATATTGATAGTCTCGTAATTCAAGTACAAAGTCAATCGTCACATTAAATTTTATAAGCAATTAATGTCGTTCATTATATAAATAAATAAAATATGCAAGAAGTAGCAATGTGTTTTATTTAATTTAATATTACCTTAATATAGTTAATAATTTGGTCCGGCCCTTGACACGGAGACAGAATGATAATGTGGCCCCAGACCTAGGAAAGGTTGCCCATGCCTGGTGTAGAGTCTTGCGCTTCGATATATTTCTTTATTTAAAAAAAATATGTTTATTAATATTGTTGTACACCAACAACAAAAGAGCAACAGAAAAGGTTATAGCCCTACACGAACTATATGACTCTTAATCGAGTCAGCTAAATGCCGAGTTTAAAAATGATATATATTAGTTAGGTGATAGAATAACATATATAAATCAATCTTTTTTTAATAAGATACATGCATTATGTAAGATAAAACATAGATGAATTATTTAAAACAGCGTCAACCTTCTCATAAAGATTTTTTCTAATGCATTTGCGGCAGTTGTTTCCATATTATACTTTTAAGTTTTAACTTTAAGAACTTAAAAGCCCTTTATACTTAATCAGACCTTGAGAACGTCAGGCTAATCAGCTAATTTTATTTAAAAAATCGACTTACAAATCACCCGAAATATACTTAATACATAATACTGCTGCAGTCTCTTCAAGTTTTCTGAAGGATGTTGGGAACCATATATATATTTCCAGTGGACTTTTGGGAACTATTATATTCTATATACTATTATATTTTATAGTATGGTACCTATGATTATGCATAATTAATTGTATTTATTAAAATAAAACTAATTTGTAGCATATTTCTTACATATTAGGTAAGACAATACATCATATTAACTAAAAAAAGGAAATAAAATTAATTCAATAAAATTTGCATTCGTTAATTTCCTGAAACCGTAGGCACTAAAAGCTTCTTCTTCCCATAAATCTAATATGCACTTCGGTTACTGAGAACGAGAACGATTTCGCAGACAGAAAAATGAAATATTACCCAAGCTAATTAATATCTTATATTTTAAAGTAACGCTTAATTATTTAAAGAATATAAAACTGCAGGCGGTCATTACGGGGGGATCGGAAAGTGAAATTAGCATAAATGATAAATTTAGTTATTGTAGGAGACAGCTTTTTGATGGATTAACTGAGGACTGGCGGGTAGAGCATTGTAACCACATTCCAATTTGCATTTGTAATCGCCCAGTTATATTGTAACCACAATAAGCGCATATACAAAAAAATACTAATTAGATATAAAGTAATATTTTTAACAGCGTAGGAGCGGGCTTAAGTAATTGTATCAACTTTGGGCATACTTTTAATATCCCTTAAATGACTCATAATTATAGTTCAGTGAAATTGAAAAATAAAAACTCTATTCGTTATCTTGATATGCTTAATAAGTTATGGCCATTTGGTATGTTTACATAGAGCCAAATAAATATTGTAGAAAAAATAGTTGCACAAGCTATATTTGAAATATATTCCATTCATCATCATCATCATCATCTTCCGCATCACACTATTCTTCTTATGTCGACAGTCCATCATGCAGGGGGTCGGCCAATCCTTCGTTTGCCAGTTCTTAGGCACCACTGCAATATTTTTCTTCCCCGTCAACCGTCGTCTCTTCGACAGATATGTTCTGCCCGAAACATTCAGAACTATCTGCTGCTAGGGAATCTCTGGTGGAGAAGATGAACATGTCTCTTGAAAGGGTTTCACGATGGGGCGACCTCAACCTCGTCAGTTTCAACATTTCAAAAACCCAATCATGTACTTTCTCCACCAAGAAGACTGCTATGGATCCTGTATCTTTCAACGGTTTGTTCTCTTCCGAAAGCAAGCTCCATCAACATGCTTGGATTATCAATATCGAATAATGTCAAATATTACGAGTCAATTAAGTGTAAAGCCGGTCTCGCTTCCAAAAAACTAAGTGTATTATATAGATCACGTCGGTATTTCAACGATAAACAACTTCTTCTTCTATATAAAGGACAAATCCGACCTATCCTTGAATACGGCAGTCACCTTTGGATTGGAGCCCCAAAATACCTTCTAAGCTTAATTGACTCAGTTCAAAGAAGAGCAATTCGTTTGATAAACAATGACACCCTTACGTCTAATCTACAATCAATGGAACACAGACGTAAGGTTGGTTCTCTTAGTCTTTTCTACCGTTATTACCACGGTCGCTGCTCTTCGGAACTTAAAGAACTAATTCCTCCTGCACCCACTCACAGCCGACAAACTCGTCTTACACTTGCCGAACATCCATACACGGTTAATATATGTCGACCAAGAACTGGCAGCTTCCAAAGTTCCTTCCTTAATGCCACCGGTAAGCTATGGAATGCTCTTCCAGCGTCTGTGTTTCCTCCTTCCTACAATCTGGATCTCTTCAAGAAACAGAAAGATATACACTTGCAATCTCCCCAACCCACACACAAACACGAACACAACACACGTTTCCCGCATGCAGCGTCCAGCTTCCCTGACTGAGCGTCATAGAGTGCACTGGTCTTGACCGGTTGTGCTCTCGTGCATGCGCTTACATAAAAAAAAAAAAATTGCCACTTGAGTGTGCCTATTCGTTGGGTAGCCTCTAATACTTGATTTGCAGATGACATAATAGTGATAAGAACCGAATCACCTGATAAGCTTCAAGACATGCTCTACGACCTCAATGAAGCGTCGAACAAAATTGGTCTGAAAATGAACATGGATAAAACTAAAAAAATATGTTATTAATTAAATTAAATTTAAATTGCTTCTCTAATTGTGCTGTTTCACCAAAAATTATCATTTAATAAGCTTCACTTTTTTAAATTTCAGTTGCGCCTTTGGACCAAGCGGTCCACATCTTGATAGCCGCAGGCAGTTCATATAAAGTCTTCAAAAACGAAGATTGATAATCATAGAAATGTGCCTCAGATACTACTGTCGCCGTCTCTTCATGTCTCGTCAAGATACTACAGGGAATCTGATATTCAAAATATTACAAAGTGGACCTCCGGGTGCTGATATATCTTGAGACAAGACATGAACAGTGGCAGCTTACATAACTTGCGACATTTTATGGTATATGCTACAAGTACGGATTTTTTCAATAAATTATGATTTTCATTTTATTTGGACTACAAATCTTCTTCTTCGTGTCAGTGACGTCAAATTAATTCTGACCAATCTCTGGCAACATCGGTAGCCCATGTGTTGCCCAGCATTAGGTCTTGAGGTGTGCAGCTTGTTCGGCACATGGAGAAGGATCTCCAGGTGTGAGTCGGTCTCCGCAGTCGCAAAATAGTGGCTCTCCCTTCCGAAGAATTCCCCGCCGCTTGAGTCTGTTCAGGGATTTCCAGGTCTGTCAGTCAAGGTTCTTGCCAGGACTACAAATGAAGTAGATCTACTTATTACTTTTTTACACTACAAATACGGAATTCCGGTATTTAAGAGGGCGTGTCTCTTTTTTTCTTTCAATGTGTGAGAAGGTATCTATAGGGTCTTACAGGATCAGGATTTTTTCTGCTGGCTCGGGGTGCCGTCGCGGGGCCGCGGGGGCGACTGCGGTCGACAGCCGTGATGGATGGCAGCCGCGAGTGTCACCGCGAGCCGCCCTCCGCATCTTGCGCAAACCGACAATATTGCCTGAGATACTATTTGAATAAAAAAGATGACTCTCGAATATTCGCCTAAGGACATTACGTATAATGTGAGAATTCAGATTTTTAAGCAATTTTTATTTACTCGTTTTTTATAAATTAACACATACAGGAGAATACCGACAGTTGATGATAGTAATTCTGAAGTTTCAACTGTTTTATTTTATGACGCTTACCATGCTGCATATGGCTAAGCGCTGCATGTGGAGTGTTGATCCGCCAACGTCATAGATAAAAGTCCAAGATTCACGCATCATCCTTATTATTCCAGGAATTCACTATGAATGGGTTGTCTTTACGGGACAACTTTCGTCTACCAAAATTTTTAATTAATAAGCTATGACTGGCATTTGACGGGTGTGAGATCAAATTCACACCACAATGAATGATCTAACTGTACTGCCATTCAAAAATCCAACCTTTTTCATATAATCGATCTTGATATATCACTTCGTATTTGTTTGCCGGTCCTTACTAATTAATTTTATTGATACGCATCTTGTAGTGCCGGTCCATCCACTTGGATATAACCGGTCCAATGTCCCACCTCTGCGTGTTGTGATAAGCCTCACCTGTCGGACACGTTGCTGCGAAAGATCTGACAACTCACGTGAACACAGGTGACAGGAAATCAGCGATGACACTGATGACTTTTTTTATGTAACGTCTACTATGAACTTACGACGAATTTGCAAGTGCTAATAGCTAAGACATATACGCCTTACTGTTCGTATTCAAGTGTAAATTTGAATTGACTGCTTTATGTTAAAATTTGTACCCTATTTAGCATTTTTTACGAAATTCCCATTTTGATTTATTTGTTTTACTGTTATTCAACTGTTTCTGTTGTTAATAACAAGCAATGTAAATAGGCTATTTACGTATTTGTGTGACTCGTTTTGCCCTTTAACTCTGCAGTTACATTATTATCTTCGTATTTATTCTAAAAATTAAGGGTAAAAAAAAAACATTATTAAATTAGGCGATTTGTAACTTTGTTAGTGTTTGAAGACGTAAATTACGTATCATATGCAGAAGTTAATAGCATTGCAGAAGATAGAGCGCAGTGGAGAAAATGATTCGAGATTTGTTGCTGTAAGCTAATCTTCATTATTGATACTGTGAAGAAAACGACGTAATACAGCTGCCTTATTTTTTTCTACGTCCCAAGTCATCAAAAAAGCTCCGCAAATGATATATCTGAGGCATTTTTGGACGTTTATTAAATATCATTTTAACAGAGAAATGATGATTAGGCTAACGATTTAATTGATTGTATTGTAACTTGGTTACACAAAGGTTTGTAAATTAAAAATCACAGTTTTTTTAAACATTGTGGCATTATATAAAACCTGCTTAAAATGTTTTTTACGAGTATTTCAACAGCAGTGAAATATCATTCTAGATTTTTTTTTAGTTATTTGAACAAATCACACAAGTGAGCCAAAGCGAGTAGACTCGCATTTCCATATATATTTGACCGTTTGTTTGGCGAATCGAAAAGGCTTGCATCGACGCGCACGCAATTTAAATGTTGATTGGTCAGCGCTAGATGACAGGGGTGGTAGGGAACAGATCGGAGGAGAGACAGCCACACATGCAGGTGCATTCATTTCATTTTGTTGTTAAGCACGTACAATGGGTATTCAACGGAACTTCGCAGCATAGAGTCACCTCAAGTTTTCCAGGTTATAGACTCAAACCCAGATCACCCTAAGATAAGGACAATATCTCACTTGATGAAAGAAATATCCATAGAAAGAGAAGAAGACAAAGGAGAAAAAGGATTATAAGTAGGTGCTTATCTGAAAGTGATAAAAAAAGACTAGAGGCCTTTGAGATGTGGACATACAGAAGAATTCTCGGAATTTCCTAGAGAGACCACGTCACGAACAATGAGGTTCTCAGAATAATCAAGGAATATATGCACCTAGTAAGAACTATCTTAGAGAGGCAAACCCGATGGATCGGTCACATCATGTGCCACGATGGTCTTCTTCACGACATTGTGGAAGTGATGGTTGAGGGTAGAAAATGCAGAGGGCGCCCTAGACGGGAATATTTGCAGCAAGTGTTTGAGGACATGAGTTGTAGCTCTTATGCTGAGCTGAAGAGGATTTCAGAGGATCGAGAGGAGTGGAGATCGAGATGCAAGATTTTGTTGATACTACGAAGAAGAAGTCTCAAGTCCAGATCACCCTGAAATAAAGACAAGATCTTACTAGATGATAGAAATATTCATAGTAGTAATTTTTTCAAGACAGACTCTACATAAGATAATTTTATAAGTCATTGCCTTCCTGTGTCCTTAGCCTTCTTTGTTATTGCAAATCAAAAGATACAAAATAAACGCAATAATAAAACGTGTAAAATTAACCAATTAAAAGTTAGAGAATATTAAAATATCAATAATCGTAATAATAGAGGATGTGTGAATTCAATTTTGATTGCCATTCGAAAGAAGACAACACATTTCATTTAATGTACTGTATCTATCGTACAAAATATGCAATATCTGTCATTACACTGAGTAAGTCGTTTACTCATAGCTTAAAATGAGAGTTAATTTTATTTAAAAAAAAACAGAAATAAGAAAAAAATATATTTCGGGTGTCAAGCACTTGACGGCTCGCATACAAATTAAATGTTTTAGTAATGAGGTGCGTCCCTCTCTTGATGGCATTGAAATGAGCTTGATGGTCACAAATAACACAAATGGACTTCAAACGTATGGAGATTTAGGGACCCCCCTTTCAGCAACACTTTGCGATTGTCAATGTCAATTTGTTTGGGAATGCATTTTGACTCCAATGGATCGATCAAAATAAACATGTCCAGTGCGTCAGTCAACACGTTACAAAAGCTTTTTTTCGAACTAATTAAATATGAAAAAATGTGATTATAAAATCATAAGAAATTTATAATCATAACAAACACTTATTAATAGTGTATAACAATTGATAGCTGTGAGTGATAAATTGTTTAATCTTTTGATATTTCTATCAATAATATACCCTAGATAGCTTATCCATTAATATAATCTTCGAATATCAAGTGATATCAGAATGATGTAGCCCTTGCTGACTGGTACCGAAAACCTCGATAACCAATCTTTCGTCTCTTATTTATGTTCGCTTGTCTTACATGAATGTGTCCGCCATATTGGCATTTGGCACTGGTGACTAGGTCCGGGCCACAAGCTTGTAAAGTCTATCATAAATATATGTCAATGTGTTTCTGAAAAAGTCTGTTTTATCAATCTGCTCCCAATAATTCCATATTTCCAAAGCTCCTTCCTTAATGCCACCAGTAAGCTATAGAATTCTCTTCCAGCGTCTGTTTCCTTCTTCCTACAATCTGGATCTCTTCAAGAAACAGATAAATATACACTTGCATTCTCCCCAACCCCCACACAAACACGAACAAAACACACGTTTCCCGCATGCAGCGTCCAGCCTCCCTGGATGAGCGTCATAGAGTGCACTGGCCTTGACCAGCTGTGCTCTCCTGCAATGCGTTTACATAAAAAAAAAAATCACGCGACTAAATAATACCTTTTTGAGAGAGAGGAGGATGTTACAAGTAAAATAAACAACTTGATTAGGTGGAGATTGTGGAAAACAGTGATAAATTATTGGTTATCTAAATATTGAAAAAATTATTCTTTGCCGCACACGGCGCAACTCGAAGTACATTGATTACAAAGTGGAGTGTATTTTTTTCTTTACAATTTGATGAGAGAAATTTTATAAAATATGATACTTGATTTAGATTTGTATGTTTCTATCAATTAATTAAAATATTTGTTTATATCAATTATCTATGAAGGATAAGAGTATTCTTCTTCTTCTTCTTCTTCGTGTCAACGACGTTAAATTAGAATATTGAAACATATTCTAATAAATAATCCGAAATTTATTACTCTTTAAATTTAAAATGTCTTTTAATAAAAATTAAAAATGCTTCATTTATTTCATATTTATTAAATCGAACTCTTTAAATACTTTTAATTGAAGAAATATAAATTTAATAAATATATCTCTAATTAATATTTTTATATAATTACAATTTTAATAACACAATTACACCAAAATTTGTCATCAGTATTTAATTTGGTTGATACTTAAATCTTTAGCTTTCAGTAAATTTGAAAGCAAAATAATTATAATATTATATATTATTATGCTACCCAACGAATAGGCACACTCAAGTGGCAATGGGCAGGACATATCTGTCGAAGAGACGACGGTCGGTGGGGAAGAAAAGTATTGGAATGGCGCCCAAGAACTGGCAAACGAAGCATTGGCCGACCCCCTACAAGATGGACCGACGATATAAGAAGAATAGCGGGAGTGACCTGGATGCGGAAGGCGGAGGATCGAAGAGGATGGAGACTCATGCGGGAGGCCTACGTTCAACAGTGGACGGACACAGGCTGATGATGATGATGATTTATATTATAATTATTGTAGCGAGAGAAGGCTGAATGCAAAATTCAGAGAATCGAGATTGATGAAACTCATACGGAAGGGTTGCATTTAAAAGTGAACGGTCATAGCTGATAATGGTGTTAATATTGCTTTGATGAGTAGCTCCTCGTGTACCGCCTGAAACATAAGGCAGAGGTGGCCAACCTCGCTTGTTGATGATCTGCTGGATTTGCATGGATGTTTGATGTTCCGGCAAGTTCGGTAGACCGTGCGGGCGGCGGACATTTGCATATCCCAATTGCATCCGTTTGTAACTCTGTGTTGATTCCAGAAGCTGATATATCAGTATCTGAAATAGCTTACAGAATACAAATCGATGTATCATTATATACAATAGATTGTATATCACTAATATATTGTGTACTTGTGTAACTATAATGCTATGATGAATATCGGTTTAATCATAGCACATATTATCTCTTTATATAAATAATATCTTCAGCATAGTACTTATTTTACCCAACTTGAAAACAAAAATCTTGATGAGTAATCCATACTAGTTCAGTTATATATTGAAAAGCTAGTGAACTGAAGCCTATCTGCGATGTAAAGATAAGGTTTTGCTCAGAATAGTATATAATGATCGTTACAAAAATGGTCCAAATACTTAATTTTCAATTTCAATTTAATTTATTTTTCTCCCAGAAACATTACAAATATAAATATTTAATTCGATTCTGAAACAGGATATAATACAACAATTTATAAATAACACAATAATAATACAATTATTTAAAAAGTCCCGGAGCTCGCTAAACAGAAGACTCCACGAAATTACTTTGATAAATAAATTCGCGGAGCTCATGTCGAAACTGGGCTTCTCTCAAGTGGAATATATCAATATTCGAGGCGATATCGTTGAACAGTCAAGTATCTAAGTCGCGTCCCAGGTTCAACACATTTTATGTATCAATAAAAAGAAGTTTGTTGCATCACTAAGTATATTGGGTAAGTTGACGGACATTAAGTATTTGGTTAAGCTTATTAAATATTTCAATTGAGTGTTATGTAAATACAGGAACATTCAAATCTTATCAAATGGTACAATAAAATATTACATACTCGAATTAAAATCTATTTTGTAGTCAAAAATGTTGAACTCTATTCGTTTCAATATAAACTAAAATTCGGTTTAATACGGTTCAATCAATTTTTTACCATCAGGCTTTTATACTAATATTCGAATATGTATGAAATTTAAGTAAACCAGCAAAAATTCATCGTAATATTAAGACCTATGACTGCGAATTGATAATTTCAATATTTTTAGGCAGTCAGATTTATTTATGAATATGCGAGTAATAACTGAAATACAGAATAATATGCAGAATAATTTCGCTTAGCAAATGAAAAAAAGCAAAGATGGAAAAAGTTAAGTGTCCCAGGAATACCATGAAACTATTCAATTCGCTCTGCTAAATTACCTGTACATCGAACGATGGAAAAGAAGAGTATAAAACCCTCATCAAAAACTATGCTTAGGGGGTCACAATCCTTTGTATAGATATTTAAATATGTGTAAGCGAATAATATTTATTATAATATAATACCGAGTAATAAATATTAAATTTAAATAATTTCAATAATTTCGTACTCATTGTTATGCATTACGCGAAATTTTCTTGAAGTTTTCTTGACGCCGCGCCGGTTGGCTATAGGTCCCAATCTAGGTGGCCGGTCATGCGAAGAATTGACTTTACTTTCTGCGAGGAAAATGCAATTTCTTACACTTACCGGCGAGCTTCGAGTGACTTTTTTGCCTCCGCAAAGTGCTTCCTGGGAAACGCCAGCGTTTTAATGCTCTCCAATGTATGCAGCAGGTAAGAGCCGAGCGGAGCTTTCCACGAAAGAGAAAATTGCTTAAAAGCCTTTGCCATGACCAACGGTCGAATCTTGAGGGAAATTATTACAACATGTTTGCAGGGCTCTGGATTAATAAAGACTTTTTGAATTAATAAATAAGACTGTGATTAATAAAAATATACGGAAATACTTTTATATACATTATTACGTTAACGTTGTAAGAATGGTCGGATTATAAAAAAAAATAGATGATTCCAAAGTCTTTCAAATTAGTGGATTTTGGTTATAAATATTTAAATCTCCGTCGTGTTTGAAGTTTTTAAATATAAAATATATCACGGTAACTTATTTATTCTCAGCAGCATTTAATTCAATTAATTAGCACTAATTATTGAGCAAACGGTCAGTAATAAATTCCTAAAAAGGTAAGAAAAAATAATCATTTGGCAGTAGAAAAGTTATAAATTGGATGAAAAAAATCAACGAATGGTGATTAATAATAGTTAAGGCAAAAGATAGAATCCGAAACGAGGAAATACGCAGAAGAACTCAAGTAGTGGATGCTACCCAACGAATAGGCACACTCAAGTGGCAATGGGCAGGTCATATCTGTCGAAGAGACGACGGTCGATGGGGAAGAAAAGTATTGGAATGGCGCCCAAGAACTGGCAAACGAAGCATTGGCCGACCCCCTACAAGATGGACTGACGATATAAGAAGAATAGCGGGATTGACCTGGATGCGGAAGGCGGAGGATCGAAGAGGATGGAGACTCATGCGGGAGGCCTACGTTCAACAGTGGACGGACACAGGCTGATGATGAATAGTTAAGGTTAGGTTAGGTTTGGTTTGCATTTTATGAATTAATTATTCATTAATTTTACATTATTTTTTACCAATATAGATTATATTACTGCCATTTTAATTATTTTAACTGACCACATCCATGCTGACACAGTGGATACTAATAATTTATTTAGTCTACTGCCGATTAATTTTTATTTACTGCCAATTGATTTTACTTTCTGCCAAAACCTTGAATAAGTTACTGGACAAAGAAATACAGGCATATATCACACGGCGTAAACATACTCAAGAAAACTTTTTTATTTATTATATACCTGTATTATGTATTAAAGAATTTTTAAAGTAGATTGGTCACAAAAAGATCATAATTGGAACGAAAGAAATCTAGGAGAATAATAGTGAAACGAATAATTAGTAAATATAAGAATAATAGTTGTACGGAATATTTTCAATAATACGAAATATTTATTGCCAATTTATTAATCCTTTCAAATTAGATGAATTGCTTTACAATTTTTTTTTATATTCAATTATACATAATTATATTATTTTGGATGTTGTATAGCGATATTTTGTTTGCAATTAGCGTCATTTTTATTTTGCTAAACTAACAATCATTGATATTTGCAGTCCATAGTACGATTTAATGGTCTTAAATGTATATTTTCCCTCTCGATCTATATATATTTATACCATCACCGATGACCAACCTTCTCTCTGATAACATTTACAGCATATCTATCTATACAGAAAGACAAGGAGATTGAAAGTAGATTGATTGCCGCTCATTGCCCCATGGGATTTGCGCCTGTTTATTTTTTTGATGCCAACGTCTGTACATTACAGCTGAGCCAGTGCAATAGCCGGGCGCACCCTCATTTATATTTCTCTGAACATTTTATATAACTTTAAAATAATTGAAATAGTATTGTCGTATTAATAAAAAAAATACTCTTAAATTTAAGTAACAAGAATTTTTATATACATGTAATTTACAGCATCTGCAATCATACGCAAGTATTAATAATATAAATAAGTCTTAATTCTCAAGTCGATAACTGGAAGCAATTGGTAAATAAACCAGTGCTGCGTATAAAATATAACAAAAGTGCATTATTCGAAGCTCAAATCTCAGTGTTTGTTATTCTTTTACTTTGATATTGACAATTAAAACGTTATTGAATATGATATTTGCTGTGGATTTGTATTCGTAAATTAATTTGTTATTAACAATATTAATTACTCATTAGAGAGTCTCACTAATAAAGTATATTCTTTTGTACACAACTGCTGATGCACATTAAAATTTACACTAAATATCATCTTATACGACGTTTCTATCATCAATAAATCGAGAGAATAAATACGAGTATACTGTAGACGCGGAGATTCAAACCACAAACTTTGCAATCATGTTTATATCTTTAATCAACGTTGACCAATCTAAACTGCGAGAAATTAACAAATATTATATTATTTTTATGTTTTATTTATATAAGCGCTTATATAAAACAATAAGTATTATACTCGTATTTAGGTTTCAATCAATTTTTTATTTATTTATGTAAACACATACAGGAGAATACTGACAGATGGTGATAGTAATTCTGAAGTCTCATCTGTGGAACTCTATGATGCTTACCATGGTGTATATGGCTAAACGCTGCATGTGGAGTGTTGATCCGCCAACGTCATAGACTACAGCCCGAGATTCACGCATCATCCTTTATTATTACAGGAATTTACAATGAATGGGTGGTCTTTACGGGACAACTTTCGTCTACCACCAATTTTAATTAATAGGCTATGACTGACATTTTACGGGTGATGGATCAAATTCACACCAACCGGGGTATTTGAGAGCTCAGAAATCGATTAAAAATCTTTTTTTTTTAAATCTCCGTTGGGGATCGAACCCACGACCTTTGGCTTGCAAAGCAAACGCTTTCACCATTGAGCTATGACCGCCGGCAAATGTTTCGATGTTTTCACATAATATTTTAGATGCATATGACATTGTCCGTTGAACGTAATAGTAGAAACAATACATCAATATAAAACAGTATATCATACGTACTATGAAACACTAAGATTTATTATATGTTATTTTCAATGTTTTGAGCATTCACTTTGAGATGATTTATTTTTAGTAAATGTGTTTGCTACAGATTGTCTTCTTTTATTTAAGATTGGTATATTGGTGTACCCATGTTCAAAGCTCGTCTTGGGAACGATTTATTTGACCGATATCATAGATGGAGCGTCCGTTGCTCTGCCAACAACGAGAACTCACCCCTTAACACCCTCGCTCCATATCGCTGCAGCCTTAGGGCATTCATACGTCTTCGTGATATAATAATATGATATGTTATACTGGTACCACCATCTGAAAGAATGAGACTATGGGACAAGTGCAAGATAACATGACATACTTATATGGGCTGTATTTCTTTGTTCAGTAATTAATTCAAGGTTTTGGAACAAAGTTTAATCAATTCGCAGTAAATCTAATTAATCGTCAGTAGACTTAATAAATTGACAGTATCCACTGTGTCAGTATGAATGTGGTCAGTTATAAAATTACGTGGCAGAAATATATTCAATATTGGTAAAAATTAATGCAAAATGAATGTATAACCAACCAATAAAATGGAAACCTAACTTAATATATTATTAATTATCATTCATTAATTAATTCCTGCCAATTTATTATTTTTCTACTGCCGATTGATATTTTTTTACAGCCAAATGAATAATTTTTGCTTACCTTTTAAGGTACTTATTAGTAACCGTTTGCTAAATAATTACTGACAGTTAATTCACTTAACTTATTACTGCAAAAAATTAGTTGCCCATTCATATGTGTTACAAAAAAAATATTTTTCTTACAATTGTTATACACTCGTAGCCTACTTTTGAACCATTGTTGTTTTTATAATATACACTTAAGAAATATATTGACAACTTTTCAAGCCAAGAACCTCACAAGCAAAAACAAAACCAATGGTTTGTGAGGTTCTCAATTTTAATTAAAATATATTAGGTATATTTTTTTATTTGAATGAACGCGATTAATTCACCTACATCTTGAGTAAAACGAGTTCACTCAGGCAAGCAAAATTATACTAATAATTTTCATTTTATATATGACCTCATTATTATATATAGATTCCGAATAATTTTCAGGTAGCCGATAGTTTTAAGTCATTAAAAAAATAGCTAACGAGCATATTTTTTTCTTGCTATTTCATCACTATTAAGTTTTAACAACACAAATTATCAATAATTGTATAAATAAATCATCACAATCGCGATTGTAATGCAATAAATATTTATTTCGCAGATTTATGTGGCGGTAACCAGTATATCTCACGCTCTCAATGGATTGCTTGCAAGAAAGCAAATAGAAAGCTCCCGAGTACATAATCCTTTGTTTGATACATGCACGTAGGTGCTAGGGACCACACAACATTCATCTTGAGGCGAACAAAGCTCGGCCATCAAAGCTCGAATATTCGGGCAAACGTATCGGCCAGCCCGCGCCCTTTGACCGGAGGATAGTTTCTCAAAATGATCCCATCTGCGTATTTATTTCTTTATCCGGAAAGTGGATGGAAATTCTTCAGGAAACGCAAAGAGCGATCTAAGGAGAAATTTCTTCTTTGTGAATGTTGATTTTCTCGAACAGAACGTGCGTAGGAAGGTTCGACGAACCGCATATACAAATAGTTATGTAAGTAATACTAAACATATACACTTATCGTAAAACTACGCAATATACTAACAGTAAACACTTTAATGAAAAGCATTTTGTCAGTTATGTTACTCAATTTTATCGCATTTCGTAAAAGATTAACAAATTTCAATTGTCTTAAGTTTTTACGGTTTATTTGTTCATTTAATTAATTACATTTATTTAATTAATTATTTAACAAGACCTTGGCCTAACTGTTTTTTATTAACGTAGATAAATATTAAGTTTATCTGGAATAATCTGAAAAAATAAACACAAACATGTAAATAATATATAACAAAAAGTAATTTTACCTGATTCTTATTTATTTAAAAAATATTTTAAAAATAACTACATATGTAGGAGCTATATTCCGATTATATTATATATATATTTTTTAATTTTCGTTAATTTCATCTACTTTAGAGTTTTTAACATTAGATGTCGTTGATATTCTCATGATAATTATAAATTCAATTTGTAGCGCTTATGCTAAGCTGAAAAGGGTTGCGGAGGACCGAGAGGAATGGAGATCGAGATGCAAGATTCTGTTGCTGCAAACCAATCCACCGGATTGATACTACGAAGAAGAATTATAAATATATGCTATTCTATCGAGTAATTGTTAAATGAGAATGAAAATCAAAGAGTTTCATTTTTCAATTTCGTTGGTATTCATCACACTTAAAGACACTTCCTTAGCAGATTTTCAACATATAAAAATGTGCTTATAATCTGCAAATGACTTGATTGCTAAGATCCCTGACATTGCATCTTTGATTTTTCCATTTCTTTATTCAAACCGTATGGGAATATATACTATAAAGCTATTTAATAATAAAAATACTAATTAATTAAAAGAATTTTAGGTAGATAAACATTTGTCTGAAATAATCCATTTCTAGATTTATTAAATATTCTTAAAATGTAATATATATAAATATTAATTTAATTGATTATACGTACATAAATATTTTAGGTCATCCTATTACAATGTTAAGCATTGTGACTATGTGACGCCGTATAACAATTGCTACTCTGTCTTATAATAACACATTGCCCGTTAACGAGTGTTCGGGACAACACGTTAATTATTGACATCCACCAGCAACGAGTTGATAATAAAACGCGAAAATCCAAACAACAATAATTATTTTTGCCGGCCGCCGCGGCGCCTCCAGCCACACAATGCTCCCTAACGAGGATCGTATTATTAGACGCCAGTAGTTGGGCCAAGTATCGGAGTATCCGGCGAGTGTTTTAATTACATTTTCTTTAATTAATATGCTAATAATTTTGCATAGTAATTATTGCGAGCAATCTCGCGGGGTCGAATGTCGCTTTGATGTATCGAAATTGGAGACGGGCTCGTGAGGCTGCACTCGCTGGGACGCCGGGTGGAGGCGCCGCGACGCTGGGGCGGAAACACCCATACACTGAATATGTAAGACGCCTTACCGGAATGAAATAACTGAAATATTTCATGCGGTGCAAATTATTACTAAATATTTCTGAATGCGTTTATTATATGATGCGTTATTTTTGATGATTTTCAATTAACGAATATGCTATTGTTGGATACTAGATGTGAGGATGGAAAGAAAAAAAGTACAGGTAAAATAGATTGATATCATCATAGTTTTTCAGTTTCTGCTTCTGCAATCCACTGTTTTTTCTTCACTCACTGGATAAGCATTTAATTCCTTAATTTAAGTAAAAGCGTGCAAGATTATAAAATCCGTTTAAATCAACGAAATCTATGCTTAAATAGAGCAGATGATGCTGCATTCGGAAAATATAAGTAATGTGCTCGTATGTATAAAAATTGGAAAAATTGTGTGTTCTTATTGATATTTTGTTAAAGAGATCCTTATTGTGTGAAGGATAAAAAACACAGAAGCAATCCAGACCTGACTAGTGGTATAAAGCACGGTATTTTGAAAAAAAAAACTGATTATTAAAGGCAATCTAGATGGTCGGAGAGGTGTTGGCAGGAAGAAAATAAACTGACTGTAACATAAGTGAATAGATCAGTTAACGAAGCGTTGAGCAATTTTTTCAGTAGTCGACATTAGGAGGATCTGATATGGTTCAATGAAAAAGATATGCAGTGTATATATTCGAGAATCCATTAATATTGATGACAATTTAAATATAACATATTTTATAAAAAATCATATGAATTGTAAATTTAAAAATTATCGATTGAGGATGCCTACATGTACGAGTATATCCGTCTCTCGCGATTAACATTTTTCATTCTTGTGCTTAAAATACCTACAGAAGAATGCGTTTTCACTATGAATGGTTCATCTTTTGACTGTTTATGTTCACAGCGAAAACTTCACAAGACACTCCTTAGTTTAGTTCTTGAGCCTGCTTCGCAAATGTCTCTTGCGAAGTTGCTGGTAAGCGGCCACGATGCAACATTGAATTATTCCCTAACAGCATTAGGGAAGTCGCCTGAAGGGTTATTTTCTCGTGAGATGATGTCACCAGCGATATCTCATTCCTGCTAACTTTGTTAGTTCACTAGTCTGTATATCTACCGAGAACACGTACAACCACTACTATGTGAAACAATTCTTGTGAATAAAGATTTTTTTTATGGAAATGCACTTATTTTTTTCGTGTAATAATATTAATTTATTAAAATTGTAATTAAAATTAATTATAAGTCTTTTTTTAATCAACAATGGAATAGGTAAATAATAAAAAAATGAACTAAAATTATCATTATTACAACCATACTTAATTAAACGAGATATACAAAAGAAAAAAAAATTACAGGTTTTGCATTTATTTTATATAAATTCTCATATTGTCATCACATAAAAACGTAATACACATTGATATTTTGGCTTTTGGGTTTTGCCGTGTCTGGCAAATTACTATTTTCCAATATTTCGATCGCCATTACAGGGGTCTTCTTCAGGGTTGATGAGTTAGCCACTAAGTTACAGCCGTGTAAACCTAAGAAGTTATATAATACTCATTACGTATACAATTGTACTCTACAGTAAAATATGGATATCTTCAATTTTCTGAGCAATCTCATCTCGTTGAATATCTAAAGAGGCTGCGAAATTGGCGCGACAACTTTTCCGCGATCTCGTCAGAGGGCGAGGCGCCACAATGCAAAAATAACGACACATTAAAACCGAAAGTTAAATAATCGCAGGGTCGTATTTTATTCATCCGGCCCTCTGTTCCTTCTCGCGCCATGTTTCGTTCCGCGCTAATAAGCCTGGAAAATTGTACTTTGCAGGGAACTTTCCTCCGGGGCATCAAACTTACGGAATGACCCACTTGAAGACGAACAGCCTAAATCAGTGATTCTTAAAGACTGCGTAAGGGGCTAGTAAATTTGTTGAGAAAATTAATCTAACAGATCACATTCCCATGTAATAGTTACCACTCGCATGGTGAAAACCCTCCCTGTCCCGTCCTGTTTTTCGAGACACAGATGGGGTCACGTTACTGGATGCACACAAAATACTACTTGTTAGAGAGTGGCTGAAGGCCTTCCCGTGATTCTAGGTGCATCAGTTAGATGTCAAAACGACCTCATTTTAAGGCTGTGAAGTTAGTATACTAAAGAGAGTCTCGAACTGCCTTCTTTGGTAGCACGTTGCTAACTATGAAATACGTAGGAATGGATAAGGAAATGATAAGGTTGGGAAATGGATTCTGCAAAAAAAGTTACCACTATCACGAAAGAATTATGTATGTCATTCTGATTCTGGACTACTCCTAGACTCTTCCCACGATATTTTATTGCTACTATCATGAACACCGCACTTAAGAACTATTTTTATGAACACCATCTACAACTATTTACTAAAGTCACACACATGTAAATTATTCCGATCATCACTGCACGTTAACACGTGTCGACTTCTTTAATATGAAAATTAAGAATTGCTCACGCAAAAGTTGGTTTCCTCAGACATACGTGCCCATTATTATGAATGTGGTGTAAGTCAAAAAATAAAAAAAAACACTTCTTCCTTTATTATAGTTCACGTAATTGTCAATTAATATATTCTTCATCCAACATGAAATTGTCACAATCATTCGTTTTCAACCAACATCAAAACACAAACCTTTAAATATCTCAGAAAAATTAGACATGACATGACATGAACGAATGATAACTTGAATCAAGAAGTAAGAGAAGAATATTCTCGAAAAATCTTGCATCAATATAGAAGCCTCAAAAATGTTATTACTTGTATCATTCGCATATTTAATTAAATATTTATATAATTTTTACCAAAAAAATTATATAAGCATTTAAAAATATGAGTCGTAAGTGATTTTTACGATACATTTTTCAAATAAATCAAACTTACGTGTGTTTCAACATAAAATATTTGCTTGACCTAATTATAACATTTTCAACAATCACATTATTTTGTGCATATTGTTTATTAAAAAAACAGGGTAAGTGAAGACAGTGTAATGCTAAGAGTGGATGCTTTTGGGGTAAGGCATGTGTGGCGAATTTCTTTTTATTCCAATATTTTAACCGCAGTTGCAGAGGTCATCATCGGCGTTATTATCGTGATGAGTTAGTTCATGTAGTGTAGCTATCAGCTATACGTACTTCAGGTGGTTTATCTTTCAGCTATATGTATTTTTTCTGGCGTCATGCATGACTGAGTAACTTTTTCGAAAACAAACTAATTCAAATATTTGAAGATTCTGCTTATGATATATTATAATATATTGTCGAATCATCGAATGATTTATTTCATTGTTCAAAATCACTGCTCTAAATTCCAAGCGTCGCGTCACTGCGAAAGCGCGGCCGGTAGGTCCAGGAGTCTCCTCTCCTCCCCATCTTCACCCCTTTCTTATTCCCGTTCGGTTCATTAGATTATGTCGGTCCACGTCCCTCGGGCAGCGCAAACAAACTTGAACAAACAGATTTGAAAGGCCGCCCAAAACTATTTCCTTGCGCGCGTGTGTCTCGCATTAACGTTTCCTTCGCCTGATTAGAAATGTTAAACCTTCCTCAGCCACTCGCCTGAGATAACACGACCAGCACATGGGAGGAACCGGAAAAAATGTGCCCTTGATGAATCAATTATTACTGACATACCCCGTTTATCAAAAGTGACTCAATGTCACCGGGATCGTCATCAAGGAAACAGGAGCAGGTCATCAATACAGATAAATTCGAGGAGAACATTTTAATTTATTTTAATACAAGAAAAAGACTCCGATTGAGATGTCCGGCAGTTGTAATTGCACATTGCCGAAATTAGCTGAAATTAAATCGAAAACTAAGACCAACATTTTTATATATGCCTATCAGACAAGCGAACAAAAATAAGAGACAAAATATCGTGCATTGAGTTTTTTCGGCACTAGCCTGGAATCGAGCTGATGCCATAACATATACTGTGAAACATCAAAATATAATTTTCTCATCAATTCTCTCATCTCATTGTTAATCATTACACATTTTTTTGATGTTTGCTTCTTCTTCTAAAAACCAACTATCTATCATTTTGATCATTCACAAGCAATATATGAGCTCCAATATTTTATATTAAATATGGGCTTAATTTACCTGAATATTACCTATCGAAAAAATAAAAAAAAGTCGATGGAATGGGTCGGGTGCAATATTTGTATTGATATCAGCTTGATATAGCTCCTTTAGGCAGATGCCGTAAAGCCTCGAAAAAAGATGTTCTGTCTCTTATTTTTGTTCGCTCGCCTGACATGCACATCTAATGTTAGTTTTAACTGTATAATGTTAAGCGGTGCTTGCATACGCCAAAATGTTTGTTATGATAGTGCCCCATTTCTTGCTGGTACCACTGTCATCTTGAATTCACTGTCATCTTATAGCGCACGCGCCTAAGGGCGTTCGCTATAACGAGCGACATTTTTGACCAATAAACCGTGATAATATGTGAAACGAAAACAAGTAGTTTGTATTGTGAACCTGATCCTGCATCCTTCATCCAGTAAATCGATATCGAATAAGAAAAGGATATCAGTATTTATTGCAATGTGAAACTTTTAAATATTATTATTTAATAATATTTTATGTATAGTAGACACATACATATTAAATGTAATGTTTAAGTGTAAGCTATTACTCTGGAGATAAAAAAGTTTCCACGTGTTCAGACAAACATATGTCAGATGGAAGAGAAAAGTTATGAAATGGCAAACAAGAACCGAACAAAGAAAAATACAATAACAACTAGCTGTCTCTGTGGAGAAGATATTGCTAATACTGTCGGAATGGATTGCCTTAGAATGAAGTAAATCTTTAAAGATTGAGCTGAGGATACGGGTTGAATAAAAATATGTTTGATAACAACTCCTCCAATAGATGCGCCGGTGTTCTTGGGAATTTAAATGATAGTGGTGGGCCCAGCTGTGTGTTACTGCCATCTTTTGTATCTCTCTGGATTCTTATCGCAGTTCAATGGCGATGAAAAGGAGAGCCGTCTTCCTATGCTCACTAATTCTTAGATCAAAAGGTTCGCCCTGGAAAATAGCGTATTGTCTGACGAGCGACCTTTCGAACAAAAGGAATTCAAATTAAGGGTGAAGAAAGTAAACGTTTATACACAGGGAGATATCGGGCGGACTGGAATCGCGTGTATTTATAGAATGTGTACATTAGCCGAGAAATTTATTGATGGATAATCAATTAATTATCATTATTATAAGAAATTAACATAAATTTTTGCAAAATAATTTAAAACTTGTACCTTTTTATTTGAAAAGTTAGTATTGTATGTAATGATAATCGAATGACTTTATTCATATACTTGTACATTGGTTTAACGAAAAATTAGTTGAAAGTGTATTATAAATAATAAAAAACATAATTTTTCATCACCACATGTTTTTGTCAATATTCTTTTGTATGTGATTGGAAAAGAACATGGACATTAATTACTTTTTTCAAATTTATAATTCAATAGTTTTTAGTAAAATTCCATATTAACAATGAAATTAATATATTTTTTAAATTATTTAATTGATATTGATTACAATTGTAAAGCAGTTCGAGTAATGTTTATTGGGTAAATTTAAATATTTATATATATTTTTTATATCAGTGTATTCGAATTTGCCGGCGGATATAGTTCAATCGTCAAAGCGTTTGTTTGCTTTACAAGCCAAAGGTCGTGGGTTCGATCCCCCACGGAGATTAAAAAAATTTTTTTTAATCGTTTTCTGAGCTCTACAATACCCCGGTTGGTGTGAATTTGATCCCTCACCCGTAAAATGCCAGTCATAGCCTATTAATTAAAATTGGTGGTAGACGAAAGTCGTCCCGTGAAGACCACCCATTCATAGTAAATTCCTAGTAATAATAAGGATGATGCGTGAATCTCGGGCTGTAGTCTATGACGTTGGATGTTCAACACTCTACATGCACTAGTCATATGCAACATCGTAAGCGTCATAGAATTCCACAGATGAGACTTCAGAATTACTATCACAATCTGTCGGTTTTCTCCTGTATGTGTTTACATAAAAAACAAGTATATGATAAAAATAAGAAATTTTAAGAAATAATGTATGGTTTTTATTTTTCATACATTGATAACTAGTTAAACTGTTTTAATGAATTATCAAATAAATCAGCGATCGAGATTAAAAACTTATTACAAAGTTGATAGACTTGATGACGAGTTCTAGTTTCTATCTAATCTCTAACCAGTAGGTGTAAAGACATCCATATTAATTACAGAAGGAATCAGAAAGACTCGGGCCATTAGCTCGGACGGCGAGGAAGCCCTGCCCCGCATCCCCGCGCGCCGCCGCCTACATCCATCGCCACTTAGCCACATAACTAAACTCATTAGATTAAGATTGAATTATCATACCTCGGCGGGGGCGGGAAGTGACCCCAAAGTTTCCCGCGGGCCCTGCCTCCAAGCCCCTGGCCCTCCCAGCGTCTTGGGGAGGCAGAGGACTTGGCAGTTTGCTGATGCGTCAGGTATTGTTACATGAAGATTGGGATTAACTTGTAGATGAAATGGATGCTGAATAATAACGTAAGTAGTGCCTTACTAACTAATACAAAATTATTATATAAGTATTTTGAATAAAATGAATGATTTTTGGAATCATACTCTATACAGATTTTCATAGTATTGTCACTCATAAACAGCCATCAAATTGACAAGTCTTTTGAAAATTTTACACACCATTCATTCAAGAAAGCATTGTCGATAAATCACAATGTCGAATATAAAATAATAATGTTCGTTCTTATCCTTACGGATAGGAGATTTTATATGTTTATACGCCTTAAAATAAAATGTATGTGACACGTCACATATCACGATAGTAAAAGTAGCGGGTTACAAAACGTCAAATAAATAATTAATTAATTCTTAATACACATTGGCTACCAATTTAAAGTATTTATGGCGTTCATGCTTATCTTCGTACTAAATTTTATTAGTACGAAATGTTTTAATTTTCAGCCTTTTGCGACGTTTTGAAAATCAAGCTTATCCTTGAAATGGGTGTACCGTGAAAAATTCAGAAGCGATCAACATCGAATAAGTTTTATGAAACGATAATATTTACAAAAATATTTTTCCAGCATTCAAAAAGGAGCCCTAATATGCGCCTGGGACTTCCAAAATGATAAATGCGCTTCTAAGTAGTAGACTATTGTGGGATGATATTATTACACTTTTTTCCCAATAAAATATTGGCAGTACCTGTTTGTTATACTGACATAATTTCTGCTTGCCAAAGTTGTTTTAACAAATTGTAAAAGTAATAAAATAAATGGCAAACATATAAATAAATAACTTCTTAGGTTTTCACGGCAAGATTTGATATTGTGGCTTTTGGGTTTAGCCGTGTGTGGCGAATTTCTTTTAACCAATATTTCGACCGCCATTACAGGGGTCTTCTTCAGGATTGATGATTTAGTTGTGGTTTAGTTGTTAGTTTGTGTCTCAAAAAAGCATGGCTTCCACCTCTAGCACATACTCTAAAACCTGTACAGACAAGCAAGGACGTCCACAGTCCGACATGACGTTCGTGGAGGCACAATTCTTAGAACATACCTACCTTATTCTTAGAACGTACCGACGATTCTCCGGACCGGTGAAACTTGAGTATGTAGTTGCCAAGGAGTTATCAATAACGCTCGTGAAAAATAATTTGACACAAACTCACATAAATCACAACTAAATCATCAATCCTGAAGAAGACTCCTGCAATGGTGGTTGAGATATTGGTTAAAATAAATTCGCCACACACGGCTAAGCCCAAAAGCCACAATATCATATAAATACATGCTTTTTAAAATTCTATTAATATCGCACAAATTAGCAATGACTGTCGTTTTCGCCATCTGTACCCAAAAATAATGGCCAAGATGTGCAAGGGGCGAAGTGTAAGAAAAGGGAAGGGCAAGGGCTAGTGCGGGGGGGGGATGGGGGGTAAGTTGATATGTTCCATAACGGGCGACTGTATTATAATACAAGATGGATTGGGAAGTCCAAGTTGGTAACCGACCCGGTACAAAGTTAATGTTTGTATGTAAATTGGTCATTAATCATAATTCTGGACGTTTGTTTTCTGTACGGCGGCCTACATTATGCTGCTCTGGGATAAGAAATTGGAAGGTACACGAAGCGGATACTCTTGCTAACAAGTTGGCCGGCTAACAAGCCCGGCCACCCCCGCCCACGAGTGCCCCCCGCCGCCGCCCATCAGACACTCGATCGAACTTAATATCTCGTGTCACTACCGTCATTAGGGATAATTGGATTCCGTGTGACTTCGGTCGATGGCTCGGGTCCACTCGGGGTTTCTTTGTTTCTTATTGCCGAGAGAGATGGGATCTACATGTCACGTGATCGATTGGCGACGCTCTAAAGTTTAGTGTTGACACTTTGCAGAGTTTGTAAGTTTCATTTAAGATAAGAAAAGAAACACTTCAAACATATCATATGTCATTTCTCTCGTCAATTAATCGATCCAAAATAAATTTGAATGAATTAATTGATTGAATCTTGCAATAAGTAATAATTAAAGGAAAATATTTTTTTGACAGTTATTAATTCACCTAGTGGGCTGTAATGATTTAGCAAGCGGTCAGTAATAATACCTAAAAAGTTAAGTAAAAAATAATCATTTAGCAGAAGAAAAATATGAATCAGCTGTAGAAAAAAAAATGACAGAAAATTATTGATGAGTAGTATTTAATAATAGGTAAGGTTTCCATTTTATAGTTTAATTATTTATTAATTTTATATAAATTTTTAACAATATGAAATATATTGCTGCCATTTTAATTTTATAACTGAATAAATTCATACCGACACAGTGTATACTGTTAATTTATTCAGTCTACTGTCGATTAATTTTATTTACTGCAAATCGATTTAACTCATTGCTAAAACTTTGAAATAGTTACTGAACAAAGAAATTCATGCCATCATTACAATAAAATCTAAACATTTTTGATATAAATACATTTTTATTGTAGTCATACTTAATAATAATTTGAGTAGTGGATGCTACTGGAAGAATAAACACACTCAAGTGGCAATGCGCAGAACATATCTGTTGATGTAACAATGGCCGCCGTGAACTATTTATTCGAATAATATTTTGTATCCACATTCGCTCTTTAAAAGAAGCATTTCTCCACCTCAAATCTCTGCCACACAATTATGTCAGCCTCCATTATGAAGTTATTTTTGCACCAGGAACTTTACCTGCAGACAGGTAAATCTGAAATTTCTTCAATACATGATTTGCAGCTAATTCAACCTTATCGGCTGATTTGCTAAAGATAAAGCGCATCAGCAAGATGACTTTGATGCACCTGCGTTATCACGTGGGTGTCAAATGGAAACCACAGTCGGGAGCGTGATATTATATTGTACTAAGTGCTCTATTTTTACATCATTGATTACCTGTCCAGCGTACTGGTCAGTAAATTGTACCCTGCGATACTGGAATAATAAAATAAAGTTGATATTATACGTCATTTACAATGCTTAACGCTCTTTAAGTCTTCTGCAAAAATAATAATAAAGTTTCACATAATAATACTTCACAAGCGACACGCGTAATATAGCTTTAATACATGCACTTGATCCGCACTAGAATATTTTAAATCGAGCATTTAAATATAAAGAAAATTGTAAAATATTACACCACTCTCAATATTCGATTACATTTGCTGACTCATTGTGTTTTTTAATAAACGTATTTTTCAATTGATACACGTACAAATTTGAATCAAACACTTTATTAATTTCCTATACCAATCCGAAAAAATGATCTGTATTTCTTTGTTCAGTAACTAATTCAAGATTTTGGCATTAAGTTAAATCAATTGGTAGTAAATAAAATTAATCGACAGTAAACTGAATAAATTTATAATATCACCTGTGTCAGTGTGTGTGGTCAGTTATAAAATAAAAATGGCAGTAATATATTCAATTTCAGTAAAAAATAATGTAAAATGAATGAATGATTAAATCATTAAACGTAAACCTAACCTAACATAACCTATTATTAATTACCATTCATTAATTATTTCCTGCCAATTCATTATTTTTCTACTGCCGATTGATTATTTTATACTTACCTTTTAAGGTGTTTATTACTGACCGCTTGCAAAATAATTTGTACCCATTAATTGAATTAAAAAAAAAATGTACCATTGTTAAATAATGCTTCAAATATATTAATTTCTATAGTAATAATTATGATTGTTATATTAATCAAATAAACTATTGTAATTTTTCTTTTTACAAAACATACAGAAAACGGTTTGTAATAATGCAATTTCAGTCTAACTCCGACTTTATAATTTGTTGGCTCAGAGCTAAAACACACAGTTATTACAGTATAGTGCGAGTATAACAACCGAGTAGTTAGTTTCATTAAAAGCTTAATATTTTTTTTTTATGTAAACACATACAGGAGAATACCGACAGATGCTGATAGTAATTCTGAAGTCTCATCTGTGGAATTCTATAACGCTTACCATGGTGTATATGGCTAAACGCTGCATGTGGAGTGTTGATTCGCCAACGTCATAGACTACAGCCCGAGATTCACGCATCATCCTTTATTATGACAGGAATTTACTATGAATGGGTGGTCTTCACGGGACGACTTTCGTCTACCACCAATTTAAATTAATAGGCTATGACTGACATTTTACGGGTGATGGATCAAATTCACACCATGCGGGGTATTTTAGAGCTCAGAAATCGGTTAAAAATCCTTCTTTTTTTTTAATCTCCGTCGAAGATCGAACCCACGACCTTTGGCTTGCAAAGCAAACGCTTTACCATTGAGCTATGACCGCCGGCAAATAAAAATATAAATATATATAGTGGCATTTGTTTATTTCCTCTAGATATGGAATATATGAAAATATTAGTTCTCAATTCATACGTTCTAATAAACATAACATTACAAAAAGCAAGAGATCTCAAATTGCCGTACGAAAGCTGTCATGTTTTTTGATACAAACACAATATGGTAAGCAATTATTTCATGTCGGTATCGAGTTCCATACAACTGCACGCGAGTAATACGACGCAAGGGGGCTAACATCACAGGTGGGGGAGGAAATACTCGTAGAAGGTGGGGGATGGAAGGTAGACGATGCCACCTGCGAACAAACATCTTGAAGAGGTGAGCCCAGCTTCTCCTGCGAGATTAGTGGACCGTGAGTCGGCATTCATAATGAAATCTGCCCGCGGAGCACCGCACAGGGACCTGCTGGGACCTGGGTACACAGCTCCGGTGCGTCAACTTCCCTAATGTGTGTTTTCGAAACAACAACGTAAAAGGCGATAAACATTATCTTTGTAAGCCAGAAGCCCGCCATTGTAATGCATCGCCTCCAGACGTGATAATGTGCGGGTGATTTACACGTCGCTTAATGACACTCTTAAGGACTGCGAATAATTATGAATGTTGGCTATCGCGTATAATGTAATATTTGAAATGGGCCCTCAAGGTTTCGTATCATAAAATTAAACCAACACAATACAATACTCATTTTATATATATAAAAAAATGATAATTAATAAAAAACACGTATTAATTCAAATTCGCTGCCTACCTAGTCGTCATGAATTGCCACCAAAATTTTCTGTCATATAAGCGACGAGTACAATCTATGTGTAATTACTGACAGCTTACCAGACATGAATATATTTTTTAAGTATGGGAAGAAACATCAACTGTAGTTTGTGCTTTCTTGAAGCATCTCTAAACCATGCCCTATTCAGGTCTTCCTTGTATGGAAGATTTCTGTCTGATTGATGCACAATTTTATCATTCGTTCCACAGTCAAACCATGCTTCTCTGGTCGTATACTTTAATATATGAGCTTCAGCATAAATTTCCACCGCACAGTTCTGTTACTCGTACATGTCATTATACATGTCTTTTCTCAAGACATATCATCACTTGGAGACTAATCTGTCAAAATATATCGTTCCCGGAAGCATCCACAGTGAAAATCTGAATACTCGAAGAGACACTTGTGAGCATATTTTGGTGTTAATCAATGATCGCATGGTTAGCCTGTCTCTATGTTGCATAATTTTGGTAATTGGACGAGAACCACACATACAATGTATTATCATCATTGAATTAACTATAAAACGTCTTACATTCTATACATCTGTTTCTACACATATTATACAGGTTTATTGGATTATTGTTAGAAGCTATGACTTGCGAGCGAATTAAAAAATATTTTTAGAATTACTTATGTAAAATATCAACAGCTTTATCTCGATCGCGGATTCCATTTATATTTTTTCGGGCATTAATACTCTCGCCGAAATTGTGCGATTAAATACGTATAAATTTTGATGGATATGCAATATAAAGATGGGGAAAACATCGCCCTCCCGATCGCTGCAGAAGCGCGCCCATAAACATATTCCTGTATGCAAATGTCCCCTGTACCAGTTCTGCATACTGAAATGTGTTTTTCAGCACTCAATAATCGTTCACCGATTTGATTATAATGCACTTTTCGGCACACGCTGTTCTGCCACAAACAAAAACGCGGTATACACATTCGTTTCAATTTGTACCATTCATTCACTATTTTTTTTTCCATTAAACACTTATGGTGTCCTCCTCTCAAAGTTTGATATCGATTAATTGGATGACAGGATGCAGGATCAGATTCACAATACAACACTTGCTTTTTCGTCACCCGTTATGGCATGCGCCATAACGGTCGCGAGCGAGCTCCAAGTGACGGCGCGCTCTGACATTTGGCGCCGCCAATAGTTGCGGCAGACAAGCGAATTAAAGATGACAGTGGCCAACATGAAATGGACCAACTGTCATAACAAATAAACTGGCGCATGCAAACGCCGTGCAACATTATACAATTAAAACTAACATTAGATGTGCATGTCAGGCGAGCGAACAAAAATAAGAGAAAAAATATCGTTTTTCGAGGCTTTATGGCATCAGCCTAAAGGAGTTATATCAAGCTGATATCAACTAATTAGACTTCTACAAAAATATGTATATTAAAAAATAAAACAACTTTAATGTTTAAAATACATAAAGATACAAAATGCATTAATTTACACGTTAATCAAATAAATGCTGATAATTTCATATGTATTATTATTTTACCTTGTTTTAAAATGGATGACGTTGGGCAATCGCTATATACAAATATAATCATTAAAATTAAAACAATTAAAATGTATTTATAACTACTTATTGTGTACTAGTTTTGGTAGCACCATCTACCATCTTCAGGACAACACTTACAACTAAACAATAAATACAGAAAATAGATAAATAGTCAATCAGCGGGGGGGGAGGGGGAATAGAAGTGATGGTAGACTGGATTTTATAAAAATGAAAAATTATGATATTGGTTAATGCACACTGGACTGTTTCTAATTCATTTACATGTAATGTATCTCTAAATAGTGTTAAATTGCAAATAATTGATTGAGGTGCGCAGAATAAATAAAACCTTGGTGTTATTTCTGAGATCAATTTCTCAAGGCGGTGCCTATTAAACAAGGCAAAATAAAGTTATACATTTAGTAGACATACTCGTATGTTCGTATTTAATCAAAATTATTAAGGTTTTTTGATGATTAGTTCAATATCCTTGAGGAATAATCCATTGGATTCTAGGCAGCTTAACTTTAGCAAGGATTTCCAAGTGATCACCCATTTAAGTATGATCCTTTCCCGATGATTAATTTTGGTAATCGTACGAGAACTGTTGCTTTTACATCGGTACAATAATGTCTCTTATACTTGACCCGTTTTTTGCTCCGGTCACTCAATCTGGAGGCTCTTAGTTGCAATTGTATTTAATCGTTGCGTAGTTTTAAATTATTATGATAACATAGTTTGCTTGGATTCATATGGTTACCATGTTCTAATATCAGGCTGTGGTATTGATGGCAGCTCGTTCCCAAAACAGCGAACGCAATGAAAAAAGTGCGCACTTATTGTAACATGAAAAATTCAAAATGAAACCACTGCATGTGGAGGCTTTTATTTTATTTTTGAAGTTAATTTTGCAATTTGACGGAACTCAGTAAAGCATACTCGTAAATAAATATGTCCAAAAAAACATTTGCATTTATTTATGTCGTATGATTTAGATAGACTTAGTTATTCTATGATATATAGATTATAATTTTATTACTTTTAATTCAAAAATTAACAAATAAATAATATTTTGTTTGTTTTTAAGTTTAATTTTGATTACATGTTTCGGACTCCATTATGTCCATCGTCAGCAATGACTCGATGGAGTAGGACAAACAAATTAAGTGCTTTTTATTTGTTAAATTCTTGAATTAATATAATTATAAAATTTTAATTATTTAGTTTCACCAAGTATTGTCAGTTGATTGCCTTAACGTTATATATATTGTATAAATGAAATAAATCCATGAATTTCACATTGTTTTTCAAGATCCGTTATCTGAAATATGACTGAAAAATATATCTTTGTTCTTTCTTACTGGGTAATTTTATTGTTTTTTTTATTAGATTTAAATATGGTAGTATTACATGAAACGCTGATACTTATTAGCCCAAAGCGATAAATCGGGATTGGGTTGTTGATCAATTAGTTATTTATTTTATTTATTTATTAACGGAATCGAGTTCCAACACATATAAGATAAAATAAGAGGCAATATAATACAGAATAGAGACAGACAATGGATATATTTATCATATATATTGACATTTAATTTATTTAATTTCACACCCAGTACAAAAAAATACAAATAGAAGATAATAAAAAAATAAAAGTAATATAAAATGAGAAGAAGATGACACGTGTCAGAGATCACATAGATCTAGGAAGGCAATACCATCGACTAAAGAGGAAAAGGGTGTAAGAAAAGGATCGAGGTGTGCTGGTAGGCTAGTTATTTTACATGTAAACAATTCATTAATTTAGTAAAGTTTGTACATACTTTATATAACAAAATAATCATAATTAAAAAGTAAAATACGGATTAAATTGTGTTATGAAAACGATATTTTGTTGATAAAACATACATTCATTATATTACACGTATAAAAATGAAAGTAATGGTTATTTAAACGATTGGATAGCTGTGTGTTCATGAAGCCCATCATCGCGTATTTGATTTGTCCCTTCTCCTTACGGTTTCTGCTCCCCTAGTCTCAGACGGCTGCACGGCAGAATGTGTGGCATCTGGTCCGCGCGATTGTCCGCGCGGTTTTGCTCAGCGCGTGAGATTTGCATATCCAATCGTGCGTATTAGATTATGTTCTAGTACAAGGGTCCTCACCGGGAACTTGCGGCTGAGCGATGAACGCGCTTACAGTGAAATTTATTTGCTTACGTAACTCACATTTGATGTCACACCCATTCGTTTCGATCGCATTGTATTTGCGCGTTTTGTTTAGTGCATTAATTATATATACATTATCTTACTATCAACACTATTATTACTCACTCCAAGTTTAATAAATCTGGTATAAAAGTTAAATAGATAAGAAAAGGTTGATTATTTAAGATGAGATATAAAGTTTGCCATTTTGAGGGTGATATATATAATCGTGTCGGAAACAATAGGGTCAGATCCTGTCTGACAAAAGTGGGTGATGTCGATGGCGTTACTCCCGGCCATCATTAAGTCTTCCTGGGTGCAGTTACTCGGACACAGCGCATACTACAGAAGGTGTGACAGGGTCTGCTCCACGCCGCATTCACATTCAGTTGGTCCGCTGTAAAACTGCCAGGCTTTCATTTGTGTCCTCGTCTTGCATACTCCGGTCCGTAGTCTGTTAAGGGACCTCCATATATTCCATCCCTGGTCATGTCCAGAGGTAAGGTGCTCTTTCGGTGCAAACCAAGTATTCCCCTCAGTTGGGCTTCTCCACATGTTCAGCCGCAGGGTGGCCTCAGGTATCACCAATTCCGTTATCGACTGTAGGAAACTTCACTTTTTTTTTATCAGACTTTGAGGGTGATTAAACACTGTATCTAAAGCATTACTACATAAGCATAATTAATTAAAAATAAGAGTGTAAGTTATGAACTGTTAAATTGTCTCTGAACTCATATAAAGTAATTTTTAATAATATTAAAATAAAGAATAATAAACAGATATATTAAAGGTTCTTTATATTATTTTTGTGGAAAATAAAATTAAAACAATCATTATCTTTTATTTTTTCAAGCTTTCAGTTCTTCCGTAATATCCACGTTATAATATAATGTATTATTTTTTGGAGGCAATCTTACAAGAATACGCATTTAAAATGGAAGCGAGCACCTGTCAAGAATTTATTACGTCAAAGAGGAACCGTCGACGTCGAAATACTCGTAATTACAACATTTTATCGTTTCTCGGAAAAAATAACTGTTTGAAGCTTTTGAAATATTAAAATTTATTGAATAATTTCTCGTAACATTTCATCGTGTAATCCAATTCGATAAGAACCCCCCGGGCTATTCAAGAAGACGTGCTTTATTTAAAACTGAGTAAGTACCTCGAGGAAAGGTGGAGCAATGTTACCAGAGTCATGGCGTACAACAACTTTTGATAATAATATTAGTATGGAAGAAATAGTACAAGCGTCACCACCTGAAAGTTTTCATCAAGAACTCTCAAAATCTTACTTCAGACCATAATAATCATTATTTGAACACCTTAATATTATCATAGATTTTTCAGTGTTAATCTCTGATTGAGTGTGAACTTGAGTTAAGAATCTAGTTTTAACATCGTCATCTTAAATGAAGATAAATCATTATATTATTCCAATCATATTAGTCTTTTCTACCGTTATTACCACGGTCACTGCTCTTCGGAACTTAAGGAACTAATTATTTCTGCACCCACCTACAACCGACAAAATCGTCTTACACTTGCCGACCATCCATACACGGTTAATATATGTCGACCAAGAACTGGCAGTTTCCAAAGCTGCTTCCTTAATGCCACCGGTAAACTATGGAATGCTCTTCCAGCGTCTGTGTTTCCTCTTTCGCACATTTGGATCTCTTCAAGAAACAGATAAATATACACTTGCAATCACCCCAACCCACACACAAACACGAACACAACACACGTTTCCCGCATGCAGCGTCCAGCCTCCCTGGCTGAGCGTCATAGAGTGCACTGGTCATGACCGAGTATGCTCTACTGCATGCGTTTACATAAAATAAAAATAAAATATATTGTATGAATTAATTAATTTTAAGAGGCTTTTTCCTAAAACCATAACAATCCAGATTTATTTTTAATTCTGGCAGCACTGAATCGACTACAATCTGATAGCAGTAAACACTGTGCTAATTATCCTAACGATATTAGGTGATTAGTTTGACGCTCTCAAGATCAGGATTTATAATAAGACACGGCTTAACCAGATAGAAACAGCTTTGGATACGGTTTGTACTTGGAGGGGTAACAGCCTAAAAATACCGCATATCATTGGTTTGGCTGAGCCGCAAGGTTTTTGTTTATGTTTTACTTATTATGTGATATAGGTTTTATGATTTTTCAACCTTTAAAAAGAAAAAAGTCTGTATAAAAAGAATGAACGCCAAAACTGAATCTGACGTGGAGCATAGAATAAACACAGGATGGCTGAAATGGAGGTCTCTTTCTGGGGTTTTGTGTGACAGCAAAATTCCAGTTAGGATCAAAGGTAAAATCTACAAAACTGCTCTAAGGCCAGAGCTATGCTCTACGGATCAAAGTATTTAACCCCGCTGAAACGTGACTTGGATAGGATTCATGTGGCAGAGATGAAGATGCTGAGGCGGGCGGGCGGTGTGACTAGAGTGGACAGAGTTCGAAATGAGCATATTCGGGGTTCATTTCAGGTGGCCCCTATACCTGAAAAGATAAGGGAAAACCAACTGCCTAAGATGGTATGGTCATGTGACACGGAGAGATGAGGACCACATGGTGAAGAGAGCCCTTAACATACACACGCTAAGAAGAAGACTTGGAAGACCACAAGCAACCTGGACTGCAACTGTTAACAAGGATCTGAAAACCCTGGGCTTTGGAAAGAAGAAGTGTAAAAATAATGAACACCGTCACTGCCAACAAAATTTTCGATGTCATGGCAAAGCTGTGTTTGAAAAGAGCTAAAAAAACACTTTATTTGAGTATTGAGTATTCATTGGTTTACTCTTAAGATAACTGTTTTAATGGAATAAAAAATAAATGCGACAGCTCGACAATCATGATGGGATGCAAATGCCATTTACGCGCTCGAAAGGCGGCAAAAATATTATTCAAATAATATTGGAACCGTCATTTATAATGTTATAATGCTCGAAGCAGAACAGTATTGGAGTGGAGGCGGAAGGCAATCGGCGGAGCGCGAAAACCAAAGGCGGCATTAGGATGCAAATTATCGGGTGGGGTTGGTGTTTGGGTGGTGGCCCTCACGGCCCGGAGGGTTGGGTGCAGCAGCAGGGTGCAGCCGCGGGCCTTGAGGTCTTCGACTCTTCAAAAAGTGCCATAGCACAGTGCGGTGCAATTAAAGGACATAACTGCCGTTTTTGATTGAAAGTGAAAAACAATAAAAATAATTTATGAAATACAAAAAAATATATAATTAAATGATTCCACTCCAGAATGACGTTTCTTTAAAGTGTAGTCAGATTTTTATTTTGGTGATTGTCAAAGTCAGTTCGAGGAACATATTTATAGTTCACAGTTCTCCAATGTCATTGAGGATCTAATTAGTATGAGGAAAGTAAAAAAATACGCCACAAAAATATTAAATTAAGTAGTTGGAACATCCTCACAGAGCACCAGTGACCTGCGGAAAACATGTTAGAAACCACTAAATTATGGACTTTCTGAATTTCGTTATGACTCAACTTTTAAAATTAGAACCTGCCATACGAGCATAAACATAATATTCCGTGTAGCATAGTATATATCTTATTTTAATAAATCCAATGTACTTGGCTTAAGTCGTTTTGTAAGACTAAATGTTTGAAATATCATTAAAAATCAAATTAATAATAATAAATAAATATTTTTACTTTGTATAAATGTGAATCAAATTAAAATACTGTTATTTATATAAATTAAACTGCAGTTTCGTGAAAAATGTTCATTTTCTTAGTTGTAAGCAATAACTAAAAATTGCAAAAGTAATAAAATCTTTAAAAAATGATTTAAGCATACATGCTTGAAATAAAATAAAAAACATCAATGAAATGTATTTTTTTATATATTTTAATATGATAAATAGTTTTTGTGTGACGCCACTGAGATGTTCTAAGAACCCCATTTTTTAAGCATGAACTGCGGCAATAAAAATGAAACATATTCATGTTTTGTTGTTTCCATCTTTCCAATTTGACTATTAGCCATAATGGCTTTGCGTAAGAGTGAGGAAATTTGCATAGAACCAAAAAAACTGTTTTGTCGTTCCTGCACCCCTGGGACGGCACATTGGGGTGGTATTGATTTCTTTCGGCGAATTGTAAAATAATATTTAGATTTTGTGAAAGAAATATATATTTTTTATAATATTAACGAATATATTTTTACATTTTTATTGTTTCGAATTGATCGGTAGGATCTAAATAGTATGTACGTGTAAATTTAAGCAATAATGTAACAAAAAAACTGTGCTATGAAGACTGTACAACTTCATTCCAGAACGTGATTTTAGAGCTAATTGCCCAAGAAACTACATCATTATATTCAATGATTTTTTTTTTTAAATATCATATTGTCGAAGTAATAATAACGTTAAATTGAAAAATATAATATGAATTTTTTAATTTTTATTAGAATATTATTTTATTATTTCAATATTCTAATCTACTTTTATAGATCATTGACTATATTACAATATTATTATTAATTAAATTTTCATATACTATACATAAAATTCTTCTTTCAACGCGTCAATCCAACCACAAAAATAACGGCAGAAGCGGGATGCGAACCGCGGACCTTGGAAACCAACTATGCCCAGGTATTCATACCGCTCGGCAAACTGCACCATTGCTATGCCTAGACTGACTCGCGTTGAAACTAGTATTTTTATCATTGTTATCATCGTACGATAGATGTCGCTATAGTATATATTCAAAGTATGTATATTTTTATTATTATTCAATCAGTCTTCATTTATTCACAAGCTTAATATTATTACTTTCCGACAGTCTATTTATTTTAGTAAGTACCACTCGGGTCTCGAACCAAACCATAGACTGAATGACGCGTTGAAAGAAGAATTTTATGTTTAGTATATGTATATATAATTAATGAAAAATATAATGTGGTTTTTTAAATAAAATAATATTAAGAGCCATATCTTAATACCAACAGTGTTAAGATTATCATATGAGCTCCTTAAAATACTTATTTATAAACGCCTAAATATGCTTCGGATATTAAAGTTATCTTCTCATGAAGCCCCCGGGCTCTCGTATTAAAATCCATCGGTTACTACTTTTTCGGGTATATACTCGTAAATGACATTGTGTATGCCCTAGCTTATATGAAGTTTAAATAACAGTAATTGAAAATCAGTAAGAATTTAATGAATTATTGATTTTAAACACAAATATATTACATTTTATCTGTACATACAAAATAAAACATTTCATTAATTTTCACATTTCAAAACATCCATTGCTTGTACGCCGCCGTTCATAAAAATAGTATTGGAAATGGAAACGGCGCGTCCCGGTGGTTCTCAAAGAGATTGCTATTTGGAGAGAATAACCGTTTGAGAGCTGTTTGCTCGCTGGTATAATGCGTATTATTTTTGATAAGTTCGTATTGCCGTCTCAGTCGTTCTCCCGCTTCCACTCCATCCATTTTCCGCTTTATTTATCGAAGTGGGTCCCTCTCAGAATGTATTACTTATGTAAATATTTAAATACGATCGAGTGCAAGCTATGAATATTTTAAGTTATTGGAGGATTTTTGCGCTAAATAAAAAGAGTTACCTAGGGAGACAAAAGTGAGCAGGTTGGCAACACCGCGATTGCTTTTAGATATTTAGCCATGCGATATTATTTAGTATTTTTAGTAAAATATTGTACATTTCATACAATTTAATATTAAGAATTATATCTGAATAATGGCTCCTATAATTAGCAATGGACGATATGCTTCATAATAGTGTTTGAATGACACTCATGGACTGTTGCCTACCTTATTTAAGATGAAGTGATGATATCAGTTGAATATCAGGAGACTGGATGTAGGAAATCGAAGATTAAAATAAATGCATATTCATGCAGGAATTTTACAATTAGTAGTGGCATAAATATATTTTTTTTTAGAAATTAGGGTTCAAGTATATTGTACTCACGAAAAATTAGTATAATGAATATAAATTATTTATACCAGAATTCTGGTAAAGTATATGGAAGTAAAAATATATATAATCACTGAATTTCGTAGAAGCCATTAGTTATTTGGGTAAACATGTGAAGCATTTAAGAAATAATAAACATCAATAATTTCGGTAAATACCCTGGGATGCCTGTATTTATTTGTTCAGTAAATAATTTTAAGGTTTTGGTAGTAATATAAATCAATTGGTAGTAAATTAAATTAATCGGGAGTAGACTAAATAAATTGGTAGTATGTACTGTGTCAGTATGAATGTGGTCAGTTACAACAGTAAAATGGCAGTAATATATTCAATGAATAATTAATCTTTAAAATGGAAACCTAACCTAATCTATTATTAATAACCATTCATTAATTATATCATGCAAATTAATTATTATTATTGAACAAATGATTATTTATTTCTTACATTTTTAGGTATTTAATACTTACCGTTTGCTCAATAATTACTGTCCATTAATTGAATTAAATACAGCCAAAAAAATAGTTGCCTTCACTAAAGATATCACCGATAAAGACTAATGTAATAGATGTGTAATCCGACACCATTGGCGTAACAATGCTCATACATACAACAGGATATAAAGATGAAAGTGAAAAATGAGTTTAAAAATATAAATATACAAATATATATATTTCATTATTTTTTCTACGCATAACATGCTCGCATTTAAATTAATTCGTAATTTGAAAAAAATCTGAAACTTAATTAAAAAATTATCATAATGCAAATGAAATACGAGTATATAATTTGTGTTTTGTAAAGATAAAGACATTAGTCAATATGAATAATTAAATTTAATTATCATTTAAAAAGTAACACTGTAATTACGATTATTAATCGTTCACCAAATTATTATAACGGTTAGCCAAAAATACTTTGTTCCATTTAAATAAGTTTAAATTATGATAAACGTTGATTTGTAGAGAGTTTTTGTTTATATTAACAATAAATACAAAACGGCTTTGAGAGCAATTTGCAAAGAAACTGATTAACATGTCGCTTAGATAAAGCTAAATTTAATTCTTAATCTAAAGCAAATTAATTAAATCTGGCAGATTTGCCTTTCTGACAAGATTGACTTTATGAATATGTATACAATTTTTGAATATTAATTGGAATGGATTTGGTTTGATGTATTGCGACACGAAAATAAACAGACAAAATATACCAACGGCTTGTTTGTCTCTCGGAGAATTTATCGTTTTGACAGCATGAATATGATAATATCGTCATTTTGACGTATTTATGATAAATAACTTGAGGTAAATTGAAAAAAAAATAAGCTTATTTCTACATATTTTATCATTTAATATGTTAAATTAAATTTAAAAGACAGTGTTACAAAATAATATACGAGATGAAAAAAAAATTACATGCCTCATCTCAAATAAAAAATAAATTTACATTCTTATCCGTTATTTTTAGTTTTTTACTTTAATATACGCCTATATTCTATTGAATTCAACTTATTTAGTTAAAAAAACATTTAGGGGTCATGTTATATAATAGAATAAGTTTTTGTATCGTATTTTGGCTTTTGGGCTAAGCCGTGAGCGCCGAGTTATTTCGTATCAATATTTCGACCGTCATAGCAGGAGTTCTTCAGGTTGACGACATTGCAAAACCCAAAAGCCACAATACCAAATCTGGCCGTGAAAAACAAAGAAATTATTTAAAATAATAAATAAGTTTTTTATCATAAAAAATCATCAAAAACATTTTATGTAATATTTTTAGTGGCTTGAAAATATTTTTCTAACTTCTTTCTATTTATGATTTTGAGTCCATGTATTTGTTAATTATCAACGTCTTGTGAACCTTAAAACGATACGATTAACATACGAGTAAATTCTTTGAAAGTGTATGCATAACTTAAATCAAATAACAAAATAAGTTCGTGAAGGTTTCACTTACGTCAGAAATCGAATGGAATATTCAAAGAAGTGAGTTTATTACCACCCTTAGAGCCGCCACACACGCCACGTCTCCACATAAATCATCCCAAAGCACACATCTAATTACGCGGTGATAAATAATATCCCGAATCGCCCAGTATTTGGTCAAACCACCGAGTAGCGCCAAACCGAAATATGCATAGGGATTGAGTTGTTACGTAATGACCCTGGTGATTTATGGTTTTCGCATGCGGTCCAGATAATTAGGCATTAGATTTAATGTTGAATTATTTCCAACGTCCGTATGGAAGGTGGAAATTTTTAAACGTGAAAGACTTCGTTCCATTTTCCTTGCGAGCTCAATAAGATTAATGATTCCTGAAAGCGCGCATTTCAGATTTTTTTGTCGGATAACGCAAAAATATATTCACTAGGTACCAATTAAATTAATATATTATTATTTTCGGAGTGTTTTTTATTTTTCTTGGCTGCCGTTTCATAGCTTTCGGGCATTCATTAATTTCATTCTCGAATAACATGCCCGTGTTAAAATTGTAATTATTTTTGAATTTTTTGTGAAAATTTGGTGCGTTGTACAAAAATTATTATATAAATCCATTTCGACTTCGTGAAAGTGGAGAAAGCTTCAAATTCAATAATTTTATTTGAAATAATTTTAATAAAAATTGATTTGCCGAAAGAAAAAAATCATAAGAATCAACGTTTCGCTTCTAAGATATTGATGTGAAATAATATCGATAGTTTCTGAAAATAAATATATTCCATGAAATAACAAAATATACTTTGAAGAGAAAATTTTCAGTTAACATATAATAACTAGATTAATTATATTAGTAAAATATATATATAAAATGATTTCATTTCATGTTCACGAAAATTTCGGTAAAATGCTTTTCTAATTGATACACATACAGCTTCACAGCAAACATCATCCTATGTGAAATTTCTCTCATCAACAAATCGGAGAAAAATATCGGGCAGACGCTAGAATTTGAGCAAAAAACCTTTGAAACCATGCTTATTTCATTACCCGTGACTAGCCGTTTATTCATTTGTACTTAATAAAATACCCAGTGACTTTACACAGGGCAAAACATGTTTAATTCCTTGTATGCGTGCATTTTTGGAAAGTTCAGATATTTACCTATTTTTCTAGAAAGTCGCCACTGAGATCAATGTTTTTTTGCATGCGGTATACGAGCTTTTGAATGCCCGAGTCAAAAATATCTGCCGGTAAGCCACGCAGATACCTGAGAACTGCTTTTCCAGCTCTTCTCTATCACCGAAATGCGTTCCAGCCAGGTGTTTCTTCATGTCAGGGAAGAGAAGATAGTCACTTGGGGCTAAGTCCGGGCTGTAAGGTGGGTGTTTGACAATACCCTATCCAATCCAAAACCTCGTACTTTTCATATATAACGAAATATTCATCATACGAACAGGCGGTGACTCATCTAAGATGATCTGCGTCTTAAGTAGCAGTAATGCGGTAATCGAAAAATAATTAGAACTTCAAAGTGGTTTTATCGTTTACTCTATCTAGACTTTAGATATACTTGCATCTCTAATATTAGATAAGTGCTGTGATACTCCCGGTTATTTGTTACTGGTTTCAAGTTTCTACGAGAAATCACGAATTTTATTTGTTCTGCATTATAACGTGGGAGAGTGTGCGTGATATCAAGTGGCATAAAAATCTCGCACAATAACTCTCCGGGATTAGAACAAAGCCCCTTGTGTCCCCCAGCCCACTCAGCCATCCATCTGACGAATCCCTTTGTGGAAGCAAACCGAATAGATCAGCTGATTTCAAGAGATATGACAATAAGTGAAGCGCTTATGTCTCTTTGCGAGTCCATCCACTTACAAAATGTCCTACTATACAAAGTGATTACTGAAAATTGATAATTAAACTGGATTATAATAGGATTATATATTTTTTTATCGTAGTTGCTTTTTACAGGACTTAATTAACTCTGTGAAGTGAAATGTTAGTGATAAAATTAACTACTGTCTAGAAGTCTTCATTTTGAAATAAAATCATGGTGCTATTTAAATATTTATTATTCACTTTCAAATCCTTTTCTATATTAAATAAATAAGTATTACATACCTGTATTAACATAGATTACACTGTTTCACTTGCTAGAATACTGCAGTTTCGCTATCAATGAGGGTTTCATCAGCTCCAACGTAGTACGCTTATTCACGTTGAAACTGATGAAACCATCATAGATGGCAAAACTGCTGTCTTTAAGCAAGTGAAACAGTGCTTAAGGTAATTCATGTTAATACAACGTATGAAATTATCCTTTATGGGCCCATATACCTTATAATATATTACAAAAAACAATATATAAATAAAGCGAATATAAAAATATAAACAAATATAAAAAATATGTATCAATTGACTAACTGCAATATAACATCCATCATAATTGTAGTATTTTGTCAATTAACGTTTTAATTTAATTTTATAATATTATATAATGGATTCAATACATTTTAATAAATTCAAATATAATATATTCCACGATTTACTTAGTCATAATGTATGTAATGAGTATTTTTTTTCTTTATTTAAAGTTAAGAAATGATGATTTTAATTAAATATGTTTTATATATAAATGATAAACTTATATAAATAAATGTACATTTATTGCTCGTTTCGAATTATTTTTTCAACAATGCCGCGGCGGGAAATTGTCGGCCCGTTTTCATTTCTTTAGCGTTTTAAAAAAAATGCAGTCTGTCGATAAATCACACCACGTACACACGCACAGCCGCCAACTCAAACCAATAAAGGGTGACCACTCGTCGCCGCCCGCCCTCCCCGGTCCGCCCCTGAACAATCTTCAAGAGGTATCAAAAAGTCTGAAAAGTCACGATTATCGTCTGCGATATCTATCCCCGTGTATAATCTAACATCAGCGACAGCCACCTAAGAAGCAGGGTCCAATTCAGATTTTTCCAAATTAAATTAATTATTTTATCTAATAAACACTTTTTGAATAAAATAATAAGCCTCTTCTTTAGCCAAGCCATTTCCCATCATCTGGGGTCGGCTCTCTTTGTGAACATTTGCCATGTCTGTCCTGCGTTGCATTTTCAGTCAAACCCAGAGTTTTCAGATCCTTGTTTAAAGTTGCAGTCCAGGTTGCACGTGGTCTTCCAGGTCTTCTTCTCGGCGTAGGTACGTTGAGGGCTCTCTTTACCAAGTGGTCCTCATCTCTCTGTGTCACATGCCCATACCATTTTAGGCGGTTTTCCCTTATCTTTTTAGGTATGGGGGCCACCCGAAATGAACCCCGAATATGCTTATTTCGAACTCTGTCCACTCTAGTCACACCGCCCGCCCACCTCAGCATCTTCATCTCTGCCATATGAATCCTATCCAAGTCACGTTTCAGCGGGGTCCGACACTCCAATCCGTAGAGCATAGCTGGCCTTACAGCAGGTTTGTATATTTTACCTTTGGTCCTAACTGGACTCTTGCTGTCACACAAAACCCCTGAAAGAGACCTCCATTTCAGCCATTCTGTGTTTATTCTATGCTCCACGTCGGATAAATAAAATAATAAGCCATCATCAAAAATATCAGACGATGGTTATGTTCAACTAGATGCTTCGAATAAAGAACTAATGTAAAATAAAATAATATAATAAAGTAAAAATAAGAAGAAAGAAAAAATAAGAAAAAAAGGATAATAAATTCTAAGACAGACAAAAAATATGGAAAAACAGTTGGTAGTCGATTCATAAAAGAGAAATGGTAGCTTATGAAGATTGAAGGAAAGTTAAAGAAGAAGTAAAAGGAGAAAATATGCAGAAAAAGAAGAATATGAAAATAAACTGAATGCTTTGAAACAGAAAGCTCCATACCCAAGAGGTGTTTTATTATTAATTAAATATACATAATCTATCCATAAAATTCTTTTTTCAACGCGTCAATTCAAGCACAAAAATAACGGCAGAAGCGGGATGCGAACCGCGGACCTTGGAAACCAACTATGCCCAGGTATTCATACCGCTCAGCCGACTTGGTGTTTTATTGTAATTATTTGAAAATTTTGCCTAAAGTGAAAATTTTTTGAAAAAATTAAAAAATCCAAGTTTTAACGTATATTTCTTTTACACCCAGGCTTGGAATGTTGTTAATCAAAGCCCAATCTCATATTTAGTAAGTACCCTAAAGAGCCTGGATAAATGCTCCTAAGGTAAGTGCAAGAACAATTCGATCGACCAAAAAAATAACATGCTTAATAGTTTTTTAATTAACAATATACTTCATTTACGTTGACAAGTTTATCAAGTGCTTACGTTTCCAAATTAATTATTTATTATTTAATAATTCTTTTTTAAGGCTCCAGTGCGAATCTTGGAATGAAACTTTTGTGACTGGGAAGGTACCCCGGTACGCAAGTGTAAGTAGCGCCTTCTCCTCGAGAAAAAACAACTTATCTTTCCTAGCTGCCAATACCACCCCACTCAGGGCGCGAGGGGCCGCGGCCGGCAGGGGGCCCGGGCCCAGGAAGGGGCCGCGGCCCCCGCATTTGCATGCCTCGCTCTTTCCGGCGGGGGTTAAATACGTCACCAAACTTTATGATGGGTCGGTTATACCACCAAACAACAGCGAGACTGAAATATCCACTTACTATTATTTTTTTCGGCTTTATAGCCGATCTGATTATTCAAAAAATACATCCTTAACTTTTTTTCAGTGTAAGTGTATACAGGAGAATACCAGCGATATAATACCAGTGGGTTATAAGACATCATCCATGTCAGCTGGATGCTGGTCAGGAAGATCGAAAAAGTGCATTGATATGATTCTTGATGAGATCCAGATGGTATAAAGAAGGAAGTATAGTTACTACGATAGTATATATATCAGAGCTTACTAGTGATACATAGGAAAGAATTTTGTAAATTTTCTATTCTTGGTAGATACACAATAACAGTATATGGATGTTAAGAATGTGTGTATATATATAAAAGCTAAGTAAATATCCTATAAAGTGCTTGAATTATATTCCATAGAATTCAACGTCTACTTTCAGAAATCGTGGTAAATAAATATCATTCCATGGTCAACACCAATTTACTTTGTTTCTTTTTTATGTCTCATTATTAACAAATATCTAACTTGAAAGATTAATGAAAAAAAAAAAAACGTTTTTATCATTTTACTAACACAATATAACTAGACATACTTATTTAAAATTTTATAAAGTTACTTGAAACTAAGTCGTATTTATATACGAGTAAAATTATAATAACTTAAAATCAAGGGTATTATTTGTGTTTATAAAAAAATGCTATATGTCAAAACAAGGTTGTATTAGAATACTCATTTGAATTGTCAAAGGGTCTTTGAAAAGTGGGAAATTCCTAGACGTAATAAAAGTTGCAAAATGATAATATAATAGTAATATTATTTTATCACTTGTATTTTATATTAAAAAAAAATGTCAATGATTTGAGAATGATTTTGGTGATTATAATAAAATTTTAAATAACACAAAAATGTATTTAAACTCGATTACATTTACGAACTTAAACGTTTACAGTATCTAATAGGCTGCACAAACACCCACTTGAAAAGAGTTTCAGATTATTTTTGAAGTGCGGATCTTGTGTTTGTTTGTTTTGTAAAACTGAATGAGTTGAGAGAAATTGGATCTCAAACATTTCATATGAAAGTACTCGCTTACATATGTTTGTAGATAATTTTCTCATTTGTAACGGTATAGCTGTTACAGTAACTGTTGTGATTTATTAACCTGTTTGGATATTTTAATTTTTATTAAGCTATTTTAATTATGTTTTACTTTCGGTAATTTTTTCAGGAATGCTCTTGGTTATCTTTAGAATATTGTTGTAATTTAAAGAATCATAAAAAGTTATTTTAAAATAAATCTTTCGAGTATTCATAAAAGGAAATATTAATACATTATTTTATTTCGATTAAGATTATATATCCCGTCCCGAAAACAATATCAATTACAAAAAAGCAGTCTTACGTTGGCGAATCACTACTCCATATGCAGCGCTTAGCAATACTTTCATAAGGCAAGCGTCATAGAATCCTCGCATTTAAAAGCGTAAAATTGTAATAAATTATGAATATAAAACGAATAAACAAAATCAGTCTCGATTTATTTTGATCGCCCCCCTTTGTTCAAAGAATAAAACATATAACACCATAAAAATAAATGGTCTCGAGAGGATTTGCAAGCATAAAAAGTGTGACTCTACAATTTTCGCTCATATTCTTTGCGATGTCCCCCTTCGCACTTCTCCACACTTTCCAGTACCTGTATAACTCTAATTCCATTCAGCGGCATAGTAAAAATTAATGATCCCGATCGCGAAAAGGAAAGGACTTATTTCCCAATGACAAGATGTTACTGTTATTGGATGTAATAAAAGCTCCCGTTGAAAAAGTCGTCCCCAAAGTAATAAGTTTTAACCAATTGACATAAAGCAGATACCTACACACTTCTTTAAGCATTAGGAAGCGCTAAGCTTCTTAAAAATTCAAAAATAAGTTTCCTTATTCTTCTTTGCGGCTAAAAATATTGTCGTCTTACCAGAAACCGATGCAGGCATATAATAGGTTTTGAGAACAAAAAAATGTGAAGAATGAAATTTGTGGAGAGGACACGAGGACCTTTCGTTCTACAGTCTGTCATGAGACGAATGTGGATATGGCTGGGTTATTCGGATGCCACAGGAGAGCATAAACTACGGTTGACATTCCTCTCGTTCTCATGGAAGACTGACAGAAATCATACTCGGCGCAGTTACGAGAGGCAGATTTTTTCGAGGAAGGCGGTTGGGTTGAGAATTATATATTGAATATACTCGGTAGAGCTGTGGGAGACAAAGCTGACATGAGATGAGGAGAGAACCATGGCAGCTGACATTGCTTTGGGGCTGTAGTTCATGATGACCATGTGTTTGACTTGGTGGTTGAAGAACGGACATGGTATAATGATAGTAACATTATTATATAATTAACAGTGCGCATTAAATACAAGATTTTTTATCTAAGATAACATCAGTGTGAGATAAAGAGCAAACATCCATTAAATAAGAAATCCTTAAAATAAGTGATAAAATATTTTTTTGTATTTCTGCAAATCGATCTGACTATTTGACCTTTTTCATATTAAAATGGATCTCATTTTCAATGGCACAATTTTTTTAATTACTTATTTATTAAAATTTAATACAAAAGAAATATTTTGATTTTAATTATAAAATAAAAAGAAATTTAAAAAGGAAACATTTAATTTTTAAGTTATCTTTTTCTCATCTTTTAAAATGTGTCTGTCTAAAAAAAGTACTAAAAATGTATTTAATTCATAATAATTATATTTGCAAATGATTTCTGATAAATGATTATCATTATTATTCATTTGAATGTATAATTTAATAATGTTTGCGTATCCATTTTGGACAATAAGGTTAAATTCGAATAATTGGACGGGTTATACACCATCGAAGAAGATTTGCTCAAACGGGCTTAAGAATTATTTAAGATTTTTCAGTACTTGTAACGGCCTGCTTGCGCATTAATTTGATTCAATTAAAATCCTACCGGAAGATTCCGCGAACTCCTTGTCTCGTTAGTAACTGTAAACCTTTACCTGTTTGAAAATGCCGAGTAGCGCAAAATAAACAAACAAAAAATTGCTCAATTAAAACATAAAATAATAATGTATATAATGCCTAACAACCATACTGTGTAGATACAACAATTCCCACCGTTCGATCATCGAAATCAAGCAATATTTGAGCTCATTTGAATGTATGATGGCCTGGAACACCACGTGTCGTTAATTGGGACAAAAACTCGGTATCCTATATTTTTCAAAGTTAACATTCCATCTTTTAAAAAATGTTGTTTGACAAATGTACAAATACGCATCTAATAATACAGCAATGTCTTCTTCAATCTTACATCTTTTTTTCATAAAAAATATAAATATATCTGCATAATAAGTTATTTATTAGAGCTAAGAATGCAAAATAAAATAATTAAGAGCTGACAGAGCTGTGTATAAGCATTTTTTTTATATAACTGTAAGGTATGGAGCGGATGTGGCATTTCTAAAAAATACAGTAAAATATCCTCTCTATTTTATTTTCAGACCACATATGAAAAACAGTGAAGATTTACATGCTTATGAGAGATCATTGGAACCATTTGATGCAGTAATAAGTGCTTTAACCTGTTCTCATCGATACCCGATATATGCCGTGTAAGATTCTCGTACCGTTGACATCGGTAGCCGTGATATATCGTTTTGCTACTTTCTTAGAATAGTTTTTTATGCATCATCTGATATCTAAAGGATACAAGAACCAATGTAATATATGAAAATAGACCAGCTTCAAATACTAGTTTTATAATTGACAGTATAATTTGCATTCCGAGCCCTAATGAAAGGGTTAAAAAGAAATTTCTTATCTTATTGTGTGATCTTCTATTGTAAATGAAATTTTTATAGAAAACTACCACATTTAAATTATTACAATTAATGTATGTACCCTTATAAATATATAACTTTACTTCATAGGAGGAGTTTTCAAGAAGTAAATTAATTAAATTTATTTATTATTTTTATTTTAATGATTGAAATGAAAAATAAACGCATACTTTATAACAAATTTTCTGTCAATCATAAATGTAATGGATTCAAATATACGAAGAACGCAGTAACTTTGTGGTTTGTCATATTAACCAAAAAAAATAACATACTTGTTAAACAACATAATCTTACACAGTTTATGTATTCATTATTTAATAATATTTAAGTCAAATATAAAAGATTAGATATAACAATGAACGGATCTACCAGAATACAATGTGAGACTCGTATCATCAGAAGCAAGTAATGTAATGTTATACGGCTGTTTAAGTGGCCATATTATTTTCTCCGAAAGACAAAAGTGTGATATATGAGCTGGGAGTCACGTGTCGACTAAACCTTTGCGAGATCTCCACGTGTGATGCTACCGGCGGGTGGGGAGCTTTTTGGGCAGCGTGATTTTGGGGCGGAGAGATTTTTGGCGGATGGGAGTTTTGGGCGGATGGGAGTTTGACGTGGGGACTGAGGAAGGCTTTGACGCGCCCGCGTATTGCGAAACAGTTCTTGTCGCGATTCATTTATCACTCGAAGGGAGCGCTGATATTATGATGAATGTCATTTCGAAGCTTCAGAGCCGAGGAGTCACATCGAAGCTTTGCCGAGCTTTTACTACGACGGAAATAAAAATAATTTTAGTAATTATAATATTATTTATACTTAAAGAATATATTTTATTTTTTAATTTATTGCTTTTTTTTATAAGAAAATATGCATAAGTACAAAAAATTTAAATCAAATTTTATTTAAGCACATATATAATAGTAATTAAATATACACATACTATACATCAAATTCTTTATACGCATCAATTCATTCAGAAAAATATCGGCAGAAGCAGGATGCGAATCGCGGGCCTTGGAACCAACCTTTGTTATAGTAGTAATAATATTAAAAAATCTTGTGAATAAATGTTGTACTGATTTAATAATAAAAAATAGTAATATTTATACTCTGAATATATACTATAGAGACATCTATCGTCATACGATGATAACAATGTTATAAATACAAGTTCTAACGCGTGTCAGCTCAGGCAGAGAAATAGCCGAGAGGGCTAAGCGGTATATAAGGACCTGGGCAATGGTTGATTTCAAGGCCCGCGGTTCGCATCCCGCTTCTGCCGACATTTTTCTGAATGAATTGATGCGTATAATGAATTTGATGTTTAGTATGTGTATTTTTAATTACTTATAATATTGTAATATAGTCAATGATCTATAAAAGTAGATTAGAATATTGAAACGATAAAATAATATTCTAATAAATATTTAATCTATTTTTATATATATAATAGGTACAATTAACAATGAGTAAGTAGAGAATTCACTAATGGTTGAAATAATAAGTCACATATGTGAAATTTCAAAAGTTTCCTGTGTCTTTTTATTTTACGATCTTAAGGTAATTTTAATAAAAACGCACACTTCGTAAGATTTTGGTATTACTAACAAAAAGCAATATTCGCATAATAAATGATCCTTATAAGGCAATATAACTAACGCGAATTTGAGTTAAGTTATAATTCTTGTGAAGGTCTCATATCTTCTAGTGCCTTTATTGTTTTTTAAAGGATAAAATAAGAGTATAAATTTGCATTTTTTAAAAAGTAATTGTTTACTTTTCTGCAAAAAACTTGCATTATCAAAAACAAAATTTAGTGAAATAATAAAATAAAAATTAAGAAATTTAATACGTCTAAATATTTGAAAGAATTGTCGTCAGATAAGCGGTCTAAGCGATAAAGAACGTTAAATTGTTAACAAAACTAAAAGTCTACACTGAAAGCTTGAGGTTACACAAAAAAATAACGTTTGAGACAATTTAATTAAATCGCTGTTAACAAAATGTAACGTGTTCCACACACACGAAATCCTCTTCTGCCTGCTCCACTCAGTATGAAATCGTATGAAACAATTCATTTCAGCGAGGGCGGCGGTGTTCGTTTCATGAAAAGGCCTGAGTCACTCTGTATCCGAAACACAAACCAACGTTTCAGTGAAAAATTTAAACATTCGACCACTTTTCGGCATTTCATTTTATTTACACAAACAATGCAGAGTCCTTAATCATTTTTCAAAGATATGCTGGAAAATATGATCAATCATTGTTGTCCAAAAACTTGACGGCTTGGTAAAATGGAACGATATTCCAATCAATATCATTGCAATATTTAAAAAAATCACTTTGTTGTTTCTTTTTTAATTATTCAAATTTATGAATCACCATATGTCAACATTTATGCTCAACTCGTTTTTTAAGTTTACTAGTTATATCGCTGTATCTCAAGAGTATTTGTTTTTTATTATGTAAAATAATGTTTAAACTTTTAATAAGTTCAATATGTTCAAAAGTTTTTTTGATTATTTAAGCGTGAATTTGATTTTTTTCTTTGATAAAGAACAAACACTGCGTTTTTTATTAATTTAATTTAAATGAATAAAAACGAAATCTATTTTGTATGTTTCGTCATTAGATCAAATGGCTAGATGCAATAAATCTAATTAAAACCTTAAATCCAAATGTCAATACTACAGTGAATTTACTATCATCTCTATATATCTGAAAGTGATATATACTCGTACTTTTAACTGCTTTTGACATCAGGCCTAACAATGGCATTCACATTATGTGCTAATTCATTGACTTATTATATATCATTGGTGAGAGCAGGATTTCTGCAGAGGGAGCTGGTGACGAAGGGTTGCTTTGTGGATGACGAAACGTTTTCCATTCATAGTCAAGAGTTGAAAATGTTGAAATCTCTATCATTTCATTGGTCGGCGCACGAGCAGAACCATTTTTTATTTTCTCACCCTCCGCCAACGCTAGAATCCAATAAAGATCGAAATAATGATATTTATTATTATGAATTACATTCGCATAGAAAAATATTTAATTTATATAATCACATATTTTTTTCTAATAAGATGAAAGGCTAATTGCTTAAGATACAGTTACCTGAAGTTGAATTTAAGACTAAGGTTTGAACTAGTATATTATGCACTTTAAGAACTAGTTATAAAATAATACATCAGTATTATTGTATCATTAATTTTAATTTAGTCAGTAATTATTTAACAAACGGTCAGTAATTAATTTCAAAAAAGGTAAGTAAACAATAATAATTTGGCAGTAGAAAAATGATAGCAGTAAAAAATAATAAATTGGCTGGAAATAATTAATGAATTGTAATTAATGATAGGTTAGGTAAGGTAAGGTTAGGTTTCCATTTTATGGGTTAATTATTCATTAATTTTGCATTAATTTTTACCAATATTAAATATATACATACTATTTCAATTTTATAACTGACAACATTCATACTGACATAGTGCCAAAAGATTTAACTTACTGAAAAAGTGTAAATTAGTTACTGAACAATGAAATACAGGCCTTACTGTATTATAGTCTAAAATATTATAAATACCAACAAATCTTCCAAACAATTTACAGCTTCACACCCATAAAACATTATTTATATTCAATACTTCATAAAAGATACAGAAAAAATATTTAATTATTTTAAATATTTATTTATTTACCTTGTTTTTATTAAACTATAAAAGTAAATAATAATTATTAACAGGAAAAAAATAATCTCAATATTTTTTTTCTTCATCCTTGCAACCCTGTCTGTCTCCCTCTCTTATCATTCCCTGATAGATACACCCCTACCCCCTCTCCTACATAAAATGGGTTTGACCACTTATAAAGTACATCAGTTTTCTCTTAACAAGTGATGGATTGAGAAAGGCTACGGAACTACAGTCTCATATACAGAGAACTTATCTTACGTGATCCATGTAAAAACAAGGTAAATAAATAAACATTTATAATTTATAATGGATGTCATAGTTAATGCTGAAAACATTGTTCTTTTTTAATTGTTATTCGTATATCAAAAAAACTATTGAAGAAGTATTTTCAGTCGTATGATTTTTTCGCTTTTTAAATTCGTGTTTAATTTTCATTCAAAACATAATGATAGTTGAAAGGGCTCTACGTAATGACATAAATTACCGCTTTCAATTTATTTAAACCCGTAAAAAATTACATCATTAACGAAATAAGCGCGGCAAACTTGACGTATCCATCTTTTTGATAATAATAATCAAGAATTTGGGCTCTCACTGTTTTTAATGTAATTAATATTGCATTAAAAGCGGTGCGTGCGACGTTCTCTCTCTATACCTCTTTCCCTTCTTCATTCCTATCTCTCATACCAAGGCTCGAAGAGAAAAGATGAAGGAATATTTCATTCTGCATTGCTCATTATTAAATATACAGTAATATTGATAAGCTTAAAATATATGACGGGATTTTCAATAGACTCCGGCGGGTATAGCTTTTATAGCTCTGGCGTTTTTGTAAACAAATTCAGGAGAATGATGCCAGATGGTGAGAGTGATTCTGAAGTCTCATCTGTGGAATTCTATGACGCTTACCATGGTGCATATATCTAAGCGCTGCATGTGGAGTGTTGATGCGCCAACGTCATAGACTACAGTCCGAGATTCACCCATCATCCTTATTATTACATGAATTTACTATGAATGGGTGATATTTACGGGACGACTTTTGTCTACCACCAATTTTAATTAATATGCTATAACTGCATTTTACGGGTGAGGGATCAAATTCAAATCAACCGGGGGTATTTTAGAGCTCAGATATCTTTTTTTTTTAAATTTCCGTCGAGGAACGAACCCACAACCTTTGATTTGCAAAGCAAACGCTTTCACCATTGAGCAATACCCGCCGGCAAATATACTCGCTTGTCTTGGAAGGGTTTTTAAGAAAAATATTCATAAAACAGTGTGCAGACCTTTAGTTCACCCCTGAAGGATCATGGAAACTATCACACAAATATGATGCAAATTCATGACGATCGTATGCTTCAGGTAAAGATCGGATATGGTATGATGGTGAATCACGATAATGATGACGTTTCTATTTCTCACATCTATCCATAAAAGAGAACTTGTAATATTGTCATATATATTACCAAGTTTTCTTTAACTACATCATTGTGGATAAACGCATATAAATGTATGATCATCACTCCTTATTTACCCCCTATTGAGAGTATGCGATAATCACAAATTGGTGTCGTAGAGTTCTGTCAGATATCGTGGTCTTCGGTTTCTTCTATATAAGCTCTGAGGAGAAATTATCAGATATATAATGCCACACTTTTTGAAAGTGTTTTCATCCACAAATAAGGCTTCCCTCCTCCAGGAATATTCATCACCCATGGCCAGTCCCCTTTACCCCCTCTACTCCCCGCAGAGTCCTGGCAGCTCGGATTTATTTATTGTCAAACGTATTATGGAAACTGCTTCGTCATCTCACTGCAATAACTGATTGTGTTTTGTTTCGGGCCCCGAGCCGGTCTCGTGAAAGTCGGATGTGTCCATCAACGTACCCGAAACCGTTAAAGTTATTATACTTTACGTTGAGCCGCCCTTTAGGACCAAATTTTCCAAGCTTCGAGAAGATCGCGTTAACCATTTTTATTTTTTTATTTCTATGTAAACACATAGGAGAATACCGACAGATGGGGATAGTAATTTTGTAGTCTTATCTGAGGAATTCTATGGTGCTTACCATGATATATATGGCTAAGCGCTGCATGTGGAGTGTTGATCCCCCAACGTCATAAACTACAGCCCGAGATTCACGCATCATCCTTATTATTATAGGAATTTACTATGAATGGGTGGTCTTCAGGGGACGACTTTTGTCTTCAACCAATTTTAATTAATAGGCTACGACTGACATTTTATGGGTGAGGGGCAAACTCGCACCAACCTAGACTAAATATTTTAGAGAGAGAAAATTTTCGAAAAAAAAAGAATATCTAAGAAATTGATTAAAAATCCTAAATTCGTGTATTCAATGTCCGTATTGATTTTTAAATATATTAGTTGATGGTTTTCGGCTAAATTTTTGGGAGCCTTTACATCACAACAATCGCATTTTTTATTCTATTCATATATCCATTTTATATCTGGAATATATGAAAACCACAATTTGCCGCTATTCCGTTAAATCAGTTACTATTGCTTATGCCGTATTCCACGACACATCTGCATCTAACTATTGAATTGGAAACATATGATTGCTACAGGACAGGAACCCAGGGACTTGATGAGACGGCCGTTGTAGGAGGGCTCAGACTTATTGCTACTTAAGTACGGCTTAATACAAACAATAAACCGCACTGGGTAACACGCAAAGACACATGTATGTTCTTTTCCGCTTTTAACGCAGCTTAAATTAGTGATTTAGGGAAAACCGCGCTTACAATGTGTTATTGCCATTGGTAAAAATTATATTCGTTAATGTTAATGTACAAAATAATTAATGTTCTTCTTTAGCCTAGCCATTTCCCATCATCTGGGGTCGGCTCTCATTGTGCACATTCACCATATCTGTCTGTCCTGCGTTGATACAAAATAATTAATGATTTTTGAAAAAACAAATTGTTATTCGTGTTCGACTTATTTAACGGACTTGTTGTATTTTTGATAGATTCATTGCTTTTTGTCGAATAACACAACATTGGATAAGATAGGATTAAATTAAACATTAGGGGTAATTTCGCGTTATAAAAAGCTACCCTTGCGTATTTCTCCTAAACATCTCTCTACCCTCGGATATTTTTTGTCATCAGGCCATGACGGTTTTTTTTCCTGAATATTTTAATGCCGGCCTGGTACTCTTTGTTCTGGTAAAACTCATAAATAAAATAACTATTTTCATTCGACCGGTTTTATCTGAGATCTTTAATTAAATTTAAGATACCATGATCTTGCAACTGAATTATACATTTTGAATGTAAAATGTCTTTATTACCAGCAAGGACTACCTATTTTTTATATCCTTTAATTATTCTCATTATTGATGAAATTTAAATTCTATAAGATTAAAGATTAAATAATTTCTACTTTTTCGAAGCCGATTTAACCCCTTCACGATGACGATGTTAATATCCGTCATAAACCTAAAGCGGATTTAAGCCTCATATTACAAATAAACGAGTATATTACTGTTGTTCAAATATTACCTGAATATATTTATAAGTACAGAATTCAGTAGATTAACTCTTACATACTTCTTACATATTTGTTTAAGGAAAATTTAATAAATAAATAACAATCTATATTATAAGTAACATATCTATTTAAAAATGATAAATAAACGTCACCGTCAAAAGTTTAATGAAAGAATTAGAAGACCAAAGTAATACATTGCTTGAATAAAATTAAATACAGAATTAAATATTTTAAAAGATGAGGTTGTATCACACTGTACTTATGTGATACTAATACAGCCCAGTTCAGGTTTAAGCAAAAAAAAAATATGAAAACGCAGCAAATTTGAATATGCGAGTATATATCACGATATGAAAACAGAACAGAACTGAGTTATTATTTACATTTGGCTGGCAATTAAAAAAAAAATGTAGCATAAAGGTATTTACACAAAGAAAGCAATTATTATAAAACATTATTATTAAATTACAAACATTATAGGTTTTTTACATTCACCATGTTCTCGAGTTTACTTTTCTAAATGGAAGTAATAGTGTGTTATATACATCAAGCGTAATTAGACCGGGGAGCGGTGTTAGTGAAATTGGATTTCCTTTTATAGGAATCATATTTCCAATTTATCAAGAGCATTAGCAGTGTTTTATTTTTATGACTCTGTTGGTTTATCAAACACTTGGAGCTGAATATGGCGAGCATGTCGACCGCACGAGCTTTTGATGGTTTCGTGCAAAAGCTCAATCAGTCATACGAAAGCTTTGTGCGGCGGGAGGTCAGCTGAGGCCAGGTGTGAGGGGATTTTTCACTATTTTCCCTCTACACTCATTTCAGTATTTCAAGAAAGAAAATAACGCAAAATCTCCGACGCACGTAGTGTGCCTTCGGAAAATTCTTAACATAAATGTATGTGGCTGAAGAAACTGACATTATTTTTCAGATAACGTATTACTAGTAGGGAACAAGAGTGAAATACATTTCGTTTATTATACAGATAGATTATCATTTTTTCATTTATATATGCAACTTCTTTGCTCATTTTCTTTAATACAAAAGATTATGATTGGCAACTTATACTGAAACTATTTAGTAGACAATTAACTGTAAACCAACTGGTTATAAACAAATTTTAATTGTTTTAATTTTTTATTTATATATTTATAATATTAAGTATAATGTTTAAAAATACAGACAAAAATATTTTATTTCCACATATGTAACAAAGAAGTAACTATTTTTATAAAATACTCTATGAAACTATCTTAATTATTAATATGTTTGAAACCTTAATGATATATGAAACAAAAACTAACATTTTTTTTTTAAATTTTGAATCTACTTGAATGTATTTATTTCACATGCAAGAAATATTATTTCGTATAGACATTAAAATAAAAATCTATACTTATGTCTTGGATTTTTTGAGTATTTATTCACAGTTGAACTCAAGAATATTATAATGATCGCATGACGGGTATTATTAAGTTAAGTTAAACAATGGTCAATTACGTTTGTTTTGGATAAATTCTCACCATAAAAATGTGCATGAGATACGAACGTAGTTAGTAATACGAGTATAAGAAACGTTTTGATATTGGTTGTGAACCATACGTTTTGGTACATTGGATCCGCCATAAATAAGACATTATTGTAATGTATTTTTTTTTTCATTGTTTGTAAAGTACAGTAGTTTTCTATTCACGGTTGGTATAATTCACTTGGAGTGTAAAATATCGACAGTTCTTTAAATTTTTTAAGACCTCTATACAAAATAAAATGAATTTATTTTGTAAATATAAACATAGAATAGCACAGTGGTCGAAACAAGTGGGGTATATGATGCTCAACTAGGGTTGCTGAATGCTGTGTGCGGATGAGATTTGTGATATTTTTTTTAAGGGTCGGGGATATTGAAGTAAAAATTGATTTGATTTTTGAATAAAGTTAATTTTTTTTGCATACAAAAGGTGACATATATCCTGCAAGAGCTTACTAAAGCTAACCGGTCTCGTATATTAGATATTTATGATAATTATATGTTTTTGGTTGATATACATTATCTGTATATGGGTGTTTTCAGCGGTAAAAAACGAAGTGATCTAACTTTACTATGTTGCTACTCTTATCAATCAATATATATAATGAAATATTTGTTACGTAACCCGTTGTTTTTTTAAATAAAAATCAAATAAAATTATAAAATACATTAGAAGGTAGCGTATAATATTAGGAGCACGGTTGTTTAATTTTGTGGCGAATGACGAGGTAGAGGTAGTGAACAATACGTAGCCGTCCCTTAGAACTATGCTTTTGCTCACCCCTTTCCTGTCCCGTATTGATGTCCGAGTGGGACACATCACAAAAAACGCTCGAAAAAAAGCATACCTATTCAAAGTAAGGCTTTCCCGCGACTCTAAGGTAGCGTACAGCACAATAAACGTTTGACCCCAGACGATTTTCCTTGATGTTAGTACACTACAAACGTGCCTCGAGTTCCCTTCCTTGGTGATTGACACCCTCCTCGCGATCCAGTAACAAAATAACCCCTTTGGACAAATCTCAAAATGATTATAAAGATACACTATATGCTCAGAGATTATACCTTGCGTCTCTTTAAGTTCACGGTATCTCAACGGAGACTATATGTGTTCTCAGATTGATCAACAAGTACAGATACAATTCAGTACAAAGTATTAACATCCTCCTATCTCTTAAAAAGGTGTTATTCCGTCGCGTGATGGCAGGATTAGGAGCAGATTGATAACACAGACTTTTTCAGAAGAACATTGACATATATTTGTGATAAACTTTACAAGCTTTCGGCCTAGGCGGAATGACATGCCAGCCGGCCGTACTGCGACCTTATCGGTCGTCAGCACACTACTGACCCGTGCGACGACCCGTCGGTCACCAGCGCCGTAAGTGGCGATGTATATAACTAACACGCAAGTGAGCGGACTTGTCCAAGATGCCAATATGGCGACACATAAATGTATGACAAGCGAACAGAAATAAGAGACGAAAGATTGTATATCGAGGTTTTCGGTACCAGTCAGCAAGGGCTACATCATGCTGATGTCAGTATTTACAAAAGCAGTTGAGACAACTGTGTGTCGGCAATTTGTGGTGATAATATGTTTTGGAAAGAAAATATAAGGAACAGATATAAGAAGAAAAATAATAATCTGACTGTGATTACGTGTTTTATAAGGAAGCGAATCTTCCTTATCGCATCAGCCAACAGTATGGTCCAGGCATGTTCCCGGGTCTGGTGGTCGGACCCCGGCGCAGTATTAATTCGGTCGTCTTAGGGTCCGACGTGGGTCAACACGATTCCGTAATTAAGAGCTGCTCGGTCCGCTCCCAGCAACTCGCAAACAAACACATTAGTCCGCACTATGTACTGGAAGTTTGCCTCAGTCGGACACCCACTGGGCCTCTCTTTGCTCCACGACCATCCCTGTAACGATGTTTTTTATTCATGAGAAGTTAAGTACCGAGTGTGGTGAGTTATGGTGCGTCGATTAAGGATAAGATACCAAACACAATCGTGTTAAGTAAACCAAGTAATGCGGAAAGCACCAGAACTATCTATAATTCATTATAGAACACTGAGCTTACGAATCTTTTACCGATATGGAATAGTTGAGACACATAATTTGAATTCTGCAGAAGAGCATTAACAACAGTTTCCAAAAGGAAACTGTTGTTAATGCTCTTGAGAAAATTCAAGCCTTGTGCTGTCTTGGAAACCCGACGGAAGCTTTACATATAATGTACTTGGCGAAGCTGGAGGCAAAGCTGATATGGGATGAGCCGAAGGCTATGGTAGATGACATATAGTGGTAGTTCGTGTCAACCATATGCTCCTGTTAGTGGATCGGATACGAAAATGAAGATAATGGTAATGACGATGATGAAGCATCCTCGGATGTCGTAAAACTTATGCATCATCCATAAAATGACAGTCATAGCATGTTAATCAAAATTAGTGGCATAAGAATGTTGCCTCTTGAAAACAACTCATTCATAGTAAGACCCTAAAAATGAACGATGCGTGAATGCCGGGCTGTGGTATAACGTCGTTAGCGAATCAATATTACACCCACAGCTAAGTTATCCTTAAAATGGCAAGGTTTTTCAAACAGATGCTATTTCTATGTCAGTCTGTCCGCACAATTGTATTTTAATTGTTAATTTAAAATGATAATTCCATTCGTTGGATTCCCGTAGGAAAATTGCTGCAACCCTAGGATTCTTGATTTTTTGAGCTTTTATATTCCGGGTAGGTACACCCGTGCTCGTAGCCATCCATTGTTTTCCATCCTAGTTGGTACTTGTGGAGCTTCGAGCAGTCAATTCAGTACAACAGCAATAGTGCTCCTAAATGGCTTACCAGCACACCTTGATCCTTTCTAACATCCTTTTCTTATTTAGTCGATATTATTGTCTTACTAGATTTCTATATATCTTTGACAAGTGTCATCTTCTTCTCTTTTATATGTATTTTTCTGTGTAAATATGCTCTATGTACTTTTTGTATAAATATATGCTCATTATATTATTTGTATTTCTTGGAACTACGGTTCTGTAAATAAATAAATAAATAATACTGTATTATAAACGTACTGTTAAGCGTATATTATTTTTTAATTTAAAAATATTATTGTATTATTCGTATTAGAAATTATTAAAAATAAAAAAGAACAACATAATTAAAAAAAAAAATGAATTATTTATAACTTAACTAATCCTTTATTTTAAATAATTTATATTGTCTATTTAATAAAAAAGATGTCATATTATTTTCAATGGTTTAGAAATCTACAAAAGTATATAATTTTATTTATTATGTAATTTAAATAAATTAGCATATTTTAGATGATATCATATTGTTTTATGTACAAGAGAAATTAATAATAATGATTAGACGTAAACACAATGTAATTTTACCTTTTCGTCAACAGATGGAGCGTTTTAAATATTCAGCATTTCGCCTGAAGTGGTATATCTTATCTCACATAAATTTGAACGTGTCTTTGCATAACTCTCCTTAAGATATTATTAAGTTTATTTAGGTTCTATTGCCTGTAGATACATAACTTAATGCTTTCATTAATCATAAGTTTAACATTCCTTAAGCAGCGCAGGAGACTGCCAAGAAGAAAAGACATTCCTTAATATTAATATTAAAACGTTTATTTTCATATTAATCAATTGATTTTTAAATTTCATCTGTAATATATATATTCTATTACGAAAATATCTTTCATGATTATCGATTACTTCAAATACGAAACTCTTTCACCCGTAAATAAAATCAAATATTTTTGTTATGATATTAAATATAATTAATTTAAAATTATTAACTGATTTTAAGAGTGAATTTCCTCGAGACAACACGTTGCAAACGATGAGGTTCTCAGCATAATCAAGAAAGATAAGATCTAGTAAAAACCATTTCAGAGAGGCGAGCCCGATGGATCGGTCACAGCATACGCCACAGTGGTCTTTTTCACGACATTGTATAAGGGATGGTCGAGTGGAGAAATTGCAGAAGGTGCCCAAGATGGAAGTATTTGCAGCTAGTGTTTGAGGACATGAGTTGCAGCATTTATGCTAAGCTAAAGAGGGTTGTGGAAGATCGAGAAGAGTGGATTTCGAGATGCAAGATTTTTTTGCTGCAAACCAATCCACCGGATACTACAAAGAAGAAATACATTTATATTTAAGTAAAATTCTCAATTTTTTTTTTTATATGCCTTTATCTATCTATATATATAAATATATATATATATATATATATATATATAAAAATATATAAAAATGAATGTCTGTCTGTCCTTTATGCATTCCGACACCATTAACCCGATTAGGATAATACTTTGTCGAATTATTGTTTATACTAGCAGGAAAAAGATAGGATACTCAAAAGTTTATTTAATTACAAAAATTAATTGAATATTTACGTAAAACATGTTTTCATACAAGACTATTATTGTAATACAGAACGGCCACTTTAAAACATTGTGTTTCCATAGCAACGTCGTAAACAAAAATTCACTCACCTGAAGTTGTTATAAGTAGGTATTTTAAGGAGGTACTAACGTAAGGTACTGAATATTTTGAAACAACATTCGATTTTCGAATAAACTATTTCAATATTTGAATTTTTGACGACTTTTTTTATTTAGTTTTATATCGCATGACAGAACGAATTAAAATAAATATAAGGTATAAATTGTGTGTGATATACAATAGAAGGAGTTAATTTTGGAATTCCAATTGCTGGTCGGCTTGGGATAGTATTATATCATAAGTTTAGAATTAATTTTAATTAGAAAATTAATAAATTTAAAATACTTAGTTTTGATTCACAATTTATTTTAATGATTACATGTTTCGGCCTTCCTGAAGACCGTCTTCATTAATGAAAAAATAAAAACAGACCGTGGCTTATATATTTACAGGTTATATATGTGTGCGGGTACAACAATTGAAAAAGGTTATTTTAAAAATAAATTGGTATGTGATTAGTTTTAATGTATTAAGACATTATACAATAATAAATGTTTTGCTTTCAATTTAAAAAGATATTATACAATATAAGGTATTATAATTTTTTAAAATAAATAAATTCTAAAATTATAATTATTTCACCAAGTATTGTCAGTTGATAACCTGAATGTTAGTATTATATCAAACAATATATTTTTATTTTTCAAAAGTGAATTTCAAAACGTAACATTCACTGTGAAATAAATTATGCCACCCAAACGAAAAGCAATAGGTCAAGAGTACAACTCAAGCATGAATGAAAAGGTCATCTCGAGCTTCAGAAACAGTCGAGAAAAGGAGAGCAATATTGGAAACAGATCGAGTACACGCTGCTCAAACCCATTCATCTAGATAGATGAGCAACAGGAAGCAAGATTAAAAACAGTTAGAGTACACACTGCTCAAACCCGTTTATCTGAAACAGATGAGCAACGGGAAGCAAGATTGGAAGCAGATGGAGTACGCGTAGATCGTACCAGACGTACTCTGCATGCTGATTTAAATCATAGTGCTTTCCATTACGATCCTAATTATGATTACAGTCTGCACCCAAGTATTGTTATTGGAAAAATTGATAAATTATGCGTGTATTGTAGTGCCTTTAAATTTAAAAATGAAACACTAGGAATGTGTTGCGCGAGTGGAAAATTGAAATTGCCAGAATTACATTCACCACCCGAACCTTTATTAACGTTGGTATCGGGTGATACAAGTGAATCAAAATATTTCTTGACAAAAATACGAAAGTACAATTCTTATCACTAGCACTGCCGAACGCAAATCATTCTTCATCGTACAAATGGTCATGTTCAGCAAGTCTCAGAAACGCATCGATCGTACGATGGATTGCAATATCCGATTTTATTTTGGCAAGGAGAAGACGGATACCATTTCAACATCCCGTTGAGAAATTCACAAACAGATGAGGAAACGACTAAGAAAGTCAGTACCATGAATTACTATTCATATCGATTGATGATTCGTGAAAACGCTGAAAATCATATCTTAAAAGGTCGACATTTGTTCCATCAATACATGTACGCGAAAATATAATCTAAATGACTCGTCTACATTTGATTAAATCAAAACAAGTTGCGTTCCGCAGAGTATATTCATTTACGCGATGCAGTTGTAAATGATGGCTGAAAAACAAAAAAACATTGTTTATCCAAAAGCACTCCAATAAATAAAAACACATACGGGCGCCACTGTCAAATTTAGGTAGGAACAACAAAACCTAAGTTTATTGTTTTTAATTGGCTTCGGTCACGCCTCAAGTCCGACTTATGCAATCGGAAGGCGAGAGGCTCCCGACGAAGCGCTTCCATAAAAACTCGTGGTTTCTTTTTTTTAGTGGCATTGCAATGCATGACAGGTACACGCTACTATTTAAATAAAAATAGACTTTTCATGATTTGTATTTCAGATTTTAGTATGTGTAGATTGTGGTTGAAAATATATTTTCAGTATTCTGCAATAATTGAATGAAACACATTTCTAAAGAAGATCATACAACTTGTTGAAGAAGATATGTCATGTCTAAGCAACTTGTTGGTGTTAAGTTTCCGGTGCTTAAAAGCGTGGTGGTCGCATTATCTAACCGCAAAGTGAGAGAGGGATCGAGTGGGTTCTTCGTGCCTGTGGAAGCACCGCAAAAGACAAACATCGCCGAAAAAGCGGCAAGGTGGGAAGAAAAACGTTAGGAATAGTTGAGGTTCTGAAGCGACCGCAGCTCGTGGTGCTCGCAGCCTAATTACTTGTTCGCGGAGGGATCACGCGGGCAGCCTGAATGAGATATTGCTTCAGGGCCTCACTGAAAACAGCGCTTTTTTCAGAAATCTGCAAATTTATTTTCAGGATGAATTTTATTGTTGTTGATATAATCACAAACGACGATATCTGAAGAATAATCTGGAAACATGTTTAATATTTTGTATGGCTTCAAATCCAAACACCATCATGTGTTCGTTCACTGTTGAACGTAGGCCTCCCACATAATTTCCATCCTTCTCGATTCTTTACTTTTTTCATCTAGGCTACTCCTGCTATTCTTTGATGTTATCAGTCAATACTGCAAAGCGTCGGCCAATGCTTCGTTGGCAAGTTCATGAACGCCACTTTAAGACTTTTATTCTCCAATAACCATTGTTTTTTTGACAGTTATGTTTTGCCCATTTCTACTTGAGTTTGCCTATTTGGATAGGCAATGTTACTTGAGTTATTTTTCGGATATCTTCGTTTTAGATTATATATTTTAATGGCACTCCGAGTATGCATGTTTCCATGATACGTTGGTTGATTTATGTTTTATTGTTAAGATCAGCTGTTAGTTTCTACGTCTTTGCGTCATAAGTTAATACTAATAATATTCATTGATTAAACACCTTAGCTTTCAGACATAGTGGAATTTCAGCAAACAAATCCTATCATTAGATAAAAAATTTAAACATACAACGGGTTTCAAAAAGAAGTGCCAGTACAACATGTCAAAGGTAAGATGATCTGATTTTGTAAGTAATGATGAATTAAGAGCGCATAAACTATAGCCTTCTTCCCTATAGAAGGTAAAGAAACGAATGGGTTGAAAAATATTATTTAGTTTTACAAAATATGTCCTTTTTTTTAACACTCCGTGTTTTTACTGCCCTGTACGACCGTTATTTTTATGAAATAACATGCAGGAGAGTACAACCGGTTGAGACCATTGAGTATTATGACGCTCAACCAGAATAGATAGACGCTATATACGGGAAAAGTGTGTTGTATTTAAGGGTGGGTTATAGATTTTGCATGTATATATTTTAATGTGTATGGAAGAGATCCATATTGTATAAATATAACGATACAAATAAAAAACTTTAAGGAGAGAATAGAAAAATGTTGAATTGATGACACAATACAAAAACATGACTTCTTATACTTTCTAATTCAAAATTGGTTGTGACCAATTTTTTTAGGATTTAAGTTAGAAGTGTACAGCCCTGGGCTGACTTGTGCCGGGTATACATTCGTGTGTAATGGGGTGAAGGCGGCCAAAAAAACTTTTCTTGTTACATTGAGAGTTAGTTTTCCGCAAGTATTTGGCGCGCGGGTATCCAACTTATATTTTTATGTTCAGGCGGTGAGCCTAATGATCGCCTTAAGTGGACTGTGGATCAAATCCCGGCAGCGTCAGAGGAGCACACATCGAGGCATTTCTGTATGGCGGTAATGCACCCAGAAAGTTTGCACGTTATCCGTACGTGAAAAAAAAAACAACACTTTTCGCAGAACTACAGAGATGATCTTTGAATAAGAGCACGCGAGATTCATCCTAATATAATAAGTTATGAATCGCTTTATAGTACGTTGCATATACGGTACAGAAAACCTATTAATCCTTTTGATTAAAAAATTATTTTTCTTGAAAAATGGTAACATCATAGAAGCTTTGGGATAATATAATAAAAAAATATTTAAAATATATTATCAAATTACGTAATATGTCACGGAGAATTAATTCTACGGTAGGAAAACACTATCAAATGTACGAGTTCTTGGAGGAAATATAGATGTAGTGCTGACGACTTGAGATGATATAACTTTTTATCTACTATTAGTGGCAGCCATATGCTCCAGAGGAAATGGACAATAATGTAGAAGTTTAATTAGATTGTGCTATAGAGTGACAAGTTTATTGATACTAAGTTTATACATCATCATCATCATCATCAGCCTGTGTCCGTCCACTGTTGAACGTAGGCCTCCCGCATGAGTCTCCATCCTCTTCGATCCTCCGCCTTCCGCATCCAGGTCACTCCCGCTATTCTTCTTATATCGTCAGTCCATCTTGTAGGGGGTCGGCCAATGCTTCGTTTGCCAGTTCTTGGGCGCCATTCCAATACTTTTTATACTATAGTTTATACATACCTAACATTAATAAATTGGTAATACTGTAGTACCACATACACTGCATAAAAAATATAATATTTAATTCAACAGCCTTTCCTTGTATTTTTATGAATCGTGAAAACGTAATTATTTGTATTTCTTTTTCTTATTATAAACTAAAATGTTGTATGGTTTTAATCGGATTTCTAAGCAATTATATATATTATTATAATAAAAATTTGTCAATTATCATTCTAAGCTAATGTAATTATAGCATATTTATTACAACTGACAATAGTTGGTTAAACTGCATTATTATAATTTTATATTTATCTTATAATTATTACTGAAGATGGACTCCAGGGAGTCCTAAGCATGTAATCATTTTAAAATAAATGTGAAATCAAAAGTAAATATTTTTCAATTGGTGTTTTTTTATAAAATGTATACTATTTGTATTATTGGGATATTGTTTTGTGTATTCAATTAATGATATTTCGTACGAATATAATAGATTATCAAGTTTCTTTCAAAACGCTTTGGATAAAACATATTTCGATACTTAATTTTTTTATATCATATTCTTGATCGGATATAATACGAGTACATACATGTAACAGCAACACAAGAATATGAATTCACAATTTAATGAACAATAATTGTTATCGGCATTCATGAGTCGGAATCAGATTGAGGAAAGTCCACGATCTCCCTACTATCGACCAACCTATCGTCTTCTAGTTTCCTACACGCGTGAAGAAAACGTGTCGATAGATGAATGTTATTGCCTGCAGAGATTTACGCTGCCCTTGAATGAAATACGGCATATCCATTTTTTTAATTACAAAAATAATAAACAAAAAAAATATTGTATATACTATATACTACTATCTTCAATTCAATTTCATGTTTGTTTTACGGAGTCATATTTTCTTTCTATATCTTTATTTAGAATGTATTGTTAACACAAATATCCACCTCAAAGTTCTGTGGTCTGCCACTGTACTTAACTTGTCCCAAGACGTTTTCACACCCACAAGTTTACTTGGAACTTATATGAATACCAACAAACTTCAGGGCAAATACCTGGATTGTTAAGTGACGGCTGCTGTAGTATCGAAAGTTGATTTTGGTTTATGTTAATCATCACGTTTAATGAGATTGGGCGATTTGTCTGACACTTCCGAGAGCTGAAACATTGGTTTCAACAGTACATGAAGTCTAACGCTCCTTAAATCCTCACTACAGTTAATTTGTATGTAATTTCAATTAATGTGATTAACCAATACGTGTACCGCAAAAAAGCAAGCTGAAGGTCGTAGGTTCGATCTCTGACGAAGATTAAAAAATAAAAAATCATTGATTTCTGAGCTTAAAAATACTTCCGGTTGTTGGAAATTTGATCCCTCCCTTTTAAAATGCCAGTCATAGCCTATTAATGAAAATTAGTGGTAGATGAAAGTCGTCCCGTGAAGGCAACCCATTCATAGTACATTCCTGTAATAATAAGGATGATTCATGAATGTCTGGCTGTAGCCTATGACGTTTGGGGATCAACACCACATGCAGCACTTAGTCATTATGTAGAATGGTAAGCGTCATAGAATCCACAGATCAAACTTCAGAATGACTATCACTCTTTGATAGTCATTCTGAAGTTAGAAGTGATAGATCGAGAATATCTTTCGGTATTCTCCTCTATGTATGTATATACATTTATAAACATAGGAGTATATACGTAATACTCCAATACATATATAAATTACGTCGTTAAAAAAAATTATAGAGCATATCCTAACTTTGGAAAGAATTAATGTGATTTATTCGATGTTTTAGAATGCCTCATACTATATTTTTATTCTGGCGAGACTTTCCTGTCGATGAGGTTGATTCCCACGTGCCCACACCTCCAGCGCTAATCACAGATGAAAGATATCTCTCGTCCGCGCAATCGCCGATAGATGTCGAGGGCGCTCAACTAAGGCCAGGGCTCCCAACGCTCGGACGCCTGGCGATCATAGTCCGATCCTCGCCCTCCGCTAGATGTTTAGCGGGCCCCGCAATGGCCGGGGCTCGCAGCGCTCGGACGCCTGGCGAACAGTCAGTCAGTCGGGCCCACCGTCTAATATCGCTTTTCGGTTCATTTTATGGCCTCGCGGGCGCGCTCTTCGCCATTACCAAATTATAGAGTAGGCGAAGCGAGCTTTGATTCCACTGCCCCCAACCAAATTGGATGCCAAGGGTGCATTCACACCGAATGTGTTATCACGTTAATAATAATTTATAAAGCAATCTTCAACACAGTCATGCACGTGTATTGACAGATGATCTCACATAATTATATGAATCTCATCTACTTCATAGGTGCTTAATTAAAAAGAGAAAGATTTACATGTCATCCACCCAGCAGTAGTCTTTGATTCGTTTTTATATCTTCTGTGAACAGATAATATCCCTAAGGAATTCGATTTTAAATCTCCTTTTTATAATTTAGATATACAAATCCTGTTCTTGACTCAAATATAGATGCATGTTGCAGATGGCAGGTCAAAAGATACATTAATATACTTTCATAATTTTAATGTTCACGGGTGTAATTATAATAATTACTTTTTAAACTACTCGTATTATTTACAGTATTAACACACTAATTATTTCTTAAATTAATCATATAATTTTGTTTTTTTTTTAACTTTCTTATTTTTGAGAATTGTATATTCTGAGCATTTAAAAAAAGATGTAAATTAAAATGAAATATTTGCTTAAATTTAAAGCTATGTATTTAATATGTACATAACAAGATTGATATTCTTTGAAATAGTGAAATATATGTAACCTAATTATACGTAATAACCTATTAATTATTATGTATGATTTACCCTTTATTCACTGAATCGTGCAATAATGTATTTTCTTTTCTGATTCTTTTTATACCAATAAGTGTTGATAGGATATAGAGAAAAAATATGAAAAAACATTATTTTTTCCAAAATAAGTATTTATTTCATAGTATTATAAATCCGCCTTAAAAGTTCCGTCAGGGCACAACTGCAGCAAAATGCACGATCAATATTGGATTTTGTGGTATGGGACAAAAGTCCCGTTAGTAAATAAAAAGTTAAAAAACAACCCGATAAATATCAGATTTACAATTATTCCTTATGATTCCCATGTCAGTTTTCCTAACTGGAGTACATGGTTGTCACGAATAAAACCCTGTCAGCCGCCATAATCCTCGTCTCGATAATACGATTTTAACCAATACATTATCTTAATTATTGCTAATTTTCTCTCTCATTCTCGAATCTCATTTTTCGAATTGAATATTTCGCAAATCTTACATACTTTTATGAACCTATAATAGCAATAAGTATCGCATTTGTTAAGACATTTGTGACTTATTTTATACAGTTTACTAAAGTACATTTTCATTCGATTTTATTATGTTAAAATATGTAGTGGGATTAATTTTAATTGATTACAATTTGGTGTTCATGTGTGAACTGTCACGGATTGTGAATTCACCTTAAGCTCACATCCATCGCATCAAAATGGTAAGATGAATTTGTATGCGCGACCATTCTGCCTCCCCGCCTCCCCGCCCTCTCCTCACCACGAGTCTTAAGATGCGGCCGATGATTTCGGTTTCGATTTAATATAATAATAATGAAAACAATGTTTCCTTTGGTAAGAGTCGTCGTATTTTTTATTCATTTGAGAGTCGAAAATGTTCGTTAATGTGCTCAAGGATGAAGCGAACTAATCGATTATCAAAACGGGAAGCACAACCTTTTTAATACATTTTAATGAAAACAAATTAATTGTATTTAGTCATCACTAGACTATTATGCTAACAATTACGGATATTTCTAATTTCATCATTTATTATATAATTACTTACGTTTTTTTTAACAAAAGTATTTTATAATTGTTTTTCATAATATAACTTCTTATATTTTTACGGCCAGATTTGGTATTGTGGCTTTTGGGTTAAGCCGTGTGTGGCGAATTCTCTCGACCGCCATTGCAAGGGGCCTTCTTCAGAGTTGACGACTTTGTCGCAAAGATTTATTTAAGGCGAGTCTTATATAGGGTCCACCAAATAACTTTTTTTTTTTAAAATGGGGCGCAAAACATCGAGTGTAGCTTCGGTTGTGTAGCACGTAGCGCCGTCTTGTTGAAACCAAATGTTGCTAATATCCTCCTCTTCAATTTTTGTGAACAAAAATGGCCCGATAACGATCGCCATTGACTGTAACGGCCACTCCTTGCTCATTTTCGAAGAAAAATGGCCCGATTTTCAAAGTATTGTCGCAATATTTTCCAGCGTCGTTCAAGCGTTTACACAACCATATTCGTTTAGCGGAAGGATAAAACTAACTATTTGTCAAATCAAACATTAGCTAAGTGTTACCATTCACGAAATAAACACTAGTTGAAAAAAAACGTTAGATGGCAGACCCCTTACATCCATTTCCGCATCACTTCCCATTCTCACATATTTCGTGGTTAGCAACGTGTTAGCAAAGAAGGCAATTCGAAACTCGCTGTAATATACTAATTTTGCAGCCTTAAACTGAGGTCTATTTGACATCTCTTTGATGCACCTAGAATCACGGAAAGGCCTTTAGCCACTCTCTAACAAGTAGCTTTTTTCGTGCGTCCTCTAACGGGTCCCAATCTGCGTCTCCAAAAACCGGACGGCACAGGAAGGGTTTTCGCCAAACGAGTCTTATACATTATTTGATGATATGTTTTTTTTATCGAATTATTACTTTTCGTGTCAGAAAAAATACATTGACTACTATACTCAAGTCCATTATATATATAACAAAAGTATATAAATAACCCCTCTATACTTGTAATTCTCTACCCAATAGTATTTTGCACTGGTTTATTCTCAAACCCTAAGGTCTACGTACCCTATATATTTATAGTTGATGCTTTTACAATTCAAATAATTTATATTTTTAATATTTATTAAAGACATTTATATTTTTAAACCATTAACACTAAGCTAAGATATTACTCGTAGTTATTGTATAATACGAGTTAATCGGATGGAAGAAAGTTAACTATGTAATGATTCTGTTAAATAATGATAGTAGAAATGTAATTATAATAAATAATATATTAAATGAAACCGTATTTTTTCAATGGTTTTTCAGTTGGCTTCCATAGGAAACAAAACAATACAATAAAATGTATCTGAAATGCTGAAGATATTTTGCAATGTTGAATACGAGTGTGATTGATAAGATTCGATATAATTCTACACAGGATAAACCACATCTGACATGTTTCAATTCATATTTGAAAAACAAAATAAATTCCAGAAGCTTACTTCAAATTTAAAGCTACATATCTCGTAGACCATTTGTCTATAAATTAACTTGTGTAACTAATGAACGTCGACTTTTTTGTTTTTATTACATAAAATATTTTTTTCACAAAAAACAGTTTAATTTGAATTATTTTTAATTTGTTTGTAATTACAATTTTCAAGAACTTTTGATTTTGAAAATCTCTCCATAATGCTTGCACCATAACTAAGCATAAGTACACGTAAGTAATTAAAGACCAGCGACCATAATATGTTTAAGCACCGGTTCTTATTAAGATCACAGAAATTAAGCAAGTTTAGACACTGAACGTACTTGGATGATTACCACTCATACATCGTGTCGCTAATATAAGTTGAACCACCCCGTAAGACATATTTGAAATATTTTTTCTTGAAAAAATGCTTATAGATACTGACAAAACTATGATTATTGACTGTTGTGAATTTGTGGCAAATTTATATTTCATTTTGTAGAACAGATATATAAAAATACAAAAACTCATGTGTGTAAGTCCGCTGAAAACTAAACAAAGAATGTTGTTTACTTCAAATAAGGGAGTAGATGTGAAGTTATATTTTTACTCTAAGTAGTTCAGATTTTCGTCATCATTAAATACTTTAAAGCAACTATTCAAAGTGTTTTAATATTATTTCATGACTAGTGATTACAAAGTTACCAAAAACTGTGTACTTAGCAAAAATAAACACACGAATAAGGCTGTATTTTAATATGTTTCTATTGTAGGGTTCCGTCATATTGTATGAAGGCTGTACTGCTCCATAGCCCCTGAAGCCCTTCTCCCTTCAGGCTCTGCTCGCAGGGACCCACTCCGCTGTTATTTTTTTTGTTATGAAGGAAGGATGACTGATGGGTGTTTGATTCATGAGAACACATTTTCTATATAATATGTTTAATATCTTTTGAACGATGAGGTTTTTGATAGCGGCGTGGCTTTAGGAATGCAAAAAATGGTATTTCAAATTATATTAATATAACGTGTAATCATTTTGAAATGTTCATAATTCGCAAAAATATTTATTTATTTATTTAAAAATAGCCATTGTCAATAAATGCTTTTAAATAGCTGACATAATCAATTTTGTAATTTTCACACATTATATATAAGTAGCAAATACTTGTCTAAAACTGATATGCGTCAGAAAATAAAGTTTATTTTTATGTAAACACATACAGGAGAATACCGACAGATGGCGATAGTAATTTTAAATTCTCATCTGTAGAATTCTATGACGCTTACCATGGTACATATGGCTAAGTGCTGCATGTGGAGTGTTGATCCGCCAACGTCATAGACTACATCCAGATATTCACGCATCATACTTACTATTACAGGAATTTACTAAGAATGGGTGGTCTTCACGGGACTACTTTCTTCTACCACCAATTTTAATTAAAATACTATGACTGTCATTTTACGGGTGAGGGATCAAATTCAGGAATCGATTAAAATCTTTTATTTTTTTAATCTCCATCGGGGTTCGAACCCACCACCTTTGGCTTGCAAAGGCAACGCCTTGACCATTGAACTATACCCGCCGGCTTTTAATCAGGAATAAAACATAACCCTAGAAAACAAAAAAAAAACAAAAATAAGTAATAAAATAAAAGTAGTTTAATTACATTCATTAAAAATCAATCAAACCTATTTCAATAGTTTCATACTGTTTTTTAGACGTGTGATATGTGTCGTTATACGCATATAGTAAATTAAGAGATTGATATCATTAAATTATTAAAACATTATGTTAAAAAATAAGTTACGTTTTAAGGCGATATTGTCAACAGTAATGAAAGTTTTTAACAGTAATCTATTATTTACGTAAATGGATTTTGGTCATAAATGAAACGGACATAAAACACTTTTAGTCAAAATGATTAAATAAATCAATAATGTTTAAATAATTTATCATTTTAATGATGTTTATTAAAATTAAATAACAATTATAAATGTGCAGCTTTTCACGGTCAATTTATAGCTCAGAATATAACATTTAAGAAATGTTAGCTATGAATTGATCGTCTATAAACGTAATTTGAAGTATTTGGAGTAAAATATATATTCAAAATATCACAGTTTGTTATGCAATATATATTGAAATATATTACATTTAATTTCATGTAAATATACAGAAAATATTCCAAAGCCTCTCCATGTTTATAAATTGCAAAGCGATTACGGGAGGGCATAAATGTTTTGGGACCGTCCATTGCACTGCAGTACCGAGACGGTCGTTTTGTTTTTGTTGAGTCAAACCCGAAAAATCATTTTATAACATTTAATACGAAATCCAGACGAACACATGGAGGAGTATCCAAGGGTCTATACAGGTACCAGTAAACTGCTGTTAATAGCTTTTCTTTTAAATATAATTTCCAATGAAGGCTGGTCGCGCTGGCGGAGGGTTGGTACCCAATAATTACTTGGCATCCTGGGAGATGCGACCGAATAATTTAACTCTGGAATTATTTTTTCCGTATTCGTTATTTGTAGATTGATGGATGAGATATTATTCTCAATTTTAATATTAATTTGGATCCAATTCCTCAACCAGAATATAAAAATATTTATATCGTCCCCGGCAACGCATCCAACCCGCTCGAAAATGATTATAACTTTTTCGTTTTTAAATTCATTAGGCGCTGAATAATTTTCCCATAAAGTTGCCTTATCCTGTATTATGTTATTTCGAAATGACCTAAAACGAATAATTAATTTGATGACATTTAAACTGGACGGTTCTTTTAAAAGTTGTTACCATTCCACGTTAATAAATTCACAAACCTTTAAAACGTGTAGTACGAGTAATTAACGATCCGTAATGGAGTCGTTTTATAAGTAGGCTCATTATAAATAAATGCAAACTTTAACATACATTGTGCATCCTGAGAAAAAATACCTAGCTAATGCGTTATATACATAATTATGTTGTTCATATATTGACTTATATAAGTATGGTAATAATATGATATGGCATAAAAAATAGATTTATTTAATTAGTATTAAATGATTATTTATAAACTAAACTAGTTATTTTAAGTACACAATTCAAAATAATGGAATATTAAACAACTTTTCACACTGTAAGAAATTAAGTAATACTGAGGTGTCTGAAGAAGAATGATAAGCATATATTTACTGCGGTATAATCCGCTGGGTTAACTACTATAATAACATTACTTATTACTATTATTAATAACATAAAGGTTATCAGCTGATAATACTTAATAATTTTAGAATTAATTTTAATTAAAAAATTATTAAATTTAAAATATTTAGTTTTGATTCACAATTTATTTTAACGATTACATGTTTCGGCCTTCCTGAAGACCATCTGATTAATGAAGACGGTCTTCAGGAAGGCCGTAATATGTAATCGTTAAAATAAATTGTGAATCAAAACTAAATATTTTTAATTTATTAATTTTTTAATTAAAATTAATTCTAAAATTATTATTACTATTATTACCATAAAAATTGGATAAAATATTAAAAGATTGTACGCATAATGAATTTAAAGTATATAAATAAACCTTTATATTAATATTGACAGTAATTTCTTATTTGTGTATATTTGTAAATATTAATTGATCATTATCCACACACCTTCATTAATAAGATAAAATACTTACATAAATTTCCCACGTCTTATGAAAGATTAGATATTATTAAGAAAAACAATTTCAATGGTCAGAACTAAAATATTTTTTCTCTGACATTTTAAGTAATAATATAAACAAAAATAGTTTTTGGGAAAGAAAACAATATTGACGATCTGAACGAATGAAAGTAATTGATAACAAGTTATACAATAGTATTTTCTTCAAACAGCGATTTCATTTCAATATATCTGCTTAAAAATACATATTTTTATTTGTAATTGTGGCAAATCATAAAGTAACTGCTTTTTCTCTGAGAATAATGTGATAAACACCGTATACAAAGGCATAGTATTCAATACCCCCGTCGTGGAGATGACCTTTCCGTTCCCTGTTCGTATAAACAGCCGGATCGATAGATCAAATCTGGTAATCCAAAATTTTATTCGGGTAGATTAAATAGAGCGAATGGAGATAATTCACGGGCGTTTATCTGGCGGTCTGATCATGCACAAAAAGTCGGGCCACGGCGGGACGCACCCTCAAGATTAATCCAACTAATGGCGGACAGAGAGAACCAGATCCGGATTAAACGAAACTCAGAATTAAAGCTTTAGAAGGTATATATACGTCAAAAAATAAATCTAATCGAGATTGATACTGTGGCTTTTGGGTTTAGCTGTGTGGCGAACTTCCTTCAATCAATATTTCGACCGCCATTGCAGAGGTATTCTTCTTATTTAGTTTTGAGCTGGTTTATTCAGATTATCTTTTTTACGAGCGTTATTGATTTATATCTCCCAAATGAAATATTGGTTGAAGGAAGTTCGCCACACACAGCTAAACCCAAAAGCCACAATATCAAATCTGGCCGTACAAACCTAAGAAGTTATCTAATCGAGATTGTTTTCTATGAATCATTTATTGTGCAATTCAAGAACTGTGAATTTTATCAGACACAGATAAGGTTAAAATGAATTGTCTATTTTGAAAGAGTGAATTACAAGATCCGGTTGGAACGTATATATCCTAACCAGTTTGGATGCCACAGGAAAGAATAAACTACAGCTGCATTTTATGCGCCGCGGGCTAGTATCATCACGGAAGGCCTTTGAGAACCTGCAAGTAACGGGCTTGCTGATATCAAGGTGCCTGAACTGATCGCTGCCTAGAATCGCATACCCTCCCCAGAAAGAGTTCTCACATCCTCATCCTCGCGTCATTAAACGTTTTTAGAGTAGTAAATAGAAGGATTACTGCATGCTCACATTATGATATGACTTACTGTGAGGGTTATATCAAATAAAATTGTTTAAAAAGTCGTAGGGCTTGAAGTTTGGGCGGGTTCAGCTAGTTTTATATACAAGTCCTTATTATTCACCTCTGTATCTACATTTAAGCCGGTAAATTTGGTACGAATTCTACTGAACAAATCAAATTATTTCAAAATCTACGTAGCATTTGAACTTTAGGACATATCATTTTATTTAACATATATTCTTAGCATTCACTTTGAGATTCATTACAAATGTAATATTACAGAGTCAAATACGTGTGAAATTTTTCATTGAAAGCAAAAACATGGACTTCAAATATAAAAATAAATATTGATCAACATGATCCATAATAAAACAAGTTTTAAAGTCATACGTTTTCAATGCATTATTTTACGACGGAAAATCAAAATTTTATTACAGCTTACAGAAGTGGTTCTTAGGAACACTTTTGATTATAAGACACGTTCACAAAACACCAAAATCAATACTTATCTAATAGTAAAATTCACGATATTCAATTTATTGCCAACTTTTAGTATAATATTAGAATTTGAGATATGTCTTAGGACAAAAATGCTAATATTTCTAGTAATTAAATATACACATACTATACATCAAAATTCTTTTATACGCATCAATTCGTTCAGAAAAAAAACCAGCAGAAGTGGGATTCGAACCAGCGAGCTTTGGAACCAAACGTTGCTCTATGTTCAGTACCCTATACCAGAGCTCCGCAACCTTTTCTCATCTACGGCACACCAAAGTACTTCTTTGGATTCTACGGCACACCAAAGTTCTCACCTTGAATACCGCGGCACGCCAAAAGCCGAAAATAGATATTAATTTGATCAATTTCACTTTTTTTAAATTTCATTTAGAACTTAATAAAGCAAGTGCGTCATTGTATGTCTACATAAATAGGCGATAGGCGCTGGCAGCATGAGGAACGTTGTAAAATTATTTATTTATAATATTGCCTTATTTGACCGCGGCACACCTGTATCGGCTTACGGCACACCAGTGTGCCGCGGCACACCGGTTGCGGAGCACTGCCCTATACTACTCGGCCATCTCCTGCCCAAACCGATGCGTCGAATATGTTGCATTTATACCATTGTTACCAATGTTACCAATGCTAATATTTCTTTCAAATATTAAAATATGCTACAACAAGCATTGAAATAATACCGCTGCGGCTCTGGATTCAGTCACAAATTGACGGCGATCCATCTTGATAACGATTCTTTTTTTAAGGAGCAACTTACGTATGAATACAAATTGTTTGATTTAATGCTACGCTTTGAGGCACAATCATAGTTATTACAAAAACATTACAATCCTCAGCCGACTGGGCCGGCCGAGGGTTGGCACTGACTTAATAACCCGACGGTTATCAACCACTTAACGTCTACGACTTAACCGCTTGACCGCCATTATAACTATTTGGGACAGACTCCGCGGCGGCATTATTCGTAATTTCGCATCCACACATTGCGGCTTATCTTTGAGTGCCAGATCCTTTTTTTCACAAAACGGTAATCATTTAATTATAATTCTTCCAGTAGATAAATTGTAAAATGATCTCACCTCCTTATTTATTACCACAAATCTAAGTATATAATGAAAATAAATAAATAAATATAATATTCTAAAGGTGTCCATAGGAAGACCATAATTTCCAGCTACAAAACCACCATCAATACAGTGGTAGCTTATGACTGATGCGTAGAAGCTTAAAGAAAATTGTCCCGAAATTATGGACATCTTTAAATGTAGAGTGCCGAGTTAGAAGCCCTGAAAGCGGTCAACTTGCTTAGATTTTTATATATTGTGCCTTTTCTATATTTAATATTCATGTGATATAAAATTGATTGGTTATACAGTTTGCCACGAAACAAACATTCGTATGTAATAATGTAAAAAAAAAATCTGGTAATAAATTACATCTTAAAATGATAACGTTTCATATTTAAGCGACATAATCTGGATGAAATTAAATATGCTCTGTTTAAAATGTACCCCTAAATATTATAAACAGGAGTACATAATAAAAAACATGTTATATATAAACATAAAGAAATTTCCATTGTGTAGACTTACCTTGCTTGTAGCTGAGGATGTCAGATACCAGAATATTATGTCTTGTTGTATATAATGTTCAAAAACACGTAAGAATCGTTGATTAAATACTTCTAAATTATGTCGTTACACCAAAAATGTCATTCTTTGGAAAATACAAAAAGAAAATACACAATAATGAAGTTCAAACATACACTATCACTTATTCACGTGTTTCACATTTAATCTATTATTAATGAAAATCAAATAACTGTTCATTTTAATCTTATTATTAACAGATGATATTGTATTACTAGAATAAATTAAGATTGCATTGTTTTTATTTTGAATGTTTCCTTTTTTAATGAATATACCCAACCAAATAAATGCTTGATAATAGGTTTTTATTTAAAATCATTTATTGCTTATACATATTTTTTCATATAATGTAAGCCACAATATAATATGTTATTACAATTTATAAAAAATGTTTAATAATTGTGTTATTTATTTATGTAGTAAGTTGTTAAGTTTAATAATTAATATTTTATTTTCATATTAATTACTGATATTTTTCTGAAGATTTTCCCTGGTTCTGAAGAAGAGTGAAATAGCAAGATACAATTTTTTTATAATACATTCACATGTAAGAGAGAACAATCGGTCAAGACCAGTGCACTCTATGACGCTCAGCCAGTGTGGCTGGACGCTGGATGTGAGAAACGATTGTTGTGTTTGTGTGTATGATGGAGATATTTCAAGTGTATATTTATTGTATATCATGTTGATGTGAAGACACGCAATTTGAATATATTATCAGATTAAAATCGCTTCTTAAGAAAAATATGGATTATAATTGAAAATGATTAGCTTTTAATTAAAAAATAATAAGCCTCCTTCGAGATTAAGAAGCATCATCTTTGTCATTTTCAATACGCGCAGGCATAATTAATAAAATAAAAGTCAGGTAATATTAACGACATTAATACTTACACATTTTAAGTCCATTTAATCGTTTTAATAATTTCTTAATTTATTGCACTAAGAAGGATCATATCTTAAACAAATATATAAATATTGCCGACAATTATTTTGAAAATTAGTTACTTCGGTAATAAAAAAGTATAATTGCTCATTGTTCTTTCGTCAGCCGATAGAAGAGTCCGCGACCTGAGGGGTACAGGTCAAATATACTCCGCTCAGTTTATTAGTCTTGCGATAAAACATTAACAGGCTTCCCAGCAAAGTTGCAGAGCTGTTGCAGCTCGGTGAACCACCCAGGAAACCCGCTTCTCGGTACTTTACCCACTTCGGAAGCTAAAGGTTCTCTCGGAACAATAAAGATAGATCCGTATTGAGTTTTCAGAGACTCAACTTCCTCGCAGTGCCTTTTGTTTGAAGTAAAGTTTAATCAGAAAATTTATAATTTATATTCTATGTAAACAGACCTGTGTTTGATATAACCGTCGTAATCAGTTTTTAATCACTTGGTTAATTAAACTATAAATTAATTAAAATTAAATTACATCTTCTTTTATGCTGCTTTCTCTACGACTGCATTTTATTATTACTCGAAGAGTGTCCCTATTCTATGGATGGCCAGGTTATGCTCACTATTCTTTCACAACACATTACTCCAAAGTGAAAATGCCCTGCAATGTGAAACGGCCCTGAAAATAAGAGACTCTAGCAACAAATTGAATCGGAAGATTTTATTACTCCAAAGGAAAGCCCCCCAACTGGCAAGAACTTTGACTGGCGGACCTGGAAATCCTTGTGTAGAACCGGAGTTGGTAGAACAATGGAAAACCTCGAGCGGTGGGGAATGTTTTGGCAGGGAAAGACACTGTTGTATGTCTGTGGAGACCTGCAGACCGCCTCACACCTAGGATCCTGCCACATGTGACCAGCAGCTGCACATCCCAAGACCAAATGCTGGGCGACACACAGGCTATCGATGTTTCCACATACTAGGCAGAAATGATTTGACATCGCTGACACGAAGAAGATGAAGAAGATTCCAACGTGATCTCTCCAGTAATGCCTTGTTAATCTTTCCCATTGAATCATATCTTCTAATTTTAGAATTTCTTACATTTCTTCGCATTGTCAGTATTACAATTGTTCAGAGCGTAGCTGCTCAGGTAGAGAATAGTCGTGTGGACTGCGCGGTGTGTAGAATAAGAGCAAATGTTGCAAGGCTAGTGGTTCAAATCCCGCGTCTGCCGATATTTTTTCTGAATGAAATGATGAATGTAAATTTTGATGTATAAGTGGGTGTATGTATTTAATTACAAGAACTATTGTCATCGAGGCTTATGAACAATGGAGATATTTCTACATATTTAAATTTATGTACTTATGGGAGCGAATCATCGATGCAAAATTCATATTGAATAGTAAATACCAATTCATCATAACTATAAAAGTATGTAAACTATATGTATATATTGAAATATTAACCGCTTAATTGATTTTATTTAACATTCACCATCATCAAGGTCGAAAAATTCACGGCAAAAATACGAAATAAAAAAATGCTTAAATCGTTTAACATGGCAGTTACGCGAGCAAGTCTTAGCTTTACAAGCTGAAGCCAATTCCGAGGTTCCAAGCATTCTTGGTAACGCCACATTATTCGGGCATTAAATATACACAATGAAAGAAAAAAATGTCATGCCTCGTTCATTGTGACATTTTTTTTGTCTATAGTTTTATTCCCTGAAGTGTTCCACATCACAGTCCATTCGTGCTTCTGTTCCTATTGCCGATAAAGCGTTTAACGAGCCTAAAATTATTACAATGTACTGGAACAATAGAGCACCGACTGGCCGGGCGTGTCCAAAGGCCGAGGCAAAAGATTGTTTTAAATGTTTTATCCAGTCAGACATTATTCGTCTCATCAAAAAGGAAACATACTGTATAAGTGTTATATAATTCGATACAATAAATCATTATTTAACAGTCACTTTCTAAGCTTCATATATACAATGAATCATAAGTTCATGATGTGTCTACGAGAAGATGAAAGGTTATACACACTTGTATTCAAATTATGTGAAAATGCTTTTTTCGAAATAATTAATGCCACCTTGCATATGACTACATATTGATATCATCTTGATATAACTCCTTTAGGCTGATGCCGTAAAACCTCGAAAAACGATCTTTTGTCTACTATTTTTGTTCGCTCGCCTGATATGCACATCTAATGTTAATTGTATTAATTAATATTAATTATATAATGTTGCACGGTGTTTGCATACGCCAAAAATATTTGTTATGACAGTTGGCCCATTTCTTGCTGATACCACTGCCATCTTGAATTCGCTTTTTTGACAGCGGCAGTTAGCACCGCCGAGATGTCAGAGCGCGCTGTCAGTCAGAACGTGCGGGAAGTTGTCAGTTGAAGTTTGTCTCGCGCCTATGATAGCGCGTGCGCCTAAAGGCGTTCGCTTTACCGGGCGACGTTTGTGACAAATAAACGTGTAATATGTGAAACAAAAACAATTTGTTTGTATTGTGAACCTGATCCTGCATCCTTCATCCAGTAAAAGATATCTAACTCTTAGAGGAGGATATCAATATATTTCTAACAAATGCCTTCTATGATATTGAAAAAAAAACATATTCCTCTTAAATGTTATCAATATAACTATATATATCTTACTGAAAGGAATAATATTTTTTTATGTTTCTTAATAAAACGTAATCGATTTTAATCCTTTCCGTGTTTTTTGTTTTGTTTTAAAACAACACATATTACACAGATTGGAGAGGTATTTTTATCCCTTATATTGTATTTATTATATGAACATTGATTATTTAACAAAATTTTCAATTGCATAAAATTAACCAATCATAATAAATACATATTTCATTAATATTTTACTTAAAATAAAGTCAATTGATACAATATTAAAAAAAATACATTTAATGTTGTTTTTAGAATTACAGAAATACGATCTTGCATCTTATAATTTTCTGCGGGAATAAATGCATGAGTCATATAAATATTCAATAATTAATACACATTTTTTTTATGTAATCGCATGCAGGAGAGCACAGCCGGTCAAGATCAGTGCACTCTATGACGCTCAGCCAGGGAGGCTGGACGCTGCATGCGGGAAACGTGTGTTGTGTTCGTGTTTGTGTGTGGGTTGGGGAGATTGCAAGTGTATATTTATCTGTTTCTTGAAAAGATCTAGATTGTAGGAAGGAGGAAACACAGACGCTGGAATAGCATTCCATAGCTTACCGGTGGCATTTAGGAAGGAGCATTGGAAACTGCCAGTTTTTGGTCGACATATATTAACTGTGTATGTATGTTCGGCAAGTGTTAGACGAGTTTGTTGGTTGTGGGTGGGTGCAGGAGGAATTAGTTCTTTAAGTTCCGAAGAGCAGCGACCGTGGTAATAACGGTAAAAAAGACTAAGAGAACCAATCTTACGCCTGTGTTCCATTGATTGCAGGTTAGACGTAAGAGTGTCATTGTTTATCAAATGACTGAGTCAAATTAAGTTTAGAAGGTATTTTGGGGCTCCAATCCAAAGGCTACTGCCATATTCAAGGACTTTGTTTTTTAAGTAATATTAATATTATTAAATATCATACCGCATTTATTAAATTATTGATGTTGTAGGAAAATATTCTCATTGCAAATTTAAAGTGATTTGAAACAAAAAATAAATTTAACGTTATCAATCTGCGATGGAGAAGATTACTCAAATTCAATACTAGTTACATATGTGTATATAAGAAGTGTACATGGTCGTATTTTCAGTTAAGAGTATAGGGGCAAGTTGCGAGGTAGTTCAGGCGCATATTTGAAAATCACCTGAATATAATTCGTTTACGTTTTCGATTACTTAACTTTAACTAAAACTAGAACATACTCATATGTACGTCGTATAGACATTTTACATGACAGAGAGAAGTGAAATTCAGAAGCAGGGCTGAATCTTTTAAAATAAATCTTTTAAAAAAAAAATAAGAATAATAAAAATATAAAATGATGCATAAAAAACTATTAAATTTAATAAACGTTCATTGTGTTTATTTTTATTTTTTATTATCTTCTCTATGTATTGTATATTTATGTATACTCTATGTTTCTTAATATTTGTACATTGGAATTTCGATTCTGTGAAATGAATAAAATAAAATAAAATTATGTAACTCCATACATGTGGTGGCATTGACACATGCGGTTTACAGAAAAATCGCTCCTGTAATGAAATCTCACGATAATTATTTACATGCTTTACAGATTCCTGAAAATAATACATGTAGGATGATAAAGAGAATGACTGCACTTCCGATTTCCTACCGTAGATGTCACAATGAGTACTGAAATTAGCAAAACGAAATATCACGTCAACCGATGTCAACGGTCGGGGAATACTTTGACGGCGTATGCCGACAACCGATGCAAAAGGGTTAAAAATATTATGAGTTTATCGCTAATCTATAAAATCACAAAAATCAGTAAAGAAATATTGTTTGAGATGAAAAAGAAGGCATTTACAGGTATTGTCAATCCGATAAGTAGGCAAAGTAAATTATGTAATGTACCTTTTTTTTTACTTTTTGTTGTTACAAAAAGCAAATATTCCATCTTTTATTATGTCATCCTTAAAGAGTTATCCAGACGTATCTCATTGCGTTCGGTCATGGTTTTGGAGCTTGAAACGATGTGGTTTGATACCGTGGTAAATAGAGTATGGTTCACATAGAAATATCTAAAGGATGAAGTTATTTTTTCTTCAAATAAAATAAATATCGCTGAGCCATTCGATGTAAACAAACTTTTTTAAGTCCTTTTATACAAGTTTTTCTCATTCGTCAGAGTTGTAGTAGAAAAATACATAACCAGGTTATTGATAATGAAAATTTACGCCATGATTAGCAAAATTTACTTACGCATTTTGCTTCCAACAAAAAATAAGCATAAAAGATTCTGTACAGTAAATTTACTTTTAGTTTTTTTTTAAATCTCAGAAGTAATAGAATACGTTCAGATTTTTTTTAATTTCATAAAATAATATAAATATAGTTAAACAATATACAGTTTTGATGTTTTTTTTTTTAATTTTGTAATAATCCTAACGAAAAAACAAATTTAATATAAAAATATTTCCTACATTACTAAGAACAAGTACAAACTTAATATGCACGATAATAATAGTAGTCAAGAGGAAAAATAACGGCACATTATTTATTAGTCGTAATTTATCAATGCCATTAATAAATGACGTAAGGCTGAACAAAATGTGCCATAGAATTTAGTCTATTTTGAATCGCCATTGAAAATTTTAAACCACAGATAAGTTCTATGCAGTTTGATAGATTATGTTTAAGAAATGAGTTAAATATATAAAATTGCTTTGTATAATTAAATTGTCTACAAAAACAGAAAAACAAAACTTTCCGTAACGTAAAGCTGGAAGCAATAATAAATCTAAGAAAAAGTAGAAGAGAGACTGCATGTTTCAGAATTGCGATTTTTCTTCCGGACTAGTAAATAGAATCTAAGCAATTCCTCAAAAAAAAACTTGGAATAGTGAGAAACTAAATATTCATATTAAAATGCGTATTTGTAGTACTGAGTATAACGATTAATAATCACTATGAGTGTTTAATCGAAATGCACAGTTTTCACATCCCTAAATTACCAGAAGCTTTTAACCCTTTTATTTTACAGGAAGGGTGCGATGACGCCCGCTGCTATCAGCTCATGGTGGGGTGGTATAATTTTTATTATTGGATTTTAATGAAAGCGATGAGTGCCCAACACTTGTACCTGTCTACGAAATTAAAATCAATGTACTGTGTTTTCAATTCATGCAATATTGTACAACGTGGTATCAATCATTATAGCACCGTAAGAGTGGCAACAAAATTACCATACAGTCACTAAAATGTTGTTTTTACAAATTGTATCTAAAAATCTCTTCATTCACATTGTCAATAGTATTTTGGAGATGTACTAGTATACATCTTCTAATATTCCTGTTCAAGTGCTTACATCATATCCATACACGGGTAATGTGAGTTGACCAAGAACTGGCAGTTTCTAAAGCTCCTCCCTCAATGTAACCGGTAAGCTTTAGAATGCTCTTCCAGCATCTGTGATTCCTCCATTCAACAATCTGGATTTCTTTAAGAAACAAATAAATATACACTTGCAATCTACCTCACCCACACATAAACACGATCACATCACACGCTTCCCGCATGCAGCATCCAGCCTTCCTGGCTGAGTGTCATAGAGTGCTCTCCTGTATGTAATTACATAAAAATGATATATTTATAAATAAATGAAATCTATGATATTATGCTTAATTTAATAATTTGTTAATTTTTCTACTCGATGTGTTAGAGGAATTGGCTTAATGGTCAATATGGATAGCAATGAACTAAATATGAGTAAAAGAGCTGAATCCTCACATTCTGACTGACCACGTTATGTATTTGTTATTTGTATCTAAACTAGCATTCGATATTTATTTATGCGAACTATCTTCGACTGATGAATTACTTATCGTCATATCCGGTGAGTCAGGGGCGGACAGGGGTGGATCTGGGTCTGCAGGATACCTCAGGGCTGCTCGGTCGCGGCCCGGGGCCGGCTCAAGGCCTAGGCCACATCCGCCGGCCCAGCGAGAATTATTAACTAAGATTTGCTCCCCTGACGAAGGGCACACGTAACATGACCACACTTTGTGACGCGTATAGATGGAACAATCCAATCAAATATTCAATGAAAATAATATAAATAACACTCAATAATTATTTAAACAAAATGATTTGTATAGATCAATAATTAATTATTTAAAGCATTACTAGTAGGTTTTGGAATGCTCTTTTTGCCATTGTCGTGGCTTTCTTAATTGTTCAACGATTAGGCGATCTATATTTTTGCATTTTTCCAGAAATATTTTTTCAGAATAATACATTTAAATGACAATCTAATATGTTACTAATAACAATAAAAATAATTATTAATGCACTTAGAATAGTTTTTGAATAAAAAGTGTAAAATTGGATAGTTGTTGAAGACTTGAAGCAAAAATTGTTACTTATTTTTAGAAAAGTTTTTGACGCTTTTTTAAATGAAAGATCGTTACTTAGAATTTTTCTTTTCATATTCTTCTATATATAGTTAATCTGATTATTGAAGTTTAAATTATATAAAGATATTTGTCATATATACATATTAAATTAAAATTATATGAAAATATGGAAGTATTTTGCGATAATTTTATGAAGCTTATGGCAAATATATAATAATTAAATTAATTATCAATCATTCCTGCAACTAGACACTATTTCTAGTCGTCTTGCACTTGTTAAATAACGAAACACGGTTAATTCATATGGATCAAGAACAAGATATTTTCAAAATAGCTTTTTTAATGGCACCATTAAGCTTAAAAATTCTCTAATATGTTTTCTGTGATTCTAGTTCAAAAAAATTTGAATTACTAAAATAAACAGTGCGATCTCCCTAACTCATACAAAAAAAGACACCGCATTATCCACATGAAACGTCTAGTCGGTCTTTTTAAATTACAAAGCACTCACTTCTGCATTCGCTAACTTAAGTAGCTAAATGTTAAGTAGCTAAAGATGACAACTTTTTAGGTTTTCACCGCCAGATTTGATATTGTAGCTTTTGGGTTTAGCCGTGTGTGGTGAACTTCCTTCAACCAATATTTCGACCGCCATTGCAGGGGTCTTCTTCAGGAATTATGATTTATTTAGTTTTAAGTTGGTTTATTCAGATTATATATTTTACCGTAATCTTAGAACATACCTACGATTCTCCGGAATGAAACTTGAGTTACCATGGAGTTATAAATCAATAACGCTCATAAAAAAAAAAATGTAATCTGAATAAACCAACCCAAAACTAAATAAATCATAATTCCTGACGAAGACCCTTCCAATAGCGGTCGAAATATTGGTTGAAAGAAGTTCACGACACACGGCTAAACCCAAAAGCCACAATATTACCTAAAGATGAACAAAAAGTATAATTTTCTTCGCGTTTTATTTAAAAAATGTGTCGGAATATTTGTAATTAACAATTAATGTATATTATTTTATTGTAATGTCACAGTACCGTCATAATCAGGAAGTATGGTTACAGTAGTTTCAAGCTCCCGCAGCCGTTAGTTTGTTTTATCCCCTCAGATTTGAACCGGATGTGATGGTTAGGACTGGTATTAGAGGGCGAGTGGTGGATCTTGTCCGGAGCCAAGATCTACGGGGGTAGTCTCATCTTTTGGTGAGCTCGGCGGAAATTAAGGTGGTCGCAGTATGTAAATACATGCGTGGGATGAGCTGCCCGGATACCCTTACTTAGCGGCAGCCGGTGTGATCGCCTCGGTGCTTACAAGATGGAAAACAAGGAGTTTCTTTAAATCTGGGAACCTGAAGGAGATCCTCATTGATTACATAAGCTTAATGAAACAATATGATATTGATACCTCCTTTTGGGTTGGACCGTAAAATAAACAACGCTTGTTATGCATACTATGAATATTATTATGTACAAGTATTGTAATTAAATGTATTTAATGTTAGCAATTAAATATATGTGTAGAACTATACATCAAATTTTATACGCATCAATTCATTCAGAAAAAATATCGGCAGACGCGGGATTCGAACCACGAGCCTTGCAACCTTTGCTCTTATTCTACACACCGTGCAGTCCACACGACTATTCTTTACCTGAGCAGATACGCGAAAGTTGATGTATTTATACCATTGTTACCATCGTATAACGATAGATGTCTTTGTAGTATATATTCAGAGTATGTATATTATTATTTTTATGATTCAATCAGTCAACATTTAGTTACAAGCTTTTTATATTATTATTATATTATAATCGAATGTCGCACGTTTCATGTTAGATACAAATGAAATACTTACATTTTAAAGCATCATATAAATTTTTACTATTTCATCATCATCATTACCATGTCCGCTGCCTAAACAGGAGCATATGATCATCAGAAACTGTCACCATAAAGCTCTCCTTGTCTCATCCTAAATCAGCTCTACTACCCGAAACGCCGATTACTTTTTATTATTTAATGATATTTAATAATAAAAAAATATTATTTAAGTATAAAAGTAATTAAGGAAAAAAATATTTTTTTATTGTATACAAAGAAATATTTGTACATGTAGACTTTTTAAACCAATTATTTGCCTTATTTGACTCTATTTACAACAAATTTTTACCACAATTTACCAAAACGAATTAATTCTAAGTATTCTAACCATCACATTTTTTATACTAAAATGTCTTCAAATGCTTCTTCCATTATAACAATAATTTAATCCTTATAATAAATGTCATTTAAAAAATGTTTCCTTATGGCATGGATTAAAACCACATATAAATAATGTTCATTGTGTAGTAGGATGCTGTAGTAAGAACAAAAACTGTGTTTTATATGTAGGAATGAAAAACTCAACAATCGCACTTTTACTTGTATACACTCGTACGTGTATATTTTTTCTGATTTTAATCTACGTGTAGTATTAAAATGACATACATTATTAAGATTTGTGAACTTACAAGTATGCAATAAGTAAGTCAACGTAACCTTTCATCATTTAAAAAATCATAGACAAGCAAACTTTGCGAACTCAAAGGCAGGATCAGAATGCAGGGTCGGCTCGCAACATGCTCCGAGACGAATATCTCAGAATACACACAGAACATTCAGGCGTCCTCTCCAGTGAGACAAATAGCTGGCATTACATTGCGAACAAACGTAAAGCGTCACCTAAATTCCTCGACATACTCCTCCAAATACGTAAGGTGGGACCCGGGATGCCTGGTCCTTACCTGCCCACCGATGGATGGCATCAAGGGGCGAGTTATGCTTTTGGTGTCCTTTCGGCGAGTCTCCACACCCGTCTTCGCTGTGGTTTCGGCAAAGGGGAAATATCTTGATTTACTTTTACCTGGTATCCACGGTCCGCAAGACAATACCTGACGTTGAATATACACATTATAAACGCTCATAATAATATTGTAACTAAAACAGAAGCTCTTAGTTGCTAGAAGAAGTAATTTAGTTTTTAACGTTGGCGATTGTAATGATCACGAACGGTCGAATTCGATCAATTTCATCACTCAGTCATTTCACAAGCATATTTAATACATCAAAGACATGCATCACACTGAGCAATGTTTCACTTGCTGAAACACTGAAGTTTTGCGATCTAGCGATCTATGAAGGCTTCATCAATTCCATATTAAGACAACAGCAAACATACCAGTTTTACCGTTACAAATTAAATTAATTTCGAATTCACACATAGCGTTGCACCGATTTTTTTTTGACGTGTTCTATGGTTCCGCCACATTTTTTCCCCAGACAATTCCTTTTACAACTCATTGGTATCGACGTGTGGCGCACTGGATGTGGTTGCTGCACGGGTCATTTGGTGCACGGGACAACTGGTACACTGGATGTCTCGCTAACCTAACCCTAATACTAAGTTATTTCTTTAAAGAGACAAATGGATCTCTGGAAAATTCCTTAGGTTAGGCTAGCGAGACAGTCAGTTCACCATTTGTCCCGTGCCGATGAGTCGTAGTACTAATTGTCTAGGGACGATAGGTTGTAACAGCATGTTCTATATAAAAGTTATTCTTATTTGCTACTTATTTAAATACAATACATTATACCTTAACGTATATCAGTTAGAATAAATTAGCAGTTAGTTTCTAATTTAAAACATAAAGTATCACAGGTATTTTTTTAAATACATGTTTTTCTGTGATTTATGAAATCAATTTAGTTACAATTTCAAAATCACTCACATTCAGTATGCAACGTCAATCTAAAATATTCACATTTTAAAAAGTGCATGTAATTACGAATTCATTTGAATACTGCTTAAAAGTCTAATTTATTTGATTACTTTCATTTTAAATATTGTTTCTCAGTTCTACCGAATAAATAATTAAGCTCGCTAGTTGAATGTAATTAAATTAAAAAACTAATTATTTAAAGTTATTTACGACATCTTTATAACCAGCGTAGTTTATATTATTTACAGGGAAATATTTTATAAACTTTGTATTAAATCGACTCAATGGAATGAAAATATATATACGATGATTACGGTGGACGTTGACATCGGTGATTTATGTTAGTAATTAACTATAATTATTTGGTTTGTAGCTTCTATATACTCGTAGAATATTTCAAATATGATCAGTATCTGTAGCCGTTAATTTTAAATTCACCTTTCAACGAAGGTATTATTATAAATATATATATTTTCACATGGAATTATATGCGCAGCGTTGAGGTGCAATTTATTCAGTTTTAATCAAAAACAACGATAACAACAAAAGATTTCTAAACTAATAGGTTAATGCATACGTTTTCTTTGTGTAAGGTGGTATTGTAAAGGTATTGTCTATTACAAACTTTTACAAAGTAATCAGTGAATTAAATCAAATCGATAATGTCAAAATTAAACACCATCCCTGAAAATCCGTTCCATATTTGTAACATGTGGTAGCCACAATTTTCTGAAACATAGTTATGTGAGCTGCCACATTCAATTTCTCATCCTAATACAGCTCCTGAAAACATAAAATGTATCTGACAACTGCCAGGGCAGAAGCCCGAGGACTTAAAAAGTCTGCTGATTAGCTTGACCTTACCAAAACCTGAACCATTTCGTCCCAAGGAGTGGTTCAATCATACCAGTGACACGCGATTTTCAACAGGCTGTTACGCAACCATGTTTTGGTCTACGCCTAATGTTGCTTAACTTTGGTAATCTAACGGGAAGCGCACTTACGATGTGTTTTTTTGAAAATTAAAGACCATGTTTAATAAACAGAATAGGGGTAGTGTTTATCACGTCAATGATGACACCCTCTTTAATTTACAGATTTGTATCTTTCTTTAATAATTATTATTGATTAAAATCACAAAATTCGATAACATACGAGTACAGCAAGTAAGAACATTCTTACGAATAAATACATTTTTCAGAACAAACTCTACCGAATTTACTTCAAAGGTACTGACATCCACCGTCTTTAAATAAACGTTTTTCAATCACGTCGTGGCAGGATGTGGAGCAGGTTTTTCTGAAGCATATTGACATATATATTTCGATAACTTTACAAATTTCTGGCCTGGACCTAGTCACAGCATTCAGGCCTGGCCAACCTCAAGCGGACACTCGCCACGGTCGGGGGACAACTACTGACTGCGCACCGTGCCGTTGTCGGTGACACCCAGCGCCGCAAGTGGCGATCTCTATGACTAACGTCACTCCCGTGACCAGACTTGTCCAAAATGCCAATATGGCGACACATACATGTACGGCACGCGAACAGAAATAAAAGACGAAAGATTGTCTATCGAGGTTTTCGGTACCAGTCAGCAAGGGCTATATCATGCTGATGTCAGTACTAATAAGTGAATACAAAGGTGGGAGATATTTATAAGAGCCATATATTTTAAGAACTTATTCCACATTGCTTTATTATATGACGACATATTTCGGCTACCCAACTTAGCTGAAACATGTCTTCCAATTATAAAAAAATGTGGAATAATTTCTAAATAAACCAAAAATTATCAATCGAAAAAATAAAAAAAAATTAAATGTATTATTTATTAAAATAATATAAAAAAAATATGTAAAAACTTTTGCATCGACCTGATAGTAAAGTAATAAACAAATCAATATGATTCGTCGTTTCTGAGAAGTGATATGACGATATTAAGACACGAAGGGAGTTCTTTGAGTCATAAATTCATATTTTGTGATAAATAATCGACATGGTTTTGTATCACGCGAATCGGATAACATAATGGGAAGAGATACTGCTCGGGAAGTAAGTAATAAGTTTACCATTTACTTGAATGCGGATGCTCTATCGGATTGGACTCGAATCACATTTCGGTAATGGATTTATAATATCGCACGAAATAATACGTTTAATAATTAATTGAATGGAGTGCATTAGATAAATAAAACATTATACTATCTGCAATCAAAAAACATTTTTTTTCTACGCACATATATCATATGGTCTCCACAAATTGCCGTCACTTAGTTGTTAAACGCGTTTTGTTAGTTAGGTTGAGCAGGATTAAGCATAAAATGGTTCAAACTTCACTAGCGTGGTTTCTATCGTATGATTTATTATAAATTCGGATTATTATAAACTCTATTATGCCTCGGATACGACAGCTGCCCTATACGTGCATAGGTAGATCTCTGGATGAAGAGATTTTTCGGGACAAGGCATGGATGTAGCTGACAAAATTAAGTTTTCGAAAAAATTTGTAGTGATCACATTCTCCTTTACTTTGTCATTTCTATACAAATCAAACCATTGTACCTAATGTATTCTAAGACAAGGCAGCCTTCTATATTACAGTTGGTGAAGAGACGAAGGTGGACTTACGTTTGATTTATACTGTAGATGTCGCAAAAGAACATTAATTGCAGGTGCCTTTTCACGACGCCCTGAGGCTCTCAACGTTCTCGAAAGACGTTGGAGCCATAATGAGAATGTATTCGGTGAAGCTTCGGGTGGCAATGCTGGACATGGGCCGGCGGACTCAGCTATGCGGTTAAAGCGTTTGCTTGCCAAATTTAAGGTGGTTGGATCGATTCCCGTTTTAATCGATTTCTAAGCTCTATTAGTACCCCGGGTTGGTGTGAATTTGATCCACCCGTAAAATAGTCATAGCCTATTAATCACGTTTGGGGATCAGCACTCTACATGCAGCGCTTAGTCATATGTAGAATAGTAAGCGTCATAGAATTCACAGATGAAACTTCAGAATTAATATCAACATCTATTCTCTTACATTAAAAAAGGGTGACGAGAGAAGTGAGGATCTTAACGGACGTCAGTTCATTACGAACATATGATCTAGTTAGGAGAGTTATAATGGATTTCCCTATACATATATAACATTTAACATTTGTTATACTCTAGGAAAATATTGTACTTAACTATTGATATCAATTGCATCGAAGAAGTATCACGATCGCATATTAATCTTTGTCGGTGGAGGTGTGATTGCGATCCGGCGAATAATTGAAATTCATCTGAAATGAGATTTGTGCCCCATTACCTGTGCAGGCTGCTGGGTCCCTGTTCCTGGTGGGGCGGAGGTGTCTAGCGGAGGAACAGCGCGACGGTTTTAACGCTCCGCTGCTTGTTCGTGGGCTAATTAAATTCTGGAATAATCTCTCTCAACTTGTAATTTGATTATTATCTTGCAAGATAGTATCCGCACGCCGAGGGTTGGATTCGGAAAACATACGGGTATATATGCATACAGTTTACCGCTTAATAAGAAACATATAATAAGGAAATTATTCATAAACTAGAACATGTTCTCCGGATACCGCAGAAGAGAATTTTCTTGAAACATTCACTTTTTGAAAAAGATGTCAGGAACTATACATAAAATGCATTCTGACGAGGTTTGAAGGGTAGAGGTAGTTTAGAACAAGACCAAGAACATAGTGCTGACAGAAATTTATATGCGGAATTTTGTATCTATAATAAGCTTCTGAAAGATAGTGGATAACAAGACGAAGAAAAAGAATAATGATTTTTTAATAATAATATTAAGAAGCCTCGCCATTTCCCATCTTCCAATGTCTGTCTGTCCTGCGCTTTATTATCGGTCAAGCCCAGAGTTTTCAGATCCTTGTCAACAGTTGTAGTCCAGGTTGCTTGTGGTCTTTCTCAGTGTGGAAATGTTGAGGGCTTTCTTGACTACGTGGTCCATGGTATATTATAATATTAAGAATAATATACATAACTCATTCAATAGATACAATCGACTTCTTCCATTTGATTAGTGTATTTATTTCGATTTTTGCGTGTATAGATATTAAAACTGATCTGATATGAGGTATCTATTGTATATCCATAGTGCGAATAGGCATACTCAAGTGGCAATAGGTTGTAAATATCTGTCGAAGAGACGACGATCAATGAGGAAGAACAGTATTGGAGTGGCACCCAATAACTGGCAAAAAAAGTCTTGGCCGACCCCCTGCAAGATGGACCGACGACATAAGAAGAATAGTGGTAGTGGCCTGGATGCGGAAGGCAGAGGATCGAAGACAATGAAGACTCATGCTCTCAGACTCATTTGTATTACTGTAAATTACTTAAAGTTTTTTTCCACATAGTGGATTTCCCAATTTTGATATTTACAAATATATTTCATCAAAACGTAATTTTTTGCAACCAAACACTACTTAAAAACATATTGTCATTTATTTAATACATTAATATAAGCCAATTCAGTGTCTCCTCAATATAGAAAATTAACTTATTATAAATATATTATAAAATTAAATAATTCAACATGTAATTTTCTATACAGCGGCCCTGCGTAATTCCATGTGAATATTTCGAACGATCTCCTTCTAAGTAATGTGTCTCTGCACTCCCTGCACTATTCTGAAGGGTGGAAAAGTTGATGAGAGATAGATAAATTGTGTGCTAGTATGCGTTTAAGCATTGATGATTGTAAGAAGATGAGGAACGGAGAAACATAGTAATCTCTATTATTAAAAATAAAACAGAAGATATGTGATAGTTTGAAGAAACAAGATAGCTTGTAAACGAATTTAAAGTGATTTAACTATTATTTTCTTCCTTAATACGTTTCATCTTCTTCGTAGTATCAATCCGGTGGATTGGTTTGCAGCAACAGAATCTTGCATCTCGATCTCCATTCCTCTCGGTCCTCCGCAACCCTTTTCAGCTCAGCATAAGCGCTACAATTCATGTCCTCGAATACTTGCTGTAAATACTCCCGTCTAGGGCGCCCTCTACAGTTTCTACCCTCAACCATCCCCTCCACAATATCGTGAAGAAGACCATCGTGGCGCATGATGTGACCAATCCATCGGGCTCGCCTCTCTGAGATGGTTCTTATTAGGTGCCTATCTTCCTTGATTATCCTGAGAACCTCATTGTTCGTGACGTGGTCTCTCCGGGAAATTCCGAGAATTCTTCTGTACGACCACATCTCAAAGGCCTCTAGTCTTTTTTTATCACTTTCAGATAAGCACCATGTCTCACAGCCGTACATTAAGATGCTCCAAACAAGTGTTTTGGCAAGTTGCTTGCGGAGCCCTAAAGTAATATTCTTTGACTCAAGAATTTTGGCTTTTTATTGAAAGCTAGCCTTGCTTGATGTATTCGACTGTTGACTTCTCTTTTGTTCTGGCATCCCAGGTAATCGTACTTCCAAGGTATACAAATTCTTTTGCATCTTTTAGGGGTACTCCTAGCATTGATATGTTAATTTTCTGCTGCTCATTGCGGCTTACTCTCATGACTTTGGTTTTTGTGCTGTTTATCTTCATATTGTAGTTGGAATTAAATATGTTTTCCATGGATGTCAGCGCTTCAGTGAGTTCATCTTCAGTTTCAGCAATCAGAGCAATGTCGTCAGCAAACCTTATCATATCAATCTTTTGGCCATGTATTTTAACCCCCTCTCTATGGCCCATTTTTTCCCTGATGTTATTAATTGCATTTTGTATGTATACGTTGAAGAGTACAGGCGACAGAGAGCATCCTTGTCTCACCCCTTGACGTATTTTTGCTTCCTTTTGGACATTTCCAAGTGATATTATGGCAGCTTCTTCTTTGTAAAGTGAAAATATGAGTCTTCGTTCTTTGTATTTGACTCCAATTTCTTTCATAATATCGAAGAGCTTCTCCCAATCTACTACGTTTCATATCTGGAGCAAATAGCTTAGAAATATTACCGCTACTTATTTTTTGCAATTTTCACTCTCCCCCTCTAATTCCCAAAGCAGGAACCTGAGTACTTGATTCCAACTGGCAAAAACCTTGACTGGCGGACCTGAAAATCCCTGAACAGATTAAGAACCGGAGTTGGTAGAACAAAGAACAACCTGGAGTGGTGGAGAATGCTTTGGCAGAGAGAGTCACTATTGTGCAACTGTGTAGACCTGCAGACCGCCTCACACCTAAGATCCTGCTCCATGTGCCTAACAAGCTGCACATCTCAAGACCTAATGCTGGGCAACACAGACCATCGATGATGCCAAAAAATTTGACGTCGCTGACACAAAGAAGAAGAAGATCCGAAACATAAAATGGGTAATTTGTTAATCAGAATTTTTATAAATTTACAAAGTATCTGATTTTCTTATTAAAATCAGATAATTTGACCGACTCTTCCGAGGCAGAGACCGTTTAACCCGCGACACGTAGTAAGCAACAAGCGATAATCCATCAGTTTTTGGTCTACAGTCAATGTAAATCTAAAGTAAAACTCATTTACAATGTACTACTGTTAATGATCAGTTTTTGATTTTGAAATCAGTTTTTTTGTCCCTGACAATTATTTAAGGATAAGGAGGCACAGATTGTTTGTTCTTCCTAGAAGTAATACAAACCTGCCAGAGACTGTGCCTCTTAGGAGAGTGATCACACTGTTCAACCATATCGCCTCGAATTTTGATATATTCCACTTGAGAGAAGCCCAGTTTAGACATGAGCTCCACGAATTTATTTATCAAAGTAATTTCGTAGAGTCTTCTGTTTAGCGAGCATCGGGACTTTTAAATAATTATTTTGAGTAATAGTAAATGCCTAATTGTTTCTCTTGTATTATATCTTATTTCAGGATCGTATTAAATATATTTGTAATGTTTCTGAAAGATTTTTTTTAAATTTAATTGAAAAATTGATTTGTTAAGACTTAAATAATCGTATAACAAATCTATAATATGAAAATGATGTATGGTAAAAATATGTTATTTAATTCAAAAAATCACCTTATTCCAAATTAAAAATCTTATGTTCATTATTATGCAGCTAACTATTGATTTATTTAAATAACTTATTGATAAACAATATAACTTTAAATGCGAAATTTTGCTTAAAGCACTTCAAATCTCCACACATTGTGGAATACAAAATTAAATATCGATCGATAGTTCATAGTTTAATTTTCACGGTACATCCGGAAAGAACGGGTCGGAAACCTATCAATAATAAAATTAGATTACGGTCGTCTATACCCCGTGAATGTTAATATCACAAAACAGGTAATTTTCTTCAATTTGTGCCGAACTAAGAGGGCAGGTGCCAGGTGGAGGTCTATACTTCTATGTTTTCACAGTGCTTCAGAATTAAAGCATCAAAGTATAAAAAAGTTAGTCGGGAACATTATGAAAGGTGTACGTTTTATTATGTGGGTGCTTAGAAATGTGACCATAGCATGGTAAATTTCAACGAAAATATCACAGTTTCTCATTGAACTTGCTGGCGGTCATAGCTCAATGGTCAAAGCGTTTGCGTTGCAAGCCGAAGGTCGTGGGTTCGATCGCCAACGGAGATTAAAAAAAAAAAGTTTTTTATCGATTTATGAGCTCTGAAATACCCCCGCTTGGTGTGAATTTGATCCATCACCCGTAAAAAGCCAGTCGTAGCCTATTAATTAAAATTGGTGGTAGACGAAAGACGTCCCGTGAAGACCACCTATTATTAATAAATTCCTGTAATAATAAAGAATGATGCATTATTTTCGGGCTGCGGCCTATAACGTTGGCAAATCAACACTCCACATGAAGCGTTTAGCCGTATACACCATGGTAAGCGTCATAGAATTCCACATATGATATTTCAGAATTACTATCACCATCTGTCGGTATTCTCCTGTATGTGTTTACATAAAAAAAAATGTATTCGATCATATACTATTTTAAGGCTTTAAGCTTACCGCATTTATATAGTATGATTAAATAAATACAAATCTACGAAATTTACTGAAATGTTCTACAATACTTCAGTGTACATAATTTTTTTTTTCGAACAATCTAGAAGCAATAATCTAAACATACTTAACTACATCGTTGTCTCAACAATTTAATAAGCGCACAAACGTTTACATAACATTAAATTATTTATTTGTAAATTAAACAAGTTTTTCAGTTAATAAATCCACATTTGATATTGTAGCTTTTAGGTTTATCCGTGTGTGGCGAATTTCTTCATACCAATATTTCGACCACTATTGCAGGGGTCTTCTTCAGGATCGATGACTTAGTTGTCAATCCTAAAGAAGACCTCTGCAATAGCGGTCGAAATATTGGTAAGAAGAAATTCGCCACACACGCCTAAGCCCAAAAGTCGCAATATCAAATTTGGCTGTGAAAACCTAAGAAGTTACTTACATCCACCTTTGTTTCCCTATTACAAGACGCAAAAATACATCTTGTGTAATACGAATATAACCTTTCCAACACATATACACTTCCTCACTATATAATCTCATATATGTCAAATAATTTCACACTTGAGATTGGCTTTTCGATGAATCCGATGTCATTTAAGAAATCTCTCAATTTACACATTCTACATGTTTGGATTTCCACCAAGAATTACTGATTGAAATATTGACAGCCAAATGCTTTATTTTATTAAAACATTGATTGGTTTTTGTTGTTACAAGTCAAACTATTTATCTTGAGTCTCCTGACGCTAGTTCTGAGTGTGAGGTCAGTGATACTAAATTTGTCAATAAATTTACATCACCACATTTATGTTACCTATTGTATTTTTATTTTATTATTATTGTACTTCAGAAATGCATTGAATTGATAAAATTTGTAATGTTTCTGCAAGGAAAAAATAAATAAAATTGAAAATTGAAAATAAATAATATTATATTTGTTTATTATTGTGTGGTTGCCCTATAATTTTGAGGGTGTGTTGAGTTTTTTGAGTCCTTCTGGAATGGAAACAAAGCTACCCAGGGAGGGACTGATGATGAATGACCGTCATGTCTGCGGTGAGTAGCGGGACTGTGATGACAGTTTCAAATGATCCGCTTCCTTCTACAAAAGATTGATTTCCAGTTTAAATTTGGAACTTAATAATGCGTCATTCAAAACGATACGGATACACGCTTCAGCTTAAATTTAATTGAATTACAATATCAAACGATTGTTCGTCTAAAATATAGGTACAATAAAAATAATTTCTTTTAACTCTTTCACTTAAGAGACATTTTTACTGGATTCGTAATGTTTCATATATTTTATAATGTTTAAATAAAATTAAAACACGTTATTATTTTTTTAGAAAATGATTATTCTAATATTTTTTACAGTTTAGCTTTAAATTTTATATAAGAAAAAGTTATCTTTCGTACCAACATAAATATTTAAAAATATTCAAAGGTTACGACGCATAAAAATAAATAGAACTAAGCTTTGTTTATAAATGTGTATTTTAGTAATATACGAGTATATTTTTTATATATGTCACACATTTTATGTCTACGAATTAAAATATTTTAGAGAATATAATTAAAAAAAAACATTAAAGCTTTATTTTGTATTTAAATCAGAAACTAGAGAAGAGAATTGTCATTTTGTCTATCAAAAAAATAATAGCAATCAAAATAAGTGAACAAAATAATATCAAAAATACAATAAATACAATCAATAAACAAAAAATCTATGTTAAATTGCACCAAAAAGGCGTTGCGATCAAAAGGTTTAAATACGTATTTAACAAATCAGGTTTTGTGCATTTATTGTAAAGGAATGTCGTAAATAAACCAATTCATAATAAAATATAATATGATAAGTGTCTTCGAGATACAAAACATTAATAAAGAGTGTACCCATGCAGCAGGTAGCAAGTGAGCTTAAAAGTTAAGCACGTAGAAATGAAAAAGCTCGCAGGTTCTATCAATCAATCGGCGCTGCAGCCTCCGGCAATATGCCTCTGCGCAGTTGCTAGCCAGTTGCTGCTCTACTAACTAGAGCTTTTTATAAAAAGAAAAAAAAGCATATTTATTACTGGCGGCCATTGTCGGGCGATCTTTGGCGGTAAGTGAATAAATAATTGAAAACAGTGCGAGACGACGTGTTCGGTAGGTGAAGATGAAGATGTAATGCTGATTAATTGAGATATTCGAGCCAGCGGTCGATTTAAAAACTCGATTGAAAATAGTGCAGTATTTTATATAGGTGACACATATGCCAATTTTGTAAAGCAATGACGATTAATGTTCAAAAACATCTCGTGTCGGAGTAGACTGCTCGTGATTAATATAAGAGTACTGTATTTTAACATTTTATTGTAATAATTGTATTTTTTATTATAAATTAACAGTAATTATAATATTGTATATTTTTCTTATTTAAAGATAATTAAATGGTCCAGACCTCAGGAGAATAGGTATAAACAACCGATCATATTATTAAAACGCTATAGGAGAGTTAACTTACTATTACATTGGTAAGACAACTATCTTACAATAATAAACATTAAAATTTATAAATAATAGTATAATAATAGATCTCCTAATAGTCAGTCAGAGCAATACATATTAGTATGTACTTAAATAATTTTGATATAATTATAATAACACAGTGAAGAAACACAAAAAATAAACGATGAATCCTTTAAAAGAATGCTTCGTTCGTCATGCTGAAGAGAATAACAAAAAGAGAAGAACAAACAAATCTAGTAGTAACTGTTATGTTAACATAATGAAATACGCCTATGTCGGTAGATCAGACCACGAGTTGAGCTGAAGACATAGACAGTGATCAAGTTGAGGCCATTATAATAGTCAACAATGATTCAGTACATTTTATCCACTCGGCCCATACAAATTGAAATTGAGAATATGATTTGAGTGGCTTCTGTTGCGTCTTAATATTACATACAAATCAAAAGTGTGCGTCATTGTGCTACACGTGGAAGGCTACTTTTAATCATTTATTAAAGAGGTTAAATATCAAAATTAATATAAAAGTGAATCAAATATTAATAAAAAAGTTAATATTTATTTTTTAATGTTATTATTATTCCTTTATAGATCGCCCAAGTTTAGCAACATTAAACACGGATCATATCTCGCCTTTTCTTATCGTGTGTCGTAGATTCGTTGAACCTCCCCAATAACCTAATAAATAATAGTCTTAGCATTAGAAGCATCGGACTGACACACAATCTTCAAAACGGCCAAAACAAGCAAGCTGAAGTTTCTTCAAGTCTTAGGCCTCTTGCCCTGGAAGTAGTCAACAACCGTAAAAGTTTTCAGGTGGACTGTCAAATGCCAAAATCGTTTAATGACAAAGAATCTACAATGGCAACTAACATAACCAAGTTTTGAATGGATTTGTCTAATGACCGTAGAGTCCAGAGATACATAGGCTTCGTTAATGAAATAACTTAGGTAAGGTTAGGTTAGCGAGACATCCAGTGCACCAGTTGTCACGTGCATTAAATGTCCCGTGCACCAGACATCCAGTAGAACGAATTGTTTGGAGACGAAATGCGGTGGAACAGTTCCAAATATGGAGCAGATATGAAAAAATAAATATACTTTTTCAGTTGAAATAATTGTGACTTAAGGATATCATCGGTATTTTTACGAGTATAATAAATTTAAGTGTGTATATTTTATTGTTGTCAAAGAAAAATGTATCTATAAATATACTCGTACTATGTGTAACTACAAAGAACAGTTGCTTTCTAGAAACTAAATAATTGAATATCAAAGTATTTCAAAAACTTCGTGCATGAATTCACCGATTGTGTAAGCCGTTTTTCATTTACGTATCTCCATATTTCAGTATTGTCAAAATAAAGTGAACACTCCATTTATATTTGTTGAAAAAAATCACATCGACTGGACGAGTGTTTATAAAATTTCAATAACCGTACAAGCATTGTAAAAAGCTACTGAAAAACCTCGTTATCGCACTTTAAGAATTATTATGAATAGGCATGAAATCTTTCTTAATAATTTGGTCGGATCCTCGGTATTCTTAGCTCCGGGTGCATCGTAAAAAAATATCTCATTAAAACATGCGATTGCGTCGCCAGTAGCGGGTCATGGATGTGAAATCGTTTGTCCGACATTTTATATTCGACGATACGACACGATCCGTCGTCTGTTCTGATTGAGACTTCGCATTCAATATTAATGACATATTTTTTGCCCGCAATTTGTTCTTACCTCTGGTGAAAAAAATAATCGATTCGGTTAGACAATTTTACGATTGGCCGTGGTAATGACTGGCCCGTTTCAATGGCTGACCTGGGCCATTGTACATACCCAGACATGATGTAATTTAAATCGCCCGACTTCCATTTCCATGTTCAGATGTAGATTTTTTGTGAGCGCTATTTTTTTAAACTTAAATAGTATTTTAAGAGTCACTCCACAGTCCTATCACACATATATAAATAATTATTGATAAACTATTAACAAATAAAATATATTTTGAGTTTCTTAATAATTCAATATTCTTATCATTAAGAATAAAGTACGCTTAGATTGACGACTTTATCATTTTCCTTGACATTGAAATAATTACTTTATGTAACTACGTACAAAAAAATTCCGACATATAGTGTATGCAAAATTTCCTCCTTAGATTTTATAATACGCAATCAATGGAACACAGGCGTAAGATTGGTTAATCTTTTCTACCGTTATTACCATGGTCGCTGCTCTTCGGAATTTAAATAACTCATTCCTCCTGCAACCACCCACAACCGACAAACTCCTCTTACACTTAATTAATGTGTGTCGACCAAGAACTGGCAGTTTCCAAAGCTCCTTCTTTAATACCACCGGTAAGCTTTGGAATGCTCTTCTAGCGTCTGTGTTTCCTCCTTCCTAAAATCTGAATGTCTTCAAGAAACAGATAAATAAACACTTTAAATCTCCCCAACCCATACACAAACACAAAACACGTTTACCGCATGCAGCGTCCAGCCTCCCTGGCTGAGCGTCATAGAGTTCACTGGTCTTGACCGGATGTGCTCTCCTGCATGCGTTTACATAAAAAAATACGACGTTGTATTTGTAATATAATTATACCTTGCATATGGAGTGCTGATTTACCTATGAATTTTGGCATTCAAGCGTCACCAGTTTTTACTATGAATGACTGGTGTTGACTGAGGAAATTTGTCTACCAACAATTTGAATAATAGGATATGGTTGTCGTTTTGTAAATTGTTTACCTGTAGGTTAAGGATCAAATTCACATCAAGCGGGAGTTTTTTTGAGTTTATAAAATTATTTCCATTTTTAATATCCCACCGTATTTTTTTCCGTTTTTAATATGTTTAAACTGTTGTACCTTCGGTATAGTAAGCAAGTGATTCAGTTCAAAGGCATATAAATATAATATAAATTATCAACGAGCAATGGAATATTCGTCAAGTATTTTAGATCATCAATGCTTAAATTGAAGCATATTTAAAAAAAATACTAAAAAAATTATTTATCAAGCTTTCTTCAACATAAAATAATATTGAGAAAAATATATTTTATTTTTTGTAAGAACTAAACGTTAAAATGCAGGCATCAGGCTTTGTTATAATTTTCAAAGTATAATGTATGCATACAATATATTTACATGAGACATGAAAACGGAGGTACTGTTTTGGATGAAATTACAGTTCAGTTTTCCCTTCGAGCATTGTGACTTTTCTTTGATGTTTTCTCGTCGGCATTCAGAATTACAATAGACGAAAGCGTAGAGGTTCTCAATAACGCTAGAGGGTGGTTTGTTTGCGTCTCACACGAAGCCACCTTTGTTCGAGTAAAATGGCTTCCATCAAAATAATACAAAGTTAATGTTCGCGTTGTGGAATCGCATGTCTCGGGAACGTTACCGGCCGCCAGACGAGGCAGTGTGGCCGTGTCCTTATCATAACTAATTCAGAATGCAATCCGAAAGGAAGTACTGAAGGCGTACGTTGAAGTATGAGAACACATGTTACATTTTTTTTTTTTTAATATTTTTACATTTTTGTTTTACGTAAGCACATGCAAAACAGTAATAATTTCCATGTCCGCTCCGATAACTTTTGCATATGGTCGTCACGTATTACTGCCACGATCCTCACCTTATTCTCTTCCTCGTGTATGCTCTTTCTTTGAAACTCCAACGACTACATTAAGAGTATATTTCCTAATTGTTTTAGTTAGAGTTGTAGCTTTAGTGAACAGCTGTAGTTGATGCTTCCATGCGTTATTTACGTACATATCTTGCCATCGTTGTCCCTTGATCGACTGCTTTATAGAAAAATGTCTTGTCCGCTTCCTCATTTTATCATAACTCAAAAATTCAAACCATATTACCCCCAGTATTTTATGAAAGCATCTGATTTTGAACTCATAAATACGTTTTTTTGCTAAGATTACAAGATTTGCAGCTGAAAAGAAGAATGAAGACAATACAGGGGCCGTATTGGAGACAAAAATGGTTGAAACAACTGTCTTCAATGACGCTCAAGGAAGAGAGTTCGGACACATACAAAATAATGTATCTTATGTTTGTGTAAGGCTTGAAGAAAAATATTTTTCAAATATTTCTTGATGATTTCAGTTGTGGATTTAGGAGGCAACACAGATGCTGGAAGAGCAATTTTCATCATCACTTATGTAAAGAACTTAGACTATTATTGACTCTCTATCAACTTAAATTAATCATTCAGCAATTATACAATGAGTGTGTCGCTTGTGACTTATAAGTGGATGTGAAAGGGACTAATTTTTTTGAGTTCACTAGTATTGAAAGTTAGATGTGCATTAGATAGAACTGAAAATTTAAAATGGCTGTAATTTTAAAAATTATAATATAATTGACTTTAACTCATTTGAAGATTATGGTAGAACATACAAAGATATTAAAAAAAAAAAATTAAGAAAATAATGTACCTGATTTTGTTTACTTTGACTGTGCACGTAAAATGCGAAGACTAGGTACGAGTGTGTGTACTTGGATATTTTTATGTAAAATATTATTTTGAACTCTTTCACGTAATAAAATAAGAATATGATTTTTATTACTAATTCCGAGACATCCAATTATTATTTTTCCGGCTATGCTCCAAATAAAAGACCAAATGAACTAAAAGAATAACGAATAACACAAAAATGGAGCTTATTGTGTTTCATTTAGTTGTAGATTCTTATCTGTTAAATTATTTTGGCTAAACGCTAAGATTAGCATAATTTTTCGATTTCATTAAGGCATTATAATTCACGAAAAATAAATACCGAGTCTTTGTTAAAATTATTAATTAAATGATATTGCTATTAAACATACCAGACATGAAAATTAAAATTCGTAAAATGGATAGTAATATTACTGTAATTTTGATATTATTTTCATGTTTACAATAAGCAAAATTATTGTATTAAGTTATGTTATTCAAAATTCGAAACATCAAACACTAATCGAATTAAGAATGAAATTATACGTTTATTATACATAAGTTTCAACTCTTCTTTTACTTACATATTTTATAAAATAACATTTTAAAATATATTATCATCTGTGTATAATATATATGTTAGCTTAATAATTGGTAAGATCCGACCTTTAGGACAATGGTCAAGGACTCAGAAGTTTCGGGCTAATCATACAATCTCGTAAAAAAAATTCGAATAATTGAAAGTATGCCTCGGTTACTAGAGCTGCTGTCTTTTTAAGGGGGTGGTCAGGAACTGATAGAACCGAGTGATGTTAATACAATCATATGGTTAAAATAAAAAAATATTAATCACTCATAAATAATGTATTTAGCGTTAGGAGCTTAAAGATATACGTTATCCATACTCATCACAAGACAAATTTATGCAGTGAGAGTGAGTGGCATTACACAATATGTACAATGTAAAAATAATGTGCGAAATAAATTAATTAAAATATGTTTGGATATTCAGTACTAAATAAATACATATATACAGCGGTACAACCAGTGTACAACTCGCCAAAATTCTGTCACATTATTCCGATACTACACCGACTGCATACAAACTATGCCTCTTAGCTTATAAGGCACTCAACGGAACTGCACCGGTCTATTTGACAGAACTGATCAAGCTTTCGGAAATAAGCGCACGTGGAGATACACTCAGATCAGCCAGAGCAAATAGAAGCACCCTGCAGCTGATGGGAGGTAGTCCTAGCACGGTCTTTGGCAATCGGGCTTTCAGCTACGCGGCACCAATGGCCTGGAACTCGCTACCGGAAAGCATAGGAGAGCTTAAAGCGGAGGCATCATTCAGAAGCAGACTCAAGACCCACCTTTTTACTCAGAGATGCAAAGAAGCGCTTTTGGAATAACCATTCGGTCATAAAAAGCGCTATACAAATACTTATATAATAATATTATATATGTATATTTATACAAAGAATACCTCAAAAAAGCTTAAGTGAAAATGTGAGTTAAAATGATATAAAAGCCTACATAGCTATCTAGCAGCATAGAAAACACAAGCTAATTTTTTTTAAGCCATCAAATAATTTGATTATGAATAATGCTGTTTTATATCGTGTATTTTTAGTTTAATTTATTCAAAGCATAGCACACCAACAAAGAGTTTATCAAGATTGAATCGAACTAAATCATTTCGTCCTATTATTGTGCATAGGTAATAATTATAATAAATTGTTTTCATGGCCATAACGGCCAGCAAAAAACGATTAATTGTTCAAAATAATTGCCGATCAACCGAAGAACTAGTAGGTAATAATATAGAAGTATTCAGTGAGTGATTTGATACTTAGAAGTATTTAATGATCGATTGAGAACTCATTTTGATCGGCTTTTTTTTGGTCATCACGGACAAGGGACGATCTTCAGAAGGTTCTAGATTGTCGGGACGCATTCTTATTTCATTGTGGAATTTAAAATTAAAACCGATAGGTCCTCTCGCCTTGTGTCGGTCGATACACCGACAAAGATTGGGCTCTCCAGACAGTCTTTACAATCAACAGTTTAGTATTGTGAGGATCATAGTCGGAGCTGCTCATCCATATGTTGCCATCCAAAAGAAGCCATAGCCGATATTTATTTTAAGAAAATAACATTTATTCAAATAGTACATAAGACCACATATTATATTGGAATAAAAATTACAAAAAAATGCAAGAGTAGTATTTTATCATTATAGGATGTTCAAAACATTATTTTGAACATAAATAATTTGTATTAAGCATCCTAAAATCTTTATTAATTATTATAATAATTATTAATTCTTTATCTTAGATTCATTCATTCAGGTACGGCACAGGGCATTTTTGCCAATCTATGTAATTTAGGGGATCAAGGTCCAACACAACAAGTGTCGAGGAATTCGCAGTGTAGAAAATTTAATGTATTAATATTTCTTTTATAAATGCTTACTTATGTTGTAAATTAGGGTATTAAAAGGGGTCTCGTATCAAATAAATTAGTAACAACTCAACTCCGGTCTTTGGTCTTATCCTCAGTGCTGGAACCTTGGTATTCCGGCATCACCATTAAGATGATGCTGTAATTTCGGGACCGAGACCTTGCGACGATGAAATGTTTGTAGATATGAGTTCGATATTGCACTAAATTAGAACTAAAGTTGTTCAGTTTTATCAATAATTATCATTCAGCAATATAAATATATTATTATGTAAGCAAGTAATAGTAAATTAAAATGTTATTTATTTTCTACAATATGCATTACCAATAAAAACCAAAATCGTTTCATTTCTGGAGGATATGTTCGCCACAATTTGTAAACGCACAGTTCTGTTCTCTGCAACTGTCTATACCTTTTTTAAGAACATCCCTACGCCCAGTGTCGGCATATATTAATCCCGATGGTCTCTAGAGACAGCAGCCAAAGCATTCGAAGCATATTTGTGTTGTAAATTATTCAGAATTTTTAAGGACACCGGATGAGTATTTAGACGCTTCTGGGACCTGCACCATTTGACCTTCAGTTATAAGTCAATTAATCCTACGACGCAATATTATTAAACTTCTTTAACTGAACCCAAAACTATGCATAAATTTGATTTGTCATTGTTATTTACGAGCATATCACTTTGATACTAAAACAACTAGTTAAAAAATCTCAAATATAAATACCTATTTTCGCTGTTTTCCTTGATGCTTCGTAAAATTTTCCCGTCTTTCTCAATTAGAGGACTGCTTGTGTCTAATTAGATGTTCAATAAATTATAATTGCTCGCGTTATAGTTATATACTTTTTTTGTATTAATATGGTTGGCAACTTTCCTTGGGTCGCCTTCTATAAGACTACAACAGATGCGAAGAACCTTCCATACAACCGCTTCGTTGTAATTATACAGCGTGTTGATTGGCTGGAATTAAATGCCGTACAAGTCTTTTCATTGGTTTATTGTATCAAAAGCAACTTTATTCCACTCTCGTCTTGCGTCCAGATTCTTATACTATTTACTAAAGGATAGTCGGGTGTCTTAAAACTAGCCATTAAAAGTATTGCTCTATAATCTAAATTAATATTTATTACTCTCCACGCGCGATTCAATTACATTGCCTTTCAAGGACTCGTTTTTTATTTGATTGGCGTATACAAAAGCAAGATTTTATAGTAAATATCGATGACTGGTTAATATTTCAATATCAATAACATATTACTTTTAAGATCGATATTAATTTAGTAATAATATCACACTTGTAAGTACGAGTACATACAAAATAAGAATAAATATATTTATCAAAGAAATGAAACGTTAGTCTAAATTTGCTTTGATTTTACAACCAATTGCTTCAGCAATTTGGAGCGTCGGATTAATCATCCTATGACTTTAAGAAGCTGGTAAGCAAATGTACAAATATGTATTAGATATCGCATTGTTTTTCAAACCCCATGGCTTATGAAGTGAATGCCGTTAAAAACTTTGCCTAATGTTTATTGAGGGAGGTTTAGGGATGATTTGGGACGAGGCATGACTAAGGCAGAAGCTTATGATAATAATTTGAAGCCATAGAGAAGAAATATGGTATAGTTTTTTTTTTAGTATTATAATCGTTTTTACAATATATATTTAAAAGATGATCGACTCACAAACACTTATAATCCCATTTTTTAAGTTGATTGATGCAAATAATTGTAAAGGAATAAAGAAAGTGTTTTCATATATTCCTACTGCTAGGAGTGTAATTGAACAATATTGAAACTTAACTAAACTAAATTTAGCAGTCTAATTGGCGCAATATCAATTTATAAAAGATATTTTAATATAAAAAATATTGGTTTTCATTGAGAAACTGGATTAAAAAAGTTAACACGTTGTTTATTATAATTACCAAATGAGGAAACGATTTTTGATAAAAAAACATAATAATTGATAAAAACTTATGATTTGTATTGGTAATACGTCATCCGTAGACGTGAAAGAAAATAAAAAAATATTTATTTCAGCACTGTATGTTACTCGTAAATGCTGAGGTATATATAATTATGTAGGTGTGAAAATACCTCAATGTTTGATCGCATTTTACAATATTATGTTTAATTATCTAGCAAATAGCAGTATGGTGTTATCAACAACAAACTTTCTTAATAACAATCCAGTTTGCAATTCGTCCTTCCCCGCCGGCGGACGCCCAAGAGAATACAAATTTGTAATTATAATGAAACACATTTAACAGCTGCATTACTGGAAACTTCCAGCCAAAGTTGGGCGGGACGGCGAATACGTATGTACGAGTACGCCAGCATTTAGCTGGACCAGAACTAGGCAGCAGCTGCCCCACCGCCCACAATCATCCGCCCATCTTCCACCCCTTAACTTCCTTCAACCTTATTTTTTAATGTAAACACATGCAAGAGATTACCAACAAACGTACATCCGTAGAATTGTATGGTACATTCGTATTTTTGCAGAACACTTTGTCTCTAGTCATATTATAAATAAAATAATATAACTTCTTTCTAAAATAATTGAGATTAATTTTACTGTCTATCGATTTAATAGACAATCCTTGTTTTTCATGATGTAAAATAAAACTATTTAGATGTATGACAGAGGAGGCTATTTAAGATGCAGAAAAACACTTAGAAATGATTTTAGTACTCTAATGAATTGAATGATATTTAGCTCATATAAATAATTGTATGCCAATTCAGCTGAAACAAATTTAATAAAAATACTCTCGGCAAGAATTTAAAGGTAAAATGACTTTTAAAAAACAATTTATCGTCATCCTGTGTGATGCTAGTTCACATTAAACAACAGTTAAATAACATTTAAGACACACTCATTCTGATTATTGTGATATCAATGAATATAATTACATTCTGTAAAAAATATAACTACCTTCAGGATAGTGAGAACCTGGTTGTTTAAAGATAGAGCTACTGTAGTTTATGCTTTCAACTTTTCCCAGCCCGATCCTCTAACATTTATTTACTAACTGTAGAATGGAAGAATACCATGCCTGTTTCTTATGTTCTCATCCACCTGTCTCAACTGCAGTATGCAGTTAAATAGATTTTTCTTCAGGTGCCCAGATTCACAGTCGCATAGAAGGGCATGTGTTGTCTTCGCGGCAATGGTTGACAGACAATGAAAGTAAGCTTAAACTCAGGAATGCTCGCATTAAAGTCGAGCGTCGTGTTTGTGCCTATCTTCCACCCTCACTGGAGTCTCTCCGCCCACTTCTGCCCACCAGGGACCGGGGGAGGCTGCAGTGTGCAGGATGCCCAGCCTTGGCAAGTAACTTGAGAGCCCGAACACCGAGGAAAACATGATTTAATTCGAAACTTAATGGCAACAACGGTGTGCATCTGCGTGCAAACATCGCTCGAGCTGCAGCGCTGACCTTTTCCGTACACAACACAATAATAATAACATTGTGTTGTGATTAAATAATAAATGGACGTGTAAAATGGTCTGTTTTCCTACAATTTAAATAAAATCATAAGAATTGAAAACAAACAAGAATACATGCACTGTGAACTGTCTTAAAAAGAAACTATCGTTAAGCATCGATTAGATGTTTTTCTTAAATTGAAAGTGCATTTATGCTTCTGCAAATCGCCTAAGTGTAAATAAATATGTAAGGTTGACGCGTTTCACTCCAACTTTTTTTAAATTATTTGTAAGCACCGCCAATTTCACAAATTATTAAAAAACCGTTTATATAAAATGAACTTTCTTACTCGTACTGATTATATATTCGTTTCGTATAAATGCACTATTACAAGTAATATTATCGTACAAGACTGTTCTGTCTTGGCGGAATTCCATAATATCGGGGTAGCTGACACGTCAGTAGCCGATACATGTCGTCCTATAATAAAAAAATTGACGAATAATTTGTTAATAATATTTTATTTTTATTTTGATCTGATCGTAGATATATATATATATATATATATATATATATATATATATATATACATTTAAGTTGATAATGTCACTTAAAAACCTTACTCTTTCATCAATTTTTATCAATGTTTTAGGCCCAATAATTATTTGCTAAATGAATCTTCGTTGATATATATATTTTTCTAAAATATTTATTTCTAATTAATACATATTTAAAATATATAAACGCATATTTACCAATAAGAAGATATCATCTTTACTTGCTTATTCCATTGTCATTAGTTTACTTCAATATCAGTCCAAATAATTAAAAAAAAAATGTATTGCAATACAAATTGGACGACACAAGTATTTCTTTCGAAAAATAAGATCAAGCAAATGCTACGATTTAAAATATCAAATGACAGTATTATTTCATAATTTTTGTTTATTTAATTAATGTTAAGATTATCGACGTAAATGGTAATTATAAAATTAACTCCTCTATCATGCCATAGGCATAGATAAAAAAATATATATTTTAAGTTCCATTTACGGCTAAATGTTAATAACAAATTAGCACAATCAATTAAATACTTCAAGAAATTAAATCTAATTGAATAGCTTCACTGGCATTCATTCTTGTGCGATCATAAAACAGTGACAAAGCTACTTAGTATAGAGCGCAGCTAGCGTTTTGCCATCGGTCATAGCTCGCCTCGTCCGCAGGCACTCGGCATTCATTTCTACGTTCCAGAAGTCTTGAGTTCTCGAAGGCTCTTGGGCCATTAGAATTTGAATGTGTGGGCGGGATCGTCGGTGACCATTGGCCGGCCTCGGCCCGCCCAGCGCCCGCCCCCGCCCCGCACTCGGCACTCCGCACCAGTCGCATTTAATATGTTAATGTATGTACGAATGCATTTTCATTGCATCCAACCGTAGAGGAAAGCCACTCGGCTATGTAAAGGAGTTGCTTATTATTTCAATACCAGGTCACGAACGTGTTTGAGTGAACGTGAATCGCGCGCACATAAACTTTCATTTCAGAATGATGTTAGACTTCTTCAACAATTTATATTTACATATGTGATGGAATAATCTTATTCGCGTCTTCTATGAAAGTGTAGCGTAATCCTTGAGTAGGGTTAAGCCACCATTTAAGGGCAAAAAAATATTTATGCCTTGGGAGCGTCGGCCTCATCATCTGACGTTCTTAAAAAATGCTGATTATTGAACACACAAAATTTTTAATGGTACTACAGTCGCAGTCTATACAAGTTTGTGGGGTCTTGCTCTGGAGGCTATCGGGAACCATCTATGTTTCCATGTGCACCTCCGGGTATACAGGTGTTTTGGGATAAAGCTAAGGCAATCTGAGCTTACAGATCTGTTAAGCGGTGATTTGTAATGTAGCGGATATGGTAAAAAAAACACAAACAATTGACCATATAATATAAATAACTAATAGCTTGTACCTATATTTCAGTGATTTCAAATATTTTTCAGTTTTATTTAAGTCATATTCTGCTTCTTCTTCTTCTTCTATTTCTTCTTCTTCTTCTTCATCTTCTTCTTGTCCTTGTTCTTCTTGTTCTTCTTCTTCTTCTTCTAAGTCCTGATTCTAGTTGATATATTTTTTTATTTTAAAATATGCCTATTTTTTGCATTAATCACACTAAACACCACAGTGTAACTCATTAATTTTTCTCTCTTTTACCCAGTCTCCATTTTTCTATATCTTACATAATTTAGCTTTTTTAACTTTATATCTCAATACCCTCTTTATACTTCTTAAATCATAATATGAATTGTGTTTATTAGTAAATAATCGCAAGATTACTTTTTATTTGTCTAATTCACATACGATATTAAGGTTTTTTTATTGCATTTTAATCATTTCAACTAATAAAATATTTGTCAGTTAAAAGGATATTTGTCACCCATTAAAAAAAAACTAAAATACTACATAAACACGAACCTCCTTTCATGCAAAAATAGACCAAGTTAATTGTATGTAATTAATCAGTTAATGACGCTATTTATAATATTTAAATTAGCTATTTTTAAACTGTCCACCAACCTTCAGTTGTCATCCTAGTCGTTTCATGATTAATTAACTTCAGTTACAATTATGAATCAATGATTGTGTAGTTAATTTTAATGAAACAATAATACTAACTTCTGTGTTTTTTAACATAATATTAAATTAATCGGGGTTACCATATTTCAACGACTAAATATTATATTTGATTTAATTAGAATTAATCTGCCGATAAGAGGTGTCCTGCATGAAGTCATTAAACGTGATTATGACTCAGGCAAAGGGTGAAAGAAAGAAAATGGAGAAAGAAAAAGTACAATCCAGATTATCACGACTTTTTGTATGTAGTTCGCTTTGAATGAAGTTCGATTTTTTTTCACGAGGAGAAAGAAAATACAGTATCGATTGATTTGTTTATATTATGTGAGTGACTTGATAACGTCCTTAAGATAACTAGAGAGGATAGAGCGTAGTTAAGAACGGGATACATGATTTTGAAGCTACAAACCAATCTATATGATCAGTACTGTGAATTAGAAAATAATCTTTATTAACTATGTGACATTAAAATTTACAACACCTAATAGATTTTGTAAAGAAACACATGAAGCAAATGTCCCAATTTTTTTTGTAATTCTCTGTAAACTTACACGTGATTATTTATTGGTTTCATAAATAGATCCAAATTGTATGAAGGAAGAAACAAATATGACGTAAGAATATGGTGGCGTTTAGAAAGAAATATTGAAAAATATATATTTGTGGAACCATTTCTTAGCCTGCAAGTGTCAGACGACTTTTAGTTGTAATTGTGTAAGAGGGATTACTTTTATGTGTGCATAAAATGACTTAATTAAGCTTTAGAATGTTACAAATATTGTATGTTAGACGTTAGTGTGCCATTTTCTGTAAAGAAAAATACTTTTTGAATATAAAATAACAATGGTCTCACGATCATGATCAATAATAGGAGTATTATAAATTAATTTGAAATTAATTTGTGTTTTATATTGAGTTACTTTTAATATGTTTTGCCTGTAACGTGTTTCACATTCAAAATAAAGAGCCATGTATAGTGAAACCACCTGAGAGCGGTTCTCGGTAGAATAAATTAAATATTTATATTCCGCTCTGTGTACCGACCCATAGCCGAGCAGAGTGTGGTCACAACAACGTTCCAAGCCGGGTTGTTTACGTCTTATATTATAATATCTATTATACAAGTGCATGCCTATTAAGAAAACGACCATTTCCTCGCGTAATTATTATTGTTTTGGTTCGATAAATCATTGCCTCGAAGGAATAATAACACTTTATCGATTTTGTAATACTATTTACTATTCATTGGGACACGATATGCATGTATTTAAATGTAAAATATTTACCTTATTGGGTAAGCATTTTTTATATTACCTACCATCTCAATATTATTACATGTATTATGTTAGAAAGAATAAAGCTGTCATTATTTAGAATTCACATTTATCATATACGAGTATATTAATATAATTTTGAATATATTACCTACCAAATAGTATATAAGCATTTGAAAATGTAAATTATAAGTAACCTTGCAAACGTTATTTTAACTTATATTTATATTTTAAAGCATTCATATCACCACTTGTAGACTGTACCGACGCATTTCGTCCCCAGACAATTCGTTCTACGACTCATCGGTAACGACACTGAACGTCTGGTAAACGGGGCATTTGGTGCACGGGATAACTAGCTCACTGGATGTCTCGCTTACCTAACCTAACCTAAGGATTTGTACATTTAGTACACCAGTTGTCCTGTGAACTAAATGCTCCGTGCACCAGACGTCCAGTGCACTTCACGTCGTTACCGATGCGTTGTAGAACGAATTGTATGGGGACGATAGGTCGTGACACCCGAGTAGACATATCTAAAATAGTATATTAATAATATGAGTATAATTTAATATTTTAATTGATAATATGTAATAAACTACACTTAATTTCAAAATATGTTATTATTGTAAATAAAATTACTCATTTTTATTTCATCATAACAAGTATAAACAAATATGATCACATTTGTATTTTCTTCTTCGTAGTATCAATCCGGTGGATTGGTTTGCAGCAACAGAATCTTGCATCTCGATCTCCATTCCTCTCGGTCCTCCGCAACCCTTTTCAGCTCAGCATAAGCGCTACAGTTCATGTCCTCGAATACTTGCTGCAAATACTCCCGTCTAGGGCGCCCTCTACAGTTTCTACCCTCAACCATCCCCTCCACAATATCGTGAAGAAGACCATCGTGGCGCATGATGTGACCAATCCATCGGGCTCGCCTCTCTGAGATGGTTCTTATTAGGTGCCTATCTTCCTTGATTATTCTGAGAGCCTCATTGTTCGTGACGTGGTCTCTCCAGGAAATTCCGAGAATTCTTCTGTACGACCACATCTCAGGGGCCAAAATCCATCAAAGGCCTCTAGTCTTTTTTTATCACTTTCAGATAAGCACCATGTCTCACAGCCGTACATTGTATTTTAAAATGAGATAAATGAGGTTATTTATATTTGTCAAATTTAAATAAAAGAAATAATTGTAACCACGTTTTCATTGAATATTATTTTGGGCAACTTTTAATTACAAATAATTTATAATTATTGTGGTTTCACATTCAATGAGGTTCGTTTTTTTCAGTGACTTTTAGTGATTATTTACAAACATACAAAAACCTAATTATTAGTAATTGTAAAAAGTCGCAGTTGGTCAACGTGAACCATATTAAACTAATATAGATGATAATTGCCTAGTAATTATTTGGAAACCTGAAAAAAAAATCTCAGTTTAACGTGTTAGTCTTGTGTTATTATTGTAAACGAGAAACGTAAATATCGTGACCGTATTTGATGGTCTGTACTTGACCGAAATTGAAACGGAAATCGTTTGATGGTATTATTGCTGACGTTCAAACTACGGGGTCTTCTTAATGGCAGCACCGACAGCAATAATTTTCAGGTTCCATCGGAATATCGCAATCATCGAGTCGAGAACAAAGAAGGGATGCTGTCGAAGAGGCTACCAGAGCGAAGGTCTCGCCTTAAACGTGATCGTCCACGGAGCCCGCTGTATTCATTACAATCGTACATTATTTATGGAAGAGTATTATTCGGACGGGCTTAACGCACACTGCCCGATGTGTAATTGAAGTGTGTAAGCAAGATGAAATTATCAGCAATAAAACTAAAATGAACATGCTCCGAGTAGTCGCAAGCTCGCGCTGAACGCTCCACACTGAGGATGGAAAGTATGGATGGGTGATACAATTTTCACAGTAGATACATATCAACGAGATAGTAAACCAAGAAAATATATCAGTTGATATAAGCAAGATATAGCCCTTGCTGACAGGTACCGAAAATCTCGATACACAATTTTTCGTCTCTTATTTCTGTTCGCTTGTCGTACATGCATGTCTCGCTTTATTGGCATTTTGGACAAAACCGGTCACGGGTGTGGCGTTAGTTATATAGATCGACACTTGGGCGCTGGACATCACGAGCGCGCTCAGTTGTGTGCCGACGGCCTAGAAGGTCGCATTATGGCCGCCTGTATTCTTATACATGTATTCTTTACAGGAATCAGTAAAACATGTAAATAAATATCGTTAATTTTCGTCACAGGAGCGATTTTTCTGTTAGCCACATGTCTCAATGCCACCACATGTATGGAGTTACATAATGAACGTTTGTTAAATATAATAGTTTTTTATGCATCATCTGATAGTTAAAACATACAAGAACCAATGTGATATATGAAAATAGATCAGATAAGTACATTTATGCTTCAAATAATAGTTTTAAGCAAAACAAAATGGTTTGAAAAATTCACACCGTATTGGCAGTATAATTTGTATTCCACCGAGCCGTAACGAAAGGGTTAATCGATGATACATTCAAATGTTTATTTTTTTTCATATTTAATTACTCAATAAACTAATGAATATTTATAGCATAATCAACATTTGATAAATACTCAATAAATAAATAGTCGATACAAATAACATTTATGAATAAATAATTGATTTTACGGGCATATTTATGAACTGTGCCCATAAAAATGCCTATAAATACATAAATCAAGTATTTCATATAAACTAAACGTGTTAATATCGTATACTCTATTTTTCTCTAATATGAAATGACATATAAGATGTCATATGTTTTTATGGTGAAGGTTTATATATACAGTGGAACCTCTCATAACCAGCACCTCTCATAACGAGTAATTCGCATAACGAGCAAAAAAATATGAAAAAACTGCCCCTTAACGAGCGACATTTCGCATAACGAGTAACGCAGAAAGGGGAAATCACATAACGTATGACGCACTTGTGAGACGGGACTTCTGCGTCATTGCGTTAGTCTGTGCAGTCGTACCGTTAGCGCGTTAGTGTTGCATGTGATCACACATTTTTCTTAACTTATGTGCAAACATTATTTGTACATTTTTTTTGAGAGTTTGGAGGTGTCACATTTTCACCAAGTTTTAAAGAATCGGCTAAAACAAATGTCTCTAGACAGCTTTCTAGTAAAAAATAATTAATTGTTTGTCATACATTAATAAATATTAAGCTAGTTTCGATTTATAAATGATTTATGCAGGTTGTTACGATCATTAACAATTTATTAACATGTAATTTTATTTTAGTAGACTTTCAAAAAATGTTTCGCATGGATTCGATTTATATGGGAAAATTATATGGATTTTTTAAATTTTTTATTAGAATATTATTTTATTATTTCAATATTCTAATCTACTTTTATAGATCATTGACCATATTAAAATATTATTATTTATTAAATATACATATACTATACATAAAATTATTTTTTCAACGCGTCAATTCAAGCACAAAAATAACGGCAGAAGCGGGATGCGAACCGCGGACCTTGGAAACCAACTATGCCCAGGTATTCATACCGCTCAGCCGACTTGGCTATTGCTATGCCTAGACCGACTCGCGTTGAAACTAGTATTTATGTCATTGTTATCATCGTATGATAGATGTCGCTATAGTATATATTCAAAGTATGTATATTTTTATTTTGTATTATTCAATCAGTCATCATTTATTCACAAGCTTAATATTATTACTTTCCGACAGTCTATTTATTTTAGTAAGTACCACTCGGGTCTCGAACCAAACTATAGACTGAATGGATGAGAAACGACTACTCATAGTTCCGACTCGGACTTTATAACCAATTGTTTCTATCTATATCTTTATAACCGTTATGAGATGTTCCACTGTATATGATTTTAGAGTACTCTTTTATTATTGGGTTCTCAATCAAAAAATTTCGGATGAAAGTAACATAATAGCTTCAGAAAAGTACTTCACCAGACTTTTATAAACATTACTCCTCAAGTGTAAGTATTGTGCCGTCTGTTGCAGCATACGCCGCCGTGCTTTGCAGAATATTTTATGATAAATGTTTGAAATTACGCCGGTTGATATAAATTAGCTGTGATTACTTTCCGCGTAGTCGAGTACTTAGGGGCTGCGGGTCACTGTGCCCGGCACCGTACCCGGTCTCTCGCGATTATGAAAATTCCACCAGACGGAAACATTATAATCAGTATGATAATTTAGTGATCTCTCTCTCTGTCGTCTACTTGGTGGCGACTTATAAACAGCAGGATATGTTAAATTCATCTGTGGCGTTTTGCAGAAATAAAGTTTAAAGACTTATTAACAAACATTATCATTTATCTAGTGGCTAACTGTCTTGATGTACATGCTTAATAGGTTGTACACTTGAACGCTCTTTGGCGAGTTTATTTTTACAGCGTTTCCGTGAGGTGATTGCGTCGGGATACATTTATATCTAAGAGTATTATATCAACTATCTGCGACAGATTAATATGAGAGAATGTAAATACACAAATAATTCGCCAGTGTTCAAAATTAAAAAATAATCACATTATGCTACTCTAAGGGCAAAACTAAAGTTCACAAACATAAAACAATAATAAATGTGGTAAAAAACGAATTAATTAAGAGTATAGAATTATATCTAATTTTGTCTACACATTTATTTATTGTGAGAAACTTATTTTAAGTCTATAAGAACCAATGTTTGTTTATTAACGTCGTTACTTAATAGTGATTCTACTATTTGCGGAATTTTATGACATATCTGTCGAAGAGACGACGGTCGATGGGGAAGAAAAGTATTGGAATGGCGCCCAAGAACTGGCAAGCGAAGCATTGGCCGACCCCCTACAAGATGGACTGACGATATAAGAAGAATAGCGGGAGTGACCTGGATGCGGAAGGCGGAGGATCGAAGAGGATGGAGACTCATGCGGGAGGCCTACGTTCAACAGTGGACGGACACAGGCTGATGATGATGATGATGATGATTCTACTATAATATAAGCAAATAAGTGCTGTTGATTAGACAATGGTATTTATTAGAACATTTGTCTTCTTGGAAATTGATATTAATTTTGTTTTACATTTTCTTTCTTCTGAGCTGTATAAGACTGAAAAACTTATTTAAATACTGTATATTTATGATTTAAAATTTAAGCTCGTAATTCATAGAACCATGTAATTAATATCATAGATGTTAAACCAATCGTAATTTTATTTCTCATAATCTAAAATCATTTTTATATATAGTATCACGATGGTGATGATTTAGGGCAAAATTAACAATAGGAGACTTACATGTCGGCCCTATTGGGGTATAACGTGAATTCGTGTTTGTCTTATTTAATTTATTCCGTGGTAAAATTATGTGTTGGCAGCCATATAAGTGAAGTACGGAAAACACAAGTAAACACGCAGAAGGATATTTGCAACAAAGTAGGCATTCTTACGTACCTCTAAGTATTAATTTCTGATTTTCAACGATGATAAGCAGCTGCGAATCTTACAAAATCTACAATTTATTGATGAAGTTTACGATCATTTTTTGGATATATTTATTGAAGTTGTGTGATTTTTGTTAACATGTCTACATACTTCTGAAAAATGTTCTTTTGTATGAACCTATAAACTTTATTTATCTATAGCCTGATTTTCGCATCCAGTATATTCCTCGTATTCTTATGATGTAATTAATTCACGTAGCAAGATGTCGATCGACATATTGTTTTTCTTTTAAATCATCAAATTACAAACCATTTTGGTGTTATATGTAACATATCTTATTTTTTTTCTGCTGCTTTCTTTAGAAGTGAAAATTGTTATAACTTGAAGCCTGTTCTTGTGACACGGAGGTCCAACGATCACGATATTATTACAATCAAAACATTTATTTCTAAATTCTTCCCATATCCTTGCCACATTTGAAACATATGGCGACTACAAATTGCTGCCACTCTGTTTTGTCAATTGCTACTATCCATGCCTAGTCTAAAGCAAATCTTAACTTTGGTTATATAACAAGAATCGCGCTTGCGATTTGCTATTGTCGATAAACATTTTTAGTGTAGTGTTATTGAAATATTTTGTTACTACACAATCGTTTTTCTTTTAGTTATAAGAATGTTATAAGAACTAGTACAACGTATACGCAAATGCATCTATATATTCATCAGACTCAGAAACATCTTAACTAAAGCAGATCTAAAAATGGTATACTACTCCATTGTCCAATCTCAACTGCAATAAGGCATTGTTGGTTGGGGAGGAACATACCTAAATACTACCAACGCTATTAGAACTGTACAAAAACTTATCATCAAAGTGATATTGAAAAGGCCTCCCACCTACCCAACAGAAAGCCTTTACAATAAATTCAAAGTGCCAACGGTGGATACACTATACCAAAAATACACTATTTTACAGATTATTAAAGAAAGGATAATCGAAAACTGGTACACTTGTCATTCTGCTAGGTTTATGTACAACTTATTAATACCAAAATTTAACACACAACATGCAAAAAATGGTTACAAATATAACGGAATAGTTAATTTTAACAATCATTGAAAAGGTGAAACAGTACTTTAAAAGAATTACGAACAGAACCGACGTCACTGCATAACAAATTGAAATAATAATGTACCAAAATACATTATTAATTTATATATACTTTAGATTTAATTCAATTTATAGTGCCTTAAATTATTAATTATATAATGTTAGTATTATATCAAAATCATGTAAATGTATAAATGTGTATATGTAAAACTCTGTATAATTATATAAAACTGTAAAATAACATAGATGAATCCCACGCCACACACAAGATCTTATCTTTAAGTGGTGTGGTAAGCGAACAAAAAAAAAGAAAAAAAAAAAAAAAGATTGGAATGTAAATTACAATGTAAAAAATGTATCTTTTTATATTTTATTAAATAAAAAAAAATTAAAAAATGTATACCGCTGTGAGACATGGTGTTTATCTGAAAGTGATAAGCACCATGACTAGAAGCTTAGAGATGTGGTCTTAGAGAAGAATTCTTGGAATATCCTGGAAAGACCACGTTACGAACAAAGAGGTTCTCAGCATAATCAAAGAAGATAGGCCTAGTATGAACCATCTCAGAGGGGCGAGCCCGATAGATCGGTCACATCATGCGCCACGATGGTCTTCTTCACGACATTGTGAAAGGGATGGTTAAGGATAGAAACTACAGAAGGCGCCTTAGATGGGAGTTCGAGGACAAGAGTTGCAGCTCTTATGTTGAGCTAAAGAGGGTTGCAGAAAAGTCGAGAAGAGTTAAGATCAAGATGCAAAGTTTTTGTTGCTGCAAACCAATCCACCGGATTGATACTACTACGAAGAAGAATGTATTTTATTATTCACGAATATAAAATATTAAATATAAAACAGTAAAAAATGAAGAAACGCATAAAAATATGATCGTAAAATAAAACATTATTTTCGATATTGATGTTATCAATTAATTTATACAGAGAGTGGCTGCGTGAATAAATTTCTTGCTCGCGTATAATAAATGTGTTAGAAATTGATTGCCGAAAATTCGGTGGGGCTGACGGACGACTTAAAATCGAGTATCAAACCGATCGCGTATAAAAATGCTTCGGCCTGAAAAAAACACGTAAAAAATTAATGGCAAACCACATGCCTTTGTGCACATCGCGACCTTACAGAATGCAGCTCGCGGTGCAATATCCCACTACTTAAATATAACACTGTATACACAATTTTATTAAAAACTAAGGCGTTAACCAATGCATCCTCCCTGTATTAACTTATGGCGCAGAGACGTGAAATCTGACAGCAAGTCTTACTCCTAAATTAAAGATCACCCAGCATGCCATGGAGAAATTCATGCTCGGAGTGTCGCTAAAATATAGAATCCGAAATGAGAAAATACGCAGAAGAACCCAAGTAGTGGAGGCTTCCCAACGAATAGACACACTCAAGTGGCAATGGGTAGGACATATCTGTCGAAGAGACGACGGTCGATGGGGAAGAAAAGTAATGGAATGGCGCCCAAGAACTGGCAAACGAAGCATTGGCTGACCCCTGCAAGATGGACTGACGACATAAGAAGAATAGCGGGAGTGACCTGGATTCGGAAGGCGGAGGATCGAAGAGGATGGACACTAATGCTTACGTTCGAGGCTTACGTTCAACAGTGGACGGATACAGGCTGATGATGATGATACAATTTTATTTGAAAATACTTTAAATGATTTAATTTGGCACTTGCTGCAAGGAATGTGTATAATTCTCTGGATTAGTGATTTGATAAAAAAAATCATTAAACCTTAATTTTAAAACTAAAGGCTTCACCATAATCCAAATTAACTTTTTTTTACCATATCCGCTCTTTTATTTGGAGCATATAGACACCAAAAGATCTTGAAATTTCCTGGAGAGACCACGTCTCGAACAATGAGGCTCTCAGCATCATCAAGGAAGATAGGCACCTAGTAAGAACCATCTCAGAGAGGCGAGCCCGATGGATCGGTCACCTAATACGCCACGATGGTATTCTTCACGACATTGAGGAAGGGATGCTTGAGGGTAGAAACTGTAGAGGGCGCCCTAGACGGGAGTATTTGCAGCAAGTGTTCGAGGACAAGAGTTGTTCCTCTTATGCTGAGCTGAAGAGGATTGCAAAGGATTGCAGAGGATCGAGAGGAGTCGAGATCGAGATGCAAGATCTTGTTGCTGCAAAGCAATCCACCGAATTGATACTACGAAGAAGAAGACACCGCAAATTTCCGTTTCACAGTTCTGTAAGCTCAGACTATCTATGTTTTGTCCCAGAACACCTTATGCACGGAGATTCACATGAATTACCGGGAGCCTACAGAGAAAGAGTCCGCGAACTTGCATAGACTGTGGCTGTAGTACTAAAAAATATTTAGGTGTTTAATGATCAGGGTTTTTTTCAGAAGATCGAATAATCAGCTTGAGGCTCCCGATAATTTCTGTTTGGCCCTTAAGGGGTGTCACAACCCTACCGAGGACATGTATACTGCTTAAATTTCATTAAATCAATTTAAAAAATCAAGCTCGGTTAGGATTTAAACCGACAGCGCTTAAATCCTCATAAACAAACAAACGCATAATTACCTGACTATATAAAAAGGTTTAAAAATAGAGCATTATTGTTTTTTAGACGATTTTTTAACAGCTTAGATTAAGTTAAGTTTGTTAGACATCCAGAACCCCAGTTGTCCCGTGCGCCAAATATCCCGTACAGTGCGCCACGTCATTACCGATGAGTCGTTGAACGAATTGTCTCGGAACGATATGCGGCGGAACCGTTTAAGCCTACGCAGCTTAATTGATTGATTGAAAAAATAAATAGACTGTCGGAAAGTTATAATATTAAAAAGCTTGTGAATAAATGTTGACTGATTGAATAATAATAAATAATAATATATATACTATAGAGACATCTACCGTTATACGATGATAACAATGGTATAAATACAGCTTCTAACGCGTATCAGCTCAGGCAGAGAAATAGCCGAGAGGGCTAGGCGGGTTATATAAAGACCTGGGCAAAGGTTGGTTCCAAGGCTCGCGGTTCGCATCCCGCTTCTGCCGATTTTTTTCTGAATGAATTGATGCTTATAAAGAATTGGATGTATAGTATCTGTATATTTAATTACTAACTGACTGATTGAGCTTATAAAATACGTGAAACGCTAAAAATGTGATTGGAATATTATTTTTAAAAAAAAACGTACTTTTTAATTGTACTGTATTTTAGATGAGGCCTGTGATGCATACAGTGTGCAGTGAGCAGTATGCAAGCTAATAAATTTGATCGGCGCAGACAGTAGGCCGAGTGCAGCTACCCGCGCTGTATTATTGTAGATAAAATGCATTCAACGTGGGCGGTATTCGCATTTCCAATATCTATCCAGCCGATACAAGAGCTAGCAAGCTCTGATTATACAGCTCACGTCACACTGGAGAGGGAGAGCTTTCAGATACATCTCACACTGTTGATTTTGATTTGCGGGCTTTGAAAACACTCCCGCATCATCATACTCGTACCATATTCACTATCAAGCTCGTAGAAACGGTGATAAATCTAAAAAACATATATAATTATTGTATGTTTACAGAGCTTAAGATTAAGTTCAGAGTAAACTGTATACTTAAATATAAAGGTCCTGTATTTATTTGTCCAGTAACTAATTAATGGCTTTGGCAGTTAGGTAAATGAATTGGCAATAAATAAAATTAATCGGCAATAAATAAAATTAATCGGCAGTAGACTAAAATAAATAGCAGTATCCACTGTGTATATAAAATTTAAAATGGCAATTATAGATTCAGTGTTTGTAAAAATTAATGTAAAATGAATGAATAACGAACCCATAAAATTGAAAGTTAACCTATTATCTTATTATTACTACTATTAATCATCACACATTAATTATTTCCTGTCATTTATTATTACTTTTATTCTTAAGATTTCTGTGAATATACTTTATCAATTATATTTAATATAATCCAGGATTTTGTAAATCTATTAGTTATTGTGGACAGCGTTGTATATGAAAAATTATTAAATTTAATTATCCATAGTTCTTAGTCAACTATGTTGTTAAAATTACTCTTCAATGAGAGTTTATATCAATCGTTGTATATTTATTTTACATATGTTAATCATACATAAAAGGTATGTATATAATGTACAATAATTAACCATATGTTTAAATATCACGATGCTGTAAGGGTTTTTCCTTTACCGTGTTATTTGCTCAGTGTTCGAACTCATGCGTGCGATGCTGTTCTCTTACTTAAACACTGCATGAAATCGCGGCATCTTTTACCTGGGATTGTTGAGAGTGATTACAGGTAATTTTGATATAAGTAGGTGCAAGGGTAAATTGAATATTTAATATTATTAATGCATTACATACTCGTATGCTCAAGAATCAATGAACTGAGCCAGGGTCATATATGAAAATGACGTCTGTTAAAAGACATTAAAAAAATATTCATTGAAATCTTAAAAAATGACAATTGTTAAATTATTTGTGCATTTTACAAAAAATAAGTTTCATTTTATAATACTAACTCTTTAACTATAAGAATGTTTTGTTTTTTTTAAGAATTAATTGTATGATATATTTTGTTCAATAATATTTATCAATATTAAGTAAACATAAATGATGTCACTGATATTTTTTTTTTTGTGAACACATATAAGGATATACTGACACTTGGTGAAAACCCTCCCTGACCCGTCCCGTTTTTGGAAACCCAGACAGGGACGCACGCAAAAAGCTACTTGTTAGAGAATGGCTGAAGGCCTTCACATGATTTTAGGTGCATCAGTTAGATATCAAATAGACCTCAGTCTAAGGCTACGAAATTAGTATACTACAGCGAGTCTCGAATTGCTTTCTTTGGTAACACGTTACTAACCACGAAATATGTGGGAATGGATAAGGAAATGGCGAGGTTAGGAAATGGATTCTGAAATGGGGGACATCAGTTAGGAGTCATTCCGGGATATACTGACAGTCGTTGATAGAGGAAAATCAACTGCGCTTATATGATGTTTGTCATTTTTAGTGTAACTAAGCGTTGCATGTGAAATGTTGACTCGCCAACGTCATAGACTACTGGCATTCAAACGTCATAATTTTTACGGGAACTTCAATGAATGAGTGGTGTTCATGGGATGAAGTCGAATCCACAGATTTTGAATAATATGCAACTAGTTAAGAATTTGATTTAATATTTTTATCTTCATCGTAGATCGTCTTTTGTATGGTAAACAAACTTATTAACCCTAAACTGTACCCGGCAGTAAAGTTATAATTAGTATATATTAAGAAATATATGAAGCATATATGTGCAGGTTTTATACTTATGTAATGATTCAATGAATGGGTTAAGAATTAAATACGCATTTGAAATACGACTATATTAACACATTTATGGTCATTTATGCATTTAATGTGTCATATTTGTTAACTTTGTATAGTTATTAACTGCCATATGATTTATATTGAAATACAACGTTATTAACCCAGTTAAATAATAAAATGACAAAGTTCCATATGCATATAACATAAAAGCAGCCACCAATGTTGAAGTAATTGTCTTATTGGGTGTCAAAGCTTTACCAGTATCAATATGTAACTGTGATACAATTATTGCAATAGTTCGATTCACATTTAGAATTTACATATCAAATTTAAATACAATTATTGCTTTTAAGTACTAATTATCTTTCAAATTAAGACGTGTAAAGTGAAATAATTATTCTAAAAGGTTGACTAATTCAGTCATAGCTAATGCAGGTAAGATGGGTGTACTCACATTTGACTACATACGACGAAGGGGGCCTCCTTCGCTCTGTCTTTAAACTATTTAACGACTAAATTAATTACAGCATTAAAATGTATCGAGTTCCTTCAGTAACTTTTGCGTTGCATTCTTCATGATACAGAAGGTGGAGTGACATTTTTGAAGTGCTCCACGGTACGACTTTATTAAAGAATTTTCTTTAAGATATCATATTTCTGAAGACGTCTGGAAACGTGGGTATAGCTAAGTTGAAGACTTTAATATTGCGATAGACTTACTAATATTTTAAATCTTCTTAATTTATTTCATACTATATTTTTTTAAAAATGGTTGCAAAATTCGAGCTTCGAGTATTTGAAGAAACGGCAGTTATAGTATCTGAGGATATTTTTGGTTGATTTGTGAATAGTTTTTTTTAAGGAGGTCGGATGATTATTCCGACCCCACTGCGGTCTGGTCTATTTTTATTATTATGTAAACACATACAGGAGAATACCGACAAATGGTGATAGTGATGCAGAAGTCTCATCTGTGGATTCTACGACGCTTACCATGTTCCATATGGTTAAGCACTGCATGTGGAGTGTTGATCCGCCAACGTTATTGACTACAGCCGGATATTAACGCATCATCCTTATTATTACAAAGAATTTATTGTGAATGGGTGGTCTTCGCGGGATGACTTTTATCTACCGCAAATTTTTGATTTATAGGTTATGACTGTCATTTTATGGGTGAGGGATCAAATTTACTTTAGGGTTCAGAAATGGATTAAAAATCCTTTTTTTAATCTCCTTTGACGATTAATCCTTCGGCTTGGCAAGTAGGAACTAATACTTGTTAATACCTATATAAGCTACTGCCAGTTTTTTATTTAATCATTATTGAAGATGGTCACCAGGGAGGCTGAAACATGTAATCGTTTAATATAAATGTGAATCAAAACTACATATTTTTAATTTGTTAATTTTTTAATTTAAATTAATTATAATAACGATTTTAAACATTTATTTCACCTTGTTACTTCTCAATAATGGTCAACATGTCAAATTTACTTGCCATTTTCTATGCTTAAGTTCATGACAATTGATTACAAATATAAATATAATTATAAAATATACTCTTGTAAAAAATTATAAAGAAATATATATCAAAGTTGGTGATAGCCCAACGCGCTTAATACATTAAAATATTTTGTAGAAAGGCTATCGTTTCCAAACGTGTAGTAATATACTTATTTCCCGAGGCTACATACAAATTTAATAAACCATACAAAAATGGAAACCCATTATTAGGGATGTTTTTTTTTGGTCGAGGAATGGATATCTTTAGATCAAGAGCCGGTGGAGCTTTTTACGCTTATTTATATCAGATGAGATATGGAATATTTGATTCAGAAAGCTCATTAAATAATCTACGGTATGATAATTGAGGCTTTCAAATATTTCAAAAATAGAACATAAGAACTTTTCTTTATTATATTATTATATTTTCTTTATATTGATCGCAAAAAATATCAATTATTTACGAGTATGTTGCAAATTAATATAATTAGTTATATTCCTTATTGTTCTTCTCTTACCATATAGTTGGAACTTATGTTGCTACAAATAGGCGTCGTATAGTTCCATCAGTCATCTTAACATTTTTTTGGTTTTATTGCCGGCGGGTACAACTCAGTGGTTAAAGCGTTTGCTTGGCAAGCCAAAGATCGTTGGCTCAATCCCCAACGGAGATTAAAAAAATTAAAAATATATCGAATTCAGAACCCTAAAGTAAATTACCTGATGAAAGTCGTCCCATGAAGACCACCCATTCATAGTAAATTCCTGTAATAATAAGTATGATGCGTACATGTCAGTCTGTAGTTTATGATGTTGGCGTATCAACGCTCCAGATGCAGCCCTTATCCATATGTAGTAAGCGTCATAAAATCTACAGATAGAAAAACTTCAAAATCACCATCACCATCTGTCGGTCTTCTCCTGTATGTGTTTACATTAAAAAGTATAGGTTTAGTATTATGAAGTTCCGTCACATAATTTTATATGTGCATTCGATGAAAATTAAAATCTTTCTGTAAATATTTAATAATAAAAAATAGAACCTTGTATCTCGTCATATACTCACTGAAGTTTAGAAAAATTTGTGCGTTACAGTACTTAAGTGTTATTTTGTCATATATCGGTAGCTACATAGTCATTTGAACTTTCGGAAAACCCGCGTGCACGATATATCAGCTCGGCGTTAAACACAAATTTAGATCACAAAAGGGAACATCGGTATCTAAGCCGGGCCTAAATGTTGCCTGCCAAGTGTCTTGTCGTGAAGTCACTCGTTCGGCACACATCGGCGCTAATGGCATTCAGCGAGGGGGGTGGGAGACCAAGGACGGAACCTTAACTCAAATGTCGAACATCAACTAGTTGTACTCTGGTATTAGTCGCTGGTTCTAAAAGATTGGCCGGACTCCCGAGGGTCCGTTTCCAGGGAGCACCGCGTGGAGGTTTTTTTCATGCGATGGGGAGTGTTTTGGCCGGAAGAGTTGCTGGTGAGTGACTTTGGAGATCTGCAGAACGTCTCATAATTAGGATCCTGTGTCATGTGCCCGAATAGCTGCATACTCCTTGACCTAATACTGGGCAGCACACGGCCCACTGACGTTGCCAGATATTGCCGAAACAATTTGGCGTCGCTGACACGAAGAAGAAGCTTGATGTTCTTTTATAAAAAGATTTAAAAAAGGAGAGTATTTTTATATATATTTTTAATAAAAACATATCTAAAATCTACAGTTCTTCGACATTCGGTTTGGTAATTTAGTCTATTTTATCGTAAGCCAGCTGATCCGGCAAATTTTGTACAGCCACAAAATTAACAAATGTTGTGTTAAATTATTGAATTAATTAAATTATGTTTTTTTATTATGTTTGATATCAGCTTGATATAGCTCCTTAAGGCCGATGCCGTAAAGCCTCAACAAGCGATCTTTTGTCTATTATTTTGGTTCGCTTGCGTGACATCTACATCGAATGTTAAGCGGTGTTTGCATACGCCAAAATAATTGTTATGACAGTTGGCCTATTGCTGGTTGGTAGGACTGTCGTATTGGCAGTTGGTACCGCGGAGATGTGAGATCGCGCCGTGGGCCGGCAGTTGAAGTTTGACTCGCGCCCGTTACAGTGCGCGCATCCTGTGCGTTCCTGTAGCGGGCGACGTTTCTGACCATAAACATGTATCGTGAAACAGAAACAAGTTGTTTATGATGTGAACCTGATCCTGCATCCTTCATCCAGTAAATCGATGTCCATAAATGGAAGAGGAGGATATCATGTTTTATTATAGTATTAGCTCGAGCTAGCTTCTCATTCTCCCCGAATGTAATTTCTTAACAGAGAAATTACATTCGGAAAAGATCTTAATGGATCTGCAAGATCAACACAAAATTATTGATAAACACAAATAAACATTGATGTTCGATGATTTGACTTTTCTAAGGTGAGACTAGATTTTCTCAAGTTTCGGTGTATTTTTCTTCATACAATCCGTATCTCTTCAAGAAACAGATCAATATGCAAAAGCGATCTCCTCAACTCATACGTTTCTAACATGTAGCGTTCATTTGTACTGGATAACCGTTTGCATGCGATTTTATAAAATAAACGTTGATTGAATATCGGAAAATTTTCTTAATAAAATGTGTAATATACCTGTATATTGATAATTATGATAAACATATATATTTCTAAGAAAAACATTTTCTTCAGTTACGCTACTGAATTTCTAAAGTCTTTTTACCAGTCCTTCTGCGTCAAAGCATCACAGCCCGCCTCTTGGGCATTACATGGAGCTGAATTTACTGCTTGGATGAGAAATCGTGTCCCGTATAGCAAACGCATCGATCTTTGTCTAATATCACTAGAGTTGTGACTCACGGCGTATGTCACTTAAAATGCGAGCAATTACAGTTAACTAATAGCTGATGACGCATTTTCCTACGTGAAATGCATTGCATAGTCGTTCTTAATACATGCGTTATTTACAAAGATCCTTCCGACTTAATTACGAGCAGAATCGTTACAATAGTCACAACACAACGACGACACCCTTTCCACATTTTATATTAAAATTACTCAATTGATTCCGTTGAAAAGAACCGTTCATAGTAACATCCTCCTCTCTCTCAAAAAGGGTGTTAATAAGTCGCGTTAGGGGAGGATGAGGAGCAGGACAGCAAACAAACACTTTCACAGATGACAACATGCCACACATAAATGCACGACAAGAGACCAGGAATAAGAGTCGAAAGATTGTATATCGAGGTTTTCGGTTACAGTCAGCAAGGACTACATTATGCTGATGTCAATAGTAATCGGTAGATCTTTCTCGAACTTTTTTGGAGGAATTGTTACATATAATGTACTCGGCAGAGCTACGGGACGCACAGCTGACATGGAATGACGTGACGACGGTGTCAACTGACAGTTTAAGATTATGATTATATTATGCATTTTTTAATAAAATATATAATATTTTGTATAAATAGTACAATGTACTATTTATATTAAGAAAAATCCTGATCTATCTCCTTCTCGTGGTGGGAGGTGAGCGACAACATCAGTCGGCCAATATAGACAGGGACCGAATGTTGGCCAGAATAAGCTAACACCCAGCTAACCTCATCAGGTCAAGCTGGTCAGGGCACTCTATTGTCCTGGCGGTAGGAAATGCTCTCCAAAGGCGGATGAACCTTTATGCTCAACGGCATTCGGATGTGGAAGTAAAGGGGAAAACACCACATTACAGAATAACTTCTTAGGTTTTCACGGCCAGATTTGATGTTGTGGCTTTTGGGTTGAGCCGTATGTGGTGAACTTTTTTTAACCAATATTTCGTCTTCTTCAGGATTAAAACTAAATAAATTATTAATCCTGAAGAAGACCCCTGCAATGGCGGTAGAAATATTGGTTAAAAAAAGTTCACCACACACGGCTCAACCCAAAAGCCACATCACCACATTACAGGTCTAAACGATATCCCATGTATCAGCAAAAATGAAAAATCGAGAAGACTGGAGATTTAAATGTAAGATTTTGTTGCTACGATATATTTTAAATTTAATTATTAATAACGAATCTATTCTTGGACCATAATTAATTAACTGATTTAACATAATACGCATATCACGGGGAAAATTTTGAAAAACACTTTTCTGTATAATTCATATATGAGCTTTAACTTGTATTTCATTATCAGTCAAGAGATCAAAAAACATTTCTTTTTTTTGAAAATTCATACGGGACAATGTGAAAGCAGATGTTGATGGAGAGATCTTATCTTTGGAATATATTACGCATGCCGTTTTGGGAGTACCTTAACACTGTACGTTGAGCAGTGTTTCTAAATATTTTGACACAACAAAATACTTTATTAAATTTTACAAATAGTATACAAAGCATATAAACCATTATGGTTTCATTTTAATATTGGAGGGAATTTAAATAAACGCCATAGTAAAATAAGCTCTTGAAAAAAAAACTCGTATTTACATACGAGTCTTATTATACCAGTATGAGAGCGTAAATTACAGCAGCTTTTTCTTCAAGCTCCGTTTCTGGAAAACTGTTGAGAACTGTTTATAGAATATGCTTGGTTACAATTTTGAAAACCGGCCTGACAAAGAATGAGACATAAAATATAGAGGGATAATAAATAAACATTAAGTAGTGTTATAAGTGTTATACCACCTACTAACTATTGCATACACTTTAATAAAAGTTTTAAATAATTAGTCATATGTTTTTAATCAAAATATCTTTCCAGTACGTGAATCATAGAATTGATATAATATTTCAAATAATTTGAAATAAATTTTACTTATCTGGCTTCAGTAAGTTTTGAGTTACGTAAATTCATGTTTTGTCTATGATGTAAAAGAATTTTGAAAGCTCTGGTTTATTTCCGAAGTAATGCATTTAAATATTTGTCGTATTATTATAAAGTTAATTACAGGTATTAACGTTAAACACTTAATTTAAACTTTAAAGTAACGCATATTGCAAAATAAAAGATAATTATGATGAGTATTTTGCAGGTCATGTTATCCGTCCTATTATAGAGCGCAGGGCTTTATAAATGAAAACATGTTACGTAATTAGTATATTAAGATTGTAACAAGGAAAGTACAAGGTAGATTATTCGCTGTAAAGTTTTAACACAAATATCTGATAAATATTTTATTTAGATGTTTTTTTTTTACGAAAATTAGTATTTTACTTAAACTGAAATTCTACAATAAAATTGATAAACATTATTTCTTATTATTTTTAAACATATTTACTATTGAGTACTTCAGAAAATCAGTTTATTTTAAGTAATCATAAACGATTGGATTCGATATTTTTTTCTCATCAATAATCTCACGGTTTGTTCACCCATTTGCATCAATAAATAGCAATTGTTTCCTTATCTGCTTCAACGGGCCTTCGAAAATGTGGTGTATCTGCATCATTGAAATGTCCGGGTCGTAATTTTTCAAACTGGTGCTTAGTGTTTGCATTCTATCGATACTTGTCCTCCATATACATTAGTTTATTTTTCTTGTTTGGACAACACTTTTCTAGTTTGGACAACACATCTTTTTGATGGTAAAAAATGTATACGTCAAAAATGCAATATTTCACTTTCCAATCCTCGAATCAAACAAAAACTACACAAGTAAGCCTTAAAATATAAGCTATCTGAATGTATCAAAATGATATGATAGTTAAAATGTGATATAAGGTGTCAAAAGAAAACAATTAATATAACATTTTTCTCCTAATAATATAACTTCCAAATAATATATTAATTAATAATATATGATATTTATGAAATTATATTGTGTGGTAGCTATCCATTATGTGACACTGGAGTAAGATGATGATACAAAAAAATCTGTATTGAAATATGTGGTCCAAAGGCTGACTGTCAAGATTAAGTTTAATGACCAAGAAGCGTCTCTTATAAATGGGATTAGCGTCAAAATAAGATTCTCAAGTCACACACAATTACCTTCTGGGTGAGATTAAAATTTATAATCTCCAATTTAAATAATACATACACATGCATACAACATTGTTGTTTTGAAAATCTAATCTAATAGCTATGAGCGTAAAATAGTAAGCGATCGACTTTAATTATTCATGATAATTTATCATAACATCATTATTTCTTCATCTGAAGTAATTTCGGCATGCATTAAAAAATAGCTGAAACATTTAAATTTGATGGAAAGAGCGGCTCGAACGTGAAACGTAAGGCTCATTTAACATTTGCCCGTAGGTACTGTACTGAATAATTATAATATACAATTATATAATTTGTGTAATGGAGTGATTAACGCAGTAGCCTGGGTTGTATAATTGGATGAAAAATAATAAAGTTTACATTAATTAGTGAAATATGTAGATATTTCATTTTTGATATCGCAGCGAGGATCGTAACGAGTATGATGCATTTTGTATAGCTGCGATTCTGTGTATAGTTAGTTTCCAGCGAGATGCAGTGCGTGGGTACGTGAGTTATGTCGGTTATGCCATTTCATGCGTGACATGTCTTGTTTTTTGCCATTTGGTTCCGATGCGGGCGAGATAGAGACGAGATGCGAAGAGAAAATGTGGTGACAACAGTGTTGCCGTATACATGTGATTTATGAATCCCGAATCATCACAATCATTCTATAACAACGTGTCTTAATGGAGCGTATGATTGTCACAAACTGCTGGAAAGTTCTGTGAGGCCATTCTTTCTGCCTTATACCATGTCAGATATGACTCCCGAAACTCTAAGAACTATATTTCGTGTATAGTTCTAGGACACCGATAGCCCAAGAGCTAAAAAAACAGTATTTTAAATTTTTGCGTGATTTCATGAAAGCTAGCTATAGTTTATGCTTTCGAAGTATATGTTTCAGGTAAGTTCAACTTAGTCTCTTGACCAATCGCATTATAAAAGGCTGCCTTAACCTCTCCGTCATCACGTCATTCCTCACAAATTCAAAGCATTGTACCCCGAGAAATCTACGCAGTCTGTTCTGAAACCCGATTTTTTGACTGAATTGTATTTTGGTCAGATACTAAGATTGACATTTAAAAAATATGTACCATATAGGTTATAAAATTGTTTGTTATATGTATGCTATACGATATGGTTCTTTGTTTTGATCAAGTAAAGCTGAGAGTTCCAGATATTAGCATTACTAAAGCGCTTATGCAGATCACGCCTCTCAACGAGACACTGATACAAGTGATAAGTAGAGAAATTAAAGAAGCAATGTATGAAATGGTTTCTTAAATCGAAGATGCTAACGTATGAAGGTCTCATTTTTTTTTGTTTTCGGGAATATCGGGATTCGTGGTCCAGAGAGGGAGCCCTACTGCAAGTGGAGGGCCTCGATCTAAGGGAGTGCGGGAGGAAGTCTTCGCAACCTGACACCAGTGAACTGAAGAGTTAACAAATGGACCGAGAAGTCATCCGAGCCGCGCAGAACGGAGAGGAACCGAGGCCATCTTATGTTACATATTTATTCATTCGTAATGATTGTTCACAATCCGTATTTATGAGTCATTTTTGTGTTTTATTAGCTGATCTGATTTATATTTAATAAATAAACGTTTACAGTACAATAATAATAGTGACATTATGTCAAATTTATAATTAATTTGTAAAAAGTATTATTATTGACATCAGCATGATGTAGCCCTTGTTGGCTGGTACCGAAAACCTCAATATACGATATTTCGTCTCTTATTTCTGGTCGCTTGTCATGTATTTATGTGACGCCATGTTGTCATTTTGGACGGATCCGCTTACGGGTATATTAGTTGGAGACACCGCCTCTCGTGGCGCAGGCGAGAGCCCATACCGAGCGCAGAGATCAGTTGCCTACTGCCCTTCGGCGAGAGATATTGTATTGTGGTTCGGCCTACTGCTGCGCCTAGGTCCGGGCCACAAGCTTGTAAAGTTTTTATCGGAAATATACATCAATGTACTTCTAAAAAGTATTTGTTTTGCTAACCTGCTCCTCATCATTAGGCTTACGAGTACATCAACGATTTAATTGGCTATTATTACAACTTCAGTTCTTTATGTGTCATAATTTATTACATATAAATATGACACCTTCACTTGTTTGTTTTAAGCCCATACATAATAATTACGTCTAACAGTGATGAAAATAGTCGTTTTTATTAAAATTCTTAACTCTGTCACCGCTCTTATTCGATTATTTACATGCAATTTTTGGATAAAGAATTGAAAATATTTGTCATTCGATTTAGCCACAATTTTGCACACGACTTAGTTGGATATTTTTATTCTTTTATTATATTGAAATTTATATTGAAATTATTATAATAATAACTGTTTTAGGCGTATTTTTTTTATTTCAAATTTCAACTATTACGTCTTGCATGTAAACCCTTTCATAACGGCTCGGTTTGAATACAAATTATACTGTCAATTATAAAACTAGTATTTGAAGCATAAATGTACTAATCTGGTCTATTTTCATATATCACATTGGTTTTTGTATCCTTTAGCTATCAGATGATGCATAAAAAAACTATTGTAATAAAGTAGCAAAACGATATATCACGTCAACCGATGTCAACGGTCGGGGAATCTTATGACGGCATATGCCAATAACCGATGCGAAAGGGTTAAGACATCCCTGTGAATGAGTAGTATTCAGTGAGCGACATTTATCTTACACAAAAATATTTTTTAATTAGATTCATTATTCTTTCTAGTTCCTGATGATTTACATTACTTTAATAACAAAAATATTGTTATATCATGATAACAGATAAGATGTTTATTTAAGCAGATTCGTTATAAAAAGTTATTGTTTACAGGCTTTGTATATAATGGCGTACTCTATATTGACAAGTGATTTGCGTACATTCAATTATGCAAATGAGTTTCCCTCAAAACGCAATAAAATAGAAATTGAAATGGGTGCTTTCCGCGTTTGCGAAATAAGCTTGCGGCGCAAATTTTCCCGCGAGACGCACAAATGGCAGAATAAAATCGATATCCATTAAGCCACGAGTACATCTGAAATTACCGCAATAATCGTTCTGTCGGTAACCGCCGCCCTCTCTTGATATTTAATACAATTTCAATTTCCCACTCCGACTAATGCCGTCTTGGCAATATTTAAAACATCATTTGCGGGTACCTCGCCAAGAGACGACTACCTTCCAAAAACATATTTGCATACAATCTCCCGGACCGTCTTAGCACTTAGTATTCCTAAATTTAAATCTATTTAATTCATAAATTCCCACCATCCATTTACGTTACAGTCGACGGATCCGAAAAGGTCGTATCGCTCTTCGCGTATCTCTCGAATATGGGATGCGCTACGGTATCAGTAAATAGGCAAAGCGTATGTCCATTTTTTTATTAAAATAAAACTCAATAAACATCCAAAGATATTTTATTAAAAATATTATTTTATGCTTCATATTTTAACTTAAATATAAAAGATAGGCGGCAGTTAAAATTATAATGTAAACATTTCGACTATACATCGCCTGAATATTGGAATCTCAACAAAAGCTGATGCAGCCTTTTAGTGAGTTTCGATAGTAGATGCTTGCATAGAATACTGAGGGTACTTACTACTGTAATACTTTGTGAGAAATCACAAGGTGAAAGAGTTGATAAGGCAGTCTTTCATACTGCGTTCAATCAAGGTGGACCTAGTTACTTTGGATACCTCAAGACATTATAAAACATATCTAACTTTTCTTTAAGACCCCAGAATCATGCGATCTCAGAAGGCTGTTGGAAATTATACATTGAATGTACTTGTCGAAGTTCTAGGAGGCGGATCTGTCATGGGATGAGGAGAGGACCATAGTAGCTGACATTTCTTTGTTGGCGGCAATTCGTTACGACTATATGCTTTAAGTAGGGGAACAGACATGATATGATGATGCTTTCATTACGATTAAGAAACGTACTTGACTCGTGTTACATTTAAATAGTTGTAGAAACAAGATCAGGACAGTTTTAAAACTGTTTTATAATCGTCTTTATCTTGTAAATATAATGAATAAACTATCATAAAACAAGATTAAAGGCTTTTAATCACATTGATACCTCTCGTACTAATAAGTATAACTCATGTTTGCAGAAATTGCATCGTGTGGGAAATTACTTTCATTCTTTCGAGATGTTTAGTTTTCTAAGCAGTCCTTTTAGATACAATTATACCCACAAATACTTGATTTTTAGAAATATATAGTAATAATCAATTTATATTATGTGTGATGTACATAAATAAATACTCATAAAATTCGTTAATGTGCTTTTTTAGTGTAGCGATCGTTATGGGAACCATTCAGGCAATATACTGATAGTACCAGTACGTGCATACATTATCTGAGGAGGCCATCGGGTACAAAAGAATTGTATCGCTAACGTGTTTATACAACCGAATTACAAAAACATGATCTACGTCTATCTTTGTGATTAATTCATTTCGAATCTGAATGTATTATAATGATAGATCATTCGAAATTAAATGAATAAATTTTCGATAATTACTGCTGTACACTCGATGTTACTTATTTATGGGTGAGCATGCCGAATTAAGTCAGAAGAATCTATGAATCAAGTCTAATATTCTAATCGGAAATCATATTTAACGGGTGAGTAATATTTGGTTTGATTTGAATATTATTATATAAAATAATTACAATATTAATGAAATCTGACGTGGAAAAAATTAAAGAGTTATTTGATTTTTTACGTTCATGTTAATCAATTATTTCTTAATAATAATTTGAAAAAAAACATTATTACATGTATCAAAATCATGAACCATAAATTTATCTTGAAAAGTAAGTTTTTTATTACTTTTCACTCAAAGCTTTATTTAATACTGATTGATATGGTGTCGTTTCTTCATTTTATATAATTTTTCAAGTAATTCACACCACACGTAAACTTTATGAAGCTTGATTGATTGAATTTCAAAAAATTATGAAATGTGAAAGAAATATAATGTTAAACAAAATATTCACATTTATTAATCTTCATAATTTGTCAGACCAACGAAAATAGAAGTAATACTAACCAGTCAGAGACTATGCCTCTTGGGAGAGTGATAAGACTGTTCAACCATATCGCCTCAAATATTGATTTCCAGCACGAGTATAATTTTTATATTAAAAAATACATTAAGTAGTACATTTATAAGAAAAAAATGGTCAATTAGTCGATGACTATTTTTAAATGTGCGCTTATACAAGACCCACCCTTCTCCATTAAGAAGACGTAGCAACCCTTTCCCCGAAACCTCACCAAGGGGTCAGAGTCATCTGCCGTACTGAGGCATAAATGTTCGCGATACGAGTCCTTGGAGTACAATATTAACACTTGCTGGGCAGATCAAGACGGTAATTTGTTGAAAGGGTGGACTAAGGTTTTAATTTTGCCGAGACACTTAATTACTAGAAATGTTTCTTGCATAGTGAAGCAATATTTTCAAATCATCGTTCGCTACATTTAATTAGCTTTTATTTTTAATCTGTTCGCAAGACACATAACAATCGAGACGTTTTGTTTTATTCTTTAGTTTCGTAATATTGTATTATGTAAAATAATTTAAGCATTGAGTAAGTCACCATCAAATTGTGTCACTTAAATATCTGTTTTATATGTAAATGTGAAATAAAGTGATAAGATAATAGCACATTATAAGCGCAGTTCTTGTTAAATCAACGTAGTTATACAACATTTAATGCACACCGAAAGTCGGATGGGTTACCGTGTTGTTAATTGGGTTCAATCTATATTTAGGAAGAAATGGTCCAGACGTCGGAAGCATCGAACTTATTAGATTAAATTTTAAATTATATGAAATACAAATTTCCCAGTTTCCGGGATCCTAAACTGATGATTACAGGGAACCATATATGTTCCCAGGTAGACCTTAGGCATACACATATCTTGTGACTAAAAACGTCAACAGTGACAAATGTAAATAATTATTGGTCACCAATTGACGCTTATAAAATATTGGTGCATATCACAATATTGCCAAATAGTTATGATATTTCATACTCTTATTTATTTATTTATTTATATACAGAATCGAAATTCCAATTTTTTCATACTCTTGGACATTTATTTTTGTTATTTATATTTTTAAAATCATTATTAACCCTTTTGCATCGGTAATCGACATATGCCGTCATAATATTCCCCGACCGTTGTCATCAGTTGACGTGATATATCGTTTTGCTACTTTCTTAGAATAGTTTTTTATGCATCACATTTTTTTATTTTTATGTAAATGGTTGCAGGAGAGCACAGCCGGTCAAGACCAGTGCACTCTAAGACGCTCAGCCTGGGAGGCTGGACGCTGCAAGCGGGAAACGTGTGTTGTGTTCGTGTTTGTGTGTGGGTTGGGGAGATTGCAAGTGTATATTTTATCTGTTTCTTGAAGAGATCCAGATTGTAGGAAGGAGGAAGCACAGACGCTGGAAGAGCATTCCATAGCTTACCGGTGGCATTAAGGAAGGAGCTTTGGAAACTGCCAGTTCTTGGTCGACATATATTAACCGTGTATGGATGTTCGGCAAGTGTAAGACGAGTTTGTCAGTTTTTGGTGCGTGCAGGAAGAATTAGTTCTTTAAGTTCCGAAGAGCAGCGACCGTGCTAATAACGGTAGAAAAGACTAAGAGAACTAATCTTACGCCTGTGTTCCATTGATTTCAGGTTAAGCGTAAGAGTGTCATTGTTTATTACACGAATTGCTCTTCTTCTTGACTGATAGCTTAAGGATACAAGAACTAATGTGATATATGAAAATAGACCAGATAAGTACATTTGTGCTTCAAATACTAGTTTTATAATTGGCAGTATAATTTGTATTCAAACCGAGCCGTAATGAAAGGGTTAGTAATATAAATAACATTAATATTATCATATATTTTCTAAATATTCTAATAGAGTGCGATGTGCTTACCGCTCAATGAAGTTAACTGTGAAGTTGGACTATACGAGTATATCCTTAAGTACGTTTCTCATTTTACGTCTTGGGGTTGAAATAAAATTCAAAAGTAAATTATATCCTCAGAGTCCTGTTATTTTCCATAATTCTCGAGACGAAAGGGAAACGCATTTGCCTGTAAACGGAAACGTTGTAATTAAAATATGAAATGTTGGGGTGTTGAATTTTTTTACCCGCCATAACTTATTTGCGCTGAAAGATGGCGGGCATATCTGGAAACAGATATTATTTTTAATTATTTAAAACCGGAAATAATAATGCTCTGCTGAATCTGAAAATAAATTATTCATTATAAATAATATATTTTCTTATATAATGAGATTGTAAATTGGTTTAAATATATGATTTATTATTACATCAATAGTAAAATGGCAAGGCAAGCACTAAATGACCTTTATGTTAAAATATTTTTTAAAATTATAACAACCATTATTAAGAATGAATCATAGGCTCATTGACTATTTAATACATATATTGTATAATACAAAGTCGAGATATAAACCGCGATATAGAAAAACAAGTTATTGAAGTCTTACTTAATAATCTTTCATAAATGGATGTTTTGGTCACCACAAATAACTGTCACTGAGTTTTGTCACTATCCATTGTCAATGAGCTATCCCTGGGATCATATATGATTCCCGTTGACCTCCAGAATGAGAGTCCAAAGACTGTCCAAAAAACTGGCAGTATCCACCGTATGTATGTGGTCAGATATACAACTAATATAGCAATAATATATTCAATATTGGTAAAAAATAATGTAAAATTAATAAATAATTAAGCCATAATATGGAAACCTAACCTAACCTAACCAAAACCATTATTATTTACCATTGATTAATTATTTCCTGCTGATATATTATTTTTATACTGCCGATAGATATTTTTCTAACGCCAAATTATTATTTTTTACTTACCTTCTAAGGTATTTATTACTGACCGATTGCTAAGTAATTAATTACCAAGCATTAATTTAATTAAATACTGCCAAAAAAAATGCTTTTGTGAAATGAAAACTTTGTAAGATGTTGCGAAAAAAATTACGTTTGTCTTAATAACAAAACGCAAATTTTTCGATCAAAGCATTAAATTCGCCGGATAATCAAAGAAAAGGGGTTGAATTTATTTGTCTTCTCCGCAATGAAAATATTATCGCGGGGAAGCGGCAAGAAGTGGCAGAGAGTTGTAGAAACATCCACTTTGAAGTAAAAGCTTTGTTTTAGTGTTAATCCCCTAATTCCCGTTGCCAGTCAATTATCCCCGTTTAAATCCAATTGTGATGCACAAACACAGCCCTTCCCGCCCCCACAGGGACGGAATCCTCCCTCTGACCCTCCATCTCTCAGTCCTTAAGAAGTTAGCGTCTACTTGCGATCCGAAATGGAGCAAAGGGTTGGATTAAGACAACACATTAACGCTGATTTTCTTTGACTGAGATTCCATTTGTTACAATAACATGGAGATATCTTGACGGATTAAATTGAACTTAACAAATCAAATCATTTCAACGTTGCGCATACATCTTAAGAGAATATATTACATTATTTGCTTACGTAATGTATCAATTATAATATTAAGCAAACATACTGAAGGGGTATATGATTAAAATATTTATTTTTAAGCGTTATTGAATATAATTTTGAACTGCCATAGCATTTAACTCTTGTCTTTAAAAATATACTGACTGATATTATGCCTGATGATTATGAATGTTTATTTGGGAAATTTAAAAACCTTTGTGACCATATTCCTCCTATAAAAGAGAGTCAGCCACAGTAAAACATTAGTCGTTTAACCGACTGCATTGTGGAAGTGTGCTTGTCCACTTTCTCACCTAATCATACACCACAAAGTTAAACCATTGTATCTATAGTATGCTACATCACATTGAATTTTGGTATCATTTTTTCCCGATTTACAGCCGTATATAAGGATTGGGACTGTGTAGACGGCGTATAGTCAGGACTTTGTTTTTTAACGAGTATAACTGCGAACCTGGACACGACCAGGGGTGGAATATATGGTACATTAACAGACTCCGGACCGGAGTATGCAAGACGAGAATACAAGTGAAAGCCTGGCAGTTTTACAGCCGACCGACTGAATGTGACTGCGGCGTGGAGCAGACCCTGTCCCACCTTCTGGAGTGTGCGCTGTGTCCGAGTAGCTGTACCCAGGAAGACCTGATGATGGCCGGGAGTAACGCCATCGACGTCGCCCAATTCTGGGCAGACAGTAACTGACCCTGTTGTTTCCAACAGGATTATATAACGTAAAAATAAAAGTTGTATATATTATAATTTACAGCGATTAATATATTAGAAACTTTATTGTTAATTGTTATCATATGAGTCTGTAAACACGTTTATAGTCACCCTGTATCCATCAAAACCGCAAGAAGTGCTTGGATCAAAGGCTTTTTTATTGCTTTTTGTATTATTAAACTAGGTATCTTTATTATTGTTTAATCTCCGATCACGAAGTGTTCTGTATACCTATGCATGGAGCATTCCATTAAAACTTGATTATTTCAATACATTTTGATTTGAAAAAAAAGAAGTTTGAATATCGTTCCCTATAATTTAATCCATTTTTTCTTATGATCACATTTATATTTATGTGCCGGTATTAAAACAAAGACGATATAAGAGGTGTGTATGTGTGTGTAATTTTTATTTTAATATGGTTTATCCTTGATTAGTTTTAAATAACTTAATAATCATTTTAAAAATCTATCTGTTTTGCGGACTTCTGTTTTATCAATTGAACCAATTCCACTATCTACGCCTGTCTAATAATTTCACCTTAAATATTTCTTAGATGTCGATAGATTTACTGTCACCAGAGGGCGCTTCAAGTACAATCAAGGTGGGTGTCAAGGTGGCTTTATATGAGCAGAAGACCAGACGGACTAGAGCTCTTTTCTCTACTTCGACGCCTCCATAACCGAGCACTCATGAAGCCGCTCGCCAGAGACTTCACTGTGTTACGTGCCTACTAAATCACAACCTACCTACGAACATTAAATTCCTCGTGAAATTATACTATGTTCTTATTTCTTTTCTTTCTAGCCCAATCACTCACAATTGAGCATCATGGCACCAATTATTTTGTACGTGTTTCATTATTACTCAGAACCTACTATAATAAAATAAACAGCAGCAATTGCGCAGCATCCTATTAGTAGTTTAAAATATAAATAATGCTATAGATTAACGTGTCAAATGTATTATTTATTTTGCCATTTTTTACTAACTGCATGATAAGCGTTACTACCAAGAACGTCATTATTTACGAATTAAGTTGATTCCTATAAGTGAACTATAAATTCAAAAACCATAAGTCTCTTAAAATTGTTTTATACAAAAAAAATACACAAACATTGGTCCCAAACCGCTTAGAAATAACCTTTTATTACAAGCGATTAAATTACTATTTTGGTAAAATGTTCCCTTTTCTTAATGCTAACTATTAAATTGATCTCACTATTTAAGGTTCAGTCGACTGAGGTTGCCAGAAGGTATTTGAAAACAATTTTTGTTGGCAATTACTTTTTATCTATTCTTTTCGATTTAATTTGTTTCAAGAGTGAATAGTTTTTTTTTATATATTCAATGTGCGTGGAAATATTATCCCCACAAATTTGATAGGTTTCTATTAACGTGAATTTTTTTCCTTCATGTTTTTAATGGGTATTGAATTATTATAGTATGTGGGAAGACTTAAAAAAAGGCGTTGCTTTCTTAGTTTGTTCCTCAAAAAATTAAGCTTTCCGGAACATAAAATCTATAAAGAAATATAAATACACTACCCATTTGTGTTTTAACACAATCTCTATAGTTCAATATTTTATTATTTGTAAATTACCTTTTATTCAAAAAACTACATATTCGTATAAATAAAAAAAAACTTTTCTAATAGATTCGGTTTTCTGAAGTGTACGTTTCATATCTTAATAATATATTCATCACAAAATACCTTCATAAAGTTCCAAAAGGTGGAATTAACCTGGTACCTATTTTTTATGAAAGCACATACAGGAGAATACCGAAAGATGGTGATAGTAATTCTGATGAATCATCTGTGGAATTCTATGACGCTTACCATAGTGCAAATGGGTAAGCGCTGCATGTGGAGTGTTGATCCGCCAACGGCATAGACTACAGCCCGAGATTCACACATCATCCTTATTATTACAGAAATTTACTATGAATGGTTGGTCTTCACGGTACGACTTTCGTCTACCACCAATTTTAATTAATAGGCTATGACTGACATTTTACGGCTGAAGAATCAAATTCACACCAACCGGGGTACTGTAGAGCTCATAAAATGATTACAAACCTTTTTTTTAATCTCCGCCGGGGATCGAACCCACGATCTTTGACTTGAATAAGCCCAATTAACGATACGGGGTGCTTTATGGGATTGGGTCCAGGCCTCGGTAACGTCGGATTTATCACCCGATTTCCTTAAAAAAAGATTAACAAATCACCCAAAAATATGCATCGGATACTACTACTACCCTTTTCTCAAGTACTCGCACTTATACTTTGGAGATTGTCAGGAACCATATATGTTCCCAAGTCGATCTCCAAGTGTAGATATATCCTAAAACGAGAAATGGATAGTGGCAGCTGACATAACTAAGTGACGGCAGTTTGTGATGACCATATGTACAATATATGTAACGGATATGGAAATAAAGTATTTCCGATCGGTCACCCATTCAAATACATCACACGCCCAATGTTGCTTAACTTCAGTGATCGGAGAAAATTAGAATTCAAATATATATAAGGTACTTCGAGGTGACGAATAAATTACAATTGACTTTCGGCAGCTTATGGTGTCTGTAATTTATAGACCAATATACGAATAAAATGTGTTAGCATAATGATAGATATTATTTTAAATGAGGGATGATATAACAAAAGAAAGAGAGAGAGAGAGAGAGAGAGAGAGAGGGAAAAGGGCTACACTACAGCTTCTTTTATTCAAACCTCGAAATTTCACCTTCTTCTATTCTCAATAAGACACAAAAGATCTTTATTCGAGGCTTTTCGGCATCCATTACTTATACTGTTAATCATAATAAAATTGATGAATTGAAACCTAAGTACGTACGCTGATGCAGCAATTTCTTATGCAAGCGTCCGTTCAAGTGCGATCAAGAGCGGTGTCAACACGCATCATTGCCTCTAATCACTCCCATATTAGCTATAAGTTATTTCTGCTTGAAGTTGAGAAACCAACTAAATGTTGCCTTCCGCGCAAAATTCTGAGCAAATATTCCCGCTAAAGGAGTTTTCTCTACTAACAGTTTGGTAAACGTAGTTCTGGAAAAATACTATGGCTACTTTGTAACAGTCGCATTAAATTCAAGTTAAATAAAACAGTAGTTAGATAAGGAAAACCATCAAAAATAATAATTATGATGTAATCAGTAGGCCTTCCATTTTTACTTCCTTTTTTTCGCCTATTGACGACAGTGGAAAAAATAAGTAAAGATGCATATTTGCACCCCAATGCAAAAATGTAATTCGACAGATATAAAGGCCATTATTTCGACATATTGACAAAAAATAGAGTTTTAATGTCTACCGTTAAAAATAATATAAAATTACTTTTAAAAAATGGACGATTCTATTAAGTCTATTTAAGTCCACTTTTGTTATAAAGTAGTGAAAGATATAATAAAAAAATAAGATATCTTTCATTCAAAATATGCACCAAAATAATAGGAAGAGACACTTTTTCCAGAAATGATGAATATACTACGACATTTTTTTGTTGATTTCGTTGATTAATTATAGTTTTTTTTCTATATTCACCAAAAAAATTTAATCAAACAATTAGACTTATGCCTTTCTCATAACTAACACCCACATACTCACTCACGCCTTGCATTATAACAATAAAATTAAACTAAAAAAATTCAACCACTAGAGCCACAATAAAAAAAATATATTCAATAATTCCAAGCAAATACAGAAAAAAATAAAATTTAAATTACACAGAATCGAAAGAAAATATAAATCGGCATGTACACATACACAACATTATTATTACAGTACTACTTAGTGAGTGGAGCACCGGATCTCCTCTGGATGGCCACGTCAAGGCGCATCCAGTGCCCCTCCAACCGTGAGTCCCACCTATATTATAAAAACGTGCACACTTCCTTGTCTTATTGACTCGACAATGGCAATCTGACGTAGTCGAAACATGTCGTCCTCCAATGAAATATTGTCGAATGATTTCTAAATAGTCTTTTTTTTAATAATTAGAATTAAATGCTTAAATTTTATATTAATTTCAATATGACACGATACGAAATGAATCCATTTTTTCTCATAATTACGTTAAGTGGAGTTACGGTATTTGATGTTTCAACACATTTATTCCCACTGGTCAATATGTTCCCCTCCAAGTCTGTTCTTGATCAGTTGTTCAAACCACATAGAGGAGACTGTTAGCTTCTTGCGCTCCCCGGACACCCATGGACGCAATCTCGCTAAATGCGAACGCCAATATGTGTTCTTGCAACATGGAACACATTAATTACCTGGAACAGAGCAATCCAAGCCTACCTGGAAATGGCATTGTCAGCTCTCCGTTAGGCAGAATTGCATGGTTCCATCATGTCAAAAACTATGTTAAATGCTGTAATTGGTGATCAATGTTTTAAACGGTAGATTTACTTAGAATCATATATAATTATTAATATACATATAAATGCGTATTAAAAATAATGTTTTTACTGTAGTCGATTATCCGTTAATTGAAAAACATAGTGTTAGGTGGCTTGCTAATTTTTAGATTATGAAAGAGAGTTTCATTTCTTACTGAATAATCAACAATATTTTTTTTTCTTCATGATTTGGTAGATATTAATTTTATCAATACTAATGGAAATTAATTGATTTTTGAGTCTTATTCGAGAATTTATTTAAAAAACAAATACGGTGAAAAATATTATTAAAAAAATAAATTATTGCAATTGAGCATAGACCATAGAGTATTTTTTTTTTTTAAACCTACATCATGAAATTAGTATTATTAATCTTAGACCATAGGGTATTTATAATTTTTTTAAAAACCTACATAAAGAAATAACAAAACTATATTTTACAGTTATAAAACGAGTACTTTCTTACTTCCATAAATATGACTTGTTTATTCTGTAACTGCCATAATTAAAAATATATACATTTATATATTTCACGCCGATTTTATAATTTTTTGATCATGCGATTTCTCGAAAATTCGAGATTTCGCATTGTCATAAAAAAAAGTGCAAAATATTTTTCATTAGGAACGTTTTTATTTTTAGAAAAAAAACCTATATGTAGTACAAAATGTAAGCCATACAATATTTATTTTACAGTAGATTTATTACTTTATTACTTTATTTAGATTTGTTTATTATAAAATCGTACGTGTTTTTAAATTAAATCAAAAAGCATGCAATAAGCTAATAATCTACAGTCAACATATACTGGTATACCATCTCTTCAGCGTAGATGTTTCAGTTTTATTATATACGTACCAATGAACTGCTTCGCAATTATTTTCCAAGTGATATATATGTACTGGTCTTATGTGCGAGCCTCCGAGCTGCATATTACCATCCAGCCAGTGGTTGGGAAAATTTCCATTTGATGAAAGACGAAGTAGGCTTTGCAAACGCGGAGGGACCGAGAACGCCGAGGCTGTTGCTTACGTCCGCAGACATAAATCATATCCGCGAGGGAGACGGCGAGAGGTCGCCAGCCCGCGTATGCGAACTCTCGCTCTGAAACTGAATTATTGGTATGTTAATTACGTAACTTAACATGCGAAGAAGCCCGGTACATTTAAACGCTATTGTGGGGATGTTTACGTGTCTTTTGTATTTCGTTTCCCCGCGTAAAGTCAGGGCCGAATCTGAGTAACTATGCTACGAGTCTTCTTCTTCTTTAGCCTAGCCATTTCCCATCATCTGGGGTTGACTCTCTTTGTACACATTCGCCATATCTGTCTGTCCTGCGTTGCATTCTCGGTCAAGCCTAGAGTTTGTACATCCTTAACAGTTGCATTCCAGGTTGCCTGTGGTCTTCCAGGTCTTTGTGTTGAGGGCCCTCTTCACCATGTGGTCCTCATCTCTCCGTGTCACATGCCATGCCATCTTAGGCGGTAATGATGCTACGAGTATTAATAAATTTGAGAGCTTGTCACTAGATTACTCACTATTTGATAATTGGCATGTACTCATAGATGTAGATAATAATGGCACATTTGAGTGCAGATAATCAAAAATAGGTCCATATAAATATTCCATTAGAGTGTCTACTCTATTTTGAGCCTTTTTTCTCATTAGAGTGGACCATACTATATTTGTTATAAGAATCGGAGATCGATCTCTGGTTGGTCTCATATTGTTGGAGTGGAAGGAGACTCAATAAAATCGCATTAACTTGCAATCGACTCTTCCATATATTCTTGTGTTTCATCCATCTTTATTTATAACGAATGGAAGTTTATTACTTATATTACGTAACAATAGGCCTTTTATGAGATAAATGATATTAAATTGTGAAAAAAAAAATTAAATGAACGAACCTACCAAATATGAATGTGGTATTGTCTATTTCTTACCGCATTTTGTTGGTCGGGTTATGCCTCCTCTTAGTAACAAATTGACCATGTTTTAGGAACATCAGGTCTATCATCCAAACTCCTTATTTTTTTTAAAATAAACTGTGACGAAACATAGCGATATTTATTTACATGCGCTACAGATTCCTGTAAAGAATACATGTAGGTTGATTAAAAGGAATGACTGCACTTCCAATTTCCAACCGCAGATGTTACAGTGAAAACTGAAAGTTGCAAAACGATATATCACGTCAACCGATGTCAACGGTTGGGCAATCTTTGACGGCAGATGCCGACAGCCGGTGCGAAAACGTTAAGTTTATTTCAATCCATTATAAATAAAATTAGTAAATTTTATCTAAGCTTGGGGCCTCTTTTGTCAGACAGATTTTCGTTAAATATAATGTATCATAATTTTACCTGTGACCGGTCCTGCTTTAAGATTCAGCCTATAATTCTTCACCAACGTGTAAAATACGCCAACTTATCGAGAAACGTTATCGCGTCAGCACCATTGTGAATAAAGAGTGCATATGCAAACGGTTGCAATTATCCTATTATCTTCGTGAATTACATAGACGTACGTACAGTTGCCTTGCGAACGCACTGTGATCGATTATTTTTAATCACTGACTGCTGCATAACATCGGAGAGTTGCTCCACAATAGATAAACGTTCCAATTGAAATTTATAAGAGCGTGAAATTTGAATAGATTATTATTTTTCAAGTGTGTACAAAAAACACTTTTTTTTTTTTAATTTTATACACTTTATAAATAAAAACAAATATACGGTCGTCTTCGATGTGAGTGATTGAAAATATGTACAAAATACTTCAATGGTTAAAGCGTTTGCTTGGCAAGCCAAAGATCGTCAGTTCGATCCCCGACGGAGATTAAAAAATATATTTTAATCGATTTCTGAGCTCTTAAATAACCCTGGTTGGTGTGAGTTTGATTCCTCACCTATAAAATGCAAGTCATAGCCTATCAATTTAAATTGATGAAGACCACCCATTCATAGTAAATTCCTGTAATAATAAGGATGATGCGTGGATCTCAGGCTGTAGTCTATGACGTTGGCGAATCAACACTTTACATGCAGCGCTTAGTCATATGCACCTTGGTGAGCGTCATAGAATTCCACAGATGAAACTTCAGAATTACCATCACCATCTGTCGTTATTCTCCTGTATGTGTTTATATATAAAATATGTATATAAATTTCAGCGTTTAAAAAATGTTTTTTTATTGAATCACATTATCGACTTTCTTGAACGAATTTCTTTGATACGATCCTGATTGGCACACCTTTGACGTGCATTATTAGTGCAACATGTGATTTCAGCGAAGAAGAATACATTTTAAATTTTTATTTTTTTCAATTTATTGTGTTTTGTCCTTACAAATTTCAAAAATTCAATTCGTTACTGAAGTACAATCATAATTAATAATTAAATTTTAAAAATACAATATATACAAATATAAGTATGTCCTAGATGGGAGTTTTAGCAGCAAGTATTCGAGGACATGAATTGTAGCGCTTATGCTGAGCTGAAAAGGGTTCCGGAGACCGAGAGGAATGGAGATCGAGATGCAAGATTCTGTTGCTGCAAACCAATCCACCGGATTGATACTAGGAAGAAGAAGTATGTCCTTATGATTAAGTACTAAGAATGTAGCAATAAAGACAAGCAATAGAAGGTCCCAATGCTCATCAAACAGACGACGCTAACAAATCATTCCTCGAAAGGAACTCATGGAGTTCATGCCTGAATTGGGCCTCCCTTACGTGAAATATATCATCATCCGAGGCGATTTGGTTGAACATATACACTTAACTCGATGTGCCATTGTCGCTGGAGTAGTAAATTAATAATTGTTTGAAATATCATAACGGTAAATGCGGCATACAAATAATACGTTTAATAACATGTAAAGTAAGCACAAGTAAAATATAATATTATCCGGGAGCGCTGCATTTGCTTTAGATTTATTGCGCCCAACAAAACTAATTTCATTATAACTTGTACAGCACAGCCACTACACGTCTCATTTCAAATAGAGAAGAATTATTGCGAGCTTTTCCTTGCCGATATATTATAGGCGCTAGCACGCGCGCACCGCATACCTGTAAGTTGACTTCACTTTGAAATAAGGTAACTGCTAGCATGGCATTACACAAAAATGTCCAACATTCATCTCAAGCCTACTTTATTTTTTATCGATGTAGAGCGCTGTGCTTGTGTTAAAAGAAACGTTCACCGCCATGCGAGAGGTCATGGTTTCAAAGCTCTTTTTATGATTAAATAAAAATAAACATTTGCTGTAGTAAAAATATCAATATTCTTCACATACGTTTTATACTCGTTTAACTCCAAAAGGTGTAAAGTTATTTCTTTTTATGTCAATAAAAAAAATTATATATGAAATAAAAGACCTGTATTTTTTCTTCATTAACTAATTCAAGGTTTAGGCAGCAAGTTAAATCAATTGGCAGTAAATAAAATTAATTATCTGTAGACTAAATAAACTGGCAGTATCCATTGTGTCAATATGAATGTTTTCAGTTGTAAAATTAAAATAGCAGTAATGTATTAAAATATTGGTAAAAGATAATGTAAAATTAATGAATAATTAACCCATAAAATGGAAACCTAACCAAACTTAACGATTTATTAATTATCATACATGAATTATTTCCTCCAATTTATTATTTTTCCACTGCAGGTTGATATTTTTATATTGCCAAATGATGATTTTTTATTTACCTATTTTTAGATATTTATTACTGACCGTTTTCTAAATATCTACTGCCTATTAATTGAATTGAAAACTACCAAAAAAATGGTTGCTTTAACTAAATTGGTTATAGATAAACAACACCACACGTTTTATCGTAACAAAATAGTGATAATTTAATGCTTAAGTGCAGTAAAAAAAAACGTTAGCGGATCAATATAACGCATAAAGCATTGAAAAATTCTCAATAATTCTTCAAACAGTTATCTACGAGTACATAAATAAAAAAGAATGTATGTATTTTGTATATTACTTACCTCTGCTTAACGATGCTTTTACTGCTTCTTCGAACCAGGTGAAATATTTTCAATATGTTAATTACGCATTCGAGACACTTTCTGTATCATCAAAACTATTTCACAACTCGATCTAACTAATTATTTCAAGATAAAAAAAAATCACAGTTCTGAGTGCTGAAAAACTGTTTGTTGTTAGTCGCCTTAGTTACGCGAGTGAACATAGAATCATACTCGATGTTCATATTTTTTGTTTTAGTGAATTTAAATTAAAAAATATTTTAATGATAATAAATAAATAAATTCTTTGAAGTTACCAATTAGCATTCAAAAACTTACTGCTATTAATGAGCCTTAGTCCCTATTTTGTATACGTTCTGGAATGTTTCCCATACATATATATTTTTTCTTCTTCAGATCTGAATATATTGAAACAACCTGATTGCTTTTATGTCCGCGAAATTTAAGAAATTACTGAGCGATATGATATGATAATTTAAATTGAAAGAAATAATACAATTGAATAATTAATTTATATCTGTTGAAGATATTAGTGTATTCTTTTAATTAAAAAATCTGACATTACTTTTGCATTGGCCTAATACAAGCTCGTATTACTGTGTTTCATTTCGCGGCAGGCATTACAGCTCCCGCTCCCAACACATAGTATTTTCATTAAAAGTGACACACCGAGTGAGTTAATATAACGCACATAAATATCAGGCCGCTTACCTTCGGATGCCGAGTCGATGGGTTCGTTCTGTGTCTAGGCGGGAACCTCTTCCACATATTCCGGGATATCTCCTCCAGTAGGGGACTAGCATTCACCTGCCTGAACTAGTACCCACAACACACCTTGCGATATATTCGTATAAGGAGCCACTGTAATTACAGGATTCTAATCATAATACAGTCAACTTAGATTGAGCAACTGTTGAAATAATCTGAATAAATTAAGGGTGCATTACGAAGTGCTTTATCATGAATTTTTTTTTTTTAATACGAGTGTTGTACGAGTAATGAACAGTGTACACTATAACCTTGCAAGACGAGGACTCAAATGAAAGCCTGGCAGTTTTACAGCGGACCGACTGAATGTGACTGCGGCGTGGAGCAGACCCTGTCACACCTTCTGGAGTGTGCGCTGTGCCCGAATAGCTGCACCCAGGAGGACCTGATGATGGCCAGAAGAAACGCCATCGATGTCGCCCACTTCTGGGCAGACAGGATCTGACCCCGTTGTTTCCGACACGATTATATATATATACTATTAGCATATACAGGGTGTCCAGCAGTTCAAATTTCGCAGAATTTGTATAACGCAACAATGTGTTAAGCAAAATTAAGAGAAAAGACATTATTAGTTCATAGGAAACCGATTTAAAGATCTAACTTTGTCAAGTAATTAAATAATTGGTTCATTAATTATCACTCACAATGAAAGTTATCAAAGAAAAAGAATTCTATAAGTTAGTGAAAATAATTAATACTCGTACGTACTCCAACAAAAACACACACTCTAATATCGAATTGAAAACGTCATTGAATGCTACAATAATAAAATATTTATTTTTAAGTTTTAAATAATCAAAAGTTGAATATCTCGTCGTATTTAAGAATGCATCCCCGCAAGATTACAAGCGGTGAAGATTTTGTAAACTTTATACCCTGGAAACAGTTCTAGGAAGCAGTTCTATTTTGCGACGTTTAACGGTATCTTTATCACCGTTATCCGTGGATGTAGTCAGTATCAAGGAAATAACTTCTCAGAAATCATTGGTATTACTTCCAGAATCATCTTGACAAGGTACAAACTTATGCATACTTTATTTTTTTTATGTTTACTTATTATTCGTTTGAAATTATGATTTCACATAGTATCGTTCAGAGAAGATCCTTGGACAGTCCGAGTACAAAGGGTGAAAGACGCTTTCATGGAGAAGGATCCAGTATCGCGTATTGAAATTTAATTGCGTGTATGAATAGTCTCTTTTTTAACAAATTGTAATTATTTCAGCCAACCTCGTTCTAATATTATAATAGTTGTTGAGAGTTTGATCGGTTTTTATTTTACATATTTTTGCATACATACTTTTTTAAAAATAAAACAAGCTATAAGATACAACTAAGAAACGAAATATTTTGCACAGGAGAACATACGAGTATGTTAAGCTATTATTTTTAATATTGATCTAACATCAATTTAAGAAATAATTGACAGGAAAATAATGACAAAACCTAAGGTTATATAACTGTTCTGGTGGTTTTATAAGTGTAACGAATAGTTTTGGAATCTCCTTTTTACGCCGCATCACATCCATACTAGTAAGAAGCATCTAGTAAGCACCTAGTAAGAACCATCTCAGAGAGGCGAGCCCGATGGATCAGTCACATCATGCGTCACGATAGTCATCTTCACGACATTGTGGAAGGGATGGTTGAGGGTAGAAACTGCAGAAGGCGCCCCAGAGGAGAGTATTTGCAGCAAGTGTTCAAGGACATGGGTTGTAGCTCTTATGCTGAGTTAAATAGGGTTGCAAAAGATCGAGAGGAGTGGAGATCGAGATGCAAGATTTTGTTGCTGCAAACCAATCCACAGGATTTATACTACGAAGAAGAATCCATGTTTACACTAAAGATATCATTACGAACATCCCTCAATTGAGTTCGTCCAATGTTGAACGTATACTCACTGAATCCGTCGTCTTCCTCCACTTTCCCCATTTAGGATTCTCTTGCTATTATTTTGGTATGATGAAAAACTCGCAAAGGTTCGGCCACACTCAATTTGCCAGTTCTGCGACATCAATACGTCTCTTAGGCAGACGTGTCTTCCTATATGTCATAGCGAGATATATAATCCAGTTTATGTCGTTCTGAGATATCTGTATCACCGTCTTGTATAGACCAGGTCGGTCTTGCTCGCTCCCACGGCAATAACTCACATAGCGGGCATAATTGGAATTTTCCCATCGCTGTAGGAGCCCCTACTGAATTTCGGCGCTTAATTATTTTATTTCTCGTGACGTATTACGCGCTTGGCAATTGTGATGATTATAATGTGAGAAGCTTGGAATTTATTGTTATTGTACTGGGCCATGTTGCTCTTGAGAATTCTGTCTTCGCGCGTGTGAGGGGTTGGTGGAAATTTGCCCATTATAACCAACGTTAGCTTATACATTTATATTCTAGTGCCAAAGTGCCTTTTATGTTATATGTTAGTCGAAAAACGTTCTGATAAATAAAAAATTATACTCTTAATTCTGTTTAAAAATACCGATAAAAAAAATATATAAATACACAGTGCGTAAAAAATCTTACTGGTTGCTAAATTGAAAAAAAGATAAATCCATCGTAACATAGTTAAACGGCTTAAATTTAAAACTCACAGCATATGTGATGTGGTGTAATTTTTATCATTATTTAATTATAAAACGGGTATCTACAGCGTAGCTAAAATGGCATTTATTTAAAAAAAAAATGCTACTATGACCCTACAGATAAATTTTCTAGGAGTAAGTATTTATGCATAACATTTTTTTTATTAAAAGTAAGTAATTGAGAGGTTCAAAACGTTATTTTGAACATAATTGTTTTGTATTAAACCGCCAAAAGTCTTTAAAGTAATTAGTATATTCAAACTCTCGATGGAATCTGTCGATTCATACAGTCGCATCGACACGGAGCATTGACCATCCCAATAATCTGCCACTCTATGTAAATTGAAGGGATTAAGGTCCAAAATAACAGGTAAAAAAGGGGTCTCTCATCAAATAAATTAGAATCAATTCATTTCCGGTCCTTGAATTTATTCTCAGTGCCGGAATCTTGGTATTCCGGCATCACCATTTAAGCTGATGCCGTCATTTTGGAACCGCGACCTCGGTTCCGGAACAGTCATATTTTAATATTATTAATTTAGATTCTATGTCGTTTTCCAATGTGAAGAGGGTTAAGCTCTGTATGTGAAGTGTTGCTAATAATGTGTCTTATAACATTGTCAATAAACTATATATGTATAACTTATATAGGTTTACGTTATATGCAGTGTTATAGCGCTACCATTTTAAAATAATTATAACAATGAAAGTTTTTTTAACAAAAAAAATATCCTTACACGTTCACTCCTGAAGCATTCAGGAGTAAGCGTGTAAGGATATTTTCACTCCTAAAGTTAGGTGGGGACCAACTGCCGATCTCCGCGCTGTCTCGGCTTTCGCTCGCGCCACGAGCAGTGGTATTTTTAACTAACACACCCGTTAGCGGAACCGTCCAAAATGACAACACGGCGCACCTAAATACACGACAAGTGACCAGAAATAAGAGACGAAAGATTGTATATCGAGGTTTTCGGTAACAGTCAGCAAGGACTACATCATGCTGATGTCAGAACATAAAGTCAATTGTTGTCAAAGTCATAGTTAAATCTAAGTTATTTAAGCACATAGACATTCTATACGAGTATATTTATCTCGATGTATATGTGTTGTAGGCTTATTGCGGACTGTGCAGAGTTTGTACTCGACAGTGCTTCCGTTCGTCTTCCACTAATCGCTTTATAGCAAAAATAGTAAAGTGACTTTGGTCCCGAGGCTGTTTGCGCGACACTGCAGACGGTCGCGTTTACCTGAGCGCCGATCAAAATTTTTCTGCGTAGTAATTTGCGTCTCGGTGCCGGGAAGCGCAAACTATTATTAGTCCCGTTTATATTATTTGAAAGTATTTCCAACAACTAATTAACCTGACTCGATACATAATATACTGTTGCACGCAATACTAACTACAACACGAAGTGTCTGAGAAGCCGTTGTCGTTGTACAGGTAAAATAAAGAAAGAATAACGTCAAAAAAATAAAAAAAAATTGTGAAGTTATATGGAAAATTAAGTGAATAATTACACTATAATAATACTCGCCCATACTGGCGAGTATTCCGCGCCTGTATGACGAATCGTGTCGGAAACAACAAGTTCTGATTCTGTCTGCCCAGAAGTGGGCGACGTCGATGGCGTTACTCCCTGCCATCATCAGATCTTCCTGGGAGCAGCTACTCGGACACAGCGCACACTTCAGAAGGTGTGACAGAGTCTGCTCCGCGCCGCAGTCACATTCAGTCGGTCCGCTGTAAGCCTGCCAGGCTTTCATTTGTGTTCTCTTATTGCATACTCCGGTCCGAAGTCTATTTTAAGGGACCTCCATATATTCCACCCCTAGTCATGTCCAGGGGATAGCAATTTATGACCATTTGATATGGAAGGAATCTGAGATAAAAAAATGTTGTTGTTTTACTTTTTGAGTATAATGAAGAGATTTCGTCGTGAACTTGAATAACCCGAAGCATGACTACAGCCTCCATCTGGCTTCGAAGTTTAATCTCATTCTTCCACTTTATTCGTATTAGAACTTGAGGTTAATTACAGCGCAACTTCAATTACTTTGTTGGCAACTTACGTGGAGTTGTAAAAGTTCACCTTACAACAAATGGTTTCGTGCAAATACAAAGTTTCATGCAAATGAAAAACTATAAACAGTTTATCCGGCGTAATAAAATACATTCGCAGACTAATTCCAGGTATATGCTTTTTTGTTAAATAATTAATAAACTTTTTATTCATATATACAGTGAAACCTATATCTATCGTTTTTAAAGGGACCTATTGAAATAAACTATGAATGCGGGAAAACAATGAATGCGGGATTAAGAGGATAAAACGCAAGGAGATACGATCGAGTAAAGATACCGTCCTCCCAATCTGCATAACCATTGGTAGATTAAAATTATAAGAAGAAAACATGTTTTAGATGTCAAGAAATGTGTGTATTTATTTTTAAAAAATACAAAGCTAAACAGAACCAAAAAAATATTAAAGTTTATTACTTTGTAAATAATCTTTCATCGACATTTGTTTTTTTACTGTTTTATTTCCAACAGTATATTTTCGGCTTTGCAAATGATTTTTTTTTTTTCATCAGTTATTGAGTGTGCGTAGTAGAAAGTTTTTAATCTTTCAAAGATTGTGCATGTTTCTGAATATGAAGGTACAGGCAGCGGCTCCTCTTCATCAATATCGACCTCTTCTGCTGTCTCCTTCAACCTTGCGTCACACAAGCTTTCGATAGTTTCTATCCCACATGCTGGAATATTGTCGTCCAAAGTAACAAAATTGTTAAAAATTGTTTGAGTATCTAATCTAAGCCAATCATCTTCAGAAATCTCAAAGTGTTCATATAAAGATTCTGACACTCTATTGTAACTGCATTTGTTGAAACAGTTTACAACTGTTGTCTATTTCGCCTGACGCCAAGTAGTCAATGTGAAATGCAACGCTTGTAGGATGTCAATCCTTAAAGTTGTTTTATTTACTGAAGTGCCCGAATCCATCAAACATACAGCCTTCCGCACAAGTTGTTTCCGATAAAATCATTTGAAACATTTGATAATTCCCATATCTAATGGTTGCAAAACGCTCGTACAGTTTGCAGGATAAAAAATAAGTTTAATATTCTTCAAAAATGTCGTCTCAGTCGGGTGAGCTGCACAGTTGTACAGTAAATGAACAGTAAAATGTTTCTTTTTTTTACGCGCATTTCCGCATCAAGGTCCCTTAGAAATAAATTTAAAATGTTTGTGGTCATCCATGCCTTTTTGGTTAGCGTAATATTTTACTGGCGAATTTTTTAATTTTTTTTTATCGTTTAATTCAAACGATGAATGCGGTAAATGGTGGATAAAGAAACGATCGATGCGATCTATTTATGTATGAAATGAATTTGGACTAGAAGAAATAAACGACACATCCGGGAAAACGATTATTCGAGGAACGATAGATAGTGGTTTCACTGTATATAATCGTGTCAGAAACAACAAGGTCAGATTCTGTCTGCCCAGAAGTGGGCAGCGTCGATGGCGTTACTCTCGGCCATCATCAGATCTTCCTGGGTGCAGCTACTCTGATACAGCGCACACTCCAGAAGGTGTGACAGGGTCTGCTCCACGTCGCAGTCACATTCAGTCGGTCCGCTGTAAAACAGCCAGGCTTGTGTGTCCTCGTCTTGCATACTCCAGTCCGAAGTCTGTTTTTATTTATGAGATCAAAATAGTATTCATCAGTCTACCACTTAACAATTAATAAATTTTAATAAAATTAATTTTCTAGTATTCAATGTTATTCCATGTTTTCTCTTTATTTTAAAGCCAATAGTGGTTAGCTTAATGACTTTTGCTTTATTAAAATATTTTAAATGTGACGTAGACAATTTATATATGAAACTATCAATGTGAATAAACTGTTGTTTAGGATAGAAGTGGATGTTTAATTAGTATCAGGAATCACTAGAGGTTAAATGATTGAATAATTTATATTCATATTTTTTCATTAATTCAACTTACAATGTAATCAAAATGTGTGCGCTGTGCCCGAATAGCTGCACCCAGGAAGACCTGATGATGGCCAGAAGTAACGCCATCGACGTCGCCCACTTCTGGGCAGACAGGATCTGACCCTGTTGTTTCCGACACGATTATGTGTAACAAAATGTAATTGAAGCTAAATCAACCGCTAGAAATCCGCAAGTAAAATATGATAAGCTGTCAATTTGCTGCAATTAGTAACTAAAATCATTTATTATATATTAATTATATTATTTTAAATATTTTTAAATAATTCCTTGTTTAACTATAGAAAAATCAATGTCAGTATTATGTATATCTATCACGTCTACGTGCCTATATTGCTTAACGGATTGGGATGAACTTAGAGGAGTTATTCCGTGCAAACATGTTGAGATCTTAAAAAAATCTTCTGTAATAAATCTGTAATCATGCGTATAGTACAGAGGCTAACAAAGATGTTGTAATAACATCAACGCAGTTTCAAAAGTAAACAAAAGTATCCAAATTCACACGATAAGTTATGTTTTTTTTTTCATATGTTATAATGTGTTTGTTTCACGTTTTGTTTTCCTTTTACTATAAATTACTGAGATTGACTATGAATCATGTATATTTCTTATTGTTTCCTGCTTTATAAAATAAAATGGCAATTTGGTTACTCTACCATCAAATCGGTTTACGCATCCATAGACAGCAAGGGCCGTCGAACAGCAATGACGTTCGATTCCAAAAGTCACCGGCCCCAGTGGTCGCTGTCGTACATATGTCAATAAAATTCACCCCATCCATCCGGCGGTATGAAAACCCAATATGTATTGAAATCCACTAGCAAATCCATTTAGAGAAGGGTACACGGAAAGGGCATACATCGACGTATGGAGAAATCGGTATGGACATACGAAAGGGGTGATTCTTTTGGGTTCTTTTGTAGGGTTTATGCGTACGTTTTTCATACAATTTTAAACGATTTATAATATATTTATTATACAACAAATATAAGTGACATAGAGTATGGAGCGTAATTGGTGAGTGATTACTCGAGAGCACTGAGTGTCAATATTTGCGTTGTTCTGCGCTTAAAAATCAAATTGAATATCGAAGATGAATAATGGAAGGAGCGTTCTTGAGTATAGGGAACTTTTCATACTTTTTTTAATGCTATAATAATTTAATGCTACTAAATCGTAATCACAGACAGTCCGTAGTGAGTTAAGTACGAGGGTTCTTCGTCAAATAAAGTTCCCAGTGTTTTTTCACAGTGTAAAACATGTTTAATTCAACAAATGTGTACATTTTTGCAGGGATTTGGAATTTGAAGGGTTTTGGAGTGGAGGAACCGAGGTCACTACAGAATCGGGGGATTCACCATAACAGCGCTTTTCAGGACTGTTGCGCCATTAGAAACTTATTTTACCGATAAACCTCGTACATTAAGTTAATAAATGTCTTGTGGTGTGAATCACATAGAAAGACTGTTGATACTATGAACATGAAATTTATTTATTATTATTAACCAAATGTAATATCTGGACGTGTAAACCTATTATAAGCTTAGTAATGTAGTCAAAGACTCTTACAGTTTTTTTTAAGGGTGTAAAAAACGTCCATCGACGTACGGAGCGATCAGTAAAGGGGTGACTCTTTAGTTTGAGTTTTTTTACCGTTTGCCCTCCATCCTACGCCCGGGGCTGGTTATGACCCTTCCCTCGTGGACGTCATCATCACCCTCGACCTGCAGCAAGGAAATATCAATTGATCGTCAATAAGCCGAGTGCAGGGGATTGCTGCGAGGTATTAAAACACACGTCCGTGAAATAAATTCATGGAAATCGTAATTGAGGGGACGCACCGTGTTAATTATCTCACCTGTCTCTGCTTGGGCTTATATGTACAAACAACATCATATGGTGCTTCACGAACATTTTATAAATATTATATTTAAATAGTATGATATCAGCTATATAAAGCTCCTTTAGGCTGATGCCGCGAAGCCTCGAAAAACGATCTTTTGTCTCTTATGCGTATCTACATGCACAACTAATGTTAGTTTTATTTTTTTAACGTTAAACGGTGTTTGTATACGCCAAAATATTTGTTATGACAGTGGGCCCATTTCCTGTTGGTACCACTGTCATCTTGAATTCGCTTTTTTTCTGCAGTGACAGTGGGCAGCACCGAGATGTCAGAGAGCGCCGTGAGCTGTCAGTTGGACACTCGCGACCGTTATGGGCACTCCTATTTGGCGATATATATACAATATTGAAACTCTTAATTTGAGTTTAGTCATTGAACATTCAGCAAAGATTGTGCTTAGATGGATGGCAGTCTAAAAATAACTCGAGTTGTCACTTTTATTGAACCGCTTTTTATAACCTAATGATTAAACGCCATGTTAGTGTCCAATATTAAATAAAACTAAATTAATCATCTTAAAATAGTTTTATAGAATTAAGAATACTTAACCTTTCATGTAGTTGCGCTGCATTACATTTATATCCAAAGACTTGTATTTTTTTAAGAAATTTTCTTTAATACCTTATAATTTATTAAACATGATAGCACAAGAAAAGCCATAAATATACAAAAAATGTATCTTTAGGAGTACTTTAAGCCAAAGCTTGAACATTATAAAACCGTAGATTTAATTATCAAAGGATTTTTACATGCATTTATTAGACACCTCATTTAGGACGTATTTATGATACGCGTACAAATTTACAGTACACTCATCTTACACCTAATTGGTTACATCAATAAACCAAAGAAAAATAAATGGTGGATATATGATGTGACACGGAGAGATGAGGACCACATGGTGAAGAGAGCCCTCAACATACCCACCTTGAGAAGAAGACCTGGAAGACCACAGGCAACGTGGACTGCAACTGTAAACAAGGATCTGAAAACTCTGAGTTTGACCGAGAATGCAACGCAGGACAAACAGACAAAGCGAATGTGCACAAGGAGAGCCGACCCCAGATGATGGGAAATGGCGAGGCTAAAGAAGAAGATATATTTATACATAAAATTATGTATTTTAGTTCTGCATATTGCTTTAAATCTTCAATGGCTAATTCATTGTTAGAATATTTAAATATAATTTAAGCCATATTTTGATCTTATTTTAGAGTTTATATATTTATATATTTATATTTACACTTTTTAAAGTTTGAAATAGGTATGTGATACATTAAAGACTGTATGTAGAGCATATCAAGGCTCTGTCAGACCCCTCTCAGCAGTTATGTCCGCATTTCAATTGATTGCACACCGATATTACATCGGTCATCCTTCCCTCCGGGCTACAATCCCCGCCTGAAGCTATTACAGGGCAAACTCACATTCTATGTATATCGAACCGAATTTTTATTCATACGTTATACTCCCATATCTCCTTATTTGATGCGAAGCCGGACCATTCGCAGACCGAAACGGCAAAAATAACTAAACCGCTGTAAGGGGGTGAAGAGGGATATTTCATTTTACACGAAAACATCCAGCGGAATCCTTGAAACGGCCGATAGGAATAAATGAAAATTCCACGATTTATGTTATTTTATTTTGCCTTTGATGCTCCAGTAAAAATGTGAAGACTTTTAATATCATTTGTGTCCACTCGAAAGGGAATCACTTTTGAAAATATCAAATATATCAAGAACTTTGGAATGTATGGTTATATCAAATAGGCATAATAAAATTCACTCATAAAAACCCAAAACATTGAAATTAATAGGGTTTTTTGAAAAAGAATCCCAATTTATTTCCGAAGAAATGTTTTGGGTTTGTCGAAAAGCCAATCTCAATCTCAATATTCGGAAGCATTTATTCGATTGATTGAATTATTTCATCAAAAATAAAATTTTATATTTAAACGTTAGAAGGTGTCTTTAATTTACAAATCTGAGAAAAAGAATACAAGTAAAAATAATTACGAGTATCGATCAACTAAACTGAACAAAATAAGCACTTAATTTCGATTTGAATCATTTCATAAAAAAAAATCTATGAGTCACATTTTTAGTCTAGGAAAATTTTATAAAACCTTCATCAATTTATTATTTAGTATTATCCATTGCAAAAATAATAAGGATGGTTCATTAAATCATATATATAATTAAAATATTAACATACCCACGGTTCTCCGGAATGAAACTTGAGTATGTAGTTGTCATGGAGATATAAATCAATAACGCTCGTATAAAAAAAAAATCTGAATAAACCAACTAAAAACTAAATAAATCATCAATCCCGAAGAAGACCCCTGCAATGGCAGTCGAAATATTGGTTGAAAGAAGAATAAAACCCAAAAGCCAAAATATCAAATCTGGCCGTGAAAACCTAAGAAGTTATTTAAGTTATTAACACCCTTATTTTTTGTTCGTATTAGTTTGTAGGTAATGGGAGTAGGAAGATACTATAATTCAGAAGGGAAATAACAACAATACATCGATTTAAAATTGATTTTTAATTTTTGTCTTTTCATCTACAATACAAGGCACACACACAGAATTTATTTACATTGAAGAAAAAAAAACTTGCTGAGATAGATTAATTATAACTTCCAAACGATATGAAAGCGCTTTACACACACTTGGAAGCGTAAAATCATAATTGTGTAAGACGAGAAATCAAAATGTCTATACTCTATGCATGTTTCACGAGGTCGGAACACGTATTGTTTTTTTCACATATCAGCAAGATCTTACTAAGTACATAATACCAATAAAATAAATGGTTCCACTACAAAATTTAGAAGAAAAAACAGAGAAATCCTTTCATTCGTTTACCTCATTCACACAGATCGATCCTAAACATATAACAACTATTCAATTGATATCGGTAAATATGTACGGTGTTAGGGATATCACTTATTTCCAAATCTATATTATTACTGATTACATAATTTGATAATTATGATAGGATTTGTTCTTGAATTTTAGACATGTTAATGTATCTAAATGATTCAATGATAACGCGTTCAATGTCTTATATCACCTAAATATTACAATTATTATACTAATTGCAATGACACTGGGTCTACTCTACCATCCATTAGTATAAAGTACAGGTGAAACCAATCGGAGCTCTCAAGCAATCATTGTCAACAAACAACAAGCCTCTAAAGTATAAAATCACAATTTAAGAAAATCGCTTATGATTCAGCACGTTCAATAAATTAATTTTATTGGATACAATAAAACAATGCTTTAGTTGTTAAACTTTTCTTTATATGAATCATTTAGAATTTGATCTGAAAATAAACAACCTCTTTAGATCGCTGTTTGCTTCACCCACAATGTCGACAGCTCCGAGTGATCCACGTCTATAATAATATGTTTTACAAACTATATATGGCATAGACAGAATGATGAATCATGGATATATGAAATTATGTTAGTTGTAATTACACTTGCGTTTCATTTATTCACATTACCCTAACAATAATATTTTGTACAGTCAACATAATTATCATTACCCGCTAATTTATATCGCAATAATTTAGAACTAGTACCAAAAAGATAGTGAAAATGTCTGACGAGTACTGATCGTTACTTTTTTTCATCAAAAGGTAGGTACAATACATTTCATTATAAATGGAAGAAAATCGTTCAATGTCTTTCTTCGTTTTTATTTCTTATCGCAAGCATTTTTTAAGTCTTCGAAAAACTTCAGCGTTTGTAAACTTTAAATTTTTAAGTTTTTTATATGAATGAAAATACATAGCCGAGTCAATATCGTTTCGATACTATTGAATTAAACTAACGAAACGAGCGTCAACTCGGCCATTTTTCAAATGGATAACATTATCAGTAAATAATTTTGAAATATTTAAATAAATACTTGGCTATTACACGAATATTACAATAATATGCGTTTAAAAGCAGTCTTATAAATTTATGTAGTATAAATAAAATAGATTTTAATTAAAATATCTAAACATATTATGCATATTTTTGGATGATGATATTAAATTTACAAATATATGGTTATCATTTTTTTCTGATATGTCATGAAGGATGATTAAAAAACATTAAATAAAAAAAAATCGTGAGTGAAAAAAAAACCTCACGATCTGTTATGTTTCCGCGAATGAGATCTCGACAGGTATAAAAAAGCATGTTTAATGTTTATATTACATGTCAATGTTTTTTATGTACATACTGAAAATCTAATATCATCACTGCATTGTATATAAGAACCTACATAATATAATAATATAACGATAAACGACTAAGCAAATTCCATTCCGAGTGATGAAAAAGTTAAATTTTACGAATTATTATTATTATTATATATAGTATTAAATTCAGCTAGTTGATTACAATTCTCTTTAGAGATTAAACGAATACAATGAAAGTCATATTTACAAGTAATCTAAGTAATAAATTGTCTAACAATAACACATGTCCATCTCACGCACTAATTACTCAAAAATTTCACCAGACTCAAACAGAAACAACCATCGCACACAGATCTTCACAGTATTACTATTCGTATACTTTATTTATTTATTTTATTATTCATTATTCATAGAAGACTGTAGGATGCAGTTCAAATACAATTATTTAAGTAGAGATCATTCAACATATGCAAGATACTACATCTTCATATATATTATCATAAAAGTTTAATCTGAAATTCAAATATTATATTCTGTAATATTTACGATGTATTGTCTAATTTATACGAAAATGTGTGTCAGTGTGCAATGGTTGTTTTCGATTACTGAATACCATAACGTCACAATGTCCACTTTGAAGTGTTTTATGTTCATTTTTATTTAGCCAACATCACCAACGAACACGAACCAAACACTACACTGTAACAAATCAACGAAAGTGTTCATGAAAAGTCACTCTTAAAGTTTAAATACAGCCTTCATTTCAATTAGGTTATGTTTATTACCAACAATGTTAAGTATGCGAAATTTATGCACTTATCAATGTTTTTTTCTTGTCTTTAGTATGTAATTAATTTAAAATTCAATTTATTTTGTGATTACCTGGCTGTGTTTGAGAAATAATAATGTCTGGCCAATATAACATGACTAAGTGAGACTGAAACCTAATCACAAGCGTGAAGGGTGCAGGGTGCCGACCCGTAAAAGGTCTGGAAATGCACCCATACACTCGGCCTCGGTTATTTTTTTATGCCCTGAATGAATTTGCGACTCTCAACAAAAAACCACCAAACAAAGGTGATTATGAGATTGCACTTTATTTCAGCTGAGATTCAAAAAAAAACTGAATCTCTTTCTGGTCACACATATCATTTTTGGATCAATAAACTATTAAGTTTAATGCTCAATTCGTACACTCACCTTTCAGTTTATTACTTTTTGAGGCTATGTATTTTTTACTTCGAACTTTCTATTTTTATGAAACATGATGGTTATTTGATTTCGTTTTTATTTTATTGAGAAATTAAATGTTTTTGTCTAGTCATGTATTCAATACACGAAAGATAACAAACATTCTAAAAAAGTTAATCATTTACGGAAATTGTTAACTGTTTTATTTATAAACTGACAGTTTAATTGAAAAATCATTATAATCTTGATAATTTTGTACATAGTCAAATAGTGTTTTCTATAAACACCATAAACCTAATTTATAAACTTTATTTTTTAAGAAATCATGTTAATGTACGTATTTTAATGTGTATATTTATCAGTGCTTGGAAGTGTTATATATGGCGTCTTTTAAATACAAGAATACATTTTAGAATATGTAAACAGCACGATCGGGATCAAATCAGTATTAATCTGGTGTCTGAATTCTTACTTGACGTTGATGATCAATAATGTATCTTCCGGATCAAGCGAAAGTCTTGTCGAATGATGATGTTAATATGCGACTGCGACGAGATAACCTTTAAGAAGTAATACTTCATACTTTAGCTCAGATGGAGAGCGATTTGGTGACATGTAACATTGAGCTCAGTTGACAGTTGATCGTGCTGATCCAGGTCAACGCTTATAATCAGCTAGTATTTGTATCTGTATCAAAAAAGTAGGAATTTCGTAGAAATGTTCTTTGTTTGAATGTTTATGAAATATGTCTCTGAGATACATGCGAAGATGCTGCGACATCAGTCAATTCTTTTAGTCCAAGTACTGTTTTAAATCCAACCCCCTGCCTGCACTGTGAGCTTAAATCTTCACAATAATACAAGTGTCTCAGTATCTCGGAGAAAACGATATAAATTTGAACAAGCTAATATCGACGCTTAACTGTTCGTGCAACACCTGTCAGAACTTCAGGGGAAGGTACCAGTGATAGCCAGTCAACACTTCAGTTTTATATTTGCAATTCCACTACATTAGCTTAGATCGTCACAGGTACCGTCATAAGATCAGTATGAAGCAGCAAATGCTCCGGTACTACTTCGCACATTTAAACAATTCAACAAGCTTATCTATGCAGTTGAGTGATTGTCGCAATCCAAAGTTACTTGATCGTCATTCAACATTTTGAGTGATGTATATATTCCAACTCACTGTTATCTGTTATGAGTTTAGTCTGTGCAGTTATTTTTATAGTTTCTGTATAAAAATGGTAGTAATGTTGTGTTGTTGTGCGGCAGATTAGGCTGTTTGAAGATGTAGAGGATCTGATTTTTTCGGTTGAAAGTTCGTGTATCGTGCCTGGTGACTGGGTGGTTGGTCGATGTTTCAGTTGGCTGTTCGCGCAGGTGCCTCTCTGAACTCCGGCTTGACGCTGATCAGCGGCTTGCGGGGCGAGTCTGGGCGCGCGTGGGCGAGCGCGGCGGGCGCGGCAGGCGCGACGAGCCCGGGCGGGCTGGCGGCGTCGCGCGCCGCGGCGGCCGCGAGCTAAGTGGCGCTGCTGAACAAGACGGAGCTCTTGTAGTAGCCGCCGGGACGCTCGCCCAGAGGAGACTTCACGTCGCGCTCCATGGCCGCCTGGACGCGCGACTTGCGCTCGAGCTCCATCTCCTGTGCGAGTGACTCTGTAACAACAAGAAACACATAAAATTAGCTTAAATTAATAAAATAAAAAACTAAAATTATGGTTATCTGGTGATTGACCATATTACCATAATTATATTATTAACGTAGACAACTGGGATGGGCAGCATTTGAATAACTACAGTATATTTTTAAAGCTAAAATTCCGCAATGTCTTAAAACTAAGGCGTGTAACCAATGCATCATCCATGTATGAACTTATGGCACAGAGACGTGGAATCTAACAGCATGTCTTACCCCATAAAATAACGGTCATCTAGCGTGACTTCGAGAGATCCATGCTCGGAGTGTCGCTAAAAGATAGAAACCGAAACAAGGAAATATACAGAAGAACTCAAGTAGTGGATGCTACCCAACGAATAGGCACACTCAAGTGGCAATGGACAGAACATTTCTGTCGAAGAGACGACGGTCGATGGGGAATAAAAGTATTCAAATGGCGCCCAAGAAGTGGCAAATGAAGCATTGGCCGACCCCCTGCAAAATGGGCAGACGACATAAGAAGGATAGCGGGAGTGACCTGGATGCGGAAGGCGGAGGATCGAAGAGGATGGAGACTAATGCGGGAGGCTTACGTACAACAATGAACGGATACAGACTGATGATGATGAAGGTGATTGACCAATAGCAATAAAAAGCTAAAAATGTTTTGAAGACCACAGAACTATTCAGTCAAAGCTACACACGTCAATGAAATTAATAAAATATAACACTTTTGTAAATGGCAAGTTTACATAATGACAATGTACTTGGCAAAGCTCCAAAATACAGCGTGGAATTTTATAGTGGCAAACTTTGAGAATAATATGCTCCAGCTAGGGTGCGGATATGAAATGATTATGATGATAAGACGGTAGTGAGTAATTGTAAATATCTGAATACATCCTTATTTAAAAGATCAACATAAATAAACAACTGGAGATTTTTATTGTATGTAACTGTTATGTTTAAACTTATTCTTTATTATCCTATGTAGCTTGGAATTACGGTTCTGTTAAAATAAATAAATAAATAACTAACAATGTGCAAGCAAAGATTTTAAAACGGTTGTAGTACTAAACTAATCTTAAAAAAAAACTCTTTTAATTATCTGGTATTCCTGACAATTATAAAAAAATATGATTTTCTGCCCTAAAAAATTGATTTTACATTCAATATCGTATTATAAGCATTAAAACATCGATGAAATGTATATTTCGCATGTCTTTAAATAAATTGTTGTTTAATAAATATCCGAAGGTTTCCATATTTCCATGCATACTGAAATGAAATGGCGATATTGAAAAAGTTGTCCTCATGAAAAAGTTTATTACACTTGCAGCCCGGCAGCATCCGCCTTGTTTACGACTTTATAAGCAACAACTTCAAAATTAAATACTACCCCAATACGTGGCCAGGTAATGGAAACGGTACGAAAAAAATATATTAAACGGCAGAAGGCAGCGAAAAACTTTGTTTCTCAAATTTAAATTACGCGAATCCTCTTCTCTCAAAGGGGCGCAAGGGGGTGAATATTATAATTTTATAGCGCAGGAAATAAGTAAGCAGGAAAACATTTCGCAACACAAAGAAACGAAGATTATTTTATTCCAATTGAGTTGTAATACAAAAAGGGGAACCACTTAATGGAAAAAGAGCTGCAACGAAGCACAAAGATCGTACATTACATTATGCAGGTATGTGACGTGATATTATACGCAAGATATAATCTTAAATAATAATGTAAATATTAAATAATGGCAACAATGTTGCAAGTGCTTTCAAAATGCAATATTTTATTATATTATTTTTTCAACTCGTTGAATGTTATTCAAAATCGATGATCTAAGTCGGAGAAGTAGTTTGTACAAAGATTTAACAATAGTATCACATACATCTAAAATAAGTATTTAATTTAATGAAGCATTGTGCATGATACAAAGTATGCACGAGTAAAAAGTTTATTTACATGTTCACGCTTGTGATTACTATCTTACTTGTCAAAACAAACTAGAATAACTCAAATTGAACAGTGTTTTGTGATTTCATTATTAAACATATTTCAAATAAGTTATAAATTATTAAGTATTAAGGATAATGTTGGTGAATACATGTTGACAATGTTGTGAGCACCCTTGGATGTTCTTGAAAACCTTGCAAAAAGCACGAAGTATAACGGCATCGAATTTAGACCTGAGACACGTAAAAAATAATAGAAATTTATTCAAAGGACCGTGCCAAGTAGAAAAAATGAGCCCGAGGAGCGATAGAATACGAAGATCCTCGGCGTCAAAAAAATGTTTCGCTTTTGTACTAAATTGTAAATTGTAATAAGCAGCCATCGTAGCGTGAAATTGAATAAAGTTCTGCAAAGCAAAACGACGCGGTACTCGGTAGAGTGGGCGGGAAAAGGGGCGGGAAAGTGGGCGGGAGGACTTTTGGGGGCGGAGGAGGCGCTCAGAGCGTGAACTCCCTTGTCACTTTGAGAGGACAAACTTTGCAATGTTGGTCTCATCTTTAAAACTGATGCGAAGAAAACAATATTGTTTATTTTGCACACAAAATGCATTCATATGCGAGACAGTATAAATCAAAAAATACAACATGAAAACTGAAAACGGTTAATTGATACAAATGAAACAAATAAAAAAAAATCAGATAAAGTGTTCAGATGCTTAGTAAAATTAGTTCTTTATTATGCAGGTATTTGACGTGATATTATACGATAGATATAATCTTAAATAAGAATGTAAATTTCTAATAATGGCAACATGTTTCATTCAAAATGAAATATTTATTTATTTACATATTTTCAATCAATCTATTTATTATTTGATAATAAAAATATTTATTTATTCAAAACGTGGATAAAATTTCATGTCCTATATCCAAAAACAATGCCAAATTGTATAAATTAAATTGATAATCTTAAAATAATCGTACAATAACTGTTATTCTTATAATAACTGTTTCTGTTTTATTATTAATACGGGTGATAACACAGATCTGCAATAAAGCTCAACAGTGCGAAATTGAAATCAGACTAACGCAATAATGTACGTGACACAAACGGAGGGGTGACAATAATTCAAAACGTCATCAAATCCACTGGTGTCTACAGCCTCGGGGTATTCCCGGATTGCAGGCGGAACAACCTTAACCACTCAGCATTTAATGCGATGCTAACTGGATCTGTTTGTTAAATAAGTGCTCGCTACAATAATAAAAAGGTTTTGTTGTTGTGTACAATGCTAAATATATACATGTGTTGATATTTGGTTTGAATCTATAATAATAAACAATATTGTGTATTAGAAATACTAAGCGTATTCATATTTAAATAACAAACAAGTTGGTGCTATTTAAATCGAAATTATATTCAATATGTATAGATTATTCAAATAAAGAATATTATTTTTGTTATAATTTATATAAACAACGATAAAAGCACATTGTAGTCGCGGTCTTATTAGGTTACCGAAGTTAAACAATATTGGACGTGTTGTCTAGTGCACAGCTTCATTCGCTTATTTTTCTCTAACTAATCGATTAAACAAATATATTATTTAACATTTTTAATGTCGTTAGTAAATCAAGCTATAGATTACTTCACAATAATTTATTTATTTTACTAAAACTGCAAAAATATTAATACATAAAAATAATTAGTTTTTCTTATTTCAAGTAATAATATCAAAAAAATATCTGTTTTTTTAATTGCTGAAAAATTTAACCCTTACATAAAAAGGTAACTTCTTCAAAGTCCTTTTTGAGGTGATCTGTGTGAATGGCGCAAGGTAACTTTTCCTGGCTTCGTCTGAAAAATTGTTGGTTCTCGCCCTGGGCGCTTAGCCGCCCCTAAGTGGTGCATCCACCCTCTCGCTGAAACGGCATTATGAACAGTCGAGTTGAAATAAGATTTAATATACACACAGCTCCAATGTAAATGCAAATATACGAGCTATGACTCGAGGCCCGCAGGTAGATCAGAGGCGTAACTGTTGCTTCAAGGGGGTGAGCAACTTAGCATACTATACGTACTGCGACATGAAATTGTAAAATAACTGATGATCTAAGATGTCATTTGTCAAATTGCCCATTTTTACGGGAACTTACAATAAATGGGTGGTGATTATCATTTTAATAGATAGGATCACCTACATAATTTAAAAAGAAATCAATTATCATCAATTATAAATCAATATTTATTAGTTAAAGTTTTTATTTAATATATATTATATAATTATAAGTTTTTTTTTTCATTTATTTTAAGCTTCAGAGATTGGAATACACGGTTTCTGGTTTGATTAGCAAGCAAAATACCTTTAATCCATACCCGCTAACCAACTTTTTTAAGCTAGTGGTTTTACAATAACAATTAATATAATCCAGCCTCTTATTAGAAATACAATTTAATTCCTTTCATTGTAAAGAACAGATATAGTCAACTCTATGTGTCGAATAACAGAAAAACGTTATTGAAAGTTAATATTCTCCTCCATATGACCGTTGCCATGGTCCATGTTTTGTCCAAGACAGCCGTTATATGAAAAGCCACCGCAAACGACGTAGAAAGATTTTTATTGTGTGCATACTAAAAAGGATAATTGAATGTTGTTTGTGTAAGATTTTAAAGACGTCCAAATAATGATCCAATCTGAGGTCCAACAACGCCCCTGAAGCTAGATCCTTCAGAAGAGGCGAGACAGACACCACGGTCTAGTTAATTCGGGGCCCCATGGATCCGCACAGAAATGCCATTATCTTTGGCGAGATTATCTCCGCAGGCAGCACAATTAAATGTACGGTTTAGCGCTTTGCTCTCCTCACTTTGGCGCCCCCAACAAACGTGATGCTCCGAGAAACGCCGAATCCAAACCTTCAACAGATCCGGAGGTATATTTTGAAAAAATATTTTCTAAATATCCCATAGATTCCAATTTTTAACATAAACAACGAAAATAAATAACTATTAATTTAGACATTCAATCATAAAAACTTGCATTATTATTATATTTATATAATTGCATTTAATTTTATTTCAAATATTATAATATAAAGAGTATTTATTTAAAATATTATATTTCAATAATAAGCTGTTAAGTTGTTTTACTCGTGAAATTTGTAATATAATATTTTTATAAGCTGTCGTATCTTTATTTACAAAAATAAATATTAAGAAATTGTATAAAAATTAAGTATTTCTTTTTTCAAATATTTTTTTTAGGATATTTTTACGTAAAAAAACAAAATATAAAATAATATGAATACGATGCTAATATCATTTTGAGATATTTATATTTTTAGCATTTACTGTGAAGCACAATTTAAATATTGAATATATAATCAATTATATTCCTAACCGCTGGTTTTCTATCATATGTAATGCCTCACCCTTATTTATACATACTTAATGTCTTCTTCACGACATTGTGGAAGGGATGGTTGAGGGTAGAAACTGTAGAGGGTGCCCTAGACGGGAGTATTTGCAGCAAGTGTTCGAGGACATGAGTTGTAGCTCTTATGCTGAGCTGAAGAGGATTGCAAAGGATCGAGAGGAGTGGAGATCGAGATGCAAGATTTTGTTGCTGCAAAACAATTCACCGGATTGATACTACGAAAAAGAATGTATTATTGTTATATCAGTGACTAGTTTTGTGAACGACTGCAAATCAATACATTGAACCCGATACCACAGTATCATATATGTGACTAACAGTTAATCAAGATGGCATCAAAACTAGTCTTAATTCTGTCTTTTATACCGCAAGGTATGTTTATGTGGTCGATTGATGAACAGTGTCCATCGCTCAGACATATTCGAATAAGAATATCAAAATAAGGTCAAATATAATTATGTATTGACATCAGCACGATGTAGCCCTTGCTAACTGGTGCCGAAAACCACGATAAACAATCTTTCATCTTGCGTTTTTGTCGCTTGCCATACCCTTATGTTTGTAGCCACATTGGGGCTAGTTACATAGTTTTGCCACCGGCAGCGCTGGCGACCAACCACGGGCCGCGGAAGTGCGGACACAAGAGTCGGTCACCACCCTTTGGCTTGGCAAGGTCGCGTTGCGGCCGCGCGGCATCTCATACCGCGTGGTCACAAAAGTGTAATGTTTTTAAAGTAAAAATAATCTGTGCTTCTACAAGAAAGTCTTTGTCTGCTGCCCTGCTCCTCATCATGCCTCACGCGACGTAATAACGCCTCTCTTTTTGAGAGAGGAGGATGTTAGTATATTAAATAGAGCTTTAGAGATTTGATGCTTGCTGTCATATTGTTAGTGTAAAGGGGATTCGTCATGTATAATGTTTCCCTAATGTCCCATTTCACCCCTGTCAGTGGTTAATGCTTTTCGCAGGGAGATCTGCGGCTAAGCACTGGCCACATAATAACCTGAAAGGTGGACCGCAAATGAAATCTCTTTATAAAACAAACGTTCCAGGCACAAATATTTTAATAAACTCCTTTTAATGGGATTTAATTATCTCTTTCGGTGACTTTTAAAAATCCTTTTTTTCAATTAGTATTAAAATATGTTTTAAAAATATAAATACTTAAAAATATACAACTATATTATTCGATGAAAAAGGTTTCTATTTAATTTACTTTGATTACAATAACAACATATTTATTTTTTGTTTGATGAAGATAGTTAGAAATTAAAACTACTTTTAAGAACAATGCGATTAAATATTTTTTCCTTAATTTCATCAATTTTATTTCACTTTCGCCAATAATTATCTGCGATTGAATTATTCAATAAGCCCTTAGTTATTTTCGTTACTATTAAACTGTATCATCTTCATACATAAATAGAGATTGTCATAATTTTTGTTGGAAACAAGTATATCAATTGTCTCCTTTTTTTCATATTTCAATGCAACAAATACATGTAAACGAATATATAGATCTTAAGTTTTAATAAGGCTCTAAAATCCTTGTAACGCCATGACGACTTTAGGCGACATTCACTGTGAAAGGTCTAAAGTATAAAATAAGTTTTTTAAAAGAAGTTTTTTTCTAGAAAAGAAAAAGTTTTCAAAGACATTTAAATTCCCCGTGTAAATATATTTTTAAATGACTTTTATCTAATAGTACTTGCAATATTAAAGTGTTTTAGTTTTATCATAACCCAATTAAAAAATCCAAATATTAGTTATGTATATTTAGAAGAGAACTTATTACTCTATGTACAGTGATGGGTACTTGCATATGACAAAGAAGCCTTACCTGAAATATTGTGAGTCAATTTGTGCTGGTTGTAACGTGAAAGCTTTCTCGAGTGGCTTCCGTTCGGTAAGTAATTGAGGATGTTGGAAGGCTTACGTCTCAATCGGGAGGCAACTATTAGGATTTCCATCTGGATCCAGGCTGAATATTCATACCCGGCAAGGCACCGTAATAATGCAATGCTTTCTACCTATCTGCCCAGCAAGACAGTATCAAAGCCAAACAGTCTATGCGGTTTTAGAGCACGTTTCTACTTGTAACCTACATTTTAAATGCAATGAATAATCAAACCAGCTTCTAATATAATGCAAAACTAGGCCACGTTTTGTAAGAAAGAAAAATACCTCAAATATGTTTTTTTTTCATAGATTAAGAGTAATTATTTGTAGTATAAGTTATCAAATAGATAATTATCTTTTAGCTTATTTTAATATTGATCTCATAAAGCAACCAATATATTTAATTTGATTCAACAAATTTTGACTATGCTAAAATAAATAGTTTGAAAAACCGATTGTTCACATTTAACACGTCTCAGCTGAGGAATTTAGTATCCCTTATTGTCAAAAACCTTGGCGAAAATCATTGAACAGAAGAATACATAATAACCTGAACGTTTGTGGAATGCAGCAACAGGAAGACATATTGGTGATCAACCGTGGACATATTTTTGCTTACTCTGACTTTTAAGATCAAATGATCAATGATTCGAGAGCATCAGGGTAATCATTCAATGTCCTTAAAAATTCCGATTAAGAAATCACCAAAAATATTCTTTAATTTTTGTTCTACAATCTTCATGTAAGTCCCCGAGGTCCTGCTCTAGATGTCATACCTGTATCATATCAGGTGGATCTTCGTACAAGGCATGAACACTGACATGGATAAGACCGTGGAAATTGTATTTGTTTTTAGAGTAGATGTCGTATTTTGCATAGTGGCTGTTGCTTTCACCGAGCGCCGCCCGGCGGGTCCCCGATGAGACTGATTATCAATTTATTCGGCTTAAATTGCCAAGTTCCAGAATCGTGCCGGCCACCAAACTGGGAGATAATGCCGACGTAATGGAGAGCGCGGTGGCACGACACGGCGCAGTGTGGACCCAGCACTAGCCAGTGACGGCCACTTCCCATGCATGGTAGGTGACATTAATGTACAAAACAACAATATAAAATACGTAAAAACGTTTGTCTACTCAAATATTTTACACATCGAGTCATTATTTATAAAGGTAGTTTCCTAAATTAAAAGTGATCTCTGATACCAATTTTTTTAGTCGCCGCGCTCTCTAGTACGATTTACAAATAATACACAACAGACCTTTGAATAATAATGCAAATCACTTTATTTATTTTTATTTTATTTTATTTTATTAACGGCCTGGGCCAAAACATACGGTCTTAAAATAGAAAATACAATAAATTAAATGGTAAAACAGAACAATATAATAGCTAAGACAATACATTTAGACAAAACATGAACATGAGTAAAAAAACAGATCTAGTACATTAGTAGAGGGATCTGCGAAATGCTGGAACATCTACCCCGAAAAAGTCCAAGTCACTAGAGGAGTTAACCAGTCTACACATTCTTAACATACGAGAATAGAATCCGTATACGTTATAATACTGATTTGTGACAACCATACTTTCTATATAGTCTTCAAAGAACTTAACTTATAAATAATGATAAAGGTTGTATTCACCATTTCTATACAAGCTATTTCTATATTTTCTGATAAATTTATAATTGCCTGATAAAAGTTGCAATACTTTAGCATTACGAGTATGTATTACTTTTATAGTACAAAATATTATTATTATTATTTTTTAACTTTTGCTCAATAATCTATGAAAAAATATCTTTAAACATGCTAAAATCAATATGGACAGTCTAATAAAATACATTTTTTATATTAGTATATATTTTTGAGACTAACTTAATATGAATGATGGAACGGTAGATCGTAATTTACGAAAATCGACTTAAAACAACCTTTCCTTATGTAAATTAATTAATCGTAAATAACTCTTTGTGACTTAATCAACGTTTGACTGTTCCCTCAATCTAAGAGGACTATAAACGGCGTCCGTCGTTAATTTGATATTCAAATTTCAGACCATTGAATTTGTATAATTTCATATAATTTCTGTCTGATGAAGCGACTTAAATCCAACAACCTGTATTTTTTTTATTAAAATGCTGATCTTAACGTTTTTATGGTACTGTAAAATTTTGTTCGTAAGCGATAATAGATATAATTCAATTCTTTAGCTGACATGAAGACGTGGAATCTGTCACCACGTATTTTCTGCAAAAAAAAGGTTGCCCAAAGTTCATGTTGAGATTTTTCTAAAAAGTATAATTTGAAATGCGGATATCTGAAAAAGAACTCGCTTATGGGTCTACTGAAAATGGGTGAGATATCCGTCGTTGGGACAATGGTTGATTAATAATAATTGTGTTGAAGTAGCCCCCAAAAGCTGGCTAAACGTAAGGTAAAACAAGAGAAAGAAATATTTGAATATCAGATATAAATAAAAATAAAAAAAAAAAATATTCCACAATATATATTTTTGACGACATGTTTCAGACAGGTCGAATTACCATTTTCAAGACTTGAAAATGGCCATTCTTCCATCAAGAAATATCGATCGAAAAAATCAAAATAAATATTTGAATATTGTTTCAATCATAAAGCAGTTAGATTTGGGAGATGGAGGATGGAGACACATACAATAGACCTACGTTTAACAGTGGGTGGTTAAAGATAGATGGCTTTGTTGATGATGAGTTATTTAATAAGTAATGTATTTATTCGACTGTATATTTAAAAATCTACTCGACGGATCCCATGAAAGTTGTTTCAGGCATTATCCAGTAGCTTAGATCTTATTGAGTCAATTTCTAAGGCTCTATTTGTCACGGAGTGGTGGCACAATCGTCAGGGATCAGGAGGTCTTCCAGGAAGGTGTCTAAAGCACCGCTGGCCATTACCACGCGATTGATACGGCACAATAAAATAGTTTATCGACTATTTTGTTTGTAGACGGATTCAATGATACGATAAACTGAACAGCCCATTTGCCGCGTGACTAATGGGGAGCAGGAATTTTATTCGTGTAAAAAAAACACGAAAAGGTCGTTTGGGGATCGCCTTAAACGATATCGAAACCTTGTTGAAATTGAAATAAAGTGAATTGGACTTTTGTATTGAAAGTCTTTTATTTTTATATAACTTTAATAAGTTTAAAAACATTAACAGAACATGTTTTACGTACAATTTATAACGATATTTAAGAAATAATAACAATGACGTCACAGGCCAACACAAAGTAGGTTTTTTTTCATGTCCCCGGCTCTTACTATCATGCAAGACAGAACTAACACCATGGGGTCAAGGTTGAACAAGACCATTGCGGCTTTCATTAATTTATGCCAGTCTTCTTTATCCTAAGCTATTTCCCATCATCTGGGATCGGCTCTTCTTTTGCACATTCGCCATGTCTGTCTGTCCTGCGTTGCATTCTCGGTCAAACCCAGAGTTGCAGTCCAGGTTGCCTGTGGTCTTCCAGGTCTTCTCAGCGTTGGTATGTTGAGGGCTCTCTTCACCATATGGTCCTCATCTCTCCGTGTCACATGCCCATACCATCTTAGGCGGTTTTCCCTTATCTTTTTAGGTACGGGGGCCACCCGAAATGATCCCCGAATATGCTCATTTCGAACTCTGTCCACTCTGGTCACACCACCCGCCCACCTCAGCATCTTCATCTCTGCCACATTCATTTATGCCAGTCATTTATATAAAAGTAAAATATTGATAAAGCAATATTTATCTAAATAGAATAGTTTTTTTGAATATTGTAATTCTTTACGTTATTCAAAACCAAATTGGTATTTAATGTACAAATTAATCACTATTTTATTTGCTGTAATGTATTAAAAATGTGGTATACAGTTAATTTATTTTATTCCAAATTCTGTTGAATTTTATGTTTTGTTAATTTATTTGTGTGCGTGTGGATAACGAGATATTTAATTATTTAACGCCATCGACGTCGCCCACTTCTGGGCAGACAGGATCTGAACCTGTTGCTTCCGAAACGATTATATATAATTATTAAATAAGAAGTAATTATGTGGCTTTGTTACCACGTCTGAATGAAAGTTAATTATAAATCTTCTCAGAAACCTAACAACATCAAAACGAAACAGCTGCACGGGAATCGATTCGAGAAACACACAAACGGACCGATGAAAACGGCGAATCATTAATCTCGCATTTAAAGGACGAAAATCAATTTGTTTGCGCCGCACAGTAGCGGAATAAATGAAAACCGAAAAGGCACAATCGGAAGGTACAATCCTTGTCGGCGCAGGTACTGCGAAGGCTTCACACAAAGGCGGCCATTTAACTTTCAAGCCTCATGAAAAAGATCTCACAATAGTCCTTCAGCGATGCGGCGATCTCTCTACGTGCAAGGAGCCTTGGGATCTTTCTATTCTGCCGGCAAAGTGTTGTCTATTATTAGTGATTTGTTAGGGTGGAAATGGTGGATTCCATCTATCCCCGGGTCTCGCCTTCCCTCGACGCTTCTTCGTGAGGAACTGGCCTTTGACTATCAGGACCCTCGGGCACTGCCTTTTGTGACGAATAAAAACATGATATCAATTACCGGCATCTGTTGCATTTTTATGAAGGCCTCTTCAATTTTACAGTTATTTGTGGTGTTTTGTTTCTTAAAAAAAGGTGATACCGTATTTTCAATTATAAAAACATCCCTTACAATTTAAATTATTAAAACAGGAACATTAAAATATATGTCCAATCTCAACTACAATATGGTATTGTTGGTTGGGGAGGAACATACCTTAATACTACCAACCCCATTAGAACTGTGCAAAAACTTATCATCAAAGTGATATTAAAAAGGCCTCCCACCTACCCAACAGAAAGCCTATACAATAAATTCAAAGCGCCAACGGTAGATACACTATACCAAAAATACACTATCTTACAGACTATTAAAGAAAGGAGAATTGAAAACTGGTACACTTGTCATTCTGCTAGGTATATGTACAACTTATTAATACCAAAATTTAACACACAACATGCAAAAAATGGTTACAAATATAACGGAATAGTTAATTTTAACAATCTTCCTCGGGAAATAAAAGAGATCAGCGATAATAAAATATTGACTGAAAAGGTGAAACAGTACTTTAAAAGAATTACGAACAGAGCCGACGTCACAGCATAACAAATTGAAATAATGAAATGTACCAAAAATCTATTATTAAATTATATATACATTAAATTTAATTCAACATATATTATATTAAATCTTTTAATCATATAATGTTAGTTCTATATCAAAATCATGTAAATGTATAAATATGTAATACTCTGTATAATTATATAAAACTATAAAATAACATAGATGAATCCCACGCCACACACAAGATCTTATCTTTAAGTGGTGTGGTAAGCGAAAAAAAAAAAAGAAAAAAAAAAAAAGATTGGAATGTAAATTACTATGTAAAAAATGTATCTTTTTATATTTGATTAAATAAAAAAAAATATATATATAAAAGAAAACGTAGTCAATATCTTTCCACGTAAAATTTACTACAATATATTTATACAATCACATATATAATCTAAGTTGTTATGCTTAGTGTAATTTACATTTATATATGTCTCAAGTGACGAAAATCACTATAATTTTAATATAAAAAGTAATTTTTTTATTAGATAAACCGTTTATGTGCTAGAAATGGCCAATGTCTTACAAAATATTCAATTGCATTAGAAACCACTATAAGTAGAAATAACATTTTTGTATAAAATGCAAAGTAAGTAGTTGGAAATATTATATTTCCGATTTGTTTCCATTTACTGCACTCAAAGCTATTCTCAGTGAAAAGTTCACAATAAACGAGCATTAAAAATACATTATTTCAAATACAGGGCCAAAATAAGGTTGTTTTTTTAGATATAAGATAATATCACAGAAACCATAGTCTACGCTAGACATACGAAGCGGGTTATTAGGGCCGCATCAAAAATGCACACTACAACAAGAGCTTTGGCAATTTCACAGCACCTGTCTGTATCAGTGTATCACAATCCATACGTCTCGCATACGATCGTCCGTCTTCGCCCCAAAAAAAAAAATCACCGCCGTCGGGCTCGGGGAGATCAATTACCCAGCGGAAGGGCGGATTAAGCTCAGTATTTTACAAATTCCTTGTTTTTGATCGCTTTCGTCTGGTAAATATGCGGGGGGATATTTCCCAATAACCTCGGACCCTCGAAACAGTCTGCCCGCTCAATTATAAGCTGGAATCAATTTCAACTTAACGGTGTATGAAATGAGCTCCGTCTCTCGTTCCTCTCTGCTCTCCTCGCGGAACAGATTGCACCAGCTTTTGTGACTTAAAACTAGCGGACAGATATCGCGAAGTAACCTCTAGATTATCGCGTATATGTTTTAACAGGTGTTCGAATTTTTAGAATAAAGCTATTCCCGCTTATACGAGTACGTGAAGTAAAGTACATTGGGATAACATTATTATTTTCATTGGCAGTGTAAAGGAAGTATTGCGTAAAATATCTACAAAAATTGAAAGATGTCCATATTACAACATGAGGAATGATGATTTAGGATAAAAAAAATATTTTTATTAATTATTACTTTATTATTACTAATTATATTTTTTTCATTTCCGCTCCCTGAACTGGAGCATATAGACATCACGAGACGCCGCCATCTTTATGGTGGCGCCTCGTGGTGTCTGTTGAAGGCAGTCATCGCCTCATCCTATGTCAGCTCCGCGGGTTAGAATAAGTATTTACAGATTGAAATGTCATAAATGACAAAATCGCTTTAATTAGAGCAATATTTAAAACTCAAGATAAGTCAAAGTATTATATATTTTAAGCCAATGGAGTAATAATTAGTTAAGAGTATTACCTGAGTAGTTTTGCCAGAAGGCTGCTCCCGTCGTCATGAGGTCGAGCGTGGTGGCCGGGTAGCCCCACTGCTTGTCTGCAAGGGCGGGGGCTCCCGGGGGCGGAGCACCTTCTCTGGGGGCGCCGCCGCACGCGGGACTCCCTGGGCGGCCTCCCCCCGCTCCTCCTCCCGCCGCGCCACCCACTCCACCACCCCCCGCTGCTCCTCCAGAACCTGGTCGTCCACCAGCTCCAGGAAGACCTTCACCTGAGCGATCACAGTCGCGCTGCACCGAAGAGTCAGAGCCGCTGATTGCATCTGTGGATGAAACGAGTAAAAAATCAATCAAATGTTATGTTCATACAATTCAGGTGTAAAACCTTCACAATTTACTAACACCGTAGACTCAAGATGACCTCCAGTTATGACATATTGACAGAATCTTCAATAGAGTTGTCCATTACATTAATTATACTTTACATAAAAAGAGCAGTTCGACAAATGAATAATGTCACCTTTAACCTCTACAGACCAACGAATACAACATATAAGTGTCGCTCTTATTCGGTCATTAAAATTAAACAACTTCGGAGGCGGACAAAAATTAGGATGATTGATAGACGATGTTGAATTCTGCGTGTCATTTGTTTACGTCGAAGCGTATCTTTGGACCAAATAAGACACTGGTAGCATCGACCTAATTATTCTCTCATTAAACTATGATTGATAAACACTTTTGATCATAAACAATGACTATAACGGTGATTTGTGGTAAGCATAGCTTCCACATATAGAACGTACGTGGAAAGATGAACCTCCAATTATCATAACATAGACGTATACTTTTTGAACTTATTTCGTATTTTCTGTTAATATGGCTGCTTAGAAATCAAAAAAAAATCCTTCTGCTTTCCCCAACAACCGACAGACTCGTCTCACACTTGTTAGACACCCATACACAGTTAATGCATGTCAATCAAGAATAGATTATTTTCAAAACTCTTCTAAATGTCACCAGTAAATAAATTGGCATAATAAATAAAATGACCCAATCCGCTTGACTAAAAAAACAAAACCATACAATTAATATGTAAATAAATAACCATTTCGTAAACAACATTTTGTACACATTACATTATAAAGTGAAAACTTACTGATACTAAGAGTGCGCATACATTCGGCAGTTTTTACTAGTATAAAAGGATATTAGCAATGTACTAGACATATAATATTGCAAGTTATGTGTAAATCAGACGTCAAAGGTATGCATAAAACACAAAGGCTTTTAACGGAAGGCTTTGAATACATCGCGGAATAAATAATTTTCCTTACTCGGTAGCCGTACGCAACAGTTTAAGTGCTTGCAGAAAGATGGCGCTGGCAGCGGCGGCCGCGAAAATAATGCCTGTATTGACAATCTATTACAAAATTTAATGAAACATCATAACTGAAGTAAATAATTATAACATTATCTTAAATCAAACTTCATTAAATAATGAAATATTATCACACTTATCAACTATCGTTTATAAATAACTATTGTTGAAAGAACACCTATAAGTTTCAACACTAAGTATGTCGCTTTCACGCAGTTTATAGTACATATAATAGATCCCCAGTACACATTTTTTTCTCATATCGAATCTTGAGCCATAAATTGTCGCTGCACAGTTCTATCAACTGCTATTGTACATGCCTAGACTCGAATCACCTGTAGTATCTGAAGTATATTTGGGTGTTCGTTAAGGAGTTTTTTTTTATAAGATGATAAGTCTGGTACTCTCAAGGTATGGACCGTTTCATCATAAAAAGCGACTCAACTTAATCAATGACCCGTAGTATACAGAGTACAATGACCCATACGATTATAAGATTTTAACTTTGGTGACCAAATAAAACTATTGGGTCATTATAAAAGGCAGTAGTTTCATTTTTTGAAATGTGTAAATTTAATCCATAGATCCTGAAATAGCTTCGCACTTCACTGTTCAGTATACAATTTATCTCCTCGCGCATTATGTTGTGGGCAGGTATCGAACGGCGAAGGCTCTGCAGGCATTCCTCGAAGTGGTGATTTGACCGTCGACATGTGAGAAGTATCTGGTGAGAAGCCTGAACTGTGATTGGCATTTACGGCAAAGCTCTGGAGGCGGCCGAGGGAGCTTTCTAGAAACACTGTGCGGCCATCAAAAACTTTCAATGGCGGCCGTGCAATACGCATATAAATAAAGCTTTTTGCGCAAGTAAAGAAAAATATTAAATATATAAGTAAGAAATTTTTTAGATCATACGTTTGTACCTCAATTCGTGAATTGATTTTTATGTTTATAAATATGCTGCTTAATTAATAAAAATGCGAAGGAAGAAAAAACTGTAAAAAAAGCAATAAATTATCGAAATAATTTGTTTAAAAGTACAGGAATACAGACATTCTTTAAAATAGCCTCCGAAAAATTAACCTAATCTACTAAAGATTACTATCTTATAAAAACAACTTATGTACATACTTTTGATATACTTAATAAATTATTTATCAACTATTTAATTTGGATATACTTAATAAATTATTTATCAACTATTTAATTTGGATATATTTTTGAAGAGATTTCAAGTATAATGGTGGAGGTGTATTAAGGTCTTAGGCAGTAATTTGTATCGGTTTATTCTTAACATATATCCGTTAACATACTTCATCGAATGGTCAAGTGCAAAGTAATTTTATGATTTCATATAATACTAAAATAAAGTAAATTAAAACATACTTTTTCTTCAAATAAAGACTAATACAGAAAGTTTCACATTCCATTATTCGTTCTATGAACAACGATTTTTCGAATGTTATCTCAATACAAAATTTTATGTAAATTATGTCGTTAAGGTCAGGTTTGTAATAAAGGGAACTGAGTGACTCTAAATTATGAAATGTCTCATTGTCTGATGTTTAGAGAAGGGAAATACAGCAGATAGTTTGCTGAGAGGTGCTTGTTGAGGTAGCGTGTTTGTCGACTTACCCAGGATCTCTCCAGAGACTATGCGGAGGACCTCGGCTGGTGCTCCAGATGCCTTAAGGGCTTCCTCGATCTTCGTCCGCCGCTTCATCTCAGCATCGAGCTGCTCCTGCGCATGTTGTCGAGCGCGTCGTTCTTTCTTTAATCTCTTCTGATATATCACTGTAACAAAAAAACAGTTCACAGTTAGTTAAATGTTCGTTTATAGTAGCAGGGCAATGGAAAATGTGAATGTATCAGAATGATAATTGTAAAAAATATCATATTTCAGGAACTAAAAATACCTTTGATATAATGATGTTGTGGCTTTTGGGTTGAGCCGTGTGGGGTGAACTTTTTTCAACCAATATTTCGACCGCCATTGCAGGGGTCTTCTTCAGGATTAATAATTTATTTAGTTTTGAGTTGGTTTATTCAATAATATATAATCTGAATAAACCAACTCAAAACTAAATAAATTATTGATTCTGAAGAAGAAATATTGGTTGAAAAAAGTTCACCACAAGCGGCTCAACCTAAAAGCCACAACATCAAATCTGGCCGTGAAAATCTAAGAAGTAATTTAACCTTTGATATAGTTTTATTTATAGTATGTATGATGATAAATTTCCATGTATTACTTTTTATTAATACAAATTGTCCAGCACAAAGCTAATGTAGTTTATTTCAACATTCGTTACTCTTAAACTCCATGTTTTTTTTTCATTTCAGGAGTAATTAGACTAGAAATTTTGGTATTCCAGCAAATTAGTAAACAGTGCTCAGTGTGATTCATGTTGTAACAAAATAAGAAGAATTTATCAATTTTATATAATAAATTAAATGCTTAAAACATATATAACCTTATAATTTCAAAGGTTTTTTTTACCAAGCTTCTTCATTAATAAAAAAATGGATTTAATTTAAACAAAATGGAATATTTAGAAGGCTAAATTCTAGATTGAAAACATCACACTATTTTATTCTTACTAGTTGTTTGATATAATGATTAAACATTGCGATTTATTTTTTAAGCTATCCATAAGCGATCTTTTATTGTTTAAACATCTACACATTGATCTTCGGATATCTGATTGGGCGCTTATTCAATTCACGGAATACTTTGATCGCTACGAGGAGCCGTAATCCGGAATTAATTTGATCCCCGAGAAGTCTTATCCGCCAGCAAACATCCCCATCCTTTGAGCATTACAAATAATTAAAATGGCCGAAACGCGTCCGTCAGATCGGCGCTCCTCACAAACAAAGGCCTTTCTTTATCGATGCTATTCCACATATCAAAAGGAAAAAATGAAATTGTATAAATAAAAGCAAAAATAAGCTGCGGAAGCTTACGTGTATTGCGGCGGCGGGGAAATATTAATATCATCCCCGATCGTTTGTCGGCGGTTAGTGGCCCCGTTGAAAAGAACAAATATTGACTGGAAGAAACAATGCAAAGGAAGATGCACTTTGGAGAGAGATATGCTCGCCGCTGTGATCCTTTTCTTTTTTTAATATGTCCGATGATATGAGTTCCTAGCAACTGCCGCTACGCAGTGACTGTGCAAGTTTTAAGGATTCAAATATTACGTTAAACAAAAGCGGTACTGCTTTTTTTTTTTTGATGGGCCACTGTTTTGGGTGATATTAAAAGAATATTTTTAAAATATCATCGGTATAAATGTTACATATTAAATAAGAACAGAACGTATCGAATAATTGATAATGAAATATTTAAGGTTCGCCGACAAGTCATTATCAACTCATATGAAATATATAGTCGTACAAATAATCTTGGAAATGTAAACTAAGAAACTTATTTTGCTTACTGATTGTAATAATAGAATGTCACTACGAATTGTCGATCGAATTAATCTCACAATATGATAATAATTTAAATTAATTTAAAAAAAAGATAAGTTTCATCACATCATAAATAATTAACTGTTGCAATTATACAAGCAAGTACTGACATACCATGATATTGTACTCCATAGAGTATTTGAAATACTCGTACATAATTGTGATTTACATAATTTATCTAACTAAAAAATGTAATATGTATAAAATTTAAATGAATCAGAATACGAGTACTTATCATTGCCATAGAGAAAGTGTTCATTTTTCAATTCGATCAGATATTGAATAGCTTAGTGGTTAAAGTATTGCTAAAAAAACCAAGAAAAGAATATCGCCATTTAATCTACGAATTCAATGTTAATTATTGGTTCTTACTGATTAATTGATCAAGTGTGTATTTATTAATTAAAAATTAACATTAAAATGTATTAGCAATCAAATTTTATTAATTATTGCTTATCCTGTAAAATTTGTCTATAAATCAATTGCTAGAGTTTCTTTGTTATCACAACAAAATATCAGGAAAGTATAAATGAAGCGTGTTTCTTCAGCGCCCTCGTTTGTCTATAGTTAGAAATTTCATTACTCATCTTGGGATTGAGACATAAATATAAAGTGTCGTGAGAGCGCGATCAGAGCATATATCGCGGGACCACCGGGCGCGCCCGTGATGAGGCTCGGAATAAAACACGGCCCTCAACATATAATAATCCTTGAAAAGGGCCGCATCGGGAAGGGCGATCGAGGCACTAGTACGGGGCGCCCATTTCAGTGAAGGCAGCATTAGAAAACTCCGTGTAAATAAAATACGTATAAATTAAAGCAGTAGAGAATTCAAATTTATTATTGATAATGTTCATATATTTTCAAAAATAAAAATTTATATACGTTAAGTAGAGTATTTTATTTTCCGGATTTTGAGAATTGTGAAACTTCAATAAATTTATTAGAAATAATAAATTATACGAGTAGTTTGAGGAATATAAATTGTGACGATTTATATACAAATTGTTACATGTACTCCTAAATATTATCACATTTTATATGATATATATTCCACCAAAATAATGACCTTATGATGAATAAATGATTTTTTAGGCCTACGATTATGATAGGTGTCTCATTTTATTTAAATTTTAATTGCTTATAATAAATACTATTGAAAGATAAATATATATTTTTTAGTTAAAATATTCAATTTATGACATTTTGTGGCTTAAAGAAAGGGTTCCGGTTCTGTTTTTAGTGCCGCTCACTCCGTGAGCTTAACGGGGGCCGTTTAATACATCCATACATCAAGGATGGAGCCGTGGTCCCAGCAGGGCCTCAGCAGGGCCCCAACCGCGGGGGTCCAATATCGCGGGCGATATTACTCTAAGGGAAACTATTAAAGCTCCTGCAGGCGAGAACTGAGACGATTCAAATGAGCTATCTGTAAATTATTGGCAAAACAAATGATATAACTCATATTAGGAAGGTTTTCATTTATGTATCTACCCCATATTTTTAAATATTTTTTACATTGCTTATCATCTACGTACTTCGAATTCTTTTGGACGTGAAAGGAGTGTTAATATAAGTTAATAATTGTGTACATTTATTTTTAAGAATACAAGTACTTCGGTAAACATTTTATTTATGTTTTAATTCAATAAATAAAAAATCTTTTCTCCCGCTAGTCCTTACACTTGAATGTTGAGGCTTTCAATAACCCATATGTACATCACAACATTCGTTCTTTAATAATGCAATTGATGATTTATTTAAGTTTTTCGCAATTGACTAATTAGCGTCTATGAAAAAGGTGTTTATAATATGGCAATAAATAAGTATGTGTCTAAGAACTGGCAAACTGAGCATCGGACTGACGACATCAGAAGAATAGCGGGAGTAGCCTGAATACGGAAGGCGGAGGGTCGAAGAGGATGGAGACTCGAGAGGCCTACATTCAACACAGGCTGATGGTAATTAAGGCAATTATAACCTATAAAGAATGTATAGAAATATGCGTAAATCTATTCTACGGAATGATATTTATTATGGTTGTTTCGTCTTTAGTAAAATACTTTTTTTTTCTTACATTATCAATTTAAAATTCATAATAAATAAGTTGAGTTGTAGCTCTTATGCTGAGCTAAAGAAGATTGCAGAGGATCGAGAAGAGTGGAGATCTAGATGCAAGATTTTGTCGCTGCAAACCAATCCACCGGATTGATACTACGAAGAAGAATGAATAAATGAATTTACTAATTTTAAAAATTGTGATAAACATTGATATTAGCAAAGCGCACCGAGCAATCGGCCATAACAAAAAAACCAACAACAAAAAGTACAAAAGCACTCCATCGCATGCGTTCGTGATGGCCCTCGAGTTGGAGTCGGCCATCAGCGATTATGGAAATATCCACACAACAGCCCAGGCCAAGAACGCAGTAACCCCGCCCGCGTCGATCACGCGTCAATCCAGCGGTCTGCCATCTTGAGCGAGAGACCGGGACGGCACCAGGTGTATCAACCGTGTATCACCTGAGCCAGAGCGAGAGCTCTCCTTTACCGACGATCCGCTGGCATTGACGGGTGTTGTTTTTTTTATAATGTAGGCTTTTTTCGGTTTTTATTTCCAGTACTGAGGAAAGGGAGAGCGTTGGTCGCGATTGGTTTGAACTGCCCCTCCCGAGGCGCCGCGGCGGTCAAGATTAGCATCTCTACATAACAATGATATTACAAAGGTTTCGTGTTTTCAAATAGGAGTCTAACCATGCAAACATACACGTCATGTAATGCACACATGTTACAATTGTCCACGTGGAATGCCTTACTTGATACAACCGGTTTCACAATGAACAGTACCATTTTTTTTGTCTAAAAACAACACAATAGAAATGAAGTACTACACTTATTTACATCAATAATCGAACTTTTTTATAAGTTCATAAAAGATAACTGCACTCAAGAAATATAACATAATCCCTATTAGTAAGTATTTTTATAAACAATTGATATTTATTATAATTTAAAATGTTTTACATGTTTCCTCTAAATAAGTATTCTTGTAACTATTTTTAGTCATTTCAAGAACTTAACTTTTATATTAGCCCAGATTCTTGTAAATATAATATATTGAATTCACAAGAATCATGCTAAATTGCCTTGAGTTTACAACTGTGTTTTTTAATTTCCACTGCTATGTATTTACAATATAAATATTTGTTAAGACTATGTACTAACAACAATTCAACTTCTTTATAAAGCCTAATATGTTGGTAGCTCCAGAATAGTCGAGGGAATTATAACTAGCTACTCAACCATGAAAAAAATATATATAAAAAGTATATATATATATATATATATATATATATATATATATATATATATATATTACCTATATATAAAACGGCAAAATATTTCATTTCAATACCGTGTGAATAAATACAAATTATGTATTTCAATATTTCCGTAATAATCATCAACTGTAATTATGAATTGATCCCTGAACGATGAATTTGCGATTCGTAGTGATGATACCGATATCAGAAAAGATCAAAGTTTGTAAGCACTTACTCAAACAAGCGATAGATTGACGATATACAGTGTATACGAAACCGCGATTTAATTTCACTGATTATCAGCTACTCAACGTGGTCTATGCTAAAACATCTCAAAAAATTACCAAATATTTAATAAAACCATTTGCTTTCATTGTTTGAAATATTAAATTTCTAATCCGTCATGATATGCAGTATTAAAAAATAATACATCATTCGGTTGTGTTTGTATTACAAAAAACACTGTTCGTAATGCAAGAAATCTTTCATACATAATGCAAGAAACAACATCACGCATAGGCCTTTCTATACTTGATGCGGGCGATAAATTCCGTTTTTCCGCAAGTTTGAGTAAGGCGTTTTTATCAGACTTGTATATGCAAATTGAGTTTAGTAAACATTTCACAGTGGAAAGAGTCGTCTTTGTTACAATTCATTTTTCATTTCTATCTCCCCCTCTGTTCCTGGCCCGGTAGAAGGCTCACAATAGAAAAATTTCAGCAAAGCGTAAACAGTCAACCCCGTCAGCCTATGGCGGGATACATACATTTTTTATGATTCAAACAAACCTGCGTAATAATCTTGCGTATCATTTTTAAGAATTCGAAAGCTATGATAAACCATTTCTTACACATTAAAAGGTGTAATATCTTATGTTAAAACAAATAGTAATGTTAAAAAAACAATTTATTCCGATCAAATAACACATTTTATTTGGCAAAGAGCGCCCTAAAGAACGTTGTGTATCGTGTTAATACTCAATGGATTTTTCTTAAAAAGTAAATTAAATTTTCACTGAATCAGCATAAAAAAGTACCATATATAAATTTGCATAGTATTATCAATAAAAATTAAATAAAAGCATCAACATTATCTATTTACAATAAATAATATATTGTCCGTTAAGATGTTTAATTAAAAAGAGCGTTATAGTATTCTACATCAATTATGATTTTTTAAAGTAAATTAAGTTAATACATGTGTCTAAAGGAATACTATTTGAATTCGCAAATATATTTTAAATCACTAACGCAATCGTAACCTAATTAAAAAATGGAAAAAATATTTGAAGCACCCCTTGTGTTTCCGAGCAAGAATAGTAGCAGTTGTCTTTTTGTATTCCAGGGAATCCATCCCAGCCAGAAAACGAAGAAAAACGTTTTTCTTTCCTTTCTTCTCGGTCCCCGCCGCGGCGCTTTCCCCGGCCGTATAATAAGATGGAGAGCAAATTTTCATCGGGTAATATTTACAAAAAGGATTTACGAAATGGAATGAAAGATCGTTTTCATTTTTTATGCCCGCTCTTTATCTGCGCCGATTCCCTTTCATGCATCAGGAGCGAGGGAGCTGCTCCCGCTCCCGGATTCTACTCGCGACTGGGGATTCCAAATTCGATTCTTTTCGGATGATGATTTTTATTTAATGTCTCGGCTTCGAGGAGGGCATGTATCGGATGACGCCACAATGGGAACAATGCCTCTTTGACTGAGAAAAAAATGTATTATTTTTTAAGCTATCATTTTCGATTCACCCATTAACACAGACAGTATTGATTTCATTTCAACTTTATTTTTGCATTTATTAAATTATGAGAAGAGTCTATTCAAATATCAGTCTCTCTTGTGTATTAAAAAGTAGCTGAATTTTTAAGCATATTTCTGGCTCTACAAAAAAAACTTTTGTATGGCCGCGAATCGTGACATCTTACAAAAAGACAAAACAGCCGTTTTAAATGTTTTGAACTCAGGGCCTTGTGTAAAATTCAAAGGTACGGTGGTTTGATTTTGAGAAAAATGACTGGCTAAAGGAACGGATATGGCAGCTTTGCATGCCTGCAGTTCGTTAAAAACAAATGTTTCAATGAACGATATTTTCTCAGGATGTCGCAGAAGAGCATAAACTATTTTACTTAGCTTTCTCTAAGGCCTCTGAATATCGAAACAATCTTTATAATACCTATTTGTGACAACCACGTGCTCTAAACAAGAAGTGAATATGAAATATATATTCAGTACATATTAAAATAAAATAAACTGTTTTTATACAATAAAAATGTATAATATAATATAGAAATTAAATGGTAAAATAAAGTAAATATTAAGAAAAACGATTCACGTAAGTGCAAACAACATTGTTACGTATCTAAAAATAATATGTCTAAATTTCCCTTAAGTTTTTTCTACACGAAAAAAGCTTTGAGTGAGAACAAGCTTTTTGCCTTATCGAGAGATTGAAACATATTTTTTTTTACCTAAAACCGCAAAAATACAAGTCAAAGAGAAAGCTTTTGACGCCCCACGGCTTCTTCCCCTAACAGTGACGCCCTCAGCTTTGAATCAATCGACAGTCGTCACCGATTTAGATAAAAGCTTCGCATAAAGATAAATAAACCAGAAAAATAGCAAAAGCAACATATTCTTCGCGCGATCGCCTCGCTGCATCGGGAGTGGCTAGAGCTTTCTGGAAATATGGAAGAGTGACATTTTATTTTTTTTATCTTCGTTTTTATTCGCGTGGGGAGGGTCTCCTTTCATTGGTTTAACGGGATTCGCGGGATATCAATAGATTTTTAATGGGTCACCAGATATGATACCGTTTAATGTGATTTCTATTATGGGGAATCGCATGCTCGTGTGACATGACATTTATAATATAACGCACGTCTATTCCGTAATCTTTTTTATGCGTATGCGCATATGCCAGCCATAAAAGTGCATATTTGTGAATTATGGTTAACTTCCAATACATTTTATTTTTGAAATGATATACTACTTGGTTTATCGAATGAAACTTTTCAATATGCTTACATTAACAAACTTATTTAATGTTGTGAACCCTTTTATTAGATAAATCTCATCATCTCAATCTCAAATAATATTTGAAAAACAAATATTATCATTTTTCTTGAAATTCTTATTTCACTTTTTGTATAAACATCGTATTTAAACATATGTTTTGTTGTACGACCCTCATATTATATATATATATATATATACATATATATATATATATATATATATATATATATATATATATATATATACATTGACGATCGTATACACATATACAAATGTACTTAAAACAAAACGAATTACTGTGAAGGATTCATTCATAATCATCATCATCAGCCTGTGTTCGTCTTTGTGAAACGTTGGCCTCTGGCACGAGATAAGTGAAGACTTACCTACTAATAGTGAATTATTTAGATTCTAATAATTATCTGTAGTTATGTGTAGAGCGACAGAATAATATTTTTAAGGCCAAAAATAATTATAAAAAATGTCAATTGAATATATATGCTAATTTATTGTTTATTTGCGCAAGTATGTTTTTAACATAAATAAATCATATAATTTATATAAAAAATAATAAGTTTCGCTTTGATGAAGAGGCACGAGGCTCTATTGAAGAAGGTAGTCGGTGAGCAGCGCCTCGACGCGGTGAGTCGAGGAACCCGATTATTTTTTATCAGTCTCACGCCAGTCGCTTCATAAATACCGTCATTTGGGAGAAGGAAACAACAAATCCCTCGACTCGTGTTTTATTGCGCGAAAACTCACAGATATTCCCGGCGCCGGGCAGAGATAGCGAGAAGCCTCTTCAGCCACCCTGCGCACTTCATGTGTGCCTGATACTTATTTTACTCTCTCTCTCATATCATAAAAAATACTATATATATTTACTATATGTATTTAATATATATAGAATTAATTTATTTTACTTTTTTAACACAATATAAATAATAAAAGCTTCTTGTACCCATATTGCATTCTTCAGTCCAACAGAAAAAATAAAACATCCTTAAATATGATTTTTGTATTATTAATAGTTAAAAAGTCTAATATTTTATCACTGTACCATTTTTTAAATAACATTAAAATTTGCTTTATTTTGTACGTATTTTTAAAGTTCAGTTGCATCTTGTGAGCAAATGACGGGTATAGCTCAATGGTCAAAGCGTTTGCTTTGCAAGCCAAAGGTCGTGGGTTCGAAAAGGATTTTTAATCGATTTCTGAGCTCTAAAACACCCCATGTTGGTGTGAATTTGACGCCTCACCGGTAAAAATGCCAGTCATAGACTATTAATTAAAACTGATGGTAGACTTAAGTCGACCCGTGAAGACCACCCATTTATTATAAATTCCTGTAATAATAAGGATGATGCGTGAATGTTAGGCTGTAGTCTATAACGTTGGCGGATCAACACTCTACATGCAGCGCCTAGCTATATGAATTAATATCGTCATAGAATTCCACAGATAAGACTTCAGAATCACTATCATCATATGTCGTGAATTCTCCTATTTGTGTTTACATAAAAAAAATGGTTGAAATTCAAAACCCCGGTAATCATTAGATCTCCACCAAAGACGAATCCTACAAAAATATTTGGATATTACAGAAGCCTGTCTTATATGAACCATATATTTTCTCTGGTAGACTCTTTGTATGTAAAGACAAGTCATAAAAGCTGATAGAATTGAAAATTAATCATGAATATGTAACCAATCAAAAAGTAGATATACTTATAAAATTTATCAATTTTAGAGTCACGATTTCATAAAATGAATATTTGGTGCTTTAATTATTTATTTAAATACCTCGCATTAACTTTTAATAATTGATAACACATTGAGAACATGTTTAACGAATTATTTGTCTTAAAGTAATAGTATTCCATTAATAATAATGCCAGTAAAATTCACACTAATTTTCACGGATTTGGACCTTCAGTGGGTGGGAAAGTTATGGTTAATAATGACGCGTGATAAAAATGAAACATCGAGATTGAAACATCTTTACAGCTCGCTTTTATTGATTAAGATTTTATTACTTTCTTTGTCAACTGAAACACAGTACAAAAGACGGCAATACACATCACGAATATGGCGGGGAATAAACGTAAAAGATATTTCATATTTCGAGATAGCTCAGAAGGACATAAACGTATGAAGGCGAAGGCTCCCATAGATAGATACGTGCAGTCCGATTATTGCCCTAACATATACCGATAAAAATTCTTCATAAAATACTTGTGGGGTGACTAAAATTCGCGTTTGATCTAAGATATATATTTTGACTTTTAACTTTAGATATTTCTATGCTATACAATAGCATAAGTATTATTTAGGGCTGGGTTATTTTTAAGAAGCAAAACGGTTTGATCTTTGCTCATTCAATACATTTTATGACATTTTACCAAACGAAAAAAAAACAATTCAACGAGAGGATTAGAACGTTGTAAAAATCATCACACATAAAATAAATACACTAAATAAACGAATAAACTTTTTGCTTTCTAGTCTTGACAAATATAAACTACAACTTTTTGAACTGATTTTTCGTATTATGGCATATCTTGAATCACTAACATATAATATTATTTATTTTGATTAAGATATTTATATATTCTCAGAGAATAAATAAGTAAATAGTTAACTTTTCATTGCTTGTGATGTGTAGCTAATACACAAAGATAATAATAACTTAAATATCTCTAAATAAAATCAATTATGAGTCTTATTTGTAGGCAGTTTTCCCTTAAATGCTTGAATACATTTTATGTGAGTCATGAATATTATCATGTATTCGGCTTAAAATCTATTATTTTTGCATGTGTGGAAATTATCCAGAACCGCATCACAAGGATATTTTGCTCAGTAAGGGTAAAGTTAATTGATTGCGGCTTGAGTTTTTATTTTTATTACAAAATTAATGGTGAAAATAATATGTTATTAAGTGTACTGTCACCCTACTACTAAACTATATACATGTTTCTCAGAGCTGTCTATAGCGTGAAGTAGATACGTTCGGTGTGGCTTATTACAACTTAGAAGACGTCGCCATTGTTTCTTTGCTTCGTCTTGCTTTGTCATAAAACGGAAAACGATGTCGCTGCATATAAAAGGCGTTCGGAAATGATGATTGGAATAATAAATCTTTAGTGTGACATAAGATCCTTGAGAAATTCTTCTCTAGGACATCTATGCCGGTACATGTCTGGGTGGAGAGATTCCGAACTGTTTGCTTGCGAAAAACCATCAATTCGCGCAGAAGAAAATATATGTTTAATACATCATCTGTTTGCTTGTTTGTTTAATATGTGATAATAATAATCTTATGATCACATCAACTTACTCTCGAAACTAATTTAGTTTATGTATTATTTACATACTCGTATTCAATGATGTTCTTATTTCAAACGTGAATAAAAGAAAATTAAATAAAAAAACGCAATAATATTCCATTAAAATAAGGCAAACTCTTAACCGATACGTTTGTGTCGATATTAAATTGTTGAGCAGAACAAAGAGAATAATGTCAGATATTTTTTTCTACTTTTCCGCTCTGTTGCCTTAATCACTGAGGTATTGCAGTGGGTATGTCTGTCGTTACATTCTTACAATTTTTGCTGTTATTGATAACAATACCACACACTTAAACGCAGAAAATCCCACATCTCACATCGAAATTATTGACCGGAATGTGATTTTTCTTCCGCACTTGTAAATTTTTCGCGGTGAGCAAGAAATCGTACAATGTATGCGCTGAAACCATATATCTCGGTAAGACAATTATATCAGCTCACCTGCATATATACATCGACAGTAAACATTAAAAATAATAACCAAGCAACTTGACTGTCAATGCAAGCACTGGGTTCGAATCTTAGCTATTTTTACAGTTTTTTTTATTTTTTTTATTAATAATACAATTACCTTCAATTGGTTTGATGGTCATTCTTCATCAATCAAAATGCTTTCCATTTTCATCATACTATAAATAAAAATGTATCACAATCATTTGTAGCGTAAGATGTTTTCGAATCTGTAAGTAAAGTTACATTTGAAAATGCTAATTGTTCTACATTATTCATATAATATATCTGCAGGATTGTCTAATATTTTGCTGCCACATATAAGAACGTACCTTTTCAAAAAAGTACGACCAATGGAAATATATTTTGTAATTAAAATTAAATTAAAAACGATTAAATTAAGATTCAGCTCATTTTCAATATTATAAATTTAATAAATGAAAAGGACCAAAAATTTTTTTTATAATTTTACCAAAAAATTACTCCAACCTCTCAATATTTTTTTTTTTCAGAATATAATTATTTTTGACATTTTAGAAGTGGAATTTCTATACTAAAGAGAGGCTTACACTCTCTCTTGTTTACGCTAGTTGCGTAGTAATAGGAAGTAGCGGCTGGTGTTTTTGTATTGTAACAACGTAAGCAGCGTCTAGCAGGTAGCCTAGTGTAACCGGCGCTTAAACGAGATTCTTATTAAAGTATAATCAACTCATCGATGCACTATACTGTATGCAATATTAAATGCACAATTTGTGGTAAGATACAGTGAAGGTTAAGGTGGGGTTTTTATTGTCGGTCTCGTTTTTATTAAGTCTGTGTTGTTTGTTGCCGTGTATGGGGAATATTTATGCGGCTTCTCTCGCCAGCAATGACAGTTGTTGATCAGACGGTACCTGGTCTGCTTCAGGACACCCGATACTGATGAAGCAGAGTGCCGGCCGCGAGATGGTTTTTTTTTCACAACGTAAGAGGTAGTGTTTCAACAGACAAGTCGAACCATATTGCAAACGTTTATCGGCATAATAATAATGCACACGCGATAAACAGCAAAATTAATATATGACAATAAAATATTATTTCCAAAATAATTAATTATTCCAAAACAAACTTTAAATTTATTGAGAAAACATATACATTGAATCAAAACATTGATACAAATACGTTAAAAAAAAATCTTATAGATCGCATATAATAACTTGCTTTGATATGTGTTTTGTGATTTCCATATGGAACAAATTAATAAATATATTAATTTCATCAATTCCTACCCACAATCAATTCGTATTCTTCGCATACGCAACTTTCAACCGTCCCGGTTAAGTGTCATAGAGTCGTAAATATCATGTACTCTAATAGTAGTGAATAATAGTGAATCAACACTCCGCATAAATGCTTATCCACAATCAAAATGGGAAACGTAATCGAATCTACTTATGATTATTTTAACCAATAGATTGTATTATATTTTAGGTGTTTCTTACATAAATATAAAAAAATATCCAAGTGTATTTTGATGCACATTAATTACGTTTTTTTTTATGTAAACGCATGCAGGAGAGCACAACCGGTCGAGACCAGTGCACCCTATGACGCTCAGCCAGGGAGGCTGGACGCTGCATGCGGGAAACGTGTGTTGTGTTCGTATTTGTGTGTGGGTTGGGGAGATTGTAAGTGTATATTTATCTGTTTCTTGAAGAGATCCAGATTGTAGGAAGGAGGAAACACAGACGCTGGAAGAGCATTCCATAGCTTACCGGTGGCATTAAGAAAGGAACTTTGGAAGCTGCCAGTTCTTGGTCGACATATATTAACCGTGTATGGATGTTCGGCAAGTGTAAGACAAGTTTGTCGGCTGTGAGTGGGTGCAAGAGGAATTAGTTCTTTAAGTTCCGAAGAGCAGCGACCGTGGTAATAACGGTAGAAAAGACTAAGAGAACCAATCTTACGTCTGTGTTCCATTGATTGTAGATTAGACGTAAGGGTGTCATTGTTTATCAAACGAATTGCTCTTCTTTGAACTGAGTCAATTAAGTTTAGAAGGTATTTTGGGGCTCAATCCAAAGGTGACTGCCGTATTCAAGGATAGGTCGGATTTGTCCTTTATATAGAAGAAGAAGTTGTTTATCGTTGAAATACCGACGTGATCTATATAATACACCTAGTTTTTTGGAAGCGAGACCGGCTTTACACTTAATTGACTCGTAATATTTGACATTATTCGATATTGATAATCCAAGCATGTTGATGGAGCTTGCTTTCGGAAGAGAACAACCGTTGAAAGATACAGGATAAAGATACAAAGATACGTAGGTGGCCGTGTTGGATTATTCAATAATATTTGACCAATAACAAGATTAATTTTAATAAAGGGATTGGAATTGCCACGTCCGAGTACAAAGTAGAGGTAAACCCTCTGCAGCACAAGCCTTGAGAGCGGACAGTACTAATAATAGGCTTATGAATTAAGCCTCATCGAGTTACAATATTTTGATGATATTTTTTTTGTGGGCACGAATAAGTTTCTTTATATATATATAAATATCTTATATCGCATGATAATTACAAATTCGACAGCTGATATCTGAAGGTTTTTAGTTTAATAGTTTCAATTGTTTCTACTCAGTTGTTTTTGGTTCAAAACAGCATTTTCGGAATATTTTACTTTCAAAATGGTTAAATTACTAATCAATCAAGATAAATATCCGATGTTTGTAGAGAAGATTTATTAACAGAACGCCAATGCGAAAACTTATTTTGAAAAAAAAAATAACCGGAAACGTGTACGTTGAAAATGCACCACATTATATTACTTGATGAATGCCAAAGAAAGGCTTAATTATTTTTTTCGTTTAAAACAAAGTAACTTTCTGAACGACCGAATAATTTATTTTATTCGAAGCGTAAATATTTTTAATTATTATTGAATTTGATATTCCTGTTGTGGGGTTTTCAGGGATCTGGGGGACTGAGGGCCTCATCTCTGGTTTCAGGACCGCCGCAGTCACAGGAAGCACACTTCATTTGACGCTTTTTATATTAAAAACATATAGATTCAAACAAAGGACAATAACGAAAGATGCACTATGAGAAACATCCGCTGCTGTGGTCTGATTAATGAAATTAAATATGGGAATAAAAAAGTAATACATTTTAAAAAATATTTCTACATATCAGAAACCACCAAATCCACAAAAAAAACTACTTTTATATTTATAATGTATCCATTGAGTCCGAAATTGATTTATTTACTTTTAACTCATCAATAAAATACTACTCACTAACAAAAACTATTTCATCTGATCGAATTTTTCGACCGATAATTCTTTTGTTGAATTCCATAAATGCGGTATTTGAATTTGATTGTCAGAACTTAAATTAACAAATATATTTCTTTTATTGTGCAGTTAATATCTGAAAATGTTAATAAAGAGAGACAAATTCAAAATTAATATAATAAAAGATTTCAAGATAATATAATACATTTCAAAGGCTAATGTATTTTTTTCAATCGGGAAATAACATTTGAAACCTTGAACATTTTCAACAAAAGGTCGATTTATTTTGTGATTATTTTATTGCGACTAAAAAACTGTTCGACCAAAAAAATTAAGTTGAATAGCTTTATAGTATAACACAGCAGAAATGTTGTATTTTTTATCCGCGACTGGAATACTCCTTTTGATGTTCATTCAAGACAAAGGTAACAAACTTGTCCTTATTGTTGGATATAGTTGATATCCGATACTTTTATTCACTCACCAGTGATTATCTGGCAGTCACTCAAGCATGAAAAACGTCTTATTTAATATGAACTCTCTATACAGACAGACGTAAGACTTAAACCGATTACTGCCATAACAAATAAATTATTTTAAAACTAATATCTTGGAACGTTTGATAAAGGTTTCACTGTCCAATTAATAAAGGATTAATAACGTATAAAAAATATTATTAACGATATACATTTATATAATATTTATGTTTCATCTCCTATAGGCTTATATTATTAATTGATAGCAAATAAACCACCAAGATATAAAGACTTAATACATTCAAATATGTATTCCAAAATGCGACGTATTAATTTGATCAATTATACTATATTTAAAATATTTTATTTAAAGTGGAGATGATTTATGAAAAATATAATGATATGCCATTTATAAAGTTATCTGGTACGATTTTACGTATAACCTTTTGATCTAGTTAGAGGCTAAATTGTATGTAAAATAAAAAGAAAATATTTATGCATTTATCTCTATTAAAACTGGCTAAATACTATGGAAACGTTAATAATATTTTTGGTTGTAGAAATGAGTCACGTAATAAAATGAATGTAAAAAATATTTTCACAATAATTAAAAATGTTTGAATGTGTTCGTTTTATTCAAAGCTTCTCTTCGGTTTTGTGTCGAATTTTTAATTATTTATAGATGTTAGTCGAATTATTTGCGGCTCTTAAAAGTGTCTGAAAATACTCAGTAATATTTTATTTTGTCAAGAGATTACAATAATCGCGTGTATCCCCTTCATGTTGCTTACTTCGTCCGCGGCTTTCACCTGTCCAAACATTTCTCCCGCCTCCCGCTAGATGGCAGCGCCGACCGACAATGAGCCACTCATTACCGCCTAATTAACAATGCACGTCATAATGCGCGACTATAAGACTTAAATTTAAAATGAAAATAGACTCGCAAAGCGCCCGGGGATGAAAAGAGAAGTGGTCAGTTAGGGGTACACATTTGTATGAAACATAGTATATATTGTCATGCAGGCTGTTTGGCTCAGGAGCCAGCCTTTGTGTCACTCCTAATACGTAGACATTTTTTATTTCGACGCTCCGTGCAAACAGTTTAAAACGTAACAAACGATGCTTTTGAAACGTTACAAACAACTGCACTGTTATGTAGTAATTTTTTGTATCATTTTATCTCATAAACGATCAGTAAATTTATGTTAGCATCACGTAAGGAAGAAGTAACTTGATGTATTGTACAATATATAATTTAATCAAATAGCCTGATTCGAATAATATTTTTCGCGCATACATAAAATATATTTTTAAATTATTAATATATTAAATAAATGATAAGTTTTACCTTTTGAATCACAAAAAAGAATAGCATTTTGCATTTCTTGTGATGTTTTATCATTTCTTCGTTTGTAAACAGTAGTAGTAAATGATGCAACTTTCAGTAAATGTGAAATAAAATTCTTCAGTTTTATGACTTAAACTTGTTCCACACAATCCATGGTAAATTTATTTGTAGAAATTATTATATTTGTTTAATTTCAAAAATGCATATAAATGTTTTTGATAAATTTATAATAAATATATTAGATTTGCGATTGAAATATTTGATAACAAAAAATAAATAAATAAAAGTTTTAACGAATTAAAAAAAAAGAACTAAAATCTCTCAAAACCTGAATATAAGCCTAGTAAAGTTGTGCATCTGAGTACTAAAGAACTATTTTGCAGGGTTTTTTTCATGAATGCGTTTTCAGTAAAGAAAATCCTAGCCAGACTCATATGACGACGACTGTAAAGCAAATACACTTGTCGCTTTCATGATGAGAGGCAAGAGTCCCCTTCAAAACGAAGCAACAGTTAAAAGTAATATGGGTTAGGAATACACAGTGAAGTTTCCGTTTCCGATGGACAAAGCCACGGTCTCGTTCAGCATTCCCCTGCGCAAACATGCGACTGAAAGGACATCTTTCTGCGCGCGCATTGTGCAAAACTTCTCCAGCGCATTTCCGGCTAAATAAAACGGAGTGATTCGTCCTCGAATGCAGAAATGTCAAATGAGCGACTGAAGAAGTCATTACGCGGGGCAAACACGCTGAAAAAATACACGGGTTGAAGCTTTCAGGAAAAGGATCTCTTTCTTTAACAGAACCGGTTCAGAAACACTAACAAACATTTTAGTTTTTACACACAATCATCAAAATATAATAAATTTTATTTGAAAAATATGTATTGTTGATATCATCATTTAGCGACTTCAAACGAAGTTTTTAATATTGTCATATTTTTATGCAAAGATCTTCCTAGAAGTCATAATCAATTAAAGACATTGTATGTTACTTTAAAAAATAAGTGTAATTACAACCTTTTATCGATCAATAAATTAAATGCATTAATAAAAAAACATTTCCTTGAATCTATTGCTTATTTCAAGATAACCATGGTATGCAGTGATTTATGTACCTACCCATTTAATCTTGATGAAAGAAAAACATGTTATTTTTTTATAAAAGAATAACAATTTAGTCCCATCGTTTTATACTGCGTTTTACAATTTTCTAAAGCGGCTCTGGTGTTCGCTATTATGCGCATCGCCGTAAGTACTATTTGAATGAAGAGTTAAATGCAGTGTAGTTAGTTACCGAGATGCAGATGAGGTTCTCCTGGTAAATACGCTCGGACAAATACAGCCTTTTGATTGTCTGTTGATGGGAAGACCCTTGAGCTGTGAAGGGCCACCCCTTACGTCTTTACAGGGCATTTTTTTATGCAACCTGTAAGGTATTTTTTTTGCACGGCCCATAGAAACACAGATTAATGGAGATAGAAAAATTAACAGTCTGAATGAGCGCACTCTAGTCGAGATGAGGAAGGACGTCCTGCATAGACACGACAGATTGAAGAATAATAAATTAACGTCTACTCCTCAACATGAACATAAACAAAATTTTAATTGATGAATTTCATATAACCAGTGCATTAAAAATACAGCAGAACAATGTATTTTCGAATTTTCTTTACATTTATATATATTTTATCACAAACTTTTTATTAATGAGGTTAATCCCAAAATGAATACATTTAGTTAAAAAATTCATTCAATTAAACAAGGTAATATGATTTTTTTTTTGTCAGACGAATATTATATAAATAAAACGACAAAAAATATCACCCTTAATTTGATTTTGATTATATGCACTATAAACGAAGTAATTTAGAAGAGTTTAGCAGACTGATATTCCTAAGAGGCATTGTCCATGTAAATTATAATAGTACTTGTCAACTCAATCAAAATAATAAGATATTTTATTGCTCATTGTAATACAGAATATATTTTATATTTATTTTCAAAAAGATAACTGTAGTCGAGAGTCATGATAATATAATTTTTAGGAAATAAAAATCGTTGGTTTTCGTTGTAACAACAATACCAATAAACTTTAATATGTTTCAATGTTGTAGCTAAACAATGTGCCACAGGTATAAATGTATCAAAATTTATGCAAATCGCTTCACCAATGACCATATGTTATGCAGGATATGAAACGGGCCGCGGGTATGCAAATAGTTTCGCAGAAGTGAAATCTTCCTTTAATCTTATAACAAATCTGTGTCTAAATGACCGCGCCGACCGCCCCCAAGGCTAATAAAAAGGGTTTAAGTCCCTCCGTCGTCGACCCTCGCATTTGAATATCCTAAAACAATAAGGGCTGAAGGTGAGTACGTACGTGTAGCCTCGTTCCTGAGGGTTCCATTAAGTCCAAGAAAAGTTTAGAGCCGGTTTGTTTCTTACGGGGGCAGTTATTATGCAAAATTCATAGTCGCCGCGTAGTAGGGCCGTGCTCTCTATGCACATATTGCAACAAATTAGTTTCCAACTCTTGGAGCTTAGAGGGGCTGGACGATCGTTTTGGTGTTTGGCTGGGCTAAGGTGTTGTAGGAATGGAAATTACTTTGTGCTAGTTGCACTAATTAAAGCAATGTAAAAATTAAAAAAAAAATGTTTTCGAACAAATGCTATTTGAAATCATAGTGATAAGTTAGTGTAGTGAAATTTTTTATGAAAGTTATGAAGCCTTTATTCCACATCTGGAACGAATGGTCTACACAATTTGCTGAACTGCACAGTGCTATAAGTTGTCGTTATCTATTCTTTTCCAAGGAAATCTCTGTACAGCGAGGTTCACCTTAATGGTTACCGATTTGAAAAGACAGCAGTCGTTGTAACCGAGTCATATATGAAAGTTTGAAGAAGATCGAATCATTATCCATATAATCCCAAAGACTGGATCTTTTGGTCTTATAAAGTGGTTCATTTTAATTTAAGTATCTTATTTGTATTTTTTTTCTGATTAATGTTCTTAAAATAGCAGTTCTGGTAAATTTATTGCCAGAAAGCGTCAAGAACATTTTTTTTTTCAATTAGAAAATCACATCCGACGAGGCAAGTCCACAGCAAGCGCCTGACGGTCGTTAGGAGCCGAGGAGTGGGTGTAGGGAGTTGGGAGTGGGGAGTGTTGGGAGTAGTGCTAGGGAGGATTTCGAAGGGGCGGCAGGGAGTGGGGAGCTGAAAGACAAAGGGTGGCAATATTGGGCAGTTTGTATGTATATGAGCGGTCGTAAGCAAGCAATCTAACCAGATACACAGCTGGTCTTTACGTTCATTAAGATGCTTTATGTATTTACCTCGTAGGTAAAGCACGGGAGGCTTCTTAATTTCTCCAGGCACATTGTTCCCGGATGAGGCGGGGGGCGATTCTATTGCCTCAATTAAGGTTCTATATCACTTCCGTAACTGAATTTATAATGCGTTTAATGCCGACGGACCGTTTGTCCTCTGTTGGGAGTGTCGGAGCCCGAGACGACGGCTGGGCAGCAACTAGCACGCATAAGCACTATCTGTATACATCCATTAGGCACAGTGTAATACTCGTGTACGAGTATGATAAATCTATTACGCGTGCTGAAGTTTGTTACTGGTACATAATTCTATAGTACTTACATATTTATAAAAATGATATAATTCAATGTCGATGTCCATTATTTGATACTTATTTCGACATTTTGATATCATATTGATTAATTAATTTTATAGTTTGTGTTGTTCTCACAATATTATTAAATAAATCTTAAGTTTCTACTGGACAATACATTAAAATATAATAAACTTTTAAACTTAAGCAAACACGTAAAATATTTACTGTTTCTAAATAAATCATTAGAATCTACATAATCAAAAATATATTAAGGTTACTTGTATATGGCCGTAACAGTGAGAATTGATCTGGATTTAACGAAAAGAGAAACATTCTGTGTAAAATTTTAATACGTAGAGTGACAAGCAAACTTGTAAAATAAGCAAGTGCAGAAAAATTACTAGCCTTTAGAAAATGAAAAATAAAAAAAAATCCAGAAAGAAAAATAATAACCCCACTTAACAACGACTCCTATTAAACTGGTTGTATCGATAGCGTTAATTAGTGAAGACACAATAAGTTGTACAAAGAATTTGAATATCGCTGACTGAAAAGAGTCGTCATTAAGTGATATCGGCAACATATCCATACAATTAACTGTTTGTAGAACCTTATTAGTTTCACTTCTACTAATTATGCAAAAAAATATGTTTCAAAAACTTAATATCTAAGCTTGATATGAAATTCACTTTTGTTGGCTCATTAAATTTATTTATAACATAAAAATATGTTTTTTTTAAATATGATTAAATATAAGGGTGTCGTGTTTTGATGGGCCCACGCCTTCGCGAGTGACAAAGTGATAAAAGAGCAAAGCTCATAATTAAAATTTCCCTAATGCCTTTAATTTAAATGGGGAAGAGTGAAGGATAACCGAGATGATTGAGTTAACAAGACGACTGCGGAAAGACAAAAGAATAAACAACGGAGATGTAATCGAAAACGGCGAAAATTAATTCCATAGTCGAATTATACTCAGCAAAAGAAAAACAAACCGTAATTAAGAGACGAAGGCTGCGAGGGTCGGTGACACTCGGTCTCTGACAATTTCATTAGGTGTCTACTTTCTTATATTTATTCATGGAGTTGAAATATGAAATGAGATAGGACTCCTCCAGTGAATGCAATGATGATTATGAATTTACTTAATAAAGCGTCGGGGAGAAGGTAAACTGAGAGGGTAAGCCGAGAAATAAATGGACTCTGAACTGCACTTTGAAGGAAATTTATGTAGGAGACAAAGTTATAAAAATATACATAAATTAAAGCTTCTTTCAACATTAATACGTTAATTTTTTAATGTTTACTTTTGAAACTGCAAATATTAGTTAATAAGTAATAAACACACATTTCGTGTATTTTGAAAAAACAGATTGTCACAAGCTATGCACGGTTATTTCAATCTCATTATGTGTTATTCTGCTTATATATTGACAAAAACTAACTTAATATTATTACAGTAGTAATAGTAATAGTATTACAATACTAGTTTCCGTTCAAAAAAGTTATAAGTTTTTTAAAAATGAAATTTATTTAATTAATGGATGATTATTAATTTATGGATGCAGTAATATTTCGGATATCGTATTAACAGCAAGATGTGATAGAGTGGTAGTAGATATAATAGAAATGCTTAAGTTGATTGTCGAACAGCAAGTGATGAAGAGTAATGGTAATTGGTTATAAATCACAATGCGACTAAATCAACTGCGCAAAAATATCACTGAGAGATTTCGCACACCCTCCGCGATCGGAGTAATCAATTTTCAGTTATTTTGCGTGCACCTTTTGGGCGCGAGAGCCTTGGCATCTACCGGCTGGCACCTATCCTCCGAAACCGGTAAATTGAGCGACTACGGAGTGCCCTAGAAGGGGAGGCATTATACACAGAGAGTCGAGAGCACTGTCAGTGCCACCTGCTCCCTTTCAAAATAAATTCCTACAAACAAAATGCTGAAAAAAAACAGCAAACACTTTCGCAGACTGAGTGGGTAATGATTGATATGCCGAAGTGGCCGGCGATGTTCCCCTCGCCGTGTGATGCTGCTCCTCATTTAAATTGTTCCAGGTTGTGGAAATCAGACACCGGGAAATGCGAGCCGTATCTGGTGTTGGTGTTTTGACTCGCCCGGGTGTTGAATGGAAAACAAAGAGGATCTTTCGCATTAGGGGATGATGAAAAGTAAAAGCAAATTTTTTGGTATTTTAATTATTTGAAATTGGCATACTTTCAAGAATCGTTCATTAATGTTTCAAAGGTAGAAATTATAGTTTTTTTTAATAATTTAATAATTTGCACAATTAAAGCTTCTATTAGTATTTTAAACACTACAAGTTGTAAAACAGCATATTAAAAATATAATTCATATTTTACATATAATATTATAGGCGACGATTTTGTAGTGACGTATAAAACATTAGGCACTTTTTTGTAATGTTCCAGTCTCATATAGTATATCATAATGAAGATGATATTTATATTTCACGAAATAAGTTTGTAATAATTATTGTTTTTAAGTAATTCATTTGGAGTAGTCTTATTCAATGATATTTTGATTGAAATAGTCGTTTTTAATTTATCTTTTATATAATTATTTCCATTTCTGCTCCCTTAACTGATGCACATGGTTGTCACGAAATGCCGCAACAAAATATGTATTTTGTAAGTATAAGTTAAATGTATAATAGTCGAGTTGCAGTTATTTACAAGGAGGCATGCAAAATACGAGATGAGCGATGAGGCCTCTGTAATATTACCTGGTCCCTATACATCACAACTCGTCCAATAAAATGGAAGGCGTAATAATTAAACGTGTCCAGAGTCCCCCACCTTCAAATTAGAAACACAATACGAGTTCACAAAGAGGTGGCAATCAATTTGGCGCCCGTCTCGTGGCAGCCAGAAATCTGACACCTCGACTCTCCAAATACGTGTGTCCAGAGCCTTTGACATGGTCAATCTTGAGGCGGACGCGCCAAAGGAAGTTGGGCATAATTAAAGGGGGTAAGGTGGATGGACACCGGCCGGGACCCTGGACCCCGTAACTCTAAACTCCGCTCATGCGGGAGGCGAGAAACTTGTGACACCCCGCTATGACATATGGCGATCGCATAAATGAACGTCCAAATTTATTACAATGAACTTGATCGTGGCTGGAAAAGCAATCGATACATATAATACAAAAGCGAGTCGTAGAAAATAATTAATAAATTTATAATTTATATAAACTTTTATTTTTCTATAAAATTGTATTTTAATGTTGTTTTCATTGTGTGCGGTTACTAGTGGAAATAAGCGATACAAAGCATTTGAAATTTTTTTTGGTTTTTCATTTACGAGTACATTCCATAGTTTTGGTCCGCTTCCGACATTGCTTAACTTGGGTGATTTAAAAAAACCGAACTTACGATGCGCTTTTGTCTGATGTAAAAGCAACATATTATTCAAACAAGGGTCCGCCATGTACCGTTTTGTTTTTCAACTAGTGTTTATTTCGTAAATGGTAACAGTTAGCTCATGTCTGCCTTAACAGATAATTAGTTATATCCTTCCGCTAAACGAATATGGTTGTGTTTATGCTTGAACAACGCTGAAAAATATTGCGACATTACTTTGAAAATCATGGTAATGTTGCAGAATGTGTGCGAAAATTGCGTACGGATTTTGGAAGAAGAGAATCACCGTCAGCTCCGTATGTTCGTTATCTTGTGAAAAAAGTGAAAGAAACTGGAATCCTCATCGATAAACCAAAGCGTGAAAAGCCAAAAACAGTGCGTACACCCGAGAATATTGCTGCTGTGGCAGAAAGTGTACGTGAAGCGCCATCAATGGTGCTTCCATGCGGCGCGGCCATGTTGAACGAATTTTTGTTCAGAAAAATTGAAGAGGAGGATATTGGCAACATTTGGTTTCAACAGCACGGCGCTACGTGCCACACAGCTGAAGCTACACTCGATGTTTTGCGCCCTGTTTTAAAAAAAAAAAAATTGGCGGACCCTTTATTATGAATTATTCATTTCACAAATTTGAGTTTATAACTTTATTTCTTATTTAACTTTTTATTTAAAGTGGGGATACATCTAACAACAGTAGCATATTGTAAGCGTGTTTCTAGTTCGATCACTAAATTTCAGCAACATTAGATGTGGACCAAAACATGTATCAGTCACATGATGCATACCACGTGTCATTGGTTTGGTGCACCCTGCCTTTAAGAGAAAATAGTCCAGCATAATAATCAGAACTCATTCAAAATATTAATTAACATAACATCAAAATATGCCGTAGATATTACGAAACGGAAAAAGAAAAGAAAAAAATTACATGACTATTTGATACATAAACAATTATTTCATATTTATATGTTTTGAATATTTAAAATGATAGAATGGAAAAAGTAACTGCAAAATAAGTAGTATGATGACTTTAAGCAATGAAAACCGGTTCATTAATAGGTATAAAATATATTATTAGTTTTATTACACCGTGAAGTACTCGTATTGGATGCAGTGTATACAGAATCGAGTTTACGTGTCGTATACCACTTATGGGAAATCAAATTGCTGCGTCCCCGATTTAATCATTTCATTGCCGTCTGCGCAATATAAGTTTAATTGTAAAACAAGCGATCTTAACAATGTACTCAGCAGACATTTAATATTAACATCATCAGCCCAATGTAAACAACGTCCAAGCTGTGTGGTTCAAGTGTATAAAATAAGAAAAATCATATCTCTAAGTACATTACTTCCATTAGAAAATGTTAATGCATCAAAATGAGTAATACGCTAAATTATAATTTTAAATTAATCTTAATTTTAAAATTAACAAATTAAAAGTATTTAGTTTTGATTCACATTTATTTTAAACAATTACATGTTTTGGCCTCCCTGGAGACCATTATTGAAGATGGTCTCCAGCGTCGAACAAAATTGGTCTGAAAATGAACATGGATAAAACAAAAGCCATGATTAATAGTCATATTTCACAGACCTTCGATCCTATTTCCATTGGAGGAACAGAAATAGAGATTGTAAACGACTATACCTATCTGGGACAAGTAATACAACTAGGGCGAAATAACTTCTCAAAAGAAATCGACAGGCGCATACAACTGGGATGAGCAGCATTTGGAAAACTAAAGTACATTTTTAAAGCGAAAATTCCGCAATGCCTTAAAACTAAGGCGTTTAACCAATGCATCCTCCCTGTATTAACTTATGGCGCAGAGACGTGGAATCTGACAGCAAGTCTTACCCATAAAATAAAAGTCACCCAGCGTGCTATGGAGAGATCCATGCTCGGAGTGTCGCTAAAAGATAGAATCCGAAACGAGGAAATACGCAGAAGAACTCAAGTAGTGGATGCTACCCAACGAATAGGCACACTCAAGTGGCAATGAGCAGGTCATATCTGTCGAAGAGACGACGGTCGATGGGGAAGAAAAGTATTGGAATGGCGCCCAAGAACTGGCAAACGAAGCATTGGCCGACCCCCTACAAGATGGACTGACGATATAAGAAGAATAGCGGGAGTGACCTGGATGCGGAAGGCGGAGGATCGAAGAGGATGGAGACTCATGCGGGAGGCCTACGATCAACAGTGGACGGACACAGGCTGATGATGATGACCAAAAAGCTGACGATTCAACGCGGCAAAGGTATTGGAAAATGAAACAAAACCGCTAAGGCAGTATAAAATTTGACCCAAATAATAAAGCATTGACAAATTAATGTATTATAATGTATTTAATTATGTGTCATTTCAATTATTACTTTTACCTACTATCAAGCAAAAATTTTAACATTGAGAAATTAATTTTAATTGTGTCTTATTCTTCTTCATAGTATCAATCCGGTGGATTGGTTTGCAGCAACAAAATCTTGCATCTCGATCTACACTCCTTTCGATCCTCAGCAATACTCTTCAGCTCAGCTTAAGAGTCTTAACTCATGTCCTCGAACACTTGCTGCAAATACTCCCGCTAGGGCACCCTCTACAGTTTCTACCCTCAACCATCCGTTCCACAATGTCGTGAAGAAGACCATCTTGCTTATTATATGAAGGTATTATAAACATGTTTGCATTTCTTGATTATATCGTTGATATCGTTATACTGATTTTAATTAAGTACTTTAAAGGTTAGACGATCATCACAAAGCTTTCAAAGTGCTTGCGAAAGAGACCACCGAGACTAATCTGAAAACAAAACTGAAAAGGACTGCCCCGTGAATCCGGGAGCCATTAACGGATTTTATTTGTTTTATTATTTATAATAAACTTCGCTGCACCGGCGCCCGTCGCTGCGCATTCCGCCTTTAGGTTTATACAAGTTTTTATGGCGACCGATTCAGCGACTTTTGCCTCTACAAAATAATTATTACAATGTGGTCTGTTTTACGATTGCAGGACTCGGAGGTCCCCTATAAATTCTGCACTCTCTTAAGCGTACAATGTAGTGCAATACCAACGCCAAACAAAACGGTTTAATAGTTTTCCCTCACCATAAAACTGCTGTCCTTTTATATTATTATTTATTCTTTTAGTTTTCAATCAGAAACAATTAAACGCCATACACAAGTCACACTTGATTAATTTATTCAATTCATTTAAAGCTTCAAGGCCTTCCAGATGAAAATCACATGCAAATAACCTTTACGAATTAAAAAACGATTTTTGTTATTTATCTATTGTTAATAAAACTATTTTTATATTTAAAATAAATTTTTAAATATTAAAGTATCCGTTTACAAGTGGAAAACTGATGAAACTGATAATTGTTCAACTTTATTCATGTTAAAACAAAATCAATTTGATTCATTATTTGAATAATCACTTAACTCTAAGTGAATACCAAAATTATGAATATTGAGGTTTTCAATACATTTTTTACGATAACATTTTTCAAAATATTTTTTTCCTTTTTTAAAACCCTTTTTAGATACCTAGTTTAGTTTTATAAAACTTTATACTACATTGGTTTTCGTGTGCTCTTCTTCTTCGTGTCAGCGACGTCAAATTATTTTTTCCCAATATCTGGCAACTTCGATAGCTCGTGTGTTGCCCAACATTAGGTCCTGAGATGTGCAACTTGTTGGGCACATGGAGCAGCATCGTAGGTGTGAGGCGGTCTGCAGGTCTCCACAGTCGCACAATAGTGTCTCTCCCTGCCGAAGCATTCCCCACCGCTCGAGGTTGTCCTTTGTTCTACCAACTCCGGTTCTTAATCTGTTTAGGGATTTCCAGGTCCACCAGTCAAGGCTCTTGCCAGTTGGGAGGCCTTCCTTTGGAGTAATGAAATCCTCTGGTGCGATTTGTTGCCAGTGTTGGAGTCTCTCATTTTTAGGGCCGGATGTGAGAGGTTGTGTGGATTTCAGAAAGCTGCTTCGAGACTTCAATCTTGGTGTTGGGGGTATCTGATTAAACAAGCAGTGGGACGGTTGGTTGATTGCCTTACGCATTTCTTCGGCGCATATGACTTTGCGTCATGTTCGGTGGTGCGATACCAGCCAAGGGGTATAGTTTAGAAATGGGTGTTGGTTTGAGGCAGCCTGTGACGACTCTGCATGCATCATTCAGGGCAGTATCCACTTGATTACAGTGGGCTGATCGACCCCACACTGGTGCCGCATATTCTCCGTGTGCTTATTTAATTTTTTTGAATTATTAGTATTGCTCACTTATAAAATGTGTGTACGTTTGCTGTCTTTTTGCTTACATACACATGTAATTTGCAAAATATCGTCAAATATTAATAAATGTTTATTTTATTTTATTTATTAAAAAAATATGTTAACGAGTTGAAGTGACATGTATGTATATAATACTGATGTGCTTCACGTCAAAGTATTATCCAACAACGTACTCGTAAACATGCAATAATTCCATTACTACGAAATGATTGAATACCTACCAATGCGATGAAATTTAATTATGAATATCGTGAAATTTTCCGATTGTACGCTTCGACACTGAATCAGATTACATTAGCGTCATTTTGACTTTTCCCCATACATAGTAAAAATACAATTACATTAGAATTAATGGATGATCCAACTCGAATGCATGCAATTTATTCGAATATAAATAATGCCTTTCTACCAAATCAAAAAGTGCGGCGTGAAATAGTTTTGAAAGTTCATATTTCAATTCGTAAATTATTCAACATTTAAATAATTTGTACAATTATACTTTTTTGCTTTTAAGAAACAAGATCTACTGTTTTTATACAAAAATGACTGTAAGAGAGAATTTTTCTTTGCACATTTGGTAGTACATTAATTATTTGATTAAAATGAATTGACAATAACTACTTGTAACAAATGTATGAAAAATTATATTAATAAACTTATTTAATTTATCTGTCATTTTCGACACATTTCCCGCACAGTTTTCGTGCTTTTTGTTTTAGTATTGTTGTGTAAGTAAAAGCTCGACTGGCGGAAGGTGGTTGTTTTCCCGTTCGCCGACATTGGTCGTGACAGGCACCGGAATAAAAACTTTACCGAAATTATAGGTGACGTCGTTAGTTACCATTCGTTCTTTTTCTATTATTTTGAAAGCTCCCCAGAATCGTAACAGCAGAAAGCTTTTAAATTGCTGACATCGGCCTATAAATCATTTTAAAAGACACCATCGATATTACTTCTTTAAACTTTACAAAATGTTTTATTTTTTGTTATTTTGCTCTACTAGAGTGCTGTCTACAACATGACGACTGTTTCAATATAGCTAAAACAAATTTAATTGTATTTTTTTTAGAAGGATTTTGCTTACATCAAGAATCAAACAAAAAAAGACCTTATGATTTATTTTTAGTTTCCTAATCAAACTACTCATTTCCTACACGCTACATTTATAAAAATATTAATACTAAAATTCACATATAGTCCCACACCCTATGAAATAACCTCACTAAATTCAAATACATTTCTACTTCAAAATAATTTTACTTGGGTAAATTTAGTAAATGAAATCGTGGAAGTAATTCCAAAAAAACATGTAATATTTACACATTGTAATTATGAAATTCTACAAAGAATTATCAATCAAAACAAACCAACCAAATATATGTATTTTTGTGATACGTTCGATTATTAAGAAAATATTAAAAAATAAATAACGTGTAACATGAAGCATGAATTTAAGCAAATATGTTTGAATTTCAAGGAACTGTGAACGTACTCGGTACTAACTTTGTATTGTACCCGTGTAGACATGGAGGCTCTCAAAGACTGCTAAGTAATGGATAGGACCGGAAACACGGAACAACTAATCAATTCCCCCCGACGGTATTCCCGGAAGATTTGTTTCTTGAGTTTGCGGTTGGTTAAATGTAATCACAATTGAATTCACAAGATATCCGCGGGAGAAGGAGGAATCGGCGCCCGGATGAACGGATCCAGCGATTCTACTGCGGGCGCTTCTACCAACAATTGTTAAGCCAACCTCGTTTCTCTACAACGTTCCTTAAGACGAGAATGCCTTCTAAGAAATGTTTAATCAAATATAAAATGAATACGGATAATCATCTAACATTCTTGAATCTTCTCGTGTTTTCTTTTATCTTTGTGAAACTGTATCTCAAACAGAATAAACAAATTATTTATTATTCTTACATGAAAATTAATATTATTACATACTGAAATATATTCTGAGTATAATTTCATCGCTTTCATACTAAAAATATATATTTTAATTAAATGTGAGCTTCCATATGTTCGCGTCTTCTCGGAAATGCTAAACAGGTTGAGGAGTTATCTGATTTTGTTGTTTAATATCATTAAAATATTGATTGGATCAGAATCTCACGGGATTATCAAGTTTGATTACGTGCTTAATTAACTCGTTAGAAAACTTATTAAACGCGCAATAATATGTTTTAAATTAAGAGTACCTATCCTTCTCACGGCCAGAAATCTCTTTTGCGAATATATGTTTATAAAAAAACACCAGTAAACATATCCACAAGTTTGCTGATAAGATGTTAATAAAATATTTATACCTGTATACATTAATACTATAAATTAAAAAAAGTCTCGGTTGCCTAATCGATATTTTGCATCATTAATGTAATTAAAAACTATATTGAGATTATACTGAATGTTATTTTGATACGACTTTAATGAGTGTTTCTCCTTTAACTGAATTCTTCAATAAGATTTTGAACGAAATTTAATGATTATTATATAATTGTTGCAATGGAATTATCTGAATAGTTATCAACTACTGAAATATCCGAACAGTTATTTTAGTAGTTGATACTAAGTACCTAGTATCTTTGGCACAATCTAGCAACGCCGCTAAATGCTCGTCTCCGAAGAGGAAGACTGCCAAGAGACAAATTTCAGGGCTGTAATATTGTAAGCACATTTGGCGGCTCCTCCGCCTCCGTCATCCTCCTCCGCCCTGTCCTGCGGTCTGCTAGAAGTTCGGCTTGAGCCCCTTCGCCGCCCCCCAGCCCCAGCCGCCCTCGGACGCATTACGTCCCGATCATTTATGTATTATTTAGTGAACACTAAGAATATGTAATCGTATTTGCCCGTCTACCCGGCGACGCTTCTGGAAACTTCTCGGGGAATTAATGCGCGTCTTAAATATAATTTGATATGTGTGTGTATGTGTATGTTGTGTGCGATATGTAGTAAAGTGAAACAGACTTGAATAGTTGATGACGCTGATAGTTGCGGCGAAGGAAAGCCAAGTGATGTAATATATTATGTTCTGCAGAGTTGTATTTCAACACAATGCGAATTAATCTTAGATTACTTACTGAAAACTTCATACGGATGTACATATACTTAGCTGAATTTGAAAATATTCACAATTATGTATGTCAGTTCTTTTCAGTAAGTTTCTTACATGAAATTACTACTCAATGTTTTATTTATATCATGTAAAATAAACATCACACATCAATAATCAAAATGGCATTCGAGAAAAAGTAATATTACTTAACTTTACAATTAAATGTGCATAATGGTTATAACCATTTCTCTGTATGAAAATATTAATACAACATGAATAATTGTATTTATTTTTCTAGTAGCTTGCGTTTTGTGTATTTATTTAAACATGGAAATATTGTCAAAGTAGAGTATCAAATTACCGCGTCCACCGTTATTATTATCTGATTAATGGATGAAAGAAATGTCAAAAATATGGTATTTGCTATATATTTCAATTATTAATTTTTTTCAAGATGCAACATCATAGAACGTGACAGAGGGTTCCATTTAATTAAAGCCAATTGAAAAAAAATGTTTTGATGTATTATTTTATTATTTATTCAATCAAAAAAATTTTAGAACGCACTTAAGGTGTGTTAAAATAAGCTATTTAAAGAGTTCATTTTTCGTTTTAGGCTGTGTAAACATGCGTAGATGACCAATTTTTCCAATAATTACTCATCTCGTTGACGCGTATCGCGTGGCCAACTTTGATTACCCGATGCGTGAAATTTTTAATTTTTTGAAGCCGCAAAACCAATATTGGCCGGAGGCTTTCCGGGACAGAAACTATCGAGGCATGTGCCAGTCCGGTCGCCCAATCCAATCCGCCGCTCGCAAACGGCCTTTTTTTTCCTGGCCAAGTAATAAACCCTTCCCGAAATACGATTCCGCAAGTACGGACGCGGGTGTACTAAAATATTGGCACCAAATGAAGCGTCACTAATCGCGATGAGCCAGGACTTGTGCCCTCTCCCCCGCTGAATAATTCTTTTACTAGCGAAGCGGCAGCGATCTCCGCCTCGGTGGACTTTACCCGAATATGCTACCGAACAAAGTACATTGAAAACTGACGGACAAAACTACAGCCTTATTAAAAAAAAAACATTTATTTATTTTTTATTTGAAATATACAGATTTACTACGATCTTATAGATGTAGATGCTTAACATGATTAATTTAAGGTCACCCCATTTATATTTCATTCATTTTCTCTATTATTCTTCAGCAGAGGAGAGCTCTGAATACTTGTGAGGTTTTGGGACGTTACTCTCATGGAAACATTTGTACACAGATTTAATCCTTTTTATGTAAGATTCCAGGAAAAAAATAATAGACGGCGTTATCTCTAAAAATCTCATATATAGATTTCGTGAATGTTATTTTAATATATCCCTTCCATTTTTGAGCATGGTTAAGTAACATTAAGGTTATCAACTGACAAAACTTGGTGAAACTGCGTAATTATAATTTTAGAATTAATTTTAATTAAAAAGTTAATAAATTAAAAATATATAGTTTTGATTTTTTAACTTTGATTATTGAAGATGGTCTTCAGAAAGGCCGAAACATGTTATCATTAAAATAAATTGTGTATCAATACTAAATAATTTTAATTTATTCATTCTTTAATTAAAATTAATTGTAAAATTATAAGTATGGTTAAGCGTTATGAAGTGTTGATTGGCCAACTTCATAGGCTATAAAACCGACATTCACGCATCATACTTATTTGCAATGAATGGATGATAGAAGATAAATACACTACGATTGGAATTTTACTGATGAGAGATCAAATTCACGCCAACCAGTCGTTCTATAGAGCCCAAAAATTGGTTGAAAATGTTTTATGTTTAACTCTTCGTCGCCCAAGTCCCGAAAAAAAAATTAATTCATAATTTGTGGTGAATTTTTCATCTTTGTATGTGTATTGTTACAAGTTTTTGTGTTTGTATATAAATGTAATATGTCGTTTATTTGCTTAATATAATATTACAAATAAAAAATAATTGTTATATTATATTAATTTTTTAATTTTTATTAGAATATTATTTTATTATTTCAATATTCTAATCTACTTTTATAGATCATTGACTATATTTCAATATTATTATTACTTAAATATACATATACTATACATAAAATTCTTTTTTCAACGCGTCAATCCAAGCACAAAAATAACGGCAGAAGCGGGATGCGAACCGCGGACCTTGGAAACCAACTATGCCCAGGCATTCATACCGCTCGGCGCTAATTGTTATATTCATATTTGAAACTAAATGATTACAACAGAAACTTAATATTGCACTTGCATACAATCGAACTATGTTTACTCAAGGCTTTTTATGGCTGATGATAATCAGAGCTTAAAACACGTTAAACTGAATGCAGAATTAGATCCTTTGGTTTAAGCTTGTGTCCTCGCTTGTACTACTATAATAGTATTCTATGTATTCGCTCATGCTGAGTCTGTAAGCCTTTGAGATAGGATAACTTTCAGTTGCTTAGCGTGGCTACCGACGGTTCCGTTCATTTAGTCCTAGTACGAGAATAGTGTACTAGAAGAACAACCCTTTCTGTACTGAATTATCCATAAAAAATACATCTAACACCTTTTTTAACATCAATAGATCTATTATCTGCTCACTACTCTGTAAATAATATAATAATTTTAAAGGAAATTAAAAAAGTTAAAAAAATAAACATACTAGTCTGGAGCAACGAATCTAAGTGCATAAATTATACTTTATGTTTTGCCAAGGTCCTCACCTCTTTCCATGTCAGCTCCACCTCCCGTAGCTCAGTTGAGTACATTCTTTATATATTTCCCAACGGCTTTCCAGGACGGCGAGAGCTCGGGGCATCGAAGAAAACACATTCGTAGTTAATGCTCTCCTGCGTCATTTAAAAGGTTTTTTCGTATTTTTACTCTCTTTTATAATAATTTAAGAATTATTTTATAGTACGTATATATTACAATTTATTTAATGATGAATATTAAGATTTAATTGCGTAGATTGTTATTCGTTAAATGTGATAATAAATCTGTAAATCGCACATAAAATGATTGTGACATGGATCAATGCAGATTCTGCTCCCAAATCGAATAAAGCAGACGAAATTTCAGTCTAGCGGCTAATGAGGTAATTGATTTATTTTCTCCTTACGGAAGGCTTTATATCCGGATTGTAAATGTATGACGAGGTATGTTCCACGACCGCAATGGAAATAAAAATCCCAAGAGGAATGGAGCGAGCAGAATTGTATAATTTGTGGTCGGATTCACTCCGGATCAGTTATGCTCTGGTATTCCCTAGACACGGACCACTTGGATAAGCCACATGGATGGAATGTTGCGTTACCTTTCGATTTCTTCGCTTCCTGGATTCTTATCGTAAGATGTCTGAATTTTTGTGTAATGGGATAGACGTTTGAGATAACGATAAATATCTCAATTTAGTACTGTTGTGGTCATAAAATATAATGTTAACAAAATGAAAAAATGCGAATCAATCATCACTAAAAGCGAATGTCCTGACCGCGAATCGTTCGATCTCTTGTATACTCATTTCTTTAATTAACGATTTTCATCAAAATAATGTCGTGAATATTTTAATGTACACTGGTGTGACCAAAATATATTAACATCCTCCTCTCTCTCAAAAGGCGGTCTTTATAACTAGTCCCAATATAACGGACACATAAATATATGGCAAGCGAACAGAAAAGAGACGAAAGATTGTAGATCGAGGTTTTCGGTACCAGTCAGCATGGGCTATATCATGCTGATGTCAATATAATAGCAATTTTGTATAATTTATTATTATATCAATCCCAAAATCATTGCAAATAATTATGTGTAAGACTCTCGCGAGTAAGAAGTTACTTTTTCTAAAGTTTTATAAATAAATAGTAGATTATACGCATTTGAATTTGAAAGAACTCTTTGAATTTGATGACGATTTTATTATATCAGTAATTGTAAATGCTTACGTAGACTTGATTTAAAGATTTAATTTTATTTTAATTGAACAAAAAATTTATTCATCAAATTCAAATAATGTTAAATAAATTACGATATTTTGGTAGTTCACTTTTCATTTATTATATTATTATTTTTATAATATAAAAAAAGCTTTCGTTATTGTCCAATATAATACAAAAGCGTCTACTGGCTTTGCTAAATATTACGAAAAGAGTTTTAGAGAGATTTTTTTTCTGCTCCAGACTAATAACTGAATGGCATCTAAAGAAACACGACACAAATAATCTAAAATATTACACTTTTGGGTTTAATTGAATATGTAAAATATATATTTTTGGTCAAGCTTTAAAGAAAATGCAAATATAACTCGACGATAGAGATGTACTTGCACAAATATGCTCTGGCTATTCCGCTATCGATGAGGCGTGATTTCCATCAACGAGGGTTGAACCAGGCTATCGGGGTTCTCTACAAACGCACCCCTGAACTCCTGCGAACCATTGAACTCTATTTTCCATCCGTTATTTTCGCAATGACACAGTCACTAAACAACTCACTTAAAACATTCGCATTATTTTCGTTAGCGAGTGGACTAGTGAGCGAAAATAATCTGCGCGACTTATTGAACATGGATGGAATTTTCTATCTGATTAAGCAGAAACAGTAGTTGTTGTAATAATGCGTAGGAAATGTGGCGGACAAAACCGCGCAGCAGAATGTACTTTATCTATACTTTAAACCAAATGCATTACTCAACGTGAAAAAATTAAGTAAATTGTATTTGGTCAGTTTCAAAAGTATCCACTTAAATAAACCTCCAGATTTTTTTTACTTGTGAACCATGATTTAATGATTTAAATCATACTATATGATGGCATAACGTTAAGTTTTAACAAACTATTATAAAGCATTTAGTATTAACTTGGCCCTTAAAAACAAATAAGATTAATAGGCTGTGCCATACATTATACACGTGAGTGATCAATTTGATACCAACCAAAATATTGTGAACAATAAAGAAAATATAAATTGATTTAAATTTTTTACTTAATAATTGAATTTACAATCTCTAGCTTTTCAACCGTCAGACATGGCCTTACTATGGAATAAATATGTATTTTTATTGATTACTTTTAGATTAGAGACCTCACATAGCGAAACATTACACATTAAAATAACTGAAACTCAAATCTAGATCACATATACGAGTAGGTCTGTTTAATCTTGATATCACAAAAAAAACTAATGTTTTTTATTATTAAGCAGATGAATAAACATTGAAACAACCTCTTCCATTAAGAGATCTTGATATTGAATCTAGATGATAAACTAATTATGAGTCCTGATATCCAGTTGAGTTGCAGTGAAGTGGAGGACGGGCTATACCTTGGAGGAAGGTAGAAGATGTAAACAGTGGTCCGACGCCCGCCCGCTCGATAGATGGTATCTGGGTTCGAATCTTCAACACGGTACCGGCCAGGCACAATGAAGATACAAGACGATTCGAGGGGTTTTGTTTTTATTCTGAAGGTATTAAGTAGCCGGTGCGAGACACAAGGGTGACGCGTGAAATCTGGTTTTCTACACAAAAGTAATCATAGATATAATTATAATTAGTTTTTTACATTAAGAATAAGGTATGAAACCTAAAATGTAAGTATATTAATGTTTTTTTTTAAATACTCGAATTAAACAATAAGTATGAATCGGTAAAATCAAATATATATTTCTACGATTACATATATAACAGAATTTTTAAGAATCTATAAGTCGCTCTTGACGAGCAAATTTTCAAGAATATGAAAGCGTCGGGGTAATCGCCCGATTTCTTGATATAATTTTTTTAAGAATTGAAAAAAATCCTTTATTCTTCGGGCTCTCGGCATCTAGAAATATTGTCAAGGACTTACACATGAAATATATATATATCAGTTGTTAAATTGTTTACGTACTTATTTATTTTTTATTTACTTACTATTTGGGTTCGTATTTTTATTGCATTTATTTTTTTCTTGTTTGTATACTCGATTTGAAATTAAATTTAATTTTGTTTCCGCGTAAAAATGTAAAACTGGTTTTAAGTCAATGTAAAAAATAAACCCCACGCGCCGCCAATGCAAGTTTTTTTAAATACCAAGGCAAAGAAACACATTAAAATGATTCGATATCAAATTTCAATAAGACCGTGATGTTAATTCTGTTGATTTATAAATACGAAATCTTGATCTTAATTTATAATAAAACAACAGCAGAAGTAATACTTCACAATCTATTTAGCTTCGAGAATAATACATTGTGAAAAGTTGCCCTACCAAGAAGTCTAATACGAGTACTTAAGCATTTACTCTTAGCCAGCACAATGTCTGTTATGTGATAATAACTTAGTTATCTATTCTCGCATATTATTTTAATCAATAGAAAGTTCCAGTATCGGTACTCGTTTAATTATCATTGATAAGAAGTTGACAATCCCTAGATGAAGAGATTCTAATCTCTGGCCGTTCCATTTTCTGAGCGATGTATATTTTCTCAATCAAATAATAACTACCTGTAAATAATATCATTTGTAATTGACTTCAACGCTATCATTAATTTTATGTTTCTAATAGATAATAATATAATTATTGATATAAATAACAATATAATTATTGATATAAATAAATTGCGCCATAAACATTTATGTTGCAATATAAAATATTACTTATAAAATTGTTATATAATCTTTAATTAAATATCTATAAATATAAAATTTAAAAATAAAAAACGAAAAATGAATGTCGAAATGCTTATTTTAGACACATATTGTTTTCTCATCTTCATATTATGTTTGCTTTGTCGTTTTTCGGTATTCTATTTTCTGTTATTTTGTCTTCTATATGTAATATATTTATATTGTTTGTCCTCCATGGATCTTGTCTCTCTGTGTCTTGGATCTCGATTCCATCAATAAATAAATAAATTACAACCACATGAGTACATTTAAAACATTCGTAGAACAACAAAAATTTAAGCATAAAAAAATGTTAGATGTACATTTTACCAGCTGAATAATCATACGGGAATATGTACGCCTTCAATATACGAGTAATGGTTTGATTCCTGTTAAATACTTCGTTAGAAAAATTGCTTCTATATGTAGTGTTGACATGTGACTGCTTTTCAGCAGATTGATTTTCGCTCGTCGGTATCAGCACAAAATCCTCGGTTTGTACGTGCGGAGCTGCAATTGGAATTCCTCGCATTCTGACCGCACGCAGGAATGCCGTGCGCCCGCGGGCGCACGTGAGCACGGGGCAGGGACGAGGACACTCACCACTCACCAACATTTCGCCAACAGTTCACCATCAGTCAACCCAGAGATACAACCATCAACCAAACTCAACGTAAACTATCTTAAAACTAATATCTAAAGTAAAATGATAAAACTTAACCAAAATTATGCCCGTAGCGTCATCATCTTCATTTTGTTCCCCTAACTGAATTAGAATATATACTACGGGTCGTCAACCTGGTCCATACCGCCCACTAGTGGGCGATACGGGTTTTTGCAAAAGTTTCAAATCTCTTACATTCCTTCTAGAATTTTTTCCACCCATATACTGAATTAAAATATAGCGAGATTGGTGGGCGGTAGGGAATTTTTACCATGAAAAATAGGCAAAAGTAGGCTCTAGGCATAAAAAAGTTGACGACTCCAGGTATATACTAATGATTGTCGCGAATTTCAAGAACTTCCAGCTGATTTTGTCATTTTTTGTCAACCATATGCCATAGTGATTGGCGGATCTTAAAAAATTAACTGGTTTTGCAAGGGATGTAAAAACTGTTATGCTTAAAATACAGAGAAATAAACCTTAGTTACTAAAAATATAAAGTTGGATTCTATCTCATAACCTCGTCTATTGATATATTATCATCATTCTTTATCCTCTTCTCTAACTGGAACATATGGTTGTCATTAACTCCAGTCATAAAACTCTCTCAATCGCCATAGTCCTTACCTCATTTCTGATATTACGACAGCCTTTTAGTATATGTACATTTATTTTGTATTTATGTTGTTTTGATATACTTATGTAATTTGAGTGTATGGTGGGTAGTGTGTTTCACACAATAGGCGCGAAATATGTCATCAACAAGTAAGCGGAATTGCGAGAACATAAATAAAAATACAGCAGACATAACGTAAATAACTCTATTGTAGTGCCATCACTTTCAATAATGAATAATGTCAAAAAATACGTCAAAAAATGTATTATTGTACAAATGAGGCTGTTGTCCACATTGTGCTCGCGAATTGTATGGTTTAAAAGGCTTTGTCAGTTCCCGAAGATAGCGTAAATGGTATTCCATTAAGACACCTACCTGTAAGGTATTTTCTGCTCGGTGATTTCAATATCGGAATTAATTGCTGCGACGCAAGAGACCGGATAGGCCTAAGGGAAGATAGGGTCGAAGCAGTATAAGGGCAAGTGTAAATTAAGATGCGGAATATGCATAAATATCAGAATACATTGTGTTTAAATAAATAACTTCTTAGGTTGTCACGGCCAGATTTGATATTGTGGCTTTTGGGCTTAGCCGTGTGTGGCGAATTTCTTCTAAGTCATCAAACCTGAAGAAGACCCCTGCAATGGCGGTCGAAATATCGGAGAGGAGAAATTCGCCACACACGGCTAAACCCAAAAGCCACAATATCACATTGTGTTTCATTAGCAAAATTTGCAATCGTCATACAATACAATAATATTGTATCCTAACACATTTATTTGCTCATTGAAACATAAACCGTGCATGATATCTATGCTAAATGATTATTATACATTATTATACGCGTATATTCTATATCTCCTACATATAGCCTACAAGAAACATTCCATATTATATTATTTTAATTCTTCAAAGTAATTTAAAAATAATAAATGTACGTACAACTTACATAAGACTATAAATATATATATTTTAAATGTGATGAATATGCACGTTGCAGCTATTTTATGCCAATAAAAGCATTCTCAAAGTGATAGGGTAATAGCATAATATTATAAAAGACGATGTTATTGGTGAAATAGTAAATTACTCGTATATTTCTTAAATAATTAAACTGTAATATTTAAAGGATTTCTTTTTATATGTACTGTATTTGTTAAATAAATGACCATTTCCAAAAAGAGTCTTTCATTACAGCCACTTTATTCCTTCTATAATATAGCATATATGAGAATAAAAAATTGCGCAAAATAACAATATAATATCGTTTTACATTTAATTCTTCAAAACCATGTTAGTGTTGATTACTTAACAATATATCACATCCAATACGTTCAACAAAAAATTAAAAATTAAGCTGTAAAAACATGCTTCAAAGTATTCAACAACGAACTACGATTATTGAGCATAATCGAATAGTATTGGATATTCAAAATGTACGAAGTCAGCTGAAGGCATTAGCAATAAGTTAGGGGAATCAGCTCACGAATATTATATTTCGGGTCGTATTTCTCATTTGACAGTCTTCTTGAGAAATGCCGGTGGGGTAAAATTATTATTATCCATGTTAATAAGATTTCTGTAAACACGTTACGCTATTATATAACATAAGTCACACCGATAATTAACGTAAAAATCAATACCTTCAATACTAAATTTAATTTTGAAGTGAACATTGCGGAGGTGTGAAAATTCTGCTATAAAATCCTCTCTAATACTCCATAGACAAAATGAGTAAAACACAATCTCATAGCGATACACTCACAAAGATGGTGTACTCTTCAAAAGTAGATTTTTTTTTCGTTAGAAAAAAAAATATTAATAGATGGCCTGAACAATAAGATTTTTCCGAAAATTCGTGTTTGATCTAGCACCCGTTTATGACGCTGCCATAATATCGATTTTTTTGTAACTTACAGCAGTATATGACAAAGTAAATTGATTTAAAATAAATTTTCTGCTTTAGAGTGACTATGTTATCCAGATTTTAATTTACAAAACTAAAGTATATTTCATTCAACATAAACATACTAGAAGACCATCATTCGACGTTGCAAAAATTTGGCGGAATATCATCGTGATACAGAGTTAACAAAGAACATCTCATATAGATCTGTTAGTTAGCAGGTTGCCAGTGTTTTATTTGGTGATTAATAATTTTTAATTGGGAGATAATACATCAATTAAGCACTTAAAATAAAATAAACCTGTAGAAGAAGGTCACTTAGAATACTTAATTCGCATATTAACTTTGATACGTTCGAATTGAACTATACTAATGTATTAAAAGATGATTATTTGTATTTGCTTACAACATCTTGGATACATTCTTAAATTCAAAATTATTAAGATACCTTATGGTCTTTGGCTATCATGGCCACAAAGTAAGCATAAAACATCCGCAGGCAATAACTTATATGCCTCTGCGGCGACTCGTACAGTAATAACGAATATATATTGTTATCAATTTTTAATTCAAAGTTACTATTTACGGTGTCGTTAATTTTAAAATATACGAGACATTTTCGGTCGGTCGTAGCTAAGATTTTATTAGCCGTTTTTGTTTCTACATTGTAAATGCTTCTTTCCCCGCGCCCTTCAAAGATATCCGACTTTTTATATCTGCTGTAATTAAATTTTTATAACCGAGGATGAGCAAAAAGCGACAAGAGGGAGCCCTCATAAGTTTTTATTGGCAAGTGTGATCAGACTGATTCTTAGTATGTGCTGCGGAATATACTATAAGTTATAGGTATTAGCATTAATTAACTGAAAAAGGCACAGGTGCGTCCATAAATAGCGATTAAATCACTGAATATTACTATAAAAAATCAGCAATAAACAGTGTTACTTACTCTTATTATTTTTCCGAACATTGAGTTACTAGATATCATTCAATCAAAACATTACTGTATATATATATGTACAGACGATCACTGAATTTAACCGATTGTGCCTTACATTATTCTTACGTGCATTTAAATTTACAAAAAGCTTTTAGTTTAAGTATTAATTAACTTAAAAATCATAAATACGAAATGTCAATTAAAAACACCTTTTTTGCTTATACTGTTGTGAATACAGTGGCAACATCGTAATAACATATGATACCGTGGACCTATTTGGTATATGTTTTGGAGTAAAATGATCATATCCCATCTGTGGAGCAATTTCCAAATAAAGGCATCTCAAGCATCATAAGTTAGTAATTTTCTTTACACACAAAAAAGTACTATTAATGTCATTTCATATAGCGTTTTTAGTTTAAAAAAATTATTCATAATTTAAAATAGCTAAAAGATGATTGTTTAAATATGCCCCGATAATGATACAATTAAAGCATATGCTTTAAAGTAAGTGATCTGTTACAAATTAATCGTCGTTAGATTTTTAATACAAATTCATTTTAGAAGCAAAAATATATATATAAATATGTTCAAATAGATTCATTGATTACAATGTCAGTCTCGAACAATGGCAGCGTCATTCAGTTGATGAAATGCAAATGGCAATCACTATCAGATTTATATGCAGTTCGCAAGTCGTCGTCCCTATGAGCTGGAGTTCCTGTCTGCAGTCTGAACCGTCCTCCCCTTTGCTGCAGAATTGACAGGGTAATAGGATCAGTTGTTACCGCTACAATAAACTGCCAGTGCAATCGTTACTAATTATCTATCATCTGACACATTGCAGGGCGATGCAGCGGGATGCATCGCGAATAGGGTAACCAATTCTACACAAATCCAGGAGTTTTCAGGAATTCTACAAAAGAGATTAATTAAGGTAACTACTTATCTTGGTTTATCATTTATCAACAGTCAACACAACACATTTATTGATCCATTGTGTAAATCAAATTGTATTGTAAAAAGTGTATTTTATGATGCATACCTGTTCTGGTCATCAAAAAATTGTATTGAATATTGTCTTGACGCGTAGAATATAATATATAGCAGCAAAAACTTAGATAATATTTCGGATAAATAATTTAAATAGGCATCCCCTTCATATAAACAGGAGATGGGATATAAAAATTGTGTTTTGTTATTCATATATTTTGTAATTTCTTGTTTTAAACATGTATACATGTTTATTTAAATGAAAAAAATGGCTTCCACAGCACATTGATACCATTTTGATTAACTATTGTACTTCTTTTGGCGACATTAATTTCTTAGATATACTCTACGATTCGAATTTTATCAATATGTACAACAGTATGTATCCAATACATTTAAAAATGTGCAAAAACATTTCTCTAACATGATTTGTTTGTCCAAGCCGTGGACACCTTACAGAACTGCAGTATAGATCCCGGTGCAGTGAGTGCAATTCTGGGAGATACGGGCATTGTTCCCGACCGGGGTTGGTAGCCCCATCAATGCAAGAGAGGGACAAATCCTGGATTAGATCAATATTGCGTATAATGGATACTGCAATACGATCTACCGACTCGAATCATAGAATGACAATACATAACAACAACAATTTATTATATATCACGTGTTATTTTTCAATACTTGGATTCATATAACCAAAATAACAGTGGCATTCAAAGCTTTTTATTCTTCTTTTAATATTAAACTTTCATCGCATTTGAGATCTACAGGCTTACACGAATATCTAGCCTTGTTTTAGAGCTGTATTCAATTGTTTGTAGTGTTCACATTTAGCTGAATTTAAGGCACCCACAAAACAAAACTGACCTATTTGTGTACGGGAAAATACTCGTATATTACAATTTATATTCCTCGCTTTAAAATTTAAAATGCTACTAATTCTTGAATAAGTTGCGGTGGTTATCAAATTAATTTTCATATTTAGTATATTTAACTTGTCATAATTAAATTGTGACATTTAAATATTATTTTTATATGTTCAATGCCAGCATGCTCAATGCTCACCGTTGTGGTTTTATAGTTTATATTAAAATTTAATTTCTTGTATTAATATTATATTATTTTACTGATGAGAAGAACTTATAATTTATTTTTAGAAGAACCTCGTTCTGTCAAAATAAATAATGTATAAATAAATTTACTTTTTTATCATTAAACATTCAGTTAAACTTATAATTTTAAAAAATGTAACAAATACAAGTCTATGTAGCTGAATATGTACCTCAAACTTAATATCCTTAATAGAAACAAGTAAAACATGTTAAAACATCTTAATATAAGAAATGTATTACATAATTTAACAATTAAAGGTAATGGGAAAATATCATTAATAGAGTATTCTTCTAGAAGATTGCAATCGTGTAATAATCATAAGAACTTTTAACGCACAGAAAAGAGCAGGTGTAAAAAAATATTAATTGAAGTGTATTTTTTCATTTTACTTATAAGTGAATCATGCGAGTACTATATATACACTACGGTTAAACATTTTCTGTCGATGATAATTACAATATTAAATCGTATAATTGTTTTAATGAGTTAATCACAAGAGAAGCATCAAGTACCGGCTTTGTTTATGACTGCTAATGAACAATAATCGAGGTATGAACTCATCGCTACTGAGACTTTACCGTTTTGAAGGTATAAATGTTCAAAGAGGCTCAGTCATTTTATCAGCATTTATATAACTTATAAGCAATGTTATATTGAATAGGTATCAATGAATAAATTGCAATATCAAATTTAATTTTCCATTTGCAAGCTCACCTTTATAACAACGCAAAATGACACGATGGCATTCATAAATAACAGAGTGCCAGGGTTATCTCGAAGTTATTGTTGAAAGATAAAGCCTCACTACGACTTAGGGTGACCATCACATTACGTATTGATAAAAGTACTATCAATAATAAAAAAACAGTATTGTTGGTATACATTAAATGTTATTTTAATTAAGGCGTTTTTGATAATAACTTGTAAAGCTTCATGATTAACTTAATGATAGCGGCGTTTTTTATTTATTTTTTAATAGATTTGTATACAATAAATAAAGATTGAAATAAATATTTTACTGATAACCACATAATTCAGCTAGCTTCTTTAGATTTTAACTAGCATTCAAGAGATTATAAATTGAGTAGAAGATATCGTATCATTTGAAGAATTCTAAATAAAATAAAGCTATAACATGAGGGTTAAAAAATTAAATAAATATATATTTATAGACTTTAACATATGTTAATCAACATTATCTTATTAAGTTCAAGAAAAAAAAGCTTCATGACAGAATCAGCTGGCCGCAGTGTGAAGTACGAATGTGTAATTAAGCTGTCTTTGGAAAACAAATATGTCAAGATTATAGCAAAATGAATAATCGTATTTGGTTTGAGTAAAAACTTACTTAGTGAAATATGGGTGCAGTTAACAACTAAATTGGCTTAATCACCAGGCCGAACGTTAAAGGCCGGTCACACAACATGTGTGTGATCGTTCCACCAACGCTTAGTGGCTGACATTACACAGCTTGTGATGTTTGTTCAAACGTTAGTGGCCGATCACACAACACATGTGTTGTTTTTACTTTCGACCATAATTCAAGGATCTCAAACCTTTTCAGTGAGGGTCATATTTAATTTTATTTGAACACAAGACGATATATTTAGCAATTCTTTAAAAAACAGTCGGCCTCCAGCGTAAGTTTAATCGCGTAACGCGCGGACTGGGTAGTGTTAAAGCAAAAAAGGCTTAACAAAGACAGATATATTTGATTTGATTTGATTTGTTCGGGTAGAGGTGTGGGCAGCCTACCGCCGCTGTCCCGCGAGGCCGGCCCCGCAGACCGATAGAATTGCAGCGATATCAATGCAATTTGTATTATGAATGCGTATTTGGTTTATTGCCGTTGATTAGCTTTCCCCGGACGATTTGTCCGGTCTGATTGATTGTTATTGGTCGGCCGCGGTGGCTAGCGACGCTATCGCATTAATTGAGGTCCCGCAAGAACGAGGTCCATGAAATAAATCGCGCGGATAATCGCGCCCGGTGCTCTACCGCCGCAAAGACTCGCCGCGATAAAAGTTCAATGCGAATAAATAAACACTTCCTGATATTGGTTGCACGTACAATGTGCAACAATGCAGGACAAATTCAGTGCAAAAAACCTTTTATATGCCAATTTTAATCTAAAAACATTAAAATTGGTATATTAAAGGTTATGAGAAGAGAACAAAATATTTTTAATCGATTTCTGAGCTCTCCAGTTGGTGTGATTTTGATCCCTACTTTTTCTTTATCCTAGCCATTTCCCATCATTTTAGGTCGGCTCTCCTTGTGCAAATTCACCATGTATGTCTGTCCTGCGTTGCATTCTCGGTCAAGCCCAGGGTTTTCAGATCCTTGCTTACAGTTGCAGTCCAGGTTGCCTGTGGTCTTCCAGATCTTCTCAGCGTGGGTATGTTGAGGGCTCTCTTCACTATGTGTGATGAGACCTCAGAAGCACTATCACCATCTGTCGGTATTCCTCTGTATGTGTTAACATAAAAAATCTCGTATGGAAAAGATATTAATTTAATGTTTAATACATCGCGAATGTTGAGATGGAATACAGGGAATGTTTACTTTATTAATTAACAGACGTCTCGTTTTACGAGTGCTCATTATGCATTTTTCAAACGACCTGCCTCACGGCCTGTGTGAAACCCAGCATCGTATGAAAACGTATGAAGCGCGCGGAAATGCATATCCCCTAGTAATGAGGGCCGGCTCTCGGTGCATCGGCTGCATGCAATTAATTCATATGTTAGTTTCTCACAGAGAAGTGGTGGTTGACGTGCAGACAGGATAATTACCGCAACTATTTGCATCGGAATACGGAAAAATGTCAGTAGTTCGCCGAGTCTGGGCAAATAATGTGACGAGAGGCTCCCGCGGGGTCCGAGGGCCTGAGCATTAATCTCGGACTGTCTGCCAGGAGATCACGAACGACACAGTTATGAAGTCTGGTTCAACCGTGGTCGTGAGTTGTTACTCTTTCGCGATGAAGACGTATTGTTTCGGTGGGATTTTGATTATATCTCGCCGGCAATGACAAGCTGATTGTTGGGCATTAATCATTCGTGAATAATTGCAGCGTGTCACTGAACTTTGAAGAGTCTTCCCCGCACAAAAACTGATCACTTCTACGTAATGAAAATAATCACTTTTACGATGCAATTTAAGCAGTAAATCATGTTTGATAGTAAGTCTTTAACAATGATTTTCATCTGCTGTATTATGAAGACCATCCAAAACACTTTTATATTTTATTTTCAACGTCGAAAGGAAAATGACTTGATATCGTAAAAAACAAAAACATTTGAACACCTTAAAATATACTCCATATATTTTCCATTCTCACTTAATTTTCTATTATGTAAGTTATCAAATTAGTGATCTGTATACTAATAATGATACTATAAATATATATATAAACATAGATGAGTTCTTCATTATTTTTTATATTACAAAAAATTTAAGCTCCGCTTGAGGCTTCTATAAGGCACTAATGGCCTGGAACTTGCTACCGGAAAGCTTAAAACGGAGGCATCCTTCATAAGCAGACTCCAGACCCACATTTTTACTCAGAGAGGCAAAGAAGCGCTTTTGGATTGACCATTCGGTCATTAAAAAAGCGCTATACAAATACTGATATAATAATAATTTAAATATTCTTAAAAAAACAATTTGTAAAATTTCGCTATTTGATTTGTTCATAAAGTGTTCTGCAATATATACTATAATGAAGAACTTTTTAAAAATAATTTCAAGGAAGTAAATAGTAAATTATTAAAATTTTGTGTTTGCATTTTCGTATAATGGTGCTTTATTTATTTATTTATTTACAGAATCGAAATTCCAATTTTTTTTTTTTTTGAAATCCATTCATTATTTGACTAATTTTTCAAGTGACTTTTGTAAGTTCCGTGTATCATTTTTCATTCATAAAAAGCTCAATACGCTTGCGATTAATTGTATTGACCTGTCGAAACCAATAACAGCTCCCGCCCAAAACTGGTAACGTTTTCATACAACAAAAAAATATCGTTTCGAATGATATAATCATTTCGCTTCGAATATTGGAGGCTTTTCATCGTCTCGGGGATGAAATATGATCAAGACCAGATTTGAACAAGCCTGGCGATGAAACCATACAGAATGTGATTGATTTAGAGAACCCCTTTTAAGCTCTAAAGGGGTGAAACACATTGAATATATGAGGATAAATACTGAAAGTTATAGACTATAAAAAGACATATCATAAATTTTAACTTGCTGTAAAATGAACTTGAATTAATTGATAACTGTTGATAACAGAAATGAGTCCGCGGTTTCAAATTCACTTAGAGTTTCATCAGTCTAGTACTTGCAACTATTACTGTTATAACAATTCGATAAATATTATATTTCATATATTTTTTAGGTGCAACTTATATAAAATACTCCAATGTTAATTTATTGTAATAATGTATATGTAAAAGAAACTGTTTACTATAATATCAACACATTTATTTATGACGGTATGTTTCGCAAGTTTCTCGACGAAGACGAAACATGTTGTTATAAACAAAATTGTGGAACTTATGCCAAAACATCTTTTTACTTACAGCATTGTTATTATTAAATAACACCAAAAATCATTGTTTAAAAAATCTAATGAATCGAATTTGAAGCAATTTTCTTCCTTGCATGCTCCCTGAGTTGCCACAAATACGAGTAGCAGCAAAAGTTTAATAATGGCCGAAATATTAATTTAAATCGTATAATAGATATCTAAATATTCAAATAAGCTTAGTGGTACGTGCCGTTTAGATACAGAAGCTCGATCGCCATTATATTTGTAATACTTTGAATACACAAGGTGGAATTCAATTAGAAAAGTGCGCTAAGCAAATGTACCGGAACAGAACGGATGTCGGTATAATATAGTCAATTATTACCGACGTGGGCGGAAAGTGACGCACCAGAGGGTATCCGCCCTTTTGTCGGCGCCCGCTAATATGACGGCTTCTGCGGTTTTCAGTAATGGAATATAATTTGTGTAATTTGAAAAACACATGTGCGATGCGGAACCATTGATTGTTGTTTATTAACCATAATAAAGATTTTAAAACGGCCTACTTAGAAACACATGGTTGGGTCACACAACAAATTAATTACGAATTGCTTTAGTATTTAATTGAATAACATTTTATACAGTTTACTCGTTTACATAAGTATATTAAATGCAATAAGAGAAATCATAATACCTACTACATTAATAAACTCAATTTATTTTGGTCAAGATTTTATATTTATAGTTTCTCGATCATGAGATAGATAAATCTTAGAATTTATTATATATTGGAGATCATTTAAAAATTAAAATTAAAATGAATGTTGAAAAAAAAAATATGAAATATTTTTTTGTCAAAAAATCTACAAGAAATACAATCATTTTAGACTTTCATTTCATTAATCAATCAGAGAAAAAGAAAGTTTGGACATAGAATTCACAAACAATTCTTGTTTATTCTAACGAGTTCATCTAGGAACTGAACAAAAGTTATAATCGAGTCCTTGATCTATCGCTTCTTTTTTGCTGAATAATTATTAAGTTATTTATATATTTTTATGTTTTTCTGTATTATAATAATAACAATTACGTCAAATTATAAGTATTGTTTATATATATATGTAATACTTATTTATTAATTATTAAAAAAACTCGATTTTATTAATAAAATACTTCCAGCTCAGAAGAAAAAAATTAAGTATTTGGATCAAATAAAATGTACGTTAATCATACAAATTTTATAAGAAAATTTTTGCTCTCGTTTTGAAGGATTCTTTTTAATTATGTTTTTTTTTTTGTGTGAAATTAATTACCATCTCTTAAGCAGCTGTTTGAGCGTAAATATTTAATGATGCAGTAACCGATACTTTTCCGGTTCAAAGTAAAACGTAAAACTCGACAAAACGACATTTAATTACAACAGACATATTGCCTTCGGAATTTATTTATTTAAAAGAAGCCACCGACAGAGGCGCGGTGATAGCCTTATAATGATGTCTGCAAACAAGAACAGGCAGCGATTTTAAAACATATGGCGAAAAAGAATTTTAAAATATGTATATATTGCATGGTATTGAAAACAGACCTAATAATTTGATGAATAGTTTGAAAACAGCTTATATTCCACAATCACTTTTAATTTTTTTCGCATTTAGAGTACTCGTATAACTATTCTGACTAAGCATCATAGATTCCACGCAGTTGGGTACTGCTATTAATCTAGGCACGTCTTAACTCCTTCCCTTACTTCTTTAAGCTCTACTCATTCCTCCTGCTTAAATCCTTTCTTTTTTTCCTATTGCCATTATATTGCAATTATTATTTATCAAGTATCATCCATCGGTACGTTTATGAATGTAGAGAACCGAAGAAGCTATCATTGAGAGTAAAACAACGATCTTCTAGCATATAAATAAACAATGCTGAACGTGATTTTATTAAAACAAGAAAAATAGTTTTTTTATTTAATATTTAAAAATAAAAAATCATTCTTATATTCGTTAAACGCAGTAACTTTGTATTGTATTTTAACATATGAAAGTAATAAATAAATACGCTTTATGCGTCTACTACTAAATAATAAAAACTCGGGCTCGAAAGTTTTTTAAAATGTGTTTTTTATATGAATAATCTTATTATAGATTGGAAAGCTCTCTGGTTCGGTCTGTCTGGTTGGTGGGTGGGACTTTCTCGGGTTGCGTATGAATGCCACACAAGTCATCCGATACTCTCACAAACAAAGAACCATTAGTGGCCTACGAATGTCATTCCGTTTCTATAACAATGGGAGGAGGCCGACCACCCTCCATAACAGTCGGTACCCTGCAGAGCCCACGCAGTCTTGGCGACTAGGCCGAGGGGAGCAAAGACTAATGCGAAACAAGGAATTAGAAACATACCTTAAATTATTATTATTTATTTACTATCCTCTATCTGAAGCTTATAAATCAGATATCTAGATAAATCCACACAACACGTCCAGATAAGAACTTGCCCTAAGCCGTTTAATAGTTAAAAGAAAAAACCTTTTCGCATTTAATTTTGTTGACTTAAAGCATTCGTACGATATTTTGAGACAGTTATTCAGGCTATTGTGTGTGTTTAACAATATATACGGCAACATCACGCAAAATGGTTACTTAGATCGCAAAACTCGCAGAAATCGGGTTAGTGAAGTGGCTGTTCAATATCTATGCGTTTTCTTATATTATTTCAAAACAAATTGACTAGCTAGTATCTAAAAAAGGGCGCTTAGTCTAATGCTTTAATGGTTGCGGTTCGACGGGGGTCCGCTAGGCTTATTGCCATTTTTTTAAGACGGAATAAAAATGCAAATTTGAAATGTCATAACTGTATAGATATTAATATGATTTTTATGCGGGGTCGTAACTAGTCAGGTGCGCTTATTGGAGGGTAAAAGGCATCCAAGACAAAGCTCTTGTGTAATGACTTTTGAATGAAAAAAATACAGCATTGTCAACACATACGCGAAACTTATTTTTTTAAGTTCAACATTAATCTTGTGTTGAAAGTATCATAAAAAGATCAAGAACTCTATTCTAGTTTACATGTTCATAAAATATTTGAATAATAAGAGTATTTGATGTATGCTGCAACTATGTGATGATTTTTCAAAAGGTTGGAATAATTATTAATTAGACTTGTATGCCGATTGTCTCGTACCTGCGCTCCTAAAGGGCACTTATCAAAGCATTGTTTTCAGAGCATATCCTAATGCTTAGTAAAACCCGTTATTCATATAACAGGCTTTGCTAAGTAATATAATTGATTATTTTTTATTCCTGATGTGTTTCATCAAGAGTTCTAGTTTGTATGAGAAAGGGAACGCGAAAACGAAAGAGTTTGAAAAAATAACCGTAATAATGTTAAAACCATGACATTTGTCTATTAATGACAAGTATTCAAAAAGGTATTGTGGATTGGACGCCGTTTGTGGTTAAAATTAAATATTTTTATACGAAAGAATCTTAAATTCACTGTTCTAATATATAATTACTTTGAATTAGCTAATGTTATTGAAGGATCAAGTTAATTGCAAGTTGTTTTAATAGTTTTTTAACTCAATTTTGAAACTAATCTTTTAGTTTTTTTTATTGATTGTGGTTTTCATTTCAACAGATAATTGTGTTGTTCAGTATGTGACTGGTAATGTATTATAATACTGGAGTTGTCATCAATCGGCATCGTTTTCACGCCACGGGGCTTTGATAATTATTTTGTTACCGAACACCCTTCCGCGTTCCTATTTCTCCATTCAATGCAAATGAACTGAGGGGAGGAACGCGAGCAACGAATATTACCATTGGGATATGTAATAATATGGCGAATCACCGCTTATAACAAAGACAGACTTCAAAATATGACATGCTACAAATAACACAGGTAATATAATATTAACTAATAATAACATAACCCCAAAAAATATATTTAATATATTTTTAACACAAATACAACAACAAAAATATAGAGAGAACCTAATAGACGAATAAAAGGACGAAAAATATTTAATATTCTTATTCTTTTAAGCTTATGACTTTGTGTCGTGTTTAACTAAAACTTTTAAAATAATATCGTAGGTTTTCTATGACGCTTAATCTGGTTGGCTGGATGTTGTATGTAGAAATAATGTGTGGTGAGTGTGTACTTAAAAAAAGGCTTAATAGTTTGCATATGTTTATTTATATTCTTTTTGAAGAGATTCAGATTACAAGTGACTGGAAATATACATCGGGAAAACATTCTAAAGCCAGCCTGTGGCGTTTTTTATATGACATACTGCTTATATTTCTGAAACCACGAATGACGATATTCTAATGAGAATGAAAAGAGGGAGGCTGTTAATGATAGATAGAAAGAATCACATAGAAGCAAGCTCAATATATTTTCCACAATACACCCATACCTATCTTTACGGCATAGATACGTTCCACTAAACTTGGCTAAAGTGAAAAGCCGCAACAAGTGTTTAATGATATAAATATCACATATAGTGAGCTAAAGATGGTTGCAGAAGAAAAAAATTAGTGGAAACCAAATCCTATGAAGATTTTTTATCGACTTTCTTGTTACAGTAGTCCGTTGATCCGATTAAGAATCCTGCTGTTGATTAAAATGCAGATAATTTTGTACTTAAACAGTGGTTAAATAAAAAAAATCGTAAGGATGTTTTTATGGTGTGATAAAAAAGTAACGATACGAAGTTCAATTATCAACGTGATTGATTTATATGGTACCATGGCTATTTATATTGCAAGGGCATAAAGCTGAGACAGTAGTTCAAAGAGATATAACATTTCAGAAAGCGACAATCAAAAAGCAACGATCATAAACGTACTTCGTCTTCAGTAAGGCTGACATTTGATTAAAGGTCAGGCTAACCCTTCGAGTCGTCGTTTGGGTATATCACACTCTTAATGGCGCCTTCCTCCCGACTTCCTGGGCAGAGGGCACACAAGTCACTTAGAAATGCTATTTAGCCAGTTGACTTTTCCCTGATTTAAGACGACTCGAAATATTTTGATTCGATATAAATAACTTTTCGACCGCATATCACCAAACTATGAAGGCATATTTTCTAATACACAACACACAAATATTTATGTACGTTTTTTATGAGAAAGATGATTAAATAGAGGTCACGGTGTTGATCCCAATCAATGTTTTAAAGTTAACAAAGTAATATAAATATATTACGCTTTATAAAAACTTCCGATTTGTGCACAAGTAATCGCTCACTCGTAAAATGAAAAATATTTTATAGAGCCTATTACTCTTTAATTTATGGTAGATGAAAGTCATCTTAAGTCACGTGAACACTATATTTTTTAATAATTAACTTTTAAAATGCGTCATAGAATCTGTGGGTATTATACAGTATGTGTTTACATTTAAAAAATGTTCTAATTATGAAATAACTAATTGTATTACATTTTACTTATTTATCCACAATATTTTAGAGTCTTCATCAAAGTTTACTTAAAATACTTGTACTTTCACTCCACCTGTGGTTGAATTTTTTATAATTTAAGTATGCCTCACAAAATCAATTGAAAAAAACAAACCTATACTTTTATATTGCAAAGCTACTCATTTTATTTGTATAACATTGTATGTAGATTGTGAGCATCAGGTAGTGTATTTTTAGTTCTAGAAGGCAGTGTTAACGTTGTGGCTTAAGAATAATTACCTTTCCAACGATAATGTTGCATTTTTCACTAACGCAGTTTCATACCCAAGGAGACGCTGTCTGAGAAAATTTATATTTTAAGACATTTATTACGGAAGGTACACGGCTTCAGGACCTGGCGTTTTACGAGTCAATAACTAACTGATAAAACAACAACCACATTAAAACACGTATAACAGTTTTGAAAAGAAAAAAATATTTTCATAGATATGAGAAACCATTGCTGTTGAAATACCGAACGATTTTACTATTACACCATGCGTAAGGTCGCAAGTAAATGCGTTCTATAAATAAAATAATTATTCTGCCGACACGCATTATTTTATATTATTTTCTAGTGCACGACTTGTAATGAGGTTTGTTATATTCATACATGCACATTCAATTATTATAATGTTTGCAACAATGTTGGTAAATATAATATTGCAACGAGAAATTCTCAAGTATTGTTAAATTAAATAATTTAAATATTATTATGAAATATGGAAAAAACTTTATACGAAATACGACATTGTAAAAAAAATTTGGGCATCAGATTTTTTTAGACTCTCACAATAACAAATATTAGACGCAGAAACGAAAAAAATCTTTTTTTTTAACATGAATAACGACAACTCGTCTAAAAACAGTGTAATTATTTTATGCTTATTTAACTGTCATATTTAACTACATGCTCGTATAAATAATTTAGCTAAATATTCCATATTTTGATAAGAAACCCGATGATGACGATATTGAAGTATTCAGTACTATTCTGTAATATACTGATAAAATAACGTATTTCCCAGTTGCAATTCGACATATTACGAGTATAAGGTTAAAAGGTAAACCACCTTACAAGTATAAACGAGTTGTAACGAGTATAAAGATTAAATAGTTTTCAAGTTTATTAGGAGTATAAAAGTATCTGGGTTGAATATAGTAACAACTCTTCATTGCTTAAAAAAATTATCGATATACCAACCACTAAAATAAATAATTATTATCTCTAAATTTCAACTGAGAACTTCTCATGTTAATACAAAGAAAAGATAAATCGTGTATGTGTTAAACATCCGACCATTATATTTACTAAACAATAACTGTTATAATATGTTTTATATTCAATTTATTTTTCACAACCCAAGATCATTGTTATACAAATATCTTTTATCGCGAAATAACGTGCTATGTACTCGTATAAATGCCCGTTTAAAAATATTGTATCTGATTTATCGAAAAAGCCACTCCGTAGAAAATAAGAAAGAATTCTAAAGAGCCAAACAACAACAACAATAAAAAACATACCTCGCATTTTTTGTTCGTCGACGAGCTGCCTCTCGAGATTGTCCTTTACTTCCCTTTCCCTGAGGACGTCCATCTTAAGTTCAGCTGAAACAAGCGAATAATAATGTCATAACCAATGCGAAACAAAGGGAACAAAAAAACCTTACATAATAAGCAAAAAAATGTCTCTCCACCGCGAAAATAACACAACCTATTTTTGTGCGCGTGTTCTTTAACACTTCAGGTCCCCTAGCTGCGAGTTTTCGCTTCAATAGCCTACTCGTCTTGTAGAACCAGTTAAAGACTGATACGGTAAAGTATTTACATTGGTGGAGAATTGAACAAGACTGTTGAAGTGGATATTAGAACGATTCTTCACAATGAAACACTGGAGAGCATTGAGTGTAAATACTTCCATTGAACTCTGCGTCTTGTTTCTGTACAAACATTATCGACGCTATTAACGATTTGATAATTATTCTTTGTCGTTTAAATGTAAAGTGTGCATGATTATTTCTTGTTATTTGAATGGTATTATTTTTATGGGATTTTTTATAGGGAAGCTTAATTCATGTGTTTATCAATCATAAAAAGTAAGAAATTAAAATTATGAAACAAACAATATGTTATATCTAAAATTTACGGAAACATTTGAATAAAATTATGATGTATTTCTTTAAAACAACAGTTGTATAAATTGATCCATATCCATAAAACAATGCAAGCTTATCAATATCTGATACATCTATAAATAGTGTATTTAATTAACTAACTGCTGTCAAAGTTTAACAATAGTATTTACATATAAATTAGTTACTTACAACAAAATCTATAAGCTAGCAAAATCAATAATTAAGAAGAATCAGGTCTTTTTTAAATAATTTGCAACGTGAAACTTTTTCGACAAGTTCGAGAAGCAATTCTCAAATGCATCATTAAAGTAAAATTAATGAATTTTTAATTAAATAAGTGAGGTTATGTAGAAAACTGTGGACATTAATAAACACATAAATACAATTCATTAAAATAGACTTAAAATTTATTTTTTATTATTAAAATACTGGCTATTTTTAGCATGATTTGGATTTAATAAGAAAATTTTAATGGGCACGTTCTACAATGTCATTTTCAGTGTTCCATTGTTAGGTAGTGCTTAATACAAGTCACTCTGGTTTAATGTTTGTGCTCGGGGAGAAGGGCCCGGCTCGCAGTACCGTATCAGCAGTAGGTAATTGAATTAAACTGATTCCATTCAGTCGTGAGCATTTGATTACTCCCCCGAAAATGTAAGGTAGCTTTTACACGTTACCGGCGCTGTACATTATCTCCTAATGAAATTGAATTCTTATCTCGATCGCATCATCGAATAAAATGTATCCACGATAAACCCAGATAAACTGTTTATCGCGTTGTAAATGGCATTTATCGTTCTGGTTAACACGGGCATGTTTGATTAGTATCACTATACATTAAATACATTGATTATAAGCAATGCGATATATGCTATTCAAATAAAATTATTTTCCATCTATGTCTGTTGTCTAGATATAGCATATGGTCGCCAAAAATAGCCGATATAAATGTATGCCAGACAACATTATAATATATGCATAGTTTCCGAAGGCTCTCCAGGACAGTGACGTAGGCTTTCTGTTGTTTCATGTAAATATAAACGATTCTTAAAATAAATTAAACATAAGTGTAGTAAAATAAACGAGTGTATGAAAAACTAACTAAAGGTAAAAATAGAAGATAAATAATCACGTGGACGTATCGCTACTATATGAATTGACTTTGCTAGAAAAGTAACTGGAAAACAAACCACAGAATGATTACAAATGATACTAAATGACCGTAGATGAGATATATACTCGAATATATGTACATAATATATACGCAGACTTTTAAATGATTTCATTGTGTGTGATTCTTTCTCCAAAATATATGTATTTTTTTTAATGGATTGCGTTTTACGGTTTGACTAAATTTTAAGCATCTTTCTCCGGCACCACATTTTTGTGTCTTGTTTCAATATTCTACTTTATATTGTGTAAAAACGAAATAATATATCGTGAAAAATAAATTTCAATGATAATACAGATTGAGTCTCAATTTCTAATGCAGCATAATGTACTTGATAATGCTTGAACAAAATTAAACCGAGTCAGTGCTACCTTAAAATGTATTGTTTCAGGGATAACGTTTCACTTCCAGGTGATTCAATAGAGACATTAACTGTGATTGCATTTTAAATGACAAGTAGCACGGAGCGTAGTGGATCCAAGAATGGGCTCACGAGCTAATTTACAATATATTAGGCCCGGGGAGGCTCGTTACCGGGAGAGTGTAGCCTCCCTACTTGGATAGATGCGGATCGCGGACTTGATCTGAGAAATCTGCGCAATAGCCAAAGAGTATCGTTGAGCAGTTAAGACACTCAAATGTAACGAAAACATTTCCACGTTGAAATACCGGCTACATAAAAATATATTGACATCACATTTAATCAAAGGACGACTCCATGTCGCCGGGATCGTCATCGGTATGCGTAGTGAAGGGACGGAAAGCAAGTCACCAATCAAAGAAATTTTTGAAAAGTACATTTAAAAATATTTAAGCTAAAAGATTAACAAACTTTGACCATCTGCCCTAGACAGAAATTTCTGCATTCCTCACAGGTTTTTTCAAGAGGTTACACCTTATATTTAGTCCAAATATTGCAGGTTTCAATCGGAATAATTATTTAATCTAGTTTAAAATTGGAGGTGCATGTATTCGTAAGCTTTCAAAAAAATATTTAAAAGCACTTTGAAAATCGAACTCACTCCGACTTAAAAATGAGTGTCTTTGATTCCATAGTTGTGATCTCTTCATCACGGCGTGGTGGAATTCTTATGTATGTGCTTACATCCAAAAAAAGCAAATGAGATGGACTGCCATAAGTTGCAATGTCGTCCATGTTTTCGTACATTCCTCGACTACCTTAATTGCCCTTGAGGGTGAAGCGCCCAAGTCGGTAGCGAACACGACAAGACCAATGCTTCTGATTAAAAACACAGCATAGAAATTCTCTTTTAAAAGTAGTGTTATTTTTTGCAGTTTCGTCTTTATTAATTTAGTCAGTCACATCAGTGGTATACAAATATCATTAACATTAAGGTTATCAACTGACGATACTGGTGAAACTGCATAATTATAATTTTAAAATTAATTAAAAATGTAAATTAATAATATTTACTTTTGATTCACAATTTATTTATATAAATTTATATAAATTGTTAATCAAAACTAAATATTTTTGATTTATTAATTTTTAAATAAAATTAATTTTAAAATTTTAAGTACACAAATAAAATAAGCGATGATACGATAAGTATACGAGTGTTATCATTTCTTCGCGATTATATAAAAAAAAACCTATTACTACTACCATCTAATATGAAATTTGCTTAAAATATTATTTACACTGACTAAATTGATTGTTATACTAGATAAAAAATGATTAACATTACAAATAAATCTGAATATAACAAATTCACATATTATTGTAAATTTGAAGCATAAAATTCTTCGAGTCAATGAAGTGGAGAAATTAGATAATTGTTCGGTGTTGATGCATTGAACAAGACCCGGGTATAATGTCTGTACTTTGAATATACCCATGCGTTCTTTATTTGGTTAATTGAGAAAATAAACATGTATTTGTTATTTATTTATGTGTGTAACATTTATACTTTTAATTCTGACTAATAAATAAATAAATGTATATGATAATAACGCTCATAAAAAAATATATAATCTGAATAAACTTACTGAACACTAAATAAATTATCAATCCTGAAGAAGACTCCTGCAATGGCGGTCGAAATATTGGTTGAGGGAAGCTCGCCACACACGACTAAACCCAAAAGCCACAACATATAAAACCTAAGAAAAAGACTCATGCGGGAGGCCTACGTTCAACAGTGGACGGACACAGGCTTATGATGATGATGATGATGAAGAATTTTTAAAATGTATATGATATATCATATTATTTGCTATGTATCTGTATGCGTATAAATATATTTTTTTTTAATATTTAGAGTGTTTCTTGGGAGTAGACTGGGTACTACTGGGATTTACGTCTCACTCTCACAATCTGTTGGCTTATCTCTATCTTCACTTCTCCCCACTTCTGCAGGCGGATAATACAGGCGCTGGGACTCGAACTTTAATCTTAACACAATATCTCGCGATGTGGGAATTGCGCCCGCCAAGGCGTATTGTTTCGTTCTTCACGACATTTGAATTTAAGCCGAAGGGCGGCTAAGGTGGGCGGCCAGGTGGGCGGGGGCGGACCACCGCCCGCTATCACCTGGAATAGTAGGCCTCCTTTGTCTGCTAATTCAAGAAACAAAACTTTTTACCTGTATATACTAAGTGTTTTTTTTCTCAGTAGATAGAGCAAATATAACTATTTAAATTACCTTAAATTATCCATGTTTTCTCCTATGTCACCGACTATATATACCCGGAGGTTCATCTAGGAGGAAACATGCCTTCAGACGACTTTCAGGGTAAGTACGGCAAATTATCGAAAACACTATAAAGATGATATTTGCGAAGTTTAATGAGATAAATTAATCCAGGAATAAATATTAAACGCCGTGCTCTCTCAAATAATTGTCATTTATCTGATAAATATATTTACTACGGCAACAAAAAGGAGATCTGTGTCTTGTATTGCTTTTATATATAATTTAAATAATAAATTGTACCTCGCAATAAATAATGCAATATCCAATTATTATTATTTATGTATTGACAATCGCTAATAAAAGGGTGTCTTCAAAAATGTATTTAACATGTATCAATTCTTTTTTAATAGACGATATATCAATGAAAATGTAATCAAGAGAAATAGACGCTATGGACGTATATAGTGTAATGAGAATCATGATTTTATTTATTTATTTGCTCAAATAAATAGATTTGACATATATACAGCTAACACCTGTTGTTTAAAGCATTATTCATATATTTAAATAAATTACTATTATTATATATACGCTCGTCGCGAATGGTGGACAATCATTTTGGAAACAAATACAGGCTCACGTTAGGATACCACACGTCGATCGAATTCTAAATAAGGGATGGGGCCATCAATCGGCGGGCCGTGGTCCCTTCCCGGCCCGGGCGGTCGCCGGAGAGACCAGATGCCTAATTGGCGATTTATAAGCCGCTCTTACGCGACCCGAGATGATATAATGTTACGGCTTATTGCTCCATTAGATAAATTATATTGGGATACCGATCGTCTCCTAATTCCTCTAAGTTTAAACATTTTAAAACCATGAGGTACACCATCGTACTCGAGTAAAATAGTTCTTACATATTTTTCATGTCATATTTTTATCTATGTATGAATATGTATTCGATTGAAATTTTATGGTAACTGACTATTTAACAATAATAAATATTCACTAGAATCCAGGCATGTATAAAGATGAAAATAGTTTGAATCGCTGAAATTAGGTACAAGTTATTAGGTATTTGGGGCAAACAAACAGTTCTCTTAAAAATACCTAAATAATATAGTATTAAGTATATACAGTATTATAATGTTAGTAAATACCATGGATTTTAATAGCATTCTAAGTACAGAATACATATACTGTAATAAAAAATAACTTTGGTCAAAAATATATGTAAATTATTGTAAGTTTTCAATAAAAAGAAAACTTAATACCATTATGTTATTGTAGTTTTAAGCAAATTTTCTCAGTTGACTATTCTTGATAGAGTTTTTTACTTTGATAGCTCAAAATTAATATATTTATTACATTTAATTAAAGTGTAATTAATAAAAGCCATGTTAAAAACCAATTAAAAAATGTATTACAAATATATTCCGTATTTTAAATTGTAAGAGATAAAAAATGAGAAAATATGAAACTCTCGTGATATTTTTTCTACTATGATTCTTTGCCTATTTGATTTGACACGATAGACATTTAAGACTGAACATCCGATGAAATCTTAAAATCATATTTTTTGTTAGATATCCAAGAAGCTTAAGCAATTTAGTTTCGATTTAATGGGAATAAATAATGGCTCATAAATGCATCGAAACTGACAGAACTTTAAAAAAGGAATCGATTTTTTTATAATTTCATAAAAGAGGAAGTTATTTTTTAAGTATTTATTTTTTCAGCATTAAAATTTTCACCACTTATTTTGGGTGTTATTTTCTTAACAACACCATAATATTTTCTTTCAATTTCTATTCCACCCCTCTGATAAACGAAATTGTATTCAAGAGACAATTGTCACGTCCACTGTACAAATATCTTGAATAAATGCACTTTATTCAAAGTAAAAATATAAATATTTAAAAGTACAATATTATCACAAAATACATTTTTAATTGAATGTGTCAATTATGTAGACAGAAAAAAAACGAATCGGAGAGTATACTAGTAAGTTTTATTCATTACACTCACTAGGCATTGCACTATTTTTATCGCTTAGTAATTTAATTTAAAAAATATTTCGTTAATTTTACACATTTACTGCTTATATGGCTGTGAGACATGGTGCTTATCTGAAAGTGATAAAAAAAGACTAGAGGTCTTTCAGATGTGGTCGTACAGAAGAATTCTCGGAATTTCCTGGAGAGACCACGTCACGAACAATGAGGTTCTCAGGATAATCAAGGAAGATAGGCACCTAATAAGAACCATCTCAGAGAGGCGAGCCCGATGGATTGGTCACATCATGTGCCACGATGGTCTTCTTCACGATATTGTGGAGGGGATGGTTCAGGGTAGAAACTGTAGAGGGCGCCCTAGACGGGAGTATTTGCAGCAAGTATTCGAGGACATGAATTGTAGCGCTTATGCTGAGCTGAAAAGGGTTGCAGAGGACCGAAAGAAATGGAGATCGAGATGCAAGATTCTGTTGCTGCAAACCAATCCACCGGATTGATACTACGAAGAAGACTGCTAATGTTAGACCTTATTACAAACTGAAGTAACTATATATTAGTAATTTTAAATTTTCGCACGAAAATGCCAAATGATTCTTTGAAAAACTGGCATTTGAGGAAGTAATAAAGTAACATCTGAGAAATTAATTTAAAATAAATAAAAGTTATTAATATCTGTCAGTCAAAAACCGATATTTTGATACAACTGCTTTATGTTGAAGTAGTGTAATATTTGCAATTATAAAAAACGCGCTTAAATTTACTTTACCGAAACAAATTAATTATGATGAGATTTAATAAACGTCTTTGAAAACCGAAATGCGAAGATATAATTTAAGAGATGCAATACGCAATAACAATAAATTCTTCGTAAAATATGTCTAAGTGCTGAGAGAGAAATAATTATTGTGCTTTCTCGCATTTTAAATGCGCGAGCTTTAATAGGTTTTCATGTTACCCCTGAGTGGCATAAATTCATAAAGTGAAAAAAGCTCCCAATGAAACAACAGGAAATATTATCATAACACAGTTGGGAGCCCAAGATATACCGCCCCTAAGTGTCTTCATCCACCCCAAGAAAATAATTACAAGGTGTTTTCCTGGGTACTTAGAAAGGCCAAATATGCACTGTGGGTCATTAACAATGAGAATTATTTCAGCATGCTTCCATACAATTTATTCTTCATGCAGATTCAATTTATTAATTATTTGAATTTTTCGATCCTTGGTGTAATTTCATAATATCAGATATAAATAAAGGATTTTTTAGAATTTATTCCACATGTGGAATAAAGTCTAAAAAATGTACTATTTAGATCTGATCTTAATTTTATTAATAAATGAAACTAGTCTTATTTCCACGAGTTCTTTTTTCTTGTATATATCTGCTTGTTAGCTAAATTTATGGTTCCTTAGAATATCCACAAGTCAGTCAAATCAGCTGTTTTCTTATCATTACCTCATTTTAAGGCATATATGTACTCAATACTCAGTTTATTACATACTTTACATAAGTGCTTAAGGTTTCTAGGATAAAAGTTAAGGAAGTAAATATAAAAATACTGTAGTGTTTGTGGCATATTGGGATGCTTGTTAATCAATATTTCTTAAGAATATCAGAAACACAGAAGAATGTACGAGTATTATTATATTTTAATTGATTCCTTATTTGGTTCGCATGGCTGGCACAAATAATTGCCACCAGGTCTATCAACTGCCGATATCATTTCTTAGTCTGACTACAGTTCAAATACAGTTCATACACGACGCTCCCGAGACATACTATTTACTTCAAAGGTAGATAACATTCTGCTTAACTTTGGTAAGCTGACATTAAGGAAAGTAATAAATAAGTAACACGTCAGTAAGTAATATTAAATTGATAATAAAAATGATCTTAAATAACTTCTTAGGTTTTCACGGCCAGATTTGATATTGTGGCTTTGTTGACAAAGTCATCAACCCTGAAGAAGACCCCTGCAATGGCGGTCGAAATATCGGAGAGAAGAAATTCGCCACACATGGCTAAACCCAAAAGCCACAATATCAAAAATGATCTTGTATACCGTGTAAATTATAAAGTCAACGCTCATTACCATTAATTTAACGGTAGTTAGTTACATTTACTTATTATATATTATAAATTTTTCCAATCAGATACTTTTAATATACATTACACACAACATAAACACAAGCATATTATCCGTTAAGGATGCGAAATTTGTAACGAATTCTCAGTTCTCCCCGCGCTTTAAAATAACAATTGGATAACGCGAATGCGATTCCAGAGATTCGCGAGATGAAAGGAAGCCAAACAAAGATTCGCCATTTTCCGCTTCAATTAACAGTTTGATCTTATTGGATTTGCTATTTTGTTTCTTGGGGTGCAATAAAGTTTGCTTAAAGCTTAACAAGAATATATCTCGAATGCTCTTTTTAAGATTTAGATAGACAAACATATTATAATATATCCGAAAATTACAAAAACAATAACATTGATGTACCTATTTTCTTGTTCATTCGGATTACTTATATATTATGTTTAAATTTAATAAAGATCATTCAAAATTTTTTATCCCCCTTTACAAGACAAAAGCCGTAATTTATTAATATATTAATAAGTCACTTAAAGATCTATATTTTCTATGGCAATCGTAGAAACGTAAACTTTTATATTTCAATGCGTTACCGAGAACGTTCTTTGCTTAATTTATTGTTTCAAACGAATGAAAATGACGTTGTTAGCTGAAAATCCACATGCTTAGGTTGGCGTCACAAAATTAACCATTGATCATTATGTATGTAACCAGGTAATGTCGCAAATTTCAAGCGCATTGAACAATAAATTAAACAATGAACATTCTCACCAACGTATTAAGAAAAAAGTTGACGTTTGTATGAGCGAAAAACGAAATATATACCATGAAGATTTTTGTATTATATATTAAACAATTATTATTTGCCCTATAAAAGGATAAACATGCTTGAAAATGAGGGGGAAAGGGTGGATTATCATATGCTGCTCACAGCGTGTCATTGGTGTGTTTGAGCTTCATCATAGCTACAAGTGGTCAAGGCCTCGAAACTTTCGGGCTAATCAACCTATTCCCTTAAAATTGCTGACAAATACAAAAATATGCCTTGGACACAATTTGTTGCTTTTTTTCAAGTCTTCGAGACTTAGTCAATACAAGTTCTCAGATGGATCTAAGGATATATAGATGACTTAATCCAACACGTTGACAGTGACAGCTGTTATGACGACAATGGTGACATATTGACATATGATATATATAAGATGGATTAATTTATCATAAATCATACAGTTCGCTTAAACTTTAAATTCTATAATTCTCATAAGTAAACATTTCCCTTGCCTTCGTTTTGTCCGCGAAAATTGCGCGCGCGGATTATAGCGTCGCGAACGAAATTTAAAATGTTATGTAAACAAAACGAATTCACTCAAAAATGTGTTTTAAAGCCTCAAGAAATCCCGAATCGTATTGCCGCCGAAGGAATAGTAATCTCGTAATCTGCTTATTCCGCGGGTGAGCAGATTCGCGGGAACAGATATCATTTGCCTACTGGGAAGTATAACGAGGTGCCCTCCCTCTCACTTATATATCTTCGAAATAATAAAAACTGCGAGGAAAATTCAATTAACTTTTAATTTTAATATTATGTACAAGTCAAGAAATTATTTATTATTATACACCTTTGAAATGAATTATTTAATGAATTATTTATTATTGTACACCTTTGAAATGCATTATTGTATTTAAAAAGATTCCTACAAACTCTGGGCTTAGCAAAAATACTTGAATTAATATTACAGAAAATTTCTTTAGAATTATTTAATGAATTATTTATTATTGTACACCTTTGAAATGCATTATTGTATTTAAAAAGATTCCTACAAACTCTGGGCTTAGCAAAAATACTTAAATTAATATTACAGAAAATTTCTTAACAATACGCAACAAAGATAAATATTTATAAATAACATATGATTTTTCTATTACTTGATACAAATTGATACAAAAGATTGATACAAAATTGTTTATTTCTATATTTTTTAATTTTTCATCATATCACCAACGTCAAATTCACTAAGCTCAATATCGTTGGTTTATATGTGTTGCCCAATATTTTCTTACCACTTTTTGATCCATGAATGTTTTTATAATTTATATATATATGATATTAAAAATATATATATCCTGTGAAATGAACCGGAAATAAGTTATTCGATACCACATGTTCTAGTTTAAGATAGAGATGGTGAAACCAGAACAAGAAAAAAGTAATCTGATGTTAATTTATAATAATGCATTTTTTTTAATTTTATTTATTTTAATATTTTCAGCAAATAGTAACTTACAAATTTCTTCCAAATAATTATATCTACAACCATAAAGCTTTGATTATCTTCATCCTCAGCTATCATTACATATATCCAAGTAAAGTTACGTACGCTTTACAATGAAGAAAAGTAAGCCAATGAGTTATAAAATAATGAAGCTTTAGTTAGTGCTCTTGATTTAAATATATTATATAATTTGAAAACTAAAAATATTATGATTTAAACGACTCGATGACATGCAATCAGTATTCAAACAAAAACTTAAATGAACGTGTGTATACTTTATTTAGTGTTTTTATTTATAAATCTTAAGTATAATGTTTTCCCTCGCAGCCTACAGTAATCCCCCTCGCCGCCGCGATCGCATAAAAAGAAGATTTGCGAAAAAAATACCCCAACAATAATACCTCCCCTCGCCGCACTGTGTGTACGCAGTTACTTTGAAAAGTTTGCATACTATTTTCGCCCTCGGGCCAACCGCGGCTCATCCATCCCTCGCCCCGGTGATCGGGGAGTCGTTCCGCGGCCCAACAAGCATCCTCACTGAACAAAATTAGGTCCATCATCTTGCATACAGAACTAAACCTGACAAATACACAGTGCTCGACGTAACACAAAGAGAAAACTGCAGGTCGGTAAAATTAAACAAAAAATCTTTTCTTGATAGTTTTCTGAAATTTAATATGAAGTATGTAACCAATAAGTAGTCTGATGAACCCAAATGTTGGGTTCATCAAATACGAAAAGGCATCTCGAAAAAATTGGACTAATAATACAATTTTTAAATCACTTTTAACGTGTCTCAGATATTACCGTGGGGTACATCAGAAAAGATATATGTTCCTAGGTGGACTTCCGGATGCAGAAATGTCTTGGGTCACACCATTATTATTATATCAGTAATTGTATTGCACGTTTTTTATGAACGAATGGTCATTCCAAAAACGCTTCTTTGCCTCTCTGAGTAATAAGGTGGATCTTGAGTCTGCTTCTGAAGGATGCCTCCGCTTTAAGTTCTCTTATGCTTACCGTCAGCGAGTTCCTGGTCATTGGTGCCGCGTAGCTGAAAGCACGATTGCCAAAGACCGTGCAATGACTACCTTCCGTCAGCTGCAGGGTGCTATTTGCTCTGGCTGATCTGAGTGTCTCTTCACGCGTGCTTATCTCCGAAGGCTTGATCAAGTCTTTCAAATACCATGGATAATGCCAAGTGAGAAACCTTAGTGGCGGCAAAATATGTTTAACATTAGTTCCCGATATGAAACATGAACGGGAATGAAAGACAAATGAGATTTTTCAGGTTGCATATTTTCAGTTGTAATACAATAATGTACGAATCCAAGAAATAACTATTTTGTTATATTTAAAAGAAATAATCGGTATAAAATTGAAATATAATCATTTAAATGGCAATGATTTTTCAGTTGAATTTTTTTTATTTATTTTGTTATCACTAAGCGGAAACTGAAGCAAGAATAAGCATTTTGAGGGATTTTTTGTAGCCACGTCGAGCCCTGCGCATAATAATAAAAGAGAGAACCGCGAGAATCCCACTTTTTCAGTTTTAAAATGAAAACTATAACACTAAAGTTAAATGGTGGCGCGCGGCGGTTCGCCGCTCATCTCATATTTAGCGCCGGTAGGGCGCGAGCCGCAACGGCTTTACGTGCGTACACTTCCGGGGAAAAAAGCCTCTAAACACTTTCAGAGAAAATCAAAAGTTTGAATGCACCAACCTGTAAAACCATTCAGTTATCTGAAATGCCTTAGGGTTGCTTTTATTTTGTAACGTGATTTTAAAACTGTAACTTTTCTTATTATTTAATTCAGTCCTAAATGCTGAAATAAGTTTTTTTAAGTAAGTAGTAAGGTTAAATACTGTATGCGTTATTAGCATATAATTTGATAGATATCAAGACAACTAGCGAGCATATTTAAATGATGTATTAGCAAATATCTTTAGTATTTCATGAGTTATTCTTACGTCTTCAAATATCTCAAGACTAAATTTGCTTATGTTTGCTTTCTATTTCATTGATCTTATATTTGTAATTCTGTGCAGAGTATACCCTTTTTCTCCCCTCAATTTATTGTATAGAATTATATGTTATATTTTGTAATTCAAATTTAAAATACAAAAAAAATATCTTAATCTCCAAACTTCGCGAGTTTTACAGGGAGCCTTATATTACAGGTGTGTCTACTGATTTAATTTTAAAAAAATGTATATCATAAAATTAATACGATTCAAAAATTATATATGACAACTTACACATATTTTTACTGGAAGATAAATAATATTCTACTTTAATATACTTAAAATCCATCGAAAGGGCGACAGTATTAAAACCAAAAAGTTACTAAAAAGTACTGTCGTCACATGAAATAAAATATAAATAAAATTATTTATTCATTTTCTTTGAATAGATTAATATTTTATAACGTTAAGATTATTAACTGACAATACTTGATTAATTATGTAGCTGAATAATTATGATTTTACAATAATTTTAGCATCTTGCTAACAATGGACTCGATGGAGTCTAAAATATGTACTCGTACAATAAATCTTTTGACTTAAAATCAATTTAAAATTATGAGTATTTTTATCTTGTTTTAACATGGATCACACTGAGCACTGCTTCACATGCTGAAAGACGCAGTTTTGCCGTCAACGAAGGCTTCATCAGTTCCATAAATAAAATTATTATTTGTTGTAATAAAAATCACTGTGTGTTTATTTAATTATTCCATGAATATGTATTCCTTCCTAGTGCGATTCGCAGTGGCAGCGCTTTGGATAGTAGACGCCCGTAACGCGGGAGCGAAAAATAATGAATTTTCTACACTCGTCTTAATATTTTAGCTTTATCGCGAAAAAAGCAATTTAATTTATGCCACTTAAGGGTACCTCCGTAATAACATCTTGTTTGGCAAAGGGATACAGTGTCGCGCGGCCTGCGAGAATATTCATATCGTATGCATATGAAATGCGATTGCCGTACAGATTCGCATAACGCGAATGAAAGAAAACTCCGCTCTGCGGATCCCGCCTTGGTGCCGCCGCCTCCTACTTGTAAAAGCTATTGCTCTTTTTATGATTATGTCACAATAAAGATAATAATATGTGCAACCATACGAGCGGCAGATTTGACAGAGCCAATCTTGAGCCGTATTTGAATTACACACGCAGACGTACAATGTAACGAGGATTAATTTATATTTCAAACGAAAATTGTGACATGAAATTCTTAAATTCAAATATGTATTTAATAAGTCGCACTCTTCGTAAATACTAGTACTCTTAAACTCTGAATAAAAAGACATTTAAAAGCGTTAACGGTATGTTTTGGGATTGTCTTCCAAAGTCATTGTTCATTATTCATACAATCTAGATGCCTTCAAGAAACAGATGAGGAAACGTATGCAAACTTTTTTATTCTTTACACATATCATTTCATTAAACGAAGTTGATCGTTATAGATTGCAATAGTTTTGATAGTCTGTATTCTTATACAATTCCCATGCGCCCTAGATGGGAGTATTTGCAGCAAGAATTCGAGGACATAAATTTTAGCGCTTGTGCTGAGCTGAAAAGGGTTGCGGAGGACTGAGAGAAATGGAGATCGAGATGCAAGATTCTGTTGCTGCAAACCAATCCACCGGATTGATACTACGAAGAAGATTCTCATAAATCCGTTAACGTTTAAATATATTTTTATTATTTTCAAACATAAAGTTCTAATATATGTTTGTAATAATGATAAATATTAATATATACACCTATTTAAAAGTTAAATACTACCCTAATTAATGTAAAATCATTTCAAATACACACAATAATTTTGAAATTGAAATCTGACTTGACTACTTTGCTATGGAAAAATGGTTCAAAATGATGGATGTGAAGCTCGTATACTAATACGAGAACATTGATGCCAAGACACTTAGTAACGATTGACATGAATACATAAATGATATAACAACGAGGTGTTATCAAAATGTGAACTGATCGTTTATCTAAAAGCAAATATTCATTGCATTCAAATTTTCTTAAATATTCTTGTTTTATATCTGGTTTACACTGGAAGGGATATTTGTTTTATGTAAACACATACATTAGAATACTGACAGATGGTGATAGTAATTCTGAAGACTCATTTGTGGAATTCTCTGACGCTAACCATGCTGCATATGGCTGAGCGCTGCATTGATCCGCCAACTTTATAGACTACAGCAGATTCACGCATCATCCTTTATTATTACAGAAATTTACTATGAATGGGTTATTTACACGGGACGACTTTCGTCTACCAATTTTTTTTTATTAATAGGCTATGACTGGCATTTTACGGGTGAGGGGTTCAAATTTACGCCAACCGGGGGTATTTTAGAGCTCAGAAATCGATTAAAATCCTTTTTTTTTAATCTCCCTCGGGGAACGAACTCACGACCTTTGGCTTACCAAGCAAATGCTGCAGAGTAAACTAGATTATAAAAGGTTTGCACTGCAGGGGATCTGTGAACTAATATACGTACTAATTAAAATCATTTTTTTCATGAAAAAATTGGCTTTATTATCATTGAGTAATCGCATCATTGTTGGGGCATCCGATCATATAGCGATCATATATTACGAGTATGTACCGGACTATTGTTGTGTTTGGAAACGGGGGATTAAAGCATTTCGTGGGCGGGTGAAGGCATATTTTAATGAGACAATGCTCACGTGGAGATTTCCTGAGATACGGCCCGGGTTTACGTGGATAACTTTATTTAAGTACTGGCCAGCAGCTGATGCTGCTCCCAGATAAGATTACGACCGCGGGGCAATATCTCACGTGAATTTAAACAGCGAGTGCTGCATACTGCCGCATACAATTTGGTAGCACATGCTGATTTTTATGAGAGCAGACTCTCCATATGCTACCCAAAACATTTTTTTTCATTTGAAATAATACAGTGCTATGCAGAAATACTTAATGACATTTTAAACGTAATATTACAAAATTGGAATATGCTTCATTTTTCTGAAAAAAAAAATACCATAAATAACTAATAATTCATGTTTTTAGTGTGACTAAAGTAACGCTCTATGGTGGTAAGATGTCTTCTTCTTTATTCAAGCCATTTCCCATGATCCTGGGGTCGGCTCTCCTCGTGGACATTCGCCATGTCTGTCTGTCTTGAGTTGCATTCTCGGTCAAACCCAGGGTTTTCAGATCCTTGTTGACAGTTGCAGTCCAGGTTGCCTGTGGTCTTCCAGGTCTTCTTCTTAGCGTGGGTATGTTGAGGGCTCTCGTCACCATGTGGTCCTCTTCTCTCAGTGTCACATGCCCATACCATCTCAGGTGGTTTTCCCGTATCTTTTCAGGTATGGGGGCCACCCGAAATGAACCCCGAATATGCTCATTTCAAACTCTGTCCACTCCAGTCACACCGCCCGTATTGTGGTAAGATGTAAATATTTATTCTACAGTAATGATCTTGTATTATATGTATCAATATTTTTACCATATTTTAACTATATATATTTGTTTAACATTGAAGGCTGCTTGCTGTATACTCTCTTACCTTGTAATCATTGACAGTCATACAATCTTACCCTTAATACTCGACACTGGCGCATGTTCTCAAAGCGTATTATACGGCTGCATTGGCTATCGCAAGTGGAAAATTAAGTGGAAATATTTTTTTCGAATGACACAGAACAGCAACAAATAAGGCTGCCTTTTTATCAGGCACTCAGTTTTTGCAATTTTCGTTAAGAAGTTAGTGACTACATGTAATGTACTCTTCGATGTTTTCGGTATTTTGTGAAGAGCAAAGGAAAGGATTGAATATGAAATGATGATTATACTTGTATTTTAGTATCGCTGTATACATTTATTGTAAGCAGGTTCAAATTATTTGTAAGAACCACGTGGAGCACAATAACGAGATCCCACTTATCGTGTTCGGCTTATGTTTTAACATAACCCGTGAACACTACGCACCGCGCGGAGGCTGTCTTCTTATTCTAATTTATTCAAGTCGTGCTATACCCGACAATGCTAAATAAGCCGTACGGCGAAAGAATGGAGACTGCCCGGGCTATAACGAGCGACTCGGAGATAAATATCATTTGGCGATGCTACATATTCGAGTTTTGCCGATGCTATCTGGGAGCAAGTGCCCAGGACTAAGTCCGCCATTCCGCCACATTATTCAATTTATTGCCCACACTGTATTTAGCAGCAAAACGTTTTGTTCATTATCCGTTCACTACAATTAATTACAATCTATTGAAGTAACTAATAGCTTTAAGCACATTTTTTTAAGATGATGATTTTCAGGAGACATTTAAAAAAACAAATATGTACATATAATAATTAAATATGACAGTCTTACGCTTCATTATTTCAATATTTTATTCACATATTATAAACCCTAGATAATTATAGTTATAACCTTATTAGTTTGACTAGATTTGATGAATAGGATTTTTTTTCATAAAAGTTTAACGTTTTCAAGAGCATATTTTTTTTTCTTTTGCACAACTCGTGTGCAAATTTTATAATAATTTATAAAAATTAAAAAAAAAATCTTAAATAAAAAAAAAAAAGGTTTATTAAGTTTTACTATTAGATAAACGACTTATGCGCTAGAGAACGATAGACTTTTCCAAAATTTAAAAACCACAACACAAGCCACTATAAAAGCAAACTAATGAAATTTCATTAATAGTGTTTTCGTATAAATGTGGGATAGTGTACAGGTGTCAGTGAAATGGCTCACCTTAAGAATATAAATTTGAAAACAATGAGCAAATACTGAAAACATCATGTTAAATTTGTGCTTAAAATATTGTGCTATTATTTATTCCAATATAAACCTGGCACCCTTATTTAAGCTTGTGGACTAAAATAATATGGGGGTTAGTAGAACATACCCTTCTTATGAAATACTACTCTAGAAAGGGTTGCATTAATCATGAGTGAAACACAGTAAGTACAGTCATAACATAGGTATAAATTCAGTAGGAATTTGATATGAAGTTTCATTTATATTTCCGCAAATAAATATGAAATATACAGGAATAAACAAAACTTTGAAATTTTTCACATATAAAAACATTTTATTTTTAAATCGTATGTAAATGATATAAATTTATATGAATATTACATTATATCTCTATCAAATCCACTGTCATTATGAAGGATATGAAGAACTCAGCTAATATTTTATATCCCAGTTCTATATTCCGACATTCTTCCATATACTTTTATATGCAGACTGTCTTTTAGAATGAGTAGAGCTAAGAATTTGAACGAAATTCACCTTATGTTCTCCTGCGACAACCACTTCATAAAAGAGCGTATAATGATAATAATCAGATTAACATCAGTGATTTCTATAGTGTCAGAAGGTGCTACAGTGGGGACAATATCGTTGATTTTTCATGAGACACTAATTATTTTATGTCCTGACGCTTCAGTTAGTTCTTAACATGTGTATTGAAGAATATCATAAAATACAACCGTTTTAAGGAAATTTACCAAATAAAAAAAAATTATATGTACAAGAATCAAATAAAAAACATATCTAAAAATATGTGTTATGAAATGTTTTTTTTGCTTTATTAAAAAACTTGTTTTGTTGCGGATGGCAAAAAAAGTAATGCAATAATATCTTCGCCGCAGCGAAAAGGAACAGCACTTAAAACACTTTATCCGGGGAAAAGATTCAAAAGCTACTTGGGCGGGGCGGAGGCTTATTGCTGGGAGCTCCGCGGCAACAATGGGCAACAACCCCTGGGCCCCTTTACGACTTTTGCCCCCTCAGGGTTCGGCGCCCCCGAGGTATCTGCCGAAGAACCCCTTTCACGAATTCCACAGTTATGCCTCCCAAATTACAAGATTAATTTCTTTTCGCATCAATAATTTAATGAATTCAGATCTGTTGCTCGAGGGCATATGCCTGAAGGACGACTCGTGTAGTATTATAATATTTGAAGAGTCAAAAACAACATTTCCTCATATTTAGACAGATACACACATTCTTATGAGAATATAAGATATTCCATTTCTTAATATATATTTATGAATGAAGTAGTTTCATGAAATTGCTTTAGTAAAGTAAAAAGTATTTCACTTTGTGTAGAGAAAAATAAATAAACATGCAGCTTGTAAACATGAAGAAAAAGTGTCTTCAATTTGGGATGAGACATTTCAAAAAATGTTTATCATCACTTGCTAGATTGTCAGTTAAAATAAGATTTTTCAATAATACAATTCATTTACCTGACAGTGAACTTTGCATATGATTTATAATATATTTAGTTTTCATTGCTTTTAAGATAAAAATATATTTCTTAAAGAATATTCTCAACTTTTTAAGTCTGTATTACAATATAAATAGAGGCGTTAAAAGTATATTTCTAAGCGAAATATTACAGAAATTCTTTTCATCCCCTATTCGGTATAGCTAATATAGTGTTATATGTGCACAATCATAGGATTAATAAAGGATTAGACCCTCAAGATTGAACAAAACGAATACCTTGTTAACGTGTACGTCACTGGCTCGCATTCGTAAAATAGTAAAAGGAAAACCGAGTGGTTGTACTCGTTGGGGTTGATTGTTATCACAACTAAAACTATGATATTGCTATTTGGATCGTGAAATACTGCATACTTGATAGCTTTCATAACCTGTTATTGTTGGTATCTCCTACCTTTGTTGATCCTCAAACAACTACTGAAATATTCTACTTAAATACCGAAAAATGATAACACGTTAAACTATAACTTTTCGAACGCAATACAACCTTCATTGTAAGCTTAATACTCTTATTATTAATAACAATAACATTATAATTGTTTGTAGTATCAGACTTTATTTTATTGTAATTATAAAAATCAATATAAATATTTTGATAAATCTTTTATCACTGATATAATATGTATTACAAAGTAGTATTGTGAGAAAAAAAATCAAGGAGAAAAATGTATGTTTCAATAAAGTTTGTTTTTATTTGATTAAAAGTATTGTCACGAGCGATGTTTTTTAGTTAGGTATAAATAAATTGCATTTCAATATACGAGTATGTATGTTAAATCACACACGCTTGACATTATATTCACCGAATATTTAATTATATAGCTTATCAGTAAACTATCTGACAAGTTGTATATTTTGTTCAACTGAGATTTAGTAGGTACTCTACTTGGGCGTAACAAAAAACTATAAGTTTTTATATTGAATATTTGTTAGTGATTTATATACACAATTACAAAACTTACATTTACGAGAACTTATGCGTTTATATATTATAGATATCTCCAAGGCGTTCGATAGAGTCTGGCATCGCGGTCTGGTGAATAAATTACCGTCTTATGGACTAACTCCATCCCTGTGCTCCTGGATTGAAAACTTCTTGAGTGATCGAAGTATCATCACTGTCGTAGATGGCTTTTCTTCTTCCTGCCATAAAATCAACTCAGTAGTTTCACAGGGCTCTGTGCTGTCGCCCACTCTTTTCCTTCTGCATGTGAATGATTTGCTTCAATGCGCAAACATTCACTGTTATGCCGACGACAGCACTGTCCATGAGAGTATAATCTTCCATAAACCTCCGAAACATTCGGAACTATCTGCTGCTAGGGAATCTCTGGTAGAGAAGATGAACATGTCTCTTGAAAGGGTTTCACGATGGGGCGACCTCAACCTCGTCAGTTTCAACATTTCAAAAACCCAATCATGTACTTTCTCCACCAAGAAGACTGCTATGGATCCTGTATCTTTCAACGGTTGTTCTCTTCTGAAAGTAAGCTCCATCAACATGCTTGGATTATCAATATCAAATAATGTCAAATATTACGAGTCAATTAAGTGTAAAGCCGGTCTCACTTCCAAAAAACTAGGTGTATTATATAGATCACGTCGGTATTTCAACGATAAGCAACTTCTTTCTCTATATAAAGGACAAATCCGACCTATCCTTGAATACGGCAGTCACCTTTGGATTGGAGCCCCAAAATACCTTCTAAACTTAATTGACTCAGTTCAAAGAAGAGCAATTCGTTTGATAAACAATGACACCCTTACGTCTAATCTACAATCAATGGAACACAGACGTAAGGTTGGTTCTCTTAGTCTTTTCTACCGTTATTACCACGGTCGCTGCTCTTCGGAACTTAAAGAACTAATTCCTCCTGCACCCACTCACAGCCGACAAACTCGTCTTACACTTGCCGAACATCCATACACGGTTAATATATGTCGACCAAGAACTGGCAGCTTCCAAAGTTCCTTCCTTAATGCCACCGGTAAGCTATGGAATGCTCTTCCAGCGTCTGTGTTTCCTCCTTCCTACAATCTGGATTTCTTCAAGAAACAGATAAATATACACTTGCAATCTCCCCAACCCACACACAAACACGAACACAACACACGTTTCCCGCATGCAGCGTCCAGCCTCCCTGGCTGAGCGTCATAAAGTGCATTGGTCTTGACCGGTTGTGCTCTCCTGCATGCGTTTACATAAAAAAAACATAAAAAAACTTACATAAATATTTTATGCGTAAAATATCCTTGAACTTATATCTAACTGTAATCATTAATATAAAATAGTCCCCATAAACTTCTTCAAAAAATCTTCGTTTTTGACTGCAATTTTTCCGTATTACCGAAAATAATGGTTGTCAAATCTAAATTAATTAATTAATTATAAGATATTATAAGATAACTATAAGATATTACAAAACTTAATATTAATACTAAATTTTCTTAGAAACGCCACCAATCTAAAAATATGTACTTATCGAACGGACCAATTATTGTATCGTAGTTTTTTCGATTCAAACGGTAATTTGATCTGATTATTAAACTCGTATTTGAGTTCTATAAACTTTTCGCACAGACATTGTTTTGATTTGTTAACTTTTTTACTTTTGGTGCAATGGATGGAGTGTGCTAAAGCTCGTCGAATTTCACAGCTCACTGAAAAGTTTTTACGGTACCACTATTCCGTAGTGTGGAATTTCATCCATGCGATATATTTAAACGGGAACGCCGCAGCGAGATAAGCGGATCGAATTTAAATGGAAACGCTGTATTTTTGAAAACTAAAAATATTTTTTAACAAAAAATAGAAACCTAACATATTGTTTCTGAATTCGTGACTACTGATATTATTTTTTAAATTCAATCTTTCTCGGTAAAAAGAATATCCAATAATGAGCTTATAAGGAAAAACAAAATGTTTTTAAATATTTAATTTTGATTAAATAATATTTATTTAAAAATAACCGATGTGATAGGTCTTAACTAAGAATCACAATCTTTTATTTTTCAAAATTCAAGTGAAATTAAAATCGTATTCTTGTATTACAAATTTTTTAAAAACGTGTTTTAATAATTAAAAAGCTTACTTCAGGTAACGTCTAAGATGCTTGGTGATTGTAATTAAACATGTAAATATACATTTTAATATTAAAAGTCATTTTGTGTGTCGGTTATTTTCCAAATAATTACAGCGTTTATATATGCTCTTCGGGGGGGAGGGGCGAGCGACAACATCAGTTGGCCAATATAGACAGGGACCGAATGTTGGCCGGAATAAGCTAACACCCAGCTAACCTCATCAGGTCAAGCTGTTTAGGACACTCTATTGTCCTGCAGGTGGTAAATGCTCTCCAAAAGCGGATGAACCTTTATGGTCAACAGCATTAAGATGTGGAAATGAAGGGGAAAATACCACAATAAAGGTCCAAACGACATCTAATGTAACAGCAAAAGATCGAGATGAGTGCAAATTTAAATGCAAGATTTTGTTGCTGCAAACCAATCCACAGGATTGGTACTGCGAAGAAGATATGCTCATTATTCTCTAAAAAAAAACTTTTTTTGTTGCCAGTGACAACGACATTGACCATGATTGTAACGTTGACATATTTATTAAATACATATACTTTACTTAAAATTCTTTTCAACGCGTCAATTCAAGCAGAAAAATAACGGCAGAAGCGGAATGCGAACCGCGGACCAAGGAAACCAACTATGCCCAGGTATTCATACCGTTTAGCAAACTGGGCTATTGCTATGCCTGGACCGACTCACGTTGAAACTAGTATTTATGTCATTGTTATCATCGTATGATAATTATCGCTATAGTATATATTCAAAGTAAGTATATTTTTATATTTTATTATTTAATCAGTCATCATTTATTCACAAGCTTAATATTATTACTACTATTACTACTTGACATATTTGTAATTTTATTTGAGCAAAATAGCGTTGAAAAACTTCATATTATTATATAAATATATTTATGACTTACACATGAATAATTTACGTGATAAAACATGTTCAAATATAATCGTGCATTGTGGTTTCTACAATATTCTAATGCTACTACATTAGCGTTTTATATTTGAACAGCAACACTGTCTGTGTTGATTGATTTGACTTGTTTGTTTCCTGGCAACTGATATATAATATTAATGTAAATGCTCTTTACATCGAGAGTTGTGTTATTGGAATAAGATAAAGCCGACTAATGTATCGTGCGACTGAACGTATGACTGATTGTAATTGCGTTTGGAAAGCATTGATAACACAGTGCTGTATTATAATCCCTCGCATCAATATAGTGAGTCAATACATCTGGTAAACTAGAGCATTTTCAATTGTAACACACTACCGACTATTACGATAGACTGATAGTGGGAAACAAACATTAACACAATTTACGAGTAATATCAATTTACTAAAATATATAACAATTTTCATAGTTAAAGGTTTGTATAATATTTCATAATATAATATGTTATTTTTTAAATAATATAAAAGAGTATCAAAATATAAATAAATCGTTTTAATAAGATCGAAATATGCAAATGAGCCAAAAAACTAAAACTATTGTTTTTACATGGCTTTTATTTACTCATCGCTAAAAGAACTGTAAAGTAATTTTGCATGTCAATGGTTTTTAAGACGCATTATTATTCCACATATTTATCGGCGGGTATAGCTCATTGGTCAAAGCGTTGACAAGCCAGAGGTCGTGGATTCAATTCCCGGTGGATATTAAAAAAAAAGATTTCTGGGTACTAAAAAAAAAACAATTAAAATTATTCATATCAAGATAAAGAAAATATATTAATATAATTTTGTTCTTAATATTATATATATTTGATATGAAAAATAATGTGGGATAGTGATCGCAGTATGTTATATTGAAAGCGAACCAGCTTGTGAGTGACTTTAACATTTTCCCATTAAAAAACGTCAACACTTATCTTGCAAAAAAAAAACATATGGCAAACATTGTCCGGGTCGTCCTCGCACCTGTGAATGCGAGATTATGAGGACATAAATAATGCACGCCAGGTCGTAGAACACAGAGAGAAGCAGAAGGGCCAGCTAGCGATTGTATTTGACGGAGTGAAAAAATGACAAGTGACTATTTACACGGTCGGGATGCTTTCACACGGAGGACGGCTGTTCAAATAGAGGCACATTTACGGGGCAAATAAAAGATTGTTATCGGCTATCATCCAGCGTGAATGCTCCAGGAGGGGTGGTGACATAATGCAACGCAAACAGAGAAGCGTCCATAGGCGTCGCGACGCGCGGTCCTTGCGAAACCCAGACACTGCCAACATCAAACTGTAGCGTGTATTGTAGAACTGTAGTAGTCCACTTGTAACGAATTATTTTCAGCTACTTTTTATCACTCATTTTAGTTGGTTGTTTTCTTACTTTCGTATAAATATTTGCAGTTACATTTTAATTTAAATTTAAATAAACACACACCCACACATCGGATCACGTGGGAAGAATGTGTTTTTATAAGAGTTCAAGAGCTGATACCATAAAACTTCTTAAGAACCTTAAAATATTTATATTTGCTATATACGCACCATATTTAGAGCACGTGTACACCACAAATTACCGTTTCTCAGTACTGTAAGCTCATATTGTCTTATACCTTGTCACAGAACACCTGTATTCTAAATACCCACTTAGGAACATGAAGAGCAAGAGCCCGCGAATTTGCATAGACTGCGGCTGTAGTACTAAAAAATATTTGGGTTTTCAAATATTAGAGTATTTTTAAGAAGATCGGATGATAAGCCTGACGCTCCCGAGGCCTGAACAGTTTTTGCTTTATCCTTTAGGAGTGGCTCAACCCTACCGGGGGCATAAATAGAGCCAGGATTTAATTAAATTGATGTAAGAAAATCAAGCTTGATCGGGATTTGAACTGACGATGTCAGAGTGAGAAACAAACGCATTAACCACTGCACTATGTCACCCGGCTTTAATAACCTTATACTTCTTCTGAATTCATCAATTCATTTTTTGAATAATATAAATAAATTGAAAACACATATTTTTGTGTAATATACATAAGCGGTAGGGATAAAGTTCGGCAAAAGAAATTTGTTTAAAATAACTTCGATATCCAATCGAAGACAATAAATACATTAGGACACAATCGGTATTGTCACAGCATCACAGGCGGAGAAGGGACTTAAATGCCGATTGGATTTACACAATCTGCAGACCAACGAGACGCGCAAAATAATTTACAAATGAGTCTGAGTTTACACTGACTTGGTCAGCTCATTCGCACTGTTAGTCTTCTTGTAAAACGGTAGACTTTAATGCTGAAAATATTTAATTTTAATCTCTGCGAAGAATGGAGGTTTTTTATGAGTTATAAGCTATTAATTTGCATTAAAATACATGAATCACCTACAATTTTTAAGTATATCAATCATGCTAAAAGGCAGACAAAGCCGTTAGCAAAAATAAAAATTTCACAGTTAGTTTTTCAATTACTACTAGCATTTCGTGAACGAAAAAAAAATACGCGAATATCAAATGTTATTTATATATTATAGTTAAAAACCATTATGTGTTTTTCACTTTAGTGCTTATCTATGAACAAAAAAAATCAAAAAAAGTTTGTTAAAAGAAAACGATCAATTTAAAATACAAATACTCTCTATATTAATCGTTATAATTGTATTCTATAAATAAAATATCTACAAGATCTATCTGAAAAATATGATCGTCACATATAGTTTCCATAAATGTCTTGTCATCTGCCATAACTTTCGTCTTGTTTTATGTAAACCATATTTCAAGAATCAATGAAAGAAGAGACTGAAGGCCAGAAGAAAAAACTGTTGTCTTACTTATGTCACCCAGGTCCATTATTCTTTCTTGAAGGCTTCTTCACTTCATAAATCTTCATTAAATCAAACTATTGCAGCATTGACATCTTCAATTGTACGTAAATTCATGATGTCAGAATCAGTGATATTTGTATTGAATTAAAAAATCATTCACTTCAGATCAAACATTATCGAAATTAATTATAATTACGACTAAAAACAGTACTCATAAAAAACATCATATGATGACTTCACTCTTTACTGGTGTGCTTATTTGTGCGTTTGAATAAAAAAAATGCGTTTGCAGTCAGCTTTTTTCGCATTTTATCAAACAGCGAAATGCAATAAGCGGCCGGGCAATAGTTTAGGTTGCGCGGTTAAGTGGGCCGGGCAGCATAAAGCACCTGGGAGAGCTTTTCGTAGTAGTGATCGCTGAAACATTATATACGACTGGCGATACGACCGGCGAGCATAAAACAATCGCCGCGACAATCGCAAAGCCCGACAAGGACGAACTTTATTTTTGCCGCTCCTTAAAGCGAATTCGATTTATGCCACCCATCGACGATATTGCATTTAAAAATACCATAAATCATTCAATTTACGACATTTATAAAAAGCACTTTGTCAATAAAATACCTCAAACACACACAATGTAGTATAAATCAGATGACAACAGCAGTAAATTGATTTTTTTATTGCCTTAAGAGAATTTATGTTCCAAGTTAATTGTAGATGCTTCCAGATTATAAGTACCTAATCAAAATGATGTTGTTCTATATTTCTAGTGGATTGCCTTATATTTTTTATTGGACTAGATTTTACCTGCCTTACGCCAATATCATACTGTAGAACAATTTTTAATCATTAAATGAACAACTATAGACACTACAGGTGCAAATGATAAATAACCCATAATAGTGATCAGAATCCCAGTCGATCAAAGAAAAAATAATGAAAGCTATAGATGTGTTACATCATTATATATATATCTGCTCTCTAGATATACATATAGTAGTAACAAACCACCAGCATAACGTAAGAGGTTTTCATATTAGAGTTTCGGTTAGAGCTCCAATGCTTGAATAAAATGCTGCTGTAGTTCATATATATTGAGAGTACGATAGTTTGATTTTGTGAGGAATTATGAGGTGTAGGAACGAAGGTGTCAAATGATTTTATATATGCCACATGTGAGCATAAGCTACACAATAATATAATTGAAACGTAAATTTTTAAAAATCTTGAATATACATTATATATAATTGCTATTGAAATATAATAAAGTTATTTTGTATGGTGTGAGATGGCACCTAAAAGGCTATGACGTTTTATGATTGTAGTTTGAAACATATGGCAATAAATTATTCATATAAAAAATTAAATAAATGGCGACTGCAACTCTTTTAACAATTATACATATAATATAATTTGTGTTTTTATGCGTTATGCTATCTTAATTTACTCAATCAATAATTTTATTATGTGATACGATTATAAAAAGACGTATGAATGTAAAAAATGTTAATATTTATATGTTTTAAAATTATTTATTTATTGTAAAAAAATATTCTCAGAAAGATCACAAATAAATTTATTCGTAAAGAAAACAATCCATCTATCTCATCGCATCAAAAGTAAAATTACAGCCTGCGAGTTTTCTCTATTTTTATTTTCAAAATTTGATTTGCATACCCATAACGTTTCATCGGAATCAAAACGTAATCGCCGTCGTGTTTTGTATTTTAATATGATATTAAGTCAATGTTTCTTTATTTTAAATAAAAAGAGCCCGAGGCACGTTGCGTAGCGAAGACCAAAGACTTACAAACTTTTATTTTCAGGCATGAAAACGTTTTTTTTTCAAATTATTTTCGTGCCATCATTTTTGATATGTTTCATTGTTACCAAAAGCAATTGCGAAAATCATAAAAAAATAATTCATTCCGTTATTAAATGTAGTATAATGACAATAACAGTGTCGCGGTCCAAAATGTGATGAATTATCGCGTATTGATGATAGTCCCGCCACATTTCATCCCCAGACAATTCGTTCAACGACTCATCGGTAACGACGTGGCGCAAGGCACAACTGGTGCAATGGATGTCTCGCTATCCTAACCTAACCTTACCTAACCTAAGTTATTTCGTTAACGAGATAAATGGATCTCTGGACTCTATAGTCACTGGACAATTCTTAGGTTAGTTTAGGTAAAGTTAGCGAGACAGCCGGTGCACTAATTGTCTCGTGCACCACACCTCCAGTGCGCCCCACGTGGTTACCGATGAGTCGTTGAACGGCTTTTCTGAAAATGATAAGTCGTGACACCGTTTTCTTATTACCAAAAGCAGTTCTACAATTCATTAAAAAAGTAGTATGATGAAAATAACAGTGTCACGGACCAAAATATGACGGACTTATTGCGTGTTGATGATTAGATTGAGTCGCTCATTTAAATGGTCCAGTCCTCGGAAGTAATAGAATAATCGTTTTCAACGTCTTTAAAGTAATGCTGATTACGAGAGATAAACAATAAAGGATTTTTGGTGATCATCTGATTCTATGACGCTTAAGTTGGCTATAAGTTGCGTGAGAAATTATGCGATCTCATATTTAAATAGATTCAGCTCGTATGAGGGAAGAAACATGTGGTATTCTAGGAGAGTACTCCAAAGCCTGTATGTAATGTGCAAGAAAGAGTGTTTGCCGGGAGCTCCTCGTTCCTACAATCTGGATGTCTTCAAAAAACAGGTAAATATACACTTGCAATCTCCCCAACCCATACACAAACACGGACGTAACACACGTTCCCCGAATGTAGCGTCCAGCCTCCCTGGCTGAGCGTCATAGAGTGCACTGGTCTTGACCAGCTGTGCTCTCCTGCATGCGATTACATAAAAAAAAATGTTTTCACATGTCAACTATTTACGTATGCTCGCAAAGCCTTCGACGGATATTGTTTTTGTTTTCAATCATTCACAAATACACACACATTATGATATGGATAATAGGATATCTGGATGTTAGGTTTATGTTCTCAAAATTGGCATTGAAAATAATCAGCGTATTTATAAACAGTTTGAGGATCTTGTTGGGAGCATTTAGCCGGCATTATTATTATAAAGTACATTTTTTCTTCCCCAGCCCAATATGGTCTTCTTCCTATGCCTCGGAGCGAAATAAATTATCAATATTGTGATATTCATTCAATCCCTATCTGGATTGAGTGAACATTTACTGAACATTTTAAAAAAAATATGCAAATATCTTACATTTCTCCTTTAATTTTTTTCTCTCGAATCACTTCCAACAACCCTCAGTCTTGAAATAATTTAATAATACCAATAAAAACGCACACATTCAAGATGATAATAAAAGCATTGCGGAGTATTGTGTTTCGTAAAAATAAATATGTTCAGAATCACTCGTTTGTAAGCATCTAATTATTTAAGGATATTTAATTAGAGATTAGCGAAGTGGTCTTAGAACATCAACCGGAATTAAATAGTATTCGTTTGTCAGAAAAAATGTAACACGGTGGCAGAAGATAGCGAGAGCAAATTTACTTTGTACGCACGAAAACAGTTTATTATTACCCAATAAATTATCACGATATGACAAATGGAAACGTCGAGAACACTGGAAGCGACACAATGGTGAGTATTGTTGTTTAATCAAAGCAAGTTGATCAAATATTCGTTTATACGGTACTCGTATTTCTTCGCGTTTAAATTAGAACAGCTTGCGAGTGCGTGAAATTTAAAAGCATCTAAAAATGTACAAAAATGCAAAAAAAAAAATAACTTTTGAAAACAGTTATATAAGAAAGCAACCCACGACAATAGTGCGACTCTCGTTTGATAACCAAAGTTAAGCAATATTGGACATGGATCAAAAATTAGATGGGTTACCTTTTATTTTTTATACGAGTATGTTTCCAGGTGGACGTTAGTATGTTGAGATGTCTTGAGGTAAAGCATGGTCAGTGGCAACTGACAAACTGATAACTGTCAATCGAACATTTGTCTTAGATATGTAACGGACTTCGTAATCCGAATTCCAAGAAGACAACAATAAAAATATTAATGTATAATAATGTTATATCAATCATTCGTTAATTCAAAAAAAAAAAATTAAATTAACGTATCAAATTTAAATTGACGTTTCGTGATTTAGTTCAGTGGTTTCCATCAAGCCGCGTATTTTGTATAATTATAAAAACTCGTATTGTACGAACAAATATATTTTTTTCATTAATTATTTAGGTCATTTAATGATATAAATATTGTTTAATTAATGATAAGGCAACATTTTAATAAAAATTATTTAAAATAAGTATATTTGACACACAAAAGAATGCACTCTTCTTTTTAAAGCAATTACAAAAATAATTCAAAACAGCAAAAAATACACATTATCATTAGTGCTTCTATAATTATTTGTCTTACAGTGATGTAATTATGTACACAGTTTCATACTATTTACATTGTTATATTTGCTAATGTTTCGTATCTCATGCGATATAAGTTCTTACAACGCAGGCTTAGAATTCATAATATTGAATCAAGATATTAAAAATAAATTATTTTTGTCCAGTTACACATATCTTCCTCGTGTCAGGTGGTATAATAAAACATCCAAACCAATGTATACCTAGATAAATTAATTATTAACAAGTTTTAATAGAAACGTTAAGGAACAAGGGAAGTTATGAACACCACAAATTACTAAATATATATAAGTTACCGTTGTCAATGCTTTTTCAGACATATCTGGAGTTAAAGATCACCTGCGGACATTTATAGTTTGCGACGATCTCCATGGCGTGGACCCATAGATATGAAAAAGACTGCATCAGTGTTCGAGTCATATTTTGGATGATTTGTTAATCGGTTTTATAATATGATCAGATGATTATCCTGACACTTCCGTTACCCTGAACATTTGATTGATCATATGTTGTGAGTCATCCCAAAAAAGGAAAAGAGGGTAAACGATAGGCGACCTATTCAAGTTTTCGTCCGTGTCCAATGTTGTTTAACTTAGGTGATTAGAAGCGACGAAAACCTCGTTTACATTGTGCCATCATTGTTGTTAGCACATTTAACATATTTTTCAAAATTATTCATTTCATCAAACATGTTAAAATCAACTGAAAAAACCATGTGTTTCCACATTGAATTTAAACGTAATAACACGTGTATTTTTGCGATTGTTGATATTTGAAATTTAGCATTAATTAGAATACGATAATATTACAATTTATAAATAGGTGCATGCCATCGAAAATTAAATAATAACGATAACATTATATGCTTTTGCGAAGTACAAAAGTTTTATATTTCACGATTGTTTAGATTAGCGTTTGCGCTTTGTTTTACTACTGGCGCAAATGAAGCCGACGTTTATTTTGAATACATTTCAATAGTTATTTTGAATGGCCATTATCATAATAGAAAACTGGATACGGTTCAAATAAATTACATAACATTTGAATATTACTAAGCCGGTCGCCCATCCCAAAAGAGGGACGCACCTCGACATGTAATAATCTCGATATTGCGTTTCTTTGCTTTCGAACATCACTGCGAACATTTAATTGGTACGAGAAGAGTATTATACACCTGGGTATCGTACGTGCCGATAAAAACACGCGTAACAACAGAGGCGCATCCAGAACTACATCGCTTAATGACAAATCTCTCCTTCTCTCGAATATGGGAGATATTTTTTTATCCAAAATACCTTCTAGACTTTATCAACTTGGTTGTAGAAAGTTCAGTGCGTCTAGTAAATAATTACATGCATACATTTAATATTTGTTATTCAGACGTAAGGTTGGTTCGCTAAGTCATTGCTTCTGTTACTACTGTGACCACTGCTCTTCTGAACGCATATAATTAATTTCTCCTGCATCCACTCACAAGGTTAATAAATGTCGAACAAGAGCTGGAAACAACGATACTTTCTTAATGCCACGGATGTTTTCAAGAAACATTTCAATAGAAAAAATGACTTTATCATTGCTTTGCCCTTGCTTTATCCCAGACATCTCTGCATCTGGAAGTTCATCAAGGAACACATATATGGATCCCAACAACCCCCAGGGCAGTCACTGTGGACTACAATAGAAATCACCCGATTCATATTTTGGGTCATTTCGGTATTAAAAAACTTTAACGTAAAAGGCGGCTCAAATTATGTGCAAGTATCTTACGTTCATATATAACATTTCGTGAATCCGCGTCTGTTGTAGAGTATCTTTAGACCGAGACGGCGATCTGAACACTTTGCGTTTAAGAAGAGGTATCGATGTCTACTGACCTGAGGGTATAATTATTGGCCTCTACTCATCTCTTTTTTCCTCGCAGCTTCGCGCCTTACCCGCTCTCATCCATCCCTCTCCCGCCGTAGTTGAATTAGGATAATAGCCGAGATTACAATATTCCAAATTACATCATCGTCATACGCGCGCAGTGTATTGATAGATTTCGTAATCAATTCGGCGGCAATTATATTGAAAATGGAATGTTACTTTGAATTATAGTCACTCGGAGCGCGGCAACTCGTCGAACGTCTGGCGTTTGAATCTGGCGCGCTTCATACATCATCGCCGTTATAATAATCGTTTGTGATTTCCGACCATAAATCACTGGAATATATAGGTTAAATTAAAGAAGGGAAAACTTCGTTCAACAGTCATACCTACTCATAGATATCTGTAACTTTAAATTATTTTTGTGTTTACAACATTATTTGCATAAATTTTTATTTTCAAATTATCTTGTTTAAGGCATAAATTTTCACGCTTGTTAAGTCATATAGTAGCGTATTTTACTATAAATTGTGGTGTTTTTCTCTTATTATAAAATGTCTTATCTTACTTGTTACATATTTTTCATTTTATATACGTGAAGAATTAAATGTCCTAATCAAATTTATATTTTTCACATCATAACATAATAATTGAATTGTAGCGCTTATGCTGAGCTGAAAAGGGTTGCGGAGGACCGAGAGGAATGGAGATCGATATGCAAGATTCTGATACTGCAAACCAACCCACCGGATTGATACTACGAAGAAAAACATAATAAATGTATGCGCATTTCTCCTTATATTCCCGTAGATAAGCAATAATAGTCGCCTTTCACAACACGAATTCATTAACATGTGTTGTTTACCACGTGTCGTTGATTAGGATAAGGCGTCTTTTAGAAACAAACTGTGTCAGGCTAGTAAGTTATCTAATCTTCTTAGAAATTTCAAATAACAAATTGATAAATACGCACAGTTCCCGATGGCCTCCTCGGCGAGAGCCTGGCGGCACGTCATTTTCAGATAATGTTTTAATAATTAAAATTAAAATATTGTCTCTTGTAACAGCAAAAAAATCAAATAAAAGTTTATCATACAGCGGTATTGAAATGACGGCAAAATTCTCAGGATCGGGATGAAAGTTTGATGAAAGACAAGGTACGGAGATGTTATGCCGGAGGCTTTGGTTCTCTAACTGTTGGAGAAAAGCCTATCCTACATTTAACATTCCCTTAAACCTAGACGGCTCCAAGAACACATTGAGGGTTGAAGAAATTTCACTCGTAAATTTAATCACGAAAAAATGTAATGAAATTAAGAAATTTAACAGACGTTGCTTGTTAATTTTTTATCTAAGAAACACAAATTTTAATAAAATTAAATTAAAATGGACGATGGCAACTGACATAACTAAGTGGCGTCATTTTGTAGCGACATATTTACATTACTTTATGAATTTAGGTTGGTGTTTATTCATTTATTTTTTATTTTAAATCTTCTCTACAAATGTTTGAAGCTACTCATACAATACAATGAATGGTAAAAAATATACATTTTCGGGTACAATGCACAGGTATATTAATTTATTACCTTTTCGGGTTGTAACACTATTCATTCAAATGTTCACAAGATAAGAAATAAAAATTAATCTTATTAACAAATTAAATATGATAATCTTCACTTGCCTACTTCCTGTCATTGACAATCTAACAAACAATTATTTATATATATTATTTAACAAAAGTAACACGTTGTTTTATATATTCCCACGTTATCGCCACAAGCAGATTTCTGCATATTTAAGTGTTCGTACACAAGTTAGATTTTTGTAACAAATAAGGCATTGTTTAATTGCTTTGTTTTACTCATTTAGTAATCTGGATGATTTGTGGATTGTTCGGGAGATGTAATGTCTACATTATAATTATGTAGACACGGGGAAATAACAGAATCCGCATTCGAAGAATGCTTATTGACTCTTATTTACATAATTTAGAGATAGATTATTTTCCGAGTCATAAAAAAATCCGACAAGAAAAAGGTGGAGTGATTCCACATTAAAATAAATTTGTAATTGCAATTTTAATGACTATAACGAGTAATCATGATAATAGCTTTGTTTTTTATTTCAAATGTGATAAATGCTCTCCTCTTTTTAAAAACTACCATCAATACTGAAGTCATATGTATTAAAAAGATACATTTTCCGCTCATATTCGCTCCGTAGTTCAAAATTTAAATTTGCCGAAAAAGTATGTCTACTCAGTATTATCAGCAGGTTTTTTCAAGTAATCTTTACACCCGAAAATGCACCTGAGTACATACATGATTTCTGAAGGTACCCTAAGCAAAAACATAATTGAAGAGACAGTATCTGTATTATTTGAAGCACATTTAATATAATGTGAAGCTTTTGAAATTGTTTATTATATATTAAAACGGAATATTGTTTAATATTTTAAAAAAGAACACCAGTCAAGTGATTCCCGTCTCACTGTACGAGTACAATGCTCAGGTAGCCCTCAATTCAAAACTGATAAGCTATTATTAATTCATAGTATCCAGGTATTGTAAAACTACAACAAGCCTTGATCGCCTCCAGCCATCTCCGTTATTGCAAACAGTGGCAGCTTGGAATACTAATATTAATTTATCTAATAATTCGTATTATATCATAACATTGGTACAGCGATGCCATGTTTATACAAGTGAGTCTAGACAGTTGGGCGGTAGTGATGTCTTTCAATCAATTTATGGGGATTTATCTTAGCAACAACAGGTGAAGGTTTACGTTAAAAATATAACCGTCAGGCTATTTATGAAACAATTACGCCCTGTGTTTATTAAATTAAACAGAGGTACTGTTGTTATTTAACGAGTAATTAAAATAATATTATATTTTTAGTACAAAGTTCATATATTTAACAAAGATTGTTAGGACATAAATAACGAATGATATTAAGCCTATACATTTGATATGTTAACGTGTCATACAATATTAAGTACCGATATTGTATTAAATGTTTTTTTTAAGAAGGTAATACACTAGAACAATGGTTTTAACCAACGACAATATCATGTTGTAAGCGATGTTTTCGTTCGTTCTCTGAAGTTAAGTTCGACACAGATCAAAACATGGATGGATCATTGCTTAGTTGGTTCAGCGGCCTCTGGAATCAAAAATCTCAGAATCACGAGCAAATGCATAATCATACGATCTCCTTAAAATGCCCAAACATATCAGAAAGCAAGAGTTTGACGTCTCTTCAAAAAACTATCGCGAATCATTTTTTTGCATGTAAACTCTGCGTAAATACGCCATAGGACAAATCATTGATCAAACTAACAGAGAACTTTGTTGTGTCAATTTGTGGTGACCATACACTCCAGATATATATCAAATTGTGATACGTAAGCAATTATCCTTTTTTAAATGAAAAGTATCAGGCGATTACAAGAGCGAAAACTAGCGATTTTAACTTTTAGAAATGCTTAGATTCCATGATCGCTTGAGTGAATTTAGCACATGTAAATACATAGTATATAGTCTAGAACTAGATGCAAGTTTATTGATGGTTTTGGAGGCTCTCTGATTTCTGAATAGGCTTCGATCGTGAGGATTCGTCCCCCGCCCCTCAGCCGCCCCCGCGCATTTTGTAAGAGACCCCATCCTCGGAAACATGTCATTGGAATGAGTCTACCTTAAACTCAACTCTAGCGAAGGCTCAATATGAAACGTTCTAAGTGCAAGGAGGTGCACCTCGCTCCAAGTGGAAAGTGTCTCGGGCTGTTGGGCCGTTCTTCCGCTGGGCTGGAGCTCGCCCGCTTGAGTTATGACTCTCGCAGCCTGTGATTACGCGCGATTTGTACGGGACAGGATAATTGTTTAATTGATATCGCGATGTTATTTATTTTCATGATTTCCACGGGTTTTGCACGACGGGGACGTCTTACATGCCCGCGCGAGCGTGTAGGTCATCCGTGCCGAACCAAAGGCTCACGTGCCAACAAAATTGACACACAGATGTAATAATAACTAAAACCCAAACGTTGCTTGTGAATAAACAAAATTTGATCAAATGAACATACATAAAGCGACATCTGTAATTATACGAATGTATCAATAATATAAATACGTCAATTTAATCAAATTTTCAAGTCGTTAGGTGAAAGAATTGGTCTTGGTTGATCGCACTGCGTATAGAATATAACTAAGTGCATAGTTCGCGGCTCGAATCCCAGCGTCAATCGATAAAATATGATCTTTGATGTATAATTGTACGTCAATTTCAATTTACCATCAATTTATTACTAAATAATTATGTCATTTATGAGAGAAAAATGACATACTATATTATATTTGCTGTGATTTTGTATGTGTATCATTTGGTAATTAAATTACTACTTTTTTTAACTTACGAAAAAATTGGAGTAAGATTACAAAGAATGTGGACTAGTGGCCACAGAGTTGGGCAAAGAACACGATGAAAGGATCTTAGGTCGAATGCCCTCATTAACTGATGAGATAAATACTATTTAATAAAAAAAAGCATTTTAATATTTAAAAATATTGTGTATGTTTTAAGTAGTTGCAAAAACATTCCAGACGGAAACGTATATGAAAAAACAAGTATTTTTTATGAGATACTTTAAATCGAGGTTGCATATCTATTAATTTTTTATTTATTTTTTTAAAAAGGTAATATTCTTATACAATGTTACGATAATGATTTATCTTTCCGCAAAATGTAACTTTCTCCAGCAAGTAAAGAGTTGTCACATGTTTCGCGCTGGTTGAGTATAACTGTAATAAGTAATGCAGACGTACAGAGCGAGGCTATTATTTCAGTTCAAATATGAACGAGTGCTGTTTCGTTTGACGCGTGTGTGTGTGAGCGCGTGGGCGTGTGAGTGAGCATACGTGAGCTCAGCGTGGACAGGTAGAGTGAACGGTAGTGTTGGTGAAGGCTTGCAAGGTGGATATTCAATGAACAGCAGATCATTTTACTGAAATAAACAAAGTATTTTTAATGTGGCACATAATTAACATAAATTATTATTATGGATTTAAATGTGCATTTAATTTACATATAATATTTAATCATATTTTCATTTAAGTTTTTTGAAGCATAGTTTTATGATTCCGCAAATAGTAGAGTGTAGAAAGGATAGAGGTTAAATTTTTTATTTTTTTTATGTAAACACATACAGGAGAATACCGACAGATGGTGATAGTAATTCTGAAGTCTTATCTGTGGAATTCTATGACGCTTACCATGGTGTATATGGCTAATTGATCCGCCAACGTCATAGACTACAGCCCGAGATTCACGCATCATCCTTTATTATTACAGGAATTTACTATGAATGGGTGGTCTTCACGGGACGACTTTCGTCTACCACCAATTTTAATTAATAGGCTATGACTGGCATTTTACGGGTGATGGATCAAATTCACACCAAACGGGGTATTTTAGAGCTCAGAAATCGATTGAAAATCTTTTTTTTTAATCTCCATCGGGGATCGAATCCTCTACCTTTGGCTTGCAAAGCAAACGCTTTGACCGTTGAGCTATGACCGCCGGCAAATAAGGAATGACTCCCAGGAACTTATTTTTTAAATTGAAAACAAATTTGTCACCTGATATTGTAAATAGCTTCCTCCCTAGTCATCCCTTCACTCTTAGGTCCACTAAAAATATATATATGTAGTTATCTATAGCAAAATTAGAACCAGTTTCCTTGAAAAGAGACGGTAGACATTGTATCTCAAGCATATTTGTGTGTTTATAGGATCGGATGATTAATACAAACCTCCCAAATCATGGACTTTTTGTTCATAAATGACGGCTAAACTTAATCAATGAAATGGGGTGGGACTCACATATGTATTATTTCACGTCCAATAATACATCACGAACAATGAAGTTCTCAGCATAATCAAGGAAGATATGCACCTAGTAAGAACCATTTCAGAGAGGCGAGCCCGATGGATCGGTCACATCATGCGCTACGATGGTCTTCTTCACGACGTTGTGGAAGGGATGGTTGAGGTTAGAAAGTGCAGAGAACGCCCTAGAATATTTGCAGCAAGTGTTCGAGGATATGAGTTGTAGCTCTTATGCTGAGCTAAATAGAAGAGTGGAGATCGAAATGCAAGGTTTCGTTGCTGCAAACCAATCCACTGGATTGATACTACAAAGAAGAATAATAATGCGTAACATCGGTGATCAAACGAGACCGTGTAACAATTGATGGGCTAATCATCCATTCTTGTTAAATATTATGATTCACAAATCACCCAAAATATGGCTAGTGTATTATAGCCGCTAACTCTTTAAGTACGTGAGCTCGTCCTCAGGAAGACGTTTGAACCATATATGTTTCCTGGTGATCCTCTGTATGCAAAGGTATCTTGGAACAAGGCTTGAATAGTCGCAACTGAGATAACTGAGTGGCGGCAATTTGTGTTGATCCTATGCTCCAGATATGGAATGGATTTGAGAATATGATAAATTTTAATTAATATATAATAGAAGAAAACTGTTATAATAGTCTGATATGATGTATGTGATGATATCTACTATAGAGACAGTTAATTTGAGTGAATATTGCAAGCAGGCTTTCATGAAAATAAATGTTACTCGTAGCATCAATCAAATTTATCAGCAGACATTTGCCGTTAACGGCAACAATTATTTTTGATAAACCGCCTAAAAGTCCTTTTGCGACCACCGTCCCGGGCATGTTTACCATTCACTTATAATAATGATGTCCACGTTTATTGCCGCACGATTCGTTGCTAAATTTATTAATAAGCCCAGACCGAAGAAAATTGTGTTCCGAGCGGAAGATCACTAACTAAATATCTTATTGTTATTGCCCGGTCGAAGACTTTATTGGTTATAGTTGTGGTTTTGCTTCGCCCTGAAAATTGTACGCTACGTATTATATTTACTTTAGTCTAATGCTCTAATGACGGTATCTTCCGCGGGAAATTCTCGTGTTCTACGCCGTAATGTTTAAACAAATACACTTGAGAAATGACCCGGGAACTCTTGCTGACGGCCAATTTGCAGACTTTTGCATTTCACGTTTACAACTATTGAGATTTTATTGTATTCCATAATTATTAAATTTCTAAACATAAATACACGATATTTAAATGTAACCTCACTTTTATTTTTTCATCTACTTTCAAGTATTGAAGTTCATGACTGAAATGCAATCATTATTTATACGTGCACTTAGAAATGCGTTTTAAGTTTAAAGATATTTTTTTCTACCTCGTTTTAACATTGCAGAAATGACGACCATGGCTTACCACGCAATAATGTTTTTTTTTAAGCAAATACATATACTGTACATAAAAATCCTTAAACGAGTCAATTCATTCAGAAAAAATATCGGCGGAAGCGGGATGCGAACCGCGGACCTTTGGAACCAATTTTGCCCAGGTAATTATACCGCTCGGCCACCGGCCGATTTCTTCCGCCTGAGAAGACTCATCTCTGTACTTCTATATAAGTTGTCATCGTATGATAGATGTCGCTATAGTATATATTCAAAGTATGCATATTTTTATTTTTTATTATTCAATCAGAATGCATTTATTCACAAGCTTAATATTATTATTTCCGGCAGTCTATTTATTTTAGTAAGTACCACTCGGGTCTCGAACCGAAACTATAGATCGAATGGATGAGAATAACTTCTTGTAAGTACGACGCGCACGTTGCAATTAGTTATTTACCTGTGTTACTGATGAATAATTTACCTTCTTGATATTGTCTCAAGGTGACATTATCATATGGATATTTTTAATTATTTATTAGAATATTATTTTATTGTTTCAATATTCTAATCCACTTCTATAGATCATTGACTATATTACAAATTATTATTACTTAAAATATACATATTTTATTGTATTCCTTAATTATTAATTCATTCAGAAAAAATATTTTTCTGAATGAATTCACTCGTTTAAGGATTTCATGTACAGTATATGTATATTTATTTGATTATAATATTGTAATATAGTTAACGTCTATAGAAATGCGTTTTATTGCTTAAAACAATAAAATAATATTCGTTTTAAATTGCAAAAAATATCCATGTTTTTTATTAACTATAGTGCAAAATCGCATCTTTATTACGACCAACAGTTTTCAACTTGATCCGTGTTACAATAAGATTAAATAATAAAAAATAAAAATCATTTTGTAGCTTGAAAGATTTAAGTATACTTATTATTTATAGATTTTTCGAGAGATTATCATATTTAACTAAAGTATTCTGAAATCGTGATTTTTTACATGTTAGATGAGTGATTACTCAATTTCATTATATTATATTTAAAAATATTTAATTGTCTAATTAAATAAGATGATTCGTTTCAAGGCTGGAGTTTTGTAAAAACATATATTCGTAAAAATAAATTCAGTGTTAACAACATGTCTTCAATAGATAGAATTTCAAATTAAGAATGCATTTAAAAGCAGTAAAATATCCTCAAAAATTAATTCAGTACATTAAATAGAAAACAACGCAGTTTCATAAACTCTGCCTTTATTATAAGAACTTAATAAAAGACCGGTTTTGTCATGAAAAAATATTCTTGATACGTTCAGATTCTTATTCGTACCATGTAAGCGGTCAAAGTTAGTACGTTTAATATTTAAAGCGAAATGTGTAAGATAAATATTTAATTTGAAGAGTGAGTACTAAATCATAAGGATACAAAGTGTGCGAAATGCTGTAGTTCCACCTCTGTGAGAAGATTGCACTTCGCCTGTATCAGTGTTTTTTCGATTGCGAATTTACGATCCTCTCGGTGCGGTTCCTCGGTCACACGCATCACGGCCTGTTATCGAACCCAGTGATAAATGCAGCAGTAAATGCAACGTTTTATTGAATTTCTTCCGGTTTAACGACGCCGGGCGTATCTTCCTAGAACCGCGCACCGTGACAAAACAAATGCAAATAAAATAAAACTCCGCCACAAAACTGTAAACGCTAAAATATGCGTGACGTCACACAAGATAAGCGAAGCTTTTACGCATTTTTTAGTGAAAGTTAATTGTGTCGGTGTTTATCAAAATTAATTATTTCCATATTTTTATCACTTTCATTGAATACTCATATGATACAGAATGCTGATTTAAAAAATATAAATATCCATAGTTAAATAGTAAGATTGTGGAATTTTCTACGACATCCACCGACACATTAGATATAATAAATGAAAATAATTTAAAGTTATGTATAGAATGTCTTGTCATGTGGGGTAGTTGGCTTAAAACGTCACGCTTGACAGGCGGCTTGGCGAGTTTACGGCCAGTTTACACCGTGCCTAGTTGAAGCTTAGGGAGTTCTTTTGGTAACTCTCTCAACCCTCCTTTCTCCCGTCAATTCATCACGTCACATAGCCAAAGGGATTGGTCACTGCAATCTTGATGTGACATGACTATGTAGGGCTCACCACGTACAGGTGGGAGTGTAGTTGGTTGAGAGACGACGGTCGATGAGGAAGAACTGGCAAACAAAGCATTGGCGGACCCCCTGCAAGATGGACTGACGACATAAGAAGGATAGTGGGAGTGACCTGGATGCGGAAGGCGGAGGATCGAAGAGGATGGAGACTCATCCGGGAGGCTTACGTTCAATTGTGGGCGGATACAGGCTGATGATGATGATAGAATATATCTAGGGAAATATTCTAGGCTCACCAATATTTAAGAAAACTCATACAAATCATATACCATGTCATCCCGATTTATATGTTCCTACTTAAAAAAGTATTATAATAATCATGATATTACTAAATTCGTTATAATGTTGCGATGTTTTTCAATAAAATTTCATCAAAGTAACTAAAACCTTTATTGCCTTTGAAAGGAATTTATTGCGATATTTTATTGTTATTTTATTATTACAACTCCAAGAACCTTTATTTGCTTACATTTTACGACAGCAGAAAGGTTTGTTATTTAAGACAGGGCTTAGCTTATCACTGAACCCCGATGAAGTGATTTTTAGTTAATTTAAAATATATATGTATAATCTACTTATATGCAAATCATATAATGAACGGTTCATTAAATTGGCAGTATCAACTGAATCAGTATGAATTTGGACGGTTTTAAAATTAAAATGGCAGTAATATATTAAATATTGGTAAAAATGTATGTGAAATTAATTAATAATTAACCCATTAAATGAAAACCTAACCTAACCTATTATTAACTACCATTCATTAATTATTTCCTGCCAGTTTATTATTTTTTTTCTACTGCAATTTTTTTGGTATTTATTACTGACCGCTTACTAAATAATAACTGTCCATTAATTGAATTAAATTCTGCAATAAAAGAAGTAACATTAAAAAACACTACAATTTCACTAAATTATCATTGATTTATTATAGGCTTACATATGCATTAATGTTTTAAAAAGTTTTTTATATCTTGTAATGCACTTAGTTCTTCATGAATCACTGAAATTCATTCATCGAATGAATAAAATTACAATTATTGCGTAAGTGCATTGCGCCGATACAATCTGCAATGTCATTCCTCGCGCCCGCCCAGGCCAGTAAGTAATTGTTCACAAGATATATGAAATGAGCTGCTGAAATGTGGGATGGACTCGATCGGCTTCAGATACACCGAAGATGCGAGTTCGTTTCTTTTGCAATTGAATGCGGAGGCAGAGTCATAAACGTGTGGATATCTTTCCTCGACTTAATTGGGCCAACCCCTTTATAGGTCTACCGGAGCGAGACTTCTGTTTCTTCGACCGACTCGAGAGGTTTTCAATTATACTTTGTATATTATACGCCGGATCGATAAGCGGTCGATAATTCCGACTTTGTATTTAACTTAAGTGTGCGATAAATATTTTAGTGTTCATAAATTATTTCAGTCACACATTTCCCGGCCAATAGTTATCACGACCTTACAAACATATCGCTTTTTAAAAAAGAACTCGAATTTCAATAAGTTAGATTAGATATGACGGACAATTTGTAGTAAGACCGATCATGGATAATTTAATAAAATCCTTTATAATTAAATTAGCGACGCAAATTTGCAAGAAAAACTTTGTAATTAATCTAATATGAATTATGCTTAAAGCATTACGCTTTTAATACACGTTATCAATTTATTATTATTGATTTTTGTTTCATGTTTCATAAAAAATATTTTAACTCTAATAAAATAAAAAAGTACGGAAATAAATCTCATTGTTTTATCTAAATTATGTCTATTTTGCGAGTTATTGTAATTAAATTGCGATACTTTCATTTACTTATTGTGTTTATATTTTTGTTCTTACTTATTTCGAAACGAGAATGCTATGCACAAAAATTAGATGGTTTCGTCCACTTTACATGGTTCCTAAAGCATTCGATTCTAAGCAATTTCAACTGTCAGCCAGCATGATTTAAGATAAACCAAACTAAAATAATACTACCTGTTCAATTTTTTAATTTAATATATTCATTCTTCAAGCTGATACGTTAGAACTTTATAAATATAATGTAGCTTCTCCAATAACTAAGTATCGTTTTCCTTCATAAATTAGTTGTCCTCAGTATTAAAATTGATGTCTAAAGTTAGTTATTTCCTGCGATATCAAAATATTCAATACTTACTATTCGCAGGACAAGTACTTAGTTTGCTGATATACTACAGGTGATGTTGAGTAAACTTATTTTTTAATGCTAGTCAATAAAATTCAATAATAATACATAAAATGCAACAAAGTTACATCTTGATGGTATCCTAACACGATTGCCTTCGTATGCGGACGGCGTTCTTAAGTACCTGTTAATCTACGACCCAAAGTAATTAAATTAAAACAGGTACAATCGTATGCTTAAACTGCATCGTAAAATGCAACAGGATAAATATATAAATTACATTTCCAATATGTGAGTTGAATGGCGTATTACGCATGCATGCAAATATTTATTTTTTTATACTCATAAAGATACTTATCTTCCTTTTGCTTAAACTATCCGGATCTATAACCTAAATACTCGTATATACTCATAATACCGATGTTGAAATAAATGTTTGAATTTCGTAAATCACGACCAATAAATGGTATATGGTACAAGATATATATTTATGTAATTGAGATTCTATCAAAGAGAAAATCAATGAGGATATTGATCATCAAGTAAAAAACAGCACATACTTAAAACATCATTTATAATGCTTCTTATTTCGTACATATTAATTGTATTGTTTTTAATGGGATGATTTTATAACTTTCATACACGTCACACAAGAGAACAACAATGTTTTGTTTTTGTTGAGCTGCCTTTTACGATGAAAATCAATTGCTTTTTATCAAATCTAATTGACAGTTCAGATCAACAAACGTCCAAATATGCTTTCAGGAAGCATTCGGCAACTTCATTAAAAGTATTCAATAGAGCTCTGATTACTGAGATCCCTTGGAGTAGTACTTTTAAGAAAGGATAAAAAAGCTTATTTAACTTTGTAATGGCTATTTCTGACGACCATAAGCTGCAGCCAGTGAGCGGATGTAGAATAGAATGCCTTCCGAATAAATATATGCTTAGTACAACTAAACAACGTGCAATTTGCTAACAAACTTAGCATATTTTGCTTCGTACGAAGTTATAAATATTTATTTATTTTCCTCGTTTTTACATAGATCACGTAATTTCCCTATTAGGAGACTGCAGTTTCGACTAACTCGTAGCTTTTCTCAATCCTTCTCTTGCTAAGAGATAACATAGTACGAAGTTAATCATTCTAATCATATTTGTCTAATACAGCAGGATATAATGTATGGTACACTTTTTCGTACATTTTTAATAATATGGATATTTTAAATTATTTATTAGAATATTATTTTATTATTTCAATATTCTAATCTACTTTTATAGATCATTGACTATATTACAATATTATAAGCAATTAAATATACATATACTATACATAAAAATCCTTAAATGGTTGGTTCCAAAGGTCCGCGGTTCGCATCCCGCTCCCGCCGATATTTTTTCTGAATGATTTGACTCGTTTAAGGATTTTTATGTATAGTATATGTATATTTAATTGCTTATAATATTGTAATATAGTCAATGATCTATAAAAGTAGATTAGAATATTGAAATAATAAAATAATATTCTATTAAATAATTAAAAATATCCATATGATAATGTCATCTTGAGACAATATCAAGAAGGTAAAATTATTCATCAGTAACACAAGTAAATAACTAATTGCAATGTGCGCGACGTACTTACCTGAAGTTATTCTCATCCATTCGATCTATAGTTTCGGTTCGAGACCCGAACGGTACTTACTAAAATAAATAGACTGTCCGAAATAATAATATTAAGCTTGTGAATAAATGCATTCTGATTGAATAATAAGAAAATAAAATTATACATACTTTGAATATATATTATAGCGACATCTATCATACGATGATAACTTATATAGAAGATCAGAGACGAGTCATCTCAGGTGGAAGAAATTGGCCGGTGGCCGAGCGGTATAATTACCTGGGCAAAAATGGTTGGTTCCAAAGGTCCGCGGTTCGCATCCCGCTCCCGCCGATATTTTTTCTGAATGATTTGACTCGTTTAAGGATTTTTATGTATAGTTTATGTATATTTAATTGCTCATTTTTAATAATGTTTCGTGTATCATAAAACCAGGTGAGTTGGATGCTTCTAAATATAATTAATTTTCTTACCTTTCTCGTAGCTGATCTGTCGTTCTTGCTGTCTCGCATTGTCAGCAGCAACCTTCAGCAGTCCCTGGATGTTGCGGAGGAGGGTTTCTGTGGAGCAGAGGCCGGGGTCTGGGCCTCCAGGTCCTGGCCCTCCGCCCGCTCCTCCCCCCGCCGCCACACCCGCACCGGCCACTAGTGCCGAATAGTTGAGGGCTTGAGACGGAGACGGGGACGAACGGGCCAGGTCACGCTCGCCATCACTGAGATCTAAAAAAATCAAATTTAGATACGTCGTTACAAAAAATACTTTTATTGATACATCAAAATCCATATCAATCAAACATTAATATAAAGACCAAAATTATATTTGAAATTTTTTATATACAGCACATACTTGGGCATATATTCACAAACTCACTGAGCAAACTAAATAGAAACTTGTAAATTGAACGACTTATTTTCGTATAACTCTATGTTTACTATAAACATACAATTTACTCGGAGGTGCTGCGGGAGGCGTATTTAAATATTATATGCAGGCACATTTCTCAAAATTATTTTTTGACGTCATTGTTACCACTTTTTTTTGTTTAATTACACAAATTCAAAGGACGACAGAAACATTATTAAGAAGCGATCTACTGGGGATACGAGTAATAAATCAAATATTAATTAGTGACTTAAAACAAATTCACTTATTGGCAGGCTCCTTAAAAGGGCCGCAAGAAATAAAGCCTGCCCCTGTTCAGCGGTACTAATGAATACACGATATCTCGAGATTTATCCAACGTTAAACACTCGAAATTTATATCAATTTCGCTATTGCGCATTACACGGGTATTGCGTGGTGGAGTATTATAAAGCGATGTTTTCATCGGAGCCAATCCGCACCGCAAACAGCGTTCCTTCGTTATTTATTGTCGAGGATTGAATGAAAAAAGGCCAATGAACACGGCCGAGGAATGAGAAACAACGCCGCGGAATGAAATGTGGGCTGCGCGACGTATCGGTTTTGAATTTGTAAGGTTCGATTGTTTCGAACCTGCTTTAATCACCGTTATAAACGAGTTCTTTAATTTTGTTTATATATTTAGCATTGACTTTTGATATTTCATATATTAAATCACATATCTACTAAAAATTAACATCGCACTGTTCTATCAACTGCTATTATCCACGCTTTGTCTTAAACCAGATCGTCCTGAAACTTTTTTTTTCTATTAATGATAATATTTTTACAAGTTCTTGGGTAATTTATGAATAGAAATGTGGGAAAAATAATAAAAATACTGTGTATATCATGGTCATCTTTGCATCCAGAGTCTAGGTACATAATAATATATGCTCATAACCAATAACTAATCTCGCTGCATATTTTCAATGTTTTCAGCATTCACTTTGAGATCCATAATAAATTATAAATATTTATTTATTTATTTACTTTGTTTTTCACATGGATCACGTAACAAACCTTGTTACGTGATCCATGTGAAAACAAGGTAAATAAATAAATAAATATTTATAATCTCGCTGCAGTATCCGAGGCATATTTGTGCAGGTTTGTCCAGTATTTAGGGCTATGTTATCTTATGAACCACCTCAACCCAAGTGTTACAGCTCGCTATTAACATTTTTTCATGAAAACCGTGATTTGTGACTATGAAAATTACGTTAAAAAATAATAAATTATTAATTTATTTTTTATTTGGAGGTAGTTAATAAACATTATTATTGATCCATAAAATAATTTAGTAATTTTGTCACTTCGTTAATTTTAAATATGCATATTTAGTTTTTGAGAGTCAATGAACGTGTGCGAAATAAATCAATTTAACACCTGGACTAATAATATAGTCGTTAGCATTCGGAATCATTAAATAAATGGTAATTAATACCGCCCGATTATCCCTCAGGCGAAATTCGAGAGGTCTTGGCATCCGATAGCAATCCGATCATCTGCGATATTATCTTGCTGAGAAGAATAATATATGTGGGTACACTGAATCTGATTAACTGATGATTCACGATGTATTGAAAATAAAAATCGGTGCGAATATGATTCATGCTTATCCATTTATCAAATGTAATATAATACAGTTTTTTGTTATAAATTGAATCAATAAATCATTGATTATACGAAATTTTTAAGACAAGACATTATGAAGTAAATGAGTTGAACTTAAAAATGTTTTGTGGTATAAAACATGGATATATATATTTTACTACTCGTTTCTTGAAATAATCAATAGTGAATTAAATAATCAAAACGTGAGAGTTATATTGATTGTTACGCAATCAATCATCAGCACCATTGCTTGTAAAATCACCGAAATTATTCAACACGAATCTTGGATGGGTGACCGCTTAGAAACGTAGATTATCGTTTAGCTCAGATACTATAGTGCCTTTTCTTTGTTCCTTAGACGCTCATATTGGAGAACCATCGGGAACTACTTGTAAATATTTATAGTACAGGTATATATGACTTGGGGCAGATGTATCTTTAAAATATATTTTTATAATTTGTTAACACTCATGTCATGATCAATAGCCACATCAATTCAGAAAATCTGTCTGTTGCCATATATATTTTGTCTGACTTGTCAAGTCTTTGGTGTGATGAAAGAAAACAAGGTTTTGATAAAATGGGTGAGTTGATGCCTGGTTTCATAATCTTAATACTGTAACAGGTTAATACATTAATCCGACGCTCTTTTTTGATGATACTTTGCGCGAAAGCATTATTTAACTAAGTTGGTGATCTTATACTTAGAAGATCTGTAATTTTGTAAAATTGTTAATTATTTCTTTCATTTTTCTGATTGCTTTTATTTCTTTCGCGGATGATCGGTGATCTCGTTATTTCCAACATCGGGTAGCAATACTTCTCAAAAAAAAATACCAGCAGTTACGCATTCATTATGTTCTGGTCACGACCTCTCCTCGACTCGGTGCTGACCTCAGAGGTCCTCAACTGATGATGATCAGACCCTGGAGAAGATTGGTAACAAATTGAACTGACAGTGAACAACCTTGTGCATCTATGAGCAATTATCATATCCATGTACCATATCATGAAGATACCTTTCAATTTTATAAAGGAATAGAACATGAAGAATATGTAGGAATAGAACATAAGAATATGAAGGAATAGAACATAAGAATATGAAGATAAACAGCACAAAAACCAAAGTCATGAGAGTAAGCCGCAATGAGCAGCAGAAAATTAACATATCAATGCTAGGAGTACCCCTAAAAGATGCAAAAGAATTTGTGTACCTTGGAAGTACGATCACCTGGGATGGCAGAACAAAGAGAGAAGTCAACAGTCGAATACATCAAGCAAGGCTAGCTTTCAATAAAAAAGCCAAAATTCTTGACTCAAGGAATATTTCTTTAGGGCTCCGCAAGCAACATGCCAAAACACTTGTTTGGAGCATATTAATGTACGGCTGTGAGACATGGTGCTTATCTGAAAGTGATAAAAAAAGACTAGAGGCCTTTGAGATGTGGTCGTACAGAAGAATTCTCGGAATTTCCTGGAGAGACCACGTCACGAACAATGAGGTTCTCAGAATAATCAAGGAAGATAGGCAACTAATAAGAACCATCTCAGAGAGACGAGCCCGATGGATCGGCCACATCATGCGCCACGATGGTCTTCTTCACGATATTGTGGAGGGGATGGTTGAGGGTAGAAACTGTAGAGGGCGCCCTAGACGGGAGTATTTGCAGCAAGTATTCGAGAACATGAACTGTAGCGCTTATGCTGAGCTGAAAAGGGTTGCGGAGGACCGAGAGGAATGGAGATCGAGATGCAAGATTCTGTTGCTGCAAACCAATCCACCGGATTGATACTACGAAGAAGAAGAACATGAAGAATTTACCCACTGAGTAATTGAAAATAAAAAAATATTTTTCAACCTGAAGAATATGATCTCAACAAATGACTATTCTCACCTGTCCTCAAATAAGTTCTGCATCTAAAAGCTTCATTGAGTCAATTCTATGTAAAGTTATTAATGGCTTTACAGAGAAGTGAGAACTTCGAATAAAAAAATTGTGCTAAACCTCTTATTTCTCCGCAAAGTCAGACCACAATACTTATAATATTGGGTACAAGATCGTTAGGAGTATCTAGAAACCTTTTAAACGGCATTAACTTATAATAAGGTGTAAGGATTAGCAACCGTATAATAAAATATGCATTACAGGTACCTGTATATACCTAATCTGTGTGTGTTGGACGTCAGCTTTCAACAATCGGTAAAAGATATTAGAATCGCATTCACGTGTTCAAAGGATATGGAGAAGGAAGAAAAGTTCTCTCACCGAAAATGCGAGTGAAAATGGTAAATGGATGGATTTTTTTAGTGGCCACAAATCGACCTATAGTTGCTTCTTATTTTGATCCAAGGACACGCGTCAGCTTTCAACAATCGACCTATAGTGTTCGCACTGGGATCCAAGTCGATCGCTGGACTCACCGCTGGTCATTCGCCTCTTAGAGCCGAGTAGGGTTCGCCTCGAAATAATTACCCACGAATCCAGCATTAATTGTTGCTGGTCGGACGCAGAGCCGAACAACACCTAAGAAGGTATATCTGGCAATTAAAAAGATACTGCCAATACAACGGGAATGCTTCACGATTATTGATTACTGTATTTTATTTGGCAGCAATAACAACAATGAGGCGTTATACACATTGTAAAGATAAATGATAGATTCAATTGCAACAGATCTACAGTGAAAACATATTGTTGTTCTCATTGAGATTATATCAATAAGTTCAAACTTGATACTCACAATAATGCTACTTACATACCAACGGACGAAACTGTTTTCCAGTGGAGTAAATCTATGCAGCAATATTTTTATTTTAATACTTATAATAAGTATATCATTTAGTTATTTATTTTAATGGAAACATCTAAAGATCCATCTCTAATATATAATTGATAAAAATATAAACATTTTTTATTATTGAAAATTGTGATTTCGCACTCATTAAAGCCCTCAACGTTCGTTTGTAAACATTTATTCGTACAAATATAGTTGTTAACCTTTTCATTACGGCTCGGTTTGAATACAAATTATACTGTTAATTATAAAACTAGTGTTTTAAGCATAAATGTACTTATCTGGTCTATTTTCATGAATCACATTGGTTCTTGTATTCTTTAGCTATCAGATGATGCATAAAAAATTATTCTAAGAATGTAGCAAAATGATATATCACGTCAACCGATGTCAACGGTAAGGGAATCTTATGACGGCATATGCCCACAACGATGCAAAAGGGTTAAGTAATTGCTTGATAGATAATCATTTTATTAAATATTAAATATATGTATTTAAGATGAACTGCTGTATGAAGGATAATAAATATTTATTACGAAACTGAAAAATCGATTAATTTCATCATGTCAATAGAATAACAACATTTTCAAATCAAAATAAACAACAAAAAATATACTATAAGGCATAAAATGAATCATATTTTTGTATAAAATAACAGCACAAGTAGTTGTGTTTTATTTTAATTAATTTATTTGACGATTTCACAATTAAAAATTTATCATTCTGCAGATACATTGAGCATCGATTAATTTTAAATATTAAATAAAAACGAAAAAAGCCAGAATGAGACGGACAAACGCTATAAATAATAAAGGCAATTATCCCGGCACTTGGCCGGACCAACTCACTCATTGAGATTGCATGGAAATCAATTACAAATAAATCGATTTTATCCCATACAGTCGCACTGGTGATCAATATTAATGCCCATTGATGTGCGATCCTCTCTCGGACATGCGCTTTGAACTCGTACGCCATATATCAGGGCGTAATATCCTCCTAGCACGCGCTATCTCTTCGCGGGGCTGCGGTCCTGGTACAAGGAGATGAATGTGGTACCTACAGGCTTTTGAACTGCGACCTTAACGAAAAAAAGTCTTGAGAAAGATAAATCTTAGTATTCAATCCACGCATAGGACACTTATTATTAACCAAATAAAACATTAATTAAATTTGTAAAAAGTAACATCAAAAATATTTTCAGAATACAATTCATCGAATTTGTATAAATGTCGGTCAAGAGACGTCCATAAACTTAATTAAATGCACGTTCTCCGAATGCTGCAAGGAGTCATAAGCTGCAACTGCTTTTTCTACACATCACTGGGCTACTCGATGGTCCTAAAAAACTATACATAGAATGTACTTAGCAGAGCACCAGAACAAGAAAAATGGTGAGATTTGTAAAGCGAAAATATGGCCCTAAGTATTTTTTTAGTCAATTATTTCAAAATGATAAAGCTACATACTTATTTGACCAAATAAAATTGTTTATTGTTAACAAAACATTTAAGAAAATAATATTTTTTATTTGTACCTTTTTAATATGTCATCGAACAACATATAAAAAATATACCTGCTCATTTATGAAACATTTGCAACTAAAAGATCACAAATTAGAGTACCAACATATCATTACGAATAAATAATTACGTTTATTAAAAATATAATCATCAGACGAATACGCTTTAGTGCAAGCTTACAATATCAACGTACGCGTAATACGTACTCGAAGTTTATTAATTCGAAATTAGCTATTAATATTCCGCAGCCTTACTCGGAAAAGTGATCTATTATTGAAAGGTGAAGTATTTTCAAAATGAATTATAGAAGCGGCCTCATGGCGTTCATTACAGGTGACCCGAGACAAGGTGCAGCGGTACACTGGAGCTTTTTCTTACGTGGTAGACATCGTTATTAGTTATTAGCTGAGGGCTTGTCACGTCGACTGTTAAGTGATGTCTGCGCATGACGTGGCCGACGCTTTGACTTCTGCTCTCGCTCGTACATTGTGACGTGACAAAAGCACCGCATGTCCCAATAAAAAAAAAACAATTTAAAAGCTCTATCCATTATAAAATCACTATTGTGCTCAAAGAACTGTAGTATATTACTAAAAACTGTTTTTAAGTTGAACGTATAAAATGAAATAACGAATAATATGTAGGCTTTATCTGATTTGCTATTAAAAATCCAATTTAATAAATCACCCTAAATATGCCTTGAATATCACAGCCCCCGGGATTCTTTGAGTTAATCTTGTTAGAAATGCATATGAACGAGTGCAGTGATGTCTTGGTACAAAGCATGGACAATTACAACTGACAGAACTGAGTGATGACGAATAATTTCAATGTATTGTGGCTTTTGGGCTTAGCCGTATGTGGTGAATTGTTTCGATCCAATATTTTTACCCCCATTCCAGGAGACTTCTTCAGGATTGACGACTTTATGTCAAACCTGTCAACAAAACCGTCAACCTTGAAGAAGACCCTGTAATGGCGGTTGAAATATTGAATCGAAACAATTCGTCCCACACGGCTAAACCCTAGAGCCACAATACCAAATCTGGCCGAGAAAACAAAAAAAGTTATTTAATATCAATGTATTGGAAACCAAAAGGTACCTTCGTAAATATTAATATACAATAAGTAAAGCAAAAAAAAATTGTGGTAATTGCTTGAAAGATCGAAAATAATGTATCTGTGAATAAAGACTAACTGACAATAACGATGAAATAAACAAATCTAAGTTAAAAATTAGGTTTGTACAACAAAATAAATTTTATAGCAAATAACCACAAAAACAATAAATTAAAATAATAAACTATTCTTATCTGATTTACCTGTAATATAATTAACAGGTCAGATTAGTGTTGAATCTAATTTATTTAGATCTCATTCTATATAAAATGGGCGATGCCTACACGTTTTTTCTAAAACAATGCAAATGTAAGGGGCAGGGTATTCGTTATTAATTGTAACAATTTGGTGTTGTTTTTATTTTAATCAAAATTGTTTAAAATCGGTCAAAGCTTACACAGCTCTCTGTTTCTCTGTATGTACAGTATTTTAGGATCCGTTGACTCTGATTAAAAATCACGTTTTTTCTCAAATACTTTCCTACAGGAGAACGGTAGTATGCCAAATGTAAGGGCAAGGGTATTCGTTATGGAATAATCCCTTAACAATTTGGTGTTGTTTGACACATTAATCAAAATTGTTTGACATTGCGAAGATTGATAATCGGTCAAAGCTGATGATGGCCAGAAGTAAACCATCGACGCCATTTTGGGCAGACAAATTAACCCGTAAGATCAAATTTCATTGAAAAAATATCAAATACTCTAAATTTTAAGAAGAATTTTGATTGCCAAATAAATTAGATTATTTTCAATTAACGATTTAAAAAAGTAGAAGCACTTTTGTCAGGTCATTTATTCTTTTGTGTATTTTTTAGGATTGTCGATTGTATGCATAGGACTACGAAATTTAAGTAATTTAAAAGCCGTGTAAAGTCAGCTCGATTTTGTAATTGAAATCAAATTATTGTCCATACAATCAGTGATAATGATTATCATCGGCGGCCCGCGGTCCCGTCGGATAATTACTGCGTTTATTATTTTTTTTACATTGCTCGCCCGCGATGTGTGGATAAAATAATGCATTAAAAAATAATTGCAATCGGAACAATTTTACGGCTATTACCACCGGAGGATCAGCCCTCCGAGCGACGAGCATTGTATGAACGAGCATAATTTTGACGAGCAAGTTCTGCATCTACGAGTATGTCAAGCATCTCTGTCAGCCGTCATGGTCTAGCTAGTCCCATGTTATCTTCCCTTCCCAAATTTCCACCACTAACATATTTCTTTAAAAGAGGTTCCTTGTAAAAAAATATCTCTACGTTAAGCATATCCTATCCAGTAAAATAATGGGTGTTCGCTGTAAGTTAACAAGTGCTGTATTATTTTAACGAGAAAAGAGTATTAACTAAAAAGTCGCTTCAGTGTTCCCAATGAGCGAAGCTTACTCTTTGTGTAGATCACTGATTTAAGTGACATGTACGCCCAGAAATCTAAAACAAGACTATATCAATAATTTGATCCCCGCATGATCTGCAACTCAAAAATTGCCGTTGATATCAACTGAGTCTTCTTTTAATTAATTATTTTATCCAGTTTAAAAAAATAGTGTTATCTGATGATAGCGTCATCAGCTTACTCTTATTACTATTGGGAAGATCAAAGTAATCGAAGCGTCACAAAACATCAAATAAAAGAAAACTTTTTGTTTTGAAGAGGATAGCTTGAACGATCAAAGTATTGACTCGTATAGAGAGTATGTATAGTATAGAGTCTATAAGCGAGTGATCTTTGGACAAGCATGGCTCAAGCGGACCACTCTTGGTGTTCTGCAAACCAGCTCGGGCAGGCTTTCATGCATGCTCTCGGTCGGTAATGGCGGCCGTACGTGGTAATTATTGAAATGCGCGGGGTTCGGGTTCGGGGTGAAATTATTTATTTATATATTATTAGCGACTGTTATGACAGACCATTAGACGAGGACGTGTCCACTGTGCTCACGAGGAGACCTGCGATGGACCGCGGGCAGGGGCTCTCAAGCAGTGGGTCACAAAAATACTATGCTAAGAATATTGAAACATTGTATTGCCCATCAAACCACACTACATCACATTCTATGTTGATGCATATTATCTGGAATAAAACATTAACTTGAGCTACAAAATGATCTATCTTTTGTTATTATTATCATATTTATTTCCGTGTAGTTGCAGCCGTACATTGGGTTTTGAAAACATGTACCTGTGTAGAATATATTAAGAATAGTGACGAATGATGAGGTTATACCTTACTTGCTACCGCAAACATAGCAACTTTTCATCCTACATGTTAAAATATGTATATGTGCTTAGGATGAAGCAGAAGAACATAAATTATTTCTGTATTGTGGGCTCAAAATCTACACATATTACTGTACACGTAGAGTTTCGGGAGGCAGAGCTGAGGTGAAGACTTAAGCATATAAAATTAAGATTATCAACTGACAATAATATTGTTGAATTCAATAATTATTGAAGATGGTCTTCAGGAAGGCCGAAACATGTTATCGTTTAAAATAAATTGTGAATCAAAACTAAATATTTTTAGTATAATAATTATTTAATTAAAATTTATTTCAAAATTATAATTAAGCATATAAATTACTATGTATGCAGTTTCGCAGATAATTTTCAGTTAACAATTATACACAATTATGAATTCACAGTTATTTTTTTCAGAAAAAAGATTGACAATCGATTAGCTTTTACAGTACCTGTATAAAACGTTGAAAATCGGCCACTCTGAACAAAACGCCTCGCTCTTACACCCTTCGATGATAATGAATGTCTACTAAGAGAGATTGTTGTAATTTTATCCTTTGAGGAGGCTAGAGACGCCTCGGTTTTGTTATGTAATTTCACGCGAAAGATGGTGGACGTGACTTAATTTCATATATCTTGAGTCCCGTACAGACATGCACCCGATCCAATGCATAAACGCTATGAGAACCAATCACAAGCTGCCTTTAAGGACCTGCGCGATATGAGGAAGGAATACCAACATACGAGATTAACTACACAGTTGCCAACATTCAAATAGTATTCTAAAATTTAAAAAAAAAGAAAATAAAATAATATGTTTTTACGTGAAGTCAGCTAGTCAGTATTAATTTTCAGCTGCAGCTACTCTTGTTTAATTTTGAATGACGACGAATCGAATTGGAAAAAAAAATATTTTGTTTTTAAATCAAATATGACTGTTGAATATATAGCATATTTATAATGTAACCTAACTATTGCCTGACGATTTTATTTAAAAATTTCAACTTCGTGTTGATAAGAGTAATACAAATTTAAATTAACATTTAATATTCTCGTACATAGCAGATTTTCTTCTTTACGTATTTTTTAAAAAATATTATTGTTATTACTCCATTTCAAGGAATTTATTTACATTTTATATCAAATAAAGAAAAGTGTAGAAATATAAATAAAAGCTTGATTTATTTTAATTTTAATATAAAACAAAGTTCTGTCTACGTATGCATTTATTGCCTATTATTTGTTTGCCATATATATGCATTATTGTATTGATCATAATATATTTTGTTCAAAAGAAGTATTATGACAAAAAGTTAATGGAATTTCACTCGTATTGTTAATAGTTAAGGTAAATTTCCTCCATTATAAGTTTCTTTGTTTATATATGACATGTTATATAATCAATACAATTTAATGCCTACAAAATCTTTCTTTGCAAATCTGTTAATTACACAGTCTTGTTCTATAGAAGATTATTTTATTGTACAGTAAAGTAAATAGAATGAGATAAGTACGTGTCGTATTTGCTTTAGCCGCATCTTATGATTAAATACAATAACACGTTTATAAGAGATTTATCAAATGAAAACCAATATTCTCTTGCAGTCGACTATGAACATAAATAACTTTGAGAGTCGGTAATTTATAGAGCTGGGCTTTTCCTCGAATCGATGTTGTTTCACGTAACTAACTTTAGTGAAGATGCATAGATGTAAAAGAAAAAAAATATCTGAAAACGTCTTAAAAATATTGAATAATAATATATTTTTCACGATATTGTTTTTTTTTTGATAAACCAATAAATATTCAATGGCTGATCGGAAAATAATAAACAGAGGATGCAAGGATTTGAATCTCAGAACCGTATATATCATGTACAATTCATTATCTAACGCTCTGATAAAATCTGTATGAATATAAAATTTCTAGATTCAATAAATTAATAACAATAACATTAATAATATTTTCATGAATTGAATGAAGTTTTGTTTAAAATTGATTTCCATTTATTACGGATTGTGCGTTGCACCTACACGTACTCGTGTGTCATATTTAAAAAATATAACATAAAACTTACAATAGTTTTAAGTAGCTCCTGACTGATGATGACATGTCACCGAAACCGATTAATGTGAGTAATTAAATGAATTACAACTCATTAGTTTCATACAAATTTTTACTTGTTTTATTCATTGAATGTTCCTATATTTGTTTGTCATCGTTATCATCATTTCCATATCCGCTTCCTTAACTGGAGTATACAATGATACACAAAGCTCTGCCTCAATCCTCGCCTCATCCTATGTCAGCTCTGTCTCTCGCAGCTCATTTTTTAGCAATCTAAGTGTAAGGCAAATGTTTACCGTGATACCGACCGTCGTGGTCGTCTTTCTCGTCGTGGTCCTCGCATTCGCTGGCGTTGTCGTCGCTGAGGTTGTCGCGCTCATCCTCCAGGTCTCGAGGGTCTCCCGCCGAGGGGGCTGAGGGGGCGGAGGCTTCACTACGTCCAGGGGAGCGCCCCCCACCCGCACCACCCACCGCCCCTCCCGCTCCTGCCCCCGACTTTGACAGGTTCAGCACGGGACTGTGGCCATTGGAAGAACCTGCCAATGATAAACAACCGTCATTATCATCACAATCTTAACCATGCCATCTTCATCATCAGTTCTTAAGTAATAATGCTCATTATATAATTATCAATGAATGTTGATAAAGGCGTACTTAAGTTATAATTAAATTAGAACATAAATAAATATAACTACTTCTCGAGTGTCTTCATTGAATGTTTTTTATGTTTTTATTCTAGTGATATTGCTTATTTCATGATGCAACAAAAACATTTAAAAAATATTATTGTTTTGTAAAAAAATGGTTTTATTTTTATTTATCTTTAGAATGAATAGTGCACTCATTTATAAAATGAACTTTGCCTCTGTGTTACTATAAATCACTCCATTTTTTTATATTTAATACCGAAAGTAAGAGTGAGAGCGTCATAAAATAATACTACTGTTTTAATTATTCCTTGAACCAAGTGAAAGATGATGAGGCATTGCATATTTTATTGTTCTTTTCCACAAAATTTAAGAATAATTATTATATTTCCTAATGATCCCATTACATTAATGACAAAATGCGAACGCATTAAAAGCTTCCAAATTGCATTTTTTGTTGTTTGATTTTGAAACAAGACCCATCATAACATCCATACAACACGACATGGAAGCCATCAAATAAAACACGGTAGTTATGATTTCTAAATTGTTATAAACATTCTTTTAAAAATACGACGAATAACCGTAATCGTCCCAAATTGTCCCAAACGAAGACATTTTCATAAGAGATGAATTTAAATACGAGTATACAGTAAACTAAAACTGAATATATCAATTTTTTGTTTAATAATTAAATTATATTTGTTCAGATTCATCAAAAATCGTCATTTGATCACACTCCTAACAACTCAATCAATGTAACTATTAAAATTCACTTAAAACACTCGCCAATCATTAAACGTTATTTATTAATGTTACTTAAACGTAAATTCAAGTACATATTGTGACTATAGACATATCATTTTCATAATAATCTTTTTTTCTGTATTGTTTTTATTTGGTTATATTTTTATGGTAGGGTTTTGTTAAACTACCAATAATTAAATATAATATTTTACTTCTCGTATAATATAAATGTATGTGTTTTAGTTCCAAAGACAAGTAACAAAGTCTACTAAGGCAGATAATTGTAAAATGAGAAGGTAAGTTCGCCATTGCATTGTTACAAACATTGTTTTTTATATTCATGTTAAAGTAACTGAATATTTGAAAAAAAACGTAAATTTAATTACGCTCATCTGCATAACCATCTTAAATGCGCAGGCATCTAATTGATGGTGATCATTAATAAGCGATGATAAAGAACACGTGAAATTTACAATGTGCAGTGTTTCACGTCGGGGCCGCCCATAGCCTAATGTGACCTCAGCAATCAATCAAGCGGGACTGAAAACACTTGCAAATTAAAGACGAGACTCAAATGCAGACATTGCCTTAATTAAGCCACCACAATTTACTATGGCGAATACAACACACGGGCCGGCCATCATTCCATTGCTTTTTTGTTAATTAAGTAATTGGATGGTCGAGGTTTGAGGAGGGAGTCCTCGCTTCTCGTCTCTCTTCCTCTCTCTCTCGTGTGTAATGTATTCACCGGGGGTGCGGAAGGGTTAAAACTCTCACTGAAAGAATAATGGGGTAATATTTCCATTTGAAATGCGAACACCGCGAACGAAACCGGCTGCATTGCTTTACACACGTTCTAAGAGAGCATTTATCAATATTGTGTAAAGCTACGACTCTTTATACACGTATTGACAACTACAAGATATAGTGCGTGGGTACATGAGATATGCTAGTATGGACATGTCTTCTGTATCAAATACAATGTATGGTGTTCACATGCTTTAACTAGAAAACCTTTAACCGTCCGAATTCCAGACAACCACGTGGATCATTAATTAATTTAAAAAACAAAGTGATAATTGAATCAACTAGCTTAAAACGAAAGAGGGAAAAAATTAACTTAACAGCAAAAAAAATGCACAGAAATACACATGTTTTTACATAACATGTGTATTTCTGTGTAACAAAATTTCAATATTTATTTGGTATAAATTAAATATAGTGAGATGATTTCAAGCAAAAGGCATATTCTCGTTAAAGACTGTTCTCAGTGGTTGTATTTGTGTTGATTTGTGCAGCATAGGCCACTACAGGTGCCTATGCATCATGGTTATGCTCCAATATGAATTTTATATAAAATAATTTCAACTATTCTTAAGATAATAAAGATAAATTCAAATCACAAAAAATGTATGTTAATCTGCAAAAAGTATCTTAAGTGTAGATTCATAACTGTTGAAATGGAAAAGGTTTTTATGAATACAACAGCTGAAACCTTCTTAAAGTAAGGTATTGAAACTCCGGGAACAAGCTGACCATCCAATTGTTGATCCATCTGGCTAAATAAACCCCGGGCTTAAATTTTGATCAACACAATCAAGCATATTTGCGCCGTCTAGCATTCAGGGTTAAACGATATACAATGAACGATAAAATCCACAGTAATTTCACGTAGCGCGCCGTATCAACTCTTGCTTAGATTATTTCAAATCTAAGCAAACGTAGCAGTCATCAAAAGATGTGTGTATAAAATGATTGAATTGAACAATTTTTCAGTGTAATAACGCAACAATATTGATCATAAAAGATTTTATTTAAGATATTTTTAAATAAAATATAAATGAAACTAACCAAATACAAAACACAAACGAAAAAATGCAGCGGGATTGAAAGGGATGTTATGAATCTTATTACCGGAAGTAGAATCTTTGGTATATTATTAATTTAAACCAATACTGAAAGTAAATATTGGATATATAATATCATAAAAAGATTATTTCTTGGCAACATTTGCCACCAAATCAGAGCATATGGTCACTACGAATATCAGGAGAAACCTTTAATGGATATATTATAAACAAATACTCGTAAATTTATATTATATCCGCTTCTGGATCTTTCTTTATTGAAAGTTCAACTGAACACTAAATGTTTTCGACAGTCAACTTATATAATAGATGAGATAAGAAATCTGTATAGGGCTAGGAAAAATATTTTATAATTCCTATACTGTCTTGATTAAATGATGCTCAAGACTATTGTTAGTTGTGTTTTTAACGAAGTAGGAATCAAGTTTGGAGTTGCAAGGGTCGAGACTACGGTAGATGAAATATACATGCCTGTACCTGAAGAGTGGTGGACCTTCAGAAGACGAGGGTGGTTGTCAGTCATGATGGGGAGGAGAGGCGATCTGTAGTAACTGCTGATCCCTGTTTGGGACAGCGGAAACACTTCTTAGGGCTTATACAGGCACATATAGTTTAGGTTACAATATGGATATGAAATTGATGATTACGTGATCATATGGAACGTAAAGGTAGAGGAATATGTCAAGGTTGGATTGGATAACTAAATTGGAAACATAATTAAAGACATGTTACATTTCTTATTATAAGATTCAAAATAAACCCAATTCATTAATATTTAATTATTTGTGTAACTTATCATTGAATATTTAGAAATACTTGAGAGAGATTACAAGAGAGATTTGCGTTAAAAAGTGGCAGATTAAAATCAAACTTACGTTAAAACGTATCATTTAAATACAAAAATCTAAAAGCATTATACGTATTGATATTTTTTGATAAGCTTTTCCAAAGTTCACAACAATAAATTTATGTTTTTCACGGCGATTGACTAGGTAAATTCGAGTACTATCAAAGCATTTTTTTAAACGGTATTCTCTAATCAACATGGTAATAAATTAATAGACACAATACGACACGCTTAAACGCAACTCAAACAAGTGATATCAATTGCATGATTGTTAATTTTTTAAACAAAGATCTTTAAATTTTAAAAATGTCCATTCATCTGCTTCTGCCCGAATATAATATTACAAAAAAAATCCTTGTCATGGCAACTTTGTTCTTAAAAGAGCCATAGAGTTTTTGTTTTTGTACAGTACCTAACCTGTTTAAAAATTAAACAGCAATCGTACGATTCTTATAACTCATCTAAGTAGCCTGTTAGAACTATTTAATAAAATATTTAATATGGAAAAAAATATATACAATCGTAATTTGTAGTGTACTTGAAGATTGGTTTTTTGTTTATGTTTTTCTCGGTTTGAAATTATATTAAACAAGTTTGTTCTTAAAGAAATTGATTTGCAGATAATAAATTAACAGTTCTCCTCTCTCACATGTTATTTGTTATTATTGCGATTAACATACAGAGGGCGGTTTTCGGCCCTAGCCGGGATGCGAACCGCGACAATCAATCGTGAGAATCGCAGGCCCGAAACCAATGTAACGTACAGATATAAATGTATTATATATCCACATCGCAATCAGTTTCGGTCCACCCAGTGGTCAGGAATGAATGGAACGACATTCGTCACTTTCATGAACTGCAAAACCAATCTCGCTCGGTAACGGAAGTTATTTATTTGCGTTATTAGGTATTGCGAAAAAATATTTCGCAACGCGCGTAACGCTTTCGTTTGAAATGTGATAACAAAATTATGTACGTAATTGGATTTGTAATTACTAAAATTTGCAATGCGAATTTGATGTAACACGTCGTAATGTAAATAAATATATTTACTTAGTAACGAAATTACCAATGCTGTTGGCTTAAATTTACTAAATGAAATGCGTGTGTTGTCACCATATATCACGTGTGTTATTTAATAAAATATTAACATATTTTGTTAGTAAATGTTCCCATGTAGCGGCCTCGAGCGCAGTTTTAATTTTTTCACTAGCGTCTAATTTATTTATCTAGAAAGAGCATTAAATTTGTCAATTTGTCAAAAAAAACAATGAAAAAAAACCTTTTTTTATAAGTAAACAAGTTCGCCTTAGAAGAAGATAATCGCATTAGTTTTAAAAAGACGTAATTTTGTAGGTTTTCAAATTTATTTATTTTCAGGGGTCAACACCAACCGTGAGGTTGACCCTTGCTATGGTGGTAAAATATTGATCATTAGAACAAAATCTACACACACATCTCAACTCAAAAGCCATGATTAAAAAGTTAAATATAAACAAAAAATAAATTCTGCAAGAGAGGTCGCTGATACGGAATAATACCTATTTTACTATGTTAAATGTCAAAAATTTAAAATTAAACAAATAACATTTAAATAAAATATAGTTTGTACCATTTTGTGATCCTTCTCTTGTTTTATTGTCCAATGCAATTGCTCTGTCCATATCTCCTCTTTCATCTCGCATTCTGAAACAAAGAGAAAAAAACAATCAGTTCAGTAAATAAATAAAAAACAAACAATAATATTTCAAGAGACGAATATATTTCAACACTTAAATAAAGGAAATACGGAGCATTAAAAGTGTTTTTAAGGTTGCCTGAAACGAATGAAAACTTTTACATTAAGCATAAACGACCGCTGCCAAAATACGTTGCATCGATGCAAATACTCCATTAACGTGGGCCGCTAAAGGAATTAAAAGACGGTGAAATTTCTATGAAAGCGAAATTAAGAAATATGGTTCCGAATGGGGCGCAGATGCGTTTCGAGAAAATTTCAGCCGCGGAATACTAAAGTAGTCTGAAAGGCCATTCCCTCGACTTCCGAGCTCCACCCTCTTAGGTCGAAGACACCTCCAAGGCATTAAGCAAATCCAGTTATGATTGCGAGCCAGTAATTTTTAACGACTGAATGCTTTTAGCAACGGTAGATAAGGCGTCGGGCAACGCAAGGAAAACCACCTTGAGATAAATCAAGGGGTCGTTAAAAAATATATTTTATTAGACGACTTACTCATTAATCGACATTTTTATTAAAACCACGAAATTGAGTTTATTATATTTAAAAATATTAACTTATTTGTAGTCATTATCAGAACATACGTTTAATTAGAAACTCTATTAAACTTATATTTGAGTACATTTGTAATAACGCTGATTAACCTACTCTTATTTTTAGTATTTCATATTTGACTAAGTTTCAAGAATCAATTTGAACAGCTTATCCTTTTGAAATATGACTTTATAAGAAAACGAACCTTTTTGTAAAATTATAAAATACTTATCATAATTTCAAATGGACTTTTTTTATTATACTTGCACATCAAAACTCGTTAATGAATTTTATTCAAATGCAAAATTTTCTTTCAGAAAACCATTGATATAAGACAATTTATAAATCATTATTATTATATGTTTTTTATTTTTTCATTTGTTGTAACATATTCCAGGGTTCATTTTATAATTAGTAGACACATTTTTTTTTAAATTACTGCCGTAATTTAGTGTACTATATATTTTTTGCGCAATTCTTTATCATTACCCGCTGTTGTCATATTTCAGCAATTTTCTTGTTAATTTGTACCGTAGGGGAGCTTTATATCACAAGTGAGATGCGTCGGGCGAAGAAAGTTGTGTAATATATAACACACCCCTTGGAGAATAACAATTATTTTTCTTCTCTTCTCCTATGAATATTTTTCATATTGTAAATTAATATAAAACATACCAAATTCTTCTTAAACACGAGTATTTTTTTATTAGTTGTAAAATAATCAATATATATTTTTTTAAATACTGATTAATAAGTGCGATAAATTTCATCATAATATCTTAAATATTATTGTACACCAATAAAATGTTGTGTTCATCTGTTAATGTCATATTAATTAATTTTAATGTTACGAAAAAAAAAGTATAAATTCCGGATTTCTGTTTTGTAAAAAAACTTGACTATGGTATAATGTAACAAAAACATGTCAAGTACTATATTTTGAAATGTATTCAATTAAAATTCTTACATTATTAAATTCCACCAAGAGGTATTGATAGAAAAAAATTGAACTACTTACTTCGACTGTTTTAGTATTTATCGATAATTGCAAACACGCTAATGCCATTTATGGTATAATGTTAAAAAACTATATAGTTTACTAAATAATTGTAAGTTATGCATTGATATAATAACATACATGTGCAGAAATAAGAGATTTATATATAATGTAATGCAAGGGTTGAATTAAGCTTAGCGAAAGCGACGTTTTAATAAATACCAAAAATTAATTCGCAAAGTTGCTTGAAGGAATCAAAAGCCCCCGCGCATTGAGTGACTCCCTCGTGTCAAACTAGGAAGGGTTAAGAAACGCTTACAGGCCCGTGAAATGTATGTGAAACCTTCCCAAAATAATTTATATTTAAATGCCGCTGACAACTCAATCACGATGTCTGATATAATTTATTTTTACAGAGGCAAGCCTCCCCCGCGAACCACGACCGGGACCGAGAGCATCGTCTCTGCGATCTTTGAGGATTGAAAGCCATTTGCATTTCATAGTTGAAATTTATTTCCATTATTCAGCGTGCTCAGTCTGGGAGTACCAGGTAGTTGGTGCGGCAATTTACATTTAGACAAGTGGAATGAATAATAATTTTCTTTTATCTTTTGACCCCGGACTGCTCTGTTTTGCGATAAATATAAAAGTTTCGCTTGCCAATTAAAAGCAAAAGCTCGAAAATATGCAACACTGGCTTTAGAAAATGTCTCTCTCACTTGACAATATTTTTCAATGAATAAATTAAACAAATAAATAAACAATTTTTAATAAACGTATCTTTTTCGTAGTATCAATCCGGTGGATTAGTTTGCAGCAACAGAATCTTGCATCTCGATCTCCATTCCCCTCGGTCCTCCGCAACCCTTTTCAGCTTAGCATAAGCGCTACAATTCATGTCCTCAAATACTTGCTGCAAATATTCCCGTCTAGGGCACCCTCTACAGTTTCTACCCTCAACCATATCCTCCACAATGTCGTGAAGAAGACCATCGTGGCGCATGATGTGACCGATCCATCGGACTCGCCTCTGTGAGATGGTTTTTATTAGGTGCCTATCTTCCTTGAACGTATATATAACTATAAATTAAAGAGATATTACAAGAATTTTACGAATTCCACGATTACTCATTTTTAAAGTACTGTATTTCTTTTTTCAGTAACTAATTAATGGTTTTGGCAGTAAGTAAAATCAATTGGCAGTAAATAAAAATTATCGGTAGTAGACTAAATAAATTTGCAGTATCAACTGCTTTAGTAAAAATATGATCAGTTATATAATTAAAATGGAATAATATATTTAAAATTGGTAAAAAATTATGTAAAATGAATGAATAATTAACACATGAAATGGAAACCTAACCTAACCTATTATTAATAACCATTCATTAACTATTTCGTGCCAATTTATTACTTTTCTACTACCGATTGATAATTTTCTACTGCCAAATGTTTATCTTTACTTACCTTTTAAGGTATTTATTATTGACAGTTTGCAAAATAATTACTGCCCATTAATTGAATTAAATGCCGAAAAAAAATGTTGCCATTTTTAAATAGGAATCAAGTTATACAAAAATAATCATCTCTAATGATCTAATTAATAATAACAAATATCAAAATAATATCAACTTCTTGTGAATAAGTAATAAAAAAAACATATTGTATTTTTGTTAGCTACTCGTGAGAAGCAAAGACGATTCACAAAATACAGGTTGAAGCTTTTTTTACCGGTGCCCATTTCTAAAACAAATTACTTTTCAAATAGATGTGCCACATTAATCATAACATTATCTCGATGCGTTCCTCCGCAGCTGATTCCGAGTCGATAATAACAATAGCAGACATAGAATCCACTTAAGCCTCAATGGGATCACTTTGCAGTACAATAATCATTTATCAAACACACACTTGGGCCTCACTACTGAATTCAACATCGCTAATGATAGCAACGCCGATACATTTCAAATTCTATATTTCATTCCTTTTGAATACAATTCAGTAGACAGCAGGGCCGAATCCTACAAACCAACTTGTTTTTATGTTAAAATTATGTTTTTGTTTCTAAATATTATAAAAAAAACACATTCTTTCATTTATATGTTGTGAATCAGGTTTTCGTTCACCGAATTAAATCAATATGAAATGTACAATGTATACAAAAAGGCACTTAAAATAATATTTCGGTATAATTTATAATTAAACTAATCTAATAATAAACACACCGACACAAATTAAAGTTATACAGAATAAATACACACTGAAATTATTCATTCGAAGTTACAAGAAAACCTATAATATATAACAAGTAAATTGAGTAACAATTTAATAGGCCATGTCAAAAAATGTTTAATGCTGTATATATTTACATCGAAAAAAACTCTCATATTACGCATCACATCATTTATTAACAAAATATGAAGTACATGCTTCGAAATTCTAGTACAGTAATAATATATAATAACGTAATGCGATGATTAAATAAATGTTTCGAAAAATTTAAATAAAATTAAACGACCTTTACAACTTATTTGTTGGGATTCATACACAGTCAACATTCATTACATTTTTTTAATTTGAAAAGGTGATATTTTAAGTTAATTAAGTTCTTTTATTAACTATTTTAAGCTTCTTTGCTCCATGGTTTCCTATTGCTTTTATACATAATCGTAATTCTTAATTTTTTCTTTATTCACCTATCAAAAATTTGTTCATGTGAAGAACTGACAAAGCTCACATTGAAAGCCAAACTGCAGACATTCGGTATGTGAATAAATTGTGTTCAATATTATCCATATCAGTCTCACATTAAAAGTTTCGTTTTAATGAGAGACTGATCATTCACATGTAAAAATTGGTGGTTGTCAAAAATCTTCGCCTTAACATCACTCATTTATATATGGATCTATGCATGGATTCCAAGTTTTATTATATTACCGTTAGCGGATTAACATTTCAGATAATGTGCTTAACCATCTACCGAAATGTCATTGTAGAATTTTAAAGTAACAACTTTTAACCATCACGTAGTGGTAGTATTTTTCAGTATGCGCCAACAAAAAAAAAATGAAAAAAACATCTTGTAAATATTATAAAGATACTGTTCTTAGTTCGGTTCTGATTTCGAACACAGCACGCCCACAGAGGGCACAAAACAGCAGTATTGCTTACCCGCTTTTGATATCGGAAGCGTATATAATAAGTATTACCGCGTTTTGTTACGCGGCAGGAGAAAAACGTATTGTATCAATCAATGTAAATTGAAATGCCTTTGTGAGAACAATCTGAGCATCCACAAAGAAATGTATCCCGCTGTTTGGCAACTTGTTACCTCTGGGACTTTGTGCCCTCTCAACGTGGGTGAAGAGTTTTTGCGTTCCCACTATATTCACCTTAAAGATCCGAATCGCTAGTCTTTCACTGTCGATTCGCTGTCTATTTTTTTATAATTATGCACGCTACTTCTTTATTAAACAATGAGTACGATCTTTTGATAGCTTTTGTATCGAATGCATGTATTTCTTTTCTAAAAATCTAGAAGCTCAAATATTTTATGCATATTGATGCAATAAAAGACCAAACGACAAAGAACATTTCAAACAAAGTATTATTAATGATAAAATTGAGCTCTGACGACTAATATCATTTCCTGTGTTATTTTAAATCGCCTTTTATTCCATAAATTTAATTTCGTGAGAATTTTTACTGTTAGACATCCCTTTATTTATATATTTTTTATCCATTATATTGTATATTTATTATTAACTTCTTCATCTTCTCATATCGTTTTGTATCCAGCAAAATTAGAAATTTGAAGAAATGCAGCTGTGCAAATTTATTCATATTTGTGTATTTATTAATCATTTTTTAAAGAGATGAGATTATTATCATGACGTTACCGAGGCCTGAACTATTTTATTGTTCTAAATGGCGGGGTAAACCCAATCAATGATATGCGTTAATCAACGGTGACCTATCCATATGTTGATCTGCCTCCAAAATTGATTAAACCTTACTAAAAAAATATATTATCGTTACTTTATTTCATTACATATAGATCGAGGGTTATTACATACTTTAATTTATATTTACGAGTTTTTTGAATTAATTAAGACAACAGGCGAAGAGTGTAAGTGAAAAAAAAAATACTACGACGTAAATAAGATCAAAATACAAATCTTGTATTATAGAAATATAAATATATTTTAAAATTATTGTAAAAAAAATATGAATGTGTAGTAATTTATTATTATTTTTTAAATTATAATGTAATAATATAAGATGTCTGCAGTATGTACTACAGGTATATCCTACGTATGTTTTTAACTCACGGCAAAGATCATTACTTGGATGATTACTTGTACTATTTAATCATATTCTCGATACACTTCTCCCATTCTCAGCATATCAAAACTGTTCAAAGCAGACTCGTGTTCCCGAAGCCAATCAAACACCACTTCTCCCTCCCGTGTATGGATCCCTGGCAGACTGAAACCAAACAGTTGAGAAGGCTACAAACTACCGGGTAAGATTTATCAAACATCGCGTATCGGTCGAGATGCACTTGTGTGTATTACGTGTTATAATGGAGAGGGCCACGTTTGATGGTATGCCGAGTTATAGACAAGGATTGGATGTGTTTCGGAGAGGTGGGTAACGATAGACAAACATATCAATGTAACTAGGAGTCGATCAAAGTTATGTTCAAGTTTCAAAATCTTGCGAGAGTATGTACTATATGCAAGTATGTTCCTTAGCCTTAAATTTATATACTTTATAACAGTATACTCATGAAATTCAGAAATATTTAAATAATTATCAGAATATTTACATGCTATCACTAGTTTTTAGAGTCTTGCAAACATAATAGTTTCTTCGAGAAACCTTTTACTTCACTTATTAGATATTTTATTTTCATTGACGCAATGTAACTACATTTTACCAAACAATTTTAATTGATTTTTTGGCTATAAATAAAGATTGTAGTAGACGTAGTAAATATTAACTGTTAATTGTAGTTTTTGACAACAATATAATAAACATATATTCAGTAGTACATTTAGCTTTTTTTCACATTAAAACAATAAAACTAAACTGTAACGTGAGTCTTAGGAATCAGTATTTAAAAAAAAATCTTGAAATAAAATAATCCTCATGATACGCATATCAAAAGAATTATAATTTAATGGTGTTATTTTTATTGAAAGTAATCGATCTTTGTGATTAACAAATAATGTTTTTTATCAGTTCAATTACATTTTATTTTAACAACCAAGTGTTATTTTTATATGTCATAGTATTATATTGAGTAAGCAGAAGGATTTTGACACGTGTAGTGTTTTCCCTCTTGGAAAGCGCAGTGCCGTGTTGTGACAGGATTAAGAATATCTCGCGAGTACTGAGCCCGTCTGAAATGGGTGGATTTGAATACTGCGTCAGGGCGGGAGCTCAAAGAGGGCGGAAAATCCGCCCACTTACTCCGCCCCCGCCCAGGGCTGCCGCCCATCCAGCGCCTGCGTCGCTAAGCTCTCGACACATGCACCGACTGATGATTAAATTTGATAAGTGTCTAAAGCAACTGTTAATTGAATCATTACAACTGATGTAAGTAAAATAGAGAGTTCAATCTAGAATTTAGTGACTACTTTTAATACATGTAATACAAATATATTCGATTAATGGGTGAGAAGTAAGAAGTTTTGTTTATAACAATTTATAAAGCAGTGCACTATTTGTCATTTTATTACCATTGGTTTACTCGTTTATCGTAAGCCATTTATTTTTTAATTAAAGGCAAGTGAAAAGAAAATATGTATCGTACATACTTGATTGGGTAATGGAATGAGAATAACGTTGTGTTCTTCTTAGTTGAATTGAACCAATAATTAGGACTTCTATCTATTCCATGCCCCAGAAGCATTGGTTCATCATAATATATCCATAAAATGCTGATACTATAATGTTTTAAATTAATATTCAGCGTTTTAAAGACACTTAGAACTATTCACAGTACAAAGTCAGTGGAGCTACAGGTGCAAAGATGACTTGCAATGTAAGGATAATTACACATGACTGAACTTTGTGGTGGAAATTTGCAGTGACTAAGGTTGCTCACTAATATTTGCAGTGACTAAGGTTGCTCACTAATATTTGCAGTGACTAAGGTTGCTCACTAATATTTACTCGTTACGGAGAAAAATATAAGGGTTTTTTTTTTCAAAAATAATCTTGAATGTAAGATAAAAAGTGATATTTAAATTTAAATGGACGGGCGCGCTATGAAATGATAATCAAATAAAAAAACTCGGGAGGTATAATATGTTGAATGTTCAGCCATGACATATTTTGAAAGAAAACGACTAAAAATACCTCAGGGGTTACTAATCGAATAAAAATATCAGGAGGGGTCGCAGAAGAAAGGAAAAAAATACAAGGGGGAGGGGTTGCAACCGCCAACCCCTCAAATCTACTGTCAATACATTTCCGAAAGCCATAAGCCAGTTGGAGTCCTTTTTCACGCTGAAATGCCAGATCCATCTTGTGCGGTGACAGCTATATCGCTTCAGGCATTTTGAGGCTTTTTTGTGACTAAATGACACCGCCGAGAAAGGCGCCGCATAAATTTATAGAAAACATCCAATAAAGATAAATCGAATGCTAATAGCTTTTTAAAATGCTATTGGTGTAAGTGAATAAAACGTCTTTGAGAGTTTCTGAAGATCACTTTTAATCATAATTCACTCACCTGTTTACTGTTTGCGCATTAAAGATCAATTAATATATGTATACTTAATTATTAATATACTTAGATATATAGTATTTTATGTAAAATGGCTTCTAAATACTTTTAGTTAATATATCTACATTTATTTAAAGTCGGTTCTATAAGCCGTATTCATCGCTATTATCATACTCACTATTCAATCGATGTTTTTTACTTGATCCCTTGAAAATATGCATCATGATAGTAAAGTGATAAACTGTTTTTTGTGTTGCAAGTATAATATAAATGTTTCACATACATTAATTTTTAGTAACTATGCAGCGTTGGACCAATAGTAAAAAGTTTTTCTTACTAACGTTTTATTATTACGTTTACTAAATTTTTGCTTCACATAAAAGTTTATTGACAAAAAAAACATAAAATGAAAGCATGAGATCTAATCTAATTATTTGAACGCTTTTTATAAATGTTAATTATAAATATAATCTTCTATAGTTTTTTAAATAAAATTTATGTGAGCATTCAAGAAAAGTTGCTAATAACTTATATCTTTGACGTCTAATATGTAAGTGCAATTACTTTTTAACGTAAAAGCTCCTTGAGCTTTAATTAAACTCTATTATTTTATTACGCTCATTAATTTGTGTGTGAGTAGTTTACAAGCAATATCAAAACTATCCCGCGCTTGATCAATTTTATTTCGTATTATTTTTCATTACGGAAGCGGAAGGCAAATAATAAATTTGCCAAAGAAGCATAAACTACGCAACACACAGACGGCTGAAGCAAACTTCGTTAGCTACTCGTACTTACAGGTACAGCCTCGTATGTACCAGAGTTGCAATAAGAAACTGTAAAGCCGGTACCAGACGATGCGTCATACTCAAAACATCCAGTATTCATGTACCTGGACCAAAAAAAAACGATCTGCATCATGAGTGAAAATTGTAGGTGAAAGAAAATATTACTAGAAATTACTAGAAAATAGTATGTGACTTTTGATGTTTTAAATAAATCAAATTACTGAAAAATTACTAACTTAAAATTCAATTAAAAATCAATATGTGTTTGATAGTGATTTTCATTTATTTTCTTTTTGTAATAACAACATTAATTTTAAGATACATTTTAAATATTTGATAAGTGTTTATTTTATTTACACGATTTGATTAGCTAATAATCACAGAAATGAGATCGTAGTTTCGTGCACTCTACGAAATTTGTCAGTTAAAATTATTACGAGTAAAGAATTTTAATTTGTGCAGCTCTGAGATCTTAGAAAAGAAGGAAATACACTTTATATTGAAAGAATCGAAAGAATTATATTGAATTGAAAATGTATTGAATTTAATAAAATAAAGTAAATTTTATATTTTTTCTTAAGAATGATGTCTTAAGCCACAATTAAAATTTCCAGATACATAAAAGAAATAAAATACAAACAACGACATTCAACAATTTTAATTTTAAGCAACTAGTGACTTTCAGTGAGTGGAGCACTAAATCACCACCGAGTATGCAGAACAATAATTTTATATGAAAACTAATCGTTTACTGGATACATTCAACCTTCAAATTGTATTTTGATTTTAACTGTTATGACGATAATCTTAAGCGTATTATATATTTAATAAGACCCCAAGTTTGTTAATTTGGGTTGACGAGTTGGACATAAATGTGGGGTTGGTCTAGAGCTGGCTTAAGAAGCCGTAAGCAATGTTGAATGCTTTGGTACAGAGCAGAACCAGCTACTGCAGAATGCACGCTAATAATATAAGGTTCTACTCCCGGGCACACAATGCAAAATTACCCCTCCAAAGGAAACCACAATGCCTCAAAAGTAGCGTAGCTTTCTAATAAGAACAGGACGCGGGATACTCAGCAGAGCTACTAAACCTTTTTGCCATCAATGACCTATTTTATAAGTATACTAAACAGCCCATATACTTATAAAATATATTGAATAATAATCATTACTTAGCCTTTTAACCGCATCGCCTTTTTGATGGATTTATTATATTATATATTGTACACTACACTTAAATACCAGCTCTCACTTAAAGTTTTTTTTTTGGAATCGCATGCATGAGAGCACAACCGAACGTGACCAGTGCCAATATGACATTCATACGGGGAGGCTGGACGCTGCATGCGGGAAACGTGTGTTATGTTTGTGTTTGATTCGGGGAGATGGCAAGTGTATATTTATCTGTTTCTTGAAGACATTTGAATGCAATACGCTATATATCTAGTAATTTATTCTGCTAATTTAAAACATTACACGGACGGCTTTAGAAACCATCTGCGTTGTAAGATTTAATAAATGAAAATACATTTTATATCAATGTTTACGTATCAAATGTAACAAACTATATATTCAGCTAATGATGAATATTAAAATAATACATTATAATTCAAATGTAAATTATGTATCGTTAATTGAAATCGCATGTAAAATAATAAAGAAAGGTGTTCTACAATAAACCATACAGTAAATGGATGTGATTGATATAAAATATTTTAATTATATTGTTTTATAGATGCACAAATATTAAATCGTGTGGTTTATATAAAATGACAGACATTTATTCAAATTTCAATCGAATCCGATTGCAATATATGTAGTTACATCATCATAGTGATACTAGAAATGTTTGTAGTTATCAATAATGTATACGTACATCTTTTGAAGAACGGCAATCGTCTATTTATCATCAGGTGGTAACAGTCATCATCGACCTGTGCCGTGAGACGATAACTGACTATTGGATCGAATAAGAATAATTAAGAGAGCTTACACACGCCGGTAAAGATAAATGGAATGAAAGGTAGACCGCCCACATAGTCGCTGTTTCCAGATATCATATTATATGTACCACTGAGTGTACTCGGAAACAGAATGAGCAGAGAAACATTATTATTGTATGCTTAATTAATATTCGAGTACCTGCGTCATACTTGATTCTGAAATGTTGAAACACGTGGATGAGTAATAACAAAATTATAAGTATGTAAACTTACATATTATAATTATTAAATTGGTTGAATGTGACGCTTATACAGCGTCTCTATTATTCCCTTTTCTTATAAGGCTCTTAATTTTGGTATATTACCAAAAATCAAAGCAGGCTTATGATGAGTTTTGATAACAGATGCTATTGTCATGTTTTTATCATCTGAATGAAAAATAGAGGAAACAAACATGGCATGCTTTCATTATTTAATTGTATAACTGCAAATATCATGTTTTAGATGCGACAAGATAGCTAAACTGTTGTCTTTGTTTCAGGATTCCACCGCCCTAGAATACCGCCTGGAACTACATAATATTCACTATGAAACACTAAGAAACATAACTGATACGGGATAATGTAAAAACTGTGCAGACTGACAGAACTTTTTAGCGGTTATTTCTGACAACTCTGAGTGTTATGTTAAAAATACCATGTTATAAAATATGTTGACTTAATTTTAAGTATATTTAAACAATACGCGAAATAATGGATGATGAATGGAGTGTGTAATACAGACTTACTTGTATATATTATAATTTATTAAAAATAATTAACATATTACTCGTATTTTATTTCTGGTTCTGGAACACTGAAGGGTACTCGCTCGTACTGTGGTACCCACCTAGGGTAATGCCTCCGAACGCCAAAATTAAATCTCAAATGAAATTTGAAACTTTATTTCGCATATACGGAAACCGCACACACACATGAGCAAACTCAAAGCTTCACTCCACACGATGATGATTTAAGATTCCATTCCGCGAACAATGGAAGCTGCACCGCGAAGATACTCTCGTCTTACTTTCGCGTATTGCAAGGTTCGCGAGAGAAAAGGAGACCTTTTTCGAGGTATTCAGTATTCAATTTATCGCCGTGTGTACTTAGAGTTGGAAAAGTTTTCTTAGTATTATCTGCACATGGTAGCGAAGAGCCGGAAAAGCTCTGTCCCAGCGATATTATAATAAGCGAGCAGAAATATTATTTCGCGAATAAGATTGCTAAAAGCGTGAACTTCTTCGCTACCAATATTTCATTATTTATTTGCATCTTCACATACATTGTAACATAATACAATGTTTTTATGTATACATAAATCAATAACAAAATAGCCATTGAAAAATAAGTAGTTCAAAGCGAATTGGTAAAATATTGTTATAATAATCAAAAGCACATTATAAGCGCAGTTCTCGTTAGATCACTGACAGAATAAAGTACGTATGAACAAAACAAGGTTCTCTTTATCAGATAATTATTTTATAATAGTAATTCATTCAAGAAACAAAATAAGCAATAGAACACTGAATAATTTTGAATGAAATTGTACGATATTTCAATATGTAAATGTGAGATACTCTTAATTGCCGTTTATTATGATCGGTGTTACGGTAAACTACTAAATCGTACTTGCCGATAATTCTAACGTTCCGTTGCTTTATCTCACTTGTAAATATTGGCCGTACATGTGTAAAGATACAAACGTAAAAAAAAACAACGGCAATAAACTACAAAAAAAAGTTATGCTCTGCATATTTCTCGAGAAGTGTATAATTCTATTGCGGGCCGGCATTGTTAGTGCGGAGGAATAAATTACAAAAGCCATGAAAAGCGTGTATCTCATTGTAGTGACGAGCGTAAATTCAAGTTTCATGGGTCGAAGAGAATAATTCGGCGCTAATGATTATGTAAAATGATCCACTTGTCAGTAAGAACTTGTTGTGATATCAATCATTCTTAATACTGTAGCGCTCCGAGAATTTTTATTGCTATGTACTCGCACGGTCCAGGTCTACCCAGTACAGGTGTGTTTAGGTTACTTTTTTTTATCCATAGCTGTTAGCGTCATGAAATACCATTATGAATGATCATGTAATAATTCGGTGCAGGCGTGCTATTAGATTATTTTAAACGTTTGTGTCTATTCAATGTAACCTTGATTGTGGTGTAATATCGATGATTATTTATGAACCTTGGTATCGATCAAAGTAATATAATTTGTGATAATAAGTCACGATTTCGATTTACTTGTCAAAAAAATATCAGTGATGAAAAATAGAAGAATAGTCTGTTGAAATAATTTGTATTTGAGTCGACAATATTCAATCTGACTTTATTATACCACCAAGCAAAGGAAGGATCATGAATTATTTAATTTTTCTTAGTGACTAAATGAACGAATTATATCATATTTTTAATTATGTTAGAGAAAAATTGTTTGCTTTTTGTTTTATGATTTTTCATTCATTTAATAATAATTTAGACTATATTTAATAGAGTAAGCTTTTCTGTGCGTTTCACTAAAATAATACGATACAAATAACTTAATTATTTTTTATATGTTTGTTGCCAAAATATTGTGTGAAAAACACTCGTAGTTTAATGTTGATATTCTCGAATGACAATGTTTAATTTTATAAGGTCTGTCGTTCCATTAAAAATAAATTTTATTTTAATGCATCGCAAAATCGAGAGTGAAATAAAACCGAAAGTGATATATTATTCAGTCGAACGTCTCCTGTTAAGCGAGGATTGAACGCGCTGCGTACCAAATATCTCATTATAAGTATGAAACATCACCGCCAGATGGTGCAAATGAAAAAAATCATTTTAAAGTACGTCCCGAGCTCCTAGGCAGAGAGAGAGAGTGCCAATGACAAATAGCTATTTAACTCGTGCCGACATACGTGCATTACGTGGAATAAAAGTAAGGAATTTGTACTACTTAGTGTGCGAGGGGAAGGGCGCGATACAAGCGAATAAAAATAAAAAAGCGGAATAACATGATGACTTTTCGGAGCGAGTCATTTGTAAGAAGAGACAAGGGAAGCAAGTAAAATCTCCGAGGGGAGCGGCGAGCGGCAGAACAGACAGTTATTTAAATTTGAATAATATAATATGGAAAAAATTACATCAGTTAATGCCCTAATAAAAGTACTCCCGGCGCCTCGAGTATTAAGAGAAGGAAACGGAGAAGTTAGACAGGAAAAGTCCCGTGGCGACCCGAGACGTGGACTGAAACATTAAATCTGTGGGGGAAAGAGGCTCTTTTGGAGATATTTTCTTTCTCTGTGTGTCGCAGCTTCGATGTCATTAGGAAGTCTTCGGGGGACGAATATTACTGCAATGAAGGACAGATTCGGGAAAATAAGTGGCGAAGTTTTTTCTCTTTTTTTGAGGGGTGTTTTTTTTGCGTACTTCTCTGAGCGCAAGAAGTAAAGCAATAATCTTAAGTGTTGTAATGAAAATGTAGTTAAATTAAAAAATCGGCCGTAACATGTTTATCTCGTTTATAAAGCTATATCCCTAAAGACGTCGCGCAAGTACTTGAACAGTAATGTCTTCCCGGTTGATGGATAAATTGTTACATATTTAAAAAATCTACTTTATTTTATTGTATTTTTACTACGAATGTTAGAAAATATTATTGAAACATAATAAAAAAATCCGACAATGAATCTACAATTATAAAGTTTTTTACATAAAGAGTGAGCAATATTAATTAACAATTTAAACAAAACTTTTTCTGTGTAAGCAATTTATAAAAAAAAAATGTTTTTTTCGATGAAAACTGAATATTTTTTTATTTTTCAAATGAATCATTACAAGCTGAATATTTTTCCGAAACTCCGAATACTTGCTTATATAGCATTTGCTTGTATTATTTGCCGGTGGGTATAGCTCAATGGTCATAGCGTTTGCTTTGCAAGCCAAAGTTCGTAGGTTCGATCCCCGATGGAGATTAACAAAAAAAACGATATTTAATCGATTTCTAAGCTCTAAAATACCCCCGGTTGGTGTGAATTTGATCCCTCGCCCGGAAAATTCTAGTCGGAGCCTATTAATTTAAATTGGTGCTAGACGAAAGTCGTCCCGTGAAGACTCATAGTAAATTCCTGTAATAATAAAGATGATGCGAGAATGTCGGGCTGTAGTCTATGACATTGGCAGATCAACACTCCATATGCAGCGCTTATCCATATGGTAATGGTAAGCGTCATATAATCCACAGATGAAACACCAGAATCACTATCACCATCTGTCATTATTCTACTGTATGTGTTTACATTAAGAAAAACGATAAAATTTTAATTGATATTCACGCACACATCACATACAGCATAATTTTATATTCACATCATTACATTCGATAATAAATTCCGTCATAAAAAATGGTATCATGTTTAATAATAATGCCTTTTCATTCAAGTATACAGGTGTCAATACATAATGAAAAATATTCTGACACGAGCCTTAAGACCAGGTGATTAATTTCAACACCTCTGTCAAAATCCTGTCTCGAACAAGCCTGTCACCAAACAGAATAAATCCAATAAAAGCCGGCGAACAGGATGCCTTGGAAGAGCCAGAAGACCAGCTTTGTATGGGTGGGAAGATTCGATGGTATCTGATCACATCGCGATGGATAAGATTGACGTAATATTTTTACTGTTTTTTTTTAAGAACAATAATTAACAAAAGCATGTCTGAATCTTAACATCAATCGTTATACTACGCTAAGACGAATGAAGAAGCTGCTAATGATAATTGCTATAAATTCAATATCTAAATATTTATTTAATTGTAAATTTAAGTTTATACAATATATGAAAGAGTTTCATTTCAAATAGAGTATTCAGGAGTCACAATCGTATTAGTCGCATGATTAGATGGGTATTTCTTTTGTTCTAGAATCTAGGATATCTAAGAAAGATGTTTTATTATGATATACTAAGACTTTTGGTGAGGATAGTCTTGTTTGAGTATTTATTTATGAATGGCTATAACTGTGTGAAATAAGAAGTAATGCAAAACAGTAATACCGTTTTAAATAACTTTTCCCGAAAATCCGATTACTTTATGTTTTATACACTAAAAACTATTTATATTCTTTTCATTTACTTTGATATATTTATACTCATGAAGAATTGCTACAGCACTCGAAAGTGAAACTGCTGTCTTCGTATATATTATTAAAAAGTGCACCAGGTGATCTATTTTAAAATCAACTTAAGTATATATTTATAACATCTTTCCGTAAATAAATTATTTTAAGAATCCGCATTCACTTTAAGATCCATTATATTTCCTTGTTTTTATATGGGTCACGTTGAGTATGGCCTCTGTGTAGGAGATTACACTTTCAACTAACTCGTAGCCTTCTTCAATCCGTCACTGTCAAGAGGCAACTGTAGAAATACGAGTAAGTTGAAACTGCTGTCTCCTAAACAGTGGCCATACTCAACATTATGTATCTAAAAACAAGGTAAATGAATAAATATTTATTTTTACAAAATACTGTTGACAGAACTATACGGCACAATTTGCAGCAAAGATATGCTTTCTATAACAGCTTTTGTGCGTATATACTCTCAAAATATAAATATATATTTAGTTATTTGATATATTTTGGTTTAGTTTTGTCCGTGTGTGTACCCTAAGAATTATAAATGTAAGTATTGTGACTGGACTTGTAACACATTGAGAATATAATAACATCCATTGGGGAGGCGGGTCATTTGTCAAACCATTGACAGCTCATCCCCACAGCCCGGGGGAGACGAACCTTAACTTTTACTTATCACATTATTTTTTTGTTACACCGACCACAAAGCCAAAAAGGACATTGATATTTTAATAGGATTGCTCGAGTCTTGAAGGATGGTGCTGTCGTCGGAAAACGTTGTCGACGACTGCATTACAAAAGTATCGTTTTATTATTATTATTACGTGTATAATAGTGAGTCTATATTTAACGGAGGCTTTTTATCCTAATCGAAGAAGGTTAAGATGAGCCGTATTTAAAGACTAAGTGATTGAGACGTTGCGAGATTCAAGCTAATCATTTGGTCTCTTTAAAAATGTTGTATGATAAACAATCAAATTTATCTTCAACTGCCTTCTCGTCAAGTCCCCGGGTTCACACTTACGCCGTTAGAACTATATATTGTATGTTCCCAGGCTTATTATCGGAGAGAGTTGTCCTGGAACAAAGCATGGACAACAGTTCTTGTAAATAAAACATTCAATGCAAAAGAATGTTTTTTTTTTCATTTTTAATTCAATTTTAACTGCTTTTAAAATTATAAAAATAAGATTTTTCTTAATATCGTCATCTAAAATATGAAAAAAAAAATGGTTTAATTTACTACTTTAAAGGGGACTTTATCGATGAGTTAACATGCCTAATCATTAGAAATTATTACGTCTTAAAAATTATAAATAACTTGTTTGTATAGGTTTTCGACATTAAATTTGTTTACGCATTTTTTACACATTTAAGCCAGTGTAATAAACAGAAGCTCACTTAACACTAACTGCCTATGAGGATAAAATGTAAAGGAACCGCCATTTCGTTGATACACCCATACTAACTGAGCTTTAGGTAAGAAAAATAAATACACATTTCATATATATGATTATATTGATCTGAAATTGAAATTTTAAATCAATTAATACCAATAAGTTAATTTATACTTTGTCGATCAATAAAAATATTATGTTAGGAATGATTTTATTGTCAAATATACATAACACATACAGAAATATATCTGCAGAATACCTTAAATCTCTGAGGAGCGCTTAACAGGATTGGCTGGACACTACGTGTTAAAAGAATGTTAAGTAGTTGTGTGCGTCAATATTTTACAATTAAGAACGACTTATTATTATTATATTAGTATTTGTATAGCGCTCTTTTATGACCGAATGATCATTCCAAAAGCGCTTCTTTGCCTCTCTGAGTAAAAGGTGGGTCTTGAGTCTGCTTCTGAAGGATGCCTCCGCTTTAAGCTCTCTTATGCTTTCCGGTAGTGAGTTCCAGGCCATTGGTGCAGCGTAACTGAAAGCCCGATTGCCAAAGACCGTGCTAGGACTACCTCCCGTCAGCTGCAGGGTGCTTCTATTTGCTCTAGCCGATCTGAGTGTCTCTCCACGCTTAGCTTATTGTAGAGATTCAGTGTGTATTCAAAAGTAACACAGATACGGAGTATATGGAGAATATTATAAAGCCTACTAAACACTACTGTTAAAAAAGCAAAAGAAGCTGTTCGTCTTGAGTCGACATATGCAAACCGTGTAGGGCTTGCGCGGAAGTAATTTTAAAAACGTTCCTAATATTATTGCCAATTTTTTTTTTAATATCTTTATATATCTGTTATAATTTGATTAAATTTTGTAATTCAATTTTTTGTTCAAATATATAAGTGGTGTTAAGAGAGCAGAAAAAACTGTTTATCCTGTTTCATCGTCTGACAACCGTATTGGGATGCTCAGAATGTTTACAAAAACGTTTGGTCTTTTAATGTACTGACATCAGCATGATGTAGCCCTTGCTGGCTGGTATCGAAAACATCGATATAAAATCTTTCGTCTCTAATTTCTGTTTATGTCCTCCATATTGTCATTTGGGACTAGTTATATACACCGCCACTCGTGGCGCGGGCAAGAGTCCATCCCGAGCATGGAGCGCAGTTGGGTCCCGCCCTTCGGTGAGAGCATATTGTATTTTGGTTTGGCCTACTGCTGTGACTAGGTCCGGGACACAAGCTTGTAAAGTTTATGCTTCTAAAAAAGTCTTTGTTTTGCTGACCTGATGCTCATCATGCCCACGCGCGATGGAATAACACCTTTTTGAGATAGAGGAGGATGTTAATACATAAAAAAATACAAACAATCGCTTAAAAAGATTATGTTTTTATGAGTGATCGATTCAGCTATGTGTCCCAGTAATAATTCATTCAAAAAACATTATCAGTGAAAAATGATACGCTATGTTTCTTGTATAATTTTCTTGTTGAGTGGTCATGAATGAAATTCGTGATGGCCTATCCTTAATTCGTCACGAATGCAGGCCGGTGCATCGCCGATGCAGTTCTCCGAGGCGGTCTACATCTGTTAATAATATTTGTACGCGGGTAGTAATTATGGATGTGTATTAAATAAGTGGTCCGAGTGTTTACGCAGTCTCAGTTGGCTCAGTTGGCATTCACGTGCCAGTGAATTATAAATTAGGAGGGCCTGTCAAAATATTTACGTTATTTAAAACGAGAACATTGACACGGCAGCCGATGTGTGGGAGCTTCTTTCGATACTACGGCGCATGAAAATATAACACAAAGTAAATACAAATTAAAATTGGGTTCACACCGGGGATGCTTATGCATAAGAGCTTAATTTCATAAAAACTCACATTATTATTTAAATATTTTTCATGAAACTTTCACACCATACTAGATAGTTGTAATGTTACGTTGATGGTTAGCTTTTTAAACATTCAGAAGAAATAATTGAACTCCAATAAGTAATTAACTGATAAACATATCATTGCGTTTGATATGTACTTAGATTTTTATTTTTAAATATTAAAATGAAATCCCTTTTTTTTTCATTTAAGGACTCCATTCATCCGAAACTTAAATAAAAACAAGTCGTTTCATTCACTATGTAGAATAATTAACTCGTCAATTACCTTTTTATATATTTGTCAGTTAATAACTTTTTACCTTGGGGTTAAAACGTAAATATAAATCCGCTAGATATGTAATTAATCGCTTCTAAAATGCCTGTCGTAGCCTATTTATCAAAATCGGTGATAAAACAATTTTCGAAACGTATTCAACATCCATTTACACAGTGAGTCTCCGTAAAATTTGACAAAGTTGTATTCTAATGACATTGTAAGATCCGATATTATATAAAAAAAAATATTTAATTATCATATTAATTTTTCTCAGTCGTAAGCAGTATTTTCCTGTATGGGTACAAAAAAAGCTTGTTAGTACTAACCACAAAACTGTCAAGTGTGCCCTTTTTGTGTTTTACCCTTGCATGAGAAAGCTCAGCTGTAAAATAATCATATGCGTCAATCATTCACATTTCGGTTTGTATTTAACAACATCGACCTGTCCAATAATAATTATATTTACTCTTTAAGCTTCCTTCTTTGTGGCTTTGTTTGCTTTTTATAACTACGTACAGATGTCTCAATGAGTTTAGCGGTTTGTATGCGAGTGGTAATTACTATCATTAAAAATGTATTTTATTTAAATTTTTCAATTTTCCTTCCGTGCCTTCATAATTGCGCAATTATTCATATTTAATATTAATAAATAATTACTGGCATTAATGACTGACATCGAGTTAAAAAAAGTGTCTCTTCGTTTATGAAATGCATTAAATTAAAAATGCGAAATAAATTAACATTGCCCCAATTTATACAAACACACGCCGGATATATAATATTAGTAGAACGCCGTCCGGTGGTCTGAATTTCTGATTTTTCAGGATATTTGAACCTCAAAAATTAATCTCTCTCTCTAAATATGCATAAAAATTTTTATTCAAATTTTAAAATTTGTTGCTAAACATGTAAAGAAAATAGAAAATCACTCTCATTTAATCCATTCTAAAACCCATTTTCCTATAAATCGGCCCCCACAAGATATCATTCGATGCGGTGGATTTTTTTCCACCATCCCACAGTCTAGTCGGATTTGCATACAGAAGTTAAACAAGTGGCACAGGATGGGATGTCTGTGTCAACATGAGAGGGATACACTGGGGAGGACGTGGAGACGAGGGAAGTAGACGATATGAGAGAAGAACTCTTGAAAACAAGAATACATGTGGGCGAAGCATTAAATTCATATTATGATAGATACCTACTCGATTTCTTAGTTTAATCAAAAGAATTTTCAATTTCATACTAAACTTTGATTTTTCCGATCGATAACTTGGTAAAATTACAAAATATCAATAAAAATTTAAATTAAATTTAGAATTATTTTACAATCTAATATTTTAATCGACATTTAATCGTCTTATTCCCGCGATAATGGCTATTCGAAGTAGTCAAAAAATATTGCAAAATAGAACTGTGACAATAATTGAAAAATATTTTCAATTTTTTATTGATATTACATATTTTTTAACAACATATTATACTGTATTGAGTGGAAAGACTGAAAACAAAAAATATGTCAAAAAAGCAATGCTGTTATAAAGTTTCTATCGACGAAGAAAATAAATATACAAGTATCTTAAGTACATTTTTATAAAGATTATCAATTAGTTGATGACTGTTGGTGACATGAATTTAATTAAGAAATATTTCTTGCTTTATTTATTATAATTTCTTGTCAAAGCAAACATTTTCTTCCCTTAACTACAACACACTACTAACTAAATACTCTTATTATATACATACTAAGTTAACTTGTTTTTAAATACCCAAAAAATTTAAACTACTCATATTTAAACGTTTCTAGCAATCATTTATTAAAACAGATGTTGACACGTAAAAAAATCAAATATGACAGTCGGGGTTTGTGTGGAGTGTGGGAGTGAAATTGGGTGAAAAGTTAGTAGGTGTGGGCGGTGATAGAGGTCTGGGGAAACGGTGGGCGGCATCCACGGGTGGATAGGAGGCTCGCGAGGGTCGCTCCGACTTTCATTTACATATTCCAACAAAAAATCCGCCGCCGCTGGCACACAGAGCAAGTCAGCAAGTTTTTGAGTGTGTTCGAGGCTGGTTGCTGCGAGCTCCGCGAGACCGACTCCGCACAGTGGCGTGCGAATTTCCGCATTATTTTTATTCGTCTTATTGGCACGCTAAAAAATAATGCGTTAAAGTTTTTTTGCGGAACGCTTCAATTTTATTTTTCGTGAGAGTAATCAATCGTTTAAATAATATTTATTTTATCAACTGCCTTATAAGTCGCAGACGAAACATAATTTTTGAAAAATCTTCTTTTTAACATTTTGCCATGAAGGTTGTCTTAGATGTATCATTTTGTATCTTAAATTTAAATTAATAAGAAAAAAAATCCTGTTGTTAAACTATGAGTTGATTATTTTGTGGTTGTCGTACACTGCTTTTTAGAAGCTGATTTACACGTATTACTACGTGACTGCGGCGTGGAGCAGACCCTGTCACACCTTCTGGAGTGTGCGCTGTGCCCGAATAGCTGCAGCCAGGAATACCTGATGATGGCCAGAAGTAACGCCATCGACGTCGCCCACTTCTGGGCAAACAGGATCTAACCCTGTTGCTTCTGACACGATTATATATATATACTAATGATATTTAACAGATGATATTCAATGATTGTACGATAAAAAAAATCATTTAATTTGTCTTTTTCGAAGAAAACACGGCAGAGGCATTATCAACCCACGGATTATAATGCCTCAGACGTTTTTCCTTAATCGGATGTTTTACTGACACACAGTAAGCAACAGGTGGTAATCCATCCATTTTTGATTCGCATCTATTGTTACTTTTCCCTTTCGCATCGGTTGTCGGCATATGCCGTCAGAGATTCCCCGACTGTTGACATCGGTTGACGAGATATATCATTTTGCTACTTTCAGTACTCATTGTGACATCCACAGTAGGAAATGTGCAGTCATTCCCTTTATCAACCTACGTGTATTCATTACAGGAATCTGTAAAGTATGTAAATAAATATCGTTAGGTTTCGTCACAGGAGTGATTTTTCTGTAAACCACATGTGTCAATGCTACCACGTGCTTGGAGTTATATAATTAACGTTTGTTAAATACAATATTTTTTTATGCATCATCTAGTACTTAAAGCATAGAAGAACCAATGTTATTTATGAAAATAGGTCAGATAAGTACATTAATGCTTCAAATACTAGTTCTAATCAACAAAAAAATGGTTTGAAAAATTCACGCCGTATTGACAGTATAATTTGTATTGCACCGAGCCGTAACGAAAGGATTAACTTTTGTGATCTAATGAGAACTGTGGTTTCAATATACTATTATTGAAGTAGACCTTTTAAATATAAATAATAATAAAATATATATATATATATATATTAAAATATGTATTCTAAATTTCGTTACTATTTGAATTTATTGTCATATTCTGCTGGATATGTTGTTGAAGTGGGTAATATTTTGATGGGCGCCTCTCTAAGGGAGGTTTGCCTGGCGTTATTTTAAGCGAATTGATACTTAGCATAGTAAAACTATAAAGTGCACACCCCTAATGGTGGCCGGCCTCTTAAAAGCGGATTATGTAGACTCTCCGAATATCCAGACACATTTATTTAAACAGTTTTTGCTGAATAAGGAAAGTCATCGACGCGTATCTTATTATACCGAAATGGTTATCTGGAGTTTATGTATTTTAAAAATCGAATATTATACTATTTTAAGTGATGTTCTTTAAAAAAATTATTTACTGTTGCAATAATATGACAAAAATTTATTATCCTACGATACTACTCCATAGTGCACGTAGCACGTAGTATTCTTAATCAAGAAAACATCTTCTAGGTCGACAGTGTTAAGAGAAGCTCCATTGGGGAATAAATAAGCCAGCGGGTTTAGCTCAATGGTCAAAGCATTTGCTTTGCAAGCCAAAAGTTGTGGGTTCGATCCCCGACGGAGATAAAAGTAAAAAAAAATAATCGATTTCTGAGCTCAAAAATAGCCTCAGTTGGTGTGAATTTATCCCTTACCCGTAAAATGCCAGTCATAGCCTATTAATTAAAATCAGTGGTAGACGAAAGTCGTCCCGTGAAGACCCATTCATAGTAAATTCCTGTAATAATAAGGATGATGCGTCAATCTCGGGCTGTAGCCTATGACGTTGGCGGATCAACACTCCACATGCAGCGCTTAGTCATATGCAACATGGTAAGCGTCATAGAATTCCACAGATGATACATCAAAATTACTTTTACCATCTTTCGGTATTCTCCTGTATGTTCTTACATTAAAAAAAACTTATTTTCAAGAAGGCCAGGCGATAAGACCGCAGCTCTAAAGTTGAATAAATAACCATTTTTATATATATTTCTTACAAAATCAAACGAAATCAAATTGTTTCTTATGTTAGTAATACATAATTAAATTTCGTATAATAATGATTACTGAGATAATTATAGTGATCAATAATGATATTTCATTAATTTGTATATAATGTAACACAAAACTACGAGTATATTTGACTAATTGTAATGAGAACGAATCAGGTTCATCTGTATAAATAATTGAATTTTAATTATCATAATATTCAAATTTGCTGATCGAATCAACTGTGGATCTAATGCATATTTGATTATTACCTTCGGTAGGCGTGGAACGCCTCTAATTTACTCATTAAAAACAATCATCAAAACGACTTTACAGTTTACCCGCACCAACGAATAAGATTAATTAGACAGAAAATAATAATTAGGCGGAGAGTCATCCATCGCCGTCTTGCTCTGATCCTGAAGCACGAGAAGACGCCGAGAACTCAGCACGCTTAATGACAAGACGCGGCAGCTTTTGAAGGAACTTGTCAAATGTCCCGTGAAATGGGCGTAGAGATTCATCGGCGATCACTTTGCACAAATTGCGGTGTTCACAGGACTTGTAGAGTTTGAATTAGCCGACGGTTGACAGACACGTGAAGGAGCACGTGTTCTCCGAGCATACTCCCGGTAGCTGCCTGACTGATCTAATTGGAGGAGATGCTGCCGCCACTTCTCGGAATAAATCATGTGACAGGGCAATGATTGAGCGCTCCAAATTACGCATAACAAAAATATCCTCGCACGCGCATTATGAACTGTTCTAACGAGATGTGTTCTTCGGGGTATTTTTTATTCATCAAATTAATATGTCAATATTAGGTGACGGAAATATAAAGAAAGAAATACGTGTTAGTTGAGTATACTTTTAAATTTAGTACACGTGCACAACAAATTTGTTTAATTTCTCTAGGGTGAAATTTGTAAGTATTTGTAACTGCTCGAGTTTTATTTTTTATGGTTGCACTAAATAGCATTTAAAATATAAATATATTCATCTAAGTTATGTGGTTCAACTAATCTTAAATTAATTTCTTAGATTGCATTTAGGTTTCTTTGAATTAATCTATGAAGGTGGAATTTTTTTTAATCAAATCATTTTACTGACGCGATATTTATAGAACGGACAGGTATTGCTTTAAAATTTAGAAAAGTGTATTTATTGGTAAATTTAAAAATAATTAACACGATTAAGGAAACACTACTTGTCAGCAACGTTATTATTTTAATTGAATAAGTCTCTTTTTAAATAATTTACTGTAATTTCAAAAGATTATACGAGTACATTATTTATAAAGATTGCATTATACGTGAAGTTTTTGAAATTTTTCTAGAAAATATTTTCACAAATACAACATAATATATGTACTAGTTAACAAAAACATACAAACAGATATGTAGTTACACTACAACCTAATTATCAGCCAAATACTTGCTATATATTCGTATGTGCTGTATTAAGTAATTATTATGCATAAACTGTTTATTCTTACAAAAACAATACAGTATTATTATTGAATAATTTAAACTAAGTTTGTTGCTAAATTTTTTTCTACATTGATAAAAAATACTTTTTCGGTAATACTGCGTCGTAATATTTTCGCGCGTGTTTTTTTTTCACATTCGTATGATTTGAATCTCCATCGCTCACGGCTGAGCGCGAGTACCCATTTGAGAGTGGCGTCGGGCGCAGATGCGGAAGCTGGGTGGGGAGGAGACGAAGAGAGGAGTTAATATCGTCCGCGGGAGGGGGAGGGTCCATTAATCATCCTCGGAGGAAACTTATTGCCCAACGTCACTCGGCGTCAACTCGCTCTTGGACTCTCAAATTTGGATGCGACGAGAAACGTTTTTTATTTATCTAGAATCTAAGTGCACAATGGGATTAAGCAATATATTCTGATTTATTATAAAAAAATATATTAAGAATTTCATCATAAACATATCCGTTAACCTAACCTATCTCATATCAACTCTGCCTCAAACACGCTACTACATTAACTATTTAGTTCCAATGGCCTTCCATTTCGATGAGAGACCGAAGGTCTGAAGAAAAAACTCCAGTAGTTTGAATTAATTCTACCATATAGTTGAATATTTGTCCTTTAACCGAATATAATATGGTAAACTGCTTCGACCGCTCTATCATCTCATCAATGATCATAAAGTCTAATTACACTATAGTTTTCAAAACTAATATTAGAGTTGTATTGGCTTTTGGTGGAATTAACATTCCACCAAAAGCCATTTTCGAACAACTTACAAAAATCAACATACTATTTTATTTATACATTTTTTATTATAATATTATAGATAAAGCATATATTTGATATTCGAGTATAATTATAGAGAAGATTACAAATGTAATTTTTTTTTAAATACTTAATTGTAACAGTTTTTATAGGATATTTTTTTTAACTAATATTGAGAAATTTATTGTTTTGTCAGTCTATTTGGTAGATAAATAGTTATAGCCCGATTATGAAAGTTTTCAAAAATATTTTATACTCGTATTTCGATATACTATCAAAATATTCCTCGTAATACTATCGCAATATCGGCTTTGCGTTAATTCAGCACTTCATATTAACTGCTTATTTAATCTTGCTATTTTTGCTTTAAGCCAAAGACTTTGCGAGTTAAGCAACTGTAATAAATTAACTCCACAATCGCTTGATAAACCGCCTCAAACACTTGAAGTGAGATTACCAACTATCTCGATATAACGCGAAGCTATAAATTTCATATGTTTTGTGTGAAACATCCATTAATCTTTAAATGTGTAAAATAACGCGTTAAAAGATTACTTGAACATAAATATCATTTTATTACGTCACATAAACGTATTTTCTGTTGTTATCTATCTCGTATCAGATATAGGCTTAAGAGATTCTCTAATACGACGCTTTTTTGTGAAGCCGCCCCCTGTGCGATGTCGTGGAACATCCCTTTAGCGTCCCACTAATGACATTATACATTTCATAATACAGGTCCAGAGATAAGAAGCCAGATCCCGGGGAATAATAACGATGCGCCTACCTACCGACCCGGCCATAATACGAGCGGTATATTCCAAATTAAATTTCGAATCAACGACTAATCCCGAAAGGCGTTACGAATACGAACGCGGAATTTTTTCCCGCCTGAAAATGACATCCGCATGAAAGATGATGACAAAATAACGAGGTGTTGGGTGGGCGGGGGGCGGTGAGCGGTTAAGGGCGGGGCGGAGGGCGGCGCCCTCGCCGACGATGACTCTAAGTTTTTCCAGCCATGTTACAAAAAAACGTTGTATCACGTTTAAATATTAGTGGAATAATTTTAATCAAGAATAAACAACCATTGTGCTGGTGCAAATCCGCCTCGTTTCGTTATTTACTTTTTTATTATTGCTTATAGGGTACATTTGGAAATATTTGGGAAATATAAAACGTAGGTACATATCAGGTACCTTACAAATACATTTACTTGAATCACACATTGTTATCAAACAGATAATTTCGCTAGTATAAATTTTATATTCGACACATGATTTATGTCAATTTGTATTTATGTCAACATTTTTCAACGTCAAATCAAAATAATATATATACTACAGTCAGCGAATTCGTTTCAGTAACAATTATTATCTTTTAACATTAAATAGATACTTATATTTTTAAATCTTGTTTATTTTTAATTTCTTAAATAATCAAGTAAAATTATGTTTTAGCCTTTTATCGAAATTATCATTTTTTTAGACAATTTTATATGTTTTAGAGTTCGTAACTGATGACATTTTTAAAAACATGGTTTATGTCAATATTTATTTTTAACAAGTGAATGATTTCAGATCATCATAAAAAATAAATGTTAAGTTATGTAACCTTATAATTATTAATCATAATAAAACTCTAAAATGGTAAAGAAATGCTTGAATTGAATGTAAATTCAAAAAATCTACTTTGCAATTTATAGAAATGAATCGGATGCATTTCGAGCATGCTTACAGCTGTGATAATAACAATTGTGAAAATGAATGATGTCACAGACGAGATAATTAAAAAAACAAACAACTGAGTGCACAATTGAAACTAATGACGCGAGAGCTTGAACGCTCGAAAGCTCGGAAAGCTCCGGTTCAGGAAGAGCGGCCGTGGACACGCATATCATTAGGCCAAAGATACGAGAGAAATTCAGCCGGGAAAGCCAAATGAATGATCCGCGCGGGATGTGAATAATGAAAGGCGAAGCAAAAAATGAACGCGAGAGTAAATAAAAGCGGAGAATGATAAAAAGATTAACAGCGACGACGGGACACCTCGTTGCAGAGTAATGGAGGATCATTTATCTAAATATTCCTCGGCCATTTACATCTCGCAGATGATACGACTTAAAGAAACTGCCTGTAACGCCGGTGGGGAAATGAGTGAGACGCGAATCATTACGCGCCTTTTGAAGCTAAATATGCCTTTGTAAGTAATGACGGAGGAACGAGAAACGAACATTTATCTTCTTCTTATTGACGGTAGATCTGAAATCTCATTCGGCGCCGCAAGTGGAATCGGATTGAAGTGTTTTTGTTGAATCTTTTGTGCGATTATGATGATTTTGCGTTACCATTGTTATGTTACGCAAAAAATAATTATTTTACTGAGCGTGTAGTACAATATTTTTTCGAATTATATAATAACATTGATTTTGTTTTACTGTCAATTTAAAAAAATATAAAATAATCGTATATTATCAAAAAGAATTTATAGTTGTGCGTTTGTGAAATATTAAATTTTCATTGAAGTGACAAACATACTTAATATTTAATACACGTACAAATTTATGCAAAATAATATCGTAAAAGACATTTATTTAAATTTAATTTATCAGAGATAAAAAAAAGGTGGACGTAAGTTTCGAACCGTAGACAGTATGTCGTGTCTGTAACACACTATGCTGACCACTAATTAATTTCATCATCTCATCGAGCTGAGAATTGAATTCATATTATATGCTTACAATATATAATTGTGTATATAAAAATATATTTTCCTATAATATATATGAATAATTTTATTTTATTTAACCTTACAAATAAATCTTGTTTGCATTATATAAATATTTTTATTTAAGCATATGTTTTGTTTTCATTTTTATACTCGATGAAGTGGTAAATGTATAAATGATTAGACTTGACTATAATGGAGAGAACATGGGTGTACAGTTCCTGTTTATTTTTATATAATTACTTATGTAAAACATCTTATAGAATGGTTATAGATTTTTGTGTGTCTTAAAATATGCATTTTTTATGTTTATAATAATTTAAGGCATAAGCGTTCTTATAAATATATAATACACATAATCGAAATAGACAAACGTAAATTGATACTTGTGGGAATCTGCACAATTACACATGATCCATACAATGGAATGACAAAAGATCATCCTTGCAGATAATATGCAAATATCTGTCAAACCAGGTCGACTGCACAGTCTCATTAATTCCGCGACGTAATCTTCTATGTATGGCGTAGAGCAATCTCTCCCAGTACGGCGTAGCCTACAGAGCGGGCTCTACGGCGTAGCTCCTCCGAGCCGTGTTTTGTTTTGACACGGGATTAATTAATTCTCCGTTCTAAATTCAAATCTGTGACTGCTAGCGCCATCTTGCAAATTAAACGCTTCTTGCAGTAAATGTCACCGTCGCCGTACACTGCATAAATTTATTGAAACACACATTTTGAGTAATGACTAAAGGATCGAATGCAAACTAAGCAAGCGCATTTATGACAGCTCTTTATATATCTACAGGTAATTAAATTGTCATAAAATTTGATAAACTACTACTGAATTTTCTTCAACCTACAGGGTTAACATGTTGAGCAACTATTAAATACAAAAATGAAGATCTCGAATTCGTAATCAATAAGTTTCGTAATCAATGAATTCATAAATCTGTAACAAAAAACTATAAAATTTATCAGTCTGTGCAAAACAGTGTTTTTTGTGATTATGTCTTGGTCGATGTTAAACACAGTAAAAATAATCGCATTATTACAATTGGAAAATGATTTCAAAGTTTATGCTCAAAATAACAATACATAGAAAATGCCTGACGGAATTTTTGGATTAGCATTCGAAGCATTTAAATACATGAATAAAAGCTAATTTTTTTTTACGAAAGAACAATAAAACTTTAAAATTTCTTCATTTAATTATCACTATCATAAGTTTTTATGTCAATCGTCTTTTAAAAATCTAAAGCAATCAATTTGATTTCCGCAGTTTGCAAAATGATATGAGTTCATTCATATAAATCAGTATTTTTCAATGAATACATAGTTAGAATAGACGATACATATATTTTTAATTAAAATCAGTTATATGGCATTGTTTTTGGAAGCAACTAGCTCCGAACTTGATTATTTATCGTGTATTTTTGGTCGTTCTTCCGCCGAGCGCGTATTGCTCGTCTCCGCGGTGCCAGCGTCCCGCCGCCGACGCCCGAGCTCCCGGCGTCGCGCAGGGCATCCTCCTCGATGTTGTTAATCCCCCAGCGCCCACCTAATGCCACAATTAAACTGTAGGCGATCGTGATGTACGTATCGTGACGTTGATGCATGAATACACGGGCCGGGTAGAGCCTTCCGCCCGGGCACACATCGGCCTGACGCGGCCGTTAGTCATGAGGCTGGGCCTCGACCCGGGCCCTCGGAACGTCGAACACCCAGGACTGAATCTAAGCACTCTGAAATCTATATCATATACGATCAAGTATCCTTAATCATTTATTAATGGAAAATTTAAATAGTACTTGAACATTTATTTATTGAAAACACTATAGTTTCGCTTTAACAAACTTTTGTCAAACTTACGGCGTTTCCACCAAATTGCTGCTAAAGTATTATTTTTTAGATCGTATTGTTTTGAGCTAAATAATATAATGTAAGGGAATTTTGTAATGACAATATAAATACGCAAATGTTTTAAATAAAGAGATAAACATTATAACCTGATTGAAATTTTCACTGGACACTGAAAAAAGGACTCTTCAGGAACCTTCATTGTCCTTGAAGAACATCATGAATCTCACATAGGATATAATTTGTGGAGCTCAGGGAAATATAATTGACACGAGTTAATGTGTAATTATGATACATTTTTAAATAACTCAAAACATTTTGCTTATACTTTCACGCTTACATAAATAATATTTTGATTAAAATTTATATTTTTTGCATCAATCGAATGAATGCAAGATTAATTTCTGTTGTGAAAACACTGAACGTGTAATATCGAGAATACGTCCCGGCAAATGAGCGGGAATCGATCGCGGTGGGATTATCCCCGTGAGCGCCATTCGGGGATTTCGCGCGCCCGGGCGATGATTTATTTATCTTTACATTTTACCCGTTCGGTCGTTTGACTGTTGTGTATTTTTTCCGTCGAATGCGACGACTTGATTTATGTTTGGATCGAGCTTGTTACACCTGTCACTTTTTGTTTATCGTGCTTAAAGCATTCATAAATCTCAATTGGAGAACGCTCTCCGTACCTATTCCCTCTGCTGCTCACACGATTTTTCATGGACAATTTTCGACGCCCCGCGACCGCGCACCAAGAGGAGAATAACTAATTTGAAATAAATTGACTTTCGTGTACCACACGTATTATCGATCTGAGTGTTATTTATTACAATATTTTCATTCGACATTTCATCAACTTTTTATTACAAAGTTTACGTTCATTGTCGATCTACCTATTAAATATATGAGATTGATTAAAATGTATTATTTTCTATGTTTGATCACCGAAGTAACATTGGACTCCTGATTTTTGCCACGTGTCTTGGGTTTAGCTGCCTTATTGGATCAAATGGTTTAAGATTTGAAAGCATCGAGCTAATTATCTATTTTATTTTAAAATTTTATTAACCAAACGCAAAATATACATCGAATACATATAAGCTTATGTCTCTTACGTCATCGGTTGGGAACCATGTATGTTTACTTTTGGGAGCAAAGAAATCTTGGGATAATGGCAACTGACATAGATGTATACTGGAATAGTACTCTACTTATATTTGTTTACAGGTATGAAACGAATATATGAAGAGAATTTACGATTGCGATAACATTGAAAAACTTTAAATATCTTTTAAAAAGGATTAATCAAGTAGTATATTATGATCAGTTTATCTAGGTATTGATAAAAGTATTCCAACGTTCATCCATGAGAAAACGATATTCTACGAGGTTTCTACTTGATTATTTTTTATTATGTAGTCGTTTCATTATATGTTAGTTAGGTTTATTATTTGAATTATAAATCAATATTTACATGCTTTGCGGTCAGGTTTGTAATTTTTTTTTAAATATAATATATTATTATGGGTACTTTACTTCAAATATTAAAGGATATACTATTTTTAAATATAAAGTATCTATCCCATGCATATAATTGTATACTAATTTCAACTACGTTTCAAAAGGTAATATAGGTATAAATATTAATTGCGTATTTATTAGCATTTCATCGGCACACGTTTACGTAAGCATCAAAGGTAGCGGTTGTATGACTTTCTTGATAGAAGAAGACTTACCTCTCCAAGTGTTTGACAATGTCTTCGTAAGCTGCCCTGCAATTCTCCCAAATTCCGGACCTGTCAAAGTCAAAAGGTTTATGTTTAATTGGCAAATAATCTTTTTTTTCGGTCGACTAACGGGAAGAAAATTTTCTATCGGCCGTACGCCTCCGACGTCAGGGAAAGCTCCGAATAAGGTTTTTCTGTCTACATTTCAATTTTCTTAAATGGCTGCCGCCTTTTGGGTGTAAATTAGATTTGTACCTTAAAAATACTTTTATCAAACGTAAATAACCATTTAAATTTTTCTCCCTTTCCTTTGAGCGGGGAGGAAAATTAAAGCTACGCAGCAAAAAATCCAACGGTCGAGGGGGAGGGAAGAAAATTAGCTCTGTACATAGAAGGCAAACGTATCTTTTTAAATTTCGCATTTTAACAACTTTAATGTTTTCTCTTCTGTTCTGGCATATCAAGGGACCAAAAGAAATTTTAATAATGAACTGTGTATCTTTATAATAAAAATAAATTAATTTCATCAATCTGCTAAGCATTTACTATGAAAATAAACGAAGCATTTTGCACTTATAAAGTCATATTTCTTCATTTATAAAATCTCATCGGCAACATTAAAATTAAATTACGAGTATTGAGAACTTATTAGTTGTATTGCTTCCTTTTAAAACCTGATTTTATATTTCAAATCTGATAGTAATTTTTTTCTTTCGTTAAGGTATTTCTCAGAATTCACTTATTTTAAATAATTAATTCAACATTTTTGAAACGAATGAAAAATCTCAAGTGTAAGTAAAAGCTTGTTAGACTCAACTGTTAAGGATGACTGTTATATAAGGAATTCCTTTGACGTAGATATATCCAGCGTTAAAGCGCGATCAAATTCTCTATATAACTGCGCTTTCAATTAATATGCAAATCTTCTAACCGCATACTAGAATCTCTATATGCAATCCACGTGTGGTATATTTTCTTTTTATCTCTTGCAGAGATGAGCGCAAACAGCTGACTTGATAATTACAATGTACACAATACGAATTCGTAAACTTTAATTAAAAACGTCAATAGCATTTACAGAATCATTATTTTACAAAGCGATGATATCGTATTAAAGACGCAAAGATAATTGACAAGGTACTTTGAGTTCATTATATAAAATAATGATCACATTCGACACAAACATAATTTCTGTAGTATTCGATATTGGAGATTCGTTTAAGCCAAAACATTAATTCGACATTATCTAAAGTCCATTTGGATTATTACAAAAAAAAATATCCTCGTTCACTCATATAATCGTTATTTAGATATGTAATATAACAGTAGATTGTTATACTTAGAAAAATATCAGTACGTATGTGGAATAGGAATTAGATTTTTGCAATCGATATGGTGTACATAGGTAACATAGTCTTAAGAGTCCAAGAAATAATAACATTGTACGAAGCAACACCTTAAGTGCAGTTAGATATGACGGTTGACCCATGAGGTGTCATTTGTGGGCTTTCCTCAAATGTGGTGTCCACTACTCGACTCATATTCTCAATTGATAATCCTCTTAGAGTCAAACGTAGACGTTTGTGTGGCCTCTAACCCGTGACTGTCTTAGGTTCGGATTAACTGAACTCTGAGCACTGAAGATATTACCAAGCCTAGTCTAATTAATACCGAAACGGACGTTTGTACCACTGAGTGACACACATTTCTTTAAATAAGATTCCTTTGTCGCTAATCCTCTTAACGTAATAAATAAGTAAAAACCGTTTTTACATTTTTCGCTGTATAGGTTAAGAGTTTTGTGGCTTAATTGTAAAACCATCATGATTGCTGACTGATAATAGTATAAAATTATTTAAGCGTAACTGAAAACTATTCTGTTGTTGGTTCCAAAATAATAATTTACGCCAGTTTATTCGTATATACCATCAAATAATCAGTCACAATATCGTTTCTATCGATTATCCGATAGGATATATCTGAAATAGGGTGACATTCATGTTAACTGCACCGATTTCAATTCTAATATCGTTAATAATATCGTCAATAAAGGTTGTAGCAATGCAACGCAACGATGTTATTTCATTTATGTATAAAAATCTTCTAATTCTACGATATTTTAGGAGTTTTTTTTACAATACATTAACAATAGATGATGATTCAGAGATATGAAAAAATTTAAACAATAAAAATAATATGTAAAATGTATGTGTGTCGCGTAATTCATATACTTAAATTATGAAATCAGTGCCTGATAATTTTTTTAATTTATTAATATTACTTTAATTTAAGATTTGCCAAACCGCATATGATGTGTGTATCTGTTAAGTTTATTATATTGTCATTAATTATATTTATTTAAGTGTCGCCAGCAAATAACAGCAGCTCAGTGGTTGATTGTGTAGTTCTTACAGAACGAATCTCATACCAGCAATTCCGATGAATAAGTAAACGAAGACACCTGTTATGATCGGTGACAAATGTATATAATTAAAACATACATATATTTTGCATAGCTGAAGATTGCTTGCATGTTAATCGGAGTGTTTGTGTATTAACATATTGGCTACACTCCTCGCGTAATTATATATTTACTTTTTTTCACCCCAATACAACAACAATACTAACTTTTCTTGAACTTATAACACGAATATCAATTACACATGTCTAGCTATTAATTGGTTTGCTAATAAGAAGTATTTGTTGACTATTTTCCTTATACCATACAAATTAAGTATCGTATTTAATCACTTCGGAGCTCTCCATTTCTGCACAAAATTTTGTTTTTTTCGACTACATTTTTGCATCACAACGCAATACAGTGAAGTCTCGTTAATGATGAGGTCATAGTGTTTGTGAGGTAATCATTGAAACTGAACTGACCGTGCGATTGCTTCCATGTTGGGCATGTTTGGTTGACCCTTGATGATGGAGCCGTCGGGCCGCTGCAGGCCGTGGGGCGGCATCCCGGGTGAGAGCAGCCCGTGCGGCGCGTGCATGAAGCCCATATGGCCCAGGTGGGTGGGGGGCGCGTTGTATCCGTTTGCCAGCAGTGGAGACTTTTCCAGACGCGAGATATCAGCTGTAAAAAAAACATGAAAAAATATTAGGCCATGACTTTTAACCCTTCATTGAATATATAATAAGATCATCTTTAGATAAAATATTACACTATTGCAAAAGTTAAAAAAACTTCACTCTTACATCAGATGGTATTTTACTAAAAAATAATCTTGAATAAAAATCAAGAATTTTGGCAGATTTAAGGTTTCCTCTGGTTTCTCTTGAACTGCGTCTCGTATTTACTTGGATCTTTTTTCTGCGGCACATATATCCCCAGCAGCCACGCCACTTTTCAAACGGTTTTCTTTGATGTCAGATGTCTAGTAGTCGTAGTATCCCACCAGCTTCTATATAAAGATTCGTGTCAAGAAAAAAATGGATCCATATTGCGTCAAGATATGCAATAACAACAATACTAAATTTCAACACATCTTATGTTGCATTGTTTTATTATATTTGATTACATGCAATATTTTTATATTTAACATTAAATACTTAAAATATTTCGTGCACAAAATGCGAAGGAAACAATAATCCCGAAAGCATTACAACCCTTAGCTAAACAGTCGTAATCTTTAACACCACACAGTACAATGCATATTAACCCGCGCTATTATAATACTCCAACAGCGCGGTAATAACACTGAGACAACACGGTAATAATACTGCGACAACACGGTGGCCTAACGAAACCGCAAAGCCAAATAAGTCCGCGCACTAAATGACCGTCGTATTTGACCCTCCCCCGGAACGGCAACGGACCGAGAATTATTATTTACCGCATATTTATTCGGTGGTGTTAATTCGTGCCTAATCTTTGCGTTTGAAACAATAACACCGACCACAATTTGCATAGGTTTCCGGGGAGGCTGGTGGTGTCCGCAACCGCGGGGGTGGAATGAGGTGGGCGAGAATGGGTGGCACCACCACCCTCCTAACCCCCACTACGACCACAGCTCTGTGCAAATATCGCTATCTTCATATGAGCCTTAACACCTGCAGGTGTTTATTGCAATGATAATTATTTCGTTTTAGCAAGAAATCTAAAATATACAAAAATATATAGAGTTACTGAACGTTGAACAGGTAATTTGTCATTTCCTAATACATATTAAACTCAATTACAGATAGGCTCTTCAGCGTAATTCAACAGAGGCTTGAAGCAGCTGGATACGTACACCTCATACACATGCCTTCTTAATGTGTTAGGCGACCCTCAGATTTTCAGATAAATAAATTCATTTTTTTAACGTCTACTTAATATTTGATTTCGCATTCACTTTAGTGTTTCGACAGCTATTTTTTCACATAAAAGTGTGTTTTTGTACGAAATGCCTTGGTTCCTAAAGAGCGTTTGCTTAAGGTGATCGACCAATAGGTCTGAAAGATCAAAAAAAATATTATAAAATTATATTTTTCGAAATAGTTAATCCTTTAAAAATATTTATATTTTTATAAATCAACGTATACAGAGTAGCACTTTGTAGATTCAATTTTGTTAATCGAAAACGGATTTTCATTTGAAAAAAATAAATATGATCTCTTTTAAGCTATCAAGGTTAAGGATAGAGAATATATATATAATACGTTTCTTACAGAGATGTATGCTAGATACAGAAGATCATTGCAAAACTTACTGCTGCAATTTCTGAAAGAATTTTACAATTACTTTTTTACATTCATTAATCTATGTGAGTAGTCAGAAAGCCTGCGGTTGAAGTTTATTGAATTACTTTATGAATTGTAATTCACTTAGTTTCGGCACTGAAGGAGTTAAACGTTTTAGCTTCCTCTGGTGAGCCGTTTCCTTGCACGGCGCATTGGACAATGACCATCGACTTACGGTACGGTGAGGGAGTCCCTTTAGTTGGATTGTAACCGCAAAAATACTGACCCTCGGCGCACGGATCCCCTTGTACCAGTCACACCACATACTGACTGCACCTTTGCTGCTGTCAGTAAAGTAACCAGGTATAATAATTCAGTAATAGTATTATCTGCGTATCTTAAATGCAAAAAAAATATCAGTTTGTCTTATAGATAATAAAGCACACTTAACCCTAAAAATAAAGTCGTGTAAACACATTAAAAAACTAATTTCACTTTTCTATCGCTATCACCTCTGCTTCTCTGAAGTTAAAGAATAACTTCTTTTTACATAATTTTACAAAGTATGTGAATTTAAAAAGCTTTTTTAGTTCATTACAAATAAATCTAAATAGTTTTTAATTATTTAAATATGCTTATTAAAGTTAAACTTAAAGATTAATAAAAGGTATACATTAAACATATTCGTACATAGTTAACATCTTGAGGCTACTTTATAAGCATAAATTGATTATTTTTTAATTCGCTCATAAATTGATTAAACCTTACTAGCTTAAACGTTTTAAGAGGAACATTTGATCCTTAATTGATCTTCTCTTGCACACGTTAACATGAATAATAAGAACACTATGTAATGTAACTCTAACTACAGGGTTACACTATTGCTGCACTTATACAACACTGTACGCACTACGCATGCATATCTTCCTAGTGCAGCTTTTATTCAATTATTCTAGAAGGCTTTAATTGAAAAGGGCCGGCACGTGAATCAATGCGTAGACCAAAACAGGCCAAGCCGCCTCTTGGTCAGAAAGCTTGATTTATATGAAGAACCTCCACTGATTCAGAAAAGCTCAAACCTAGAAGAAACTTCGTAAAGTGTCCCACATTGTACTCAATTCAATACGTAATTAAGATTGATACATTGTCATAAAATGTAACAAAGTCAGCATGTTATTATATTATTAAGACCCATAAATTTACTAACTGATATGTTTTTATTTTCATTTATAAAAAAATTAAGTATACATGAATCGATGTAATTGAAAGAGCTATTCATATTTCTTAATTCTTGTAATAACAAATAAATAAGACATGTTTATTAATGAATCAACCCATATTAATAAAATCATTACTTTGATCACGTAACTGTATTTTTTTAATTGCACTTATGATAATTTTAAATATATCCATGATAGAATTTTTACGTTTCAATATAATTATCTCGTTTAAATATTATTAAGTCAAATGTATCTGATTTAACCCTTCGTAATATGTTTGGGTGTTATTTTAAGCGTTGAATGTGTAAAATTGTTGTCATTTTCAGTAGGATGCTATTGAGAAACGAAAACACATGCAATTCCAAAAGATTATCCTTTTTAAGTATAGATAATTATCTAGAAATGACACAAACCTGGCAAAAGCGAACCTCTTATTATCCAATTGTGTAAAAGATTCCATAGTATTAACGTTAGTGTGGTACACAAAAGATACTAAAAAATCTTTGAAAGATCGAGTCGCAGAATATGGTGAGGGACTCTTTAATAGAATAAGAATACCCCTCGGCAAATGGATTGACCGAAATAGGATGGCCGATTAAATGGAACCATTACAGCACTGTAATCATTCTACCTGAGCCTTCTCAGGCCAGGTGCTCTAAATGAAGAGCAAGAGCCGCTAATTCCCGGCCATAAAAGTTATCTGGAGGGTATCATCGTTTTTGCAATACTTAAATATTTATTAAAAAATATTAATCCTTCTAGTTATTCTAGATATAATATAATATTATTTTATATTAATTATAATGTATTGCTTGATTATTTTATACAAACATCAGTTATATTTTATTAGTCGATCAAAAATTATTTTGCCATAATATAACTGCTAGATATTGGTAACTTATATGTCTTTTTCGTCAAGCACCTTTTTCACACCATCTTTTTAGAACGTTTGCAGTAAAATATAAATATTTAACATTAGACCCCAAGATAAGAAGTTGTAGACGAATTGACATTTTGAAATGATAAAACTAGTAGCCTAAATTTTTATCATTCGAACATCATGAAAAACAAGTCGATTCATTAATTCTAATGATTATGTGAAATTTAACTACAGAAAATCAGCTCTTAAATTTGTTAAATAAAATTGACATTAGATTACTTTTTTTCAAATATATGTTATACAAATGGTCTTTACACTACTCGAATAAAAATAATTTAAAGTAAAATAATTTAGTTTATTCGACTTAAAATTTTGTACCTTAAAATATTTTCGGATAAAGTTATAATATCCCTTCTAATAATCTGGCAATCGGAAACGAGCGAGGATAATGCTCGGCATTTAAAGAAAGAAATCCAACCGGGGGAGAGAGGAGCGACCAAAAATAAAAAATCAAAACCACAATAAAAAGAAATGAAATTATTGCCTTTTATTCGAAAATAATGTGTGCCTTTTAAAATAAATACATAATTACATGATGCGTTTTGAATGATACTCGGCGGCAGACACCGGACCCAGGTACGGGCCGGGCGACCGGCCAGCTGTTTGCCAGGCGACGGAGCGGTACGACGCCTGACGAACGGGATCGCAACATTCTCGCTGATCGATCGTCGATGCTTTGATGAATTGACGATGATCGTTTTTAAAACGAGATGTATTTCATGACGGATAACTTGTGTTAAACTTTTATGAGATAAAACCGCCTATTTGCTTTTTTAGCAATAAAAAAAGTATTTAATATGAATAATTACAAGCAATATTATTATTGTTTTGTTACTGATTTTTTTTTTCTATTTTATAACAATGTAATAATATAAACGTAGATATTCTATGAATAAAACCTTTTTATTAAAAATGTGTATCATTTACACGCTACAAAATCAGCAAGGAATCTTTTTAAATTAAATTTCCACAAAATCAACTCAAATTAGTAGTTTCTTTTTATAAAAAAAAATATAAGCAACATTGTACGCAGACAAAAACATAAATACATCACCGCCTGTTGAATACTGCGTGTTGTCAGTTATGTTGAATAGCCAATACCAAACGTTTCAGAATTCGGTAAGTCCAGCTAATCACTAGATCTTCTTCAAAATGGTGCTTAACCCATGTACGAGTATACAGCATGTGTACAGGTGGACTTCCATATTTCAAAATTCGTTAAATAAATATCTGGCAAAACTATACGGCTGCAGTTTTTGTTTATCATGTGCTACACATATAGAAGGAATATGAGAAGAAAAAACAATTGCTTACTACCGTAAACAAAAGTATATTTATTTTATTTAAATATCGACCTTAAAAACTTACAGCAAGTGCCACCACGCCATGCCCCGTGGCGTTATCACCTTGTTTACGCTATGCATATGCATTTTTAATTATCGAAACCTGCAATCGATTACCGGATGGGTGATTGCTAAGCGTGCAAACAAGGCGAGCAAAAATTAATTTGCATACGAGGAGGTTGGGTTTCGGGGACTTTGCATCTTGCACAGTGACACGGGAGGGAGCAAGACTGACGTTTGATCAGGTGCAACGGTGCACTGACGGAGGTAGGCTGCAATTATTCGCAAGGCGCTGGCAAGGTGTTCTGGGCGAGCTTTGGATCTGCTCATCATACTCGAGCCATCTTTACTCAAAGGCCATTTTAAACGGTCGTAATACCGAGACCCACAAGACTGCTCAAACGATTAAGTGCAATAAATTGATTGTGCAACGCAATAAACTTGTGAGTGTTTAATTGAAAACGAGCATATTATTACGTTAAGCGCTGCGTACAATGTAGTAAATAACAATTAAATAATAAGATATATTAGTCATCATGAAACAACAACGCCATCGCTAAAAATAATACGTTTATTGTTAGAAATGTAGTTGAAAGACGTAAAATTCTTATTTTAATAACTTCTTAGGTTTTCACGGCCAGATTTGACATTGTGGCTTTTGGGCTTAGCCGTGTGTGGCGAATTTCTTTTACGGCTAAACCTAAAAGCCACAATATCATTCTTATTTAAATTCCACCAATTGTAGAGGTGTATAATTTATTTTTCATTGATTTTATTACAATATATCACATCATATTTTTATTTTTTAATTACCGTGCTGTAAAATAAACAACTTGGCATTTTACTGTCAAACATTTCACATCAATGCGTCAATATAAATATTTTTCAATAATATATATCAACCAGTATCAAGGTCTTTACTAAATTCTCTTACGACTTAAGACACATTAAAACACTTGTCATTACTGAAAGGTTCCATTTTTTTTAATATTTCAACATATTGAAAAAAATGTGTTTATGGCTTGGTTTTTCAATAACTTATTTTTCATTTTCACTTTATGTTTAACATAATATAAATTGTGAAAAAAATGTTATAATATACATACGCATTATCGTTAAATAAATTTCAGGAATATTGAGACATGAAATTAAACAAGTACACGTTTATGATAATAGATGTGTATTTTCGTGACAACGATATGCTTTGGTTTAGGGAAACGGCCATGAAAATGATGTAAATATACATTTTTATTATAAACGACGATCTAATCTTACAAATCAATTATTAGTCTCACAAAAAATTGCTCAAATATCAATCAATATGCACAAAAAAACTTCATTTTATAACTTAACCAATAAGCAAGACGTTGCTATTGATTAGGTGCAGCACCATAGTTATTGAATTCTTTATTTTGGAGTCTTAATTGGATTTTGTGCTGGATAATTGATGTACAATATATGTAATACTTAAGCAAGATTATAATTAGCTATCTTTGCAGTTATATCCAATGCAAAAATGAAGAAAATTTATAAGAATCAATTTGTATCAATACAATGCATGCATCATTTTAATTAACATATCCCGATTTACCTTTGTAAGCAGTTTTAAAATGTATCAAAATAATGTTCGAATAACACCTATTGTCGGTTTTTAAGCGCCTTTTCTATTATTTTTTTTTTAAATTGAACAACATCTAGTGTTTTTCTGAATCCTATTTAAATATGCCATTTATTTCAGTAACCTTACCTACTCTTACGATTATTTATCAGATATGATTATTTCGTATTCCATATTTTTGAAACTCACCGAGCACAGATCTCGCTTGTGCAATCTTTGTTGTGTGCGCGATGCATGCGTAGGAGCAATAAAATGCATTTCGGTCAAAGGAAATGTAGAAACGCAAACCTGATTGAAATTAAACAGGTGAACTCGGGTGTGATTATATCAATTCGAAATAATACTGCAGCAAAAGAATAGATAATTGTTTTGCATTGTGTTGTGTTCAGTTTGTGTTCACTATCTTCCATCGCTATAATTCTGTATCGTGTTAATGAGATTCTTTGTTTGCTGAAAATATGAACAGGTACATTATTATATTTCATTAATAGAAAGTTTTAACATTTAATAGAAAAAATATTTGTATATATTTCCGTTTATAGTAAATATTATTGAATTATGGATTTTTTTAAATTATTTGATTTGAATATTATTTTATTATTTAAATATTCTAATCTACTTTTATAGATCATTGACTGTATTACAATATTATAATTAATTAAATATACATATAATATACATAAAATTCTTTACACGAGTCAATTCATTCAGAAAAAATATCGGCAGGAGCGGGATGCGAACCGCGGACCTTTGTCCGATATTTTTTCTAAATGAATTGACTCGTGTAAAGAATTTTATGTATAGTATATGTATATTTAAGTAATAATAATATTGTAATATGGTCAATGATCTATAAAAGTAGATTAGAATATTGAAATAATAAAATAATATTCTAATAAAATAATTTAAAAAAATCCAAATAATAATGTCACCTTGAGACAATATCAAGAAAGTAAAATTATTCATCATTAACACAGGTAAATAACTTACTGTAATGTGCGCGTCGTACTCACAAGAAGTTGTTCTCATCCATTCGATCTATAGTTTCGGTCCGAGACCCGAGTGGTACTTACTAAAATAAATAGATTGTCGAGAAGTAATAATATTAAGCTTGTGAATAAATGCATTCTGATTGAATAATAAAAAATAAAAAATAAACATACTTTGAATATATACTATAGCGACATCTATCAAACGATGATAACCTTATATAGAAGATACGAAACAAGTCAGCTCATGGCGGAAGAAATGGCCGGTGGCCTAGCGGTATAATTACCTGGGCAAAAATGGTTGGTTCCAAAGGTCCGCGGTTCGCATCCCGCTCCTGCCGATATTTTTTCTGAATGAATTGACTCGTATAAAGAATTTTATGTATAGTATATATATATTTAATTAATTATATTATTGAACTCTTCAAGAATTGTAATTGATCAATAAATTTAGAAGCGTGTAAGAAGTAGGTTTAATTAAAAGACTTAGACGAGGTTTAAAATAGATAAATACAATTACTTAGAAGAGACCATTGTAATTGTGGGTCGGAATTATTGTTTTGGTGAATTTCGTGTTAACGTTCGAGTATTTAAAATACATACTTCGCCTGACAAATTTATTCTGAATTGGAGAACCCAGTCAGAGAAATAAAGAATACCATAATAATAATAAAAGTATGAAAAACAATGCCGATATCCTGATTATAATGGATCTTTTGACGTCCACTTGTAAAGCGAACAGTTTGAGAAAGTCTGAGAGATCCGCGCCAAGTCCGCCCAGTGGTTGCTTATTACCGATCTCATGTTAGTCAGTACTAAGGTCCAACCAGGTAGTTAGTATTTTTTTAACGTAAATCATATACAGGTTAATACCTCCAAACGGCAATGGAGAGAATTCGTTCGCGAATAATATGACGCTTGTCATTTAAACAATGCAAAAAGCTGCATGCTGTGAATATGTAATAAAAAAACAGTATTTTAGAACTGACTATGTAAATTAGCAACTTTCATTTATTAGGTAGATAAGTAGTATAAGAAGGCAATTTTAATGAGTAACTTAGCCATCTCACAGCTTCTGTTTAGACTCGTATGTGTATTATTAGCTCCATATTTTATTTAAAGCATATGTTCCCTACAAATGTACCATATTTTTTATGTCAATTTTCACCTATAATTTTGAACATGAATAAAATAAAAAAATAATTACTGAAATGCTGAAAATTTTAATCATTATAACATAAGGATATAAGTTTAATATGAGGCTTAAAAACTCGTATAAATAGCATGATAGTTATAGACGGTATATGCGGCAAAAGTGTTAAGTAAATTCAGTTAAAATCTAAACGTATGTGTGCGTAATGATATTTTTTTTGTTACATCTCTGAGTAGATCGACATCTTGCGGTAATAGATCATGGACTTCGGGAAATTGTAGGCAAACTGACAGATTAAGTCTGTACTTAACTGAATAATGGCAGACTTATATATCGTATACATACAAGTGTATTGATGCAAAGGGGAAAGTATTTGGAAGAATTTTAATCAGTTGTTCATGTCTAATGAATAAAATGTGCATTACCTTAAATAATGTTACATGTTTGTATTCAAGCTTTGTCATAATTTAAACTGGAGACTGCTCGCATAGTAGTCGATCGTTTTATCCTTGGGCATGCTTCACAGCTAGCTTCAGCAGTTGGTAGTTAGTCTCAGAGTGGTGAGGTTATAATCAGCTGACCATCCTCGGAGGCTGTTGCGGGACGAGGAGGGGCGGGGGCGGATATCTCCGCGCGAGCCACATGAATAACAAATTAAATTTATGACAGGGGAATATTATGAATGTTCCTTTTCTCTGTTTATAATAATTACTTTAAATAGTCAGTTGTATTTGTGCAGGTATGGCGGGCGGTGCGTCGAGCGGCCTTCTGTGATTTCGCTCTCGACTTGATGCATTCCATGCTACGTGTAAAATGTAATGAGTTTTTTTACGTAAAAAAATAAAAATACATTAACGTTGTAAAATCATAAATAAATTGTTTGAAAACAATTACATTTATAAAAAGTACATTGTTTCAATAGTGTAAATAGTAAGAATATTGACCACAGACTATAGCATATACAATAATAAAAAATATTGTTCAATCACCAAAGTTAAGCAACATTAGACGTCAAATCACCATTAGACGTACTTGTAAGATAAGTGTTTCCGTAAAATCACACTTAAAAACTTCATTTTCAAAGTAATCATACTACCTTTATTTTGAAATGATAATTTTAAATCGCCGATATATGCTTCATACACTGCAGTTACTTTATTGTCAAGCTTGAGATTTACAACTTAGCTCTCGTTCTAAAAATCGTCTTGAACCATGTTCATAATATTAAACACAACTGTGTTGCAAAAATTGTTAGCAATCACATGTTTCGGCTCTCAATTATACAGTTTCACCAAGTATTGTCAGTTTATAGACTTAACTTATTAAAAATACTAAAAAGACTATAAATACACTTGATTCTATCGATGCATTAAAAAAAATATTCATATTTATAAATAGCAATTAAATGTGCTAAATGTTTATTTTTAACTGAAGATTGAATGTGGCACAATAACATAAAATCATTAAACAACAACATAAAAATAAGTGGTTTTTTACTACCGTATATCATCCAGAAGATTGCTGATCAAAATGTATTCAAATCTTAATTTAATTGCCAGTATTCACTTGAGATTTAATCAGCTTTTACTGCAACATAATATCACAATAAAATAAAAGCCTCCCCAATAATAATATTTGGCTGATGTAATAACCAGCTCTCAATATAGCAAAGTATCCGAATAAATTATTAACGGCGCGATGAAAGCTCTCGCCCACTCGTCAAAGCTTCGAAGTTCATTGCCGCTCTTGAGCTTAACACCGAAGCGCTCCTCCCAAATGACCACAATCGCGCCAGTTATGAGCTCATCTAGTTTTCATACGGACAGTAAAATTAAGAACCCTAAACCGGCTTCGTTAGTTCCTCGCGCGTCATTATTCTCCAAGTCTCCATCCCTCTCGTCTCCTGATACCCTGATAGATCTACAACTACCTTCCACCCACCCAAACTTCGTACAACCATTTTCTACGCGTCTGATCTCCTGAGTCTTGGGGAGAGACGGCGGGTAGACGAGGCCTGGGGAGGATTTATAAGCAATAACACCGTTTTTATGTCTTTGTCACATTCGGATTAGGTATCATTCGGTGCCGTGAATTGATGCCATAAATAATGAGCCTTGGTACTTAATTACTACCTGAGACTGCAATAAGACGCAATATCGTACAAGTCTTCACCAAAATCCTACATTTATAAAGACATTATATATTTATAAATAAAACGTACAAAAGAAAGATTATTCGTTACATTTATATGTTTTTTACTGGACACTTTTTTAGTGGCATCATTATTTATTTTTTCATTTAGAATCATACATTGTAGTATACTTTTAAATTACTGAATATATCATTCTGTGTAATTTTTGATTCATTGTACAAAACTTTTTTGTATATTAATCAAAAATTATAAAGGGTCCGCCAAATAACTTTTTTTTTTTAAAACAGGGCGCAAAACATCGAGCTTCGGCTGTGTGGCACGTAGCGCCGTCCTGTTAAAACCAAATGTTGCCAATATCCTCCTCTTTAATTTTTGTGAACAAAAATTCGTTCAACATGGCCGCGCCGCATGGAAGCGCCATTGATGGCGCTTCACGCACACTTTCTGCCACAGCAGCAATACGCTCGGGTGTACGCACTGTTTTTGGCTTTTCACGCTTTGGTTTATCGATGAGTATGCCAGTTTCTTTCACTTTTTTTTCACAAGATAACGAACATACGGAGCTGACGGTGATTCTCTTCTTTTTTAAAAATCCGTACGCAATTTTCGCACACATTCTGCAATATTACCATGATTTTCAAAGTAATGTCGCAATATTTTCCAGCGTTGTTCAAGCGTAAACACAACCATATTCGTTCATCGGAAGGATAAAACTAATTATTTGTCAAATCAGACATGAGCTAAGTGTTACCATTCACGAAATAAGCACTAGTTGAAAAAAAAACGTTAGATGGCGGACCCTTTACATAATATATGTAAAAATAATTATATTATGATAACACACAACATTGATAAACAAACAAGTTTGATCTTGCACTGTAACGTCTGTAATGACTAATGATGTTTTTCATGATTTCAATATTTATTTTCACAAATCGGCGTTTTACGTGACATTTCAATTTTTACAAAATTTTCATATATACGAGTGATACAAAACTGTTCATGTTAAGTTTACTTGAGAGACACGCCCGAACGGTTTATTCGCCGATTGTTTTTCCCATTTAATCGCAAGGAAAGCAATATAAAGAAATACAGTGCAATAAAATATTAAGTGCAGAGTAAATGTCATCTAAAACGAGCTGCCACCTCCAACCTCCGCGGTCATTTCCGGTATTCCATCCCAAAAGCCAAGTTTACTTGCGTCGGTCAAAATGAAGTTTGTCAAGTATTAAACTGTAGCCAACTGAGGCAATTAACTTTATTGAGCCATTCCACTGAGCTGTATTTTATTTTGAGCCGAATGCCCACCCCTAGAGATTAGGCACCTCACTATTTCTACCGATGAAGGGATTTTTTCAGATACAATTATTATTACCGCATACTAGTATATTTGTGTGAAAAATACTCTCCGCACTTAATATTCTAACATGCCTATAAAATAATGTTTATATCATATGTAATATTATTTAATTAGCCAACAAACTTCCTATATATTTTGTATATTATTGTTCTGCATAGGTTATTTAATATGTATGTAAACTAATCAATGGACAACAAGAAAATCCCCAATTTACTTAAATCTATTACGAGATAATTACGTTTAATATTTGTTTTTAAAATAATAAATGAATTATATCTATAATATTTAAAATATTTGGTTTTATTTCACAATTGAAAGGAACAAAATCCCCAATTTAGTGGAATCTAGTATTCGATAACTGTATTAAAAATTCATTTTTACATTAATAATTAATTATTTGTCAATTATTTTAAATGTATGCTTTTGTTTTACATTTAAGTGTCTTAAAGTCGCTTTAAAAAGATATTAAACAGGATTTTAAAATGTAAATAGATAAACTTTAAATTTAAAAAAATGTTCTTAAAACCACCTAAAAGTCTTATTTTAACTTTTCTCGATACGTTTCAAATAACGAGATATTTGCTTTAGTCTATACATTAGCAGCAATGCTGTGCATCTTCAGTTATAAGAGAAACAAGAAAACTACAAAGCAATTTCAAATATAATCCTATGATTAATGATACTGCAATGTCCGTCAGTACGAACATCCTCAAGGAGGGTGGCCGCATTGAATGCCGATATACATTTTTTCCTAACTATCAATTAACTATAATAATTGGCCAATTGGCATGTTTACATCGGCACCGATGTTTGAAGATAATTTGCAAGCTGTGGTTAGAAGCACCAGCGCGTTTTATTGTTCGAGTATGCATATTGTGTAACCAGTACCCAAGTACAAAATAATTAATTTGTTTTTATTATTTTAAGTTATTGCATTCTACTGAATACCGCAGTTTGCAATCCAGATATTTCATATTTTGATGGTATATTTTATTTTAATTTTAAGAAAACTTAGCTTTTTCGTATAGAGTTGTTATCCGTCATAGCCAATAAAGTACACCGGACGAATTACGACGAAATATGGCTTATAAAATCCGCGAAAAAATTATACATATGACAGCCACTGTGGTATCTGGATGAATTAGTTTAAAAAAACATTAATTAGTTTTGCTAGGGTTCAATCCCAATGTCTGTCGGACAACTCAGCTCGTTGTACTCAGTGTACTTGTAGTAATTTTGTTAAGGCAGTACATTCTTAGTACATCCTTATAGCTTACACTTCAAAGAGTGGAAGGCAAGTACCTGAGTGGTGCCTCCACTGGGCGATATGCCACGTTATAAAGCTGTTACAGGCGATCGTAAAGCTCCGTCCGAAGATTAAATCGCAAATCTCACAGGGCATTTTCACTTATTACTCATACAAACTAAATCACTTTTACTAAGTAATAATAGAAGATCTTCGCAAAATTACAATATCAAATTCTATTAAACATTCATATTTCAATGTTATCAGTTACATATTACATTTTACACTACATTTTCTACTCGTTTACAATGAACATGTTTCGCTATAGAATACAAAAATACTACAGTTATCGGTGAGAAATTTACGCAATAATTTTAAAATTTACAATACCATTAATAATATAAGCAATTTGAAGTTTTATTCAATTGATTTGAATTTAAAAATAGTCTCATAATAAATCCTAAAAAAACGTTACGTATTTTCTTTATGTTCCATACCTTAAAAAAATATTCATAGATATTATTGGAAATTATTTCATTTCTTGAACACACTATTATTTCTTCTATGTTACTTGTCAAATGTGATCCATCCTCGTATACCCAATCACCTGGAAAGCCTCGCCAAGGAAGGACGCAGGGTTTGGTATTTGCTTTGGGATTATATTCGATTATGTTCGAACAAGTCAACTGACAAAAGCATCCGATGAAATGTTATTTTTTAAATGCTCTTTCTTACAAATCAATTTCAATCATCGTCACAAATGAAATATGAATCCGAACCGTGTATCCTTAAAATATATATGTTTTAACAATGAAGCAAACCTTAAATGATACAAATCATAACTTGATGTTTTCAAAAATATACGCTCCTTACATAAAGAGAGAAATTTGTTTGTTCAGATGTTTATTATATTGGTGAATCGATAAAAAATATTATTAACAATAAATATATTTATTTCTTGTTTATTCAGAAGTCTGGTATAACAAATAGTTATCACTTCATTAACAATTATCATATATATTAAATACGAGAGTACGTAGATAGTTTTATCGATATATATATATATATGTATATATAAGAAAATAATAGTAAAAAAAATATTTTTCGAAATACTATTAATAAATCAATCGATTATACAAAGTTAAGCAATGGCTCGTTGCTGATTCCATACTTATTTGAAATGTATATGTCAATATATAGTAATATGTCTAATTTATGGTTAATGGCGATGAATTTATACATTTTTAAAATTAACATTACTTAACATTAGTAATATTTTAACATTCGTATTTTTAGCACTGCGGATTTAAATATCATTGATATCCACCTACAAGTCTTTGAATGTCTATGTTTGAGTAAAAGAAGGCGGACATTTTAACGTTCTTAAGTTTTATCTATGCTAGAAATAATTTTGACTAAAAGTATGTCTTCAATTTTCACTATAACTTATTTAAATCATTTTAATATTTTTATAATTAACTGCATTTATTTATCAAATTAATTTTTGATAAGAACTCTTAACACGCAGCATACTCCGCTCATTATATAACTAAAAAAAACTCTAGAGCATCGTGGAAAAAAATGCTTATAGAAGAGAATAACTTTTAAATAACGATCTCAGAATATTCCTGCAGAATATATAACTCTCTCAAATGTTATATAAAAATAATTTTTAATATTTTTTAAACGTTACAATATTTTTATTTTAGTTTCGATATATCAATGTTGAGTAATAAAAAAAAAGATTGTAAAAAATGTTACAGTAGATCTTTTGTATGGGAAGATTTATGCAAATAGCACACTGCTGGCACGCGACCACATTTCGTCCAATGGAATGATAACTCTTGGCCGTATATTTATATGGAGATACGTTTCTCATAATGACGGTCATTTACAATAGAAGCAGCGGTGGTGCGAATGCCCATTCGAATTCCGAAAATATCAATCATATGATTATTAATTATTATCAAAAAGGGTAACGAAACATTCGGATGCCCCCGGGCTTCCCCGCAGCGATTCGGCCTTAGAATTCATAGGCAAAGAAAATAAACACTCGTATAGATTATTTAGATTATTATTTGATGGTGGGCATTCCGCTGCGGAACAAATATTTCGGGGCTGCTATGACACCGATATTGGAATTATTATAGAAATAACTGACCCGAATTCCCGGCATACCTGAGCTCCCAAAATTACAGTACTGTAACACAAAAGGTAACCGATAAAAGTTACACTAGAGGCAGAGGAAATTATATCCCGCGACTTAACCGATCGCTCTACCTGGCAACAAAAACCAATTTCGCAAACATATTATACCTCACGATTCAACATAGCAAAGCTTTTATGTTGTAGGTAGATTTATTATTTCTAGATTATTCACGAAAACTTCGTATTCTAATATGTTAAATAATATCGTGGCGTATTAGATTTAGATATATTTATGATTACTAAATTGTTTGACAAATTCGTATTCGGCTAAGTATTCAGGAATCCTTATTTGTTACATGACGGTTAGGTAGCAGTTTATTTACAGGGTGTTCTAGAGAAATCTATATAAAATCAGAGTCGGCTGCGTGCAGAGAATATTGTTCAAACATTAATTTTTTAAACTAATTCAATTAAAAAATAAACAGAAAAATCCTTTTTTTAATTAAGAAGTAATACGAATCGGAAATAAACATCAATTAACAAATTGTGGCATAATGAAATGTTAAAAATTAATTATTTTTTCAAAATAGTATAAGATACGCTTATCATTTTGAGTAGCGCATTGCTTAATGTTAGAAGTGTTAAAAAGAAACAATCTAATACAACAGGATACCTTTACGTATGAAAACCTACATTTTAGAATAAAATAACTTTTTATATGTCATATAATGTATTTTTATAAGTTTTATATATTTTCATATTTCCAGCACTGCGTCTCAAAGGCGCCCAACAATATTTCTAAATAATTCGAAACAATTATGCGCAATTATCAAATTGATACTTAAGCGCGTTTTTTATTATTATTATGACAAGTGTTTTCGAAATCATTTATTTATTGGTTATCCGTCTGATGCTTTGCCTGCAATAAATCATCTTTTAATGCATATTTCGTATAGGAGGCTCTTCTCAGACGGTCATCCCTGGGGATCACTTATCAGGCACCGAACGCGCCGAAGCTTCAAAAAAATTGCCCCGGGTCATACAAAATCGATCGGACCGAAATTAAGTCGCAGACTATGATTCCAATACAGACCCATCACCGATCGTCGATAAGTAAACGAATACGATGAAACATTACTATAAATTGGTCAAATTAAATAAAAGAAAAGAATACGCCTAAAAATAATATGCTTTATGCTCTCGGGCCGGCCACAATTTAGTATAATCATTTCAAATTGGTAGAAAGATGGCTTATAATGTATTATACTAGTATATATAATACATCGCTGGATCAAAATTGTTTAGGCTCTTTGTGGGCGTCGCAGGCAATGTTCAAAAGTTTAATCCTAAATATGTGCCGTATTATTTATTGTAAATTGCATGTTATTATTGGCATTGCTGTACCGCAACCAATCGTAATTACGCCAATTAACATAATTATCGTTACATTTGAAGATTTAATATATATTTTTTTATTTTCCGACACTTGATATTTTGATTGGAAAAAATAATTCGATCGGTTTTCATTCATCCACAAAAAAAAGTGGATATGATTAATTAATGCGAACTCTTTCCATATTTGATGTAATGAATGACTGTATTATGCGAGTATATATGTTTTTAATGTATAAATGAGTCTATAATGAAAAACACCACATACGTATATTAACTAGCGATCTTTAAATTGCCAAGTTTGAAAGTGGACTTGGCTGTAACTTATACTTCGGATGGGAGAGAAGATCACAACTTTAATTGCCCTTTATTGCCGCGTGATCTCGCTATCCTGAAAGGCCATCGATAACTAAAAAATATACACAGAATGTACTCGGCTTAGTTTTGGGAGGCAAAGCTAACATGGGTTGAAGATGACCGTGGTGGCTAACAAAGCTTTATGGCAACAATTCGTAATGACAATATACATTATTTAAAGGAGCGCACATGAAAATTGTGATGATTTTGTTGTCTATTTATAATTGTGTCAAATTTATAAGTTATTGAATATATATATCAAAAAAATATTATTATGATTTTGAGAGCTGCTGTAACATTTACCCATAACTGTTATAAAAAATACATATATAGCCTGTCATTCTGTCTGCAGCACGTCCCAACTATCAATTTAGAATTAGCCAAATTGCTATGATTCACAATGTCTTTGGATGGAGCTCTGCCAGATTAAAGAATCCTTTTTTTTTTATTTAGCCTTAAGTCGTTTATGTTTTGTTTTTACAGAGAATCGTTAACATTCCAACATTGTAGACGGACGTATGGATGCCATTTGAGATGTGTTTTCTTTTTCTTCGTAGTATCAATCCGGTGGATTGGTTTGCAGCAACAGAATCTTGCATCTCGATCTCCATTCCTCTCGGTCCTCCGCAACCCTTTTCAGCTCAGCATAAGCGCTACAATTCATGTCCTCGAATACTTACTGTAAATACTCCCGTCTAGGGCAGTATTTATGGCAAGTATTCGCGTTTTCTTATGGCATGCGAAATAAATACTTAATAATATTATTATGAATCAACAGATAAAAGTAATTAAAATCATTGGTATTTAAAATTTTAAATTAATTTTGATTAAAAAAAAGTTTTGATTCACATTCATTTTAACTGATTATATGTTTCGGCCTCCCTGGAGACCATCTTCAATAATTTCACCAAGTTTTGTCAGTTGATAACCTTAATATTATTGAAAATCATTGATAATAAAAATATATACAAATATTTTATTTCTTTCAAATAAATTATTAACTTAAGCGATATTTTTAGTAACTTATGTTTACTAAATTTAATGTAAATTCACTGAAAAATTTAAACATGTTTTTCCATATTCATTATTTATTTTGAACATATGGTTGAACATACCTGTGAAGAAATATTATTCCTGACACACCTCTAAGGAAGGAGCCCTTGGTCTTGAAAATACAGCAGCTAAAGTGTGCGAGACTTGTTTTTATAGGAATTTCTAAGTAGATCGGATGATTGACTCGACATTCTCGAGACTTGGACCATTTCCGTTTAAGTTGCAGCTTTACTTAACCAACAACACGACGTAAGCAACAAACGATAACCCATCCAGGTTTTATTCCGCGTCCAATGTTGCTTAATTTCGGTGAAGTAACGAGAATCGCGCTTACAATGTGTTACTGTCGTCGAACGTATTTAACAAAAATGTGTCTAATATAAATAAAACATGTCATTTATTAGCCGTTTATTAGTTAATGATGCTTGAATGTAACAGTGCAAAAATAATCACAGTATACTCGTATGTAACATTTACTTCTAAACTTTTTTTTTATGTTATTTGATTCGATTAATACATAATACAACGCCAATTACGTTTATTATTGGCACCTGTCCATAAGCAATTTCGCAACATGTTTAAAATATACCTTAGGCCTACACTGACATTTAGAAAGGCATAAAAAACGAGGTTGGGTACAACGTCATGCATACATTACGTTCATATAACTACAATTTGATTTACAATTCTCGTATTTAATATTACGTGGTTATTAGTGCATCATTACCATAGTGGAGCATATTTATTTAACTCTTCGCGGTGTTTCAAGTATTATTTGATATGCAAATGCATTTTCATTATTTTTATTGCGCTATTATGCTGTGCTATGGGAAACGGTAATAAAATCCATACAAGTAAGTGGCGAGCTGAAATTTCTTCAAATGATGTTTAAATCCTATGAAATTATACACCGTGTGTTTCATTGCATTTAATAAATCATTATGCATTACAAATGTTAACAACTTGCTCAAATTCTCAAAATTTTTAATTAGAAAAAAAAATACAAAAATTTCGTTACACTAATCAAATGATTGTCTCAATGATTGTCTCAATGATTTCTGTTATATGTTTTATTAATCATTATTGAGTGACGTACGATTACATAACGTAGAAAAGCCCTTTATTTTGTGAAATTTCTTTGCTTTTAGTTTGTTTTAAATATATAATAATCACCAATCAGTAATTAAACATAGATTGTAATTAGAAAAGTATCGAAATAATTAATTCAATGTATTGCTTCTAATACAAATGTATATCTAATGTATCAGAACCCAAATTTCCATACGACTGTATTCAATTATAAAATGTACATTGATAACGAAAATTATTCGCGTTTAAAAGAGTAAACGTGATTTATGCTAAAATCAAATGCCATTTATCACATCTCATATGACAATATTAGTTCCATTTTACATTATTTATAATTAGTGAACGCATATTTTAACAATTTCAATTACTATTTTTATTTTTTTGCTTTATTTATTTTTTTGCTCCGTTCCCTTGGCCAATCCAGTGTTTACCCTCATCCTTACTGCCACCCCCCCTGATTAATTATTTATCTATTTTTCTGTATTTATTGTTTAGTTGTAGTGTTGTCCTGAAAATGGTTGAGGGTGCTACCGAAACAAGTAGACAAAAAACTGTAAACCAAGTGGTTACAAACAAATGTTCATAGTTTTATATTTCAATTACTATTGTTTTATTTTCTGGCAGATATGTACTCCAGTTTCACTTATCTCTACAGTATGAGGCATGTACAAGTAAATTGCTCAGTAAACTCTGTAATGAAACTGTCGACCAATATAATTCCATGCTTACAATTATTTTATGATTACGTTCGTGTTTATCAATTTGAACGCTGACAAATTCGATTTTTAATGACACGATATAATTGATGAGGTTTATAATCTGTGACTCATATGTATGCGGTCAGTGATATCATATTATTAATGAAACAAATGTATTTTTTATTTATTATTTTCATTTGAATTTGTTGCCAGTTGAGTGTTCGAATAACCGGTTTGGAAGCGCTGCGAAGGCGAGGAGGCAATCCGTTCACAGCTTGTTGTGTTTCAATGGTGCAATTAATTTTTATATCATTCGCTTCCTTTTTGCATGTTTAATTATTGTCGGTTTGCAAATTATACAAGCTGATGAAAAAATGAATCGGACCTCAACCAGGTAATGCAATTGTAACGCTTTGCTCTAATTTCAACTCGACATTTAATTATCATTTCACTAAACACGGCAGTATACAAACTTATGGCATCAAATTTTTTCGTAGTCACAATACCATATTATATATTGCGAAAATTATATGGGTATCACCCAATGAAAAATCCTATCGTGTACATATATTCTTGATCAAAGAGATATCATTTACATTTTAAGTTACATTAAGCATTGAAGATCACTTTTCTTTGACATTGAAAGACAAATCAAATATAAAATTAAATTAAATAATATCAGGCATAGAGCAGTCATAATTCAGTATTTATTAATTTATTTAAAAGTTATATCTTAGTAAGTTATGCATATTAATTAGCATTTTCATCTATTTAGAGATCAACAAAAGAATAACCCTAAAATTGACTGAAATCAACGTTTTCGACGATTATAATATTACGTACATAAAGTTGAATTATCTGCTTTGATTTTCAATGAGCTCAACACATATTGAAGCTGTTAGAGTAACTTTAAAATATGAAAAATGAAGCTATCTGAATAAATTTGATTGCATAGACATTATCAAAAAAAAATGCATAAGTGGCACTAGGTGGGATACATCTGTCTAAGAGACCATGTATAAGCAAATGGGATGAAATATGAGCGGCGCCCTAGAACCGGCAATCGGGATGTCAGCCAACCACCTGATAGATGGACTGACGATTATCAGAAGGATGCTGGATTCGGAAAACAAAGAATATGCACCTATTTTACAATTATGGTGGCAATAAAATACAAATCATGCTCAATACATATATAGAATATTATTAGAGTCGATATAAGAAGACGAGAAGTATTTTTGTATTACGTGGAGCTTCCTTCGTCACCTGGCGTACCTAATTGCTTTTTAACATGCTCACTCAGTTCATTTGCAAGATTGCAAGACTGCATACAAGTTGCATACACCTAGATGCAAGTTACATTTCACTTCTGACGTCCACGAGTAATTATCAACTATAATATTCTATCCACTGCACTCGTGACATGCTCTATAATGAGGTGTGTTTCTTCCTTCATGTGGGAAGAGATCACAGAGACGATCCTTATGATAGCAAGCTGCAGTAATCACAGAACTTATTGTAATTATTGTTTCCTATTATGGTGCAGACACCACCGAAATTATTACTCGCTTTATATATTGTTAAAAAGCTATGTATTTTGTTAATAGACGTATGCAAAACGAGTGTTGGCTTTTACTAAATATACGTGTATATCAAACAAATGCTTCAAATTTCAACACGATTAAAATATATACTGATATCAGCTTGATATAGCTCTTTCAAGCTGATGCCGTAAAGCCTCGAAAATCGATCTTTTGTCTCTTATTTCTGTTCGCTCGCCTGACATGCACATCTCATATTGATTGTTTTAATAAGATAATATTATACGGCGTTTATTTGTTATGACAGTTGCTCCATTTCATGTTTGTGCAACTGTCATCTTTAATTTGCTTTTTTGCTGCGATCATTGGCGGTGCAACATATCACAGTGTTCGGGAGTCGTCAATTGACTGACGCCTGGCCGGCGAAATGGCATACCGGTCGGGCGTAGAAATCAATTCTTCATTTAAAATAAACGCGAATTTTGCTCCGAAAACAACTTCTTTTTACTGTCAATCAGCTCCTACAACCTGTCACCCAGTAATTCGATATAAAATTTAAAGAGAAGAATATCAATACGTTTATCTTATTACTACACAAGTTTAATTTAGGTCTTGGCAACGTTCGAAAGACTTAATTAATGTATAAGGCATGATTAATTATGAAATTTTTAACCAACATTGGATTGATAGATAGATTTTTATGACAACATAAAGAAGAATGGTGTAATTTTGAACATGTTGAACAACAACGTGTGAAATATATTTTCCATACATTTCAATCAATTTCACCACATCAGTATCTTCATATGTGGTAAAAGTAAAAAATGCATATAAATATTTATATAATTACTTTTGTTATTAACTATTTATTTACAAATATTTATTAATAACATTTTATTAATTTGCTGTCAGCTCAGCGGTTGAAATATTTGCTTAAACACATCGATTTTTATGTAATTATCGGGATGTTAGAGGGAGGAAGTTTGAAGTACTAAATTAATTTCATATTTCATATATATTATTTAAATTGAATATTATCCTGCCAGCGTATCGTTGATGGATTATGTGCGATAAAATACACGAAGTACTCAGTTAATAAGCATTCGCTGATTGCCATACAATATTTTTACTATGTATTAATAAGAACAACACTTCTTCAAATATCATGTTGTGATAATGTAATTAGTAAACAGTTATTACAACAGTACATTCTCAGAAAGGTTTGAAGTACGAAAAAAGAGGTAAATAAGCCCCTAGTCATGTGGGAAGAAATATACACGGAATTTTAAATATATACAGGTATATATTTTCTATAAAATAGTTTTTATATATTTTATATAAACTCATTTTAATTAGCACAGTATTTCTCCCACATGGAAGAAGGACAACATTTTTGTAAAAAACATTACATAAGCCTAACAAAAAACGTTCAGTATTTTTTCCTTAATATAATCGCATGCAGGATAGCACACCCGGTCAGGGTCACACCCAGTGCACTCTATGACGCTTAGCCAGGGAGGCTGGACGCTGCATGCAGGAAACGAGTATTCTGTTCGTGTGTGGGTTGGGGAGATTGCAAGTGTATATTTATCTGTTTCTCGTAGAGATACAGATTGTAGAAAGGAGGAAACACAGACGCTGGAAGAGCATTCCATAGCTTACCGGTGGCATTAAGGAAGGAGCTCTGGAAACTGCCAGTTATTGGTCGACATACATTAACCGTGTATGGATGTTCGGCAAGTGTAAGACGAGTTTTTAGTTGTGGGTGGGTGCAGGAGGAATAAGTTCTTTAAGTTCCGAAGAGCAGCGACCGTGGTAATAACGGTAAAAAGACAAAGAGAACCAATCTTACGCCTGTGTTCCATTGATTGCAAGTTATACGTAAGAGTGGCATTGTGTATCAAAATAATTTCTCTCTAAATAAATAAACATTTACATTGTTTTTTTATTACATTACACTATATTTTTTAGTATTATAAATAAAATTACAATACTTACATGAAAAAATATCACATAATAAAACTTTTTTTTTCTTTTTTGACTAGACGTAACTGAATATGTGTAAAATCAGAATACAAATTGATAAATATAACTAATGTCTATAATTCTGTAATAAAAGTTTTTCGCATATTCCATGGTCTTGAGTTTGTACTTGTAAAACTTCTAGAGTTTTAAATGAAAGGTATCATCAACAAATTATACAGAAAGTTAATGAATTGTACATTTGAATGTGTAAAAAAAGTTTTGAGTTCCACTAATTGTTGGTCTTCTTGGAGTCTCCAGAACAAATAATTGTATTTTCTCCCAGAGGTAGGATGGAATGAAGTGCGGACGCAGGGCCGGCGGGGGCGCTGTTTGCTTTGCCGGGGCCCAGGGGCGCCGCTCGCCGCGGGGCTTCTTGTTAACGGGACCCCATGGGGCCGCACCTATGACCCACATTAGCCGGCCGAGGATCACTTCTCAGGGATCCTATTGATATTTTCGAATGCTGGAGCCATCTCAGCTTTCGTTGATTACAAAGTGATTAAGTAGCTATTTAGAAAACATTACATCGAGAATACAATCTTCTTCGTAGGTTCGTGTTAATGCACATCACTTGAAACATACCAAATCTTAAATATTCTTATGATTTTCTTTATGACTTAAATCTGGTAGAATGATAAACTGATGACTTAATCATAGGTAAGCATACCTACATTCTTTATGACGTATACTATCTTCAACAATGTTCTAAGTAAATAAATGTTGGGAAAGATTTTTTTCTAATTATACAAAGAGATGACATTAAATTTATTGAGACGTAGACCTAACCTAACCTTACCCAAAGCTATAAACCATTGACATTTTTAGCAGACTTTTAATAATCAAGAAATAAAATATATAATATTATAAGATCGTGGGCGAAAAATATACCCGAAAAGTCAATAATATCGCTGTAATATTGGGAAAATAAAATTGGATTTAGAATAACCCCTGAATAGTTCGAAAATGTAAAAACCGTATCCACAAAAGCCAAATTGTATGATAATTAAAATTATTTTAATGCACAAAAACTTCCTTAAATTTTAACTATTACTCTCAGCTTAAATTAGTATGTAGAGACTTTTTTAAATAAGAGTATCGGCTTTTAGAAAAATCTATGAACTTGCGTACACTTTTTTGTATAATTATTGAATTTACAAACGACAGAGAAAGCATTTTCTCTCTAATTAATAAGTTTTTTAGCAGATAATTATATTTCATCATGGAACCGGTTGTTTTTTTTTCTAAATCATATTAAATTATCATTTTCGACAGGTAAAAAAATATTCTTTGTGTGCTACAATGGCCGCCAACATAAAGGTGTTCCTTTCGTTGCCGGCAGAGGCGCAATGCGAAGCCGGTCTTTGGATTTAAATGAAAAATAATTAATCCGTAATATCTCGCGCCATTTAAAATGTAAACAAAAACAATCACAAAGCAAACATCCCCTGCGAAAGGTACAGAGTCCCCCAAACCCCGGATCAGCGGACCCCCTCGGCCCACCCACTCACATCACTTCCTTGCGTCTAATCACAACTGTATAATATAAACCTTTAATTACTATCAACACAACGTTTCTTCATTCACACAACGGGCCATGGCACCGGAAAGGAAAAGGGTTAATTCCCATTCCCCATTCACCCCCGCGCTCAAAAAAGGATTACAAGCCCTCCCCCTACTCCCCTCCTGGGGTTCATTCCCCGCAGCCTTCCCGGTCGGTCCCCCTTTCAAGTTACTGTCATCGTTTCGTCAAAAGGTGAAAATCAAATATTTACGAGTAAATTCAACAAAAGTTTCAGGACCCGTGGAAAAAATAAATATCGAAATATCTCGTTAATATTCATGAGAAAGCTTTTATTAATTTGAGGATTAAAATACAAATCAAAATCATTTTTGTTTACTTTCATCTGTAATAGTTTTCATACATTTAATTGCTAAATATAATTTAAATTATTCTTATTTTTAGCATTCACTTTGAGAACCGTTTTAATATTAAATAGATAACAATTTCATACCTTGTTTTAACGTGGATCACAATTATCACTGTTTCACTTGATTTATATATTTATTTATATACAGAATCGAAATTCCATTTTTTTACAAATATTTAGAAACATAGAGTATACATAAATATACAATAAATAGGGAAAATAATAAAAAATAAAAATAACATAAAATAATAAGAAGATGACACGTGTCAAAGATCACAGAGATCAAGTAGAACAGTACCATCGACAAAAAAGGAAAAGGATGTAAGAAAAGGATCGAGGTGTGCTGGTAGGCCATTTAGGAGCGACATTGCCGTTGTACCAAATTGAGTGCTTGAAGCTCCACAAGCATCGACTGGGATCAAAAACAATGGATAGCTACGAGCACGGGTGTACCTATCTGGATGAATCCGAGAAGTTTATTGGCGCGTGAAGTTAAATTGATTATGTGAGTATGGAAAGTGAATAATGAATCGTAGGTACCTAGATGTACCTAGATCCTCGTCAACTGCTACTCTGTCGAGCAATGTTGATGGAAGACTGAAGTTTTACGATCTATCAAAGCTTGATCAGTTCCAACTTGCACAAACGTATTGACATGTAAATGTATATTTACAAATAAAGAAAGAGTTTCACTGAAGAGTAGGTATATGGGTCGACTTGAGGAGTGACTTTACTTGCTCTTACTTGACTTTATTGAAACAGTGCTCAGTGTGATCCACCTTAAAACAAGGCATTAAATTCTTATATTATTAATACTTTAAATTTATTCAATTTTGTATTCTACGAAATGAAATGTTCGTATAAATATTTCTTTTAATGAACGTACGCTCGAATTGAGCCGCTCTTTTCAAACAAATAGTTTATTCCACGTAAGGGTGTTTAATTATCAAATCTAATTTAAAAATCCGATTCAAAAATCACCTAAAGTATGCCTCGGATACTACATCTGCCGCCTCTTCAAGTCGTCGGGCTTCATCCCTGTAGGTTGTGGGAAAAAAATACTTTCTAAAAACTTTTTTTTATACTTGTTGTACTAGACTTATAACTAGGCTTATTATTAATTATTCTTCTTAGTATTTCCAGTATTTATTTTTAATAGTATGCATGAGAAGTAAGTATGAGAAATATGGCAAAAATATTTGTATTAGCCTTAACAAAAACACTACCCATCAAACATTATTTGTTATTATTATGAACTTGAGGTTTTACTACGAAATATTTATATTCGTTGTTTACTTTATATTGGATTAGACCGCAACACAACTGAAACAACCGTGAAAATTATATCGTCACGCATTAGTCGTACAACAGTGAATCATCGTAACAACTTGCAGGTACGATGCAAATTGACGAACAATGTAATCAAAACGTACTGTATTATATTATTATTTGAAGACAAACAAAAGCTAAAACGTTCATAATCCCCATTTATTAGAATACCGAGGCGCTCACCTTCGCAAGTAGATCGAAACAAATATTGAATATATTTGATTCCCTTATAATTCATGCCGCAACAGGGTCGGCGCCATTACTGTTATTATCTCGTAATATAATTAAGAATAATATGTTCACATTTATTTATAATATAAACTAACAAATTATATTGTTATTGACCGTACGATTTTTAATAAAACATAATATAATTTTATATTTTCATCAAATATTTACCAATAGGTCATTGTGATTCTGATTAAGGGTTGAATATGTCCAAAATTTTCTTCTAAATAATTAACATTACAATATTTCTTTACGCTGTATGTAATCACGCATCGTCAATTTTAGCGGGGGACTCAATTTCAATTATTTTTTTTCACTACAGAACATTACAAATTGTAAAACATTCAAATAATTAAGTACTCATACAATCAAGGTTAATATACAAATTTAGGTACTTATGATTAAGTACTACAAACAAACCAATAAAGACAAGCAACAGAAGGACCCAATGCCTATCAAGCAGACGACGCCAACAAATCATTTCTCCAAAGAAACTCGTGGAGTTCATACCTGAATTGGGCCTCCCTTACCTGAAATATATTCACATCCGAGGTGATTTGGTTGAATCTGAAGCTCAAGTTGAATATGCCTTGTCTCTGAACGTCTGTATACCCGAAGATCCGTAATATCTTGGCCGGATTTTGAAATTCGGAAAATTCTTTCCGGTCATTTCCGTGACCGGCCCTGCTTGGGAACCTTACTGCAAGAGATCTCGGGGCGGGGACACAGCTCCCACACCCATTCAAATTAGAAATAAACAAACCTTCACCGCGGGCGAGGAGGCGGCAGGAGAAATAATCACCGAAACACAGGCGCCGAAATTCATTCAAAATATTCAAATAAACCAGCTTTCAAACAAACAAGATGATAGCGAGAGAGTGAGGGAGAGACACCACGAAATAATGAAATATAATAATACGGCGCCTTCAGATGTATAAATGCGTGGAAGAGGAAATAGAGTGATTAAATAGAGCTCAGTAAAAGACGCGGAGTAATCAATCATCTGGGATGGGCGGGCGGGCTGTCCTGTCACCCTACCGACTGTCACCGCCCCCGCCCCCGCGCTGCTCCGCCGCCCACCCAGCAATTAGAATCGTGATCTTGCATAACCATCTTGACATCAACAGCGGACCACTTTGCCGCTTCCGGCTGGATCCGGAAATGAGCGCGGAATTCGCGCGGTATCTTTCGCATTTGTTTATTTTTTGCACGCGAAGGAATACAACGTCGGTGAAGCGACTGGCTTGTTTGAAATTGATTTATGGCTGGACAGCTTCTTACAACTTACCGTTGTCTTTAGAAGTAATATTTTAATGAGGTTATTACGGTGCACTTATTGAAATATTGTTATTATCAAAATAATTAACTACTTTTTCAATCTACAAATGCATGTAGTGTGTCTATAAGAAATAATCTTGAAAAATATAATTTAAATATTAAATAAAATATTCTCCATTTTCACAATAACTTCCCTAATTGGAGAATATGGTCGTCACGAACACCCGCCATAAAGCGTCAGTTACTATGGTTTTGCGTCATCCCATGTTAGCTCTGCCGCCTGAAGCTCCACCTACATTTTATCTTTAGTTATATCTAGTCTATGTATAGAGCCCAGGGACAAGACAGAGAAAGAGAGGCTGCTGTTTTTTCCTATGTTCTCCTGTGGAATCCAAAGTACATGTCCTAATTAGATTCACCTTGTGTTTACTGTTTTAAGTAATACTGTAGAAGATGTTATTTAAAATCTAAATTAAATGTTGATTTTATTCAGTTAGAAAAATGTTGAATAGAATGACATATAGGCGATCGTGTTTGCTGTTGTCGTATGAACACGCTATTTCTTAGAAGGTTGAGAACTAATAATCCTACGATTTTTTAAAAATAAAAATGTTTTTGACATACCTCCCAGGTGTCCATTCTCGTACGGCGAGTACTCTCCATTCTCGAGACGGTGCTTCTTGAAGGGATGACCAGCGGGCAGGTGAGCTGCAGCCAGCGACAGTCCCAGAGACGCACGCTTCGGGGGCCTTCCAGGTCTGGAGCTGCGGAGTGGTAGACAGTTACTGTGGTTAGAGGCACCCCGGTGTTAGTACAGCTAGTCGGCGAGCCCGCACTCACACCTAACGTCATCACGAGGGTTAAACGATACGGAAACATCGGGCGACAATCGTCTGATGATCACCATCATTGGGATTCTAGCGAGTGAATGCCGTAGTAAAAGCTTTTAATATATTTTAACAGACACATATAAAAATATCATAAGCAAGTGACATCTAATTACTCCCAAGCATCCTTCGCATAGTATAACTGCTTTCGCTAAGTTTTTCAGAACGGTACAAAGTATGTACAATACATATGTGTGCTAAGATGATTTGGGACATGGCATAGTTAATAGAAGCTATCTGATCTGTGAGTTGACATTTTAAAGCTACCATATGCTGCAATTATAGAGAGGAAATTGTAGTGAAAAGCTTTCAATAATTGTTATGTTTCATTTAAATACTGAAATGGTATGATTTTTAATTTTCTTGGCGGAATTCTATCATACCAAATTCAAAAGATTTTTTAGAAATTATTCCACAATCTTTATTATAAGGCAATAGTGGAACGATTTGTAAATCATCTTTAATTTTTATTTTGATGTTATTTTATTCGATATCGAACTCGCAGTGACTGAAAGGACTTTTGGGATTACTTTTCTTTACGATTTGTTTTGAATTTTGCAGTATGAGAAGATTTATAGTAAGTGAAATATTAACAGCTTTAATATTTTATTTTTATCTTAGAAGTCTTTTTTAATTCAAATATTTATTTTTAATAAATATAAGTGTTGAAAAATGTATGAAATATTTTATTTTGTTGTAAATAACAACAAGAACCTGTAATACAGCAGTCACTCCTTAATTTTGATATTAATATTTATATGAAAATGTTTATATGAATTTACATAAAAAGTATTTTTTAAATTGAAATTTACGTCAAATAAATTATAAAAAAGCAGTTTTGTTAGTGAGGCATACAAAATAATAAATAACATGATAATTCTTATTCTATTCAAGTCTTGCAAAAAAAATAATATAAAAGAGAAACACAATAATAATAGAAAAATACTTGGTCACACAATGGAACGTGAAAAGCTTTTCTTGTACCCAACACCTGAGATGAATAGCAAACTATCCTCAAGAAAAATGTTTCGGTTGACCTCGTCTTTGTCGCACGTATTACGCCAGTGTCCGGCTGACGTCCCAGTCTTCCCGATGATTTATCCCGTGGGGTGACATGCTGTATCATCGGGTCATCCCTACTGGGGCAAGAAAAGACTGGCGTATCCAAAAACAAACCCTAAAAGATCTCTCGTAGCGGTTCTTGTTTTACTATATAGTCCAGTTTGTAAGAGTGTTTGACTATTTTTTTATCTCAAAAATGCTGATCAACAAACACCCAAATATGAATTTGTGTGTTTGTTTCAAGTACTACAGAAGATTATTATTTCAATCTCCGGGCGCCCACTTTAAAGGACATAAGGAAACCATCACATACAAGAAAAAACGATTAATGAGTGATAAATAAAAGAAAAATATCATTCATGGCTTTATGACACCATACGTGTATGTATGTTCTCACATGGATATTTTTTGCAAATAAGTCATCTTAAAAGACGACAATAAGTGGGGGAAATTTATATTTACTATATGTTTCAATTATGGAAATGATATGGAAAAAGTCCTTTTAATTCCTAAGTTAGAGCGAAATAGTTGCTCAACCCAATCTTTCATTAAAGGAGAATTTTATGAATGTATTAGTATAGTTAAGTATGTACTCATATTTATATTTTGAAATGATTTCTTTATATTATGTCACAGTTACGCCATTCGTTAAGTCGAGAGACAACGTTACTGGACGGCAAAAGACCCAGGAGTAGAGCATTTAATAAGAAAGCATAGATCACGTTGGATCGGCGCACGCGACGGGCGTCGGTCTCGCCCGAGGCGTCGAGGCGCGGCGTCCCCGGATATGAAATAGGTGAGACAAGTTTCCGATTTAATTCGGTCGTAAATTTCCGCGGAAGACCGACCCGCGCGACTCGATCGCCAGGGACGGGAGCCTCGCGAGGCCTGGCGATCTCCTCCCCGGCCGATGCCCGGCGAATTGATATTTTACGGTCGTTCAAAGGGGCGCTCTTTCATTTTTACGTTATTGTTTCGGATATGTTTTATGAGTCGCACCATCCAAATGCACTTAATACTCTTTCAGACATCGATGAAAAAAAACGAGTCAATTTTCAATCAAATGAAATAGACGCTTTTTAATTGACTTTTATCTTCAACCCCATATCCGTTCCATATCTGAAACATAGGTACCACATATTTCTGCTACTTAATTCAATCAGTTGCTATTTCCCATTCTTTGATACTAGACATCCCTGAACATATATGGTTTCCGACGACCACTACAGCAGAGACAATATTTATTAATCGGAATTTTTAAGGAGTTGGAATGATTAATCCAACTCTCCAGATGCTTTAACCATTTGGTCCTTAAATACTGCTCAACTCAACCAACGAATAGAGATTAGCAACTAGTGATGAGACGTCCATGCTTAGATCCGCACTCAATGTTGCTGAACTTCAATGATCTGGTGAAAACCGCGCTAACGATGTGTTATTATCGCTGGAAAGTTTTTAAAGGATTTTCATTTAAAAAGTATACATGTATCCATAAAAAACGATAACTCAACAGTTACTTTATTTTTTTTAATACATATTTTAAGTATTTTTTAATCAAAAGTCATAAAATTTTTGGTGGAATAATATTTAGTATTAAGATCACAGTTTTGTTTGCCCAGTGATACCACTATTTGGTATGATTCACATTGCTGACTGCCCTCATATCAGATTACGTTCTACCCCATTTCTCTTTATGGAGCTATGGACTGTTGAGGATGATCCATTACTGCATGTGTGTGCACCACCCTAGCAACACTGCCCCAGCTGACCACCGATGCAAACACAGTGCATAACCACAACAATCATGTTTGAAATGGAAGGTAAATACGTTTTTCACAAAATATACAATTTCATAAAAACTTTATTAACCTATTTTAATAAATCAAGATTTCAACACATTCATCGAAAATAATGAGTAAAAAACCCTTGTCTCTAATGTGACCAAAATCGTTATAATTATGACTTCCTCTTGGATTTGTTCATTCTTTGAACATGTTTCATATAAATATATAACTTTTCAAACAAGAATTGCTTAATATATAATATTTCTACAACACACTATAATAATGAAACATGTATATTTCTTCCTTAAAAAGCATAGAAAATACAACATGTTTATTTTCAGCTACGAATCGTTTGACGTTAAGGTGATTTCTTTATTTCTTTAGCTTGCAATGTGTCAAAATTTCTGTATTATCATAAAAATTGTGTTTTTTATCCTTAAAATATATCTGTTAGTTATAATTCTATGATATTTTTGGCTATTTTATGACCTCTCCTTGCTAACTACTATCAGTGTAGCGGCTGTGGTAACTGACACCATATTACAGTATTGGCTTGAATATTTGTTCAGTCATATCAATCGGTCATTCAGTCGCGGGCAGTCAATAGAGACTTGTGTGACAGCGGAATATTTAGTTTCATCTGCAATACTATTATGAGTATAAATGATGCATCGGCGTAACAATAGTTAACTGCAAGCGAAACATTCATTTACTCTAAGCATGTACAGTATTGTGACCAAATACTTCAGAATAAATTATTCTTTATATTTTTTTAAATTACATATTTTATGCTACATATTTAATTGTATGTATACTCATGTAAACAGTTTTTCTTTTAAATAAAAAATAAACTTGGAAAATGTCAACAATTACATAGTATTTACTACTTTATAAGATTTTCTAATAGGGCACAATGTTAGACATGCTCGTATTTAAACTTTTTTTAAGTAACTTTTAATTAACAAATTAAGTTCTCATTCATATTCTGTAAGAAAGGTTAAAATATAATAAATTTGAAATTGTCATTTGCTCAATGGTCAAAGCGTTTGTTTTGTCAGCCAAAGGTCTTAGGTTTGATCTTAATTGATTTCTGAGCTCTAAAACACTCCCAGTTGGTGTGAATTTGATCCCACACCCGTAAAAAGACAGTCATAGCCTATTAATCAAAATTGGTGACGAAAGTCGTCCCGTGAAGACCACCCATTCAAAAATTCAGTAAATTCCTATGATAATTAAGCATGATGCGTGAATATCGGGCTGTAGTCTATGACGTTGGCGGATCAACACTCCACATGCAGCGCTTAGCCATATGATGCATGGTAAGCGTCATAGAATTACACAGATGTGCCTTCAGAATTACTACCACCATCTGCTGGTATTCTCCTGTATGTGTTTACAGAAATATATATATAGTACTATACACATAAAATGTATCGTGATTGTGAATTCAATTTTACTGACTTAAGTGAATATTTTCATGATTAAACATTGTCATGTCTAAATGTTTCTATCTATTATGTGAAATAATAATAAATCATCAGAGAGAGAATCAGAGTTTAAAGAGGAATTCAACGTACTATCAGATGTGTTTTTTTTAATATATGCTCAAAAACGTTGTTGTAAGCATTAAACATGGAATGACAACAATTTACGTGATATTTTGTTTTTTGGAAGCAATGTTCAGTAAAAGCCTACATGTGATTTGACGTGCAGAGTGCGCGATACGCTCCACAGAGGGCAGAGGACGAGGGACTTGACGTAATCTCCGGAAAACACACCCCCAGTGGCAATAAAAGCTTTCGCTAATAAAAAGAATTAAATAAATAAATAACCGACCGGAAAAAATGATGTCGGCATCGACATTCACACACACAAGCCCGGCCATAATAAAAAGGAAAATAAAGTGTTGGTCCGTAATAGGAGACGACAGGCAGTTATGTTTTATGTGTCTGGGGTCCAAAGCGAAAAGGGGCGCTGGAGATGCTAACCTCACATCTATGTATCATTATTATATAATCTATAAAGTCTTGATTTTTTTCAATTTAAAAAATATATATATTAAAATTCTTTTTTTCAACGCGTCAATCCAAGCACAAAAATAACGGCAGAAGCGGGATGCGAACCGCGGACCTTGGAAACCAATATGCCCAGGTATTCATACCGCTCGGCCAACTGCGCCATTGCTATGCCTAGACCGACTCGCGTTGAAACTAGTATTTATATCATTGTTATCATCGTACGATAGATGTCGCTATAGTATATATTCAAAGTATGTATATTTTTATTATTATTCAATCAGTCTTCATTTATTCACAAGCTTAATAAATAATAATAATAATATTGTAATATAGTCAATGATCTATAAAAGTAGATTAGAATATTGAAATAATAAAATAATATTCTAATAAAAATTTAAAAAATTCATATATTATATATATTGATATATAGCTCCTTAAGGCTGATACCGTAAAGCCTCGAAAAACGATCTTTTGTCTCTTATGTTTGTTCACTCGCCTGACATGCACATCTAATGTTGGTTTAATTATAAAATGTTAAACGGTTTTTTCATACGGCAAAATATTTGTTATGACAGTTGGCCCATTTCCTGTTGGCATCACTGTCATCTTGGTGGTTGGCAGCGCCGAGATGTCAGAGCGCGCACGCAGTCGGACAACGCTCGCGACCGTTATGGGCACGCCTATATGGCGTGTGCCGAATGCGAAGTGTTTGACAAATAAACGTGTATAGTGAAACGAAAACGAGTTCTTTATATTGTAAACCTGATCCTGCGTCCTTCATCCAGTTAAATATCTAACTAAGAGAGGAGGATATCAATAGTTATATTTCAATCAACGAGATCACATAATTTACGCGTTATTGTTCGATCACTGAAAAAAAGTGAAGCGCAAATCAAAACATGGATGGTTGCTTTTTGCTTACTACATGTCGTTGGTTGGATTTTAGACAATCATCAATTTTGATTAATAACTAACATTTATGTGTATGGGATCATATTCATACCAAGGGTGAGTATTTATAGAGCTTAGAATTTTTTTACATTATAATATTAATTATTAATACTTTAATCATCATCTGGGAACCATTATACAATACTTAGTATGGCAAGTAAACGCCTTACCTTTTAGCCATACTCTTGGCAAAAATTATTTATTCTTACAGATGTAAAAATAACACATTTTCACACGGATGAATAAATGGTACACGTACGAAATATTTTTGTAATATTTTAGAAATGTTTTTTTTTTTTGTAATTCAATTACAATAAATAAAACAACGAATCATCATTACTTTGGCGGCGATGATGATAAATCACGAAACACAATCTGTGAGTCCATTAACCTAAAGACAAACGGTGGCTCGGGCGCGGTGTTCATCATTTCCCTTCCTGTGTTCCGTGACGCGGGAAATATTTTCATTTCCTTTTCCGTTCCGGAAATATTTATAGGAAATAAAAAATGGCATTAGGGAATATTAGATTGGATTGAGCCATCAAGCTTTCGAGGGAGCGAGCCCCGGAGCGACCGTTCGAAAATACGACTAACATTTCCAATTGGAAAAAATTGACAAACCGAAATGGTCAGATAACTAAATGAAATACATGTAAAATCAATAAATGTTAGCTCTCCCTTGATAAAAAAAAGTTAATGATTTATATATATTTAAGTATATTGCAATGCGCCAACAAACGAGATAAAAAAAATCAAACGAATGACAAATTATTTTTTACAAGCATTTATATATTGATATTTGATTTATTTTAAGTATATTTGTTTTTAGATTACAAAAAGGAGATGCCTTCTATGATGTTTCACCCATACGGCTTGTTGATACGTGTTGAATAAATTTACAGTGTTTATACGTAGGATGTAACGTAGGTAACTATATTAAAAAATTATGAACAGTGGATGCCTTACAAAATGCAAATAAAATCAATGTTTTCACTAAGTTTCATTGGAATCGATTTATATTTTAAAATTAAAATCAATTACACTAATCAATTAAAATATGACACGTAAAATATCTAACAATTATTAAAGCATCACTATATTTTATAGATGAATTGACTGCAAATCGTAGGTCCACCAATTTCATCAAGGAACAGGTACTATTGTACATCAGACTACTCCAAATTTAAGAGCTATCTTTGAATGTAAATTATCGTAGTAGTTTTCCAATTCCTCACACACGATATTTATCGTAATCATTCTTATAACATCAGTAGCGAATCAACATTTTACATGCATCGCTTGATTATTAGAAAGTACTTATAAAGTCCATGTTTGTAAGGTTTTTTTTTTAATTATAACTCTCCTTGTTCTCCATCACGAATCACCGCACCGCATATTACCCATAGGTCACTACAACCAAACGATTTTATCGCAGGGGAGTAAACTCTGCAGAGAAGGTTTCGTGTCCTAAAAACTCGATAGCGTAAATATTCTCAAGGGATCATTCACATGCAGTGGAGTTTTTTTCTAGAACTGTTTACGGCTCACGGTGTACATCGGCCCGTTGTATGTTTATTTTTTTAAATACACAGATTTAATTTGTTCAGGCGCATTTTATCTTCACACTATTTGTCGAATCTATCCAAGTACACATGCCTAGCAAAACAGTGATTCTTAAACACTAAACTCAAAAACTAAAATTAACATACTAGCTAATAATTTAGAGGTAGTAAGATATTGTTGTCAGTCTTGGAAATACATGCAATTACAAGTAAATTAATAGAAAATAGTGGCAACTGTCATTAAATCTGTGACGTGAAAACGGTATTACGCAATTTATTATATATCTAACATTGAGGTATTTGTGGTTTATAGTAAATAACTATCAATCTTTGAACTGGATAATACATTTTATTAGAAAAAAAAATGTTCCAAATTGAGGAATTTTTGTTCACATAAATTCTACAATAATTATTTACTGGAAACTTATATTATACAACAATTTTCAGATATGACAGCATTTGCTTTCTAGACACACAAGGTGTATTGATTGTACGTGTATGCTGTATTAACCAATTTTAAGAATTTTTTCAGGTATAGCGTATCTGTTTTTTTCTAGAACAGCCTTTATAAAATTTATTGTATTATGCCTATACGTAATTATACAAATGATAATTTGACGAAATTTTATCGCAATCGTCTGAACGTTATGGTAGTGCATAAAATAGGAATATACGCATTGTCTTTTATTTTTAATAGTAATATGTTTTGATTAAAATTATGAGAGTGTAAGACAGATGTAAGGCTTTGTTGAAAATACATTTAAAATGTTTTAACGGCTCTGCTTTCTGATACCAAACATTGCATCACTTGCGTCTTTATGGTTTTGCTACCGTACCCAGTGCATGGAATGAGGTGTAGATTACTGGTGGCTGAAGAGAATTGTATCGTTTTCAGTTTACATTCGATGAAGCTTGTAAAAGGGTAAAACGTATGAGTAATGGGCACAGTGTACTGAAGCTTACATAAGAAAACAAATATAAGAAGACGAAAAATCTAAACAACTGCCGAAAAGTATTTTTTTTACTTTTAAGAACATCATCTTGATTCAACACGTAATTATTTAACATTTTTTAATGTATGTTTGGATAATATGACACTGAATAAAATCTATTTACATTACGTTTGTTGAACTAACAAAGCAAGATATTAAAGAATAAAAATGAATTTGAAGACTTACAATTAATAAATACTATTATAAATTAAACTTTATTTTGATGAAAATCTATAAGTTCCATTAGTTTTATGTAAAATAGAATATGGAATATATAATATCTTATGGAAGTTATATTCAAAATGATATATAAAATTCGTCAGAGTTATATTATGATTCACGATTACAGCAAGTAAAAATCTTCCTATATTTTAATACAAATAAGTAACGTGTAGTGATTTATTGAATAAAGTTTTTTTATAGCGTCGGCTCGGCATGCGCTTCAGCTTTTATCACTAAATCAGTTTGCACATTTGTGAAATGCGCAAACTGTAATTACTTGCATAATACCTGTGCACCGACATGCAAGTACCACTGCAATTCCCTCGTGTGTGGGAATGTATCACTGAACAGGTCCCCTCAACTGATTCAGCAATCCAAACATACTACAATTTACAGTACTCGCGTGATGATGTACTATAATCCCGTCTTTATTATTCGAGTGTTTCGAGCGCATTGAACGTTTCCTCCTTACAACTCCGCTCTCGTATCAAATTCGTATTTCACAGGTGGTTTGCCCGCTCGGATATCACCGAGTTAATTGTTCTGCACCGAAAACACAACAGCTACAATAATAACCCAGAAGTAAATGAATTAACATTGTTTCCTTTGGTGAGAAATCACGAAGGTGCTCACCAACTGGAATCCCGTAAACAAATAACAACAATCATTTACACACGTTATCTAATACATGTATACAAATGATTCGTGAATATGATATATATTATATAAATTATAGCTTATGTGGATGTTTAAAACGCCTTACGTCTATTATGCGTAAGAATTTTTTTTCTTCATAATATGAAAAATATATCAATTCATTGTTACATAGTAAAATGGTAGGTACTCATCACTTTTTTTAATAGTATTTGATAATCCAATAGGTTTATTGATTGTGTGTTACTATTTCATCGAATATACATAATCTCTTACAGTATAATTACTATTGCATATCTAATAATACACGAGTCGAAAAATACTGAAATAATATGCATTATGAAATATAATAAACATGTGCACGTAATAATTCAATAGACAATGCTTTGGCGTGCCATTTTGACAAACGGCACATTTCACGTCATTGTGCACTTTCGTTTTTATTCAGAGGAATGCGGTTCAATTATTCCGACCGGAATGTCAAAGAGCGTTTTGTTCAAAAGGGCATTATGCTTCGCACAATATAATATGCAGCTAATAAAAAAATCAAAGCGATAACTCAAATCGATCACTGAAAGGCAAACAATGGGATATTTCGGACTGCTTTATCTATTATTAATCGCGATAAAAAAGATATTATTTCGTTTGGGGGGATGTTTTTTTTTCATGAAAACTCATACAGGAGAATGCCGTCAGTGAGTAATACATATTTAACTTAGTAAATCCGTTTCATATGCATATAATCATCAAAATATAATTTTAAAATTTCTATCTGCTTCCATTATTCAAGACATTAATGCATCCACTTGGGAACATATATTGTTCTTGATGACCTCCAGGGCGGAAACCCTGGAACTTGAAGCCCTGTAGTATGAAATTCTTACGGAAAAAAATTTAATATTCATTTTTTGAAGGACATATGGTGATAAGTCTGATACCCTATGCTCTGAAATAACAAGTAAGCAACAAAGCGGTGACCCAAAAATATTTTGGTAGCGTCGAAGTTTGCTTGTGTACGATGATTGAACGAAAGCTCCACTTTCAATGTGTTGTTGGGCTATTATTTATCAATATGTGTGATGTAAATAAGGTATATATATGAATTATTTTAATTTTTTCTATTTTGATATCATTTAAATTATTTATATTAAAAATTTTATTCTTAACCTGTTCGCATCGGTACCCGATATAAGCCGTGTAAGATTTACCGTTGACATCGGTAGCCGTGATATATCATTTTGCTACATTCTTAGATTACTTTTTTATGCATCATCTGATAGCTACAGAAAACAAAAACCAATGTGATACATGAAAATAGACAAGATAAGTACGTTTATGCTTCAAATACTAGTTTTATAATTGACAGTATAATTTGTACACCGAGCAGTAATGAAAGGGTTAAATATAGTGAAATCTTTACTATTCCTCTTATTCAAGATCGCTCTATGAGTGAATTGTTTTAAAATGATGACTGTTGTTACAAGCATTTTTTGGGATAGAAATCGTCATTAATTGCAAGATTTTTATATTATCAATAGTTTAGTAATACAACTTTTAAATATATTTTTTAATAATTTGAACCAAGAATTTTCCGCATGGCAGTTGATCGCATCAATCGCTGGACCATACCCCTCGATAAAATGTGGGGAATGAATAATTGAGGTCTGAAATAAGTACCTTTTGTAGTAGTACCCACTATGACAATTGGAGTCGAAAGCGTGCGACGTATCTCTACGTGATGCGGCAATTTTTGTTCCCAGATGACAAACGTATTTTCGGTGACCCCGTGAATGGGTACGAGAGCTTAATGTGCGAACTCAAAACAAGTTTTCGGGGATCGATGACAATAAATATTCCCGACCGGATTACAATAAAACGCATGTGAATTGATAAAAAATTATCGTTCATTATTTCATATAAGAGTAATATGCATTACATTACGTTTCATTATATGCAATGCAAAAGAAACATCACAATACGTGTGAAGTATCTGGTATACTTCTCTATTTATAATACATTTTTTATAAATTAAAAAAGTTTTACTAAACTAATTTCTTAGTATCTTTAGTTATTATAAATTATAGCAAATGCATTGTAGATTTTACTGTATTAATGTACGGTCAACCTTCCTACAGCGTGCACTTATATACTTATTTTTACTATAGCGTTAGCAGTGATTTTTTATATTAGTGTTCCATTGCCGTCGGGAAAAGCTCAGTGGCGCTCACTGGCGGGTAAAGTGTTGGCATGGCAAGCCGAAGGTCATGGGTTCAAGCCCCGACAGAGATAAAAAAAATGTTTTTTCTTAGCTCCGAAATTTCTCCGGTTAGTGTTAATTCGATCCCTCACCCGTAAAATGACAGTCATAGCCTATTAATTAAAAAAATAGTGTTAGACGAAAGTCGTTCCGTGAAGAGCACACATTCTTAGTAAATTCCTGTAATAATAAGGATGATGCGTGAAAGTCGGGCTGTAGCGTATGACGTTGGCGGATCAACACTCCACATGCAGCGCTTATCCATATGTAAAATGGTATTGTCATAGGATCTACTGATGAAAAACTTCAGAATCACTATCACCGTCTGTCGGTATTCTCCTGTGTGTACATTTTAGTCTGAACCATCCGTTAGGACCAAATAGTTCAGACTTCGGGACCGTTGGACTAATCTACGAATCTTACAAAATAAAACGTGATTAATCAATCACTAAAAATATAAATTATTATTTTTTTTTTTTTAATTTTTATTAGAATATTATTTTATTATTTCAATATTCTAATCTACTTTTATAGATCATTGACTAAATAAAACGTAAACATAAAATTTTTTTAAGTTTATATACTACGGCAGCCATCTCTTCTAGTCTTCATGAGTTTGTAGGGAATCATATAAAATTTAGGACAAGGCATCTACAGTGGCAACCGACATAATTGCGTAGCGGAACTTTGTAGTGACAATATGTTCCTGTTGAAGAACGATTATGGAAATAAAAAGAATGTTTAAAATCGTAAGATACTTACATACATTGATATAATTTACTTTTTTTTGGAACTTGAATTTGTGTAACAATCGAAAAGTCACTAAAAATGATGGCAAAAAAACATTGATCGGATATTTTATTTATTTCTTTCAATTTCAGATTTCTTTTGATCATTTACTTACAGACAATAATTCTGATTATTAATTGCACTTCAATGACATTTGAATCTTAAACACAAACGTTGAAACCCGCCGCTGTCGACCATTGCGATTCAATTTAACTTTTTGCGCATTCGTTTCTTTGCGACTGGTCGCCATTTTTTCTCAACTCTGCAAGCAGCGACTCGCAAAAATGATTGCATTGTTAAATAAATTTTATTCGCACACAAAAAAGCGAAGACTGTTTCCCGTCACGATATTTTTGTATAAATTAATTAATGCTTTGTTTGACAATTTTGTATTGTAAAAGAATAACGCTCTCGGAGAAACATCTTTTGAAAAAATTCGATTAATTTTCCTTGGCTAGGGATTTTTTATTGCGAAGGAAAAAGTTTGATAGTTATATCGTTGCAGAACAAGTCCGAAACGAGAGTATAATAAGGTCGGAGCGGGAGTACGATACACAACACACCTTGTCTAAAGTTAATTGCCAAACTTTACGTTCACTCTCGAGTCTGAAAGAAGGAGCAGCAGAAGTTTTTTATAGGAATTCTATGCAAAGATATTGCTAATAATAAAGTAAAATAGGTTGATCTCTCGCAGGAGTTGCCGGCCTGCTCGCTCCGAGCTTTAATAAAGCAAAAAGATGATCCAATAAAGCAAATAACGACTCGAAAATGAGAATAAATTTTACATAAGTCAAACAAATATTTTAAAAGTAAATTATGTACTCTGATAATAAAATAACAATGCGTCTGCTATTTAATATAAGATTCTCGTTATTAATAAGCAGACGGGAGCGCAGAATAAATAATTAAACAGAAACAGAATAGCAAAGTCTTCGTTTTGTTTGCATTTGAAATAAATAAAATGCGGTGAGTTATGAATTTAGGTATTATAACAAATTACTATTTGTTTTATTTGATACATTCAATTGAGACATGAAACATAACAGTGCTGCCAATATAAAATTAATTCTGCGAAAATATTATTGACATTACAATTAATCACAATAAAGGAATGTAAATTACCGAGAAACACATTACACAAAATATACTTTCATATATAATCACATTTCTTATAGTGCTTAGATAGAGACCGCACAAGAGCTATAGAATATTAGTATAATAAAAAAAATATGATTCCTGATAAACTGCAGAAAATTTAAAGAAACGATACTATAGTATCCGATAAAACGGGTGATTATAGTTTAGGCAGCGAATGAAGAACCCTGTGACACATTTATTGCCCCTTGTAAAAGGGATGGGGCAAAAATATTTATTTCGATTAGGTCGATTTTTTTCTCATGTTCTTCGAAAAAAAAATCTAATTTGAATTCGAAGTGAATCGTATATAAACATCTCTATTTTTAAATAATATAAATTAAATTGCAGTGAATATTATATTTGTGAAGTTTTAGCTTGATACGTATGGCACTTTTATTGCTCTGTGTTATAGAGATGGGGGAACATTTTTTATTCTATTATATCAATTTTTCTTCTCTTCTTCTTGGAAAATAATTATATTTTAGTATCATTTTTTCCCGCATGGCGGCGTGTGGATCAGTACAAATGTCCGACTTATAGTAGCGCGATCTACGATCGATTCGTGTTTTTTGTTGTTGTAATTATTATATTTATTGTTAGTATTGTTAAAGTTGTTTCATAAAAGAAAAAAATCGAGATCGGGTCGCGAATGCCCTAGGAATCGGTAAATCTACAGTATCTCGGATCACAGAGGAGAAATACGGTGAAGGAAAAAAAATATTAACACCAAATAAGAAACAACAGAGGAAATGCTCAATTACAAAACCCGATAGCTTTAATTTGGCGGCAATTCGGAATCACGTGTATGCATACTATGACCGCAACGAAATACCAAAACTTCTTAAACTGGTAGGTTCTCTAAAGTCAGTCGGATTATTTCAAGACAGTGCGACGTCTCTTAGTAAGTGCTAAGTTGAGCTTAGTTGTGTGCTAATATTTATCTCTACACTCGCTTTTCTTCATAATTTTCATATTACTAATATTATTATTTTTGGTTAATTTTACATGTCTCTTAAAACCTGTTAATATTCACTTATAATTGATAATAATTATAATATTTCATTTTAGTAGGTATTTACAAAAACAATCGAAAATACGATTATTTCTTACCCCAACACTAGTTTTCGCAGTAATGTGAGATGGCGTTCTACATGCGTCAGATATTGTATTATTATAATTACAAATCGCCGTATTTTTTCTTATTTGTAACAATATGTATATATTTTTTATTATTTGGTTTTTATTGTGATACATTTACCTAAATAACTTATTATATATAAAAAGAGAGGCTTTTGTTTATGTTGATAAAATTAATAAAGGTAGCGAACGTTTTTACAACGTTATATCGGACGATATTTAGCACAGGGCAATAAATGTGTCACAGGGTTCTTCATACGCTGGATGGACTATAGTTTCTTTGCTCATGAGACCTAGACCATTTAGTCCTAAAGGTCTGCTCGACTCTACCAACGAAATCCTGTAAGCAAAAGGCACATGCAAAGTTTTTTTCGGCGCTTAAAGTTGCTTAGCATTAGTGACAACGAAAAACACGCCTAGAAAATGCTATTAATGATCTAAATAAAAATAATTTACTCTCAAATTAAATATGATATGTTGATATAAATTAAGTGGTCAAATCTAAAAATATATATATGTTACAAAATTAATAAATTGTTTATTTACAGTAGCAAAGCGTACGATGATTTATCCCACAAAAGGAAGAAGATAAATTAATTCTTTAAGGGTTCGACTGCACTCCTCGCCGGTAAGGCCCCGGGGGACATTTCCAGGTAATTAGCGCTCTTCATTTCTTAATTTCAATATTTAATTACTAACCCGGAGAGTTTATCAGATGAAAAGGAGCGAGTTATCCCAAATATCCTGCGTAGCCTCCTTCAACACGAAACCCCGCTGAATGGGGGAATCCTTATTGAAACACAACCAGTCCAATCGGCTCGCCCTTTGCTTTCGCCCATTTGAATGCGATCGTAATGGTACACTTTGCGATCTGATCATTTCCGGGACTTGGTAATTATTTGGTTGAAGTTATGAATTTCACTTTTGTTAGAGACTTGCGGATGAATCACAATAAGGAAGACATCGAGGGGGTAGATTTGAAACCCGAGTAATACTTATCATTATTTTGTTACCGACAGACGTTACAAGAAAGGAAGGGTGACTCGGGCAAAGAAAATATAATGTTATGTCTTTGATGATTTATTCACTGGGCTCCAGTTCGAATTACGAGCTTTCGCAATTATACCCAAGTAAGCTGAAGAAGAGTACTTATGTTTGTAACCGGATACATATTTCCTGAATTCACTACTTTCGGGTAAAAATTGTGACAATAACTTATAACAACATTTAAAAAATAAATATGTTTAAACATATACAAATTCACTGCAAACAATATGAAACAGTTTTTTATTTAATGTAACCTTAAAATGTTTCAAAATTCAATATAATTTAAAATACTTCATGGAAATATAGACACTTATTTATAAATTATGTTATTATTATGTGATATATAATTTCTTTGTTTTGCATGGCATAATTGAATCTATGCCCTTTGTGGTATTATTTTAATCTCCGATATTTTGGCAACCATTACAGTCCATAATGATCAGAAAAAAAACACCAAATACCAGCTACAAATTCAGTTTAGGAAAAAAAACATGTATTACATAATATAATAGTAATGTTATATATTTTAAGAGTTCCTATTCCTTAAAATTAAATGATTAATATTTGCTTCGATTAAAATAAAATAACATAAAAAAACAATTACAATATTTTTGAAGTGCAGCGAAGAAAAAACACAAATTAAGTACTTCAAAATATTTGAGCGTTTCTTATTTTTTGTGTATTTCAGTTATTGAAGCAGTTAAACAGTTGTCAAACCGTAGGGTATTGAAGTTCATAATTTTACTATCATCGTATGTTTTCTTTATCTTAAAAGCTCCAGAGCTGCGAGCATCCCTTTAACTCGGGGGCCACGTGGCGTGCACGTGACGGGCGGCGACAACACGTGACATCTCAAAGGACCGAAATGTGCATCGACAACCGAGTCATTTGCTGGCAGTGCATTTGGGGAAGTGACGAATGTGAATTCAGTATCAGAACTAATTCAAATAATCACACCAAACACAATGTTGTTTTGCTAGTGACAATAAACATACATTTTATATATAATAATATTTAAGAATACATTTAAAAAACAACAATGGTATAAAAAATAGACTTCCGATTTGACAAATATTTAAGAAAAATAGTTAAATATTTCATATATATTATACCGTTGTAATGTTCAAAATTAATTTAAAATATTAATGAATACGAGTCACATATTACAATGATGACTGACATATTTATTAGCTGGAAAATATATTTTAATCTCTATAAGCAGTTAAAAAAATCGATTCACGTCCAAAAAAATGCACCGCGATCAAAAGTTTAAAACATTTTCTATAATGTTTAAGCTGTGCACTTGCTACTTTCATCTCAAATTTGCTTACTTACTAATGCTCACTTCAAGAAGTATTTCCAGAACTCAAGACATCAGTTTTTTGACCGAATGTTCAAGAGATCAAGAGGCTCTCCGTGTAATTACGAGTATAACATGTCATTCAAGTGGTTTTAATATTTTTATTTTCGTTGTTTTATCTTTTAAAATTAAGATTGTGTCTTCAAAAAGCCAATGAGCAAGGCATGTCAATCTCAAATGAAATTAATACGCATAATTGCATTTTTTTTTTCGGAATTCATTTAATTTCGTTTCGCCTGTCGGAAAAAGCGACACCGCGAAATATTCAAAGCGCGCAAAATTGAAATTATTTACAATTGATTTGAATACTGGGGAGAGATGCTGGTGCTGACAGGAGAGGAGATCTGCGAGCCTGGCCGGTGTCGGTCAGTCAGGTTTGGTTGGCAACAAAGCCCTGGATGCGACTCACTCTCGCGGCGCCGGCCGCAAGTGGAAAACGAAACGCAATTATGAAGTGTTGATTAATTCCTTTGTGTCGGGCTCCGGCCCTGATTGTCCGGCTGTCGGTCGCTGGGATCCGTCCGGACTGTGCGAATATGAGTGAAAGCTACGGGAACAACCCTTCCCTTCTCGCGTACAATAGCTTTTAGGGTTGACGCATGACGTTATTGGATCACAAACCAGATACAACGGCGTTGTCATGTTAGACTGTCATTTTTCGTAACTTCAACTATAATATTTCCTATTACTTATTATCATACTGCTTATCTTCATCCTGGATCCTAGCAACGTCTATGTAACGCTAAGCGAGCAACTAATCTACCAATGCCAACTAATTTAAGTCAATTGTGCGTTTACTTCAATTTTTGGAGTGAGAGTTTTCTTCAAAAATTTAGTTACAAATACGAGTATTCAAAAGTATAATTTTAAAATTATACTTTAACTTAACTTTACTAAAGTTATAACAAACATGAATTATCAAAAAATATTTGTAAAGTATTTTTGTAGTGATTATCAAGTCAAGTTTGAGCGCGACTATATATTTTTTTACTTTACGTTTTAATTCATTTTTGGACCCTTAAATTACATCAATGTTACTAGTCTCTATATTACACAGCATAAGATCTTATGCCCTGTATTAAAGCTTATTACACCAAGCAAACGAAAAGCAGTCATACTCGTACATATGATATTCTATTGTGTTGAATTGTAGAATATTATACAAGTACAGTCTGGTTTACACTAAACGAACGAATGCTAACCTTATGCAGTTTTCTTTCGAATTTGCTTGGTGGCGGCAAACAAATTACCTTGATTCATCAAATTCGAACATGAAAGGATATAATGAGGAATCGTTTGTTTCGTTTAATCCAGCATTAATGGTATAGCATCAGCCATTCCCACGTATTTCGTGGTTAGCAACGTGTTACCAAAGAAGGCAATTCGAGACTCGCTGTAGTATACTAACTTCGCAGCCTTAGACTGAGGTCTATTTGACATCTAACTGATGCAGCCAGAATCACGGGAAGGCCTTAAGCCACTCTCTAACAAGTAGTTTTTTGCGTACGGCCAGTAACGGGTCTCCATCTGGGTCTCCAAAAACAGGACGGGACAGGGAGGGTTTTCACCAAACGGGTATAGCATTCATAAAACTCGTATTTTGTGTTGATTTTGTACTCGTATTTGCAATTTGTTTAGGTCGTAAATATTCTAATGTGTCATTTTGGCAACACCAATGTGTCGAGCGTAAGTGTTTTTTTGTACTTCATCTCATTGGCGTTTCTAAAGTCGTCATACTTCAGATGTGTAAACTAGATGCGCGACAATGTATCACGGAACATGTTATTGTACTTTATCAACGCGCTACAACTAGTTAACAACATTGCAACAATTTTAATTACATAATGGCCACGCTGATTATTAATTCCGACTTCCGCCGAGTATCAAATTGCGTGTGAATTTTTTCTCGACGCATTTACTCGCAATGTATAATTATAGCAATTCGATTAATGTGGATCTTTACGTTACACGATTACTCTGGCCAACGCCCGCAGTAATTAAAAGCCGAAAAGTATTAACTATCTCCATATTCGAGTGCTTTACCTAGTTATTAAATAAAACTCCTTGGATCATTTCACCATGAAATAGCTTTAATTTTTTATTTTTTACGCTCTCATAGACCCAAATTTAAAAAAAAATACACTCCACGAATACAAACTATCTTCAATACCCAACTACTTCAAACTAATATTTAGATAAAAATGTAAAAACATATTAATATTAATTTACATTTTCACAATTTTATTACATAATCGTAAACGCTATTAAAATTGTGCAATTATTCAAATGAACTATTAACTAATAATTTTAACCAGTTATATTATTCTTATCTAGTGGCATTGCTTATTATTGAATGTTTTTCATCAATTATTTTGTATGAATAAACAAGTCTTATTAAATCACTTTTGTACTCCCTTGTTGAGCAGTCTCATGAAAAGGTTAGATTAAAATACACGATTAAATAAATAAGTAAAAAATCTTTATATTCTAGTGATTATTATTTTAAATTGCTTCGTATTTAATTAATTCAAAATATTCTACAAATATAGTTGATTCTGTAAATTATTTTTAAAAAATCTCAATCACACAAAGCACGATCTGGCAACCCTGAAAAATCTCCAGCATGCCGTTTGATCATTTCAAAATTAAAATGTGTCCATGTCGTTTTACAGCCCTCCCCTCCGGGACCAGGCAAGGAGGCTCTCCGGCTTCCGCGGGTGCCTTCAAAGGTGGGCTGGGTGTTTATACGTACGCTGAAATGTCAATTAGTCATCTGTCTTTAACAGTTTGTCTCGCTACTTTGCGAATAAATCCGTTTATCCGTACTGAGCTTGGAATTTATCAAAAGTAATATTCGCATCCGAGAAAGCGAGATTACAAACTATGATGAACGCCGTATTAAACTTGACAGTTGTGAAATTTAATAATATATTTCTCTACAATTCTACATCAATAAGCCTATTTATTAATTGTAAATAAGCTTGATAATATACAGCCTTTGTATCTTAACTATAATCTCTAAATATTGTTTAAAAATAATTTAAAGAAATGCTTAAAATACGAAATAAAAATAAAAATACAAAAGTTTCATTAAAATTTCAATAAAACTTTTTTTTTTGCTGTATATGTTAACTATAAATATTATTATACATTAATAGTTTGTCATATTTTATTACAAATTATATTCACATTTATTTGAGTATGGTAAAAACACTTCGTATCATAAGTTTCTGGTATGTTATACCAAACGCATTGTAAGTACAATAACATTACAAATTAAGTAGTAGAACCGTACAAAATCATTCACGTGTTTAAATGAGTATATTTGATTTGACAACCTGGAATTCGATTTCAGGCGCATTCAACCTTGTTACCTTTTAAATAATAAGGATGGATTGAAAAGGTTCAAATAAGGCAATCGTATTCAGTCACGAACCTAAACGTAAAAACAATTAGTCAGACTTTTTTGGAGCTTTCGAAAAAGCTTGTATAAAAAAACTCTGAGGTGAGATGGGCCGGTTAGGGTAGCATTTGAGGCCCGGGTTTGTAAGGGCCCGGCGCCGGGGTCCCTTTTGTTCTGCACGCGTTCTGCACCTACTCGAATAAAAAATGTTTCCATTTTCGATTCTCATTCCATCCAATTTCGATTCTAATTAACTTTAAAGCCATCAGAGTCAGACTATTGACGAATGACTCGGTTGATGGAGGGCAATGATAGACTTCACATTTAAAAACGATAGATATAAGTACCCGCTTAGATTTATTTATCCTGTAACTAAAAGGATACGTGGTTGATTATTGTTGATACGTGTGCTTGAAATACAAAATAAATTAAATGTACTTCTCAATATTATTACATTATTAGTGATATGTGTTTGTATAACTGTAGAATGTTGAGTCATTTAAGGCAACTTATTGTTTGGCAGTATTTAATTCCATCAATGGGCAGTAATTATTTAGCAAACGGTCAGTAATAATTACCTAAAAAGTTGAGTAAAAAATTATCAGTATGCATTAGAAATTATTATTATTATCGGAGTGTCGCTGAAAGATAGAATCCGAAACGAGGAAATACGCAGAAGAACTCAAGTAGTGGATGCTACCCAACGAATAGGCACACTCAAGTGGCAATGGGCAGGTCATATCTGTCGAAGAGACGACGGTCGATGGGGAAGAAAAGTATTGGAATGGCGCCCAAGAACTGGCAAACGAAGCATTGGCCGACCCCCTACAAGATAGACTGACGATATAAGAAGAATAGCGGGAGTGACCTGGATGCGGAAGGCGGAGGATCGAAGAGGATGGAGACTCATGCGGGAGGCCTACGTTCAACAGTGGACGGACACAGGCTGATGATGATGATGCATTAGAAAAATATCAATCGCAGTAATAAACAAAAATAATAAATTGGCAGGATATAATTAATGAATGGTAATTTATAATAGGTTAGGCTTCCATTTAATTTAATTATTCATTTCTTTTTTTTACATTTTTACATTAATTTTTGGCATTTTAATTTGGTGACTGGCCACATTCAAACTGACATAGTGGATACTGCCAATTTATTTAGTCTAATGCCGATTAATTTTAGTAACTGCTAATTGATTTAACTTACTGCCAAAACCTTGAATTAGTTACTGAACAAAGAAATACAGGCCGTCAATTAATACGCAGCAACTTACAGAAATATTCTACTTAAAACTATGAAAATCTTGTTTTTATAAAAATTAAAATGTATTTAAATTAATGGTTATGATGGTAACCTCATTTTATATTAATTAAATTAAGTTTATGTTTGTGTAAATTGTGAAATCAAAATAACAAAGTTAAAAATGACTTAACATTACGACGTATTTATGTGCAAGTCTTTAAGAACACCGACACATGGCCCGCATTCAAAAGAAACAGATGAGATTATTTTTCGTTATGCTTTTCTCAAAATAACGCATAAATCAAACATTAAAATCACAAAGCGATAAACACTTAATACACAGCGTCCGAACTTGTGAACATTCTCTGAAATCATCGAAAATATTAACTAGCATTCAGAAACTATCTGTTATGATAACTTCATAAATAAAGAGGCAGTAAACATAATCCGATAATAAAATAATAGCCCGAAAGAGAGAGGGAGATGGCCTCAGACATCCGTTGTTACTTGTTACTCAATGAGAAAATAGCTTCAGTCGACATCTGGATAAGAAGCCAAGAGACCTATAAATACTCGCCACAAATATGGCTTGCTAACTTGTTATCATAATATTTCATAAAACGATTAAATATTAACGTGACGACTGACACTCTCCACTTCATATCTGAGATAACATTTGGTTTGCTGCAGAGAAAATATGCATCGGAACTGAAAACTCAAAATTACTGTGAATAATGTATACGAATATTTTCAGACGGAGTAGTCATAACAAGGAGTATTTTGTAATAATTCATAAATTTGTTTGCTACCGCAAATATTCGACGCTCTCTTTTGATTATGTGTAGCCGACTAACATCGGAAAATTCTTTTACTTAAAACATAAAGTATAATATATATCAATATAAAACCTGTAAGCCTAAATTTGTAAATATATGAGTATTTAATTAGTTTATTATACAAATCAGTTATATATACTACAATATCATATGAATAAAGTGTTAAAAATCATAAATGTCAAATAAAATTGCACGTAAATCAGACATACTCATTAGATTCTTAATTGTTTTGCACATTTCTGTTCAATTTATTCAGTGAAAAATAAAATACATCTTGTTTAACGACTTTGAATGTTCAAATACGTCAGAAAATTATATATTTTTTACAATAAATAAAAGTGTATTAAACGATACCAATGTATTAGCAACTAAACTTAAATTTGTTGAAATCATCTTTTCGTTCTCTGAATTTATGAGCCAAAGCATTAACATATGGAAACCACATGAAAGACCACTTTGATCGTTATGAAAAATTAATTATATACAGAGTATTGCAGTCGTTAAATGTTGTTTATACGTTTATAAATTTCTCACGGTTTAGTATATTACAGAACGTATTAAGAAAGTTAAATTACAATTTAAGTTAAGCAGTAAATTGTCATTAAAAGTGGACTAAACTCAAAATGTACAAGAATAACTTTCAATAAAGTATTATTTGATTAGGACATATCAAAAACAGATAACTGCCGATACCTTTTCTATAATGAAATAGTTAATTCTTTACAATTTAATGTACAATTAAATGCATGTGCTATTATATTTCATGCAACATTCACATTTATAAAACACAAAGTTAAATATATTATCATATTTATTATATATATTCGACCATAGCAACATTGAACGCGGACCAGTATTTTAGAGAGTAATCGCCTCATGAGTCACATCGTTGTGAGAGTGACATCGTTGGATTAAGCAATCTTTTAGGACCAAATGCTCTTGTTCTCTAGAGTTTCGAGCCTATAGTCCAATATCTTCAAAACATCTAATCAATTAACGCACAAATATAGCTTGGATATAATCTTATAAATAGTTGCCGTATTTTCTAGTCTCTGAACTCTTACTTATATATATTCTCACTTCTAGTGTAGAAATGACTTGGGACAAGGCATAGACACTATAATCTGACAACTACTCGTATGTAGTGACAATTCACAGTGATCATATGTGATATAAATGTGAAAAAAACTTTCCACCAAATGTTCCAGATTGCGTCGTTTATTTTTTCCTGAAGCAGTTTTGAGGATGTGAGAGCGTGTACCCGAAGAGAAAGATAATTACTACAAGTGACTCCTCAAACATATTCTACGGAGATAAGCTGATCTCCTACATCCGACGTCACGCGAGTCACCAGCAACAAAGGTCCCTTTATTGCTGAGATAAATGACTTAGCATAGATCCCCGGCAAACATCCTGAAGAGAAGGTAGCCGCGAGACTATTTGGAAGGTAAATAATAGTCACCGGTCGGCCGGAGGCGAAGAGATGACTGCCACCATGGTACTGGCGGAGTACCAGGGCACCAGACGCTGGGAACAAGTGGGGAGCCTTATCAGCTCCTTATCGCGCTACTGTTAATTTATGCTCTGCAAATGTTGGCTTAAGCGCAGCGCCATTGCGAGGCCGTGAAATAAAATCTGGTTAAGAAATATATTTTGGAGGTCCATAAAATATCATCCACATAAAAAATAATAAATTTAATTAGTCCAATCCTGCACTAAATACACGAGTACCAATACAAGTATATCTCTTCCATATAAAATCGATTATAGTAAAAATATTTGCGGCACTGTTAACACAATCTCATAATGGTGGTGAAACGCGTTTAGCTATAATGTTATTATTTTTATTGAAATTTTAAATGTTTATTTAATATATTTATGAGTTCATTGACCTTGAAATATCACTTTGGGATTCACAAGATTAGTATATTTAATTATTTATAATGCTCAATGTACACCCTGCGAGTCTATTAAAGGCTATGCAATTGAAATTTCTCATGGTAGGTATTGGTAAGAAGTGTGAAAAAAATACATTTATTATGATCACATTTTCAAGACAAGTTATTTAAACAATCTACTTTATACTACTTATGTATCAAAAATAATCGTTTACAAATAAAATATATCGACAGAATTTAAAGGTACATGATATTGTGGCTTTTGGGCTTAGCCGTGTGTGGCGAATTTCTTTTCTTCGATATTTCGACCGCCATTGCAGGGTTCTTCTTCAGGGTTGATGACTTTGTTGTGAGTTGGTGTCAGGAGGTAGTTTAGCCGTCAAGCTAACGTAGCTCCCCGAGCGTCATGTCGGGTAATCGTGTACGATGGATATGTTCTAAGAAGAGTACCTCCACGAACGTCATGTCGAACTGTGGTTGTCCTTTCTTGTATACATGTCTTGACATACAAGAAAGGACAACCACATTTCAACGTTCGTGGAGGTACTCTTCTTAGAACATATCCACCGTACACGATTACCCGACATGACGCTCGGGGAGGTACGTTAGGCTGACGGCTAAACTACCTCCTGACACCAACTCACAACAAAGTCATCAACCCTGAAGAAGACCCCTGCAATGGAGGGTCGAAATATCGGAGAGAAGAAATTCGCCACACACGGCTAAACCCAAAAGCCACAATATCAAATCTGGCCGTGAAAACCTAAGAAGTTATTTAAATGTACAATTCATGAATGAATTATTTTACTGTGTAGTGTTGTAGTGTTAAGGAATTGTATCTCGTGTTATTTTTACATATATTTTCTGTTATCATTCAAATATGAAAAATAATGTAAAATAAATGTTAGCACTCTTCTCCGCCACTGCTTCCGGCGGCTTCGTGTAGATTGTGTACAAAACAGACAAGAGATATTCCAAAGAAAATAAACGGGCAAATGCGGAACACAAGGAGTCTATTTGGTGTACGACTCTTTTTCTGTAAGCGTAAGTAAATAACTGCACGGTCGGGTGGCCAGCGGGCGCTAGTACCGGCCGGCGACTACAAGTGCAGACCGTTGATTAGCAATCTTACAATAATTACATTGTGGATAATTCTGTGTGAAAGCGAAGTGGACCGATCGAATAGTAATCGATATTGTGCAACCTCTTAGCGCATTCAAAAATCGCTAAATCTTGAACAATTGATACTGAATAGTAAATAATTCAAAAGAAACCGAATAAAAAGTGATATTTTCTTGCACGAGTAACAAAACAAGAGTCTTAAAAATGTTTTGTTTTGATGATTATTGACCATTAAATAAGCTTTAAAAATGTGGCATACATCTCTTGATTTTGAATTATTGTAATAGGTTTAAATAAACTAAGAAATAAAATTATTAATAATGATAATGGTAAAGTTAAATCCACGATTAAGATGCCATGTTTTTTTACAAAAATCTAGTTAATTAAATTGCAATATCATGAGATTTATTGATGTAAACATATTTTCTTCAATATCTTATTATTTGTGTGCTTTTTACTTCTCGTTTGTATTTTAAAAACATTCCCAATATTACTTAAGCGTAACAAGTTGCATTTAGATCAAACAGGCATAGAACGTGAACACGTTCAAAAATGTTTATTTAGCGTTAATGGTTTTATTATAACCTGTCAAATTTAGTAGTTTATAAAAAAAACAATGTGAGAATACGGATTAACAGCACTGACATTTGTTTTGGTCTGAATACACTCTTATAATATTAAATATGTTTTATATTATATTTATCATGCATTATATTGTGATACTTTGACTGTTAAGCTGTACTTGTGAGTACGCGGATGTATGCGCAGTGAAACTACCTGTGTTCAAAGCGAAACTACAATTTTGGTGCTTGCCACAGGTACGGGAGTAATTTTTCATCCAGGCAGCTAAACAACGTGCTGCAGGATCAACATTAATGCTGTTATTGTCAAAACCGCCCCGGATAATGGCAAGCTGCAGTTCCTGGCGGCATGTTGCAGTGATGGCTCGACTGCACTTTACTGCATTCGTATCGAACAATGCAGGGATGAACGCAAATGTATTACAATATTCAAAACACGAGAGAAAAACAAATATTTATTTCAGCTATAAGCACATGATGTTCTTACTGTACAAAGTTACTGAAAGCAGAGAGTTCGCTTCCCACCTTTGAAGCGCTGAACCATCATTTAACTCGATTTGCAACATCTGAGACTTGCTGCCATTATATTATATACAAACTGCACAAAAACTAAATTAAATTACCGAAAAAGCACCTGTATTACTTCCATATTTCTATACGACTGACAAACATGTTATCTAGTCTCCAATTCAGCATTTAATTAAAAAAATATGGTGCGGCACGTTGTGTAAAAACCGCAACACACCATTGAATTGATCTGTCTTTTCTTCAACTGCTTTTCCGCTTTCGTTATCCCATAATGCCATCGGGAACTATAAGTAGAGTATAAAATGTACTTAATGAATCTCAAAGAAGCAGAGTTGATTGACAAATATCTAGACGCAAATTTTGACAACCGTATTCGGATATGGAATAAAGATGATAATATATTGTTATTCTTAACAATACTGTGTACAATTATACTGAATAAGCATATTTTTTGATTGCCTGTTTTAGTGAATGTTTTATTATCTACAATACATTAGATTACAAACTGGGAGGGATTAAATGGACTTAATTATCAAACAAATTTGGTCAGTGCGGCTCTGCCCAGCAGATGCACGCTTGCACTACTAGTGCACGCACCCTACATCGCAGTTAATAGATGATATATCGCTTTGAGGTTGAGGTAAATTGAACTGCGATGTTTTCATTGCATTACGCCGGACAAATATTTTAAGGTGCTCAGTTAATTTAATTTCGAAAAGCACGCGCCGTTTTGTTATTGCTTTATTAAATTAAACAAAACTGCGATTTCAACAACCCCTAATAAGCTCACTAATAATTTATTTACCCACCAAAATAACATATAATGCTACCAAAACTTACGCAACAAACATAAATACAGATTTTCTATGGCCTATGCCATAGGCCCTATGATATCTCATCAGCTGCTATGCTCACCATTTTTTCAGAATACATTATTCAAATGTGATATTTTCAGTACCGCCTTCTTCGCACCACTTTCTTATTTAAGAATTTCTCACTTTGTCTCGGATTGTCAGTCCTACAACGCGTTGGAGAGTATCCATTTCAGTGGTTATTATCATTTATTTGGTTTGCAAGCATGTCTCCCTAGTGGTCAGTTCACAGTCCACACGGATCCGTAACGGAATCGCTCTTGACACCGTGCCGAGTGTTGTCGGAATGCAACCCGAGCCGCGGCCGCAGACCGCAGGGCACGTGCCGGCACAGACACCTTCCGACACTTTCACGCTCCTCTGGACACCGGAACAGACAAAACGAAGCCTCCTCCGGCTTCAATTACCGGCATTAAAAAAATTCCGATTTGTTTGGCGTCGCGATGTTACCGGTACGTTACGCCCGACAAGCGGCCATTAGTGTTTACAAGCGCGGTGAGATATTTTTTTCAAATTCCTCATGCACGCACTATTGCATCACTGCATAAAATTTTATAGCATTTTTTCGTAATCGTTGTGCACCCTTCCGATTTGCTGCGGTTATCACTGATCTATTACTAAGTACTAGTATGTAGTAATAGTATGTACAAGATTAAAATATGTATATACTAATATATATTAATTGTAGCACTTTGTCGTATTAACGTCATGGTGGCACTCAAAACTTGGTGATATCCATATTTATGTTATTTATTTTTAATTCAGTATATTTAAGGTATTATCTACTCAAGTAACTTCCTAGAGTAACCTTTCGACACCTAATTTTAAGCACCCAACCACCCAGTCTTTCCAGTTGAACGGCATTGATTCTACTGAAAAACTAAAACCAAGGAGAAGGGAATTAAGACAAATCAATTATTATAAATATTAATGCTTTTTAATTCCATCTTTTATGGAAAATTATACTTTATGAGACAAATTACATTAAACTGAAAAGATCCAACTAGCCTGTAACATACAATAGTATATGATCTAAAAGATATAAATTATCTTGTTTTACAAGTTTCGATTGTATTTTTGTATTCTTTATTTTTATTATTACAGTTTACGTATCCATATTGAACAAGGTGTATGAACACAAAATGTGTTTTATTTCTCCAACTGTGTCTTGATATGAGTCGATTATCATTGCAAATAAAATAAATTGTATTGGTCTCATATTCAATTATTAAGAAATAGATTTTCATGTAGAGAAAACTAACAAAATTCTGAGCTTACATCAAACGATAATGTATGTTAATATATATTTTTTTATCAATTTTACAAATGCAAGACGATAATTATGTTTGAGTTTGTTTTTATTAAGTCATGTTTGTTGATTACTTAATAGTAGAAAGACAATTATTCTCAAGATGATGCGCATTGTGAAAAGTCACTTGTGCACGTTCCTCTTGGTGTTGACTTGATAATGCCCCCGAGTGCGGTTGCACCTCGCAGTGTTGCTGGAGGACGAGCGCAACGAGCGTGAAGCGTTACGAGGCATACCTTGCCGCCGTGTGCGGTACCGAGGAAGATACCTGTACATGGGCGGACCCAGGTAACTGCAACTTACGAACAGAAGTATCTTTTTGGTATGTCTATATGTGCAGTGTCTTCAGAAACAACGTCTATATCTCGATTCCTATTGTTGATTTGGTAATTTGTTAACGACACAAAAATTATAGCCCACCATACAAGTCTCACACTCACATCACACCGGAGGACAATTAAGTCACCTTGATGATGCGCCCATTCAGATTATGATCAATTAGCAACTGATAAGACCAGTGAGAGTCCCTGCTGAAGATTTGTGACATCATCAGACTGTGACTCTAACCTTCTCAATCCTTCACCTGTAGAGATTCAGCTTCCTCTAATCATTCTTCTGATTTGGTTAGTCTATCTTGAAGCCCGCCCTTTGAACATCGTCTATTTTAAATAAACTCAAGGTTTTAATAATAATTGTTTTATATAACAGGCGAGATATTCATATATGTCAGGTGAAATATATTCGTTCATGTCTTTTCAAATATCTCAATTGAACAGGTATTTCGTTTACATTAGTTACGCCACTGCAAGTGCATAGCAAGTGCACTAGCGCCGGGCGATGTATAGCGAGCGTTTGATCTACGCGGTGCAGCGCGCAATAATTGCATTAAGTAATCGCATTCACACAACAATTAGCCATATTGGACGCAGGAATGCTTTTGTGGGGCCTAACCGCATCTGTCAACATCGGCAACCAAGTCCTGTCTAAACACTAAGCGGGGATGCGTTCGTTAGACGGGCCAATAAGTGCATTGTTCCCGCATATCGAAATGCAACATGCATCGATGTGCATCGCGCTGATATCACAGAGATATCACGGTTCAAAATAATAATTTAACAAACAGTCAGATATATTGACAAATTCACTTCTAAACACATAAAATATAAATTTAGGAATAAAGGGGTAATTTATATTCTATACTCGTAAATGAATTAGTATGTAATACACATAACAAAAACTTTTTTCAACTATTTTCAATAAGCCTTAATAAATAATCATTAAAATATTTTGAAGCTTACAAAGACTTATTAATTATTTTACATTGTAAACGTTCATTAAGAAAATAATTTTGTTATTTGATTTATTTTACAAAATTCCTTGATATAAGAGATTTTTAAAGAATTAATATCATTATCTTTAAATTTCGAATATGTTAAAAAATAATATATTATTTTAAATTTATATTTTATGTTGTTCATCTCAAGAAAATGGATCTTTTATCATACCTTGTTACATTTAAATCTCGTACATAAGTACGAGAATTACAGAAAAGATGATTTATCTTTATTTACGAGGACTTAAAGATATTTGAAATGAATCCACATATATATATGTATTACTTGAATATACTTATTAAAATCATGTTTCAAATAAAAAGTGTTTTATCCGTTGAATGAATGCGTCAACTCAACTTGTAAAAAAAATGGAAACGTATACATGTTATTTATATATATTTATTATACGACTCTACTTGATCTATATAATGCTGGTACTTGTTATATGTGAGTACATTACACAGCATTGAGTGTTTTGGTTTGTACCCTTGCTCCCGGGCGGACGGGCCATTCGGACAGGAGCCCTGAAACCGATAATTAAGTGAAATGTCGCCGAGCCAATTGGCTGCCTGATTGAATGGAGGTAACAGCCGCCCACGGGCTGACTTCACCGACAAACAAGCTTCATTAGGCGGATGGAAGCTCCGACTGCAGCACTGATGTACGACTATACCCTCCACAAGTACTGAACACTCACTTGAGGCTAAAACTAACCATGATGAATTCATTAGGTTACACAACAATTTGTGATGTTTCTCCGTCGTTGCTTACAATTAAATCTCTACTCAATATTAAATGTAATAAATAATTCTTAACTTGGATGGGTAACCACCGTTTCTATGCGCTTATCGTTGACTGTATTGAGCTTCTCATCAAGACCAAATAATCTAGGTCTAAAAAGTTTTGGGCTAATCATATTATTTAAAAAAAAAAAAAATCATCCAAAATCCTCTCAACAAGTACCCAGCTTTGGAGGTCATCAGAAACCACATGTGTTTTTTAGTGAAACTTTGGGTGCATAGATATATCAAACACATTTCAGATATGAAACGAATTTGTGAAGAAATTTATCTTTAATACGAATACAAAATAATCATATTATCGGTCCGAATAATAAAAATATGTGATTGCAAGAAAAATACACATTCGAAGTCGTAATGAAAATATTTTTAATGCGTGTAACCCTTTTGTGTGCACGCGGAACCGTAATAATTGTTTCTCATTAACTGTCACAGAAAAATAGAAATTATCTAAACACCCGCGCGCGCATTTAATTTGAAAATTGGGGCCGGGAAGTAATGCTGCCCTTCCCCAGGATACGACAATGAAAACACACCGTTTCCTCCGCACACAAAACAATTTTACTCGCCGAGTAAACAAACGCACCTCGCGCAGTACGTGTTTTTCTATTTGAATACTGTTTACAGTTCACGCCTACGTATTCACGTGAGGCCAAACGTAAAAGTTTGTATTGTTTTCTAATAGCAACCTCCGAATCACCATTTTACTCATCGTCCAAACCAACTGAATGCATACTTATAATATCATTTCGAGGGGAACACATCAAAATTCGTGTCTCTTATTTTGTGTTGAAACAAATGTAAAAAGCAAGAGACAAATGTATAACGCGTATTTGTCAGAGTGAGAAGTTAGATGGCAATCACAAATAAGCAACCCCTAATTGTTTGTATTGATGTAAGCGTCACGGTATTGTGAACAGGAAATCAAAAAGGGACAGACAATAATAATACAACATAGAGTAAATTTATTAATGGATGGGTAGCGAAATGACTAAGTAAATGCTTTATGTGACGGACACACACACATTGACATCTTCAAACGAAACACACCACGCACACTCACGCATGAGCGCACTACAACAAAAAAGCGAAATATTTCCATTATTTTTGTATTCACATTTCAACGGAAGAATAACATTGTAAAATATGAATTCAAAACTGTCGATAAATTTGTTTTATTAATATTTGAAACGTCCTTTCTTTAAAACACGTTCTCATTCTGAAATAAAAGGCGCGAAATCAATTTCGTGAAACATGAAAATAAAACATCAAAGCGCCTGCCGTTTGCTTGCAACAAATAAAACCGAATCGATATTGACACAATCGAATATTAATTTATTCGTACTCTAATCAGATTCCGGCAAGAGAGGCGACCGAATAAAAAAGCCGCCTTTTAAAAGCTCGCCAGTATTGATATGAAATAAAAGGGGTGCATTCAACATGTGTAAATGGTTGTGACATTCGAAAAGCTCGCATATTTGAAGCAGTGATTTTTTCAGCCCCTTTGAGCTTTGGCTCGTAACACAATATTCCCTCCCCCGTCCCTATCCACGCCTTTCTCGCTCTGCGCCCGTGTGAGTTGATTGCCTTTGTCTACCTTCCAAAAAGCTTTCAACGTTTCATCAAGACGGAACTATGAGCCAAGGGTTACCGCCGAACCATTATTTTAAGATATCACCGTGACAATAAAATTATTAATAATTACTTTAAAAAAACATTCATCCTTTCAATATCAGTCGATGATTTAATTGTAGCGTCTACTTTATTATTATTATGTCATCTAAACATGTTTTGCGGCATTATTTTGGTCATATTTTTAATGTCTTAATGGCAATCTGATATGCGAAACATGTTTTATAGTTCATTGTTTATATACTTACCAACTTTATAAATGGCATAACTATTCATGTAATGGATTATTTTACTAGATACAAGATGTCAAACTTGTATTATTCTTTAATATTATATAATCTCATTACATGTATCGATATATTATTACTCTAGAGTCTAGATAAAAGAATTAAATTTTACTGTACATTTCCTTATGTATATTTTATAGAGTATGATTTGATCTCGAAAAGTCTACAATAGCTAACAATATAATAACATGGCTTACTTCGCATGATAATTTTTTAATTTGGCAATCATGATTCGGCAATAAAATGTTTAAAGTTGATAATGGGTTCTCGCTATTATTTTTATACATCAAAAATTGTACAAAGGTTATGGATGCAGACCTGATATGGAACCAGGCAAAGATCTTGTCGGCAGTTTGTGCCGACCGTATGATCCGGCAAGAGAGCTTATAAGAAATCATGCTCATAATAATTGGTGGATTACGATTAGCCAAGATTGTATTATCAATTTTACATTATTTGTCTGTCTAAATTTTGAAGTTATAAAAGTGGTATTCGCGCAGTATTCAGATGTCAACATATATTATGATATGGGTTATAAAAATAATGATTTATGACTTCATGTGTGAACATTTCTGGCACCCCTGAAAGCACCAAATTCACATAAACACATGTCAAGCACGAGTCTGCGTGTAGACGTATAAAATAATTTTGTGCCGGAGCAAGTATCCCAGAGTGTTCAGTGCGCCATTTCATAAATTCATTATTGCCGCTTTGATTGCTGCAGCATGTAAAATTTCAACGAAGCGAACGTGTAAGCTTTACTACTGGGAAGACTCATTCAATTAACATTAGTAGAAGGCTTCAGGTACCTGAATTAAATCTAGTTGGTATATCTCAAGATGAGCAAGTAGTACGATTTTCACATAAGAGACCTTTCAAAGTAAATTATTTTATCACATAACGAAAATTATTTTTTATATGCTCAAAAACTGAACAACGAAAACTGAATATTTCTGGGTGCCATTTAATATTAGCACTAAAAAACTTTCGTCTTTAAACATAAGAGTTGTATAAGGTTACACTTTAACCATTTCATAACGGCTCGGTTTGAATACGGTCTATTTTCATATATCACATTGATTCTTGTATCCTTTAGCTATCAGATGATGCATAATAATGAAAATCTACATAATTTATAAAAATAAAAATAAACTTTTTGCAGCTAATAAAAAAAACATTGCAATAATAATCAAAAAATTATATAAATCTACACTGTGATTTATATGTTAAAATGTTACATTTAAATTGCGTCAATTATCTAATATATTTTTTACAACAGTAAAATTACTTGTAATTTCATATCATTTATAATCATAGTTCTATTGTAAAAAAAAAAACAAAATAATAAATTACCCACTCGAACAAAATAAAATAATCATCGAGCAATTAGATTCAGTCGATTACCTCATGTCTTGTATCATGGAAACGTATTAACATATTATTCTAAAGATTAAAGGCTTTTATTTTTCAACACACGTGGTCTATAATCATTCGCTTCTTTTGACGGGAAACCTGAGAAATCGTGTCTACAATCGGACGATTAACTCGAATGGGAAATAACTACGCGTGAACATTTCTAAAAGTTATATTTTGATATTGCGTCTGGAATTATTGAGATGAATATTCCGTTTCCAGGCGATGACTAATTAACCCTCCGTTTCTAACTTTTCATTTCCCATTTCAGATAAATTATTACGTAACTGGTCGTGATGCAGAATCGAGTGGAGAAGAGTTACAATATTCTTGGTTCTGTCTACTGTAAAACAACCCCTTAATATTACTCGATACACCAATTATAACTATGATATAAATTACTGAATAATTACTGAAGACTTGTACAATTTAAGCTTGAACAGATATGATTTTAATATATGACATTAATGTGTTAATGAGAGAACGCTTACAAAATACATATACTAGTGTATAAAACTGAATAAATTGTCACGAATGCATTGCTCATACATAATTACGACGAGAATATCTAAATATACTCGTACAAGTACTATAACAAGGCCTTTAAACTTGCGAGTATGTATAAAATCAGACAAAATTTAATAAATCATTGAAATGTTCAAGTAAATTTGTTATTCGTAAGGGATATTCACCAGAACGTCACGACGTCATAATTTCATCATATTTTAATAATTTATGTAGGGTTTTTCTTTTGTAGGTGGTAAAAAAATCAATTCATTGATTACACAATTAAACATTTCTGTACTTGTTTGTTTTTGTTATTCTTCAAATGAATTTGAATAAAATCAGAAAGCAAATAATTTAAAACGCTAACAATGACCGCACGACAAAAACTCTGTATCCAATAATTTACGTGAATGTTCGATTCCAATTGACAGTACGATTGCTCAAGAATGTTCTATAACGATTTTAATTTAAAAAAACTCAATCCAATCGTTCAGACCAATTGAATAACCATTTAATTCGCATTTTTAAATGGCAAAAAAAAAACGATTAGTTATATCATATATACGATATATGTTAAAGTAAACATTGTGGTCTAGAATATGTTGACCTACAAGCATTTCAAATCAATTATTAATGGTTAATGTAATCGTTTATCATTGATATAAAATATCTTCGTGTAAACTATTGATTTGATTCCTTAACAGCTACGTATATAAAACATCATATTTTAACTTAAGAATATGCACAATATAGGACTGTTATAAAATATAAATTTACAAAAACACACAATGGCTTTCCACGGACTTGATGATCAACTTGGTCACACATCGGTATTACAAGTATATAAAAAAAAACTTTCAAATTTTACTTCTAAGCGTCATGTACATAATGTTATATTATTTGATGTACTTGTACGATTACTCATGTATACAGTAAATAGCCTACCAGCACAAATCGATCCTTTTCTTACATCCTTCTCCTCTTTTGTCGACGGTATTGTTCTCCTATATCTCTGTGATCTTTGACACGTGTCGTGTTCTTCTTCTTTTATGTTATTTTTATTTTTTATTATCTTTTGTATGTGTTGTATATTTATGTATACTCTTTGTTTCTTATTGTTTGTGCCTTGAAACTGTGGTTCTGTGAAATAAATTAATAAATAAAATCTTCATCAATGTGTCGTTTTCGGGTATAGTTTTATCCCTGGATTATTTATTCGCAATTTGTCCGAAGAGGCGCGTAACAAATTGCCAGATATGCCGTGTAATCAAAATTGGCGGCGTAACAAAAGTCAATCTGGCACTAATAAACTACAGTACATCAGCACAAAGAGACGAGCATCACGAGAGGCTTTGCAGGAGTCGCGGAAGGGAGCATAAAGCCTCCCCGGTTTGCTCACTGCTCAGAGATGCTAGAGATCATCCCTGCGCTAAGAAACAAATCGAGCAGATAATGGAAGCGAACTTTGATAAATAATTGTCCCGGAGGTCGGAGTCCCCCGGGCGGAACAACAGCTAATCGCGGCTTACAACCTAAGCGGAATAATTAAACGAATCATTGGTTTTTCGTTTGGATCTCTCGCTAAATGCGCCCAGAGATATCGACACGGCGGATTCGTGTATATTTCATGGCATTCGGAATTTAGTTCCTTTAATCGCGGTAATATTTCAAAGTCGCCCGAGACGCGACGCGTAATTGATTTATTTGAGGAATTTTCGCATCAACGGCGGAGCGGGATTTCGTTTGTCTGCTTCCTGGAGAGGATAGCGACTAGGAAATTAGCTATATTTTATTTCCCTTGAACATAAATAATAGCATGTTGTTTCTGGGTCAACTTCGATAGAAATAATCAAAATTTTAATATTATACCATACTGACAATATTCAACATAAGATAGGCCTTTTTAAAAGCAAAAAAAAACATTTATGTTAAGAACGTTACTTACACGTTTACAGAAAACAAAATAAAGATGTTCTCTTTTTTTCAAGTACATGAATAAACAGTGCTCAACGTGATATATACCTGTATTTCAAAAATCTACAAAAAATGTATAAAATTAATATAAAATCATTTTTGAAAAAAAAGGCTTCCGTTTTGTGATTTTTTTTTTTGAGTTTTGCGATGACAATTATCGCCATTCTCAGTAGAATCGAATAAGAAAGACGTCTAATTAAAGGCATATCTGAGAATTGACGCCCAATCTATTGACCACATTATGTGCCATGGGGATATTCTATGCAATACAATAGAAAGAATGGTTGAGCTAAATAATTACAGAGAAAGCTCCTGATGAAAGTATTTACAACAAGCGTTCAAGGACATCGTATATGGACCTGATAGAGTGTACTAAAGAACGTTATACACAATTTTGATGCTAACTAACCTCTATATTGACACTTAGAAGAAGAATTTCTCAGATTGTATATGCCTTGTCCCAAAACACCTGTATAATGACGTACGAACAATGAACTAATGTAAAGCTTTAAATAACATATTGAAAAAACTAGTATAATTATTCTTTGATGTGTTTAAATCAATTAAACTAAAACATCACATTTTTATGTTTTTTGTGCCTATTGTAATGGGATATCTTTTATTTTCCGCGTGATAATAAGACGACACTCTTAAACAAGCAGAAGATCTGGTCTCAATGGAGGCTTCGGAGACAAAAGCTCCTGTGACGTTGATCGAGCAGATATGGCGGTGCCCTCATCTGCTCACGTGGCGAAGGCTTTGTTAGACATCGCGGCGATTAATTAAAGGAAGTCCATTCTCATGCGACTGGAAGAGCTTTTGTTTCATGAGAACTACGCGGATTCAAAAGCTCGGTGAATCACTCAACTCGCACGTATCACTTTCAATCTACTCGTAAAACATGTTTTTTTTTTTCAATTGTAAAATTTAATTACTAAAAAAATCTTGATCAGATAAAAACAACTCTTTGTAGATAAACATTCTAAAATGGCAAAAATACTATGATTTTTCTTATAATCGTGAAACTTCTTTCAAATATTCCTAAACGGTGGACATATGTTGACTCAAAACGAATAACTTCCTCAGCTTGTTGTTTTATACGACAGGCATTTTTGAATGGTCCGCCAGTATTTGTGTTTCCTCCACTGTAAATGTCTTGATTCGACATATATAGCAACCACAAAACATTATATGCATATAGTTCAGGACTAAGACTTTCTGTAGGTACTGCCCTGGATTAAACAATAAATTGCGTACTTGCGTATTAATTATGCTGAAAAATACGTTGATTATTAAATGGTTATTAAAAAATACATTGTGTCGTTAAATCATGGCAAAATAGTTCAATAATTTAATTTAGTTTATAACTTATTTTTCTTTAATTATACATTTGTATATAAGCATTTTTTATAATTAACTGACCATTATTTATAAAACTGAATCATTTTATTTTGATTACTTATAAAGTATCCATATTATTTATTATATCTGTGTGCGTTTCGATCACAAAAAAATGAAAATAGCATCCAAAACATATTCTAAGCAAAATAAATACAATTCTTAACCCTTTCATAACGGCTCGTTTTGAAAACAAATTAAACTGTCAATTATAAAAACTAGTATTTAAAGCATACGTGTACTTATCTGGTCTGTTTTCATAGGAGTAGGATACAAGAACCAATGTGTTATACATTGGTTCTTGTATCCTTTAGCTATCAGATGATCCATAAAAAACTATTTTAAGAAAGTAGCAAAAGGATATATCACGTCAACCGATGTCAATGGTCGGGGAATCTAATGACGGCATATGCCTACAACCGATGCGAAAGGGTTAAACATTAAAATAATTTTTCGTAAATACTGAAGAGATATATAGGGTCCGCCATCTAAGGTTTTTTTTCAACTAGTGCTTATTTCGTGAATGGTAACACTTAGCTCATTTCTTATTTGACAAATAATTAATTTATTCTTTGCTAAACGAATATGGTTGTGTATACGCTTGAACGACGCTGGGAAATATTGCGACATTACTTTGAAAATCAGGCCATTTTTCTTCGAAAATGAGCAAGGAGTGGCCGTTACAGTCAATGGCGATCGTTATCGGGCCATTTTTGTTCACAAAAATTGAAGAACAGGATATTGGCAACATTTGCTTTCAATAGGACGGCGCTACGTGCCACACAGCCGAAGCTACACTCGATGTTTTGCGCCCCATTTTCAAAAAAAAAAGTTATTTGGCGGACCCTTTATTATTTATTTAAACGGCTTACTTTTGAGTTAAAACAAGAGTTAAAACAAGAGTTATATTGCCATCTTTTGTCGCATTCATCTAAGATAACACAATTAATACTCGAGTACGCTTTAATTCATCTTCAGTCCTCCATGTAATAGCTCCCCGAGGTGGTAGAAAGGAAAGGAATAAGAACCCAATAAGAAGCCGCGGGAACATCTCATTGTTCGCCACTCCGGTTACTACTTGGAGCGCCATACTTCAACCGGCCGACACGTATTAAATAATATTCTCAGTACTAGTAACAGTAATAATTATTTCACCCTTACAATTTGGCACGGCTATTGCCCGAGAGGGCGGACGAGAGCTGGGCGGGAAAACCGCCCGTAAAGCGAAGGTACTCGACTATCTTGAGCATCATTTAATAAGGCGGTGTAACTCCACGAAACATTCAAATGTTTTATTAGATTTTACCTGTAAAAAAAAATATGATAATTCATAGGTAAATGTTGATTGGTAAAAACGTTATTTTGCTTTGAACCTTTATGAAAGATTATTTTAGCATTTCATAATATTTATGAAAGTATTTCTATGTTTTGAACTAATTATGCCATTCATGAAAGCGCATCAACCTATAAGTAAATGTTTTTATAAATTTGTTTTTCTATTGTATTATCATTAAAGCTCGTGGCTTAATAAGAATATCTTGTTTATTCGACTTTTGTAGTTTTTTGTATAATAATTTATATTTAACCTTATTTTAAAATACTATATAATAGGCATCTTTCGAGATCTAAAGCTATACAAAAACAAAATATGTTAAGAGATATTGATAGAACAATTTTGATGGTTTTGATTAGATATAGAAAAATAAATTAATTTTAATATTTATACAAACTGTTATATAGGAGCTCTTTTCAACAAGAAAATACTGACAATATAATTACATTTTAAGAATTATTAAATTAATTAAAAGAATGATAACGATTCGTTAAACATGACAACAAATTACACAAAAAATAGTTTTTGGGTCGAGGATACTTTCAGAACGGTTAGACTGCACTAAAAAGCTTTGCCGCCAAAAGGGAGGAATTATTCCCTAAACTGCAGGTAGGTACAAACCTAGCCGTACTGTTGAATGCATAAAACATTCATTTCATTATTAGATGTAGGAACAAAGTTTCAAAACAAAATTTGTGCCCGCAATTAAGACGGAAAGTGCATAATATTCATAATTTATAATATTCGAGTATTAGGAATCTTCGTAATTTCTCCAGGGGTGAAACACTCAGATTCATAACGTATAAAATATTATATTACAGAAGTTTGAAAGGTATTCCGCAACTTTTATTGCGAATAACTTCCTTACACCTAAGCATTACATTTTTTTAAACTTTTAATACTTTTTAAGCTGCAAGGAGAATAATAAATTATTGGAAACAATAATTTAATCTAAATCATACTTTGTGTTATTTTCACTGTATATGTACCTTTATTTAAGAACTGTAGTGTAAAAACATTTTTAGAATTCATAATACGTTGAAAGCAAAGCAAAATATTTTTTGATGGCTTGTGTTCATTTTCTCCAAGTTGGTAGAAAACATCACATCAAAAAAGACAGATATTCTTAAACGAGTATTATTGATACTACCACGCATTTTTTAATTAAATAATAAATTGAAAGACTTCAGATAAGAGCTCAATGCGGTTAAAAAAATTCAAAATAAGTGACTGATGGGGAAGATCAACTATCTATGGAAAGATACCAGATGATGATGATCACGAGACTACACACCTTATAAATATATAATCAATTAAATATTTTGAATAGTACAGGAATTTTCTAACTGGAGAAATGATACAGTCAGTGTAAGTATTAAAGTGGATTTCGTGACTGTATTACGGCATTTTTGATGACTGGGTGATATAGAAATAAAAATATATTTTGAAGTGTTGATCACTTAGCATGTGCTAAACCCAACAATACATTGAGTACACCGAATGCGCTTTTATGCAGATTGCACTTATCACTCATTCATAAAATAGCACGTAATGTAATATACAGACTGGGAGACGCATCGGGGTGTTTGAACGTTCACTCGGTAATATGGCTTATGGGTGGAAATAAAATTTTATCGGTAGCAATTAAGAGGCGTTTTGGTAGTCTCAGGTGTGAAATTCGGTCGGTGTTTGATGTGGGTGGGAGACGTACAAAGTGTTATTATGTATAGTACTAGGGTGAACGTTAAAGGGAAAGGACCTCGAAGTTCCTGAGAGCTAAGGCTCTCCTGGCAAAAATAACGTTTTAATTGCCATGATTTATGGCGACGCCGCTTATTTTTCTTCTTTTCTTAAATGAATTTTTACTCTGAATGCGGTGTGCAAATTGAACAATGTAACAAAACGGAATAAATGATAATGTAAGGCATATTTTTAAATTGTGGATTTAAATTCGAAATTTGAATTAAAATGTTGGTATTTTAAAGCTGCTACAAACAATAAAAAAACGTTTTCATTTATATTTATGTACCGTCTTCATTTTTTATATTAATTTATGTGTATTTTGTTAAAAATATACAATTTAATATTTAGTTGTATCGGAATATTAAATACTGCTATTCAAGAGAGTATATCGCGTCCAGTCAAAAAAAAAACTTTCAGTATAAAAATACTAATACATAATTATGCATTTCAGTTGGTTATTTTATCGATTTTAATTAAAAAATTAACATATCAAAAATATTTACTTTGGATTCACATTTATTTTAAAAGATTACATGTTTCAGCCTCACTGGAGACCATCTTCAATAATGGTTTATTGAATTATTGAACCATTATTGAAGATGGTCTCCAGGGAGTCTGAAACATGTAATCGCTTAAAATAAATGTGAATCAAAACTAAATATTTTGAATTAGGTAATTTTTTAATTAGAACGAATTTAAAATTAAAATTATGCAATTTCACCAAGTATTGTCAGGTGATAACCGTAATGTTATGTAAGAAATATAGTTACAAAACTGTTCTTATTTTATAAATTTAAATTTTCAACTTGCTTATAGTAATATACTCGTAATATGTAAATAAATATGTATTTGCTGTACGTGAAAAGTGTCAACTTATTTAAGTGGGAAAAAGTATACAAATATGAATAAAAAGTAGATTGCTAAAGCTTTCGCTATTGCTGGGCTGAATTTTTATTAAATTTACCTCCAAAGTGTATATAACAGCATTTCTTACTTTACAAACCCGGTACTGAAAACTTGATTTGAATAAAAAAAGTAATCAATCATGTCCGTTTGACTGTAAAGTAGCTCACTCGGTCCTTGGTGTGAAGGAATAGGAATAAAAATATCTGAGAGCGTGTTGGTGGCTGTCCCTGCCTTGACTATGCCCTTGGAAACCAACCCTATACACAGAGAAGGATTCATAAAAATATTTCATAAGAACACTCTAAAATGGAAAAAAATATAAGTTTATAAATATGAAAATATATTTATACATGGATCTATAAACTTCAAACTAAGTATTTGTACTCTTAAGTATTTTTTCACATCGATATGACGTTTATGGGTGTTATTAGCTTTACATTAATTTTATAGCATCACATTACGCCGAAACTTTCATTGAAGGCGAAACCACAGTATTCCACCTTAGTGTGACCCATATTAAGACAAGCTAGGAAGAATTTAATTTTTTTAATCATATCACTGCTATATTTTACTGTTTTATTAATAAAAAATAGCTGAATATATTATTAAATGGACAATTGATTGAATTTTATTTGAAAATTGTTGGTGATACCAATAAATTTATTTTAAAATCTTTTAATGTTTGAACAGTCGATTAAAAAATAATTAAAATTGTGTTCTATATGCTTGTTAATGTTTTCAGTTTCTTCCATATTGGAAATAATCAATTACTTAATGGGTTAAATTTAATAAAAAAAATATGAATCAAGTGAAATCCCCGTGATACCGACTTGGTGCTCCTTTAGTTGTTCTAAAGTTAAGCAACAAATGGATTTGTAGTAGAGCTGAATACTCGTCAAATGAAGAGATATAGTATTGTTTGCAAGAAAAACTTCAATTTTTGTGGCCTTACGCTCCAAGTTGGAGAAAGTAAAATTCGCCCCTGCCCCACCTGTATAGGCGCAGACGGCAGAAGCAACTCCGCATCAAATTAAAAAGAAAAATAAAAACCCCTAAATTAGAATTCTTAATATCCCTACCCTAATTAATAGCGGAACCATAATCCACGGTCCACCTTATAAAGACTCCACTCTGCCCGGGACTCGCAGGGGCTTGTTACGAGCCGCGGCAGAAACTTGGCCACCCCACCGAGGACGTCACGTTTTAATGAGAAATAAAACCCAAGAAAGAAAAATATAACTTTGCCGAGGAGGAATATTGAATGGTACCTCCTAATAAAAAAGTCAAAGTCATTTGAACATTTTTTCTGTAATAACGCAAATGAAAATTTCGGCTAATAATTAAAAAAAAGATACACAGGCTGAGTGGGCGGGCAAAGTTTCCAATTTAATAGATAAATTAAAAGATGTCACTGAAGTAATGGTCTGTGAGCCGGGAATGATTTATAGAAAAGGGGGGTCCCGAGTCCGCTCAAAAGAATACAATCATTTTCTTAATTACCCACCGAATTAATAAATATTCTTCCCGGATTAAAAATGACGTATTTCAAAAAATTCAAATTAACATTTAAAGCGCGCGCATTCGAAACTGTACACCTGTACACTTATGATATTGATACAAAAATAATTTGTTTAATTTAAAAAATACAATTATAATTAAGATAATTAGCATAGCTTTTATGATAACTGTTATACTACTAATATTACGGATAAATAATCAATTTTAACTGACAAAAGATTTATGTATCTAAAATGGCTTTCGATCATGAAAATTACTAAAGACTGAAGTCGCGAAGCAGCTTTCTGAGATCCACACAACCTCTCACATTCGGCCCTGAAAATGAGAGACTCCAGGCGGACCTGGAAATCCCTGAACAGATTAAGAACCGGAGTTGGTAGAATAAAGGACAACCTCGAGCGGCGGGGAATTCTTCGGCAGGGAGAGCCACTATTGAGCGACTGCGGAGACCTGTAGATCGCCTCACACCTAAGATCCTGCTCCATGTGCCCAACAAGCTGCACACCTCAAGACCTAATGTTAGACAACACACGGGCTATAGATGTTGCCAGATATTGGGCAGAATAATAAATTTATAGAAGGCATCACTAAAAAAGAAATTGTTGTTTTCTAATTATATTGATTATTTTTACAGTATTTGTATACAAAAATATTATATTGAAAAACTGGACAAAATATTATCTTTAAATTTTAAATCAAATTTCAAGCAGTGTTATTTTTCAATTCCACATATCACCTTAAGTTACAAAAATATCTAAAATAATACTTTTACGTTAGTTTTATAGTTATAGTTTTATTTTTTTACGTAACCGAAAAACATTATTCACTTAATGTGTATGATTGTATCAAAAGAAAAGAGTCTTCTTTTGTAGGCTTTACGTGAATCTTGGATTACGTGGTTCCCAGGTATAAACATCGTCACAAGGTGTATGAAGTGTAACAGGACAATAGTGGATAATGCGTATTCGAACCCAGATCCTTGGCATGCCATTAGGACAGACAAAGGTGCCGTCACGAGGCTTTATTATTGCGCGGATGATTTCATACCTCGCCGCCGCCTAATCCTCTTGAATTCATCAGCCTATAAAAGATGCAAGGGCGGCGCTGGCGAGGGCGAAGCCCAGGAACCATAAAGTGACCATACTTGCAAAAGGAAACTCATGAACACTATCAGAGAAAATTTAAATAAACATAAATTTAAAGAACCCTTATATATTCAGATCAAATATAACTGGTATGCTCAATTAAATTTAACATATTCATTTCTGACTAACATTTAGACATTCAGTTTTCTTTACTAGATCATTTGTGCAGGAACACTCAATATGTTATATACGACTAAAAATAATGAAAAACTATTTAAGTAATGGAGTAAGTAAGGAGATAGAGCTGAATTTATATGCATTTTTATAAATCAATTAAAAGAGAAATGCAGTGGTTATTTTATAAAAATGTTACTTATAACGAAAATATTCCTATCACATATTATGGTATGAATTTAGTTGTGAAGTTAAGTTATATTCTTTGAGTTTTGATTTCTCTAAAACTGTTAGAAGAACCAAAATTTTACATTATTCATTGTAAGCAATATATAATTTATGTTTAAATATTACTTTTTGATCCCTACCTCACTGTATACTCGCAATACAGCGCGCAAAATCTTACCAATGCATATTAATCTAATGTAAAACATCAATTGTAAGCAACTTTATTGTTATTATTCTATCAACAATACGCACTAAACGATAAAATATATTATTTTTTTTATAGATATATTCTTCTTCGTAGTATCAATCCGGTGGATTGGTTTGCAGCAACAGAATTTTGCATCTCGATCTCCATTCCTCTCGGTCCTCCGCAACCCTCCTTCAGCTCAGCATAAGAGCTACAACTCATGTCCTCGAACACTTGCTGCAAATATTCCCGTATAGATGTATTACATATATATAATTAAAGTAATTATATTTAGAGGCCATGTGCAAAGTTTATACTTATTTTTTCATTATTTATTATAATTTATGGCTATTAACGAAAAGTGTGGATGTCTGCTCAGTTATAGTGCCATAAAATCAGTATGTTTGGTCACAGTGTTTAGGTCCCATTATTACTAATCCTTCCCGCCCCGGGGCGCGTGGGGCGCTACCTATATTATGACTATTCCGACTGACGAGGACTGTCATCTTCTTACTATCTCAATATTAAAAGCTCCTTTCAAAGGGACAAAGGCCGTGAAAAATGAAAAAATATATATAACCTCTCACGACACTGCCTGAAACGAAACTGCGGATGCATATAAAATTAACAGATTAACACCACGGGATACAACATTACACTTTTTTTAACTGTCTGGAAGAAATATAATGAAAGATTTCAAATAAATGTATAAGATAGTGTTTGTAGTAGATTTGTATATGTGTCAGTTGATCCATCAAAAAACACAATTTTATCTTAATTTATTAATATCGTAAATCACATTATAATTTATAATATATTCACAATCATTGATATGTATTGAAATTTATATTAATGATTGTTTTTTATTATTTGTTACTAAATTATATACTTTTTTTAAAAGTAATTTAAAGGGCATACTTGCTTTTAAATTATAAAAAGTTTTTTCGCTTCAGTACAAAACTTTCTTTGTCTGATTTCCGAAGTTATATAGTAGAATACATGAAGATTAGTATAAAGGTGAGCATTATAACACAATACAAGTGTTGGAACTTGTTAAAAAAATGAGTATTCAAGGAAGCAGAAAACAGCAAAGGTAAGTAGGTAGTTGGTTTCTTTGACAAAGTTTAAGTAGATTTTGATTGAAAACCCAACCTGCTTGAATTGAAATCAAAGAAGAGATTATTTATCCAAGATGCACTGAAAAAAATATGTTTATACTTCAGTATCACAAAAAGAATCATTTTTTTACAATCATTAATATTTTTATTACATAAACAATCGACACTTTTTTAAATATAATATTATTATATATTCAAAACGAAGGACCAACTTATAAAGCACCTGTATTATTGCATACTACGAGTATATACAGCTGCGACTATAGCAATCTCATAAAAAGCCAAAGCAGCCGTATAATATCTCCATTTAGGGGAGTGTATATATAGAATTATAGTGGTATTTATTTTAATTTTTTTATTAATTTAAACTGAATTTAAAAAATATTTTAAATTTTAAATTATTAATATTAAACCACAGAAAAATTTGTAAGATAATAGAGGTTTTATTTTTCCTAGTTATGTATCATATGTTAAAGAACCAAATATAAAACGTATTTGTTAAAGGCAACGGAACCGTAAGCAATGCTATCCGATTAAAAGCTAGCGAAACGAGTATTTCATTCTTAAAAACCGATTTTATCCCGGCCTTTTTTACGCCCTATTCATATCATCCACACCCACCAGCACAGCTGATAAGTAGCAGTTTTTACCCTTAAGAATAATACTGCACAAAAAAACACTCGGCATCGATGCTCGCAGACTCGTGTTTTTTTTTTAATCATCAGGTATATTAAACCAAATTTAAAAAGAATCATTGTATATCATCCAATTTAAATGTGTTTTTAATTATTCATTTCAAAGTGTTAAAAGCACGCTGTCTATTTTTAATTCTTACGTTGAATCAATCATAACTTTTTCACAAATGAATCCACACCAACAAAAACAGCTCTAATAAATCAAATATCGTTGTATTATTCATTATGTTCGTAGGTACTTGTTAAATGTGATTAAAAAATACCATACTTAGCGACCGTATCGAACAATGAGAATATGAAATCCGCCGAAGCGTGAATAATTACAACCACAAAGCGTATTATTCAAACGATTTTAATATTGATACAACATATTGACGTATAAATCACCATCAAACGCAATATAATGTAATAAAATATGCGAGCATTAAAATATTGATTACACCTGTGTGAAATGACCTAAGGTGTGATGGTAATCCATCATCTTGAAGCGGCGAGGACTGGAACACTTCATCCAACATTCACACAAAACAAAGCTGAGATGTGTTACAGTTTTTTGGTCCGTCGCGTTCGTTTTCGTCTCGCACTTATCGCCGTCTCCCATCTGCCTCGGACATCGCTAGGCTACAAGCTTGTTACAACAACTGACGAACGACCTTAGCCGATCAGTCTTGCTCAGGTGAGCTGATTATTTGAAGAACTCTACACATCCGACCGCTCCAAAGGTGATATCTCATTCCCAGAACATGGATACGGATACGTTCGAGGCGTTATGTAATTAGGAAAAATAAAACAAAACACTTTATTGTAATTATCAAGCCTTCCACTAGACACAACAGAGTATTCATTCTTCATGGCATAACAATACAGATGAACTAACATACGATCTTATCAAAATAAATAACTATTTACCAACATATCATGTTTGTACGACATAATCGGAATAATAAATATTACATTATTTTTCAAATTTTACAATAACTTACAAATATTTAATGATAAATGTATATATTTATTGTAAAAGTGTAAATACCGAAAAATTGTATCGGACAAATAAGTGGATTCAACGAAGACTGCCATTAGGCATGACTAAGCGTTCCATTTTCAATTAAATATTTTCTTATATTGATTTTAAAAATCTAACATCAAGAAGGGCTTGTCAGTGATAAACTCTAAAAACAGTATTTTATCGTACTTATTTAAGTATGAATTTAAGTTTAAAATTGTAGATTTAATATTTTTAAGTATAAACCCTGCGATAAGCGAATCATCTTTTCTAATATTTATATTAAAATACCATTTATAATCTGCTTGATTTTCTAAAAAAAATCTAGTAAATTAATCAAGTAACATTTATCGAGTACACTACCTTTATTGCATATATATTTGTCGATTGCGTAATACTCGTATATCAATAATGTTACATTTACGAATACTCATTGAGAGAATGGATTACTCGACACTTACATATCGAACGGTATCAGATAATATTTCTTTAATATAGACTTAATGTGTTTTTTACCAGATGGCGTCGATTTCGGATTTTCGTCAGCAAATAATATTATGCACTCGTGACGTACGATATTAATCCGAACCACTCAAAGCAAAAGTAATAATGCTACTAAACGATTTCCAGACTTATTGGAATACTTCAATAAAATTACAATATGAAAACAATTTAGCATTGCTAATCGGCCGGTGATATCAGCTCCGGAATTAATTGTTTGGCTCGAACAAGCAACATATTATGTTATTCGAAATAAATATGAATTGGTATCATATAAACTTGGCTCAACACATTGTATTCGTAATGTTAAGTCTTGGGAAGTACTTTCCACTACTTGTTTGCCATTAGATATAAATTAATGTACCCAATGGAAAATTTAAGTAATTAAATACGTCACTTTTATTTATTACATTTTTAATGCTCATGTTGCATTTACAGTCGCATAAATAGTATCTTATGAATATAAATAATGTATTAGATTTTTACAATACGTGATAAGTTTTCTGTGGAATTGCATTATTTCGAAAATGTTAATTAAAGGATATTTTTGTTTAAATTCCACAATTTCGCAAGAAAAGACAAACTCAAATACTACACTTGTCAAAAGGCTTATCACCGAAGCCGAAAAATGTCGTAAAAAATAAAACTGTTCAATTTGAAGTATACTTCATGTTGTAAATTGAGACTATTAAAAAGTAGAATTTCTTTTGCAAATGAGAATCAAATGTTCCAAACCTCTGAATGTCGAGCCAATCATCCGATTTTAAATATTTTAATATTCAAATTTGTAGAATTATACATATGTACTTGGTAAATTAATGGATAATTTACAAAAATAAATAAACGTTTGTATATTTTTATTGAAATAAACTAAAATTCCAATTTTAAAAGTGTATTAAATCAAAAAATTCTACTTTGAAAACGGCTCCCCAATCACCTGATCGTGTTGGCACAAGTGCCAACATTTAAACATCACATCCATAACCAACAATTTCAATAAACTTGACCCCTTGAAGAGCTCACTCGTGTTTAATAACCAAGACTCGACTGCACACCGCATCACCTGATGGTTCCCATGTTCCTACTCAGAAATTTATTCATTAGTACGGCGACGTACAACATTTTTAGGTACCCGGTTACCCACCTTTCGAATGAAGGGGGTGTATATCCGCAGCTACAAACGTGGGTTGTTAATTTTACAATCGCGGCTAGTCGAAGGTGAGTATCGGATTTTTTTTTACTTTTTTCGAATTGTATTTATTTTTTAATTGGTCCATAATGTTATAATAATGAGCGGCACACTGCGCTGGTGGAGTCACATATACGTACAATATAGAGACAGGTGTGATTTTTTATTACGAGTGTTTTCACTGTACCAATAGACGGAATATCGAGACCCAATAAAAACGGGACGACCAATAAAGCGATAGAACGGCAATTAGTTTGGTCGTATAAAGATGGATCAATTCAAAGTACCAATTCGTACAATTTATACATACATAAACGCCGAAATTAAAACAATGTTTATTACAAAGTGATTATTTATTCGCTTGATTGATGATTAATTGCTTTTTTTAAACGATAAAAAATCAAAATTAGTCGACAACATGCCACCATACAATTTGACTTGATTTTAATTCACTTGATAATACTTTGTGTATTGTCATAAAAGCACTATCTAAAATATGTACTTTACTCGTTGTAAAGCAATATTCATAAAAATAATAAAAACGTGAATACTTGTCAATTGAAAATTGTAAGTGGAGATACAATTTTAATAAAAGAGCTATAAAGGAATAGCATTTATGAAAACTATAATCATTTTTAATCACAGTAATTCCTTTACTTCTTAAAATTTTACAAAATGTAGTTATATAGTAATTCACTAATAATAATGACATTGGTAATGACAATATACACTAGCTATACACATTGTAAGATTCTAGTGTCCTACAAATATAAAATTATCATATATATATCTACATCACCTTTCATCAAATATTGTATTGTCATGGCAACCAAAACAATTAATTATTTTCATCACTTTCTTAAAAATTTAAGCAATTTTATAATTCACTTCACTTGTGTGAATATTCAAATGATAATATAAATGATAATTTATTGTTAAAAGCTTCTGTATTTAAACGAAAGATGTCACTTTTGATTTTAAAATTACAGGTCGGTTAAATAAAAAACATTAATAATCACAATCACACATACATAAGTGGGGAGTTGAGCTAATAAGAGCGTCCAGGCAGTGATAAGATCGATCGATTATCGAGCTTAGTGTAATATTAATAACACGGAGCAGGTGCAACTCATGAAACTTACGACCGACAAGTCATTTTTGTTAATAAACATACACCAAAAATTTAATAAACTCAAAAAAGATCGTTAATTACTTAAATTATTGGTAGTCATATATTATGGATGTTTTTAGACACAATTCTTTCTTATATGTTATATAATATAATATTCATATACATACATATATCATATACAGGCATGTAAATACGGCACGAAAGCGGAATGGATAGATCTTACGTAGAAGAAAATTATGTGAACAGAGAGATAATAAAATCTCTTTACAAATCTGCAACAATGATGGTCCAGCTCCATGATAGCACTAACAATATTTCTATAAACAAAGGTGTTAGACAAGGAGATGTTATATCTCCAAAACTCTTCACAAACGCCCTAGAAGATATTTTAAACTGCTATCCTGGACAAAATGTGGAATAAATATTAACGGAGAGTACATTTCTCACCTCCGATTTGCAGATGACATAGTGCTAATAGCCGAATCACCTAACAAGCTCCAAGACATGCTCTACGACCTCAATGAAGCGTCGAACAAAATTGGTCTGAAAATGAACATGGATAAAACAAAGCCATGATTAATAGTCATATTTCACAGACCTTTGATCCTATTTCCATTGGAGGAACAGAAATAGAGGTTGTAAACGACTATACCTATCTGGGACAAGTAATACAACTAGGGCGAAATAACTTCTCAAAAGAAATCGACAGGCGCATACAACTGGGATGGGCAGCATTTGGAAAACTAAAGTACATTTTTAAAGCGAAAATTCCGCAATGCCTTAAAACTAAGGCGTTTAACCAATGCGTCCTCCCTGTATTAACTTATGGCGCAGAGACGTGGAATCTGACAGCAAGTCTTACCCGCGTGCTATGGAGAGATCCATGCTCGGAGTGTCGCTAAAAGATAGAATCCGAAACGAGGAAATACGCAGAAGAACTCAAGTAGTGGATGCTACCCAACGAATAGGCACACTCAAGTGGCAATGGGCATGTCATATCTGTCGAAGAGACGACGGTCGATGGGAAAGAAAAGTATTGGAATGGCGCCCAAGAACTGGCAAACGAAGCATTGGCCGACCCCCTACAAGATGGACTGACGATATAAGAAGAATAGCGGGAGTGACCTGGATGCGGAAGGCGGAGGATCGAAGAGGATGGAGACTCATGCGGGAGGCCTACGTTCAACAGTGGACGGACACAGGCTGATGATGATATATATATAGTAAAGTGTAAAACTATTGACATATCTAAGATTTGAATAAAAAAGGAGAGACAGTATCAAAAAAAATATTCCAATGTTACCCTTTTAAATCAACTCATTGATGGTAATAACTCCTAACTGAAGCCCAGGATGACTACTGAAATAAACTATGTTCGCCAGTCCACACCTTTATTATAGTTAGTTGCGAGGATGATGGTGCTTCAGTGGATTCAAAAAAGGAAAGTTTTCTAATCAAAATGCAAAAAAATGAATTCATTACACAAAACGGCGCCGGCTCTATTTGTGGTAGTGGAACGGTAAATGCACCATCATCGGTGATTCATTACCGTGGTAACATCTGCACAATTATTATCCAGGTAAACTGAATAGTATTTTTTAAGAGTACCAACGACAAAAGAACGGTTATTTTTATGCCTAAAATAAAATGATTCAAAATTCATGACTATTCTGAACATATTATTTAGAATATTTATTCAAATATTTTTTAGAAGACTTACATTGTGTACATCTTTAATATTCCTTTCACATTTGACTTTCATAATGTCTTTATCGAAATACAATTGTAGTCAATTAACACATATATAGGGATTATAATAATTCATTTCAAATATTAAGTATAAATATAGTTTTATTATATGTTTATATTTAATCGCGTTTTATCTTCAAATAGGTCGTGAGCAACAAATATCCCTAAAGAAATTAAACCCGTTTAATTGAATGAAATAAATGTAAAAAAAAATATGCTCTTTTACCAGAAAACGTCATTTAATACAATAACTTTGTAATAGAATTTAAGTATGTTGTTTTTAATTGAAAATATTACAAGTAATAATAATTTATATGTATGATTACATTATTTTAGCAATGACTCTAGTTTCAGTATACACTCTGTATTTATAAAGGGTGCATTATCTGTGATATAAAATATCTACATTAAATTTGTTGTGCGGGTACGCTCCGAAATTGCTTAAGTAAATCTGTGAGCGGCATACTGGCAAAGACGCATGTGGCAGCAAATAATGTGATACGAAAGTTACGCTGGCTTTACATTATGAGATACGGCGGCAGAGATAAAGCCCCGAGAGTTTATAGTTATTGATATTATTTCTGGTGCTAAGTGGGCGTATTGCCGCCTTCCATTTGGCAGATGGGCCCCGCCCACACACCGCAAGAAACGACTGCGACATACCAAACAAACTCCCCGCCAGAGACTCCCCGTTTTACGCGCTCACTCTAAAACAAGATTTATAATTCACGGTATCACTCAACGCGAACAATTTCAGCTCTCGCATTATCCATTCCCGACTGCGAGCCACCGTGAAGACGGCTTCTCCTGCTCGCTATATTAACTTGTCGCACTCTTCTTTACACGTTTAAGTGTGCCCATTCTCGGAATTGGGTACTCCCCAAATAATGCGTTGCGGGTTTTTTCCCCTGCGGGTTCATCAAATATTAAAATTTGAAATAAGTCGCGCGGGAAAAATAAAGTGCCGCGTGGCTGTATGGCGATGAGCAATAACAATCTGCTTAACGCGAAATGTGAGGACGCAGTGCATCTGGGTAGCGCTGACAGGACTTATCGCCGTCTCTTCACATTCACTGTACAGTATCTGAAACTTAATAAACTAAGCCAATGTGCGTAGAAAAGTAGTCAAATTAAATTAACTGTAAAATTATTTCCAAAAAAATACTAGTACCTACCGAAACATGTTAAATAGCTAATATTATATGACTACATACTCTGTAACTATTACGTGTTTTATTTTTATTAAACGTACCTTCAATTACCACTACACAATTTACTTAGCTATCAGGGTTGATAATTTGCTCTAAATCATGCATTTTATATACTCGAAGGTCAATCTGAGAACATATAAGATTTACGACGAGTTTCAGTGTAAGAAACTAGAAAAGACGGCAGTATTTATAATACTCATTTAATCATGTTTTTAAAAAACATGATTAAATGTTATGCTTAGCGCAACGCCTTCAAGACATTTGATATGTGACATATTGGTCTTAAGTAGTTGCTGAACGACATGGGTAAACCATCCGAAAGAAAAAACCGCGTCCAATATGGTTAAAATAATCGATAGAACTAGAAACGTGCATAAGTAAATTACTGAAGTGATTTTTTTTCATTGTTACATTAAAACAAATAGACAAATTGCATTATCTCTTTGAAGAACTGTACGAAAAAATAAATACCCACCCCAAAATTGTATCATCAAATTAAAAAGTGAAACTTTTCTTTTAGTGGGTAATGGAGAGCTCGACGCAGATAAATGCTCGCGGACATACCTACCTAAGCAAACTCCGTAATGTAGAAAGGAACATTTTTCCTGTTCATTAAATTTTTTCTTCTCCTCCCCGCGCTAATTTCGCCGGAATTCACGCCCTCTCTTTGCAGCGTGACTCGCAGCATTCACGGGACAGAAAAAGAAAAATCTCAATCGCTCAGATTTTATCTCGCGAATTAAATAACAAAGTGGGGATCTTCCCCTTCGACCGCCATGACAGGAGAGCCGGAAATATTTCCAGACCTACTTTTTTTAATTAATCCTGCAGTGGCATTTACACGCCTGCATCTTGCGGAAATTGCAATAGACCGGGAAAAATTAAGCATAAAAACATCAAATGGCTTCCTCGTTTTAAATTGAGACGTTGAGAATGCAAAAAAAACGCCGTTTTTTATTTTTCATTGCCGGGTGAATGGATTCTTCGTATTTAAATAAAGCGGAGTATCGCAGATTGAATACTCGCAAAAAAGTGTGCTTCTTTGTGACGGTGCAATGTATCTAATATTGTTAAATCAACAGATGAAGAAGCGAGAGCCTTAAACAAACGGGAGTGGTCCTTAATCCAATTACACAAAGTAATATCAAGCGTCTGGGGTCCGCCCTTACGGCCTTTCGCCCTCTGCGCGGACTGGGACTTCATCGGCCGTATCAATTTCGGAATAACATTAGTCATTGTCTACGAAATGCCTATTCCATTTCTTTCGCTCATTTCTCTTTCGTTCCTCGATCGCATCTCTCTCCTGCTCTTCCTGCAGAAGACAAATTATAATGGTAATAATAAAACATCCGGCGGAGTCGATAACTCGTAATAAATTTTCAATTTTCTTGTTGCTTGGATTCGGTCGGGCGCATTCCGCTCCCGCGTACAAGTAGCCGTATACATTATGCTCCCGTATTTATTTGTCTATAGGCTGTCGTAATTCAATGAAGCTAGGAAATGTCGAGCCCTCTTTGTACTGAGACTTGGAGGGTAGCGTTCCCAGGGGCATCGCTTGTAAAGACCGCCTGCTTTATTGTCAGATATTGAAAGTTTCGTATCATTATTGTGCTCGAACTGAATTAGAATATTGGCTATTACAAAGAAAAAAAACGTTGAAAATTGCTACTTTTAAAATAATATTAACTAAAGTAGTTTCAATATCACGAAATGTATTTCTTTAAATTGGAATACTTTGTCAAATCGCATTTATTTGTTTATCTTTTTGTTATTATGATATTTAATAGATATATATATATATATATATATATATAAATATAACAATAAAAGATGTACACTTAACCCTTTGGCTGCTATAGGGGTTTTTCATAATACAAGGGAAAAATTAAGTAGTGAAATAAGACAAAACGACGATCGTCGTTAGCAATCTTCGCCGATTTCAAAACAACGATATATCGTCGTTGTAGCATTCAAAGGTTTAAATTTCATTACCTTGAATCTGAAAAATTTCGTAACATATTATTAATAAAAAAATATTTATACACTAACAATGTCAATAATTAAATCATACTTCATACTTTAAATTATATCAAATACTTGATATTATTTCAAATGTTACTTATAACACTAAATAATACTAATATCTAACTATTAAATATGTTTGACAATGTACAATTTTATTTCAATTAATTATCTCTTCGGACAGAGCTCTAAGTCCTAGACTTTTTGTATCCTTCCAGGGCCAAAACGTTTTTTTATTTAATTTTTAACTGTCTCTCTCCACAGTAAAAACATACCGTAAAACATTTGACTCAGTTTTTCCCCTTGTTCGCAATCGACGTAACATAAAAAGCGCAATTTGACAAGGAAAATTACCCTAAACCGGCGGGGACAACCCTCTGAAGAGTTTTTCCTTTTTTTTTCAGGAGAGGAAAATTGGTGTTTTCTTTTTCTCTTAAAAATAATGTCACAAATGGTTCAATGATTTAGTCAAAGATGCTATTACGTTTTTTCAGCCCATGCAAATGGATTCCGACAAATTTATTCAGCTACGAAAAGTCTTTTAAATCCACTTAAAAAGTAAAACGATTGTTGATTCTTTTAATTGTTTTACGACGATTTACTCTTAAAAATTTTATATTTTAACAATATTAATTTTTTAATTAAAATTAATTTTAAAATTATAAATACATATTCGTTATTACAATTTTTCAGATAATTTTGCACTCCACTGATAAAGCTCATCTTAATTTAATTAATTTAGATTTTAGATTCGTTATTCCAGTCAACTAGCAGTAGATCAAAATGGAGAAGACCTTGTCAATATTTTTTACACTTTTTATATATAATACTCGAATATAAGTACGTTTAATAACTTTATCGTGGACCATATAGTATATATTGTACAAATACACCTTCGAGTGTGTACCTATCACCTTGTCACGCAACTACAGCCTTCAAACCATCAAATGCGTCTACATTTAATAAAAAATTCACTATGAAACCGGCTACTCTGATGAAATGGCTGTATTTACACAGGCAGTGTACTCGTATTCTAATTCATTCCGGAAGCCAGCGTTAAAAAATATAATAAATTTTAGGCTATTTATTTAACACGATAACTACTTATATGACACACTAATTAAATGACACTGTTTATTTGAAATTTACTCTATTTCTGTAAGTGAATGATATCTATATAAAATAATATGATTTGATAAATAACAAACATGGAGATAAATAAAAAGTAAAGGCAAGGGTTAGCAGATAATTATGTAGTTTGCAACAATCCGTACTAGTAGTTGTTGTAGCTGTATAGAGAGACATCTATGGAGGCCGCGGGGGCGCTCGACTTGAGTCCCCTTGCTCCCCATTCGACAAATGCACATTCTCTCTCCCATTCCAGGTCTAGCATTGTATTGGAGTTCATCAACTGGGTAGTCTTTCTTTTTACGAATACATTAATTAAATAAATACTTATTCATTTTTTTTCAGAGAACGTAACTGATAAATCGTTTTAGCAAGCTAGTGGGACATGTAATGTTTAGAGAGATCAGCTGAATACTACGTGCTTAATAGATGTACAGTTAATGTGTGCGTAATTGAGGATATTTCAGGATAATTAGTATGTTTCTTAAAAATATTCATATTGTATTAGGATAATCTTTATGAACAACGTAAATAACCACTTATAAAATAATGCTTATAAAATAGCTTTATTCTTAACAAATATAAAGTATAGTATCTTGTATTTTATAAATGAGATTATTCATCAAAATACGCATTTTTTTATTATTTAAGCACCAAGATAATTTTACTAGACGCACATTCTTCAGTAAAGTATCCTTCTCTCACAGACAGATAGAAAGGTTTTCCTATTTAGAAAAATACTACTCGTACGTTATTCCAGCTTATATATGATAAGCACAAACAAAATGGATTATAATATTTATAGTTGATCGTTACATTAGGTATAAAGTACATTAAAACACATTTTAAGTTTTCTTTTTCTGCTTTCTTTAATAATGAGTCTTATTATTACTAAGAGCATTTTCCTACGACACGAGTGTCCAGCTATCGCACCATATATATGTCATCAGCAACTATGCCCACCACTATTTCAGAACACGTTCTTCAGACGTGCTCTCTACATTACCACTTTTTGATCTTCTCAATAGCATACCATATTCGACACCGCAAGCCTTTCTTACTTTGTCTCAGATTGTCAGTCCTCCAATGAGTCGGAGATTCTTCATTTTCAGTAGTAATCTTTTTTTTTAAATAAAACACGTTGTATTGTGTGACCACGTCAACCGTCCAGGAGTATTCCACTTGTTGCTGCCGGGCCGCCCCCGCTCGGGCCGCGGCCCCAAGTGCGTGACTGTTGTATATCATTTACCCAACAAACGGATGTAATGATAATTTCAGGGAATGGAGTGCCACTGCCTCGAATGCGTTTCGATGGGCGAGGGAAATTCAACGACTTAATACATTTCGGCTGCCTTCAATTAGTCTTCAATCACAAGTCACAACATTGATTTAGATTAGGGTCGGGAGCACTAAAATCACTCGAGTTAACGGAACACAATACAAACAATGTTCCTTTCAAGTAATAATAATATATCTCACATCACAGCATATATATTATACAGAACTCGTACAATTTCTTTTTCAGAAATATTCTGTATCTACATGTCTGCCTCAGGTTATATTTAAAAAAAAATGCACATTTACATAGGTTTTTAAACTTGTTAACTAATATTTTTCTAGTAGTATTTGGTAATGTTTATTTATTTGCATTATTCTTAAAAATGTTTAAAACTCACTGCTCAATTGACGATTATGATTAAAATAATAAGTGATTACAAACAAGTAGTTATTAAAAAAAAACACAACACGATATTCAAATAAGATTGTACAGGTAGTACTTTGCTCATTTTACATTCAACTTTCCGAGAAGACTATTAAATACTGCATTGTGTTTCTCAATAACTATACAATTATTTACTTATTAAGCTTCTGTGTTGCCCTGGCTTGTGACTATACTGTGAAAGATGGTTAATGATAATCATTTTCAGATCGTTCACTGAGCCTAGCGTATGAACGCGTCAGTTACGGTAGGCAAACAGACCGATCGCCGAGGGTTCCACACGCCGATGAACTGGTCCAGAACGCACGGGTGTCCGGCACGCATTACTACTGCTGTGGAAACGCACTAACGCGTAGGAGCGGGGGCGGGATCTGTTCAGGCGGAGATGCGATCAAAGCCCGACACTAGGCGAGGGGCGAGAATCATCGGAAGTACTGGACTGAAGAGATTTACTGGACAAAACTACCGGCGGACGTATTAACCGTGGTCAGACTCCATTAACACTATACTGCCAGGAACACCGTAATAAACATTTTCTTAAGTTTGTAAACTTTTATATGCTTGAATATGCAAATAGGGTTAAGCCGCGCCATAAAGGTACCACCTTAAGTGGACATTCGAGTGCAAAGACAAGGAATGTACGCAAACAGCTGTCAGAACTGTGTGACTATCTGTTGTTTATGCTCTTATTAGTGATACAGTTAAAACGTCTTCAGAGTGAGATACTTAGAGTTTGCATATAAGACAGCAACAGAGAGTAAGAGTATATACGGGAGTATATAAATTAGCATTTTAATGGAGATTGAATGATAAGCCCCATGCTCCCAAGGCATGAACCATTTGGTTCCAAGGGGTACATTTTTAAATGGGATATCTATTTATATAAAATTTCGTTATAGGAATAGAACAGATACTTCGTACAAATAATTAAAAAAAACAACAATCTTAAGAATAAACGAACATAAATGATAATATGATAAAATAAAAATGGGAATTTAATTTGTTTTAAAAAAACCTATTATTATAACAATTGTATTGAAAACTCTCTACGTGTCGCAATATTTTATTTTAAATATCCCTAAAAAAAACTCCATCAATTCCGTTTATATGAAATGCCAATCGCTTGTAAAAAAATATATAGATTTGTGAAATTAAAATGATTGAATTAATTGCACTAATTACTCTGTGCCTCGAATTACAAAATTAAAATATAAATCATTTGTAACTCTAAAGTATCATTTCTAATTCTTATCACGAAGACTTACAAACAGCCGAACCGGAAAATGGATATGTACATTAAGAATTAAGCAATGATATGCTGATAAGGAGTCTCTTTGTGGGATCCTGGCCGACACAAGAGTCCTTCCTAATCCTTGCATTTGTAACAGGATAAAGGCAACACTTCAGTCAGCCGAGTGGATATGGTCTGACGCGGTAAAAAAGGATACAAATAACTCTTATTCAGGAGATAAGCCTGGAGCCACTGAATCCCTTTTCTGTATAAGCTATAGAACAGTTTAAAAATCCAAAAATAAAAAAAAAGGTTTCATTACATTAACTTTTTGCTGAAAATACCTTTGTCAAATAAAAATATGTACAACATTTATTTCTTATTAAAACTTTACATCTAAAAATATGTGTATATATATAGATAATTCTAAAAAAATATATATGAGTTTTATGGCGCGCGTTGCTACGGGACAAAAAATGCGTCTTAAATTTAGTTCAATAATAAAGTATTTTATTATTTTAATTGATAATTCTTGATGAAATTGAATACTAACACTGATTTAATTAAAAAAAACAATGATTTTGACGGTTATTCATTTTGAAGTGTAATGGCCTATCGGCGAAGACAAAACATAAAGTCATAAATAAAGTCGTGCAATTTAAATAATAAATCATCTTTGATTTACACATTACAAATATTATTTTTTCACATAGCGGAAGTAGCCTGGATGCATAAAGCAGATACTCGAAGATGATGGAGACTCTTGCGGAGAAAAACTACACAGTCTGATAATGAAATATTTTTTAATCGAAATACTTCATTAATGATTGTAGTTAAAACTCGTGATGATTGGCATAAGCGTGCATTCATACATATATTAAATTATTTGCTTCTAGAGTTAAAATCACTTATTTTTAAGTAAATGAATAGTGAAAACATTCAAAATAAAATGTAGCAAATGTTGGAAACTGCATTCACAAATTATACGCTGAAAAAAAACATGTAACGTGTTGTTTGAATGATTTGTTTATTTTTGTGTTTGGCGCGGTCGTATAAAGATGACACAATGGTGGCAAACAAATGGCGAAAAAAAATATTTTAAAAACACGTAGAAATGTTTAACAAAACCTTCGTGACAAACGAATGTGCGCGCGAGTATGAACGCTGCAGAACGTCACTTGTTGTGATTGTTTGAAGGCCCGTGAAAATTCGCATTTGTCGGTCCGGCGCGTGCGACCGCGCGAGGCTGGACCCTACGACACCGGTGACGTTACAGATGTACTAGTGTAATTTTTCAGTGCATCAATATGAATACATTATTATACATACATAAACAGTTTCACTCTTAAAAATACACAGACTGATACAAATCATGAATTTCACAAAATATGCAAAAAAAATATCAAGATTATGAATATATCGTAACGATATCATGCAGCTAAAAAACGCATAAAGAAAAATTTACGAATTCGTGTAACTGCATCATTTGTTCATTTATTTTCCCAAACATCTCTACACTCAGAGGTATACCTAACTCCATATAAAGTCCAAAGAGACTCTATCTGAAAGTTACAATATTGATTTATTTTTTAAATAAATTTGGTATTAAGCCCGATACTAACAAAGTATTTTGCTATTGTACTATTTTGTCTCAAAAAGTGACTAAACCCAATGATATTTCATATTTTTATAATTTAAAAATTATAAATAGTATCATACTTGTAAAGTTTTACAGTTGAATAAAAATAAATGAAAAGTTTATAACATAGAGTGTACTGACGACTGCTTTTATCGTTAGTTTTAATAAGCTAGTAAAAACTACCTGTATAGCATAAAAGGCAATCAAGTAAATATTTTAAACGTACAAAATAATTATATGGCATATTTAAAAGTCCTGTATTTTATTACCATAATATTAAAAGATAGTAATTCAAATGTTTTATTACGTCATTACTAAGAATCAATAAATTGCTTACGTCACAAAGTAACGTGATTTGATGCCAATCATCAATACTTAGTAAATATTATTTTAATGAATTATCATTTATATCGAGAATAAAATAAACTACTCGCTTACTTTGAGATTAATTAATTCAGTAATCAACTACAATTACTGTCACAATAAAAATAACTACTTTATTTAAGCATTTAAAATGTGTAATCTGCGCTCTGGGTAAAAAAAAATATACTAAGCAAATAAATCTTAATTTATTAAAAATATTAGGTTAAATAATTTTTCTTACAATCTTAATCTAGTTTATCATTAATAACTTAGATTGTAAATACTAGAAGCATTCACTTTGAAAGCCAATACCATTGTCCTTAAAAGTTCATTAAGAGGTATCAATGTTCATACCAAACGAAAAAAAAACTAAAAAACGAACGAGCGCATCCATTGTTATGATCGGAAAAGGATGTCAACGATATGTCTTTGATGTGTTCTTTAGAACCATATAACCTTAAGAAAGAATAAATATGTAGAAGCTCGTGAGAACTTGCAGCACCGAAACTGGACGATAAAGAAAAAGAGAAACAGACGAATGGACAAACAAACCACTGTTAAAAGTGTCAAATTACTAGAACTGTGGAAATTAATGAAAAATTCAAATCAGAAGCTATGATTATTATGAAGAATTCTGAGCATTGATCTCTAATTGGATCAAAAAAATATCCTTGTTCATTGATACAATACTAAAAACGTATAATTATTATTTAAATCTCATGAAAAAAAACTGAGCGTATTTTTAAACTCTGCATTTATCGTGTGGTAAGTGTTCGTTGTAGGTGTGGTGGTACTTCAGAGCACTTAAGGAGTTGGAGGGATGCGATGGCTGGTTGTCCCAAATATGAAAATCGATGGTAAGTACTCGCGCCACCCTAAGTTGTTTCAGCCCACATGATGTGAGCAGATATATATTTTTTAAGCGCCCGCCGCCCCCGCCCTCGTTCACCTCCTGCCCAAGGGCGGCAAAACAACCGGTTCACCCCACACCACTTGAAACATCGATATGTACCGCCAGTTTGCAATGTATAATTAAAAATATTTTCAAAAAATACAAAAACACATTTAAAGAGAAAATTACATTGAAAATGATGCATTCAAAAAATATTGACTCTATCTGGAGCTTGAACAACAAACAAGTATAGGTTTTGCGTACGTCGAATCAATCAACCTTTCACTTTAAAAATGATCATGAAAATTAAAAATAATGTCAAATTATGAATTGGATAGTACAGCTGCTTACACGTCAATCTTCACCTTTTATTCATGAAACCGTTGAGTACCATGTTTCTTTCCAGATAGAACTATAAGTACAGAGATTGGAACAGATTATGGATAAAAGACGGATATTTGTTACGGCAATAAAATCTGATCTAAACAATTCTCAGTTACTTGATATAAAATCATATTTATTTGTAACGATTTATATAAATTGAATAAACTTACGAAATACATTAATAATGAAGCAAAGATTTTTGAACTCACTGTCAATTTATTACAACGAATCATTGCATGCTTTTATCAATATACGAGTAAAAAAAAACACTTTAAAATGGGTGTAGAGCATCGCAAAATTACGTTCGTCATAAGTGGATATTATCCGCCGCGTTTTACTTGTAATGCACTCATATTTGTGCAAGCTAGATGCATCTGCTACTGCAGATAGACTATACAATAAGCGCCCGGGGTGCACAGCACAAATGATTCAAAATGATAATTGAGGATTACGTCGCAACGAATTTTCACACGAGCGACTGGACTGAAAGGTTCCGCAGGCGGGAAATACAAGCATCATACAACTACATATAATACTTAAAACTCTAAATAATCTGAAGTTCTCACCATATGTATGGCATTACAAGTATGACATTCAAGACACTAAGAATTGCGTGCGTCCTACCTTTAAATTATATCAATTCTTTCAAAGATAAAGAAAAAAACAATGTGATTTGATATACTTTGTTTCATTTCACACAGTTGCAAGCATAATAATTCACTGAAACAGCTGTTTAAGTGTCATTTCAAATTACAGCACTTTTATTTTTTAACTACAATTATTAATAATCTTTTGTTTTACTTGTGTTGTGCAATACACAGTTCACACATAAATAAACATATGATTTAACTATCAGTTACAATTAGAGAATAAAAACAATATTTAACTAATTCATTCGTTAAGCTTCATGCGTGGCAACAGAGCCTGAAAAGAAATGAAAAAAAATGTCATACCAGCTCTGTACAGCTTTATAAGTTTTTAGTTAACATGTCATATTTAAATAAATTCAATTTGTTTTTTGTTATTGTATTATTGAATAACAAAAAATCGCAATAGTGAAAAAATATGGAATTTAAAATCATTCAAATTGTAAGACCTATATTCTGACGAGTCACAAGTATGGTGTTGTAGAAAAAAAATGAAGTCACATTAAGAGATCTTTTGTTGAGGCTGCTATGTTACATTATAGTCCGGGTGTCATTGTGAGTATGCATGCTCCAGTTCAAAAAGAGTTTTTTTTATGATACCGATACTATTCTACTTTCCGTGTTTTTTTTCTTTCTAAGCTACACGCAATTCGACCGAGGGACAATACATCAAGTGAAAGGTTATTCGCATCGAAGGCTTTTAGTTTAAAAACAGGGGTAGTTTCATTTAATCCATATATTTTACATTATACGAGTGAATTTTAAACAAATCATGAATAAAAATAAAAGATTTTTATAAGTCTTACAATACTACTATTACTGATACAAGTTTTTTTTTTAAAAACATGTATAAGTAATCATATGTTCTAAATTAACTTTTTTTTTGTTTTTAAAAAATTATTAATGTTTCATTGAAAAAAAGGCAGATTTTTTTAATTTAACTATCGATTTTTGAAATGATAAAGCATTGTCAAGACATAGGAGTTGGACTTAATAATAATATAATTTTAAATTTTTGATAAACGCGGAATTTTAAGTTTTTCTAGAGGGACAACTAAGGTTTACGAGTAATCTCTTGATAGTTCACGTATTATATTTTTGTCACAAATCGTTTGTTAGATTCAATGATTATTACTTAGCGAATTTTTGCCTAAAGTTCAGGCCTCGGAGCATTGAGTTTATAACTCAATATCCTATTTATTTTATTATTACCAGTCTAAGTCTGCTTCGAGTTGTGGCAGGTAGTAACGACAATATGCTCCAACTAGAGATGAGATATGAAACGATGATCATATATTTATCGTTTCAATAAAGCTTACGTGTAAGCTTGCTCATTTAAAAGATCGTTATTCGGTGGAGGAGCGTGTAAATTTTATCCACTGGAAATGCAACGATATTATACGTGTATGGTAATTCGTACGAGTCGTTTAAAACTACCCTAACGAGGTATTAGCGGAGAGAATGATTCCGGCCCTGGCGAGGTCCAGCCCGGGGCTTAGTCCCCACGGGGGGCGGAAGCTCCCGGGCCCCTAAAGCCTCCACGGAGGCGTGAAATCCCCGGCACCGCTCGGACATGAAGCTTTACCAGCCCTGAGCTTTGACAGTTCTGAATCCTAAAGGCACAGTATCAAAATAATCATTTTCACGTGACGTTTGTAGTATCACATTTTCAAGATATATTTATAACACATAAAATTGATATTCTAATATAAATGATTTCTTGAAAGATACATGATTTAATATGACAACGATTCAACGTAATCATCATTTTACATCAGCTCCATAGTTGAGGCATATCATTGTCACAAATTTCATTAAGGTACCATGTCCACCAGAGCTCTGTTAATAACACTATATTATTAATTGATTGAATCTTAATAAATTTACACACAGCTTACAACAAGCGCGATCTATAAAATGATGCAAAAAATAATACATACGTGTCAATTTCTCTATTTAGTGAGTGGAGCAAGTGGCAGGGAACCGTGCGAATACAGAATGAACACTGAGTTTGCAAATGTTTCGTGATTGGTATCTTAGCGTTCGCCGCTTTGTTTGCTGATTTATTGATGAGAGAAATGTCGTATAGGATGATGTTTACTGTGAATTTGTATGGACGTATCGATTGTTCACTATATGTTGATACAGTTGACTGTCAATGGATAATAATTGGTATTTTCAAGGAATCCACTGCACTAGAGTAACTCTTAATTATTGTAAAAGTAAATACGACATGCGTTGGTAAAATTCACGGACAGAAAAGAGTAGTCCAAGAAAATCACTCGACGGCTTACGACACACTGCCCGTTGGAAAACAATTGAACACAACTGAAAAAATAAAAAAATCTCGTAAGAAAACGAATTCAAATTTTGTTCTTAATTTAAGTTCCTCGTATTTTACGAAGTGTGATACTAATTCTGGTTTGTATCAATAAATAGCTCCTAATGTTCTTACAGGATGATAAGAGTACAAAGACCTGAAGAAAAGGCCGCTTAAGACGAGTATTGCGTGTTAAAAATCAAAATCAGCTTAAATAAACCAAAATAATTCATCTTTATAAATTTTTTTGCTAGTTTATTTTATCATAATAGTGATGCTTAGGTATTAGATTTAGCATGGACTTCACACTTACAAACCGTTCTTCGTACCGAATTACTAAAGTGTGAATACTTGCATTTCCTATTAATAGTGTATTTAACTTTAACAAATAAAAAAATAATAATCTATATATAAATGAGTAAAGGAGGACTGGTCGGAAAAATAAAATAGTCGCAACGCAGCGAATTCCGTCTTCTAGCCAGAGTTTTTATAAATATGAATACAGAAAGAGTTTTTTCCTACGTAAAAGTTATAACTCTATTCTTTAGATAATAATTTTTGGCATTCACTAAAACATACAATATTTTAAACATTACTAAAACCACAAACCTTATTTAGCAATTTTATGTTTACAGTGAAACCTAAATCATCAAGAATGCTGAAAATTAAGTGTAACTCTGAATTGAACGTATAAAAGTGAGGTATTTTTTAAGTAGCTTTACTATAGATGTCCTTTAGTGTGCAGTTAATTTAATGTCTATATTTTTGTCATGTCTGTGAGTTGGTATTTTTGGTAACCACAGAAACAACATCAGGAAACTCTGCTGCCAAATCATTTTCAGCGACACAGCACAGCTTCGTATCCCAACATTCTGCCGAATATTTTATATACTCAACTATCTTTTATGCAGACCTTTAGGGTTGTATTTATTTTACAGCTTTTTACTATTAAGCACCTACATTTTTAATATGAAAGTGTTGTGGTTGAGTTGGTGCAAGCATAGATGCACATATATCTACTTCATATTTCATCAAACAATGAAGCAATATTCATGCAGAAAAAAACTTGATTCTTTACAGATGATGAATGCATAACAAAGTTTATGAAGAGTATACATTTTTTCATTGATTGCTAAGGTTTGTGGCTTAAGTGATGTTATCAATATCGTATTATACTTAATGAATGAAGCTTTCGTTTGCAGTCTCTCCTGTAACATTTACTATCAGCAGTTGCAATGCTTTACCTCCTTGGTCCTGAGTGTAGCGGCTGGTGATAGCCATTCGGACCCCAAATCTGAAAACTGAAATTTGAATTTTAATTCGGCGCTTGAATCCATCAGGCGGACAAAACACCGAACGCCGAATGCTTGGAGGAAAATTTACATCGGTAATCACGGGATGAGCGAATTAAAAACACGTTTATACAACTAACTTTAACGCTAAGTTCATTGAAGAATTATACTCAAACTATACTCATTTGAATTGGTTCGTAGAAGTCTTTCTTCTATTTTAATAAAATGCATACAATATTTTTTTTTAAATCAATAAATGCTTTTTGAAGTCTACTGATATTTTTTATTTGTTTATGAATAATTTTGTTATATCTCTATAGAATTGCAAGCTCTAAGTACATAGGTATGTATTTCATTGTATATTTTTGTTTTTATTAAGTATCAATTACGTTGAAATAATTATAATTAATTAAGGCTAATAATAACATAAAAAACGTAGCAAAATTGTAAACCTAGATGCAGAACATGCAGAGGGAACAAGGCAGTGAATGTACTAATTACTTTAAATAAAACACTAAAATCATAATGAAATAAAAATGTATAAAATCTCCCGAAGGATCTTTTTTGTATAGCGACTGTATTTTCAAGTCGTTTTTTAGTGATAACATTTGAAACTTTGAATTTATGATAATAAATATTAAATATTACTCCAAATGACATCTATCATACATTATTTATCTGAATAACACATAATTAAAGACACTGGACAAAAACAAAAATCGCACGAATGAAACACATATCTACAAGCTTTTCAAAAGATGGCCGAATCCCCAGCCCGGCTGTGGACGTCCGGGTCTGGTGATCCTTCAGATGTGAAGTAAACCTGCTGGGGGCGCGGGGCGCCTGCGGGCGCGCTAGCCGGCCCCCGGAGGCTCGACTAGCGGCGCCGATACCGCCTAAGACCGAGAAGGTTGGGGTTCATACCTGTCGGGCGCTTTCATAGACAGGCACCTGAAAAAGAAAGAAATTCGAACCAATTCTTTGAAAATTTAATTTTTCAGGAATATCGCTAAATCTAACCTTCAAAACATTCGAGATTCTCAATTGGGCGATGCCTGGCTAAATTTGACATATTTTATCTTTGCCCCGATAATTTTTAGCTATCTTTTAAGGTTGGTGAAGTGTGCATCGCAAAACTACTGCACTTTATCCATAGTAAAATATACATGTTGTGGCTTTTGGGTTGAGCCGTGTGTGGTGAACTTTTTTCAACCAATATTTTGACCGCCATTGCAGTGGTCTTCTTCAGGATTAATAAATTATTTAGTTTTGAGTTGGTTTATTCAGATTATATATATCTTTTATGAGCGTTATTGATTAATATCTCCATGGCAACTCAAGTTTCATTCCAAAAAGTTCACCACACACGGCTCAACCCAAAAGCCACAACATCAAATCTGGCCGTGAAAACCTAAGAAGTAATTTAAAATATACATATTTAATTATAAAATTAATTACGTAATTAAATCATGTTAATGGCAATAAGATTAAATCATGTCAAATAGAATTATTTAATTTCACTATAAATTTATACTGAAACATTTAAAAGCATTCAACGTTAAATAAATCTGATAAATCTAGTTCTTGTAGTTTTTTTTACATTCAGTCAGAAAATTAGTAATATTATTTATCAATGACAGTTAGAATGATTGATTTGTTGTGTGAGAGTTACATTTTTGGTCAAATAAAATAAACGGTTATTTTAAAAAATCCAGTGTTAGAATATATATTTTTATGCTTTATTATAACATAGAAATAGATGTCATTAGGACAGTAAAAAAACATTTTTTTATCAGCATGTATTTTATAGTGAATGGACAACATTTGTTTATTCTTCAATAATGTAATAAAATTGTAGCATTGTTTATGATATTTTAAATAATAAAAACAATCCTTCATTATAAGATAAACAAAATATAATTGTTTGTCATAAACAAAAAATATGTTTTCGAAGAATAATTTTTATTTGTACGCATGTGCACTACAATAGGACATAACAATAAACAAAGATAAATCTGCCAAAAAACAATGCTTATATGTAATAAAATACATTTTTAAAAGTCTTATTTTTTTAAGTGTTTTTAATATGAATTTTAAAGTAAAAAAGTTTTAAAAAAAAAAGAAAAATATCGTTGAACACATCACATATTTTTGTTACAAAATGTATTTATTTCTATTCTTGGCATTAATTTTGATTGAAATAAGCTTATTCTATTTGTTTAACATTTTTGTAAAAATTTAACTACAAATTATAATATATATTACGATATCATTAGATGACACTCAATTATTATTTTTAATATACACTTATATAATGTATTTTTTTCATTATTTTACTTGAATTATTTGACTAATACACATATTTATTGTTTTTCTATATTCATTTCATGTAAGGCATATATATATATTGAAAATAAATTAAAGCGTTTTTTTTTGTTGCCCGGAGCATTTTTATGAATATGAATTCCACACAGAAAGCACTCTGTATCAATGTGATTACAAAGCTGGCACTGTTTATTTTATGAATTACAAAAATATTCCCATATAACAGAGAGCGAGGGGAGGGGAACCAGCAATTAAGATATTGCGGCGCACAATGTACTCGAAGCTTTTGACCCCCAAACAAAAATAAAATAATATCCATCCGCGCTTTGTGGACTCACAAAAAAAATAACAAGCGATTGTTTACAGCCCGTACAAAATATACAAAAAAAAAACGTTGTTCAAAACGCATAATGCGCTGTTTTTGATGCAAGTTGCGTAGGCTTCCGACCTACGAATGCGCTTCCATAATTTTTCTGCTTGCCAAAAGTAAACAATCGAATTTGAAAGCTTCGCGTTTGTGCGGAATAAAAAATGACTGATGGTTATTATTTTTTGTTCGTGCATCTTTTTTAATGTTATATGTTATTGGTAATATTGTATTGTTGTTGCATAGAAAATGTGCGACTGTGTTTGAAGGATGAAAATGATCGATGGGCTTGCTAGCGGAATGGGCTAATAGATTGATATCTCTATTGCGTATCGCGTATTATTATATTTTTAATTTATTGCCTTACAATAAAAATATTTTCGTTTTACTTCTTTCTTACGTATCCACTCAAATACTGAAGCACATAGTCGCCACCAATTGACAGTTCTGTCAACGTATAACTCTGTCAACTACTTTTATCTTAGTAACTTTCGAGCTGGAACTCTAAAGCGTACATACATAACATATTGAAAACAGAATCTGACGGTGACTAAGACGAGAACCTGAGGGCTTAAAAATAGCACAACTTTTGTAGCTGAGACATATTTGAACATTTATTAATAAAACTGTCACGGCAGAAAAGATCATCTAATGTTGTAAACATAAACTTCATGTTTATAAATGATAGAATAGTAAATTCTCACAAAACAGATATATTTTAACTATTAACTTAAAAATATATTACATAAAAAAAGGATTGACAAATTTACATCACATGACGCATTATATGTTTTGTCGTCAGATGAACGTTTAATGCGCTAGAGAACTTTAAACTTTTCCATACATTAAAAACTTTGCTTACCACAGCTATAAAGCAAAATTATAGTATTATATTGAAAATATATCTGGCGAATCTTGTACGGCATTCTCGAGATACGAAATGATTTACAACTCCAGTTTGTATGGGATGCATTATAAATTTACCAGAAGACAGAAGATATTATACGGGAGGTACTTGCCGATGAGGATGACTAAAAGATATCATTTATCATGCGTTTGGTAACGCCCCGAGTCAGTAACAGCTACCACTCGATCTCCTGCCCATGAACACAACTGCCCTTGGCTATTCGGTCATATTACCACCAGTTCAAATACTAAAACTTCGAAATTACTATAAAAAAACATTTAAAAAAACATTATTTCAAACATTTTTAAGTTGACGATACTACTCTTATTTAGTGTAAGCAAACTCATACAGATAATTGTTGTACATTTATGAGAAATCTCATACGTTGATTCCAATTATTTATTTTATGGTCATATACGAAGAGCACGAAAAGAAGCTCGATACGGTGCCCCCTGGAAATGGAACGTCGGAACTCCGGCCAATCTTTGTGAACCAACGCACGAGATAGCACTAATAGTATATATTTTAATGTATTAATATGCTATGACAGCAAATTCTGGTATCTTATAAAAAAACAACGCTGCCGTAAAATGGGTTTCGAAAACTGATGCTTAAGTGTAATATACTTTAATAAAAATACTCGTAGTAAATAAGCGAACGACAGAGAAAGAGGTGGACTTTGCTACGATAATTACTCCTGATGACCCAAGGGAGCATAAATAATAACTGCCTTTTGTTATATCTGTTGATATTTCGCCCAGAAAGTACGTTGAAAACTGTACTTACAATGTACTCGTATTCGGAAAACAGAGCTGATATAGGATGAGGCGATGGCATAACTTCATAGCAGCAATTCTTGATAAGAATAGCATACGGGTAAGGAAAAGGTACATTTATTATGCGTCTACTAATTATCTGACGGCGTTTAAAGAAATACGAGTCCTAGAATATTTTTATTTGAATTCATTTTTACATGCACGTAAAGCATCCTGCAAATAACACATTTTATTCAATATGCTAATTTGATATTATCTAGTTTTATATTATAAAGCGACTTTATGTTATAAGCTTATAGTTATTTTAACAATTCATATAAACAAACTGTTATTAGTGCAAAGATGTGCTTAAGAATCTGTGGTTTGTATTCGATATAAATGTACAATTATAAGCGATGTTCAAAGTTTTATCTTTTGCCAAATACCGATTCCTCAGCAAGAAGTAGCGTCCGCTATGAAAAACTTGTTCCAATAATAATTTATCATTCTGTAGATAAGTTCCTAGCCCTTGCGTCAACGGCCGGTTGTTTCAAGAAAAAAATATTTCCATTTATTTTGTTCCATCCTTCACAGACACACTCACCCTCACACATAGATATATACATACGTGCCTATATTTTAGGCTTTGACCGCAAATGATACAAGAAAATAATTAACCTCAGGAATATTTAAAGTTTTTTAAATATTTATTGACAAACGACAATAGCGCATTAGAATTTAAGCAACATTTGACCAAAACTTGTAAGAGCTCGTACTGTTTGTTGCTACGTGTTTTTATTAAAGTTAAGACTTTAGGCTTCAAGAGCGTCGTACTTATAATCAGATCACCTTAAAATAAAACAGATTAACCAATCACTCGATATGCTTTGAATACTAAAGCAACCGTCTCCTTGAGTCCTTAAATACCTGCCCTAAAATTTTTCAAGAACTATATTCGTTCCAAGGTGGAGTTTGAGTTAAATGAAAGACAAGGCATAGACAGTGACAACGGTTCAAACTGTGTGGTGGTAATTTGTGGTGAAATAAATATTTTAATTGTTTTATTCATTACTTACCGATTGGTATGTTATTTAATGATAAAAAACCATAAAAATAAATTTAATTAAATATATTTACGTTATAAATGAAACACGTAAAAGAAGCGCGCAAATTGAATCATTTAAAATAAAACAACATACATCATCATCAAGCCTGTGTCCGTCCACTGTTGAACGTAGGCCTCCCGCATGAGTCTCCAAATACACTCCCGCTATTCTTCTTATATTTAAAATGCTTCTATCGACCGTCGTCTCTTCGACAGATATGACCTGCCCAATGCCTATTAAGCATCATAATTTCAACACTTAACTCATAGTAAATACGTAATTATAAAATTTAAATATTCTATATGTTCTGTAAAAGACACTATAAATTCATCCAAACGCTGCCTAATCGTTATTTTACATTTAAAATTAATATAAAAAACACTAATAATTGACACACCATCATGAAAAAAGTATTTAAAAATATGTACATAACAAATTATAATTAATTATTTTATTAAATAGAATATAAAAATAATTAAATATTTTTAAATGTTTCGGAAGGCCTGTTTTAGTGTTATTCCTGAATGAAATTTACCTGCGCCTTTCAGAAATAGGATAATTTAAATTACAAAGGAGCGAAATTAGTTGTTTTTTTCTAGGATTCCCGCTGAGAAAAACAAATAAGTTCTCGGATTCGGCCGTCAATGTTATTGTTTTCTGCGTTTGTAAATGATGAGAGAACCAAAACAAATGTGTTGCCAGAATGAATAATAATTAATATTTAAAGTGAGAACGATTATAATTTTCAGAATCCACAAAAACACGTTAATATATTTATAGCATTAATAAAACATAACATTACGCTAAACATCAATTTAATATTTTAAATTTCGTATTTGTTCGATTAATAGAAATAGTTTTCAACAATAAACGAATGAAAAATAAAACAATCCATTATGTTCGAGTAGTTTCCCAGGCTTATTTAATGAAAAATAATTTCAATTGTCATCGTTTAGCTACGTTGTATGTTTTTTAAAATTGTTTTCTATAAACAATGAAAAATACGTCTGAAACAAAAGATTATTTTTTTAAAAATAGTGAGGAGCATACAATGTAGTATGATTTTTATTACTTAAATAAATGTATACTATTCATTTAGTGATATATTAATTCTGTGATTATTTTTACGTCCACATAATCGAATAGTTCAGTTATCTTTTTCTAGTCCGCAGTTCTTACTACCATATAATCGTCACAAACTAATGCAATAAAGCTCTATCAGCCACTATGGTCCTCGTCTTATTTCATGTCAGTTGTGAATCCTACAGCTCCGTCGAGTGCATTAGATGTTTATAGTTCAAGAAGGAGATTTTCACTTCGGAGGATGCAAGACGAGGGAGACTTTTCAAGGACCGACTGAATGTGACTGCGGCGTCAGCCCTAGTTTACGCTGTCCTGCGACATCCGAAGTAACGCCATATCGCCCACTTCTGGGCAGACAGGATCTGACCCTGTTGTTTCAGTTTACTTTCCTTTCAGCCACTATGGTCCTCGCACGCGTTTAACGCCAACGTATTGTTTTTAATTCATTCGACTCAGAGGCGCCATATCGGTTATATTCAATGTTAAAATTTCATTGAAATGTAACCACTTGCATACAGGGACTGTTTGTTGGAAAAAAAAAACGTAGGTCACCGGTATCCTATAGGGCGCCCTTTTCAGCAACAGCGTAGGTTACCGGTGACCTACGTGGCGTGGAACGTGTTAAACGATCAGAATATGGAAGGCTTCCTTGTTTGCACCCGCACGTTCCTAACAAAGACGTTAGTATTACAAATTCAAATTTTTGAGTGTTTTATTAAAAATGTTTTTTTATAATATCATTATTGGTTGTTTAAATTATTGATCGCTATTCAAATAGTTGTAAATAAAATTCTGTCGTTCATATCAGGATGCAATAATTGGTGTACACCGCCTATCCTCACATCCCGACAAATCAAGCTCCATGCCAGAGACAGATTGAAGTCCTGCACTGCATGATGTACGGCAGTTGGCAAATGGGTCATTAAAACTAATGTCTAGTAATAGATGCAGATGAATTGGCAGCCAGACGGGCAATTTGTGTCACACCGTCCGTCGCTGGGTCGACTGCCTTTTTGTTTTATTACCAGCTTCCCGTCTGCAGCGATCACTGATGACGAAACAGGCTCATCTCCCCACAGACCATCATCACCTCGGTCTTGCCGATGATGTTGCAGCGTCATCTTGGCCGAGACCTTGTCCGCAGCTTCCGGCATGCTGTTGTATCATAATTCATCATTTGTAAGGCGCTTGATGCCATTGATCTTGAATGCAGTGCGACTCAAGATTTCGAGACAGAGAAAAAATATATATCTTTAAATCTGATTTATTTCATGAAAGCGCATGCAGGAGAACACAACCGGTCACAACCAGACGCTCTGTCAGGTCTCCAGGATGTTGCATGCGAGAAACGTGATTATATATACATAAATACGAATCCATACACTTTGTTTTTAATATGCTTAAATCTTACAGAAAAATTTGAGATCATTATAAAATATTTTATATAATTGATTAAATATATTACCTATATATACATCAGTATTAACAGCAAAACGTTATTTTAATTTCAAATTAAGACTTTTTTTCACTCATCTAATAAATTTATAATTTCAATTGATGTTACATAGTTATATTAAAAACGTATGTTTGTCGGAGGAGAGGTAAAGCGTTTGCTTACCAAGATAAAAATCATAAATTTAATTTAATTAATAATATAATATAATAAGCTATATAAATAACCCTGGTCAGTGTTAAATTGTTCCTCATATGCCAATCAAAATTTGTAGTAGACGAAAGTCATCCCATGATCACCATTCATAGTGAATGTCGCGTCAAAATTAACGATGCGTGAATAAATGCCAAGCTCTGATTTTATCTTATTGGTGAATCATCAGTGTACATATAGCGCTAGACATTTTTAGCATAGCAAGTGACATTTAATCCGCGAATGAGATTTATCCATCACCGTCTATCGATATCTTTCCACATGGATCATACAAGAAATCAATTTGTTGTTGAATATTTGAAAAACTACCGCAATGCTTTTACAATGAGAGACTATGTATTACGACTAGTTCGTAATATCATTTTTTTATTATAATCGACACGATAACAGAAACTAGGTTAATTTATAAATTATATTTTAAAAATCACAAATGTACGGATATAAGCAAGCTTACTGTTAAGACAAATCGCAATGCTTACCCTCTGAAAATAAGCACTCGCGAATTTTCCTTATGAACCCTCCCCGCGTCTTGACTAATGACGTTTAATAGTTCATATTTTTGGTGAATTAATTTGCGAGTTACAAGATTTCTGGGTGCGCGCGCCCCCGGCGAAGAGAGCGGGCCACATGGGCCCCCCTCGAGCCCCCCTGAGCCTCTGGGAGGATTACGGAGAAGCACTCCCTGTGTAACTTGATATTATAACATTTCTACATCCAGTCGTTGTTACTTAAGACTTTGGTCTTCAACTTTGATTCGCAGTGAGGTATACAGAAATTTTAAATATTTCTAACGATTTCTATTTTTACTTTTTATATTTTTTACACTTCTTTTGTTATAAATTTTATAAATTATTGAACTTTTTCATGCTTAAAACATCACACTTTACACAAACAATTTCGTATATATTCTAGAAAAGTAATAATTTAATCTATCAAATTAAGCTTAAAAAAATTGTCGTGTTCTTTTAAAAATTATTAAATTGTTTTATTAATTACCTCCTAAAAATAAAGAAAAGATTTTTTATTGCGTAATTGAAATATATAATTATTTATTTAATTAAACTAACTTTGCTAATTATTTGGTAATTCAATATTATTTAAAAAAATACATTTTTCTTGAAATTGTAAAAGAAGGTGAAAAGGACTGTTAAATATTTCACCATTTATTGCAACATACTATGTAATTATTCAATAAAAAATATTGTTCATTATTTAATATTGTATATAACCTATAAAAATAATATTATATAATTAATTGATAACTAAAACATTAAGCATAATATATGTGTATTTGTTATGAATTTAATAGACGAGTTTTATTTAATAAATTAGCATTAAATAATACGCAGAATCGCATTACGCAATGCTACTCATCTGTATTAATACTGTACCGAGATGAAACTCTTGCTCAGTAGAAATGGAAGAAGGTCTTGGGTTGCTTGTTATAAGCATGTTAATTAGGCTGGCTGAATCAAATATTCCGCTGTCTCGCCCCCCAGGGGGTCTAAGGACTGGGGTGCAAGGAGAATAACCCCCTGTGAATATTCGCCCCCTTCGTTGAAACAACATGGCAGAAATATTCCAATTTTAATCATGTTTAAATGAGTCACTTTGCGAATCATCTTTATTGTTTTAATTTTCATCCGATTTGGCTACCATTCGGAACCTTAAATATAATTAATTATTTTATTATTTTTTGCTTAATAAATACACTGATTAAAAATATTTCTGAATTACAAGTAATTTTTCGAACGCATTTAATACAAATATCATCCTCACATCAGTGTTACATATTTAGTTTACTTGATTTTTTTGTCATATTGATAACATTTATTTCCAAATTTAGATGATAATAAAAAAGTGCTGGCTTTTTAAGAGAAATTATACTTCTATTTAAAAAAGAATAGGAAATTAAATTGCTGTTTAACTCTTAAAAATAAATTAAAATACATCAAATGCAACTATTAAAAATAAATTCATTATAAAAAGACAAGAATGCTTAATTTTACATTTTTTATGTAAGCATATACAGCAAAAAAGCAATTTAAATTTTTTATTATGGATTCTATGACACTTGTTATTTTTATTATCGGCTGTATATTTTAAAGTATTTTATTAAAAAACATTTTTATTTTAAGCTTTGTCGATGATTGAACCTTCGGCCTCTGACATTATATGCAAGCGCTTTAACTCTAAGCCATAACTGTCGACTGTACAAAACATTTTGATTTTAAATGTTGTTGCGTATTCATGTCACCAAAACATGTAATCGCTTAATGATGCTGATTCGCTTTCGTGGCAAGGCAATCCAACTCCAAAACTAACCAACTTCCACACAAACAACTTTACATACAAAGCGCGAATGAATAAGTGATGCAGCATCGGATCCCTCGCATCCTGGAGGAATCGGATCTGGATTTTCTCTCGGGCGCTTGTTTCCTCGACTGCGTGAAACATGTATAAGTAATCACGACCGGTGATTTGACGATGTAGTTAAAATTCGTGGCACAGAGGACGCCCGCGCCCGTGGATGGAAGGTTATTTATTTAGCCGCACACAAATTGAGTTGTGAATATTTGATTGGAGATCCGTCTTTAGTTCTACACTCTCTCACTCTATATCTCTCTATCTCTGTCGACTCGATTATGAATGTTTTGCGCTCGATCGGGACGAAAATGTTGCTGATATTATTTACTTTTGGCGACGTCTGAAAACAGCTGATAAATAACCAAAATACGTAAACGTAAAAATCTAATTCATTGTAAGGTTGGTTCTTGTTTAATCATCAAATACAAACATTTAATGCTTACTAAATATTTGATGTGTCACTGACTGTTGCTGCGTGTGACCCAATAATACTACTTGGTTTGAGAGTGTCGAGGTTATGGTTTTCTTTTTAGAATACTGATTAAATAACACTTGCTTTCTCATGAAGTCCCAAAACTAAAATTGTGTTTTTAGACATGCCATAGATTATAATAGCATCGTAAAAAATATTTTAGCGACAATTTGAGGCTACATCTATGTTACGCATATAAAAAATGTTAGTATTAGTAGTTAATAGTTAAAAAGTCAGTATTAATTACTTTAGGTTGTTGGTATTTTGTGGGATTGTTTTATCAAACGACATACAATTGAAATGATATTATAAATAAGATTGAAGCGCCATATTGTAAAAAAAAAATACGAGATATGTTTATTATTTCATTATCAGTTAATAAATAGGAAGAAAAAACAAGTACCATAGTTTTACAATTGACTAAAATTACTAACTAACTACATCCATATGCGTTTTGGTTAAATTTATCAATTTTTGTAAAACTATGGATTTATTTTCGTAATCTTGAGAAGTCGTGATTTGTTTCTACACGCTCAACAATAATCTGAAATCTTTTAGGTTCGTAAAGAAATCCAAGAATGACAGAACCCATCAATCGAACACAGAAATAAATTACGTTTTTTTGCACGTTTGAACCTTTCAATATTATTTCATTTGATTCTCGCGCGGACACTCTGCTTTTATTTGCAATTTTTTGCCGGACAACTTCATGAATGAATCGCAATAAGATTCGCCGTTTTTTACGGTCATTATTCGCCGAGCGTCATAAAAAGCGAAGCACGACATACTTTGCAAACATCCTGTAAGTCGAGTAGTGATCACCTGTTTTTCGTAAGAAGTAAACTAATACAAAAACAACGATGGTGTTATTTTCAATATTTCTTAAGCAAAACGGGCTTTAACCTGATTACATACTTTAGTAGTAAAATAAGATATAAACACACATCGCTGATAATATTACAAATATGATTTAAAATAGTTTATTTAATTCATTGCATCCATTCTTGATTGAATGTATTCTTTATTAAATGCCACTTTTTACTATTTTGCGTCCTTCTCTATTGATTATAACTGACATAATTATCAATTTCATAGCTCTATTTCGATTCTTGAGTCAAAGAATATTACTTTAGGGCTCCGCAAGCTACTTGCCAAAACACTTGTTTGGAGCATCTTAACGTACGGCTGTGAGACATGGTGCTTATCTGAAAGTGATAAAAAAAGACTAGAGGCCTTTGAGATATGGTCGTACAGAAGAATTCTCGGAATTTCCTGGAGAGACCACGTCACGAACAATGAGGTTCTCAGGATAATCAAGGAAGATAGGCACCTAATAAGAACCATCTCAGAGAGGCGAGCCCGATGGATTGGTCACATCATGCGCCACGACGGTCTTCTTCACGATATTGTGGAGGGGATGGTTGAGGGTAGAAACTGTAGAGGGCGCCCTAGACGGGAGTATTTACAGCAAGTATTCGAGGACATGAATTGTAGCGCTTATGCTGAGCTGAAAAGGGTTACGTAGGACCGAGAGGAATGGATATCGAGATGCAAGATTCTGTTGCTGCAAACCAATCCACCGGATTGATACTACGAAGAAGAAGCTCTAATAATCTTCCTCCAAATCTCTATATTTCTGTATCATTCACAAATAAAAACTGGTAACACGAATCACTCACAATCAATTGTAGTTGGTGATTATTTTGATCTGTTTGATATCAGTTTATATGTCTGCTCCATACTCTGTACTTCATACAACATTATTTAATTAAATAATATAATAATAACTTACACTGATTAAGCGTAATTGTAGATACATAGTGTTTCATAGTGTTTTTCCTTCAACGTTTGTATCCACGAAACTTCTATACGAGTATTCACCGTTATTCAAAACGTTTATACGCCGCTTTAACGCTTTGTATATGAAGTAAACAAATTAAAGAACACCGAGTACTTGTTCCACCCTTTCTCCCGTGTTCCTAATTCAAGTTATTATAACACGACAAAGAATTATTATTGTTTCAGAAACATTAAAGCCTTTTTCAAAATAATCCCGGCTAAGGATTATTTAACTCTCCAGAGATGTGAAGTACGCTCAGTAATTTCCTGCGTCTCGGGTTCTCCTGAATCCACCCTATTAAGGATACCTTCATTTATTTCTTTCAGTACAAATTGTTATTTTTAAGTATTTAATAAGCTACCCATTTGTAATTTCTTAATGTCTCAATTTACTTCAGTTTTTTTTTTCTTCGCGATAAATTACCTGATTAAATAAATTATACGTCAGACGCTATTTCACGAATTTAAAAGGCAAGAAAATATATTTTTTAATTATTTAAAAAAATATTTATTATTGACTTGAGTCGTCTCTTATGACCACAGGTTCAAGCCTCAATACTGAATAAAAAATTACTCATAATATCTCTCTGACACTACAGATACCGTATCTTCAAGCCTCAAGGCTCCCACTTGGAGGTCGTCGGGAACCGTATATATTCCCAAGTGGACCTCTAAGTGCAAAGAAGACAATAACAGTTTACAGAATTGAATAAAAACATTTTTTGGTTACCCTATACTTCATATATAGAACGAATATTTATTAAGTATTTATTTAATTAGCCCTATACATTTTATACTTAATTTTATATTGTCTAATACTACTAAAAAAAAGTTCTTACATTCAATGCATACATACATTAAATATGTTACATTCTATCATAACGCTGTAATTTAAAAAAAAATACATCATTAACACTACAATTTGTGCGTTCAAAATAGTTGAAATTATCTTAAAAACGTATGTCTCTTTAACAACATTGATGTAATAGAATAACACCAAGATTATTATAGAAAATGGGACCCATCAAAACGATTTACTTATATGTATGTTTATAAACGCCTTCATTAATATATTACACTAATTATTTGTACCCTATATACGCTTATACGTGTATTAAACAAACGATCAATGTAATATCACGCACGCTTTAACCAATAATTATTTTATTAACCAATAATCATTACGACTGATCGTTTTATCAATGTTTTTACCTTAGTGCGGGTTATTAAATGATTATTTTTCACCGCACACCCCAGAGGTATAAAAACTTGAGATAAAACAATTGTTTTGTTTATTTATATTGCGTGGTCGGCCTGGGAGTCCCGCCCCGAGGCCCTAGATTGTTTTACAGCATGTTTGTTTTCACAAACTCAATTACAATTCGTCCCTCTTTGCAACAATTTGATGTTGATTGTTTTATTGGACGATTTGCGAGACCCGATCGGTGTAAAATGTAAAGCGCCGTGCGCCTAAGCGGGCCGAGAGAACGAAACGGCAACAAAAATCACGTAAGATTTTTTTGTATACACTATTGCAACGGGCTAGCCGACAAATTGAAAACCACTCAAGTATAAATTCAGCGACGAAAAAGGGGAAATACAAATTATTTGCTGCGTTCAATGCTCGCTCCGTGTTATTTGAGGTGCCATTTGAAATATTACTTTATTTTTCATTAGACAATTGAAAAGTGCCTCAAGAGTAAGTAAGTACCTTAAAAGTCATCAACCCTGAAGAAGACCCCTGCAATGGCGGTCGAAATATCGGAAAGAAGAAATTCGCCACACACGGCTAAACCCAAAAGCCACAATATCAAATCTGGCCGTGAAAACCTAAGAAGTTATTTAAGTACCTTAAACGTTTCTTTTATTTCAATATTTTGTAAGACGCATAACAAAGAGAATTCATTAATTTTTATGAATATATTTTTTTGTTTTTTGTATCCATTACAAATCTGAAATATTTGATGACCGTCCTGTCAGTTGTCATTGTCTATGTCTTGTCCCAAGACATCTCTGCATCCGAACGCCCTACATATATGGCAGCCAACGATGTAAAGATATGAAAAAGTTGCTGTATTTGAGGCATGTTTTGAGGTGATTTGTTAATCAGAAAGTGTAAGGAAATTCACGCTCCCAAGGTTTGGCCCATTTGTTCCTAAGAGGCGTCTCAACCGAAGCAACAACACGCAATAAACAATAGACGGTTACTTAAACAACTTTTGGTCCACATCTTATTTTTCTTATATTCTGTTTTCAAACGATAACCACGCTTGTAAAATGCTGTTGTTGTTGGTTGTATAACATTACATTGCTTTATTTCATCACCAAGTCCATTAAGTAACATTCCACTTAAGCTCCTCTGGATGTTTAGTTGTATTGCTACCATTAAGTAGCTGCATTTCTAAGCAAGAATAAATATTGGCGGACAAGAAATCAGGCATCATTGCACCCAAGTGCACTTGGAAATATATTTGCGTAGAGCCTTCAGACTCACGAGCAGCGATCACGGCAGCGATATAAGGAGCCCAACAGCGGGAAGGGCCATAAAACAATTCAGCTAGGTCCATGGCATTGCAATGTACGACCACTCACGTTATACCAATAAATTGTTCAAAAAATAACAAAAAAAAACAAAATGTCGTTAAGTGTATTCTTAATCAAGTGTATATAAAAAATACTTTATATTATATGTGTAAAAAGCTTTGGACGAATCGCGTTGTCTCTATAAATGATATTTGTCAGGCTTTTTACCGTTTCTGAAAATATTTAAGAAATTTTCTTATGGTATTCTGGATTATGACGGCTATATGCTCTTTGAGTGACACATTATAGTTATGGCTTAAAGATTATTTTTTATAATACACCTGAATAGGTACGAGACGAATTCTGGACACCGAAAATATCAATGTTAACGATTCATGACGCCTAGCTAAGATATAATACTATACAGAGATTTCATTGAATGCACTAAGTACTGGTATAACATTCATTTTTAAGTTGTATTAAATGTGATACCAGTTGACATGTATGTCTCTAAATCAGTTATCATTATCACATATCAATTTTAATCTTTGAAATCTATGATAAAATTCACTATTTTGAAGTCAATCTCGCTGAAAATTCTTTGCTAATTCGTAGTATTTAAAAAAAACGCTAAGCTCTCACCAAATAAAGTAGATAAATTTAATAAGTCACGTACCATTAAACCTAATTTCATCAATTTGCGATGTTTTCACAATATAACGAGCCTTGAATGATGTTTTATTAATATTATTGCAAGCATAGATAATCATACCAATGATAAAAATCCATACTCTAAAAAGCTAAATACTGGTGAGTCGTGACATTAGAAAATTGAATTTGCATGCATAGCTAACATTATTTGAGGTATTTCCATACAAATATATGATGCAATTTGCATTGAAGTCACAAGAAATGCAGCATTGACCTCGATGCTATAAAACAGCTGATTTATTTTACGGGTTTTGTTATTGGGTGCTAAAGCTGTAACTAATATTTTACAAAGTTTTTATCTTTCGACACTTCACTTTTTCATGAGTCATTCTGTACCTTCAGGTAGACAATGTATTATATTATAAGAGTATCAAACATTATGTGCACCTGGATAAAAAATATTATATACTCGTACTATAAACTAACTTAAGACATAAATACAATTAATAAGTTAGCTTTAATACATACTGTCATTATATCATAAATACGAATAAAATGTAATTGATAACAGATACATTACTATTTTTATTCAATTCAAACTTCTGAAAAACTTGAGTCATATAAAGCCGGTCGTTAAAATTTTAACAGACTAAATTACTGACAAGATAATAATTTAACATTTTATTATTCATATTACTTATACTTACAACTTAAATAATATCTTTATTTTACTATAAACATAAAAAATATTTACAGCTCATGATAAACATTATAGTTTACTTATAAATAGTGAACAACTCTTCTACAAATGAATATATAAGTATTATTAACTTTGTAGTGTTGTTTTTATTCCTTCATTTGTATTTTTCTATATATTTTTAATGTATTTACAAGTATTTATTCATTTTTCGTCCTTCTCATTTTTTGTTTGATTGTAATTTAAACAGTTGTATAAGAGTATTTATGTTTTAATTTACAGTGCTCAAAATAAAACAATTAAAATAATTTAAATCAAACCCATTTTATATAACTTATTATACTTTATCTATTTTAAAAATATTTAATCTTTCTTATCAGAACAGAACATACTTGTTTTAATATGGATGAGTTTGATTTATATTATGTTAATCAGGTGTGAAAATCTTATATATTTAATATTTACATGGACCTCATAGTAAATGCTTAAAATATAAATAACAGATCATAAATAATTAATAATTTGTTTCAGTCTTTGCGGTTGTTTCGCAACTTGCCTGTGGTAGTCTTGCAAGTGGGCGCAGAAGGCTGAGAGTGGTGAGTGAACCAGAACTAGAACTGACTGGTATCAGTGCGAGGGGCGCACGTGAAGTAAGCCATGGGGGATGATTGCACCCTCGGGAGCGCCACGCGACCTGACAGACAGACTGACGGACCCGAAGAGGAAATGCCCAGATATTTGCATTCGCGTAGATGCGTTTCGCCCGCTCTTGCAACACGCGGGCCGCTCGCACACGCATGCAATCTTGAACAAAATTACTCCTTTAACAGTGAAACGACTCGCAATTTAGAATAACTTCAATAAAATAAGAAATTAAATACTAATGGTATAAGTCAAAAACAAAGACGTGGTAAAAAAAACGTTCTCCGATTCAAAAGAATACCTGAATATTTTACGCTAGATGTGCACTTTCTTTACAGCTGCGAATACTGACATCTGCACTAGTACGAGAACATATGAAAACAAGTGCATGTGTAGACTATTCCGGAGCAATGGCTTAACTTATCATGGCTTGTTATAAGAATAGCGCAGGAGAGCATATTCTCCATTTTTTTCTTCAGGTCCTCAACTTTTTTGTTTTAAGATTGATAATGACAAAAAGTGATACAGAAGTTTCTCAGCAAAACTTTAGAAGATTAACTAAAATGGGTTGAAGCCATAACGATCGAATACCTAATTGCAGCAATTGGTGACGACAATATGTTAATGCTATGGAGGGGTTTTATATTGATGATAATGACTGACATCTCCCTTTTATATACTCTTCGATTATTCAAAAAGTATATTCAAATAAGTTACAAATTATCTTGATTGTGTATGAAAAAAAACGTGACAACTATTTATTAAGATATCTCCTAGTTCATAGCGCTCGATAACAGTGATTTATAAAATTCAATAACAAAAGTCTATCAAGACAAAGCATAAGTTTAGGGGAGTCTTACATAGTTTAATTATGTCCACTTCTATAATAATATAATATTCCGACATTTCTCTGAATAAGCCTTATAAGAATAGCTGCAGATTATTTTTTTGCAGTTGTTTCCAACTCGCACGAATTAGGCATTCAAGTATGAATGCATGTTAACGTGTTTGCATTCTTTGATGCCCGTATATATCGACGGCATATTTTTATGTGGCTACAATCCCTTAGATCAGGAATCGGAAAACTACGGACTGCGAACCGAATCCGACGCGATACCTATCGCATTTTACGTAATCGTGAAAATGTTTATCATGAAAACACATTTATATTACTTTAAGTTGAAGAGCTAATTAGTAAAAAAACTAATGTTTTATTTTAGTACTTTATATATTGGCATTCAAATCATTCATACTATTTGATCTAGGGTCACCAACCGTGTGCCATATTTGAAGCATTGTCAAACACTCCATTTACGTACTAAACTTTCTAGACATTTAAAGAAAAAGGCATAAACTTTAATTTTTAGATACTTTTCCTCTTACATTCTTTTTTTTTAGAATTATAATACACTTCACTTGTGTTTGATTTCATAAGTTAACAATAACAGAAGCATATTCGAAAAACATGATCAGACAGTAGAGCAACTTCTCTAAAGCATGCCTCTTCGAGATTTGTCACTTCCATATAAATTTTATTGTTAACTGTGACAGTTACAGATACGAGAAAGTACATAGTGTTGAAAAACTTTCAATTATAAAACGGATAATTCATGGATTCTGAACACTAGTTGTGCATCTGCTACTCAAGGTTGTGGAACGTGAATAGGAATCACCAGCAAATCATCGGCAGTAACGTAAATCAATAAATTATACTTTATATTGACTGTTATCTCCGTGGCGCAAAACATTTATGATAAAGCTTTTTCACCATGTTCTCAAAGCTACTTCAAAAGTTAATTCACTCATTTTTTGTAAAATAAATGCCGTTTTTTCTCATGAGAAAGAAAGAACATGTTCATTGATGAAAAAGTTATCTGACTTCTGTCCTAGATGTTCAGAGTACGCAGTTTGATAGCAGCCTCCGATGACCTGAGGCAATGCTGTTCCAGCCGCCTCGCCCCATAACCATCTCTAATGAAACGTCTGAAGAAACCATGAAACAGACCCTCAAAACTTGGATACTGCAAATATAGATACGTTTTCATGATTTCATTTTCATATTGTAAAATATAATTTATTTATTAACTAATGCGAGATTAATTTACAATGTTCGTGATCTTTAAGTTGAAATGTATAATTGTACAAAACTAGAAATTATTTATTAATATACTGCTATTATCTACATAGTTATATTTAATTTAAAATTGTTAACCGTTACTTTTTAGGTAAATTACTTTTTATGTTTCAGATATATCTCCAATTGATATGTTACTTTCTCATTTCAATTTACTAAATTTATACATATGTGAAATAAAACACTATCAACGATAGTGTTATATGGAACTCGCTACCGGAAAGCATAAGAGAGCTTAAAGCGGAGGCATCCTTTAGAATCATACTCAAGACCAACATTTTTATTCAGAGAGGCAAAGAAGCGCTTTTGGAATGATCATGCGGTCATAAAAGAGCACTATACAAATACTAATATAATAATAATAATATCAATTCTCATTATGATTCAGCTAGGCAGCGGATATGAAATGGTGTTATATTCGTAAAATGATGAGACCTTTGAAATTTGATTTAAAAATAGCAATAATTTGTCGTCTCCGTAATAATCATTGTTTTATATTAAAGTAGTATTTAATTTTACAAAGAAAATATATTCAACTCTTAGAAAGTGAAAATTCGTTCATTCGCTTTGAAAAAAAATACGATTAAATCATCCAAGCTTACTCCTTTTCTTTACAATCTACTGCAAGGGCCTCAGAGGCGCGCGGCAAGTGCTTGTGGGACGTTATGAAGCTATAGGGCCGAGTCGATGATACAAGGTACAAATTTACATGCTCGCATATAAAATGAAACACGACGGATCAAATAAAGGCAGCCGTCACGCGATGCGAGGCTCCGGCCCCGGTCAGTTGATCAGAACTAACCGATCAACAATATTTTCACAGCCTGATATGTCGTATTCTCTGCAGATCATAATGCATTATTCTAAAACAAATATAAAACTACAGCATTTATTGCTACATACCAAAATTTACACTTAATGAGAGCTTCAAATATTTGCTAACGAACAGGTACTATGGGGTGATTGAAGGAACAAATTATTGAGTATTTAGGCTATGTAACAATTGTTCGAGGACATGAACTGTGCTTTATATGCTGACTAGACGACGATTGCAGAAGATAGAATGCAATGGAGAACAATTTGATTGTGGATTTGTTGCTGCAAAACAACTCTCAAAACCGATACTGCAAAGAAAAATGTCGGAGAAAACTCTACACGCAACTTTACCAGAGCATAGTATAGTAGCTCTTATAATTAATATTTTCACTAGAGAAGATCATTTGCGTTATTCATATAATATAATGGAATAGTGTGATGCCGACAAGGTAGAGATTAAGAAAATAGGAGCGTTCAGCTAATTATTCAATTGATCGTGTTAAAATTACGATGTTTTCTACTTTTATCTGTCTTCTGCATGTGTTTTCATAAAAGTAGGTGTCTTTTTAACGCACCCGCCCGATGGGGTAGGCAGCTCCCGCTGGAGAGAGCGGCCAGTCGCAGAGAAGGCGGAAGAGGTGTGGAGGAGGTGGGCGGATGGCGAGGGGAGGCCGCCCCCGCCCACCGCCTAGCGTGCTCTATTGATAACGAATTCAAATCCGCCTCAAACATTATTCATATTAAAAGTTGGTCGTAATGGTTATTAATCATATACGAGAGCGAGTCCCGAATTTTCCAGTAGACGAGCGGATTCGCTTCGTTTTGACGCCGGCATTAATTTGAATATTCAGAGTATAAAATATGTTGTTAGACTTCCGAGAGCAGAGCAATTATTGGTATTAAAGTTTTTCTTGTTCACCGTATATTACACATTTCAATTAATACTTTTGAAACATACCAAACTCTGTAATAAATCTATTTTTTATTTTATATTACCAATTGGTGTATTCTTTTCATTTAACTTTGAGACAACCTAATTTTTCTAGTAGAGCTTCCTATTATTACAAATTGTCAGCTTTCGATTGAATTTTCATTCAGACATCCTGAGAGTCGTATGGTAGCTGAACACTCTTTCAGAACACATTATCCCCTCATAATTCCTCCAATACAGTCTTATTTATCTCTTTTTTCGGATTATCAGTCCTTCAAATATATCGCAGAGTCTTCATTTAAGATGCTTTCTGAAACTACTTATTTTTTCTGGTATCAACATTTGTATTAATGCCGTTTGTCAATAGTAGATAATTAACAAGTTAATAATAAGGAACAAAAATAACCTTTAAAAAAATGTAAAATCCTAGTACGACCATTTTTCGAATATTGTGACGTACAAGTAGCCAAACTTTAAAGATCAAAACAAAAATGAGGCTTATATTTATTAAAATAGCAAGAAAATAAAAAGAACGACTAAAAGGTTTGCATTCTGTACAATAACAGACATTATACGAGTAGTCAGGCGGTACTCAATATGAGCTGACATGAGGGTAAATATCAAATATACTAATACAAATAAAATATGAAAAAAATACTGCAGTGGCACTCGTAAGACATGCGATCCAAATGGAATGAATTCAGCGCAGGTATGAATAATGTGGAGCGCTTTTACCTTTATTGATCATCTTCTTGTGTGCCTTTTTATTTAACCTACGAATACCTACCAAATGGGCGATGATTGCAGGAAGGCTGGCGTGCAGACGTGAGTTTCCGCCATTCAGAGATGATTTACGTTTATTGTGCGACCATTTTTCTTTTCACATTTAATTGATTTTGAAAACCACGTAATTAAAGGATTCTTGAGCGCCACGATTTAAAATTAATGAGCATTAGTGTGTACTGTATAATAAAATCATAATTATGCATTAACTATAATATCATGGCAAATTAAAAGGTACGCGGTAGGAGCACCTATTTACACAACATATTTATTTTTAAAATTAGTTTTAATGAACGCTGATAACGTTTAATGATTTTATAATTTTTAATTAATTCAGCGTACAGGATGTATGAGAAATTCTTTTTTGTTAATTATACATTGAGTGAAGCCAAAAAATAAATTTGATTTATTTTATATTTATGTTTATAAATATCAAACGGTCATACGTCTACTATTCAGTAGCTCTTTCGCCACAGTAACTGCTGTAAATTTAGTTGTTTTTTTTTTGAAAATCTGATAAGCATTGTTTTATTTGAAAGGATGTTCCGCAATATCCTTACAGTGCTTTATTTATATTATAAAATAGTAAAATATTTAAGACATTAATATATTAATGCAGGTTTAAATACGTTTAAAAAAGGTGGATACTTGTAAATTTGAAATTCACAATTATCTGTTAATTGAATACTTTATCCGATGTACATAATATATTTTTAATGTGGACTAAACAGCAATTGTTACGTTCCAAAAATTTGTTAAACTATTTGTTAAATAAAAATATTTCGTAACTAATATTTTTTTAATTACTAAAAATCACAATTAAACATTGACAAACACGACTTTTCTCATTCGTAAAAAATTGTATTCATTTTAATAAATAACGTGTCAATATTTTTTGTAATCTAAAATCTAAAGCATGAAAATTCCAACGTGATTATTCACATTTTTAACTATACTATGTCAGTAATAATACGTTTTACCGTAATTAAAAGCACGAGTGATGAATAAAAAAGATTATTAAATGACTACAGACTTAAGTAATTTAACATAGAAGAGCAGGCTTGTGCATAAAAACTCGTTTCTGGTTAATCTCTGAATATCAGACATTTCGCAATTGTACATGTTCCGTATCATCACAAGTACGTCGGTAATTAGCAATAAAAAGAATATTGTATGTAATTAGTTATGATCAATTGGCCGTAATAGGTGAGAGCAGAATGAAACGAGTACAATTTTATTACTGTACATTGTTTTATTGCCGATTGTGTAACAGACGGTATCAATTGCAGGGGGCTTATTTTTCTCACTGCCGAGGAACACTTTTAATATTCTTACATATGAATTTTCTCACATATTCCGCGCTTAAGTAATTGACTTTACAAATGCGCTCCATTAAAACTGTGTACAACTTTATAAAGCGATACGATGCGTTTATATATTATCACACTTTTGAGAGAATTTACCGAACAAGTTCCGTTCAATGCGATATTCTTAAATTTTAATGACAACAATTAAGATGTGATATAAAGTTATTGATTACATTTCTTCCAAAGTACCTACTAACACTTTGTTGTTATAAATTGACAATCTATTTTATAACCGTGTGATTCAACTAGAGATAAGCTGCCACAAGAGTGTATAAAGTAATCAAATCAAACGTTTTGTTGTCCTTTTCTACAGAATTTTGGAGGATAGAACTGAATAGAAGGATGAAAAAAATTATATGCTCCATATCTGTGATAGATAAGGTATGTATAGATCTAATCAAAACAAGACGCTAAATATAAATAGGGTTCCTTCAAACTTATCACAAGTTATTTATAAGTTATACAGAACTACTAAGCTGAACTTGAAAGCGTAAAGAAAGAGAGTGTTTACGTCTAACTTCCAATCCTTATAATACAGACTTAAGGCACTTGATCTTTATTACTGCAGCTTCGTCGATCAATCGACTAATAACAATCAATTTTCGAAACTCCTTTGTTAACACCACCGTAATCGGAACGTTCTCCATTCATAAACAATCTGAATCTCTTCAGTAAGCATATCAATAAATATATACTTTCAAACACTATAACTATAACACAAATATTACATATATATTTATTACTTTCCGCATGCAGCGTCCATCTGTCTTGATACATATAAAATGAAATTATTTTTAAATTACGTATATAATCAATGTTAAATATATTTTCTTTAGTGAAAATGTTTTCTGATTCCAGGTTGAAGTAATCAAAGTTGTATATCGAAAGAAATAGCATGCAAGCTAATGTTACCCAATAAATTTGAAGACACACGATAGATGGATATTAGAAAATTAAAGTGAATTGAAAGATAAAAGCAATTCAATCATCCATATTCGTGCTGTGGATTTTGTATTCGTGATTATATTAATGTTCGAGATGTTCCATCCATAAATAGTAATCGCTATATCCACCTTAAAAGGCTTCAAATTTATTACAAACTTAATTAAAGATACTATCCAAAATTGTGAGTAATTTATTGAATGCAGACCTTGAAATGGTATAATTATTTGTAAATCAGATAATTATGGATATTGTATATCCGTAGATATTTATACGCATTACGAATGACGAGGTTATTAGTAGAATCAAATAGTGACACACCTAATAAAAACCAAACCTAATAGTTTGGTTACATTATGCTTCATGATAGTCTTCTTTCCAACACGATAGATGGGACGGTTGAAAGGATAAATTAGAGACGGCGCACTAGACGAGAGTATTTGCAGCGAGTGTCTGAGGACATAAGAGAAGATTGGTAAGCGTAATAAAATCCACAGATGAAATTTCAGAATCGCTATTACCATCTGTCTGAGTTAAGAAGAATAGAGTTCAGTGTAAAACAATATGTATTTTTTAAATTAATTTTAACTTCTTAATTACTAAATTATATTAGTAAAAAATTACTGTGAATCAGATGAGTTTCGCATGAAGAAGATAGTCACCCTTTTTTCAAACAATTTAGTGTTCACACTTTTTTTTTGTTTAAATATATTATTTACTAAAATATATTTCTTCTATCACGCTAAGTTATTACGAGTATGCAATCAAAAAATTTAATATTTATTAAATCAGATTCAAACGATTCGATGGTGATCAGAACAATATTTTACCATCTTTAAGTCGACTATCAATACAGGTTATAATCTTATATTTCTAACCAATTAGTTACATTTCTTATATATTTTTATTAATTTTAACATTCATCGTTATTTAATTAAATTTAATATATTAACTTGTTATCTATCTTGGTATTTATTTATCATAAACATAACCTATATCGAATAACTTCTTAGGTTTTCACGGCCAGATTTGATATTGTGGCTTTTGGGTTTAGCCTTGTGTGACGAATTTCTTTTTACCAATATTTCGATCGCCTAGGGAGAAAAAGGAAGCCATTTAAAACAAAAGACATCCCATCAATATCAACAGGGATGACGGCTTGATTCTCAAAACAGCATGGCTTCCACCTCTAGCACATACTCAAAAACCTGTGCAGACAAGCAAGGACGACCACAGTCGGACATGACGTTCATGGAGGTATAATTCTTACAACATACCAATGAAACTTGAGTATGTAGTTGCCATGGAGATAACAATGAGGCTCGAGATATAAGATAACCTGACACCAACTCACAATTAAATCATCAATCATTAAATATTGGTAAAAAGAAAGACTCCAGCTCTGGCAACAAATCGCATCAGAGGATTTCATTACTCCAAAGAATGCCTCCCAACTGGCAAGAATCTTGACTGGTGGACCTGGAAATCCCTGAACAGATTTAAAACCGGAGTTGGTAAAACAAAGGACAACCTCGAGTGGTGGGGAATGCTCCGGCAGGGAGAGACACTATTGTGCGACTGTGGAGACCTGCAGACCGTCTCACACCTAAGATCCTGCTCCATGTGCCCAACAAGCTGCACATCTCAGGACCTAATGCTGAGCAACACACGAGCTATCGATCCTGCCAGATACTGGGAAAAAATAGTTTGACGTCGCTGACACGAAGTAGAAGAAGAAGGTAAAAAGAAATTCGCCACACACGGCTAAACCCAAAGCCACAATATCATAACCTATATCGATTGAACTGTTTTCAATAATGGTGTTGTGCGGGGAGCGTTTCACGTTTTCAGTGCAGATTTTCGCTCGCATTTCAAGCGTTCGTGTGACGTAATAATTGGCACGGATAATTTGCGTGCTCCACCGCTAGTTGGCCGGGTTTCCTGCCCGGGATAGCTATTCCCTGTGATATGAGCCCTCCGCCACCCGCTCGCAACAACCGACTCCTCGACTGTGTACAGGCCCTCACTATATCGTGCCCCTAATCTGCTTTTGTTTAAAAACGAATAAAATAGCAGCCTCAAACATCACACAGTTCAATACTTGCACACAGATAATTTAGATTTTTTATACATAAACGCATGCAACGGAATACCAATATAATTTTGACCATTCATTTAGTGGGTTCATTGAACTAGTAAGCTTGACGCCTCATGTGGAATAGATACTTGGTAGTCTTGTAAATTGAAAGACGTAAAGTAACAACAGGAGCTTAAATGGAAATGTACAGAAAATAACCATAGAAAGTTAGTATAATTTTAATTTAATGTTAATTAAAAAATTAACAAATTAAAAATATTTACTTTTAGTTCTCATTTATTTTAAACGATTACATGTTTCGGCCTTCCTCGAGACAATCTTCAATAATCTTTGATACGATACAACAATTATTGAAGATGGCCTCCAGGGAGGCCGAAACATGTAATCGTTTAAAATAAATATGAATCAAAACTAAATATTTTTAATTTGTTTATTTCTAATTAAAATTAATTTAAATTATAATTATGCAGTTTCACCAAGTATTGTCAGTTGATAATCTTAATGTTATAGAATGTTTGGTTAAGAAAAGTACGAGTATCACAGTCTACAGGAATTGACTGTTTGTAAACATTTTTTGTAAGAAAATTGGCCCGGCGCTCTCGAGGTCTACACCATTTGATGACAAGGGGAGGCTCTCCTCAATCGTACTAGTCAGTTAACATAGATATCGATGTGATGTTAGAAAAGAGTGTACATAAAAAAACAGGTTGAGGATGGGAGAATTGAAAAAGCCTTATATAACCGCAAAATAATATAATAAAGAAATAATATGTGGAAAACAATATATAAGAACTGCAAACATTAAAGTATTATGGAAGAAGATGGTGGAGACTTATGTCTAAGGGCACAAAGACCAATATAATATCATTGTATAATTTATTGTATCAAAAAAATGTTAAAACTAACTAATGTAAGACTTTTGATAGTATGAGGAATAGGTTATTTTATATGTGTTTTTTATTCAATTAAATCCGATGATAATGTTACAAGTGTGCATAAAATTATTACTTTTTAAATATATACAGAGTAGAAGAATAGAATATAATATATACAGAAATAAAGTTTATTTATTTTTTATTGTATTATTTTATTACATTGTTTTTGACATAAAGTTTGCGTTTTATTAAGACGTTAAATCTCATTTTGATGCAAAAGAATTACAAATAATGTAATAGTTTTGTGAAATAAACTTAACATTTAAATAAATCATGACGTATTGGTTGATTGATTCTATCTACGATGATTAAACTTATTTTTACAAAACATTCTCGAAATAAAATTATTTAATGTGTTTGTTTGATATTTACGTAGGTCATTATGATGTCAGTTATACATTACACGTAATTAGATTAACTTTATGAGTTAAATAGAAAACATTGCATATTATTTTATACCTACTTTAATCTGTCGATATAAGAAAAATCAATCTTTGTGAATGTACATAGTAGTAATTTTAATTTAATTAATATGAAATGTTTAGCTTTCTTCCACATAATAAAGTGCATATTATATTTACCAAATTCTTTTTAGGAAAACAAACGATATTTAATAAAAAAAATATATGTATTTATTTTACTTTACCACGTCATAATCAACTACATACTATGTACTTTTGTATACACATTTTTATATGCAAAAGTTACATAATAAAAATCCATTGATTTCAGGAGTTTATTTTTTCTTACATCTCTTAATTTATTTTACTCCACGTACATAAATATGCATAAATATTACAATAATAAAAAATGAATCACTCGAAGGTTGATAGATCTAATTAAAATCCCCTGCATTAAATTCAGTTTCGCGTACAGCTCGGCCGAGGGAGCTCCGATCGCATTCTAACATTCCTCAATTTAGACATTTTTTCTGCAATTATTCGCATTCTTACATCCCGTCCGCCTGGCCCTCCGCCCAGGACACTAACCCTTCATTTTTCAAAACAATCGCCCTTTGGACGAATCGCCATCGGAGCCTTAAATATTTTTAATAACTGTGCGAGGAGACGTGCTTGTAAATATAAATGCAGAAAACGCGGTTAGAATAATCATTCTAGGAACATAATTAAATACCTAAATAATCTCGTACATCAATATTTCCAACGACTATGGTCAGTATTGCTCTGTAAATGAGAATTGTCACATTAAAATTTTGATTGGAATTAGTGAATTTTCACAGTAAAAATAATTGTAGAGCAAATAAAACTATTCCATAGCAAATATAAATCACATACTGAGGCGGCAATACTCTTCTAAAAATGCTCTAGTATAATTTACTTATTTTCGTTGTATTTATTGAAATTATTTAATTTATAAATATATTTTATAAAAATTAATAAATAAAAAATAGCTAACAGTTACAAATCGACCGACTTTCTTAAATTTGAAATAACTGGTAAACGTTTAAGAATATAATTGTTTTGAAATAATCGTTATTTAAAATCGAAATTTAAATTTAATCTCTTGATCTTACTTTTTAAGAATGACTTTGTTTAAAAATATTCTCGCAGTTATCAGTTGATGCAGATGTGTATTTAAATAATTTCATCGATAAATCCCAACACAATGACTGTAAGCATCTCCCCACGTCATCCGCATCTCTCTATAAATAAAACTTCCCAATACGGTAGTCCCTTTGTTAATTACTTTTGCTATCTATAATATTCTAAAGTATGACAGACCAAAAAGGCAGAAGCGAATCGAGGAGAAAAAACAACCCAAAATGTACAAAAAAATATGGATTCTTCATAGCTATAAACAGAGATCTATGATTTACAAATTAGCTATAAAAGTCTAGGCACATTCAATGAACACTCTTGTAATAACATTAAGGTTATCAACTGACAATACTTGGTGAAACTGCATAATTATAATTTTAGAATTAATTTTAATTAAAAAATTAATAAATAAAAAATATTTAGTTTTGATTCGCAATTTATATATTTCTATAAATTGTGAATCAAAACTAAATATTTTTAATTTTTTTCTTTAAAATTAATTCTAAAATTATAAATACTCTTGTATTCCATAAATGTAAAAGTGCCTAAAAATTTAAAATTGAAACCGTGAAAATATTATGTTATTTCCTTTTATGTAAGTTTTGTAATAATTTATCATAATATTTGCTTTATTTGTAAAACTATTTGTATAATTGAACAAGAAAACATAAACAAGACTATGTCTCAACAATATGTCAATTAATATAGATACCTATCCATCATGTAACAAAGAACTATTCTTGAATACTCCAGATGAATTAATCTACCTACATCTTTGACGCTACAATATGTTTGTGAACTAGATAGAGTACTTTGGGTCTTGCTAGACACACAATAATAAAATGTAAAAGAGATACAAAGGAAGATCTTTCCACATTTCAGAATACTTGCATGAGATAAATAGTTATCATACTCGTAACAGCCGCATATATCTGCCATATTACATATAGTGAAGAACTTTGATTACAATGATTGAAGTATGAGAGAAATCGTGTACGATTATTTTATCAGGAAATATAATACGTATTCTTAATAAACTGAGTGCATAAATATGAATTTAAATAACATTAAGGTTACCAACTGACAATACTTGGTGAAACTGCATAATTATAATTTTAAATATAATTAATTATTATTTCTTATTATTGAAGATGGTCTTCAGGAAGGCCGAAACATGTAATCGTTAAAATAAATTGTGAATCAAAACTAAATATTTTTAATTTATTATTTTTTTTAATTAAAATTAATTCTAAAATTATAATGAATTTAAATGTTTAATTTTTATTCTGGATGCTGCCCTGTCAGTGCGTATGGCACGGCTCTTTGAAAACGGCCAACCGACAAAAAACTAATATTGCCGTGGCAACAATAATCTCTTTTGAATAAAAAGAACTAATATAAAATGTAACACATCACCGTGATGGGGCAACAATGCGCGCCTGCAGCGAGCCGCTTTTTAAACCGCTCCCGATACAATATTAGATATTATACAAAATCAGAAAATGAAAGAGAACCAATAATAGAATTCGAAGAGCGTTTTGGGGCATCACTATTGGAGATGGCGCCCGAGGTACATCAATGACATAGCTTAAAAAACTGCATAATATTTTTTGAAAAAAATTACATAGAATATTTTAGTTGTTTAGTTTATTTAGTATATACTTTTGCATTATACATCACATTGAAGAAACGAGTTACAAAATCATAACAAGATAGTTGAATGCATTAGTTTAATTTTTGAATTAGCCATTTTAGATCATGCAAAATGATTACCAACCTATTAAGGTTACAAATACTCGTACTTCTAAGCTACTCGTATATATTTGTACACGTTCCATTTTCTTTTGCATTTTTGATCTATATCGAACATATTTTTTTACGTAATTGTAACGTGATTTAGATATTATAATTAGGTATACATTATCTTATGTTAATTTTTGAATAAACCGTCTTAAATATACGGAATGGTACCGTGTAGGCCTAAGTCGATTTGTTGAAGAAAATCCATTCAATCAAGATGAAATATTGTAACTTAAGTTTATTTGTGTTATTTAATTAGTCTTTATAGTATAAAAATGTATAAATAGACGGCTAATAATCTGTGTATTAATGCTTTTTTACTCTATAGTGTATTTGTAACAATATAAATATAACATCATACCTATATTTAATTATATATCCGAAAAAAGATTTGTACTAGTAACTTATGTTTATTTTTATCGTTGATTTTTTATCTTTTATTTAAGGTAATGGTAAAATCTTTCGAAGATTTTATATTTTGATTTCGCATAAAGCGCCTAATAACATCTTCCGTAACAAATTGGTCAGACGATAGGCCTATGAGTTCTGGACGTGCCCGTTATTAATCTCGGCTATTTCATTTCCGTTTAGAGATTGATATAAATGAATGAATGGCATGCACAATAATAGAGAGCGAGGGTGTAGGCTCCCATCAAATCCTGAAGCAGCTCTAAAGACCGCACAACAGTAGATATATATATAAGTATGATGTTCGGGATGTTAGGTGTTCGCGCTATCCTCACAGCGGGGAGGAAACAGGCCTAGACCCACATTTACAGTGTTCATCATCTGCCACTGTTTGGGAACCATTATATTATTTAATATCCGCATAAGTGGCGGGGCGAAGGACCGCTATTTTTTCACAATGATACAACAGAATCAAACAACCATAACACGAAGTGCTCGAAATCAATATTTAACATAGTAAATATATATACATTATGATTTCTTCATTGTCGACTAACAGTGCGAATAAGTAAAATACCAATTAACTATCAGTAGGTGCGAAACCGTGTTTTTTGGAATATCGACAGATGGTGATAGTAATTCTGAAGTTTCATTTGTAGAATTCTATGACACATACCATTTTACATATGGCTAAGCGCTGCATGTGGAGTGTTGATCCGCCAACATCATACACTACAGCCCGAGATTCACGAATCATCCTTATTATTACAGTAAATACTATGAATGGGTGGTCTTTACGGGACGACTTTCGTCTATCACCAATTATAATTAATAGGTTGCGACTGGCATTTTATGGGTGAGGGATCAAATTCACACCAACCGGGAGTATTTTAGAGCTCGAAAATCAATTAAAAAAAAATAATCTCCGTCGGGGATCGAACACACGACCTTTGGCTTGCAAAGCAAACGCTTTGACCATTGAGCTATACCCGCTGGCTAAATTATGTTAAGACAATGTAAGAATTTATTTTTATAATATTACAATAGATCCGAAAGAGAATGCTAAAAAATAAATTATCATCATCATCAGCATTTCTGCTCCACTAACAGTAAAAGTATATGATCTTCATTAACTGCCGCCAATTTAATTTAAATTTGTAATATAATTCTTATTTTATGTCTCTTCTAAAGGATTGAGAATCTATAAAATACTAATGACTGTATTTACATACAAACCAGTGTATTTAATATAATATAATTAAATAACGATTATTTTCTTTAAGCAACACGTCGAGCACTGCACAAACCACTGCAACAGTAGCCATGTTTTAAAAAAAATGATTTTTATATGTCATACAACTATATCTGTCGATCACGTGCACTCACACACACACACATTTGCTTATTTCAATACAATCATCCCCCTACCGTTAAACACTCCCTTTGTTACACACACACACACGAGCAACATACTACAAAACTGTATCAACTCTTGCAAAGGATAATAGATGCAATAGTGAAATTGAATACGAGTATGAATTGCTAAAAAAGCCCCGAATGATAATTTAAATTCATCGCATACAATTATAAGGTTCACATTCGAATGTTGGCATCGCGTGAGCGGTTACGCCGTTTCGGTTTCGAGTGCGTTATTTAAATGTTTGCCGAACAGCCATTTTGTTTGTTGTTCAATTTACATACGCACATGTCATTTTAGATTAAACATGGGCGGTATGTGCATATTTGATATTCATTATTGCGGCTATTGTTCCAACGTGATTTAGTCATAATTGCAGAAATAACTCTCCGGCGAATATATTTTTTTAAATTGTAATTACGTTGTGACATCAAATGTGATTCCACATTAATTTTGTGTTAAATGATAGTCTATATTTACACAAGCAAAACATACCTACAACACACAAAACATACTCCTATATCAACATGACAACCATTCATATAATCATAAGTATAAACCCTGAATTCATGATTAAAGAATATTATGCGATATGCTCTCTTTTTATAATATAACCAAATAGTCTCTTGGCCTTAGGTGCGTCTGTCTTATTATCCGATCTCCTAATAAATGATGATAAAAAATCACAAATATGCTTCGGACGCTACAGCAGACTTCTTAACAATCCTTGAAAATCGTTGGGAACTATGCATTGCATGGACTTGGCGTAACTGCAGGTACATAAATGACTTAGGACATTGAAACTTATAGAACTGCGTTCTGGAAATTTGTGCAAATTTAATTAATGATAGTATTCAAACGTAGGAGACATCATACTCCAGCCGAGCGCATAAAGCTTTGTGCTGATGCCCTTTTCCGATGCAGTTCGAGGGAATCGCCTTGACTTTGTGGCCACTAAAAAAATTCCACGAATTTACAATTTTTGCTCGTATTTTCGGTGAGAAAATCTATCTTGCATCTCTTTACAACCCATGAATGCGATTCTAATCTCTTTCGTGGGTTCTTTCTTTTAGCATTTCTATGTAGTGGCCACAATTGTTCAGGGGACTCCCACTGGGCTTATCAGTTGCTAACTGATCATAATCTGAATGAGCGCATCATCAAGGAGACTTAACTGTCCTCCGGTGTGATGCGAGTGTAAGAGGGTGACGACCAATCCAGTATTCAAACGTAAAAATTTTCATCTCTTGAGATATTGAAAGTAAAATTACAGTAGAAAAGCATACGTTTTCCAACCATTTATTTGATACACTTTCTTACTTTGATTGAGTTAATAAGTGATATAATGTCGACAGAATTAACCTACTTACCAAATAAATTAAAACAATATTTATTATTTCATAATTTTTTCATGATGATATTTTCTTCCGGATCGTCTACTTTGAACAGGTAAGTAATATTTTTTATTCCAATGAATGAATCCGCACCGGCGTAATCGTTACATTTCTTTTAATTGTATGATTTATAATATAATATCATATCGGTTTCATACATGTAACAGCAATCAACCGCTCTTACATAAATCTGCAACATCATTTAATTGATATAAATATATCAACACGAACGAATGAATTTCTAATTCGGCGTTCGATAATAATAACGCAACATCTCGAGATTATCAGAGCAACTAGTTCACTAAGTGGTCGCACGCCATCACTTTAGATGTAACAGCGAGATGGATCAAGAGCGAACAGCTTTATATTAGAATACACAGTACGACTTGACCAATTTACATTTTTTACACAATACTGAAGCATGGAATCCCAGCTCAAACGAATAACATCATTATTTCAACTAAAAATTTCTCTAGCTTCATTACAGGCATGTTTCGGAAAGTTTTAATACGGTGCCGGTTTTAGGGGGTGGCGCAGTGGGTCGGCTGCCCAGGGCGCCGAATGAACTTACAGGGCGTGTTTTTTTAAGATTTCTCCTACCACCCGAAAAAAACAGGGGGCGCCAGTTTTTTTTGCCCAGGACGCCACAAGAGCTAAAGCCGGCACTATTTTAAAAGCATCTGTGTTATCTTCGTTATACCATCTGAATATTTTTACAAACCAAATTAATATACCTTTGTAATCCTTGTGATCCCTGCATGCACACAACCACAATACAATCTTTCCACATGGAGCATCCAGCCATATCGAGTATTATATATAGAGTCTGCTGAAGAACCAAAATCAAAATAAAAAACACTTATTTTAGAACATTCAGTGATTCTTTTAATATAAATGAATTATAAAAACAGTTAAATCATCGAAAAAGGGGAGCATGAAAAGAACCTCCACGTGGTGCCCCCTGGAAACGGAATTTCGGACTTCCTCTTCCGGCCAATCTTTTCAACCCAGCGACAACAAAAAGTCAGGACCTAATGCTGGGCAACACACGAACTATCGAAGTTGCCAGATATTGGGAAAAAATAATTTGACTTCGCTGACACGAAGAAGAAGAAAGATCGAAAATTGAGCCTACAATTATGAAAATGTCAAAGTCAAGAAATTATTCAATAATTTCAGTTAAAATTTTCGTAAATTCATGTTATCTTCATCCATTTTTTTTTATTATATCCAAATATCTTTCATCTGTCTTCCACCAACATCAAAACGCAAACCTTCAAATATCTCAAAACGAAAGAAACAAGATTTTCTTTTTTTTTATAATAATGGCGAAAACTATTAATAACGAAACGCGTTCTGTCAACAAACTTCACGATTGAGTAAATTACTTTTATTCCAAAAAGATTACTGTTTCTCTTTTGTTGCCATTATTTTAGCTTATATGTCAAAGCTCGACAGCTTAATATGATCAACATTAAAAAATAATATTTTAGAAAATGACAAAACCATACAGATAAAGAATATGATTGATGGAATATATGAGGTTTTTTAATTGTTTTCAACACTTGTGTTTTTTCGAAACGTTTATACTCCTATAAATCGTACTGTGTGTGTCCATCTGCCATCAAGCATCCCACGTAGACTAGAGTGCGCCAAATATGTGCTGATTCAGTGAATCAATAAAGCGCCGTTACGTCTATTCATTTACGCTCTCTGGTAAAGGTGAAAAATGCAATTAAAATTGAGTCAGAGCAGAGATCGTCGGGTCGGCCGGCCTGACCCGTGGCCGACACCTCGATCCCTCCATCTCCGCTAATGGTATTATTAAAACGTCTTCCTAATTACACCTTACATCAATCAGCCTGGAAATGCTCCATTCCCTCCTTTTGTTTGGCATTCGAAATCAAATATACGGAATCATTGCCGCCAGATACGATTCTGTACCAAAGATGCAAAGCGTCATAATAAAATAACCCAATCTTGCTTCAAAACTATACTTTTTACGATGTTTTACAACTATATTATAAATAATTTAATACTGTTGAGCACTACATTATTCACATACGTGAAGAACGCGTTTCCGTATTCAACGAAATTTTCTTCAGTTTTAAACTTTACTTGACATGTGCACTAACACGAAGAAAAGTTATTTGCATAATGTGTTGCTGTCTCAGAAAACTGTTTATCTTTGAAATTTTACAACTGGATAGGATTGCTTGAGGATAAGTTTTTTATTTAGAATGATTCTCTGTTGTAAGATGCTAAAAAAAGTTTACAAATATAAACATACATTTTTGTAAGATGTTGTTGAAGGCACAAATCAATAGTTTTATTATTTATATATTTGGAATCAACTTTGAAATCCATTTAAAACATTAAATATGGAAAAAAAATGCAAATTTGGATCACCATATTCATAGAAATGAGAACATGACAAACGATCACGAGCTTAGTTTATTCAAGCAATATTAAAAATTCTTTCGGGTGCAATTTTTACTTTCAAATTATCGTACCCTTAAAATTAATTGATATTTATAAATTCTTCCTTTAGCTTTTCACTCTTCCCTAAATTTTACGAGTTTGTGTACATTTTATCAGGTTATTCATGAGACATAATATTGAAGAAGAAAAACTAAAAGCGGTCACCTAAGCGAATTGTAGATTGTAAAGCACGAAATATCAATCAGATACTATTATACGATACTGTTTCTCTGATAGTCAGATATTTAGATTGTCAGTTGGCCGAGACGGGCCCCTGCGCGCCTACAACAATTCGTTATTTTGAATGTGTTTTATTGTAACATTTATATTGAAGATGTTTTTTACGATTCTAATAAAGGATGTAGATGTGTAATGTACATACCATTTATTGGACGCCGGTGATAGATATACGTATTATGTTCTTGTACGTTGTTACACTATATTCGACGAACAGACAACCAAAAAGTGGGCATCAGGGAGAATATAATTCTTTTTTTGGTTTATCATTAGACCTATTTATTACTTTTTAATCAATACGAATGACAATTGAATTTATCAAGTATCAATAATATTAACAATCATTTAAAAAAAAACTATAACAACCTTTAGTTGCGCAATCAGTCAATGAAGTGTATATTTTCTGAACATATACGAGTTTAATCGCATAATAATGCTAATACACCGAATAGATGTAGAGAACAAAGCAATTTTTATTTTTATCCAAATTTTATTGTAAAATTTGTGAGTTTTTGACCTTTAATAAGTAAATTTACTCATTTCGTTTATTTCGTAACGCATTTAAAACGAGGAGAGTGGTATCTCTACATATACATTTTTTAAGTACAATTTATGAATTTTATTCTTAAAAATTGCAAATTATAAAACATATAACTTTCGTTAGTATCATTTCAAGTCTCTTGTAAATGAATGCTAAAAAAATCATGTAGAACCAAATAATATAAAAATATAAGGATCAATATCAATATGTACATCAACCCTCTGATACAGAAACCAATCATATTGTAAATAATTGTATTATTTCCTTGCTCGCTGTGCTAGTAATTACATTTGTTGTATTAAACTTTATTATAGAAGGCCCAGGAGCCTGGGCCTACCAGGGTAGTAGGAACGGGGATGTTGTAGGAACAAAACGTATTATTTGCGACACGCCACCCATACATCTCACTTGTTATTACCGGGCCCCAATTGTCCGATAACATCTCACGAAAATGTATCATTTCATCATGACATATTTACGCCCTTAAAGATTGCCCCCGAATTTAATATTAATATTATTTAACCGAAAAAAAAACAGAAAACTATTATAGCCACCCGCGGCACAGTCGAAGCAAGTCATATAATTATACGAAAATAAATTATTCAGATTTTATATCATTTATTTTTTAAAGACTGAATTTGTTTCTGTCGCAATATTTTTACTGTGAATATGAAAAAAGTTGACAGAAAATTTGTAATTCGTATGAAAAAATAAAATTATGTGTTACAATATTTTTTGATTAATATTTACGTAACGGAAACCCTTTTTTATTTATAATTCACTCACTTTGCCTTCCTAAAAGTTCTTAATAAAAAGATACTTATTTATACTTAAGTATATTATTTTTAAATTGTACTTCGTTTTGTATATAAATAGTTATGGTCGCCATAATTTGTTGCCACATAACCATATCAACTGACATTATCCTTGTCTCATCTGTGTGAAAAGAGCTCCAAATTAAGCATTTCAAAGAAATTTGTTCAATTGTTAACCTGAATTATTAATGTTTGAAACAAATAAAGTTAAATAATGGCTACACTCAATAAAAGCATTATATAATATAAAACACGTATGTAAAGTAATCAAATGTGCACCACGAACTTATTTTTACGTTATTTATATTTTAAGCATTTACATTAGAGATCCATTCTAAAATATCAAGCAGATAAATACTTTTTCAATAACTTCTTAGGTAACTTCTTAGATTTTCACGGCAAGATTTGATATTGTGGCTTTTGGGTTTAGCCTTGTATGGCGATTTTCTTTTGACCAATATTTCACTGCCAATGCAGGGGTCTTCTTCAGGATTGACAACTAAATCATCAATCCCATATATATATAAACCTATGCATACAAAAAAAACAGCGTTCTACGTAATATGCGAGTATATTAAAACAAAAAACAAAGTATTAATCCATTTAACAATTTAAATTTAATTTATTCTGAAGTTTAAGAAAGGAAGAAATTTAAATGATATATTTTTTGTTTTAACATCCAATACTATGTCTAGTGCGATGAGAGGTTCGGGTGGTAGTGGGCGGGTGGGCGGGGGCGGGCGTGTTTGAAGTGTGCCTGTTCTGAAACTGAAGCAGTCAAATGTTCCGACTGTACAAAGGAAATCTGTTACAATGCCGGCTGCCTGCCGAATTGATTGGTCGACAACGTACTGTCGGCACAAGCGATACAGCCTTGATTTTTTTCTCTGAAAATATATCCCCATCGAACCGATCAAACTTTATCTATCGACTCACGTATTTATTAGAAAAATGCAGTTTATTTGATAAATTCTTTTTTAAGATTAAATGTGCATGTTTTTGTGTTCAAGCTAATATTTAACTATCCATGTGCTTATGATAATCAAGTATAATACACTATTATCTGCACATAGTACTTTTGATCATAGTCTTGGTTAATTTTGAAGCTAATACAGTTTTAGAAAATGTATTTTTTATACCGTAATTATAAATTTAATCGGTATAAAATAAGTACAGAAAAATTCAGCTTATTATTTTCAATATAAAATACAAATATGAGATAATATTTTTTTCATTTAAAAAAATGTAAATGGGTTTGATTAAATAACTCGTTAATAAAAAGATTCAATCATATTTGAAACAAGTGAAAATTATATAACGAAGTAAAAGTATACAATTATATCTTTATTTTAGATTTGTAGGAGTGACTAAATATATTGATAAGAGTATATTTATTTATTTCTCGATAGGAAAAGTAACACAACATTATCGTTTTATGCAAAAAATATATATCAATTTGAAAAATATATTGATTCCAACGATTCTTTAATACATTTTCCAAAAATCATATGAAATTATAAAATCATAAAAATTTACTGGTGATCGTATTTCATCACTATGGTAAGAGTGAAAACAAGCAAATTTTAGCAAAGAGGGTATAATAGAAATGAGCCATTAATTCTGATTGTACTCTTACACGAATTTTCCATTGTGCAATATCGATAATACTCGTAGATAAAAAAAAACATTCATAATATTATCCAATGCCCCTTATCTAATAACGCTCGTTGCCCAATGAGCATGCAAAAAAACAATTATTGAAAACTAATTACACAGATTACGCCGAACATCAAAAATTGTACATAATCTCAAATATGTAAAGGGCCGCTTTCACATCACCAGCGCCACTTGAAAATATTTTAAATACATTATTAGGGAGAACGAAAACATATGCATTACCATCGTCACAAATTTCAGAGATGAAGTTCCGTGAGCCGCAATGAACTTTGCTCCTCTCATACCATCTCTGCCCCCGTAAGTTCCACCGAGTACATTTAGTGTAATGTATTTGACTGCCTGAGAGCTTGAAGAAAAACTGCAGCTTATGCTCTCCTACATCATTATGAAAATATGTTTCATCCACGTTCAAATTAATTTTTTTGAACGCAAGATGGAAAGCTAATATGTACGCACCCTCGCTTTGTCATTCTTCATACAGTCAAACTATCGGATCCTTAATACTCCATTGCTGAAGTGTTTCTCAAAATCTAATATACGGATGCATTAAATTTTGATAATATACCAATATTTGCAGCATTATAAAATAATCGGCGCAATACAGGCGACGTATATGCAGCATTTTGTTTTGTTAAATATACTCGATGTACATTTTTTTATGAAAACTTTTTAAAGATAATGGAGCTATTCGACTATGTCATGGCACTAATCTGATGATGATGACTGAAACGGTGGTTGAAATCCACACACTCTAGAATCTAGGTACAAGTCTAGACAACGTAGCTGAGTATGCATAGATGACTTGAGACGAAGCAAAAATAATGGCACTTATGTTGATAAGTCCGATATGTTTTTTTTTAATAAGAAGTTTATTTTTTCGTTACGATGTTTTCCGACGCCTGGCTTGGGTTATAGAGTACTCCCCGCTATCAATCAATGGGCCGCATTGAGATTTTACACGGCTAATAACGCCAGGGCAATATGGTAGTGGCCCCAGCAGGGCGGCGTCTCTCTTTCATCTCCCATACGTGAATTCAATAAATTCGTAATTAAAGTGCCGTCATTTACATCGAATGTGTTTTTATGTCAGAGGCACGCAACTAATGAAGACTATTTTCGTATTAAAGACTATACTTGTAGCTGTTAACGAATTAATTTATAATTAGCGCAAACCAAACCATGTTAAAAAACGATTAATTGATTTTCATGTCGATCGCAAGCTACGTAATTATTGAAAATATTTGTGTATAAAGCAAAGTATTCATGTTAAAAGTATTCAATTTTTTAATGCTTATGCTTAAGCCAGACATAAAATATATTAAATCATATGTCCTTTTAAATTGAAAATGAAGATAACTCAATACAATACTATAATTCAAAATTAACCAGTTTGTAGTTCGAGTCTCTAATCGTAATTCTATTGATTTAAAAAAAAAACTATTTTATTGTAGTGTATTGTTTTAATAAATGATTACTCAAATTACGTTAGTAAAAATAATTAAACCTTCTTTCTTTTAATCTTCTTCGTAGTATCAATCCGGTGGATTGGTTTGCAGCAACAGAATCTTGCATCTCGATCTCCATTCCTCTCGGTCCTCCGCAACCCTTTTCAGCTCAGCATAAGCGCTACAGTTCATGTCCTCGAATACTTGCTGCAAATACTCCCGTCTAGGGCGCCCTCTACAGTTTCTACCCTCAACCATCCCCTCCACAATATCGTGAAGAAGTCCATCGTGGCGCATGATGTGACCAATCCATCAGGCTCGCCTCTCTGAGATGGTTCTTTTAATATCTTACGTTAAATAATGCCGGCTTCTAATTACAGAAACCACAATGATCATTTATCTTGTAATTTGAAATGCATGGTTTTTAAATTGAAACATATTTGAAAAATTACTTTGCCGATAGTTCTACTACGGTTACAAACTTCATCATCAAGGTGTAAAGTATGATGTATTTGAACATATCACAACTCAATAATGACCCCAGAAGAAACAATTCACCGCCATGATTCAACCCAAAACCCCATGAGACCTGATTTGTAACTATTACATGAGACATTTATTTCCTGCAACGGTATATTTCTTACAAAAAAAATACCACTGCCTTTTCATCCAGGTTCCGAGCTTTTTACATAATTTACTCGTAAAAGCTTTTAAATTCAAACTGACTTGGGACAAGATGAAGATTTTTGTGATGACAATTTTTAGTGACTTAATAGCTGTAACTTTGAACCGAATATGTCAGAAGAAAAATAATATATTTTGGATATAAAAATATATTTTTAACATTTCTCAACATTGTATAAAAGTATTTAATAAAATCTAATGAAAAGGTTGACCACTAGCGCCTGTGGTATTTACCGATCGCTCTTTTGTTCAACTAGATGAGTCCGTAGGAGAGTAGAGCTCACGAATGAATAAATTGTTTCTTGAAAAAAAGCGTGGAGCAGACAATTTGATAGAGTCTGACAGGACCCGGGCCAATGAGACCGATAGGTGATGACTCTATGCTTAGAGCAGCCTTTTTTACTGCTCTGCTATCCCAATAATACGATATGTAAACACGGCGAGAAAAAAAATATGATTTATCTAAAATGCAGTATATTTAAAAACTCTTTAAATATCAAAACGAAGTATATTAACACATATTGAGTTGAGCAACTTTTCTGACCTAAAACATAAAGGTTGAGCTTTCACCCACATATACTATGTATTGACAAGTATATTTACATGAATGATAATTTACAGTTCATATTTACCAATACTACGTGAAAAATATTTTTTTTACTTCGCTATCCACGCCCATTAAGTAAAAAATCTTATGTTTGGCGAATATGTAATGAAAAGTTATGCCAATATTGAAAGTAAAATTGTGTTAAATTTAAACCAAAACTAGTTTATTTCTACAAAAATTTTATTTCATCATTTTGCGTGTCATGTTATTTCTAAATTTTCATTGTGTGTTTCATTATTATGTTGAATTTGTGTATTTCTTGTAATTAGTTATCCCCCAGTAGCTAGAAGTAAATAACGAACAAGTCCTTTCAAAGCCGTGAGATTGACAAACCGCTTTGCTGAAACGCGTGATCCGTCACTGTCTGGCATTTTTCAGGGGGTTTGGTTTCGTATAATTATGAAAAAATATTCATAGCCACGCTCCTTTCAAAATGCAAATAGGAATAACTTGAACGCGTCAACACTTTTTCCTGAAACATCTGCTGCCCCGATGCACGGGTACCGGTAACGCGGAACAACCCGCCCTGTAACTTCGTGTAACCAAAGCACAGTAGATGTAACACAGTACGCGTCGTCAAGCATACTAAAAGCAGGGCTAAACTGTAACTTCACATACTTCATGATGATAGGGTTCTAAGCATAATACATTATTGGTGATCAAAACCAAAAATAAGCACGTGTAAACTTTAAATCAAATCTATGAACTTGCTTAATGGAAACATATTTATGCATTTAATTATAATTATTGGCGTATTTTAACTAATGCAAAATGAATCGATTAGTTTAAGTTGCGATGGGTTAGATAAATTTAAAGCAACACAAACACAAATAATTATATATTTACGATAAATATGTTTATTAATATATTCATACATATTGACTCGACGTTAATCCCACCATAAGAATTTGCTTAAAACTTTGATAATAGATTTTGTGCGATAAAATGTTCAATGAAAAATAGACGTTTATAGTACTATACTATTTTATTCGAATAATGCAGTAGTCTCTTATTTTAAACCTCGGCACTTGCCCTGAAAACCGTTCATATCTATGCATAAAATGTGCTCGACGGAGCTACAGAGATGACTTGGAACGAGATAATGATAGTTGCAGATGACAGAAATTTGTAGCAGCAATTTGTGAAGACTTTATGCTGCAGCAGGGAACTGATGCACAAGAAGGCTAGGAAGATAAAGATGTCGAAGATGCATTTTTTATTTTATATAAATGGTATCTTAAATTCCAGACCGCCCCTGCTAGAGTTGTACTGGATCCTTTGCCCCATATGCGGATGTGCGTATGTAGGTACAATCTAAGTGCAGTGGGAGATTACAAGGATATTGACATTAAGCGGTACAAAAATGTGGGGCATTGCGGGTCGATACAATCCCGGAAGGGTGGGCGGGAGCGGGGTAGGCGGCCAACCCTCCAGAATTATTATACCTATGGGAGGCATAGGGAACGGAAAGGATTCCACTATTTTACTAATCCCCACTGAGGTAATATACGAGTATAACATAAAGCAGTACGTACATTATATGTAAATAGCGAACATGCACGAGTATGTATCCATGTTAGTATTATACAATATTTTCAAATAATGTTTCAAATAAATGAATATTCAATTTTATCAATCGATAATTATATGTAGAATGCCATATTTTCAATAATATAAATAAAAGTTAAGTAACAATTATAAATTATTTTACTGTAAAACGACGTCTGGAATATAATAAATTTATTTAAAAAATACTTTCAAATATTTTCTAAGCTCTGTGTCCTTTATCTCCAAATATGTATGAACAGTCTGTTTTTATTTTTTTAAGTTAAATTATAAATTAGAGAATCAGATCTGATATCAGATTAGGCGATGATCATGGCATCTGTGAGAGCTTTATAGACGACTATATACTCCAGATTGGGAAGCAAACGTGAAAATTGTGATGATTTTTTTATAAATAATAACTTTTTTTAGTATTTTTTTAAATTGATAATCATAATAAAATCATATATTAAAATTAAATAATTGCAATTAATTTAGCTACTTTGTTAATTAAAATATGCTTAGTAGGATAAATATAAAGTAATTATAAGTTTTGTGTATTTCTAATTAAAATACGATTTTTAAAACGTTATGTTGCCGTAAATTACATGCACCAAAGTGATCCACATTATAAAGCATATAATGGTTAGCATAGCTGCCCGTGTATAAAACAATAAAAAACTAACCGCCCTTGTTGTCTATTTTTTAACTTTTAAATTTATTACGACAACCTTTCCTCCGAAATCCTTAAAAATAAAATATGGCTGAATAAATAACTCAGTTGAATTTCACTGAAGAAGCTTTCAATTTATTTGTATTGTAAGACTTTATGGCGCCACTTAAAGCCAGCATAAAAAAGCTGGAATATATTTTGCTTTTTCAGTTGTACGATTTTACGGGACTATTTCATAAATTCCTACCCACAAATGTTTTCAAATTAAAAACTCACAGGAAAAAACTAAATCCTCTTGTATCATACACTTGCTATAATATAAAAATACAACACGTAATTAAGTTATATATATTTTTTTACCGTGCGAAGTGAACCGAGTAATTATTTTCTTAATTTAGTCGTTCTTCTTGATATTAAACGCTCCATTAAAATGAGTAAAAACGCATTAAAACAACCAAAAAATGAACGTGTACCGATTAAATTAAAGACGCATCTATAAATTAAATTACATTAAAAATAAAATATACACGAATTGCGTTGTGTTCTGTATGTAAATTCACGTGTAATCTATTCATTAATATGCCCTTTAATCGTGAATTCAAAATCACGGGAAGAAAACGTAAAAGATTTACAGCATAACGTTTTCATTAATAATAATCATAGTTATCCGAATTCGTCGAACGGCGCGTAAATGGTAAATATAGCGTAAAATTTAATGCGGGAATTACTTCATTATAACACTCGTATAAGAAAATTGTAAGTGTGTTAAAGTTTCACAAAAAACGAGTTATAGACATTTCAAACGCGACTATTCGATTTGAGACGTTTTAAGGTGTAATCAACTATCAACGCAAGAGTTTTTTTTTATTTTGTAAAAAGCATTCGTTTTATTATTTAATATCAGTGTATTTTTGGTCGCTTTATAGGAAACAATAAAACCACTCTAAGACCGCTGTGGCTTTTGAGTTATTAGTATATTTCGTGTTCGTAATGATTTACAACGAATGATTGAAATGTTTCAAAGGAAACTACATCGTTGATGACGACGGGCGAGCCGGGTTATTCAGCAGGGGAAGCCTTCGATGCCTGTGTGTTGGTCGCAAGGTGTTGGCTGAGGTACCAATACAGAACCTACTTCGAGAGAGCAATCAATTTTTGCGGTCTACACCGGTCTTGGTGCCCCGATACCCAATACCTTGAGAGACATTTATGGGAATACTTAAAACTGAGACTACCTGTTGGTTTCGACAGCAGCAATCAAAGGTGTTTACAACTTAAACTATTAATCAAACTTCATTACGAGATACATCCTTACAAGATAAAAGTTACAACATTCATTCATTTATTTAACGATAAACTTGATTGCATATTTTTTAATAGCTACCCCTAATGAGGATATTTAATGTTATTTTATAGATATTTCTATATTTTATTACGTACAATTTAAGTAAATAGTCTTGAGATGATAATATTTATGCAATCAATTAATCAATTATATGCAACTACTACCGTTAAATGTTTTTTCAGCGTATAATTTTGATGAACAACGACATAACACATTGTTAGCGTAGCTCTCTAATGAGCTGAATAACTGAACTAACGATCACCGAAGTTAAGCAACATTGGACGCAGACTAAAACTTGGATGTGTTTGTTGCTAAGTGCGTGTCATTTGCTGGGTAAAGCTACTTTTTAGGACCAAACGGTTCTCGGGACCCTCTTATTAAACATCGAATCTCAATTAAGAAATAACTTATAATACGACATCTCCTTAAGTCCCCGTGCTCTAATGCTTCATGTTTCTAAGTGAATCGTCAGGTGCAGAAATATATAAGAACAAAGAGTGGTTTATGAGAAGTGAAAGAACTTAGCGGTGGCATTTTGTGTATGTATTCTAAATATGTAACAAATATGAGAAGAAAACAATCTTATTTGAATCATAAATGTAATAAATGTTTAAATATAAATTGAAAGATGTCCACTGTAATAAAATAGCACTAAAACTAGACGCTCAATAATGTATTGGAGTGTATGGCATCTTAGATGCAAACAATGTTACTGCGTTGTTTATTCCAGACGTGAAACGACGTTCATGAAATATGACTTTTAAAACATTCCTTGTACAGAATAACAGCGCCTCGCACTAGTGCAAGTGAGCCAGGCTATCCAGCAGTATAATATGCAGCAGTCTGCAGTGTAATGTGCAGTGTGTGCTACAAAGTGGTAAGTTTAGCTAGGCTAGTCTGTGTTTCATGCCAGTAGACTCCGAGTGAGTTCCCATGGGCCAGTGTGGTTTAATGAACAGGTCGTTTCTATAACTGCCCCGCCGTGTGTGGATCCCGCCACAATGCTTTACATAAATTTTATTGCCACTATTAACGATGAAACGTAATAATTAGACCCGTGACTGGGTGGCTAGTATAGAGCGGCTTCGCTACGAGCGGCAATATCTTATTGTTCCATGCGTTTTGTATTGGGCGCTCGTGCACGGTGAACGGGTGTAAATTTTCAAAGGTGCGAACAAAGAAAACGTTACGAGTGAATTTCAGTTGGGGTCTTAAAAGTACTTTGAAAACTAACTTTAAAATCAAGAATGTAAAAAATCTGTAGTCAGTGTACATTCTACGTATGCTCTTGATGGTGTACAATTAGAATGATTTGAATTTTAATTTTAAAAACAACCATTTGATACTCGTACATTATGCATATTTAAAAAAAAATCGACAATACGAGGAAGATTTACTGTTCATTTCAAATTTTAAGAAGGTGCATGCTGCATAGAGAATAATTATTGGGTTATTCTTCTCATACGTAATTGCCTTCGTGCAATTAAAATGTTTTTTATTACTAGAAACAAATCTTTTAGTGGACGACCATAACAAATCAAAATAATCATAAAATATTACCCGTCTCTAGTTAATTGTAAGCTTGCATCTTCCATGCATTCGGACATATTTTGTAAATAAAAAGATTTTAAGAATGGTGTTGTACACAATAATGACTTCTATATGAAGAGTAGAGTACTTCATAATACTATACCTAACTAGGTATACCGTTGAAATGATAGCAGTTGTAAATATTTTGGACATATTTCATAGGCGTATCATTAAACCAAATAGATATATAATTAATTTATCAGATTTGTAACACACTTATTTACTAAACATTCATTAGGAAGCTCTTTATTCTTATTTTACTCCATCTTTTAATCTGAATGGATGTATCTCGTTAAGTATATTGTTATCTAGGGATGATGCATACATAAATATTTTGCATATTATTTGATAATTTAAAATACATAATATTTCTTCAATTTTCATCGAAAATAATATATCAAAAATACAGTAGTTTTATACTAATTTACATATTACTACAAGTATCAAATCACATTTACTCATGCTTAACATATTTTTTAATAACAAGATAAAGTAACCTTTATTGTATGTAGTCTACGTTTCACAACTATCTTATATTTTATGTTATTTTTCATCTATTCAACTGCTGAAAAGAAATTATTTAACTATGGATTAAATATGATATATTTATTCATTGTAAAAGAAAGATTTTAAGGATAATTTTAAATTTATTTTATTTAATACGCTTTTTACGCTCATTTTCTTGTACGAGTATATTAGTTTATGTTTGGTTATTTCAAAATCTGTAAAACACCTGTTCTTACTTCTAGTTATAGATTACTTGTTAATTATTGAATATCTTATTTACATTATGCCTGTATTGTTATTATAAACAAACATTACAGTTTTAAATACCATTTATTTCGTCTAAAGTAAATCAAATATTTTAGAAACGTTAGAATAGTTCCCACCGTGAGCGAACTACGTGGACATAATAAATGCGCATACATCGTTTGAGTGTATAATTTTTTTGTCAAGCAATGCAAACATAACATACGACCGGATACCTCGCCACGTCTTTATACAGTTTTCATACACTTCCATACAAACTCAGACCGGCGTAGTGCGATGCTCAGTCTGAGTAATTCCCCTTATCCCTCCTTAGATCTGGTCTTAATTACAGACTGGCGAGATATTTATTTTAGTATTGTCCGTTGAATTATTTGCAATGTGATGAGCGTGGGGTGATTTGCATAATTCATAATTTATAAATCACTCGTCAAAACTGTGTGGAACTGTTTTATTTTTTCAAAACACCAATTAAATACGCCATGGGAATCTATGACGTGAAAATGGATGAAACATAGTTTAAAAATAAACGACAATAAAATAATGCAGCGTTTCTTTAACCGGTGCTCCACAAAGCAGAAACATCTACCTGTTTTTTTGTCTGTAGTGTATTATTAGCCCTTTTTCTATAATGAATTTGATCCATGATGATTTTGATGCTCTGTAACTAGCTTTATAAGTCATATGTGATCCGTAGCTTGAAAATCAATTATATTCATTACTTTAATTATACTACTACAATCAATTTCGAAGTGTTGAAATGTATTATTTATTAAAAACTAACTATTCACTATTTGCAATACAGAAATAAAACGTAAAAACGTGTTAATCTACGTGAACTATAAATGCAAACATATAAATATTTAATAGTTATTTGCATTAAAAAGTACTGTTTGATCACATGCTTAAAGACCGACTCTTTTCGCTTTCAATGAGAGTTTCTTCATTGCGCAACATGATCCAAATTAAAACAGGCTAAAAAATGTTATTTATTTAATATTTAAAGTTGATCTCAAAATGAATGCAAAAAATATAAATAACAACTATTTAACGTGTTGAAAACTAACAGATGATAGTTAAAAATCCTATATCTTGTGTGTGTATATCATAATTTTGATGAATTTACATCAATGTTTTATTTGTAATTTATGTGATTAAAAACAATGAATAAGTTTTGCTTCTGAACATACAAATTAATAATGTTACTTTGTATAATTTACAATTTTCCTTATATACTATCGTATTAAAATTTGATACAGCGAAAATAAAATTACGCCGTGCGTATTCCACTCATTTGAATTAACAAAGTTACTGGGATTCCTTTGAATATCTTCCAAGTTAGGCTTCTGAGCAGCGCGCATTAGCAGCTTGTTCGACATCGCAAACTTTTCATGGTGGAAAGCAAAGAAACATTTTCCTTCGGCATTCAGTACCTGCGCCCCACTGGAGGCAAACAAGAAACAAACCGAATCAGTGACGTACCGAGATTCGTCGTGCGCCGAGAAATCGATATGCGAACACAGCTAGGGTACCGAGCAACACTGCGCAAATCTTGTCTGATAATGAAATATTAAGAGCATTTTCATTTAAAAAAACATTGCATCTTAATTATTAGTCATGAACACATGTATGATATACAATTGAGAATTAGCCTGATCTCTTAAAATAATTACAAATAATATAAGTCTGATACGATATTGCCATAGGAGAGCCTCGTCGTAATTGTCAGATTTCAGGAAATTTAAATAAATTGCACTCGTTGGAGCTTTGGAAGGCAGAGCTGATTTTAAGATATAACGAAAACTATGACGACTGATTTTAATTTTTTAGCGATATTTTGTGACGACCTAATTCGCTAGATATGGAAATAAATGACAATAATAATACATATTTCTTAATATTATTTTAAATATTTCAATTTGAAATGTGTCCTCGGTTTTAATATATAAATATACTAAATATTTTGTATTATTTATCGAATTTGAGTCATTTACAAATCCAGCTGATCTTCTTTAGTTAAACTTAACGCTTATATTAACTTTTTAGAGATAATAAGGCATATTTTTTTACTTGTTTATCCTCCATGTGTGCAATCGCAAGATTCTCATTTCTTGTTTCTTAAACAAACTATTTTTAAATAACCGAGTTTTTATTGAAATAATATGTATCACAAGATTATTTAGTTCAAGTTTTCAACGTTAACTAGTTGAATCAAGTTGTCATGCAATATTTAACTAGTAAACAAAATTGTATGAAGATTTATAAATACTTTTTGCTGGTTTTATAATTTGGAATATTTTGTGGAAAGAGAAAACTTTTCCCATTCTGTATGCCAGTTAGTGTTTGGTCAACAGAATATGGCGTTTGCTCCAACCACGCCACTGAATGTAGATATGAATCAGAGTGAAATAAAAGTAATTTGTCATGTTGTTACGTTATTTGTAGGCAGCGGCCGCGCAAGTCCAGCCAATGAAAGCCTCCATAACCAGTGGAGCTGAATGAATGATTATACCTACATTAGCAGGGGGTAGTGAAATTGTTAAATATTTTAATAATTTCATTAACACTTTTGTATCAAAAATAAAACTACCAAACGCCATTATGCCTAATGGCCAACATTACCTTTTACTTAAAAATGAATAAGATTTATTAAAATATGATTTTTTTTAAATATTTTTTAACTTTTTTGTATTTAAGACTTGAAATCAAGAAAGGCTAACGATTTGTATGCTAACATACAATGTATTTTTGTTAGTATAAATTTGATAGGTGGACCGTTGTTACTTTTTAGAACATTATAAGGATACAATGAAGGGCTATCATAAATTATTCGTTTTGTAATATATAACAATATTATGCTTCCAAAAAAATCAGTGAGTATTTAAAATAAAAGACATTTAGGCATCAATTAACGAATTAATAGCATTGTAAATGAACTCAATAAAACAGATAAAACCAAATAAATAGTTGGTTTACTTATAAGCTCTGCGTATTTAGGAGTGGCTAAACAAACAATTAACGTCGTAAAACACTCGTGGCGATCATCGGCATAATTATTTATACAACAAAGTTCTAAAACGAAAAAAAAATGTTCTTTATTGTCTGTTGTTCGCTGGCAACTCTGAAAGCGAAAACTATTCTGTCGGAGTATAATAAAATCGACAGCATTTCTTGCATCATAAACTTAAACTTAAAACATTGTATCGCTACTGACTAGCGTATTGGAGAAGACTTCTCTTTAAGCTCATCTTCTTAAAGTAGATTATCACAAGATCAAAACATTACAGGTATTTCCAAATTGCACTAATAACTAACAATATCCAAGTATTCTTTTTTTTCTACTTTTCTTAGGAGACTTATTTAGCGTTATACGTGATCAGCTGGAGAACTCAGTAACTGTGTTATCTTTCATGTTGTAACTGTTTTGTATTAGAATATTCTAGAAAAACATATTTTTGTATTATACATTATTGACTCGATTTATTTTCATGACAAAGTTTTGTTCAAACATTCGTTAAGTAAATAAATTCAGCGTATAAATAAATAGTGTAAAATGTAATAAAAATCTCAGCTTAACTAATTATCTGTTTTAGTTATTTAAAAACACTTTTACAATAACAAGTACGAGTATGTAGTTTATTTGAATACAACTTATTAGTTTTAATAATTAATGTCGAACTATGAGACTATTTCTTAAATTTAAAATACTGTAATATATTATTATATGTACAAATATTTAAAATGCATAAATACGTTTCATATATTCATCAATGAACATATTTATATAAGTAAATATATGAGCAATTTCAACGCTTAAGTTTGATGACATAATTTTTATAATATTATTATGACTAGTAAATAGTATACGTTTACATAGGATGAAAAAAAAACGTGTTTTTCAATTTTTGAATGTCAGTGGCGACTCGTTAGGCTGGTAAAAAGTGAGTTAAGTCTGCGGTAATCCTCCGCGCCTGCACTGGCCATACCATTATTGAGCTGTCACTCGAAGAAAAAAATCAATGTTCTACGTGTTCGCATCATAACAACGGCCGTGTAAGATGCCGTAGACGTGACACCTGGAAAAGTTTCACCTGCACTACCGGGAGCAATCAACCTGAGGAGAGTCATTTTGGATTGCCGAGCGAAACTGTCATCTCACCGAAAACCATTGCAGCCGTAAAATTGGTTTCAATAACAAGTATTTGTGTACTTATTTTGCCTTGACGCCATCGTTCTGTGTCATTAAAAACATTTTCTTTCATTAATATATCAGAACTTCAATAACATATGCAATGTCTGGGATATTGTCTACAATCTACGTTATTCTTTACGTCTGGGAATCATGGCATCAATCACAACAAGAGCCAATGCAGACGTATAGTTAGTTTTCAAAGGCGTATGCAGAATATTAGGCTTACAGTTTTCTGATTAGTTGGTAGCCTCGGGAGAGCATAAGCTGTAGCACATTTTTTTATGATTTATGAATACTATCTTATGTACTCAGGAAAACAACGAGACACAGAGCCGACCCGAATCAGCCGACAGAAGCCCATTTATTTATTCCGTGCATCACAGTTGACTGAAAATAGATTTTATTGTAATAAAATGAAGAAAGCGATCATTTTATAAAACAATACAACAAAAGTATAATAAATTTAAAGTAAGTATGGTGAGTATCGTTCCTCTATTACATTATTTCCTCAGTTGCATCAAAGAATTCAGTAATAAACTTCATCTCATTGCCGGGTAACAAGTTATAAGTACCGACAAGTAACTTGCTTGTTAACAAAAACGACATTTTGGAATGAAAATAATCGATCTGACCTTGCCATATCATTGTAACTATTTTGTATAACTGTCCTTAGTACACGTATATAAAATGAGTACGACATGTTTTAAAATGAGCAGCTTAAAGATTGATTTACATTACCTGTGAGAATCATAAATAACAAAAATGCCAAGGCGTGAATACATTAATAACGATCAAATGTATCATGCGATAGTTCCTATGAATTTACTATCATTATGGGTGATCCGTTAAAAAACATGACTGTAATTTCCATGTATTTCCTAATAAGTCAGTTATAATTGTGGTATTATTGTAATATGTTATATAAGACAGGTAATCCAAGTGTTTTTATTTAAAACTATTATAACACAATATCATTAATTGTCGTGAATTATTATTTATCCTTGATATTACAATACCATTCGTACTCTGACGTTCAAATATATAAAAAAGTCATAATCTCTTATTACTTTACGTATATTGCACCCGCTCTTATTTTGCGTATGTTTTAGGAGTATTTGTTATATTTATATTGTTTGATGTTAACCAGATTAGTAATATTAACTTATTACATATGAGTTATTCATTAATTCAATATTTCGCGTTTCTCATTGCCTTGCGCATACTCACATTATAAGTAAACACGTCTAAATTCAGATCAGTTTATGCAATAGGAAAAATATATATTTTTTTAAAAAGATTGATACAAATATTAACTTAAAGATACTTTTGAATTTTAAGCATTCAAATTACATGATTATGTTTATTGTATAATTTGAAATAAAAACTATCTAGTATCCTTGAGGCGATTTTATTTCATTCACATAAATCTGCTTTATGTATGTAAAAAAAAAGTAGGTAAAGTAAATTTACAATAACATCTAAGTTATATACCTTTAGCTCTATCTTAATTGTGTAAAATATTTTTATTAATACACGTAGATTATAAACCCTACTATGTGTAATATATTACTTATTTTATTGATATCATAATAAAGTAAATAAATAATACATATACATAATTGTAATTTTTTGCGTTACTTTGGCAATACAACCGCATATTACTTAAATAAATATTTTATATAAATAACAAAAAAATATATATAATAAAATGTGATTTTTTATTGTGTTGAAATGTTCCTGCGAGCTTTTCAGAGTGAGCTTTTATTTGTACGAGGCGTCGCGGCGCGCCGAGAGCCGCCGTCGGCACTTGCTCCCCGGCGGAGTCGCGCGCCCCGAGTAAGCGCCGACAGACAGTCGGCCCCGGAACAGTCGGTCGCGCATTCCGAATGTACGCGTACGAATGTACGACTGTGGATTCGAATGAATGGACGAATTGGTGAATGGGCGGGCGCGGCGCCGCGGGGAGCTCCCCGTCTGCCGGGCGTCTAGCCGGGTCTTCCCCGGTGCAGCTATTACGACCGAGCTTTCGGTGTGTCGCGCTTCTATCATCCCCGCGCTCTCGACATCCGGGCAATACGAATAGATTCATTCATTCATTTCGACAGTCGTACTTGTTGCGCCGCATTCATTGAATTGACACACGTTTGTATGATTGATACAGAATACGATTACATATTATCAGAGTCATGTAAATACTACAAAAACATGTCACTAACATTGACGTTTTGCTGATAACATTATTGTTATTTGTAATAATATATATATATATTTATCATTGCAGTACATCAAACTCAGAAGATACTTGTTGAAAAGGATTCAATTAAATTATAAGTCATTACTTTTAAACCAAGTAAATATATTGTGTATATTTAGTAACCAATATATCTATAGTGTCATGTTAATACTACAAAATTTAAATTATTTTCATTGATATGTTACCGTATTTAAAGTTTCAACACAATGTTTAAATTTGATGTAAAAAAACATATTAATCGTTGTAGTATATCACACCCAAAAGTTAATTATTAAAAAATGTTAAATTAAGTTAATCGTCACTTGCATTGAAACCAAGTTAATTTATTGTGAGTATCTATTAAGTAATTAAAATTACACCTGAAATGGTTAAGACTATTATAAAGAATATTTATTGAAGCTACTTAAATATTTTTTATATCATAACGTGTACATTGTACAATATTTACCTAATATATTTGCAACGCATTCTACTCTCAATGAATAATCGTTAATTTTTTATTATAATATGAAAATATTACTTTTAAATTTAATTTCTGTATAAAATATATAGTAGTTCATGTAAGCGCAATACTGCAATCTTATAAATTCGCGTTTACGGAATGAAATAATTCAGAATAAGAGTAATCCTAGCAGGAATAAAGTACCCAATAATCCTGAGGGTAAGACCATTTACGGTTAGAAAGCTGTAGATTTTGCAGCATTTCACCCTTCTCAAAGACACCTGTAGAGGCTCAGATAAATCTTCCCCAATTGAAAACCCGCAGGAGTTATCCGCATGACCCCTACCGAAATCTTCCGAATACATTTCAAGAATTCCAGCAAAGACGCTGTAACTAACAGTAAAGATAAAACCTCACAACTCAGCAATTTAAGCTAGTTCTACTAACAAATTAAGTATAACCAATAAAATGATTATTTATAACTATCACATTCATGCATCATAAAAATTTCAGTAGATTAACGTTTTCTCAAGTTTGTTTTATTTATTTTAGAAATAACTTTTTTTTCTACAAATGTTTTCATTAATATTTGGCTAACTCCGAATTTTCAATGGTTGGCATGACATCTGTTAAATGTTCTATTGTGTTTTTTAAATGTATTAAATATTCATATTATTGAAACATATTAATAATTTAAATAAATATCAAATGAATATAAAAAATACACTATCTACAAACGGTTTCTCTAAATAATACGAAGGTTAAGAAAATGGTTGATCGTTGACTCGCGACATTTATTTTCATTTCATTCTCGATTTCCCTTTGCACATTGTCCAAATTGTCGGCAATAAAACACTGAGGGAAATCCCCTGAGTGAGTTTTATTCCCCCAGCATCTCTCACTGGGAGTGTGACAAGAAAATAGGGCAAGTGGTGCCGTATAGAGATAAATCTCCGTGAATAAGATACCCCAAAAATGCAATAAACTGCACTTGCAAGATTTAGCTACTTATAAAAAATAATATACAAAAAATTCACTTCACTCATAAACTCTAAATAAATCATTAAAATTGTATTCTCAAACATTAAAATTGCGAATAATAACGTATTTAATAATTTAAATAATAATTTATTTGCTAAATTATGATAACGCTAGATTAATATTATTAGAACTATACAAAATATCTTTTTGATTTACTGAAATCTTCTAGATATTTATGTTAATAAAAAAAATTACGTAACTTATATTTCATAGGGTAGAATTTTTGCCCTGAATGACATAAACATATTAAATTACTATGTTTGCTGCAATAAGCAAAATATTAATCTATAGATACTATATAACTTTTAACCAAATTGTAATAATATTTCAACTAAGTAAATTATAATAGTGTATTCTTTATTTTTTTCAATTTCGTTTAAATTTTAATACGAAAAAAAATAAGATCCTAATAAAGCTGAGCACAAATTACAGAGATGAAATCCTATAAAAATAAGTGCAATTGATAAATATATGCCAATTATTTGTCTTTTTTGTATTACACAATTGTTAATTATATATTTATGTAAGAAACAAAGTGATCTTTTGACAATGATTCTCAAAACCTTTTGAATACCACTAGTATTATAGATATTTTCTTGAAATCATTGCTTCAGTTCACAGTTGTCGGGCCGGCGGGTACGTTTACCTGAGCGCCGGCCGCCCGCGCTACAGTAATCTAATACGTTTTGATTTATCATCCCGATTCGGCAATTAGTGAAGCGAGAAATACTTTCTGTTGGCTGCTTCTTGGTCCGCAGCCTCCGACTCTCAAGGACTCAGTGATTCACTCTGGGCGCCCCTCGTCATCCATCATAAGACTTTTTGTGGATCCGAACGTTTGAAATTTTGAATTATCGAAATGGGCGCGATCCGCATTTATTTCGAATGGTTTTCGAATTTGAATAAAAACCATTTGTTTCTTTCTTTATCATTGGAGAATACTCGTATTTTACCTTTACCTTGATTGTCTTTCAAATTAAAACACGCACAGGTACTACAGATAATATAACTAACATTACAAACAAATTAAATAATTTATAGTTATCATTCGTTTTCACCTCCATAAAAAACTACCTATATATTTATTACTACAGTAAATATTTAATGCTTTTATTCATAAACTGATGAGTAAGCAACTATTTTGTATTATTTTATACACAACTATTATTATAAAAGTAATTGATAAGTAGTTTATAAAAAAAAAAAAATTACATAACAAATGTATAATGAATATCATCTTCTTATATTTAACCACATAAGTTAAAATTCATAAAGATAAAGTTAAAAAACTGTTGCAGAAATGTACATTCTTTTAACTTTTAGAAGTAATTTTTTTTTTCACTACTTTAAATTATGTGACGAAATTGTACTACTAATTGATATTAATTTCATAACCTTATTTATTTAGTATGACTATGCCTTTGCTGCAGAATAAAATGTAATTACTAAATTACTTTTGCCATGATTCAATCATAATTAATTTTAATGAAGTATTATTCTTTGCAAAGCGTAGGCTTAAAACGTAAACATTAAATCCCACGTAAGAACATAACTGCTTTCAATTATTCTCATTACATTAATACGCGAAACAAAACAGTTTAATTCAAAATATACATTATTCTAATCGATGAAAAAAAAAACGATAATACGTTCAACATTAAAGTATATTTATTTCGTATCACAATGCTCCATGTTTCAAAATCTTTGATTATGCGAAAAGGCTTACTTATTGTATCCACTCTTATATTATTATACGAGTACCACTTCAGTTTTCCTCAATTTTTGATATGCTTAAAAACACATCTTTGTTGAATAGAAAAAATATGGTACACTTTTTAGTGCAGCAAAATCGTAATAAATAATAGCCTCATCAAATATTAATTTGATACGACCAGTCCCCGCGTCCGTTCAGGAACGTAATCTGTTTTTGTTTCTGTGGAAAAAAAATCTCCCGGGATAAATCATCCTTCCCCGTTACCGTTGCTCATAAGAATAACAAAAAAACAATGCAACCCGGGATTTTATATGAGCATTTAAAACAACAGAAGGGAAATTAACGAATTCGTTTAATTTATTTTTAACCCTCGAGAGAAATCACGACAGGGATAAACATTTTTACAAATTCATAGCACTGCAGGAATGTTAATACTTTTTAGGAGCGCTACATATTATTTTTAATCTGTAACACTGTCTGTTTTGAACCTAAATTGCATTTTTTTAAATCAGCAAACTTCTCTGATTACCTTCATATTTAAAATTTAATGAAAACCATAAATTACAATTTCAAATGTATTTGACATTTTTATATTGCACGGAAAATTATTATATAATTATTAATTTATTAAGATTTTATATATTATTAAAAAAAAACATTTAGTTTAAAGATTAGGGACTTTAACTGTGCGTTTTGAAAGAATTCATTAAATTATAAATATTCTCCTTGTTTTTTGTCTAGCAAAAGATTAATAAAAACTATTGCCTGTTGAAATGAACCCATGTCACTTTGGACACGCGCCAAAAAGAGCACTATGACAGATATGAACAGGCGCTCTGGAGAATTGTAAGCAAAGGTAAAAATCAAACCCACGCAAAATACATCAAAATTATCTCATTCAATTGAACGGTGATTTTTCACAGTACGAGAACAATGGATAATAGTAATTTTATTTCAGAGAGTAGGTAAGAAGGTGGGTGAGGAAGCGTACAAATTAAAACATTATTAGGCCTACTACACGTCAACGGGTAGGCGCATTACATTTGCATGAAGTGGCGGACATAAAAAAATATTTTTAATTTTTGGCTCGGTCTTAGATTGGGGCCGTAAAAATGAGTTTTTAAAAATGCACGTCTGGGGCAGCGGCGAGGCAATTATACCGCCGGTGTTCTCCTCAATTATTAACGGCAGACACTAACCCGGTTTCTTGGGGTCTCAACTCTCAACCCTACCGCGGAACGACGTTTTGGCCGATGAATGTTTAATCATCCAGGGGAGTCCGCCCGCCCGCACCGAACTGCTGTCTGACGTTTCGGGAGTTAATTCGTTTGACGGCGGGAATATTTACAGATGAACTGCACCCGCACAAGAGACTATTAATCTCGCTCACGGATTGTTTTGATTATTTTTCACTTGTAAAAATCTCAAATTTAAACTTAACTAATTTGCACGTTAACAATTGATCGTTCATGTCGAATAATCAAAACAGATGAAGTATTGCATGACGGTTACAATTATTTTGTTTACAATTAATGATCACGAGCGTTAAATTATGCACTGATTAAATAGAACTCCTCATCTTTACGTATATGCTGAGATATGATTGGATTTGCAGCATTGTGCCGCCAAGTATTTACGATCTTCCACTGGTGAGATAGACAAGAGTGTTGACAACGCGAGGTCTAGTGGGGAGCGCTGCGGACGCGCACGTACCTGGCGGTGGTGCAGTCGCGGTACAGCACGTCGAAGTCCTTGCAGGACAGCAGCTTGCAGCGGTTGACCCCCGGCTGGATGGCGCCGAGCCCGCGCAGGATGCGGACCTGCTCCACGTTGCACACGAGCGGCACGATGTCCAGGCGCTTCAGCTTGGTGTAGACGGTGTGGAGGCCCCCGACCAGGTGCTTCAGGAAGAGCTCGAAGGCCTGCGGCAGGCACAGCATGGTCTCGCCCTGGATGATGAAGGCGGCCACCTTCTGGCCGCGGTAGTCCACGAGCTTACACTCGTTGGCCGCCGGGTCGGAGGACGAGATGGGCGGCGGGCTGTTGTAGGAGCGCGGCGGCCCGTGGTGGTGCGCGGCCGCCATGAGCTCGAGCGGGGACGCGTGGTGCATCATCTGCAGCGAGCCCAGCAGGCCCAGGCCCGGGGGCGCCAGGTGCGGCGGCAGGCGCGGCGCCAGGTGCGGCGGGCTGAGCGGCAGCAGCGGCGCGAGCGGCGAGCGGCGGGGCGGAGAGCGGCGCGGCGAGCGGCGCGGCGAGCGCGAGACACTGCGGTCGCTGCCCGTGGACGCGGAGTCCCCGGCGGGTTCCATGACACACTGCGCGGAGCTACGCGAGCGACTGCAGCGGGCGCCGCTCGCAATAGTAATAAATAAAAAGAGATCGCCGCGGTGGGTCGCGCCGGGCCGGGGCGCGCCCGCGGCGCCGGCGCGCCATTGGCCGGTTAACAGCAAGGCGGCGCGCCATTGGCCGGCGCCGCGAGAGGCCCTGCCTTTTTTCCTTGCGCTCTGCCTTTGCTACCGAAAGAAGTAATGTTATTTCTTTTATGATTGTCCGGGCGGGTGCGCCGCCCCGCGCTCCGAGCTGTGACGTATTGATAAAGAATGTCACCCGGCAATCAATATCCATGCAGCCCCCGCCCACCCCCAGCACCGCCGCTCTTATCTCTCGCCGTTCTTACTATTACGCTGAATGTTGTACAATCACACTTATATTTATTATTTCTCAAACCATTAACTTTTTTGAATAAAATAGTTCACACGAAATAACTTTTTTAATGTTACATCTTTTTACATTAATTTATTTTTAAAATATACTACACACACGGCACTAGGGATAACTTTTACTTATCTGAAATTAAAGTGACAATACGAAAAATATCTTAAAAACTAATAAAAAAAATAGCGGTTAAAGAGAAGTTGGCATCACACATTCAAACGCTTAGAAACTATTTATTACAACAACAAAAATATATTAAAAAACGTAAATAAATTAATTGTTTTTTTTATTTTAATCTTCATTTTATTTATTTTATAAATGTTTTTATATTTGCTTTAAAAACACTGTTTATTGAATATTATTTAAAATCTGACATTCTCCAAATATGTTAAAGAATTAAAATTATTATTAATATTGTATAAACATTAGGAAGTGCACAGATCAAATGAGATTACATCCAAAAACGTTTAGAATATTGTACCTACTTACACACGAACGACCATCGAGAAGTAAACTACCTAGTTAAATAGGTAGCTATGTACCTAGTATGAATACATAGGTATTAAAATAAAATTTAATTCTTTTTTCTGGTCAACTCATAATTTGAGTAAATAAGTCTTTGATTAATTCAATACATAACTCAATAGTTTTCATTATATATATTATATTCACAAAACAATTGAATATATATATATATACATTACAGTAATTTTTGATACAGGTAGGTACCAAAATGTTTTTATGTCGTAACTATTGCAATATTTTTGCAAGTTTGTAGAACACACAACCATAATCACTTGATCTGCTCAAAGAGATACAAAATAATGCAATAACACAATAACATGTGTTATCACGATACACGTCTAGATTGTAACTTGTAAACGTTTCGTAAAAAAATATGTTTCTTAAAAAAACCGCCCGACTTAATCTGCCGCGATCTAAATTCATTCGAAAATAACGTTGTACCGCCACATAGTTTTAATAATTCACCATCAATAATCTCAAACGAATAACGGCGAATCGTTCCCATAACGCACTAACGCATTCTAAATTTACCATCATTCACTATCCGCTGCCCTAACTGGAACATATAGTCGTCACAAACTGCAGCTTCAAAGTTCTGTTAGCCGTCATGATCCTTACCAGCTCTGCCTTTCGGAACTCCAACATGTGCACTCAAACATTATATGTATAGTTTCCGATGATATTCCAGGACGACAATGGCTTTAAATTTTAATAGGTATCTATTTTCAATGGCTGTTATTTGCTTTTTGTGTGATTCCAAGATTCGAAGCCGTACAGAAAGATGATCGCTATATTGTATGCACAGTTTTTTTTATGTAATCGCATGCACGAGAGTACACCCGGTCAAAACCAGTGCACTCTATGACGCTCAGCCAGGGAGGCTGGACGCTGCATGCGGGAAACGTCTGTTGTGTTTGTGTTTGTGTGTGGGTTGGGGAGATTGCAAGTGTATATTTATCTGTTCTTGAAGATATCCAGATTGTAGGAAGAAAGAAACACAGACGCTGGAAGAGCATTCCATAGCTTACCGGTGGCATTAAGGAAGGAACTTTGGAAACTGCCAGTTCTTGGTTGATACACATTTTTGTTTGAGTATAGCTGCAAGTCCCAGATATTACTCATGGATTTAAACTAAATTTAGCTAGAAACAAAATATATTTAAAACAGCCATACATTGGGTGATTTGTTCGTCACATATCGATCAGATAAGATCGGATTTTAAAAACACAGTGCAATACGCAAATGTAAATAAATCCTGCACTTTTTAAGTGAGAAAAAAAAGTATTATGTACTACATATGGACTACCAAAAATTCCACACTATCGACTGTCAAAAATGGCATAAAATTGAGCTGTGAACCATAAATTGGCTCAGCATTGCGGCGGACCAGCTGATCGTAGTTTGGGAGCTATATCTCCCTCATCTGTGTACGAGAGAACCTATTCGCATGCAGCAATGCACAACCATTCACGATTAATAACTTTATTGAAAATAGTTTTTAGTAATATATTCAATAATACCAAATAATTTAATTGACTGTTGTTGATATTGATTAAAAACAATGAAATTGGTTCATAAAACAATGATAAAAAAACCTAATTCAAGTGATTTTTGAAGCACAAAGTTAAATCAACGAAACCACCACGTGTATTGATCGGTCTAATTATCGTTATTAATAAATCTGCATTGTTACAATAAAGAATTATCCCACGTCAATCTCTCTTATATCTATATCAAATAATATATATTGTAATGGTTTTAATAAAATTTAAGTCCATGGTTCTAATAACCTTTTAGGACAACTGTTAATTTCACATATAATTCTTGACGGAACTTTGAGATGTCATGGAATGAAAAATTTGGCAACTAAAAGATTAGTTAACTTGTGTTAGTGGAAGAAGAATCTACTCCAGATAATTAGGTTTAATAGGTAGTAACCTTAAAACAATTAACTACCCCCCTCCCTCTAACGTAAGTTAAAGCTGCATTTAATTCAAACATCCAAGCTCTCAAACTGAAAAACAGTCGATTACACTATTTAGTTTTATTTTACACTCTTTTCATCAACTGTTTCTGTAACTAAAGCAGTTTCATTTATAACACGCGATTTTCATTTAGTATCGTGCAGTTTTTTTTTTTATTTTGTTTCGATGACCGATGGTTTTAGCAGCATCCCTCCTCCTTCAAACACACTGGGTGGAGGGGGTGGTGGTGTGATTTGATAGCGGGGTGACGAACCCCGGCGGGCTTAACGACCATCATAACCGCTTTTTTAGGGACCGATACCTTCACGCTTAATTATAATAAACTCGCGAGCTAAATAGTTTGGGAAAAGGTTAATGTATTGATTACGGATACAAACATGCATTACCGTGTGTTTACATGCCCATAGACCATGAGGGTGAGGTGCTGTTCTAGAATGCTGTATGAATGATTATTACCTATTTTAGTCTCACATAATACACAATACAAACACTTACACGAATAAATAATTTGATGCCTTTATAATCCATAATCAATTAAGAAAAAAATGTCATTGTGTTAGACTTTAACGTTCAATTTTATTTATTTAACAATATAAATAAATATGCTATTGCTTTTATGAAAGCGCATGCAGGAGAATACAAGCAGATGAGAACAGTGGACTCTAAAATGGTCAGTCCGGACAATTTATCACATGCGAGAAACGTATGTCGTTCCGAAACCGAGGTCTCGGTCCCGAAATAAGAGCATCAGCTTATATGGTGATGCCGGAATACCAAGTATCTGGCACTGAGGATAAGACCAAAGACCGGAGATGAGTTACTAATTTATTGAGATACTAATTTATTTAATACGACACCCCTTTTTATACCTTAATTTACAACGAGTAAGCAGTTTTAAAAGTAATATTAATACATTGAATGTCATACACTGCACATTCCTCGATACCGTTGTTGGATCTTGATCACTTCAATCCACATAGAGTGGTAGATTATTGGGATGGTCCATGCATCGTATCGATTCTTAAGCATTCCTTATATATTAATATTATGTATTTCTGTTTGTGCTGTTTGGAAACAACAGTGTGCTAATATCGGTACATATTTGAAAATACTATAAACTACCATTTTTCAATTCGTCGATTTATTGAAATAGATAATATTTTTTATTTTACTCCACATTTGTTAATCATACCTGTACATTCAAAAATAAGCATATTCTGCATTCGACTTCGCCATATCATTGTGGTCCAGATTTTACTATAAAAAAATTGAAAGATCTTAAAAATCTTGCACTCTAACCATGGAGCAACTTTAAAAATATATAAAGCAAAAAAAAATCACCATGCCTCGTTTTATCGTCATCCTAGAAGACTTTCAATTATCGACATCAAAATCTACTACAGTAAGTATCTATTGATATTTGTGTTGAGTTTGTAAAGAAATCGTAGATATTAGTTCTCTTACTGCATAGAAGGGAAATATATTTAAAAAATGAACTCTTCGAGATCGTTTCTTTGAGTTCTACCGATTAAAAGTATTATGTATTTTTACACAAAATTGACATTAATTTTTGTACAAGTTTGCGGAGGCTAAATTTATTTTAAGGTAAGTACAAGTCATGTGATTGGTTGGTTTAGAAACTTTATTATTTTACTTTATTATTACGAGACGAATGTACTCGTAACTTGATCCTTCTGTGTATGGTAACAAAAAAATGATTTTTCTAAAAAACTTTTGTCTGCGAAACATATGAAGAGTTAGCGATGTATTTTCCTTAACCCACATGTAGTTAGATACTTATTATGTTAATACATGCATCATATTTTAGTAATTAAATACAAACTGCTTACTGATTAATTGAATTTTGCACAACAAACACGATTTACATTTTTACATGTGCATTTTGAATTATATTTAGTTATTTATCAAACTATAGGTTATGATAATAAGTTTAATATTCAATATCAATGTCATTAACACATTTTGCAGTAATTAAGACCAACGACAATAGCAAATTACTTCTCCGAAGTTAAGGAACATAGACCGCGGACCAAAACATGGATGGGTTACCGCTTGTTCCTTACAACGTATCGTTAGTTGGGTTAAACCGCCACTTACGACCAAATAATCCAGGTCTTAAGGAGTATCGCCTTGGATCTTCATATAAAATTCTGACCAACAATCACTTAAAATATGCCTCGGATACTTTAGTTGTCATCTCATTAAATCTTTCAGTTGCAAAGATGTCTTGAGACAAGGTATAAGTAATATAAACTGACATAACTGAATGGCAGCAATTTGTGGTGTCATATTTCCCACCACTGATAAGTTATATGCAGTTAAGAAAGTGGGTTCAAAATATAATATTAAGAAAATGTGTAAAATATACATATATATGAAATGAAGTAAAAAACATATTCTTCTTCTTCTTCGTGTCAGCGACGTCAAATTATTTTTTCCCAATATCTGGCAACAAAAAAAAAACATATGAAACAGATACTTAAAGGAAACCGGAAGTTAATATTTAAAGAAATGGGCAACTTTGGATCCATCGATTATATAAATTTAATTATAATATTATATCTAATCATTCAAAAATCATACACGCAGTGTTTAACCAAGTTGAAATGGCAAAAATCATAGACTTACTTCACTGACTAAGATTTTTCTTTCTTATTTTATGCCATAATAGCCTTTGAGCATAAAAATCTAACAATCTACAGAGATATAAATAAGATATCACCATTAGAAAATAACTATTATATGAAATTATTTTTAATATCAAATAATGCTTTGAGTATTAAGTATTATTATGCATAACATAAAAAATCAAGAAACACGTTTCGGACTGATCTCAAAATGGATACCGTCATGATTTCGATCTCAAACACTTTGAAGCTGTTTAATACATTAACAAAGCATTCTGTTCCAAATTAATTCGGTAATAAAATTCATCTCCGATATTATTTACGAGTTAATCAACCACAGTCATGAATCCACGATTTAAATAATCTTAAGTTATTTTTTATGTAAACACTGATAATAAGAAAATACCTCATCTTCGGAATATAACACGCTTACAATTAGAATAGAAACAACAATAAGAATGGATAAGCGCTGAATAATGAAAGCCAAATTTATTGAACTATTTTCTATTATTTACGAAAATTTTACACTTGACTGTGTTTTTTTATTTTTAAGTTTAAATGAATATAATTATATAACAGACGTTTTCTGGTAAGATACCAGTCTAACACCAACAGGAGGAATCTGTAATTATAAATATGTGTATGGTTTTTGAGCTTAGGCATGTGTTACACTAAAATATTTTTATTTTTAAATGTCACCAGTATCTAATTACTAGATTTTTCAAAATTTAAAGTATGGTATACAAAATCCATTCTATGAATAACATTCATCATCTTCAGTCTTTAATATTGTATTATAATTTGCTGCATGAATGCCGGGCAGCAACCATATAACATAGGTATATTAACTCTTCACATGCATCACTTAGCTAATCTCAATAATTGATTATCTGGATGTATTCATTTTCGTCGAAAGGTACTCATCTGCATTTATTTACGTATTAATTTAAAAAAATCATATTTTTATTGCAAGCAATCTTTTTCAACCGTGCTGCTTATCATTATCTAGGTTCAGCTTTTTTTGTAGAAATGCTTCACATAATGTACTATGCTTTTAGTTTTTTTCTCCCATGTCCATATTTTTATTGTCACTTATATTCTAATACATCAAAAGTGTTTATATTCAATAAAATGATTTTTCAGAATGTGTTTTCAACTAGCATTTTCAATATGAACAATCGCACATATATAATTGACCTATATCCTGTGGTGGTAACTAAAAAAATTTTGTAAGTTTAGAATCCGATGAGGATCTTGGCTGTTAAAAAGATTCATACTCTAAATCCTTTATATTTCAGGTTTTACAAACATTTTATTTGTATTCCTACTATTCAAAATTACTCTGGTAAATATTTTCTCTTGATTTCTATAATATTTAAACTTAATGTTTAATAAACTTTTTAATACAAAACACAGTCTTCAGTCATGGAAAACTTTTTTTTATATGTAAACACATATAGAAGAATACCAATAGATGGCGATAGTAATGCCGAAGTTTCATCTGTGGATTCTATGACGCTTACTATGTCACATAAGGTTAAGCGCTGCATGTGGAGTGTTGATCCACCAAGGTCATAGACTACAGTCTGAGATTCAATCATCATCCTTATTATTTCAGGAATTTACTATGAATGGGTGGCCTTCGTGGGACGACTTTCGTCTACCACCAACTTTAATTAATAGGCTATGACTGGCATTTTACGGGTGAGGGATCAATTCACACCAACCGGGGGTATTTTAGAGCTCAGAAATCGATCAAAATCTTTATTTTTTTAAATCTCTATCGGAGATCGAACCCACGACCTTTGAGCTATACCCGCGGGTGATGTTTTTTAGATATTTGCTTGTTGATTTAAAATATCAGTAAAAATAACTATATTGCTAATTTTCTAATATATTACTATACCACTAATTTCAAACAGTTTTATAAACTTCCGAGTCAACAGAATTTTTCCATACGATTCTAAAATATCGGTTATTGTCCGATCAATGGATATTAACTACATCAGGAACTGATCCTTATATGATCGGTACACCAGGTACTGAATAAAATATAGAAAAAAATGTTTCACTCATTCCAAACTCAGTTTATTTTTTATAAAAAAATTAAAAAACAAATATATTTTTTCTTGTGACATAAAGTACATAAGCTATTATTTAATTCCAACTGTGTTGAAAGAAATAATTCATTCAACAGTTTGCTCTTATCGATGTTAAAAGAAATCCAAATTCTGCGTGCTTTAATACGGGAAGATTTTGGACGAAGTACGGCCAATGGTGAAGGTTTTAAGTTAAAATTAAAGCTGTTAAAAATAAAAAACGTATACCAACGTGTGGATAAAATTAGATAATTGATCATTTATAAACGGTTTTCGATGACTGCACAGACGATCTGGCTGCCCATATTGATCTCAGACGGTCAGTGATTCTTGTGTAGTCTGCAGGCCGCAGGCAAGGTTAGTAAGAATCCATCAGGGGTCGGCAACCCGGTGCTTGCGACCATCTCAGACGCCACTCTCCTTATCTAGAGTAAGTTCTGTTATCCCGAATGACCCACTTTGATAAAAAAATATAATATTAAATTTATATACTATAATTCCTGGAAGGTTAAAATGAAATTTTGACAAAAAAAACTTGATGATTGTACATTTATTTAAATTTACTATATATTGATGCTATAAGAAACATTTAAAAGCATAGTTTGCTTTTCTTTAACTAAAAATTATTGAATGTAAACAAAGGTGAAAAAAAACACATCTGAAGATTACATAATTTATCGCCGTTCGTATAAGAAGCAGATACGACGAAGAGTTGTTGACTAGAATCATAGTAAGAAAGGTGTTTCACTTGTAAAAAATGTAAGTTGCTTCGGTTAGTCAGTAAGGGTAAAATAAATGGGAGGAGAGGTATTGATATCAAGCCAATCTGGCTTCGTACCATAAGTCGTACGTGGACTGACATACGACGTGTTACGTAGTTATGTCATGAACAGATAAATTTACTTTCGAATGAAAGCTGATGCTAGTAGTACCTGAGATGCTATTAAATGAGTTGATTACATGTTGAATAAGTTTCAACGCTATATGTGGGTGTCGAATAACATCACTAGATAGGTGTGTTCCAAGCTATTTAGAGACTTGTAATACACATATCGCCGCATAACAAGCCAACTTCGCATCCCATAAAGTGAAGATCCCTTGAATACATTTTGTAGATATATCATAATAAACAGCTTAATTTTTTTATATTAACCTATTTCTATTTCTTCTTATGGCCACTACATAAACGGAAATCATAAAAAAACATATTACAAACCTATGGTTTCTGAAGATGATGTGGTAATTAATTTTAGGGATCGTTCGAAAGATCGATATGGATCGAATTTGTTGTTAAGCCGATGGATTATGTGCAAATTTAGTGTGTATTTAATATTCAACATGTTTGTGTTTGATGGAGTAGATATGAAAATAAATTTTATGTTTAAAATGTTGGTAGATAACGAATTTATAATTGAATAGCAATAATGCTTAAGAGCTTAATGGGGTACACATAAAATGACCTTGAACATCTTAAGCTTCACATTACTAGTATACACATATTCTATCCAAAACAAAAATCTTCACCATCAACCAAAACGGGTCTTCAAAATATATTTACATGTATATACATTTGGTCGGTACTCGAATGCTGTCCTTCTGGTTCCAAGGCAGCGTCTGTCAGCAGCCAGCCCACCTGACTGCGGCGCACTGAGCCATTTTATTTAAATTGCTGTTCATGTTTCTACTGCTTTTCTTAGCGACGCTCCTCAAAACAAAACACTGCACAGTATTTTTTTCATGTCTCGTGGAAATCAAGAAAGAAACAAGTCAGTATGATGTCCTATGAAACGTACTTGTGAAAATGTGTACCGAATAACTCTTCTTACACAACATAATCTCTTGGGAGGAGCAGCTAATTAATTAATTCTGCTTGAGCAATTTTCTGATAGTTAGAGGTTCGGGGCTGATTGTGAGTATTGCTGTTGATTCATGACTTTAGTCTCAATTTACGAAAAAAGCATGTTAATCAAGCAGTGAGATAATTTTTGAAATTTTTATATTGATATCAGCTTGATATAGCTCTTTTAGGCCGATGCCAAGAAGCCTCGAAAAACGATCTTTTGTCTCTTATTTTTGTTCGGTCGCCTGACATGCACATTTCATAATGTTAGTTTTAATTATACATAAAATTACACTGCGTTTGCATACGACAATTTATTTTTTATGACCATTGCTCCATTTCTTGTTGGTGCAACTGTCATCTTTAATTTGTTTTTTTGCAGTGATTATCTTGGCGGCGCTGGATGTCACAGTGTTCTGTCAATTGTCAGTTAACCTCTTGTCCGGCCGGCGAAATCTCATGTACCGGTCGGACGAAGAAATCAAGTCTTTATTCAAAATAAATACGAATCGTGCTTCAAAAACAAGTTTTTTGTGTTGTTAATCTGCTCCTGCATCCTTCCTCTACACAGCCACGTGACGAACCTGCAACTTGTCGTCTTATTAAAGACGGGGTATGTCAATATATTTACAATGGATAGGCTCATGTATTTCTCGGCACATGCAATCTTTTATTTTATGTTCGTGTGGTGCCAGCAAACATACTGATTTGATATCGATATTAGCTTAAGGTTTCCTGTGACAATTTGGCATATTTTGTTCAGAGAAGTATCCACGAAATTGCAGTGAACTGATCAGCCGCAAACTAGTACTATATCACTGCCAATGAAACAATGATAATGACAGTAGCACAAATTATACGGTTCCAACTATGAAGCGAATATGGATGAAAATGACATATATTTAAATAAACATATTTAATTACAGAATATACATATAAAATAAATATGTTAAATAAAAAAAACTACTCCAATCGTAAGATGCTCACGAGAATTGCTAGTGAATGCGTCACCAGTTTTTTGCTATTTATTTTTTAAATTCGCTGTATTTCAAATTGCAGCAGGCTTGCAGGCATGCATCAAAGCTCGGTACTTTTCCTACTCATACTTGCTACACTCTCGGTAAAGCTGTACTTCACACACTTAAGCACTCAGCACTGCATACATCATAATGATACACCCGCATACCTGCGATTCAGAATGGGCAATAATTTGTGTTTATTAATGCGATGATACGCCATCTTAATTAACGCCTAATGAATGTTTCATAATTAAGGCTGATTCCTTATTAGAAAATATGTAACTTTTAACTTTTGCAATGCAAGTGATTATGCATGTAAATGTCCAAGAATTTATAATGAATTGCTGTAATAAAAATACATCAATTTGAATAAAATCTTACGTATCCTTAATTGTAAGACGTAGACATAGTTTATCTTCTTAAATACTTCTACATATTTTTACTCGCATATCAGTAAAACTATTTATTTTTACGAATTTTATGTTTGGTCGAATTGTAAAGCGTGAAGTGATTGTTTTACATGCTCAATAGATAATTTTTGATCTTTCGGCAATTAATATAATAGAAAATAGCCAAAGTAAATGTAATCAATGATATATTAATAATTTATTTGTATAATTATTTGAATTATCTACCGAAAAGCTCTTAGTGGACTTTATAAAAGTTGGTATTGTGGTTGTATTTTTCTTTATTGAACGTTCAGAGTCATCTATTGGCTAAGAGCTTAAATACAATACCCTAAGGCGGTAAGACTAATATACTTGTAGCGACCTCCAGCGACGAAAAATTCAAAACTCGCATTACAACGGAAAATATAATTTTGTATCAATTTGTAGCATTCCAATACCGAATACATTTAATTAATAATCTCATTAATATTATTATAATTACGATATTTAAAATACTTAAGTAAATCATTTTAATAATACTTGATAATGTAATATTTAATATTTTATTTATAATGCAAAAAAGTTATCTGAAAAGCGTTATTATATGACATTACTTATAATATTACATGTACTAAATCGAATTGTGTTTTTGTAAGTAAAAAATATTATTTTTTATTCAATGCATTACATATCTTATTTTATAATATGTGAAATGTTTATCAAACAATAAAAATCTATTTGTATATTTATTTTTAAGCAGTAAATATTTTTGGGAGGTTATAAAATTAAATATATTTCTGTCAAAAAAATAATTATTAACCTTTTTATAGGAAAGTTCATTACATCTAGAAGGAGGTATGAAAACAAATGTTATCTTTTGTTAATAAAATTAAACTTTTCAACATTAAGTTGGTTAATCGGTTTTCAAATAAATCTAGATCTAGACGTAATAAAAACAAATAAATAACAGTTTATTTATTTATCGAAACGACTGTTTGTAATGTAATATATCTTCTCTCAAAAAACGATACAATCTGTCGTCGATAAATAATGTAAATTAATAGCAGCCCGCTTTGAATACGGAAATAAATAATAGGCAACGATTCTTATTAATTTAGGTCTAGAATCATAAATACAACTATTGATAATCAGTTGGAACTATTGACTTATGTTTGTATTGTTGATTGCGTTTAATTTACACACCAACTTAACAACTCGCTTGAGCCAAGTCATAAAAATATTCCAATTATAAATTGTTTTGGAGGAGAGGATTGGTTTGGGCTGCCGATACTTACAAAAGCATTTTTGGTGTAAACACACTTGTGAGAATACCTTCTGACTGTGGTAAAGACTAATGTATCCAAATATTTTAAGACAATTAATGATAGCTAAGAAGTTTATGTGAATCTCCCAAAGTCAAAAGATTTCAGCCCGGCGTTAACACGTAGTCCACAAACAGGCACAACAACTTATTGAGTTGCTAATGGTCGAAGACTTTTGCCATCATTCACATTTAGAATTAACAAATGTCATTTATTTTAAGTCTTACGAATTTTAAGCTTACACCAAAAGGTATTAAATTCGATCGTTACATCGAGTTTGAAGGAATAGCGATAGAATTGTCGTTTGTTTGTTTGGTCTAAATGCAGAATCTACAGTTGTATTAGTTCAATATTTAGCTTTGACAAGTAAGTATTGTTAACGAATTACAAACAAGACTCACATAGTTTTTGAAGTTATCAATATTAGCAAATTTAATACCCATAAATTTGAAAGAGTTTGCTCTTTACATACTTTTCTCTTCCTTTAAAGTTAGTTTGTAGAGAGCTGCATATGATAAATTGCACTGGAGAACGATACGCATAACTGTGTTGCAAACTTAATGATTGATAGTATAAAGAAGAAATTTTAGTTATTCCAGAAAAAATATTCTAGACCATTTAGGATAGGTTCAAATGATAACACAATTTAATATGGTTTTAGTATTTGGCATACACGTTTCTTTCAGTAACTTCTTTGATATTTATGCTTTGTCGGAATTCAAACTCGGAGCTGCTCGCATGCAATTCAAACACCTCAACCGGTCCACTATACCCCTTGGCAGGCTGGAGCCAATTAAAGAATTCAAATTTCAAAACCAATAAAATATTCCTTCAACAAGTCAGAACACGACCATTTCTCATCTCGGGTGAGTAATGTCTCTATTCGAGCAGAGATAGAGATACGGGGATATTAGAATGCGCAGCTCGTTTATGGCGCTGATTTATCTGAGAGGAAATATGACATGTTTACGACGCATTGTAAATATCGCATACGTCTTAATTGAATGCGAACGCGGCTGAAATTGCATTAACTGGAAGGGAAACATCTTCATAAATATATAATTAGGATAGCCATAGTGTGGACAATACACACTGACCAAAACTGGAGCGAAATCCATTTATTCGTTAAGCTATCATTGTTTTTTTGCAGGTTTAATGGCTTTCTTGTTAACACGATCATTTAAATGACAGCGCTTATTTTTATATCTTACTACATTTAATTATCTCGCAATAAATCTGTATTTTTATTTTTTGTTGTTAGCTACCACATGACCCAATGTAGTCGGTAATGAGTTTAGTACTATTTTATAAATAAGTAAATAATCACATTTTGCATATTTATTTTGCATCCTTCGATGAAAAAGTTACCAAAACAATCTTCAACCAATTTTGCGTTTATCTGTGTAGAAAATTATATAAAAATGGTCATCAAAGAAAATGGTAAAAAAATGTTAAATGCACAGATATGTGTTCTTCTTCGTAGTATCAATCCGGTGGATTGATTTGCAGCAACAAAATCTTGAATCTCGATCTCCACTCTTCTTGATCCTCTGCAACCCTCTTTAGCTCAGCATAAGACCTGCAACTCATGTCCACGAGCACTTGCTGCAAATACTCCTGTCTAGGGCGCTCTCTGCAGTTTATTTTACTTTTTCATTACAGTTTTTTTTAGATACAATAATACTCGTACCAAAATGCACCTGTTTACCACACAATGTGACAAATTTACTTTGTATACATAAATCATACTGATTTATTACGTCAAGAAATGTCTACAAATTCTAACCCAAACATGAAAAATTAAATATTGACCATAAAATATGACACTTATGTGATTCTGTTCTTACTCTGTGATTCTGAAAAGAAATCTATGAAGTCCTATTTTGCTGAAGTTTCAAATAAGAAGCAAAGTACTTGAACAAGTAAAGCATGATAGACTATTCCAAGACGAGCTTCTATCGTCCGGGCATCTGACAGAGTAGAGCTTTTAAAGTGGGAGGGCCTCTTGGCCGAGCAGGGCATTGTTGGTGGAGGCCCGCGGCGATCCGCGGTCGCTACCAGCGATGACTTATGGCAACACTTTTAACGAAGCAGCCAGACCCTGGGCTTTTGATGGGCCGAACTTGCTATAGTTAAGATAGGATGCTTCTGTTCTGTTGAAAGGAAACGGATCCAGAAACCTTTATGAGCTTTTGTATTCTGACTAATGTGCTGATATAGTCTGAATTCAATTTATTTTAATTGCTTTTAAAGTTTATCTTTATATACTGTACGTATATTATGTATCTTCTTCTACTCGTATATTCTTTAAGATGGAGTCATCACAATTTTTCGTCAGAATGATATGGTATTTCACATCACACTCACATCACATTTTAGAACAATTAGGAATGCTTTGTGATGCGCTCATTCCGATTATTTTCAGTTACATGAGAATAAATTTAGCTAGGATCCCATCTACAACATTTTGATTTTTTTTATGTAAGCAGGAAATACAGCAAAAAATATCGACAGATCGTGATAGTAATGCTAAAGTCTCATCTGTGGATTCTATGACGCTTACCATGGTGTATATGGCTAAGCGATGCATGTGGAGTGTTGATCCGCCATCGTCGTATACTACAGCCTTAGATTCACGCATCATCCTTATTATTACAGGAATTTACTATGAATGGGTGGTCTTCACGGGACGACTTTCATCTACCACTAATTTTAATTAATAAGCTATGATTGGCATTTTACGGTGAGGGATCATATTCACACCAAACAGGGGGTTTTTTAGAGGTCATAAGTCGATTATTTTTTTTTTTTTAATCTCAGTCGGGGATCGAACCCACGACCTTTGGATTGCAAAGCAAACGCTTTGACCATTGAACTCTACCAACCGGCAAATACTACAGCACAGGTGCTGAAAAAAATAGTTAAAGTTACTAGGATAGTCTTAGGATGAAATAATATGAAGAAGGAAAATGAAAGACCCGAAAACTATTTTTTAATACCACAATATTTGCATTACAAATAGAGCCAAACAACTTTCATTAAATTTTAAAAAGGCACAAATTTTAAATAAGAAAATCTGGCAGCTTTATAGTATGTATCTCTGAGGTCTGAATCATTTAGTCTTTAAGGAGCAGCTTAACGCAATATTAAATTGTCTATGTTACTATGAGATATCACCATCAACATAAGCAATTGTCAATCTTCTTCCTTTCTATGTAGCATCTCATTAATCAGCAGAACTTAGTCATATAATATTATAAATTATTAACCAAATAACCAGCATTGTTTTGTATTTTGTATCTTTTTTATATTTACAAAATTAAAAACTAAAAATCGAAAATTATGTAAGCAGTGTATAATATTAATCATTAAATTGGAGCTAAAAACCTTTCAAAATACTATGGTTCAAATCAGTAAAGTTATATCAAGGAAGTCATATTTTTATCAGTATAATATAAATGGTTAGGTTATTTTATATGAATATCTACAGTTGGTTGTATAGCAATACTATATTTTAACAAACTATATGCTAGCAAAATACTCGTAGAACTTAAGAATACATTGTCTTATTTTTGTGAAAGTGAATGATTGATTATATGAACAGGTATCTCAGAAAAGTTATTAATGTTTTCAGTAGACCTATTCGTTACTCTTGTGGAGTTACAGATTCCGCCCCTGTAGTAGCAAATATCTGCGCGTGCGACGCTGGGTGCGACACATCTTTATTTCAACACCTCCGCAGGTGTTTAAGGCTCTAGTTTATGTCCGTCTACCGTGCGCGGACTTGCCTCCCCTCCTCCCCCTCACTCGCCTCTTCACTCAACAGATCGTAAATCCACACTCTTCTTAAAACCTCTGAAACATTTTGCTACTTAGTTTATGGCAGAATGAATTCGCAAATCCTCTGTTAAAAAATAATTTTATATAATATGATATTCTGCACATATATTCTTGACTAAATACATTCCCTTAAAGTCTCCCTTAGTAAACTCGTATAATTTATTCTATTAATTGTTGTTTCATTGTCATCTGAATATTCATTATCATCAATTCACATACTTATTTGATCAATAATAAAACAAATCTGTTTTAATTTATTCAATAACTCGCCACTTACATTGAAGATAAACATTCAAATTATGCATTTAAAACGCTAATTTGTCATCAAATATGGTATAATCGAAATACAATGAAATTTGATTTTTACACAATGCAAGAAAATTATAAGTTTATTTTTTAACTATGTATATTGTGTACTGGACAAAAATCATTCATTATCATAAGCCGTGTGTCCGTCCTCTGTTGAACGCAGGCCTTCCGCAAGAGTCTCCATCCTGCACACTCCATCGCTCTCCGCATCCAAGCTACTCCCACAATTCTTCTGATGTCATCAGTTCATCTTGCAGAGGGTTGGCTAACGATCCGTTTGTCAGTTTTTGGATGCCATTCCATCACAACAAAGATACTCATTAAAGCATCAATTTTTGTTTTTAATGTCCTATTTAGAATCAATCTTTTCTGTCCACTGCCCAAAACAAATGTGAATAAAATAAAGGTTATGATTTGGTTGTCGGCTGTTATTATATAAAGTTCATTAACACGGGATTATAATATTTTTTTTCATTTTTCACTCGACAAAATATTCTTCAAATAATGAGAAACATAACACATTGGCACACACAATACCCAATACATTTCGCATGTTTTACGTTCGAGTATGCATATAAACTGTATTTATGTTTGACAAATGGAAGAAGCGAAGCAGGGTCGAAGTGAACCTACGTTAATAATATATCATATCAAAAATGCAATTTATTCTGGCGTGCATAAAAAGATGCGAGAGGCGAGAGATAGAGAGAGTGTGCAGTATCAAGGCTGCAATCACATTAGGAGGTGGCGAGGAGACCGTGGGAGTATTCACTCGAGAGACTTGTGCATATCAGCCAAGCCAAAAATTACAACTTTCCATAAAAATTCACCAAAGTAGCTCATACATAACTTACATCGTGAGTCCGTCTGTTTGCCTGTCCGACTACGTTAGTGTATCCCATAGATGTCACTATCAACATATTCCATTTATAATTTAAATAACTATTTTTGATTTCCATTTTATTTTTTTAATTTTTTTTATGTAAACACATACAGGAGAAAACCGACAGATGGTGATAATAATTCTGAAGTCTCATCTGTGGAATTCTATGACGCTTACCATGGTGTATATGGCTAAACGCTGCATGTGGAGTGTTGATCCGCCAACGTCATAGACTACAGCCCGAGATTCACGAATCATCCTTTATTATTACAGGAATTTACTATGAATGGGTGGTCTTCACGGTACGACTTTCGTCTACCACCAGTTTTGATAATTAGGCTATGACTGACATTTTACGGGTAATGGATCAAATTCACACCAACCACGGTATTTTAGAGCTCATAATCGATTGAAAATGCTTTTTTTTAATCTCTTTTTTTTAACGACCTCTGGCTTACAAAGCAAACGCTTTGACCATTGAGCTATGGCCGCCGGCATATTTATCATTCTGGGTTATATTTAAGATGATAATAAATAAAAACTAAAAAGCATAAAACATGTTTCAATAGAAAAACATATTTAAATATCAAGTTTTTAATCCAATATACTAAAAAGAAAAAAGATTTTTCTTACATTCATAAATTGAGCTTTCAGTTTCATAAAAATCTTTCCAGGAACAAAAATCGATTAATTTGTATTCTTTCTTTGTTGCAATTTTTATACAAATATAAACTCCATATGATTGACAGGTGAAAACAAAACAATTAACAAGATGACCATTTTTTCTCGTGTTCTCGTGTTCTATGTTTGTTTGGACTGAATGCTATCTTAGAAACCAATATTCGCACTGAAAATAACGTAGCCGGCGGGTATAGCTCAATGGTCAAAGCGTTTGCTTTGCAAGCCAAAGGTCGTGGGTTCGATCCTCGACGGAGATTTAAAAAAATGAATTTCAATCGATTTCTGAGCTCAAAAAAACCCTCGGTTGCTGTGAATTTGATCCCTCACCCGTAAAATTCCAGTCATAGCCTTTTAATTAAAAATTGGTGGTAGACGAATGTCGTCCCGTGAAGATCACCCAATCATAGTAAATTCCTGTAATAATAAAGATGATGCGTGAATCTCGGGCTGTAGTCTATGACGTTGACTGATCAACACTTCACATGCAGCGCTTAGTCATATACACCATGGTAAGCGTCATAGAATTCCACAGATGAGACATCAAAATCACTATTACCATCTAACGGTATTCTCCTGTATGTGTTTACATAAAAAAAGACAATACAAGCGCTGCACAAGCGTCACTTTGTATTGATTGAGTAAAAGTGTGAGTCGCGTGTAGATACCATGCGTGTGCTTAAAAGAGGTATATGCTTGATAAACCGTATAGATTACAGTTAAAGAAAATGTTGTATCGGCATGGCCAATATGTTGTATTCCTCTGCTGGGAACGACGGTGGCCGCTCTGGCGAGGCAAAATAAATACATTTCCATTTGTTGTTCAAACCACCGCGGGACATGCGCGGGCCGCCCAAATTATTAATCGCCAGCCGGCCCTGCGCCCGCGCCCACTGGCAACACCTCTACAGCCAATATAACGAAGCTGAGCCCGAAACACAACACTTTTCCTTTCAAATTAAACTACAAAAAACAACAATATTTATAAGTAATTTAATATACACATGCGTAGTACACATCAAATTCTTTATACGCATCAGTTCGTTCAGAAAAAATATCGCAGAAGCGGGATGCGAACCAGCGAGCCATGGAACCACCATTGCTCAAGTTCATCACCCTTGACCACTCGACCATCTTCTGTCCGAACTGTTGCACCGAATAACTTATATTTATACAATTGTTACCATCATATAACGATAGGTGTCTCTTTAGTATATATTCAGAGTGTGTATTCTATTATTTTTTATTATTCAATCAGTCGACATTTATTCACAAGCTTAATATTATTACTTTCCGACAGTCTATTTATTTTAGTAAGTATTACTCCGGTCTTGAACCGAACTGTAGATTGAATGGATGAGAAACAACTTCTTGTAAATATATTTTTTCTGAACGAACTGAAAAACGTTTTACTTATGTGTATCAGATCAATCTCAAATGGATTTTATTAATGAGTAACTAGCGGATAATTAATGTTAGATTTTTTTAGTATCTAGTATTCAACAAAGCAATAAAACTGTGATAAAGAGAAAATAAAGTACATTTTTAACCCTTTCGTTACGGGTCGGTGGAATACAAATTATACTGTCAGTTATAAAACTAGTATTTGAAGCATAAATTTACTTATCTGGTCTATTTTCATAAATCACATTGGTTCTTGTATCCTTTAGCTATCAGATGATGCATAAAACACTATTCTAAGAAAGTAGCAAAACGATATATCACGGCCACCGATGTCAACGATAAGGGAATCTTAGACGGCATATATCGACTACTAATGCGAAAGGGTTAAAGCAAAAAGTTCACAAAACTTATAGACAATACGTAATTTAATATTTCTATTTCACTGTGTTAGAGCAATAACATATAATAGATTATATTGATCTTGCAGCTTGATTATTGTTTGATTTGTTAAGTACGTAGTATTCGACACAAAAACGCAACTATAAAAAATACCACTTTCGAAAATAAAGTACATTTTAAAGCTAAATTGTCAGGATGCTAATAAACTACGCTTGAATACTCGCAAAATGTATCCAAGGTTTCTTCCAAATTGAAATTTATGAAGCAGAAATATATATGGCAACAGGATATATAATTTTTCTCATATAATTAAAGTCACCTAATATTCAATGGAGAGATCCGTGTCCGGTAATAATTGTGTTTTTTTCTCATTTCACAAAGTTTATTACGTATTTATGTGATTGAATTATTAAATAAATACGTACATCTATCAGATTTAAGTTTTTAAAAAATTAAAGAGGCACAATTTTTAGCTAATTTGGTTGTGTTTCAGTCATCAATCCGTTTGGATTAAAAGTTTTTTCGGAATATTTATTTAAAATGTGATCATTTTTATTATTACTAAGACTATAAACTATAAAAAACGGTTTATATACCTTTATATAACACGTCATTCAATATTTATTAGCAAATAAATTATGTTTTATTAGGTAAGCTGTATTTTTTTTACCATTTTGTTATTTACACATATACGAGTATGTATGCATAACGAAACAACAGAATCGATTGTGGCATAGAGCAAAATCAACCTTAATAATTAATTGATCAAATAAAATGACCGTGGTCAAATACATTTGGCTAAATTGATAGTCCAGCTGGGGTCAATGGATATTATTGCAAACAAGGGTCAGGAACCAATGCAACTCACTGCACCCTTGTCACCCCAAATGTGCTAACTGCATTAAGCACCCACGACATTAAATGCACTTTTGGGGTAATTATACTATTACCATATATTTTTTTTGTAGGACGGATGCAAATTACACACAGAGCTAGACCATACGAAGATACAAAAATAAAAAGATAAAAGTCTATTCCTTGTTGCCTTCAATTATTAAGTGAGTTCAACTGCATATTCATGGGACCATTATGATGTAAAATTCACGGATCCACCGCTTTTCGTTCCCAGATAATGCCTTCAACGACTCATCGGTAACGACGTGGGGTGCACTGGACGTTTAGTTAGAAAGTTATTTCGTTAACGAGACCGATGGATCTTTGGACTCTACGATCACTGGACGAATCCTTAGGTTAGGTTAGGTTAGCTTAGCGAAACATCCAGTGCACTAGTTGTCCCGTGCGCTAAATATCCCGTGCACCAGATGTCCAGTGCACCCCACGACGTTACCGAACTGTCTGGGAACGATAGGTCGTGACACAAAAGTGCACACCATTTTAAATATTTATGCTTTCTAAGGCAAAATATAACTTAAAAACGTATAAACAGATTGAAATTTCCTATGACTTTTATAAAACCAAAGAATGCATTGCTTATACTGTCTCGTGCACATATTAGGCGCTGATGCAGTTTTTGAAGTCGTCTCCGCTGCTTTCGTTTTGCATCTCGCGAAATATGAATATTAAAATTCCCGCACAGTTCAAAGGTGCACTTTGGCAAGTATGAACCGAATATTCAGGCGGCTCCTGGTGTAACAAAATGTGCAACGCAAGAGTGCAAGGCAGCGTGGCTCAATACGAGGGAACCTATTTAATATTTACTATTTTAATTTCTTCTTCGTAGTATCAATCCTGTGGATTGGTTTGCAGCAACAGAATCTTGCATGTCGATCTCCATTGCTCTTGGTCCTCCGCAACCCTTTTCAGCTCAGCATAAGAGCTACAATTCATGTCCTCGAACACTTGCTGCAAATACCCCCATCTAGGGCGCCCTCTACAGTTTCTACCCTCAACCATCCCCTCCACAATATCGTGAAGAAGACCATCGTGGCGCATGATGTGACCGATCCATCGGGCTCGCCTCTCCGAGATGGTTCTTATTAGGTGCCTATCTTCCTTGATTATCCTGAGAACCTCATTGTTTGTGCCGTGGTCTCTCCAGGAAATTCCGAGAATTGTTCCGTATGACCACATCTCAAAGGCCTCTAGTCTTATTTTATCACTTTAGATAAGCACCATGTCTCACAGCCGTACATCAGGAGCATCTTGATAAACGGCTGTGATTTGAATTAATAATTTTAAAAAATATATAAAATGACAATTATCTTTTTCTATTTGACATATTTTGTTTATCTACAAACTCTATATTATTTGTTTTCCTTATTGTTTTACGACTATTATGTCTTCGTAGAATCAATCTGGTGAATTGGTTTGAAGCATCAAAATCTTGCATCTCGATCTCCACTCTTTTCGATCTTCTGTAACCCTCTTTAGCTCAGCATAAGAGCTGTAACTCATGTCCTCCAACATTTGCTGCAAATACGTCTAGTCTACTCACGACTAGTATGACTTACTTATTATTATTACTGAACATCATTAATTATAACAAGTTGTTATTTGATTTATGTATTTATATTCAATCTTTACCACATAAATTCAGATACTGAGACCTAGAGAAACTAAACGCATTTTAAATATTTAAAAAATGCATTAGATGATGCCACTTTTGACACTTTCTTCCAATAGACATTTGACACCTTCTACCATAATATATTTGTTAAGTTTCAAAATAACGAAAAGTTATTCTAAGAATCCTATTTATATATTTACATTATTCTTTAAAATGAACAAAAATGAACAAAATTTAATAATTATTGACTATTTATTTAAAAACAAAAATATACACAATTTTGCACACTATAGAAAACAACATGTCTTAAGCATAAGCTTTGAAATGAGTTTTAAAAATAATATAATAAATCATATTTTCATATTCGTAGAACGCAATAGCTTTGTGATATTCTCGTCATATTATTTACGTTTTCTGGTTCCATGTATTGACCCCTACATTGCGATTTTGTGGCGGGGAAATGCATCAGGGATGCAGTGCATACAAAGTTGTTTCGAGCGTTTGTTTCTAATGTTTATGCAATCATATCGCTCGTGCTGCCCGTCAAATATGTTAGCCTACTCGCAGTCCGCTCCAAGCACCAGTCACCTACAATGTATAAAGAGTGCACGAATGAAACATACACCGATTCGACACCATAGCGCTGTCGCACTTTTACAAGTGAAAATACCCATCTACCCTCTTACCCTTTTTATGTCAATATCGCTATTTCAACTATTTATGGTTATTTAAGAATTAAATGAATAGGAAAGGTTATTAGAATATCACAAGGATTTGTATTAATGAAAAATCTATTATCAATATTTAATTATTCTTCATAAATGTCTACTCTTTTTACGACGAGAATCCGGGAGCTTAGAGAAAAGGTTGTTTTTGTATCCTTACTACATTTTTTCTTTTTTTTAAAGCAAAAGACTTGCTCCGTTTGTTTTAAATGGATGATTAAATTTAAAAAATGATCTTAAATACCTACTCGGTAATAATAAACTAAATAAAAAAACTAAAGTAAAAAAATAACATAAAAAATTGGATTATGAATTTATTATAATTATTTTTTATACTTTATTTTACCTGAAAATATTTATACAATCATACAATAACTAATACATTTATAAATTCAAAGCAAACATCACGTTATATGATGTTTCTCTCAAGAATAATCGGAAAAAATACGTGGCGGGTGCGAGTATACGAGTACGAACCACGTAAAAATATAAATCAATGATTCTATGAGCACATAAGTCAAATTTTACACGACTTAAAAGTTTTGATGTAAATATACTCGTAACTATTATAATAAACTGTTGTACTGAAACTACATAATAAAATATACTGCTGTCTTAAAGGTATTGATGCATGAAAAAAGGTTATAGTATCTTGGTAGCGAATTAGATTACTTGGCACCAGTCGGGGGGTGAAACCTAGTCTGGGGTGGAGCACACTCAATCAGCAAAATGACCATCCCTGGCAAGGAGCGGGGGAGGAAGCTAGCAACGCCCGGTGCATTCACTTAATTAGATAAATGGGTGTCACTCGTAATAGACTCCTCTCAATGGCTTATCAAACGGTGCATTTCATTCAAATTGCGATGCACTTTTGATGTGCAATGAAAAACTTTAAAAATAAAAAATGTTTTTTTATAATAATATATACGAGTATAATAATGAATGTTATGAGTCAGAACGAAGGCCTCCTGCATAAGCCTCTATTCTTCTCGATACTCCACCTTCTGTATCCAGCACACTCAAGATTATTTTTATGTAGTCAATCTGTCATACAAGTTTCACTGCAACACTTTTCTTCTCCATCAACCATCAGTTTTTCGGCAGATATTGCCCATTTCTACTTGAGTGAACCTAATTTGTTTTCCTAGCGTCCACTATTTGTTTCAGGTCCTATGTTTTAAAGACACAAAAATCTTCGTATATTCCATAATAACTCGGATTAGTGAAATTCCACACCTTAAGTCTTACACAAGCGTTTACTGGACACGGAATATATAGAGGGTTTCTCAAATAACATCTGTTTATGTGAACTTGGCAAACAGTAGACTGTGATTCATTCTTTGAAGAAAGTTTTTTTCTACAAAGTACATACATTTTAACAACTCTATTTGATTAAATTTCTGAGTGTGCAGGTTCTAGAAAACATAGCTGACATGACTCGATGCTTCACTTTATGGTGGAAATTTGTGACTACCATATTATACCTGATTATGACCCCCTTATTTGTAACTACGTGCATACTACTTGATGGCATAATATGATGATAATTGCAAGCTACTGGGATTATGCCGATGCACTATTAGTAGGTGCAGTTAAAATGAATGTGCGCTTACTGTTCTAGCAATAAAAGACACTTGTTTCGGCGTAATCCCGGATAATGACCGCACTATGCGGCAAATGAGCATAATCAGAATGGCAACCGGTGCTGGTGTGCAGTGCGGAGTAATTAGGTGTGAGCTGCAGGCAGGGTGCATCAGCACATATAAGTGCATCGAGGTTCATTAGAATATGGAACGCGAAAAGTTTAACAAAATTCGTAAAAGGAATAATAATTGTATTGGAAATTGCGAAATAAAACGGTATGTCATACTTTCTGTTTTGTTTTAACCATTATATAACATGTATTCGTCTCTGGTGAAGCTATATAATATTACTTCAAAGTACTTTACATACGGACCTAACAACACAACACTTTTAACAAGACATTGCAATTTTAAATAGCAGTAATAAACAAAAACATGTTAATTACATTAAATTTCTGATTTAATAAAATATTTTTTAGAATTTATCCCACAATATATTTTTGACAACATGTTTCGACCTGGCTGAAACATGTTGTCAAAAAATATATTCTGGGATAAATTCTAATAATTCTTTTATTTATATCTGATATTATGGAATTCCACCTCCTTCCATTCCATTATGGAAAAAATCAAAATAATCAATTACATTAACCTTTTCCTGTTCATGACGAAGATCATATATCAAGTCGTCCAGTAGTAAAAAAATCTGGAATAATTTCTTAGTATTATTTTATTGTTTTTTGATATTATAGAATTTCACCATGAATTATCGATCTAAAAAATTAAAAAAAATCATTTTAGCCATTTACAATAGTTAAAAAAGGTAAAAAATAACAATTTTATGTTCTGCGTAAAAGTTATGATTCATTACTGGTTGTTACAGGATAAGATAGTTGTTATTTGGATTGTTTTAAGGCATGATAATTTCAAGGCTGTAAGGTTAGATAATCGGACGGTGTATTTTTTAAAAGTAGGATTGTTTCAAATTGGAGTTGTGTACAATGTAACGTAGTTTCTCGGTGGAGGAGTTTCATGTGGAAGTATAAACTAGGTGGCATAGTTGAACTTTACACAAATAAGGAGATTTTAAATGGTTCTGCAGCGCCTTCAAAGAAGGTTGCTGGAGTGAAGATGGCGTATCTTCACGCCAAGGGTCTTCACTCAGATACATCGGCTGATGACTTGCAGAGCTTCTTGGCAGTGACCGCTGCATTCAATTCCTCTTGGATGACCATCAGAAGGATTGTCAGCAGACGGACGCTGTCAACATCTTTCAAAGTTAGGGTTATCGCGACATAGCTGGAGTCTCTCATGGAGCCTGAAGTGTGGCCTGAAAGGAACATTGTTCAACCCTGGATACGTGTAAGACGAAAGAATCGCAGTGAACAGTGGTTGAAACCAACTTGAGTGAAGATATTGATATATTTAGTGTAATATTGCTTCAGATTCAGTGCTGGTGTTGACAGATGCGAAATGTTGGACGTTGGATTTTGTAACAATAATGCCGTTATTTGTGTGTCAACCTAATGGTCATAAGTATATAATATATACTTATGACATGGTTTTTGTTGTTACAAGTCCAACTATTTGCGTTGAGTATCACGACACTTGTTCTGAGTGTGAGGTCATTGACACTAAATGTGTCAAAATTTACAACGCCACACTTATATGTTAGTACTTCAATAATGAATTAAAATGTAAAATATTTTGTAATGTTAATGAAGGAAAATAAAAAATAAAGAATAAAAAAGAATAAAAAAGAATAAAAAGTCCTTAAAACTGAGTAAAAAAACAGGAGTTGTTTTAGTATTTAGTTTTACTTGTAGCAATGTTAGTACCGCATGGCCTACACGTGAAACGAATGGATCCATCCATTTTTCCAGGCAACGAACAAACGATTTTCACGACGATTAAGTTTGTTTTATTAATTATTGCAGCGCGGCGCGTGAACATTCCCGCCTGATTATCGCACAATCGCATTATAATAACCGATTGGGCAAGCTTTGTTAGCGAAAAAGTAAATAAAACTGAAAAATATTCGACGGCGCGTTCCACGTTTAAATTCGAATTTCAGTTTCGGTCAATTTTAGCGGCGCTTGCGAAAACGATGCGGAATAATCCCAACAATGGATTACATCTACGTATTTTATTGTTAAATAAATCTGTACGATTATAATATATACTGTTGCAATTACGAAAGTAAAAATGAATTGAAAATTAAGATTATATTTGATTAGTTAAAAAATATATACATTAAATTTTACCATAGTTTTGAGTGCCTCATATTAGGATTTTTTGCTTCTTATAATCTTATAAATGTACTTTTTATTTTTTAAGTCATCCTGGAAGGCCGTCGAGAACTATATACATAAAAAGTACATAGCGGAGTGTCGGGAAGCAGAACTAACATAAGGCGAGAACCATAACTACTGACCGAGCTTTATGGCAGCAGTTTATGACAAATGCTCCAGCTTGACGAGCGTACATGGAAATAAAATTATGTCATTTTTATATGACTATTGAATTATGTAAATAACATAAAAACACCCACGTATCTTACACCCAATTATCATGATGGTATTTTTATAATATTTTAAATACAATTTCTTCTTTTTCTGATCAAATTTAAATAGTACGTTTAGCATGTGGCCACTACAAAATGCAGCCATATACTTTTGTTAGCTGCCATTATATATGCCTTACCCCAAACAATCTTAGCACTCAATATTATGATCTGAGTATATAGATGAATATCGGTTTATTTAATAAGTGAAATAGATATAAAAAACTTTAAATATAAATGACATAATGACACAAATAAATACTCGATTGAATGACGAAACTTGATTTCATGTGTTATAATTATGCATAAATTAATTTTCATAACAATACTGATTGTCCACTTGAATTTCAGTACAAGATAATGCCCCGCAAAGTGACCTGCGATAGCAATAGCTGGGTAAAACAATCTGCAATAATAAGGCCCATTCAGGTAGCATCGGTGCATCTGCCGACCGAACTGGGGTAGAAATAATGCGGGCAGAAAATACCCCTCGGCCTGCAGTATTGTTCTAAAGCTCGCCAAAAGCTCCATTATTCTGAGCCGGAATCGCTGCAGCGGCTATCGGATCGTTTCGACAACTCGTTTGTATCACGGAAAGCTCGCTGAAGTGTCGATGAACACACTAAGGAGCTTCCCAATTCAGACATTATTTTAAAAAACGTAAGCCTATAAAAGCAACATCATTACATTTTTTCTACTATAATAACTAATAAACATAATAATTATCTACTGTTAAATGTAGGTATTTTAAAAAAATCAACATCGCTATCAATTCTGGAATATCATTCTACTATTACTCTGATGTTGGCATACATATCTTCGAAGAGACGACGGTTAAGAAAATTTTGGCGCCCAGTTTTTGAACGACCCCTACAAGATGGACTGACGATATAAGAAGAATACGTTCAACAGTGGACGGACACAGGCTGATGATGAACTAATAAACATAATATCAAAGTCAACATCCCTATCAATTCTGCAATATCATTCTACTATTACTCTGATGTTGTCTATACATCTTGCAAGGCATTACTCAATTTTTTGCCAGTTTTTGAACGCCCCTTCACCACCTTTCTTATCCAAAGACTATCGTTTCTTAGGGACACGTGTTTCACTTATTACTATTTAAGGTTGTCAAATCTTTAAATATGGTTCAGTACGTGTCCACTACAGTACTTTTTCTTGAAATAGGTTTTTTTATGTAAACAATACAGGAGAATACCAACAGATGGTTATAGTAATTCTGAAGACTCACTGTACAATTCTATGACGCTTACCATAGTGCATATGGCTTAGCGCTGCATGAGCGCTGCATGTAGAGTGTTGATCCGCCAACGTCATAGATTACAGCCCGAGATTCACGCATCATCCTTATTATTACTGGAATTTACTATGAATGGGTGGTCTTCGCGGGACGACTTTCATCTACCACCAATTTTAATTAATAGGCTATGACTGACATTTAACTGGTGAGGGATCAAATTCACATCAATTTCTATTTTTACGGGGCATTTTAGAGCTCAGTAATCGATTAAAAATCCTTTTTTTTATTCTCCGTCGGGGATCGATCCCAAGACCTTCGACTTGCAAAGCAAACGCTTTGACTATTGAGAAAAGCTTTTACTAGATGCAACAAACAATAAAAATTAGTATCAAATCATTTTTTTAATCTATTTATATTAACAAAGCAATTATTATTTATAATACTTATACTATTTTTAAAAATATATTTAAACAACTAAAGTAATGTCATTAACTAAATATTAGTTATGAAATATGAATGTGATCCTAAACATTTTCTTTTGATAACATTTGAACAACACTGCATTTTGAGTAGAGTCATGACTTGGACGTATTAATATGCATGTGGCTATCGGTAGGTATTGAAATGCATTCAGCAAGACTGCACCAATGCACCGGGAGGGGTGCCATAGTGCATTGAAAACACAACAGGACTATGTCAACATGGCGGTGGTCACCGCTGTTTGGAAGTGGACGAAATCACTGCAATTAACTGCGGAAACTGCACTCGACATCCATGCAAATGGAGCTGAGGTAATCAGGAATTCTGCGACAGCTAAATGAATTTCCCATTGAGAGCTACTTACCAATTGCATTCAGCTATATGTCAATAGGGTTCTGTATAGCAGCTGATTTAGTCAAATATACATGTGCGTTGATTGATAATGATAGAGAAAGCAGTGAAATTATTGGTAAAATCTCAATTTTGATTTGAAATCTAGAAGTATTTCATCACTTTTGAAGTAATTCATAAAAGAAAATTACTTAGTTCATTCATTTTGCTCAAATAATTGAATATTTATTTGAATACATTTTACTGAATAACATCACATTTTATCCATTCATTAAATATACATTTATCATTTCAAAAAAATATATAAACTCGTACGATAGGATAATTTGTATCAAGGTGTTTTTATACATATATTTATTTTTGACTAATGAATATCAATTAAAAGTATAATTCTAAGAAAGATGCTTTATCTGACTGCGGTTAGTATGTGTGTAGATGTCAGTAGATTATGTATGCTATATTCTAGTGAAATAATGATAAAAACAGACAATAATCTAGGAATACTTTTAAAAGATATGCACTTCTAAATGTTTATTTTTGTAATAACTTTAAAGTGCTTAGAAAAATGGAGACAAAAAATATTATAAAAAAAAAGTACAAAGTTCTCCAGTTATGTCTCCATTGATTCATCATGTTGTTATTTAAAATATATTTAAGGGGTTTGAAAAACAATTAAATATCAAATTTAAGTAACATTTGATTATAAAAATGTATCGCAAATAATATAGTTTTCGGGGCCTGGTTTATAACTATGAAATATTTCAGGCTACCAGGGCGCGTTTTACTGCATACAATGGCACCTGAAATATCGCAATATCCTGCTACCTTGGACTGCGACGAAGGTTTTAAAGGGACATACATCATCTGGCGTCGCGGCGGAGGTGAATCACGCGCCTGACCGCAACGCAGAGACTGCACCTAGCAAACTGCATCGCATCTCTACTGAAACACCTCACTTCAGTAGCTATATCAAACTATTTTCCGATTATATATGACTTTACTCAAATTTTGATCTTAGTTATTTATATATTGCCTTTAACTTTCAAAGTAAACAAGGAATGCGTAAATATTGCCCTTATAGTAAATATTAAAGGCTAGTTAATATATTTTTTCCTTGTCAGATTATTTCTTCAAAAACGCATCTTACAGAGAGTTCAATACTTTAAGACGATAATACCAACAAATAAAATAAAACTCCACTATGGATTTTATTATTATAGTCTTTTGTCTACCACTAATTTTCATCACTATTTTACTTTTATTATGAAAAAAAATCATTTTTACTTTCTTGTCCATTTATAACTCTAATTGTCTTTACATTACACTCTAAAAGAAAGCTTTTTCAATAACATATTAAGCTTAGCTTGTCATTTTTTTCCTTGTAGGAATATTCATACAACACAAACTTGACCATATCATAATTTGTAAACATGATTGTATAATATATTTTCAATTTTATTAATCTCACGATTAAGTAACATCCATTACAAAGAGATTAGGCATCTTTAGTTTCCCAAAAAAAACCTAATAAAAAAAATAAAAAAATTTCATATATACAAACATATTTCAATCATTCTTATTACGTATAAAATATTTCACTGGAAGAATGTTAACTTTCAATTCTCGTACTGTATTGTATCGTCATATAGCTGACCAGCACATATGCACTGTTTTAATCTAGTGCACTTGTAAATTATTATTGTATGGCTAACACAATATTGACAATGGCCCATTTAAACTCTACCAGAATTACAGCTCGCCTCTGTGACCATTATAAGTTTGGCGGTTGCCGTTTTAGAACTAAACAATTCACTTCTAAACAATTCATCCCGCGCGGATTTTGATTGTCAACGTACCATATTTTGGTATGCTGCAAACATTGATGAGTTCAGCGCAGAATTTAAATTAATATGAATTATAAATGGTAATGAATATCAACATTGGTTTATCAATTTTATGACTTATTTATTAAAATCAGACTTACGAATTAGTGTCACAAAGAGTGTATTAATAAAACTTGATTTTTTAGTAAAATTTACTTTCTCATACCTTAAAAAAAGCAAGTCCAATTACATCATTACATTGTTTTCTATTAAATTATATTTTTAAATATTTTTTTAAGATATCATACATAATAAAAGTTGATTTAACTCAAAGTTTACAAAAAACATAGGTATTTTCATTGAATAAGTTATTTATTTATTTTTAAAAAGTGAATAAATCAATTTTATTTCCACAATGAAATCTTAAACAAAAATTTGAATATTATAATTTAATCAGTTAATAAAATAAAAAGAAACAATTCATTAGAGATTCGAATAAATCAAATTGATGTTATTTACTTTTTGATGTAGTGAAACAACATTTTCTAAAGATTCACACCTTAATTAAATGTTTTGTGTTTATTTTTTGGGAACTTATACATTTCACCATTTTAATAATAAATATATAAATTTATTTTTTCTTTTAACATGAATCATATTCATTTTTTAAAGTAATTAACTTATGAAGCGTGTATGCTAATTTCCGGTCTCATTTACGTGATTAGAAGTTACACAACGTAACGTTAAAACAAAATGAAAAATATATTTTTTAGATTAAATGTTATCACATAAAAACATTTTCAATTTAATAAACATACGTCTGAAAACTAATGAAAACAACCACTAACACTGTACTAACACTGTTAATAATTTATTGAGTGTTTTGTTGATTTAATAACATGGTACGTGGAGAATGTGCCATTTTCAGTATCTGATATTGCTCCGCTTTGGAGATATTGTGGTCCACGGCAGCTTCCACCTGGACACCGCGCATTATGAAGCGAGGTTTCCAGATTCACAAAACCCGCAGGACAATCTAATTATCTGCATCTAGTCGAATCATTCCACGGCCGGTGCCGGCGTCTATACAAATAGCGCGGGCCGCAGCGCAGTGGTCGGCTGATGGAGCATTATCAAAACAATAACGCCCGGAACAATGGGCGGCAGTGGGCAGGATAGTGGGCGGGAGGCAAGTGGGCGGGGGCGAGCTGCACCCCTCCAGAGCAAACTGCAGCGAGCACTTACGTCAATGCACTCTACAACATACTCGTACGACATTCGATACATTGAAAAGCTAAGCGGACTTCAATGCAATATATACTATAATATTATTTATTTATTTCACAGAACCGAAGTTCCATTGTACAAATATTAAGAAACATAGAGTATACATAGATATACAATACTTAGAAAAGAGAATAAAAATAAAAATAACATAAAACAAGAAGAAGATGACACGTGTCAAAGATCACAGAGATCTAGGAGAACAATACCATCGACAAAAGAGGAAAAGGATGTAAGAAAAGGATCGAGGTGTGCTGATAGGCCATTTAGGAATACCATTGCCGTTGTAGTAAATTCAGTGCTCGAAGCTCCACAAGTATCAACTGGGATCAAAAACAATGGATAGCTACGAGCACGGGTGTAGTTATCTGGAACATAGAAGTTGGAACATGTAAATATGTAACATCGAAGTTGTAGAATTGCTTATTTTGTGAATATCGTTAGTAAATGTGGATGCTATTTTTCTAGCTGCATTAAATTTAATAATAAAAACAGGTTTATTTATTTTATTACGTGTTTGAACTTACCCAAATTGTATTATTTATGTTGAATTGTTTTTAACGGATGTAGAATTTCTTTAGTATTCTATTACTTTATAACCCAGTGAAAATTTATACCAATATTCAACAATTGATATACATTCAAAAAAACGTGTTAATTTCTCAACTCGGTAGGCGGTGCAATTTGCCGAACGGCCGGCAACGGGTGAAAAAATGAAACATGGTTGCAAAGGTTTGTGGTTTGAATCACAGAGTCTGCCTTTGTTTTTACTCCATAATCCGTTACAGCAGACAATACGCTTCCTTCATATTTGTATTTCACAAGAATTCCTGATATTTTAAAAATTTACAAATAAACTTATGTCAGAAATTTAGTATTACATATTTGATATAGTTACGCAATACTGGAATCCAAGATATTACAAACATGTCAAAATATCAATAGCACTTGTTAATAAAAAATAAATATTGTAGTTATTTCAGATCATGTATTAATTACTATTTTTATAGTACATACAAACGTTTCCGGGCCAGTACATTATCTGTTAACAGCTTAATGGCACTTTCCTCTTACGATTAGTTGAACTTAGACTGACTGACCCCAACGTGATTTCTGACAGTAGCGTCCAAGTTAAAATATATTTTTTATAAGGGAAGATATGGTGTACTAAATGCTTCACTATTTGTTTATTTTAAAATTATATTACAAATGAATATAAGTCTGTAACTTAATTTATTTTAGATACCCAATAACTGAACTTGAAGTGCCCAACTACCAGTAATATTATATTTAATCAAAAACGTTGAGAAAATTAGAAAACAACTTAGTTATAATTGTATTCACTAGAACAAAAAGAATACTTTCAATCATATTTATTTCAATCATATAATTCTACACAACTGTAGTATATTGATGTAATAATTAATCATTAAATTTAATTATATTAAGAAATATTAAACGTTAGATGTAAGTGCAACTGATTGCGATATGCAGTGATTTCGATTACACAAGTAAATTTCGAACAAGTAATGTAAAAATAAATGTCATTCATAAATTATCATAAGGAAATACTTTAACATTCGTTGTAAACATATTTTGATCATCAAATCGAAGACAAGTATATATATAGAAGCTGCTATTTAGCGACATCTATAGGCCGTATATTGTCCGTCAAAACGTTACAATAAAAGTGATTGCTTAGATTATAGTTGAGTTTTGTGACTCCTTAATACTAGTAACTAATATTATTCTCTTTAACAAAGTAGATTACAAGATTTAGCAGTTTTTTTAAGGATTATAATAATAATTGTGGCGAGCATTTATTATGTACCACGTTGTACCCATGGCGTGAAGCTCTCGGCAAACAATAACATGCTTTAAGTCTCCGGCTACTGATCAATGGTCTCGCACGAGGTCGGGCCTCATTGTACGCTCGAATGCTCTCCAGCATCAGGCAGACCCTCGCAGCCGCAGCCACAACCTCCTAACTCCTGGCTAGACAATCTCTGATCCTCGGACAATCAGACAGAGCGGCATAGGAATAATAATGCTTCCCCTGAACTGCAGCTTAGACAGTCATTATGCGCTTATCATGACATAATGATCACCTATTGATCTTATCTCCGAACTGATTATTATTAAGCTAAGCCGTATTATTAAGTGCAAATTTTTGGTGATTTTTTTAACATCCTTTTCTAGCCTTAAAAAAGAGCATTAGTTCATATATTTATGTATGATATTTTCACTTCCGGATATGGCTTATAAATAAAAGCGATTGCTCATCAAACCAAAAATCATGTTTTATGTATTCGAAACATGTTGTCTACAATTATATTGTGGGATAAACTCTAAAAATTATTTTCATTTATATCTGATATTATGGATTTCCGCGAAGAATTATCGATCGAAAAAAACGAAATAATTTTCCATATTCGAATAAATATTTTAATCCATTTTTATATTACGAATTAATCAATTAATGATTAAGAAAATGATATTTACGAGATATTTACACATAATCCTCAAATAAATGTAAACAAAAATAAAGAGAGAAATTCTCAACTGTTTCTACAACAAAAGAATATTCACTTCTAAGTGAACTAAATCAAATAGTATTTAGAATTAACAGACAAATATTATTTTGAAAAATATCAATCAATGTTTTTTGTTTAATAAGACACACATAATTATTTTTTAACCTTATGTGTATTTTGCAAAATAACAATTTTACTATTTAAAATGTTTTGGATCTTACCCATTCAGGCAGTATACATATACACACGTAAATAAATCAAGCCGTATTCAGCAGAAACCATGTAGCTTGCATGCAGTATCTACTCGTATGTATCTATTATATTAATGAAAGCTACATACTCGTACAAGCACATTGTCACACGATAGTGATATTGGTTTGGTACTTCACTAGTAGGTATATGCCCAAAAGTGCCCAGAGGGAAATTATGCCGAGAAATAGTAGCAAGAACAATGAGGTGACGTTTTATGTACCGACCTTTCTATAGTACTACTAGGAACTTCATATTTCGTACCTGATATTGCGCCTTCCGCCAGTACAGTAGAAAATGCCCGCCTTTGCATACGAACAATAAATTAAATTAACAGATTTATTGAGACATTTAATTCATTTTTTAATTTGAATAAAAATGAAGATAATGTTATATAATCGTAAAACTATAATAGTGAAATAACGGAGAGTATGTGGCTTCATCATCATCAGCCTGTATCCGTCCACTGTTGAACGTAAGCCTTCTGCATGAGTCTCCATCCTCTTCGATCCTCCGCCTTCCGCATGCATCCAGGTCACTCCCGCTATTCTTCTTATGTCATCAGTCCATCTTGTAGGGGGTCGGTCAATGCTTCGTTTGCCAGTTCTTGGGCGCCATTTCAATACTTTTCTTCCCCATCGACCATCGTCTCTTCTACACATATGTCCTGCCCATTGCCACTTGAGTGTGCCTATTCGTTGGGTAGCATCCACTACTTGAGTTCTTCTGCGTATTTCCTCGTTTCGGATTATATCTTTTAGCGACACTCCGAGCATGGATCTCTCTATAGCACGCTGGGTGACCTTTATTTTATGGGTAAGACTTGCTGTCAGATTCCACGTCTCTGCGGCATAAGTTAATACAGGGAGGATGCATTGGTTAAACGCCTTAGTTTTTAGACATTGCGGAATTTATGTGGCTTATAAACTGCCTAAGTGCACGACCAATCTACACAATACGAATATTTAGACCATATATGTATTTCAAAAATTTCATAGGTTTCTATTAAATATTTGTTTTGCTTTCTTTGTGTTTTTTTCTACATTTTTTATGTTCTTTTAAACTTTATAATAATAAAATATAATAATAGAAATATTAATCTCATATTGACTTGATACATTAAAAATTGTGTTGTTTGATCTTTAATATTTTTTAATTAACGTACTGATAATACGAGTTTTAGAACTAAACATCTATTAACAGTTTAAAATCATATTTTATTTGCAATTGAAAACATACAATATATCTCATATTTTAAATCATTAAATTAATTTACGTTGTCATTTTTATTTGCTTTAGGTGAACTCAAAAGAGATGTAGAATGAAAATTTCCATCAATTTTAACATAAATATTTACAACAAATTCCTACTCTTTGGTTTTTCCTCAGCTTATCTTCAATATTTTCAAAACGACACATTTTCAAATGAAACTACTTTTTGAAACTGTGCAATGGAAAGACTCGGATTTTTGTATATTTTTTTATTATTTTAACGTCACGGTTTTGTGTTATTATCATAAAGAGTTTTGGAAAGTGGAGGGTGCTTTGAAATGACAAAAGTTCAGAAGGCGTGCTGCAGGATTATCGTTTCTTGAATGCGCAGAAAGGGGCGATGGAGGCGACACTTTTATTGCATTAGGATGAATCAAAAATACAGGTAAGGATGATGGATGGCTCAAAATGCTTCGACATGGATTGATTCGTCTTCGAATACTTTCCTATTTAATTTCGAATCCTCTGAACTGTCTTTTCAAATGCGTTGAAATTCGTATTTTTTTAAAAAGAACTTAAAAACATCATCGTTCATTATAAAGGGATATATTATTTATGTCTTACTGCCGTCCTTTTTTTTACTATGAAATACAGAGATCTTAAATAAAACTATTATATATAGCAATAAATTATAAAATATCTGTGACGTTGTATTTATTTTTCTTTTTATTTTAATGTTATTCACATCAGCTTCACATTCAAAACCAAAAGTATGTATTTTTAAAGGCTGATACAACAACAAATAAACTGGAGAAAAAATAAATGGCGATCGCGGGGATTTTAACTTCGAACCTTTATACGATATTTATTTTTTTACCCAACGTTGACCGCTCGGCTATTTCGTAACACCCAATTCACGTAAATCTTTAAATGATGGATTATGCTAGTATTTTGTGTAATTGTATTCATAGATGTCTGTACGAAGGCATTATTACAATTGTTTCTTATGATACTGGTAAGCTCAGGAATGTGGACAGAGTTCGAAATGAGCATCTTCGGGGTTTATTTCGGGTGGCCCCCATACCTGAAAAGATAAGGGAAAACGGCCTAAGATGGTATGGGCATGTGACACGGAGAGATGAGGACCACGTGGTGAAGAGAGCCCTCAACATACCTACGCTGAGAAGAAGACCTGGAAGACCACAGGCAACCTGAACTGCAATTGTAAAAAAGGATCTGAAAACTCTGAGTTTGACCGAGAATGCAACGCAGGACAGACAGACATGGCGAATGTGCACGTGATGCAGATGATAGAAAATGGCTAGGCTAAAGAAGACTGGTAAGCTCAGGAATGTTTTTCCTGTATACAAGTATATGTTTTCACATTCCTACAATCTGGATATTTTAAATAATCAGATTAATATACACTTGCTATATTCCTATTACTGAAACAATGGTAATTTTTTTCGCATAATACAGAGTCTTTATCTGCTCAATTAGAGCATCACGCTGATTTCCGTTAGCTATGCTCTCTTGTTGGCATTAATTGACTTAAAAAAAGCGGAAACAACACGAGCAATGTCTTTATCACTATTATAACAACCTTAAATATAACAACTGCAAGGTCAACATAATTGCATATTATTATCAAACAATTTACCGTAAAGTGGAGCTTAATCGACCACTTTTTATAATTTGAATAAACAATCGCCAACTGCCGCGCCAGCGCAAGCTTCTGCTCCGTCGACCGCAATAATACAGCGAAAATATATAACTGATGTTTGAATATAAATAAAAAATATGCGCGGCGATATTTCGACGATTTTCGCAGCCAATAAAATATCAAATATACTCACCTTAGCGTGCAATAGCTGACTTCTTTATCGGTGGGAAATATTATTCTGCAACAGTGGGCGGCCCCCCGGCGGTGGGCGGGAACGGCGGCTGTCAAACTATGATTTATTTCCCCGCCTAAAATGCACCAACACTTTTTCCCCGACCCGTACACCGTGTCGTGGCATATTTTACTCTTTAAATTTGAATACGGTTCTATAAAGTTGCTTCCTTCAAATCTGAATCTAGCGAGATACAAAACAGACACCGCTTTCGCCAGATTTAAATGATTTTTGTATTATCTTCGTTTTATCAATATATCATACTTTTTCACCGATAAATAAATATCAAATTTATTATTATGTGTTTTTTTTTTGTTACGGTATTTGCTATTGTACTATAATTTTCTAATATGACCTTTATTTTTATCAATTAATCAGAGAAAAACGTAACGACATTAAATTCGAATCGTAGACATTACACCATTATACTTAAAAAAACATTCCTAATTAAAATTCAAAAACCTATACAGACAAGCAAGGACAACCACAGTCCGACATGACGTTCGTGGAGGTACTCTTCTTAGAACATACCCACCGTACACGATTACCCGACATGACGCTCGTGGAGGTACGTTAGGCTAACGGCTAAACTACCTCCTGACACCAACTCACAACAAAGTCATCAACCCTGAAGAAGACCACTGCAATTGCGGTCGAAATATCGGATAGAAGAAATTCGCCATACACGGCTAAGCCCAAAAGCCACAATATAAAATCTGGCCGTGAAAACCTAAGAAGTTATGTATTACACTAATATGCGCCAACGTAGAACTTAAAACCTCGTCGCATCTAAGATCTTTCTCCAAGCTTCCTTATCGTGTTGGGCAGCCGAGAGGCCATTAATGTTGCTAGATACTGAATCAATTCGATCGTTGACATTAAGTTACAGTTTTTTTTAAAGACCAGAGATATTGATTTAATCATTTGAAATACATCAGCGATGGCAATAGCTGTGCATGCGATTGGTTGTATCTTAAGCCTTATTTGCCGGGGGCCGCGCCGTCAAACCGCATTGAAGATCTGACACAAAGTTTGATTGATGCGATGCTTCGTGAAATGCCGCGAAAAAATACAATGCAGCAATATCACAGCTGCAAAATCAAACGTCGAAAATACATTTTCAAATATTTTTTTGCCCTTGTGAATGCTGCCGATTTATTAAAATACATACTCATACATGAAGTACAAACAAATTAATGCACTGAATATACACGCCTCTTTGCATAACACAATATATTTTATTTTTAAAAGAGTCATTGTTACAGATCAAGTAGGTGCAATACATAGTTGTGAAATTTTAATTATTCTTAACATTTTAAGAGCTATTCAATGCAATCAATGTCTACTTTAATGCAATGTTTTTATGTGAATTTCGTGAACATAATTCTAATGAAGCAACTTTCAATGATTTTTCATTAAAAATACGAGTAATTATTATGAAACCTTGAAATTCATTAACAACTATAAAATTATAATTCATCTAAATATGTTGATTTTAACATAGATTTTCATAATAGTGATTTGCCAAAAAAAATAGTTAACCATCCAAATTTTATTAACGTTAAGGTTTTAATATTTATTCTTGACAATACATATTCTAACTAAAACAATAGTCAACAATCCTGGAAACACGTATCAGAAAACTTTATTTTCATAAGTTAATGCAAATAAAGCTTCGAGAAAGAAGAAAAACCATGAAACGAATATACATAATATAATCAGATGATTAGCTACAATACATAACTACATATAGTCAAGAAAATATTTTTAAATTCCTAAGTATTTATCTCAATAATTGGTATTTTTCATAATTTGTACCTTTTCACTGTTTGCCCCAAATAACAAATACATTATGTTTATACAATCATGGTACAGGTATATAATTTATTTTAATAAATAATTAAGCATCGTGCAAAAACAGTTTGATTATAAAAAATAACGCTAGACATTATTGGTAAAGACTTCATCAATTAAAATGTAAACTTAGTGTTATTGTAATATCTCGCAGATCGGCGAGAAGAGAAAAAAATAGACTGGGACACCAGCAATTTTTTCCTGAGCCGTTCTAAGCAGCAACAATCAATCATTCCATCCAATTCGTAAACGAAATATACTCTCATATATTGTATAAAATATGCACTGTGTTTTTGTTCCCGGCTGACGTGTCATCCTCAACCGCATATCCGGAAAGTAAAGACGAGCCGCCACAGCAGCGCGTGCCGTTCTGATGAAATCCCGAATCAGAGCCACGCTGCATATTATTACTTTCACATCATCCAATATACGAGAGACACATACGAGAGAAGAATGGTTCTGAACTTCGCCGAGGGTTATGATCTCGACTATCTTATAAACGACCCAGTGTTCAAATTTCATCGATATTTGTGTCTAATGTTTTTATAAATAAATATTCTAATTACAATATATGTCACGTTTATATTTTTTTCAGTGTAAATATTCTCTCATATATTCATTAAATTATTTAATTTATTTTTATTTATAGAACCAAAGTTCCAAGATACAACATGAGAAACAGAGCATACATAAATATAAAATACATACAAAGGATAATAAAATATAAAAATAACATAAAAGAAGAAGAAGATGACACGTGTCAAAGATCATAGAGATCTAGGAGAACAATACCACCGACAAAAGAGGAAAAGGATGTAAGAAAAGGATCGAAGAGTGCTGGTAGGCCATTTAGGAGCGCCATTGGAGTTGAACCAAATTGAATGCTTGAAGCTCCAAAAGCATCAACTAGGATCAAAAACAATGGATGACTACGAGCACGGGTGTACTTATCTGAAACATAGAAGTTAAAACATTCAAGAATCCCAGGGTTGTGAATTGTACCGCAAAGAAGAAGGAATGAATGTTTGAAAGCAGCAATTTACATAAATATTTAATTTTTATACACAACTATATCAAGTACCATATTTTATGTAATTTTTTCATATGTATCAATTATTCAATGCTTACGTAAATCTTCATTGGTTTTGTTGTCAAATGTTATAAGAATATTCATAATGTTATAGTGTTTCGTAAATGATGCATAAATTATTGATTGTCTATGATTTTTTTAAATAACCCACAATAATACACTTTCTAAGCTTTGCTATCATTGAGTTATCGAGCCTTATAATCCACAGAAGAGATATATTTTACATTCTACTGGTATTTTTCAATATATACAAAAAAAATACAATACAAAAAAAGACACACCAAGGGGATTATATTTGCGAGGTTTGAGTCGCTTTTAAACTCATCGTAAACGGGTGTTGAAAAATAAAACGTAGAAATGGAACACAAAATTACTTTAACTGGCGATTGGCGAATCGGTACCTCAATCGATCATCATCAGTGCCACTCTCAATCATTTTTTAGCAACTGTGACAATGTTTTATTTCAACCAAGAAACGATAGGAATTATTTTGCGATACATTTTTTTAAAACGTCCTTTATTTATTATATCCGACGTGTGAGAATATTTGAGATTTTAAAATTAGCGATTGCTTTATTTATAAATTATTAGTACCTCAATGTGATAACATATGAAATGCAGGTATACATATATAACGATACAGCGAAAAAAGTACTCCATATTTTTTTATATGAAAATGAAAGGATACATTATCTTCTAATACTAATAACGGTTAACATATTAAATTACTACACCAATCCATTGACGATAAAGATACCGTAGTTTTTATTTATTAGATGCAATTTAAACACGTTTTACGTATTCTTATTGTAAGCCATGAACTCCACATTTTTTTTACTTGATAATTGGTACTCGTCTTAGCCGAAACAAGTCGTTAAAAATGTAAAACAAAATATGATCAATTGTATAAAATTATTTTATTTTTATTGATCTTTTGTATTTACATAAGACGCATGTTAATGAGGCGTTAATTTATCAGCCAAGAAGATGAATGTGCAAGGACATGAATTGCGTCACTTATAAATATTTATTTATTTATTTACCTTGTTTTCACATGGATCACGTAACAAAAGTTCTCTATTAGGAGACTGCAGTTTCGACTAACTCGTAGTCTTTCTCAATCCTTCTCTAGTTAAGAGATAACTGAGCTACGTTGTACTTGTAAGTGGTGTAACACATTTTGTAGGGGAGGGGTAGGTAGTGTTGCAAGGATGAAGGAAGAGATAAATACATAAAAGTGGTTTAGGTATAAATTTATTTTTATTTTTTATTTTAATATTATTCTTATATGTCGTATATATAATTTTATACTTATTTATTTATTTAACGGAAACAATTTTAAAATTGGTGAATTAATTAAGGTATTTAGTTGGTTATTAATTATATCTTCTTTCTTATTAATGGCTTTATAAATTTCTAAGTATTCTAAATTATTTAATTTAACGGTTTTATTTTCTACATGTAATATGTTTAATACTTTTTCTAAGTTTTACGAATGATTATTTTCTATAAGGTGGTTTGCGAATTCAGAAAAATTAGTGCTTTTTAGGCACCTTAAATGTTCTTTAATTCTAATATTAAAATTTCTTGACGTTCTACCAATATAAAAGATTCACAATCTTGGCAATTTAATTTATATATTCCAGAATTATTGCGTTTATCATTAGTATCTTTATTATTTATAAGGTGGTATCCTAGTTTATTATCTGTATAAAACGCTGGCTTTATCTCATTTGGGAGTAATTTAATTATTTTAGGGGTAAAGTTATTAACGTGTAGAATTCGTCTCCACATTCTATCATCTTTAATATTTTCTTTAGGATACAAGTATTTATATGTTATGTTTTGACGTTTTTTATTATTCAAGATACTGTCTATTAATTGGCTATGATAGCCATTGTTTTGTGCGATATTTTTAATTGTATTTAATTCTATATCAAAGTTTGTTTGTGATAATGGTATTGAAATTAATCTATGTATCATTGCATGGAAAGCTGAGTGTTTATGAGATTTGGGATGATTAGAAGAATTGTGAATGATTATATCTGTGAACGTCGGTTTTCTATATATATTAAATGTTATTTTATTATTTATCCTAGTAAGTGTTAGATCTAAGAAGTTGATAGACTTATTGTCTTCTATTTCCAAAGTGAATTTAATATTTTTATGAATATTATTAATACTACTTAAAAAAGTTTTTAATTGTCTTGTTGTTCCCTTCCATATAACAAGAATGTCACTTGCGTCACTTATGTTGTGCTGAAGAGGATTTCAAAAGAGCTCAGAGGAGAAAGTACGATAAATAGGATGTATATATGCATAAAAATTTGTCCTTGCTTTGATTTCAATGGAAAACCCTACAGTTAATAATTCACTTGGATTCTAGAGGTTTCTCGAGGCAATATAAACCACTTCAGCCGTCAAAACGACTACAGCCACCTTGCGTATCATTCCAAGGCACAGGCACGACGGAGGACGTATGGAGGCAACTGATAAAAACCTATTTTATTTATTATTGGTTTTCAGCGGAAACAGGGGCGAACAGGAAATCAAAAAAGTATCGTTACGAAAAATATCATCACGTATATTATCTACATATATCATCTCTTTTCACATAACTATACTCAAATGAACTCTCAATATATCACCTTATAAGTTAAATACTTCGCGTCAATCAACACAAAGGCAGAACTTGCGTCTAGAAAAGCAAACATTTTTAAATAACGTAATTTTTTCGTCGACATGCAAATATTAACTCTATACAGAGCCCAAATTAGTTCAATGAACGTCTAAATTCTTTTGTGAAAAAAACCTCCTGTAAAATTCCACCTCACTGCGCTTTAAGTAATTATTGGAAGTATAGTATGCATTAGATAAACACGTAGCTTTAGGTGCCCATCTTAATTGGATGTACCTGGCATTGTCCTTCGAGAAGTTCTAATTGAATTATTTTTCCCAGGTCAATATATTTAACTGCAATCTTGATTTTTATTACAATAAATAATATCCATGATTACATGATTTGTAGGTATACTCGTATGTGATCATAAGCTTATTCTAATCCGGGCCTGGTTCCACCGCGCCCCCCTCCCCGTCGCGCACCAATCATTCATCCCCGCGTGAATATTATATTTGTGCGAGATAACGCCGCGAATAAACATCCCTCGGAAGAGAGCGGGAATAATTTTTCTTCTTTATGTTTATTTATGGAACGCGGGCGCGAGATTCCAATTTTTGAAAGACGCACCTCCGACACGCGACTTTATGGATCACCGCACACGTATTATGATATGACTAAGGCATTCGCCCCTAGCCGCTACGCCGCCCAACATATTCACAAATCCATACTATATTAGCACATATGGTCACCATGAATTTCCCCCACACAGTTGTCAGTTGTCATTATTTATATCTCGTCCCAAAACATATCTGCTCATGAAGATGAAACTGGGAATAAATATGCTTTCCAACAACCTCAAGAGCAGAAGCCAAGAGACTTGAAGAGACGGCTGCTGTAGCAGTTTTTGAGTGATTATCGTATGAAAGGCCGACTCTCCCGAGGCTTGAAGAATTTGGTACAAAGGAGCGGCTTAACCCGACCATCGATACGCAGTTAGCATCAAGCGATGACCCATCAAGTTTTTCTCTCCTTCCAATCTTCACTTCGGTGATCTTGCAAGAGCCGTGCTTTATATACACGACATTAATATTTTATTGTGGCCACGATTAATTAAAATTTGGAGTTTTTTCAGCCTTACAATTATTTATTTCGTTGTCGCTTTTAGGATTTTGATTGATATGCTTACTAACCATATTAAATTCTTACCAAAATCAAGACACAGGAATAGCGTAAATTATTATATTTACATATATAATATACCGCCTAGGATGGTACGGGTATGTGACACGGAGAGATGAGGACCACATGGTGAAGAAAGCCCTCAACAAACCCATACTGAGAAGAAGACCTGGAAGATAACAGGCAACCTGGACTGCAACTGTAGACAAGGATGTGAAAACTCTGGGCTTGACCGAGAATGCAGCGCAGGACAGACAGACATGGCGAATGTGCACAAAGAGAGCCGACCCCAGATGATGGGATATGGCGAGGTTAAAAAGGAGAGACATATATAATATACTCATGCATGAATAAAATAATATATGCAATTGAAAAGCATATATCATAAATTTATAAATAATCATTTCAATAACCATACAAAACTATTATTTTCAGTTCATTCCTGTTGAGTTTTCCTGAAAAACACCACTTACACATTGTAGTAAAGAGTCGCGGTCAAGATGTTGAATATGACGCGAAAGGTGTTGTGGTTATGTTGGCTGTTGCATGTCTGCCCCTAGCTCTGCCCTTTCCTCTCTAATTTATTCCTCTGAAGACCAACACTCTTCTTTTCAGCAGGTGACATCTCCGTCTAGCCCCATTCAAGCTTTCAACAAAGTGAGAATATGTTTTCAAGAGCGCCTCTTTGATGTTTCAGGTTATATCGCTGTACACGAAAATAAATGCACCACAAAAAGAAAGAAAAAACATTACAAATTGGTGTTTACGTACAAACGTTAATCATCAGAGATGTCGTCACATAGAGTTAAAAATATATATCTAAGAATTTTTTTAAAAATTGTCGACTTTTTTGATAAATGAAATTTCAAAATTACTAAGTGTAAATTATAAAGGCTTAAAACAATTAATCCTGCTGATTTTTTTCATGTGAAACACTACTTCTTTATAAAAAATTCAGTGGATGCTTAGATTTTAGAGTAGCTATCTGGGTTGTCGGATGTGAATCTAGAAGTGGTCTATTATAGACAGTTTATATTGGCTAAATTCCTCAAATCAGAAGTTCTATATATACATAGAACTGCATTTTATATGAGGCGGGTAAAGTCCAGTTCTGCTTAACCCTTTCATTGCTAAAGATTTTTAACATTTTATTTCAATACAATGCGGCAACCATGACTCCTCATTTTCACTTGAAAACTTTCTACTTGACATGTTTGTTTTTGGAATATTTAGTTCTAGTAAAAAGCAGTAAGTGTTTTGCTCAAGCACTAACATTTGTTTGCTAGCATCACAAAGCCGCGTCCCTTCATCAGAATATCTGATTCTCCATTACGGCGGGTCCACAAATGCGCGAAAAGAGATTCCATAATCTTTAATATGGCATTTGAACTCGCAGCCGCCCCGACAAAAGTACTTTTAACTGGAAATTATTTTTACATCAAAAGGCGTCCGCCCGCCAACGGCCAGCAAAATAAATATGAAGGCGACAAAGGGGAAGCTAGGAACAATCACCACACTAGGGACGCAGAAAAAAGAGTTTCAAAAATTCACGCAATGTTTATATGTATATATAATAACTACAGGTGTTTTGGCAGAATATTAGATATATGTTGATTTACTTTTGAGAGGGTATTTAAAATAAGTGAACAAATCCAGTAACCTACAATTGATCATAGGACGAAGATTGGTCGCCTGGAACATGTCCTCTGGATGCAGCATGACAACATAAATTCCACCCGACTTGGATGAAAGTCACAGAGTTTGTGGAGGACCTACGTCTTCTACATGCATTCTCCTGTGTGAGCTTGTGTATATAAAAAATACTATAGCTATTTGATATTCAAGTTCTCGGGCTGCCATCATCTAACGTAAATATGAAAAGGCAGATGTATTCTGTTTATACTAACAAGGATCTCGCTTAGTTTTAGACCTATTCGCCATTTTCCAGAGAAACGACGATATTTTTATCACTGTTGTAAAATTTATACATTTAATATTTAAAGAAATTTAAAATGGGAGAAAAATCATGTTTCGTTACTTATTTTATAGGTATCTACTACATATGCATTCGTATCTTAAATTGATTTAACTCTACGTGTTTTCTTACAAAGCAACATATTAGCATAAGTCAAATCTAACACGAGGTTCTCTTACCCATTCTTGAACGAGAACCATGACAAATTACACTGGCCTGAAAATGTTCACTGTTCAATGTAGTCCTCCCGCATGTCTCTCCTCTTGATTCTTCGCCTTTCGCATCCAGCCTCCTTCCGCCATTTGCTTGCCAGTTCTTGTGCAACTAAATGACATTAAAGAAAATGTGTAGAATACATGTGTATAAGATAGAGATCGGATTTGAATTAATAAGAAGAATAAGAAATGTGCTGACATATTCCAGAGCAGCCCTTAAGTTTTCGCGGTGTGAACCTGGAATATTTTCCCACTTCCCGCCCTCTTTGGTGCGCAGAGAGAAGTAACCGCAGTTGCCGCCTTTGAGCGCGAGGGCGGCGCGGCTTTGTCCGCTCCGCCCACCAGCGGCTGAAGCGCGGAAACCTGGCGGACCTGATGATGCAACCAAACCTGGGTGTGCTCAACTCTATTTACCAATTATGTAGTTGTAAAATTATCAGGAAGCTTGGTTATCTATAGGGATTGAGAATACTGCAAGCTTTCAATAGCCTGCTTCTTGGAGGGATTCAGAGTGTATAAGGGACGCTGTAAGAACATTCAAAGCCTGCGTAAAGATGGAGCTGAATAAACTATTAATTTAAACAATAATAATTTTAACAATACCAAATTTATATCTGCCAAATTATCCATTCTGTCAAATTACTATCGTTTGATTATTTCCCTATAAGGTTTATATTTATCGACAAAATATGTGATAATAGTATAACTCTTTGTATGAATGCCGTCGTAAGATGAGAAAATAGTAAGAAAAGGTTCCTTAAAAAAAATGTTTACGTATTGCAATATGCATTTTTTATGTGTTTTTACCAAATAATCGAAGTATATAGGCGTTATATTCAATCAATTTAATGGTGAAATTATGAAGTATGCAGAAGTGTCTATAATATTTTTATGGTAGGGAAGCCTTTGGATAATCTCGAGAGCATGAGCCCTTACGTTGGGCCTGATAAAATTGGCTTATAATGAATGAAATATATTCATCCTATTCTTATGCAAGATCTGTTCAACAATGGAAATAATATCCCCAAGCGATACCGTAAAAGTGACATACTGCTCTCTCCGTCAATGTAGGGGGCGAAGGAGGACTCGGGGAATCCGCCCCTGACTTCGGCGATATATTATAGACATAAAGATCGACGGACAAAAGTAAAATAGTCTTTTTAAAATCATAAAAAAGTACTCCGCTCAAAAGATAGTGCATACATACAAAGATGAAATATTCGTACGTATGTCATATCGGTAATGGCATGAAAAATGTTTTCATATCAAATAATAATGTTGAAAACAGGCTAACATAAAATAAAAACCTAAAAAAGGATTTGAATATATAATAACGTTTTAATGTGCATTTTGCATATGTAATTAATGATATAAGAAATTAGAATCGTGATACGGTAGTATAAATAAATTTAAATGTAAGACGAATATGAGGGCGTAGTTAAGAAATAGTAGAAGTTATCAATCCACATAATAATTTAGTTCGTATTATTTTATTGAAGAAAAATAAATCATATTTTTTCTTCATACATATTCGCTTCTATTATGCAGCATAAAGTTACAAATCGCCATCACACAGTTCAGATAGTCACCCAGAGGTCTACCGATTTCTTACATTACATAGTTTCCCATGGCCTCTCCGGGACGAGAGGTAAGTGTAGTATTCGTGATACATGAATATATAAGCGATTTTTATTCACAATTCGTTAAGTAGATCAGATTATGAATCCAACCTGACATTGGTCTGGAACACTTGGTCACAAAAGCTACTTAACCCAACCAACCCATATGGTCACCCTTCCAAGCACAATCCGAGCGCAATGCTGCTTAACTTCAGTGATCGGACAACAAACGGAGTAACGTTATTGTATGGTATTATGTCAATACAAATAAAAAATAAAAATACACACATTTAATTACCTTACAAATAAGAGTGTCTTCTCATGCAGAATAAATTCATAATGTATGGTATGTAATATTTTTTAAATCATTTTTTTTGTTATGTATTGAAAACTATATAAGTTTTTCGCATTCCTGTTTTCCACTTCTACGATAGGTCAAAATCGAATAAATAAACTCTGCCTTTATGATTCTACGGCCGGCATTATCCTTTCTTACAAAAAGCACCTCCCGGATCGCAATAATTCAAGAGCATATTTTCATCTAATACCGATTATTGGTCTCTTATCGCCGCTTATGCCGCCCATATTTCCAGGAATTATTGCGTAAGAAAGCGAAACGGAACAGGGCAAGTCGGCCGGTCCCGTCCCCACGAGAGAACTTATACCTTTCTCCTTATATGCATCCCACGACCCGACCTCTCTGAAGGGTATCTGTCACACATTATAATGCGAATATATCCAAAATGCGGGGGCGGACTTTTATTTGCCGAATTTCGCCACTCTAAGTGTCGCCTAACGACCTTAATCTCTGCGAAAAATTACATCGATCACCCTTACTCAGGAGATAATGGCTTAGATTTGAAACTCTGATTTTATGTGTCGTTATGCCCATAAATACCTACGTCATTTCCGTCATATTGTTATTCAATGCTAAATTACCTACAAAATGTGATTAGACACTTTACATGTTATGTCACAAAATGTATTTTGAGTCATGTTTTTTTTCACGTTTGTACCAAAATAAGGCAATCAAGAATGTATTTTTTAACTATATAAAATATAAATTAATTTTTTAATTTTTATTAGAATATTATTTTATTATTTCAATATTCTAATCTACTTTTATAGATCATTGACTATATTACAATATTATTATTACTTAAATATACATATACTAAACATAAAATTCTTTTTTCAACGCGTCAATCCAAGCACAAAAATAACGGCAGAAGCCAAAGAAAAGAATTTTATGTTTAGTATATGTATATTTAAGTAATAATAATATTTTTTCAATGATCTATAAAAGTAGATTAGAATATTGAAATAATAAAATAATATTCTAATAAAATAAAATTAATTAATAATGTCTCCTTGAGACAATATCAAGAAGGTAAAAAATTATCCATCAGTAACACAGGTAAATGATTGGTTATAAAGTCCGAGTCGGAACTATAAGTAGTCGTTTCACATCCATTCAGTCTATAGTTTGGTTGAGTGGTACTTACTAAAATAAATAGACTGCCGGAAAGTAATAATATTAAGCTTGTGAATAAATGAATACTGATAGAATAATAATAAAAATATACATACTTTGAATATATACTATGGCGACATCTGTTGTACGATAATAACAACAATGGCGCGATTCGCCGAGCGGTATGAATACCTGGGCATTGTTGGTTTCCAAAGTCCGCGGTTCGCATCCCGCTTCTGCCGTTATTTTTGTGCTTGGATTGACGCGTTGAAAAAAGAATTTTATGTTTAGTATATGTATATTTAAGTAATATAAAATATATATATTACACAATTATTTATTTGTTTCCTCTACACCAGCTCATTACTAACTTAAGATATATTTTTGAGTTGTGGCAATTCCATTAACACCCCAAAAATAATAAATACAACATACCATTTAAAGAAATGGTATTTCTAGTAAATATATTGTATAATTCTGTATTATTTTTTTACAGTGAAGACGGTATTTGTATTCTCCATCAAAATACTCATGCCGTAGCAAAGTGTTTTTTTAAGCATAATATAAAAAAAACATTTTTGAATAAGTTTTTGAATTCCACGTGGCGGCAATTTTGAAAAATTTAAAAGGGTTTTTCTGAGTGCTGAGAGGCGTCGACTGGCGAAGGGTGGCAAATGGATGGAGACTCGAATCCCGGTAGGTAATAAAACCGGCCGATAAAAGGGGAATATATGGGGATGAATAAGATCACGCGGACGACGCAAACGAAAGGTGAGAGCCGGAGAAGATATTTCAAAAAATTATGGGATCTCCCGTGACTACATTTGAATAAATTTACAGACCGCGACGCCGAAATGGCGATTTTTCACACAGGCCATAGTTACATTTCATCAGAAAAAGGAAAAAAGCGCTTTGTTTGTGTCATCTAAATTCTAAAATTTAAATTGGCTCCCATTACAAAAAATATAATGTCATTATAAGAAGAATAGCGGGAGTGACCTGGATGCGGAAGGCGAAGGATCGAAGAGGATGGAGACTCGTGCGGGAGGCCTACGTTCAACAGTGGACGGACACAGGCTGATGATGATGATGATGAATGTCATTCACTATTAAAATTCACTAGTCTTCCTAGATGGTATGTATATTGTATACCTTTTATCAAATCATTATACACGCATTGGTTTTTCGGCTTAGAATTGGTTTATACGAATATAAAGCATTGGTTTCCTTGATCTTTTGACATTGTAATTTCACATTGTATTGTTACTTTTAATTTCTTTTTTTTTCTTCTCTTATATTTCACAAAGTCTGGTTAGATAAAATTAATTCTATGAAATTGGTAACAGTTTCATGTAAATTATGGTTTACAAAACACATTCTCAGTAGTTGGTACTGTGGAGATTTTGTAAAAGTGCGATAATTTAGATGCCCTATCCTCTTTGACTGTCTTCTAATGTATTCTCAAAAATAAAAATAAAAAACTCATTGAATGTCATATTAATAAATTAAAACATAAGTATTTAAATAAATATTACTGTAGTCAAATTTATGCTTACTTCTTTATTAAAAATATTATCACTTGACTAAGGAGTCTTGTTAAATATTAAAAGTCGTGTGAAGTTCGAAAGCGTCCCTAAACAACATAAAAATGTGACTTTTCGGCGTTCAAAGTTTTTAGTATCTTCCTCGTGAGAATTCTAATAGAAGGGTTTTAGCGACAGCACTCTCTTTTCAATTTAAAGATTCTCAATATTTCACTGACTAAACTACCTGTTACCTTCGTTCAAATGTTTTTTACTAACTCGTAATAACACCTAACTTTTATCTTTATATTTAGTGTGATTAAATGGTTGATACGTATCTTATGTAAAAATTTTCAAACATTGTAGTTAATCCTAAATAGATTTTCAACAAGATACAAATATAGTTTTATTATTATTTTATAAATCCTGAATGGTATAATTCCTATTCTTATTTACGAATATGAATCTTGGCATCTAACCGAGAGGCAATGCAGCCGTATAATGAGATTTTTGAATTGATGCCTACATAAAATACTAGGGTTACTATGGTTTGACTTTCTGAGGAATGATGAGGTCAGAAAGCGCACAAAGCAGCCTTCCATACTGCAGTCGATCAAGAGGCGAAGGTAGATCTGGTTGAGACATGTCTCCAGAATGCCGCGGGAGAGTATAAACTATAGTTGCCTTTTTTTTAAACTCCCAGGCTCGCACTGTCTTAGAAAGCTGTCGGGAACTTTACATAAAATTAACTCGGCGGAGCTGCGGGAAGCGGAGCTGACATGGGATGAGGCGAAGACTATGGCAGCTGACAGAGCTTTTTGACGAAAGTTCCTGAGTAACATATGCTCCAGCTAGGGAGCGGTCATGGTATGATGACGATGATGGGTGGTATTGTAACTGAAGAGCAATCCTGTAAGTAAATAAAAAGTACGTAATGGCCGTTGTAGCAAATATTTACAAGCGTTGATTTTTGTCATTCTAGATAGAATAAAAAGTAATCTGAATATATTCATTTAACATTTGGAAGACATCCTAAAAAAATTAAACATATTTCTTTAAGACACTTACATTGTTAAATTACATTTCTTGGTAAAACTGCAAAATACTTTCAATTCAACTCACATTTAATTCAATAATACTCTACTATACATTAATTATCACGTACCGTCCAGCCGACCCTGAAAACTTCATCAAACCCACTTGTTGATCAAAACTCTTTATCAGTATTCTTATATTTGAATCTTCGATGGATATTTTTGGAAGAGGGTAGGTATATATTTTTATTTACATTAAAATCGCTTCGAGTATGTATATAAAAATGAGGCATAAAAAGCAAACAGTTTTTTCCAGCTCGCTGTTTATAAAATCCCTTTTACGTCCTCCAAGCCCCGCACTAAACATCACCGCAACTATCAAACAGAAATGTTTTCCGTGTTCCAATAATATTGCCCCCACAGGGATATCGCTATTATTTCTTTGTGAAAAAGAAGACATTCGATGCGGATATAATGTTGCCAATATGAATCCATAATGTTATGTTCAAATATAATATACCATAGATTCTTACAACTTTAAATATCGTACGAACTTACTGTATTTAATTTTTTTTTAAATGGTTACAATTAAAACTTTTTTTCAATATTAAAAATTTGACGTGATTTTCAGCTCTAAATATTGCAAAACATGTGTTATTTTGTTTTTAATATTTATTTTATTGATACACTCAGTGCCGGTTTTAGGGGGTGGCGAAGTGGGTCAGTGCCCCAGGGCGTCGAATAATCTAGGGGCGCCGAGAGCAACCAACCTTTCTTATATTTTTTAAAATGTAAACAATATGGGGCACTAGAAAAAAATTGCCTCAGGGCACCGCAGGGTCAAAAACCGGTACTGGTTCATCATCATCAGCCTGTGTCCGTTCACTGCTGAACGTAGGCCTCCCGCATGAGTCTCCATCCTCTTCGATCCTCCGCCTTCCGCATCCAGGTCACTCCCGCTATTCTTCTTATATCGTCAGTCCATCTTGTAGGGGGTCGGCCAATGCTTCGTTTGCCAGTTCTTGAGCGCCATTCCAATACTTTTCGTCCCCATTGACCGTCGTCTCTTCGACAGATATGTCCTGCCCATTGCCACTTGAGTGTGCCTATTCGTTGGGTAGCATCCACTACTTGAGTTCTTCTGCGTATTTCCTCGTTTCGGATTCTATCTTTTAGCGACACTCCGAGCATGGATCTCTCCATAGCACGCTGTGTGACTTTTATTTTATGAGTAAGACTTGCTGTCAGATTCCACGTCTCTGCGCCATAAGTTAATACAGGGAGGATGCATTGGTTAAACGCCTTAGTTTTAAGGCATTGCGGAATTTTCGCTTTAAAAATGTACTTTAGTTTTCCAAATGCTGCCCATCCCAGTTGTATGCGCCTGTCGATTTCTTTTGAGAAGTTATTTCGCCCTAGTTGTATTACTTGTCCCAGATAGGTATAGTCGTTTACAACCTCTATTTCTGTTCCTCCAATGGAAATACCTTCGAAGGTCTGTAAAATATAACTATTAATCATGACTTTTGTTTTATCCATGTTCATTTTCAGACCAATTTTGTTCGACACTTCATTGAGGTCGTAGAGCATGTCTTGAAGCTTGTTAGGTGATTCGGCTATTAGCACTATGTCATCTGCAAATCGGAGGTAAGAAATGTACTCTCCGTTAATATTTATTCCACATTTTGTCCAGGATAGCAGTTTAAAAATATCTTCTAGGGCGTTTGTGAAGAGTTTTGGAGATATAACATCTCCTTGTCTAACACCTTTGTTTATAGAAATATTGTTAGTGCTATCATGGAGCTGGACCATCATTGTTGCAGATTTGTATAGAGATTTTATTATCTCTATATACCGATAGTCTATTTTGCAGCGTTGTAGTGAATCTAGCACTGCCCAAGTCTCGATTGAGTCAAATACCTTTTCATAGTCTACAAAGGCGAGGCAGAGTGGCTGATTATATTCTTCGGTTTTCTGAATGATTTGTCTTAGCGTGGTACTGGTTACACCGTATTTATTGTAATTATAAAAACGTTTATTTTTTAACTGAAAATTCGCCAAAACGTCCAAACAACTATAGCATTACCTGAAACAATATTTGTTACATTTAATTTTATTTATTTAATTAAATAAATAATATTCTCTCACTATTTTTAGTAGGGGAGCGTTCACTCGGCCTCCTTTGAAATCACAGATTACATTTCTCACCAGAGTGTATGTTTGAGATAATGTTCTCCAAATTGAAATTCCATTTTGTTTGCTTTGACTAGTTTATCGTAGTGGTCAGAAACCAAGCCATATTTTTTTTCAAGCCACAGTCTATTGGCATCCTAGAAGATCATAGACTTTACTTCTTTGCATGTTAGATCAATGATACTTAACCTCTTTTTCTTCGGTCTGCTTGCATATATTTGCAAAGTTATACGGACAGGAACGCAATACAAGTATGACAAAAAAAACATGAAACTCACCCTTTGTTTGAATTTTTTATCGAGGTTTCAAAAATAATAATCTTAAACAAAATATCGCTTAAGAGCATACAAAAATACAATAGTTAAAAAACTTAAAAGTAACGTGTATCCAAGCATTTTTTAGGTATTATACGTGCTTAGTAGTGCAGCATATAAAAGCTTGGCTTTGAAATAATACTGGTAAATATAATAGTCCACACTCAGTTGTAAAATAATAATAACAATTAATTGTATAATATTATTTTCACCCCATCTGATAAATAGTAGCCTTTCTAAAGCACCTGAAGCACCAAAAGCACCAAAAGCTTCCGAGTCAAAATACCACTTACGAAAAATTGACAGATGGCGTTTAATTAAAAATTTAATAACAAACATTGCTTAATAAGTTTTATCATAGATGGCATTCAGACTAAAAAATATATTACAAAAAAGTTTTGTATTAAATCACTAGATGTCAGGACTCGGACTTATTACGACTTGTTTTTATTGTCTGACGCTCTTGTCAAATGGATGTAGGTAGCTCACACTGTTTACTTTTTGATATTCGACTTTACTTTCTGTTGCCGTTTTATTTATTTACATCCTGATTGCCGACAGTGACATCTCCCCGCTCAGATAATTTACTCACCCGTGCCGCATTTTGCCGAACGAATGTTGTGAAATAGTAAAACAACAGAAAAAAGTTTGATCATGGACGAAACACATGACCATGGCACGGTAAATTATTTTTTCTATGATTTGACGCTTTTATTTCGTTTATTATTGTTGTCATTAACGTTTCACACTAAACAACAAAACAACATTTAAAAAGTTGTCTTTGTTATTAAATAATAGATTATTTTTACTTTACTGAAATATATTTATGTTTCTGATATTCATGTGATTAACCATTTCAAATGTATTTATAATATTTAATATTACTATTGTTTCAATGGTAAAATTATTCTAAAATTTATTTTCACATATAAATAAACTTCTTTGAGTACTTTAAATTATCATCCTGAAATGAAATGTCAATGATTTAAAATGACTAATTCCTGTATGTTAATTTCAACAACATTGCGTGTTTATCACAATTTCAATCTCATTCGATGGTTACTCATTATCTTTGTGTGAAAAAAAGCATCCACCACTTGTGTCACACTGTAATGGTTCATTTAGATACAAATAAAAAATGATAATTATATCTTTTTTATAAACTGTTATCTCAAGCAGTGGTCTCATGCTATCCTGTTGGGTACTGCGTGACGAAGTTCTTACAATATCATTAAATTGCATAATAACCTCAAATATAATCTCAAAATAATCATTCCCCAATGTGTTTTTCTTTGTATAGTGAATTGTGCATTGTCATAACTAACTTTTTTTGCCAGGTTACTCATTTATGACAATGATGCAATAAAATGCAACGAATAAATATATTAACTCCTTGTTGGATTAAGAGTGATGTACTTGTGATGAATTGATTTACCGTGTCACATTAATCGGCTTTACCCATTATCTCAATACGCATAATTCCAACAAACATTGTTGACTATAAATATCAATTTTAAACCTCAATTTATCCATACAATTAAATAGTACATATGGTACTTATATAGAGCCATAATAGCTACTCAAATATTTACATAATGTATATTTTTCATCGCTGCTCATATTTTTGTAAAATTTTATTACATACTTTGTCAAATTCACTAAAGAGGCACACAGTTTTTCTGAACATGAAGTGTGATTTTAAAATTAACTAACAATTTAAAAGTTAACATTCAATTAAAAAATATATCATTATAAATAACCATGTTCCTCATTAGCATTGACTTATGTAAGAACAATTAAAAAATTGTAAAATATAAGTGTTGTCCAATCAAGCAATCTGTCGAAAAAAAATACTGTTTTTTAAAATTTTATCTTAATTATTACCATTACAGTAAATGTTCTTAATTGGTTCTGTTTTATGAATTTTAACCATTTCACTGTGGATAATGTATAAAGCGGTTGTGAACTTTGCATGGAGTTTGATACTCGTATTACAGCTGTTCTAATGTTATAATGTTAAAAATAAGCTGAATGTATTATGCAATATATTATTTATTTGATTTGAGTCATAAGCTATTGGTGACCACTGACATACTTGCTTACATACTTATGTTCCGATCTATATTCATAGTCTAAAAATCGAATTATAAATCCAAAAAAAAAGTTCTGCTTACAAAAAAAAAGTTTGTTTTACATATATTTAATTGATATTATAGGAACAAATTTTATATAAATATGCTTGCGGCTTAAGACATGTTTCTTGTGTGCCAATAAAGCAAGCATTTCATTGGACATTGCTACAGGTATATATTAAATAACAGCTGTCAATTTTATAAATCTCAAGTATTGCTTCTCTACTCCTCATATTCAATTATACATTTTTAATAAGAGGTTTGATAAACTATAGAAGAAACAGGTCAATCAATATGTGTCAATCCCAAATATTATTTTATTTGATTAATTTATTAAATTGTAACACTTTATAATTGCAGGAAATATACATCCAAGATGGCATCCTCTTGCTGTCGGCTCCTTCAAACCACACGACGGATGTCAATGCAAGTGGCTCACTGTCTATCGTCAAATATTCCGATAACATAGTTTGTGTAGAATGGAGACCAAATTACTTAATTATGGTGGAGTCTGATGCACAAGATTGGGCTGTTGTGGATACAATTGGTAAGATTATGTTACCACAAAGCTTGTTATTTTTATCATCGTTGTCATCATATACCCTTCTGCTGGATGAAGGTAAAAAAGAACTATGTAGGGATGTATTTATTTGCTAATTCACTAGGTTTTTGCTATTATGAAGCTGATAGAAATACTATTAGTCCAAATTTCTATGGTAGATACCAACAATCTCCTTCCTTTTACAAGAAGCTCTTTACAATGTACTGGATTGAGATAATGTATATTTATTTTTTTCTTTTATACATCGTCACATTCATAACCCAGCGCTGCAATGGTATTTGTATGAGGAAATGTGTGAAGAAAAAGATATACTTTTTCTGTTATAGGGATACATATATCCGTCATAAATGCACAAATTCATTAAAAATGCATATGTATGACGTGGGTGTTATGTTTCAACAAATGGACTGTATCCGTGTTTTTTTATGCATTATTTGAATTTATCATGTTATACTTAATTAACTTAACTATTCATTTTTAGGCCGACGCACACGGACCCTCAGTGGCTCCAATGGCGACACTCAGAGCTCCTCGCGAGTCATTCAGATCCTTCTGGAAGAAATAAAAAGCTACTCGATAGAGCGCAAAGGCAAACATCTGACATTGAAAAAAAAGGCGGGAGGAGAGAAGTCCACTTTCGTTTTTCCCAACTCAAATGCCGACTCGTTCGTCTATCAGATTTTGGCCCATTGCAAAACTCTACGAGCATCCTACCACAACACAGTCCCCGTGCGCCGACACTTGGATAATGACGCCTTCCACAAGTCATTAACGGAGTTGGAGCTCTTCCAAGATGACCCGTCTGATTCACTGCACTGGTCAACTATGGGCAATATCGTCAACAACTTGAGGCAAAGACCATACGAAACAACTCTAGAGGCTTTCGCTAAACTCTCTTCTATTGGTAGGCATTCTTACTTCCTGCACAGCTTTTGGAATCTAATTGAATAATGTTATATTAATAATAATAAATCATATTGCTTTTGATGCGAGTTTTCGGTAGAATCCAGTTTTATCCTATCAGTATTAACCTGTTCGCATCGGTACCCGATATATGCCGTGTAATTTATATGTGTATTCCACCGAGCCATAATGAAAGGGTTAAACAATATTGCAATGTTTAACTATTTACAAAATGTATTAGTTCTTTAGACAATGAAATAATTATTAATTAATGTTTTTATTGATGTTTAAGTACCATTCAATTTTTAAAGCTCAGAATCAGTAGATAACAAAATTAAATATTGTAGTTAATACCATAATAAATATAATAGCCAATATAAATATATAATTATGAAAAATAAATTGATTTGATTTGAATGCTATCAAAACTAACATTATATGCTTTGTAGATTATAAATCTCTAATCAACTTTCGTTTTACAGTTTATCCAGACTACAGTCCTGAAGATACTCCGAGCATGCTCCAGCCTAAAACAACTTCTGATGATTCTTCCACAACTCATAATTCAGATGGATATGAAGTTGTGAACCAGAGCCCAGCATTGCCTCCCAGACCCAGCATATTACGGTACATATTAGAAAGAAAATACATAAATAATTTATCTTGCTAATTGTATTATCTATTATACTTATTATGTTTACACAACATTGTTATATTTTAGACCTCAATCACATGGAAAAAAGTATAACTGAAAACATACCTCTTACCAAGTCAAATGTTTCTTTGTGTTTGAAAACAAATGGATAATAAGAAAAAATTATGCTTAATTGAAATAGTATCCTATATCAAAACTTTCATTTCCAGGGGAGCACCATTTAATGCTGAGCACTGGAAAGGAATCCAAGACCCTGAAGGAAGAATCACTCAAAGTGACGATGTTAAACATATGATCTTTAAAGGAGTAAGTAAATAGAAAATGACCGTACTTCTAAAGTTATTATTTGTGCAATATGTGGTTACAATTAGTAGCATATTACCTCGAAAGGAACCTAGAAGCAGGAAGAAGTGACGCCCCCCGCTTGTTTTACAACTGTGTAGCTCAACAATCTATCATAAACTGGACGAATACGCTTTTATCAGAGTTGGGAATTTAATCATTTTTTTATTGAATCCTGGGGTCCCACCCTCCGTGATCCTTAGGGAGTTAAAGAAATTTAAAAAAATTAAGTAAACACTTTTTTTATTAATAAATAGTACTATGATAATTATGCAGTCTTGGTAATAATTTAACAATTTTAATATTATACCAACTCGACACTAAAATTCTTTACATTATTTTATGGTTTTTGTTATTGTTGTGGTTTCACATTTTCTTACCTCTACTATTAGCCACTCTAATTTTCTTTATATTGTCCATTTCATTCTTCTTTTAACTTTTTGTATAGTTTTGTTTTTGTACTATATGAATATAAAATATTGTTAACAGGGAATCGATCCATCTATAAGAAGCGAAGTTTGGAAATATTTACTCAACTATTACCCATGGGATATGACCAATGTGGAGAGGATTGTTTTGCAAAAGCAAAAGGCCAAAGAATACTTCACAATCAAGCAGCAGTGGAAGTCATTTAGTCCGGCCCAGGAGGAAAGATTTTCAGAATACCATGAGAAGAAAAATCTCATCGGTAAAGATGTGAACAGAACTGACAGAGTCCATCCATTTTACGCGGGAGACAACAATCCCAACTTGACCACTCTCAATGACATTCTCATGACCTTTATGATGTACAATTTCGATTTGGGCTATGTGCAAGGCATGAGTGATTTGCTTTCTCCCATTTTGTATATATTAAGAGATGAAGTGGATGCCTTTTGGTGCTTTGTAGGTTTTATGGATAAAGTGGTAAGTGAAGTTTTTTATGTTATTTGTTTAAATACATATTTAAATTACGGTATCTACCTCTGAATATATAGTACTTTTTATCAAGCATTTCAATAATATTCTACCCAATTGATTTACAAACTCATTACCTAACTAAAATATGGTCAGATGTATCTTTATTTTAATTCTCATACCTCTTATTCTTTTAATAAAGTTTTATTTAATAATAATGAAGACATGGAGTAAATTTCTTTTATGTTACAGGAAAAAAACTTTGAGATGGATCAAGCTGGAATGAAATCTCAATTAGAAAGCCTTAATCTCTTGCTCACATTTACAAATCCTGATTTGGCGCAATATCTCTCCCAACATGATTCCAAGAACATGTATTTCTGCTTCCGGTGGTTACTTGTGCTGTTCAAAAGAGAATTCTCACAAGATGACATTATGAAGTACGACATTATTTTTATATTGTGTTAAATTTAAAGCTAAATACAATGTAATTGTTTCTTGGATTTTATTATTTGTTTTTATATTTTTAGTTTGTGGGAAGTTATATGGACCGGACTGCCTTGTTCCAATTTCCATCTACTCGTATCGGTGGCCATCTTAGATACTGAAAAAGACGTACTTATGACTAATGGTTATAGTTTTACTGAAATACTAAAGGTGAGAAAATTAATATTAATTTTTGAACTTTAAACACAAATGAAACTTTTATTAGACTATTTTTGCATTTAAAATAGTTAAGGTGCTCATATTAATCCACAGATTTATTCTGTATATTTTTTTGATTATCTTATTTAATTCGATCAGTCATTTGTTAGTGGATTTCTGGATTTATTAATAGAACTTCAATGATTTTAATGAATTTTATTTAAGTTTATACATAGAACTATTCAAATACAATAAATCTAAATATTGTGGCTATCTAAATGATTGATTGGTTAATTACCTTATTTTATTTTTTTCTCTAGCACGTGAATGACTTATCGATGAATATAAATCTGCAATTCATCTTGAGCAAAGCGGAAGCAATATACTATCAAGTTACATCATCTTCTCATCTAACGGACACAATCAGGATTATTCTGGGATTGGAACCTGTCGGCCTCGCAGAAGATGGCGCTATCACCTCGTCCCCGTTAACTAACATCCATGACACTGACACAAATGAAGCCGCTAAAGAAGCTCCACTGGAGGCATCTTCCAACGGCATTTCTTTACAAACTGACAAAGATGAAGTATCCTACCAGAGGTCAATCGACTTCCACTATTTGTAGAACTTTTTTTTTTTTTAAAACTGTAAATACGTAATAACAGATTATTGTTCTTTAATTACTAGACCGTGTACATAAAACGAAATTTTACTTCTTGTAAATTTTTATAGCGTTAGATAAAGTTAAAACGATTTCATACAACCATTAAATGGCAGCTGAAAACGTATTATTTTAAACTACTTTTATGAAACAAACATAATTTTTTTATACCAGAGGATAATTTTTACTTAAATTTTTTTAGGAAACTTACTTTTTTTACCACAAGCAAAGCTTTTATACTAGCTAAAATGAGTTTGTGTGTCACTAATATGAACAAAAACATGTAATCTGTCATTTGAAACCTATAATGGTAGAAATCAAATTATTTTGCTTTCTTCTTGGCTGATCAATTTCAAATACAAATGTTGACACTCAACAGTTTCAAGTTTGTTGCCTATAAAACACTGACACTAATGGGAATGAACATCAACTTATATTGTACAAGTCTGTTTGGGAGCATCGGGTTAATCACCTGGCCTCTTTATGAAAACGGATTAAATTGTCATTACAAACCATATTGGCTTTACCTGATTCTTAGTCTCGTCATTCTGAAAGACCATAAGACTGTTATACGCCTTCGATGGAACTTAGTATAAATGGAATATGTTAGATTATCACATATAACTGGCAACTAGTAGAGGTGCCTGGTGCTTATGGAGATCAACTTAGATAAGGTAGAGAGATATGATTAGTAGTATAATATAATACATGCAAGCAATTTTTTGTTCTATAGTCACCAGTATTTTGTAATTTGGATTCTTAATTTATACTATGAATGCAAAGCATTTTTAAGTTATTATTTACACATATCTGGATTAGACATCATTCACTTTTGCATATTTTTTTTTCTTTAAGTCTTTATTTTAAATATATGTATATATTTTCCATTTGTTTTTGTTTTGTATTTTAAACCCCACATCTGTGGCGGAATATGACTCCCTGAATTAAAAAATACTGTCCTAATAAATTGCAAAAAGTATTGTACTAAATATATAAACATGTGGACTGTGACACCAAAAGTATTGTCTGTCCTATTGAAATTTAATAATAAAAATTATTATCATACATACTGTAAGGTCCGATTATTTGCCATGTCATTTTTTTCCTGTGAAAATTAAGTCCACTTTCTACGTATTATTGTAAATATTTTTAAGAACTCGATAACTTTATGTTAAAATTATTTTGTTTTAGATTTTTTTTCTATTTCTCAATAAATATGTGGTTTTATTTGTTTTTTTTTCATTTTATTTCAGTTAACAATATTTCCAAGTTATTAAGTTTACATGTAGTAAGTAAATAAAAAGTTTATATCGAGAAAAATATATTTTATTTCCAAAATTTTGTATGTAATATTGCGATTGATTTGATTTCTTCAAATAAAAATGTATTCAAAATAAATAAAACGTCATTAAACTTACTTATCTGAGACAAGTAATACAATAAAGATGACCCAACTTCTGAAATAAAATAGACGAACATACAATGAGGAGGGCAACATTTGACGAACATAAGTTTAATATATATCGGGAGTTCCACAATTAAAACTTAAAACTAAGGCATTATAAAGCTGAATGCAGCTCTGTGTCACGTTTCTCTTTGACAAATCCAACTTTAACATTTTGTGTCTCGTGTCGAGTGGAAATATGAGTTTTCAGCCCAAATTTAGTTTGATAAGCTTTTCCACACAACTGACAGGTGAACTTTTTCACTCCCGTGTGAGTCAGCATATGATTTTTCAAACAGTTGGCACCGAAGAAACCTTTGCCGCACAGAGGACAGGAGCTGTTGCGCTCCTTATTATGTACCCTCCGGATATGTTTTTGCTTTGTACCCTCGGATTTAAAGATGCTACAACAATGAGGACAGTTTACGGTTTTAGGGTCCTTATGCAAAAAATTTAGATGATTGTTCAAACCAGTTCTTTGCTTGAAAGTCTGGTCGCAATACTCGCATTTATACTTCCTGGCTCCGTGTATTTTAAGATGAACGGATAGATATCCTTTAGGATATGATTTCCCACAATGCTGGCAGGGGTACAGGACCTTGTCTTCCGTGGAGACAGGTTTTGATGGTTCGCTAAAGTAATCTGTACAGTTTTGAATATGTAAACTGAATTCTGTTGATATTTTAAATCCTCGCCAGCACCACGGGCAAACATGTTTAAAAAAGTGTTTTAATCTATGAACGACTAAAGAGGAGATGTCTGGAAGTCTTTTATTACAATAATCGCACGGCCTCCCTTGCTCATAAGCTACCGGGTGTTCCTTGGAGCTGTGTTTGTGAAGATCTTCAGGCCGAATAAATTGCAGGTCACACGATGTACAAAATAATTGTCCTTCATTTACATCATCACTTTGAGAAACTCTCTCTTCGTTAATGCCACTGACATCATTATTTTCATCATCGCTGTATGCTAAATCATTGGCTTCGGGTAAACTCTGCATTTCAGATTCACTTTCAACGACGTTAGCATCACATTTTGAGTTACTATTTTTTATTATAACCCGAGTAAAATCTTTAATTTCTTCTTTCGCCATATGTGAATATTGACTCTCAAGAACAGCAGTTGCTTTCTCTGTGATCATTTTAAATGAATGAAACATTATTAATTGCCTTATGCATAGCACGCATACATTTGTAGGAGTATTATCATTATGATAGACCTGAAAATATTATTTTATGAATAAAAAAAACTCCTGACTATTAAAATCTATTATTTATAATATTAATAAAAATTAACAATACAATCATAAAAGAAAAAATACACAAAGTAATTATAGTATGTTATTGAATCTTCAATTATTTATTTACTTACCTTGTCTCCAAAAAATTGAGAAAGGAGACTTGAAATAGTTTTTTTTTCATCATCAACAGTAACAGTGGAATTAATATTTTTCATTCGTATGTCTTGAGTGAGGCAACAACGACAGACAATCATGAAATCCATTATTTTTAAGTTTTTCAGTGTAATTGTTGTTATTTGTTTTTGATTACCCTTCTGGTATGACTTATGAAGTATGTATGCTTTCATAGACTATTTTTCTTCATCCTTTATTTCCTGTTAGCCGTTACATATTTAGCTTTATTTTACAAATTGTAAATTTATATCTGAATCTAGTAATCTACTAGATTTATTTTTAAATTTTTTGGATGAGCATTGATATAAAACTCGCTGTCTGGAAGTTGCGAAAATGATTATTTAAAATTATTATTTTTAGTTCATTAATATATTATAACTTTAATCATCAAATGCACATTTGCTAGTTCTAGTAAAAACAAATCAATATATTAAAAACAGTAAAAAAAAAAAAAAAACCTTCAAAAAAACAACAGTGACGCAGTTTTTAGCTGACGATAAAGTAAATAATCTAATAATAAGGAAAGCTACTAAATAATAAAATCCGTTATGTATCTATGTTTATAACATAGATTTTATTTTGTAAAGTTTTATTACCGGATTGTATTACTGATAAAGGTAATTCTAAAAATAATTGTGAATTTCATTGACTTACAATTGTATAGGCGCATGGTTAATTTTTATTTAGTTTTAGCACGATCATGGAGATAAAAATATTTTACGTCTGGTATCATTTGATGTTATTTACTTGTCAAAATGACAGTTCTCCTTATTATCAAAATTTTAGAATACAGTCATCAGAAATGTGTAACATTACATTTATTTCCAAATTCTAAAAAGCATAATATAATAAAAATACCTAGGAAAAAAGAATATATCTCCTTGCGTTATGGCATTGGCGATTACATGGGAATCATTTTTGAAATGTGCTGATGAAATAATCCAGATCTCTTCTAAAATTGGTGATAGCTGGATTCTGGAAGGCGATCGTAATGAAATTGGAGGAAGTTATTTAAAAAAAGTTGTAACAAAAGAAATGAGAAAAGAACGCGAATCATGCGAAGAAAATCATTCTACTATTGAAGACCCGCAAGTAGGAGTGATACACTGGTACTTATTATTATTAATATTAATTGTGCCTAGTAAATCGTTTATGAATTTCTTTGCAGGAGTTTGTACCATCGGCTTCTATAAAATTTATATTAAAATGGGAATATCACATATATTACAACATTAGCTATGGAGTTCCCGTTCTCTGCTTTAATGTATGGAATAACAAAGGAAGTCTGTTGACTTTGAAAGAAGTTTGGAAACACTGCAACTTAAAAAACACGTAACTAATTATACATATTTTACAGCCATACCTAACTTTGCAACAGTACTAGACTTCACACTTATTTTACAGTAACTAAAATTCATTCACAATCTCTTTAAAATATCTCATTATTATATTCATATAATCTTTTTAAGGGTATGTTACTTTGCAGTGGTCTAGTTTTTGAAAAAAAAACACTAAATCTATTATTATGTAATAAATGTTTATTTACTGCAGAAAAGTGTTTCGATGTTAATTTGAAACAGCAATGTAGAAGTTAAAATACAATAAAAATACCAAGCGAACTTTAAATAAATTTGGATAAAATCAAATACAAAAAATATAAAATGTTCACTATAGATTCTCATCAGCCGCTACTCGATGTATGATAATATTACTACATGAAGAAATCGAGTATGGGGGACAATTGTATTACTGACCCATATGATATTACTCATATCTATGTAGGCCATTCCTAATCTTTATAATATTTATTGACCCTTGTACCCATGACAAATAAGTGAATATTATTATTTCAAAGCTTTAACAATTGATGCAAATGAAATAATCATTCATTTAAATTTTAAAATAACAAATAGAACTAAATACTGGTTACACTATATACATCTTAATTTTTGCAATACTATAAATATATTTTTTTAGATATCAAGATCCCGATGATTTGTATGCAGTGTTAACACAACAGGACCATCCTGTACTCCAAAGACCTTTCTTCACTGTCCACCCTTGCAAGACTCATGAAATCCTCAACATTTTAGATGAGCAGAACTTCAATCTTTTGATAAGATATATCACAAGTGTGGGACCGACAGTCAATCTTGAATTAAACGTAGCATACGGCCTAACAATAATACATTAATATTACTTGTGACCTTTTCATCAATGCCATAAAACAAAGCCTATACCATTTTGTTCAACTTTATCGTACGAGTGTGTCCTGTGAAGGTTCCATTGTAGCCAATAATATTGTACATGTTCACACAATGTACACATCTTCTCAAGACGTAATTTAACCCTATACATTACAGATGATTTCACTACTTGATAATCTACAAAACTATATTAATAATCATATACATACACCCAGTTCTTTTTTTACTTTTTATAGTGAACAAATATGTCAGTTAATACCTAAGATTTTTAACTCAAATTTAATAACGTTGGTGTTATCAAGTGATTATATTGGTGAAACTGCATAATTATATTTTTTTATTTTTAATAAAAAAATTAACAAATTGAAATCAAAGTAAATATTTTTAATTTGTCATTTTTTAAATTGGAATTAATATAAAATTATAATTTAAAATTTAATACACTTTTTTTTTTATGTAAGCGCATGCAGGAGAGGACACCCGGTCAAGACCAGTGCACTCTATGACGCTCAGCCAGGGAGGCTGGACGCTGCATGCGGGAAACGTGTGTTGTGTTCGTATTTGTGTGTGGGTTGGGGAGATTGCAAGTGTATATTTATCTGTTTCTTGAAGAGATCCAGATTGTAGGAAGGCGGAAACACAGACGCTGGAAGAGTATTCCATAGCTTACCGGTGGCATTAAGGAAGGAACTTTGGAAGCTGCCAGTTCTTGGTCGACATATATTAACCGTGTATGGATGTTCGGCAAGTGTAAGACGAGTTTGTCGGCTGTGAGTGGGTGCAGGAGGAATTAGTTCTTTAAGTTCCGAAGAGCAGCGACCGTGGTAATAACGGTAGAAAAGACTAAGAGAACCAATCTTACGTCTGTGTTCCATTGATTGTAGATTAGGCGTAAGGGTGTCATTGTTTATCAAACGAATTGCTCTTCTCTGAACTGTCAATTAAGTTTAGAAGGTATTTTGGGGCTCCAATCCAAAGGTGACTACCGTATTCAAGGATAGGTCGGATTTGTCCTTTATATAGAAGAAGAAGTTGTTTATCGTTGAAATACCGGCGTGATCTATATAATACACCTAGTTTTTTGGAAGCGAGACCGGCTTTACACTTAATTGACTCGTAATATTTGACATTATTCGATATTGATAATCCAAGCATGTTGATGGAGCTTGCTTTCGGAAGATAACAACCGTTGAAAGATACAGGATCCATAGCTGTCTTCTTGGTGGAGAAAGTACATGATTGGGTTTTTGAAATGTTGAAACTGACGAGGTTGAGGTCGCCCCATCGTGAAACCCTTTCAAGAGACATGTTCATCTTCTCCACCAGAGATTCTCTAGCAGCAGATAGTTCTGATTTCGAGATTATATTTTACTATTGATATTATTTTAGAATACAGCTGTAATATGAGGCTCAAATATCCATGTAAAAGTCATGACCACTATAGATGTCTAAGCGGTGAAAGGCTTAACAAACAGTCACATCTTGAATAAAACAAGTTATAAAATAGCTCTTCAAAAATTGACTGATGGATCAACTCTTTTCAGACCCATTTATGTTTACTGCACTTTTTTAATTATGAAACCATTTCATTTTAAATAAAACATATTTTTTTATTATATCTTTATACATTATTATAATATAGAATAAACAACAATAGAAAAATAGCCACAACAATTTGTTAACAGGAGGTAAATAAAGTCAATAGCATAAAAATACTAACCCTTTTTTCATTGTAGAATATTATAAAATTTATTTTGTGTTTATTATGTAGTAAATATAATAAATAATTGTTGTGATTTCATTATTAAATTAATAATAAGTTTTATCAAACAATTGTATACACAATCAACAATAATTATCTAGATCAATGTTTTAACAATGCAGTTTTTTCCCAATTCACTGCTCTCATCAAAGAAAAAAAATGTACTAAAGCAAAGAAATGCTACCCAGGGTGAACCACACCCCTCTTGTTATTAAGAGTTTTAAACAAAAACAAAAAAGTTTTCATAGGTGTTTATATATAGTGTGGTACCTTGACATACGAGTGCCCCAACATATGAGTTATTTGAGATACGAGCCGTCAAGCGAGCGATTTTTTACATTGAAATACGAGGAAAATTTGAGATACGAGCAATCGGCTTAGCGGGTCGACCGGTTGCACACAAACCGCAAGTCACGCTTTCCCTCGTGAATCCCCCGGCCACGGTCAGAGAATCATTTATCAGTGTGCTCTCGCTGTCAAACCATCTTTTTGTTCAATTAATTTCAATGAGGAAATTTTCTTTAAGATACGAGTAATTTGAAATACGAGCAAGGTAGCGGAATGAATTAAACTCGTATGTCGAGGTATCACTGTATATCAGTCACAGAAGTAAAATATAGTATTAATTTTAGATACAAACATAATACGTAAACTCAAAATGTGATATATACTCGTAGTAAATAATATATATACAGTCGATTCCGCTTAATTGGGACACATCGGGACTCGGTCATTTTGTCCCAATCAAGCGGCTGTCCCAATTAACAGAATTTCACATTTATTTAAATTAATTTATTTGGTTTTGGCAACTAAGGCCATTAACCAGTAATACACACATAAAATTACACAATGCATTTGTTTTTCAATAATTTTATTTTATTAACTCTATAAATTGCAAATATGTAATATAAATAAAAAATTAAAAAAAACAATTAATATAATAAATGGGAAGGTGCATACAATTTAATTCAATGCAAAAATGAGTCAAGTGTAGTCTGTCTTTTGTTTTTGTAACATTTCACTTCTACAAAATCAGCACATATATTCAGTGCGGATGAAGGGCTCCCTTCATTTCCTTCCTGCATAAAATAACGCTGTAACACGGCCATACATTTTTTTGCCTCACAGTTGACTCATCATCGTCATCTTCGTCTAATTTTTCATATTTTGATTTAATACCTTTTACAATTGAATCATCACAGTCTTCATTATCATCGTAACATGGTAAATTGTTATCAATTCTTGAAAATTCTTCATAGTTAGTAATAGGAACTTGCAACATATCCTGATTTTCTTCATTGCTTAAAATTTTCTGTCCCAATTAAGCGGAATGTTGTCCCAATTAAACATATAAATTTACTATTGGTTTCTTGGTTTGGTTTCTGTTCTTTGAGATTTGTCCCAAATAAGCGGCTGTCCCAATTAAGCGGTGTCCCAATTAAGCGAAATCGACTGTATATACTATGGCAACTATAATGTTCTCATATAAACAATTATAGAGAAAATTCAGTCAACACAATGATAATTTATACTTTTAAACTCCTAAATATATTTTCGTCTTAAGTTTTAGTCAAATTAAGAAGTATTTTGTGTCTGGATTCTATGTTAAGTTCTATATTATAAGGGAGAGTTTTAAATGAAAACAACGACGCAAACCGTCAGCTTTGTTTACTGCTCCCTGTATATGGCAGTATTAGCATTAAGGAATATTTGTACTTAGTTGGGTTCACATGGAAAGCATTTTGCGTGTATTAGTATAAACCGCATGAACTTATTATAGAAATGCATAATTTCAGTAAAAAAATCTTAATCCTTCAGAGATGAGACTCCATTATATGTGAAAAACAGAATCTTAAACTAGTTTTATTCAATATATGTATGTAGTCTTGAAATATATTTTTTAAAATAATGCATATTGTTTTAAATTTTCATAAATAAAATAGTCATCTTTTTTAAAACGAAGTCAGTGTTAAAAACTAGTGAGACTGTTTGGTCATGTAAGCATTTGGAGTTGTTATATACACGTGTGTAGTATTTTACAATGTCTATGTTATTTTATTTTATTCATCATGTTGAAAAATATTAGGCAAAAAAAATTTTAGGGGGCTTAAATTAATATTAAATATAAAATAATACATAAATATAAAATTAAGGCAACTAATTATTTTGTCAGTATTTAATTTAATTAATAGCCAGTATTTTTAAAAATGGTCAGTAAAATACATAAAAACAAGTCATTAATAAATACATAAAAACAAGTCATTAATAAATACATAAAAACAAGTCAGTAATAAATACATTTAAAAAATCAGTAAAAATAATACATTGACAGTTTCAAAAAATTAATTATCAGTAAATAATGAATGAATGGAAAATAATAATAGGTTAAGTTAGGTAAGGTTTCCACTTTGTGTTAATAATAATAATTCATTTTACATTAATTACTGGCAGTATTGAGTATATTACTGATATTTTAATTTTAAAACTGACCATATTCTGACAGTTAATTCTGCTAATTTATTTAATATACTGCCAATTAATTTAATCTACTGCCAAATTATTTAATTTACTGCCAATTTACCAATTTTACAGTCAAAACCTTGAATCAATTACTGAACAAATAAATACAGGCTTAAAATGAATACTCATATCTTGATAAACAGTTCAATTAGCATTATTCTCATTATTATAAAGATTTATATTCATGTTTAATTTATTAACTAAGTTTTACATATCATATAGTGATAAACATACTTTACAAATTAATTGACAATATGATAAAAACATGACATATGTATATTCATACTTCATTACAATTAAATCTATTTTTCTATTTTTTGATATAACTAGTATTTTATATATCAACTTATAAAATTACTTAATTTCATAATTAACACTATGAGGTACTGTGTTGTGAAAAAAGATAATGAAAAAGTTATCATTTTAATTACAAATACTTAAAATGTAATTATCGTGAGCAATCAGAAAGGTAATCACAGTTAACAATAATATAGAGATGGAATATTCATTACGATTCTTTTATCTGTAGTAATAAAAATATGTTTAAACCAAATTAAACACTTGCTAATTATTTTTTTGGGGAAAAAAATGTTATTTTACATTATTCATTATGATACGTTTCACACTGACTATACTTCGTTCAATTTAGGAAAATCCCGATGACACATTTATTACCATGTGTAAGAGGAATGTGGCAAAGATATTTGATTATGTCGATTTTTTTCTCGTCTTCGAAAAAAACAAATTTGAATTCAAAGTGAATCATGTATAAGCATTTTTTTTTTAATAATCAAATTTGAAGTGAATCGATTATATTATACTTGGGATATTTTAGCTTGATATGTATAGCATTTTTATTTTCATCTCTAAAAAGGGTGGGGGAACATTTTTAATTCAATTACATCGATTTTTCTCTTCATCTTCGAAAATAATCGTATTTTAGTATCATATTAACATTCTCATTATAAGAGCATTTTGGACACAGACAAATCATTACGACAGTCCCTGTTGTTTCTGACACGATTATATATATATATATTACGACAGTATCAAAAATACTAATAAATAGGGTAAAAAATGTTCAATCGATTAAATCGTCCATCAATATAGTATAAGTTAAGTATTATTTTCATTAGTTTAAAATAGTACTATTATTATAATTATTTAGTTTCACCAAAAATTAAGAAAAACCTATCAAAATTAATTATAAAACCAACAAAAAAACTAAATTTGCAAATTATTTAAACTTAATAATTATAAAGAGAAATAGACTATTTCGATTATTATGGAATTATTTAGAAATGGACTTTTTTCAAAAAGATTTGGAATGTAGCTAGCAATTATTTTTAAGATTTTTATTTTCTTATTTTAATTATTGTGATAAACATTGTTTGAGTCATTATTTTTACTCTTTAAAATTAATATTTATTCATTTAAAATATTAATCTCAACGTTGATAAAAACAGTTTTAATTATGATAATTAATTTTACTAGGTAATGTTCCCTAATTATATATACACACAGTATTTGGTCTTCAATGGACTATGGCTTTCAACTGTAAGAAATAAATATTGAAATTTACAATGTTTATTAATATAATATAAAATAAATATTTGTTTGATTACTTTGTAAAGTTGTCAACTAAACAAAGGTTAAAAATGTCAAGTTTATCAAACTGTTTGTTTATTACTATCAGTTGAGATAAGTTGTAAGTTGCTAACCAAAATGCCGAGATACAATATTAATTATAAACAATTCGGAATGATTTCTAAACTACAATTATTTGGATGAAATAATCCTTGAATTTTCATGCTTATATAATAATTATTTTTAATTATAAAGTATATTATTTTATATAAAACTATTTAGATATTAACATCAGAAGGGTTTAATGAGATATTTGTACTAAACATTTACATGTATACATTTAATTGAAAACATTTGATATCTCAAACAGTGTCAACTATAACTCAAAAGTCGTTATTATCATGTAACATAAATACGTCCAAATAATAATTACAGAGCTTTATTTACAACACTTGCACCATCGGTTACCCCCTAAATATAATTTAACCAGTGGTAAAGTAAAATTGTAAATTTGTCACAAAATAGACCTCAATATTATTTATTTTAATTGGTGGTAATAAATCATCAGTCAGTTCCAGCAAATCAGGTTGAATCAAGATGCAATCGTGCAAAGCGGGGCAATGCGAAAGCAGCTTTATGGACTTCCTTAGAATAATACTTGAGTCTCATCTTTTCAAGAGCGGCATCATCAAACTCGACTGCTGGGTCTACAAAGTTTTGCTCCTTGTCTAAAGAGCCGATGACAAAACCTATCTGTCCTGTGGGATAAGTCGGAACAGAAGCTATAGCATAAGCAGTGGACGGAAACTGCTTCTTACAATGATCGAGTGTACTTTTAACATGCTCGATGTTGGTCCAAACGTTACTACCTTGGGAGCAAACTATCCCATCATCCTTTAAGGCTTCCTTCATGAGAGAAAAGTAGTCCTCTTGGAAAAGGCTCACTGCCGGACCCACGGGATCGCTGCTGTCTGTTATTATAACATCAAACTCCTTCTTGTGGTTCTTCATGTATTCAAATCCATCTTCAACATGCAGAGTCATTTTCTCACTCTTGAAACCCTCGGCCATGAATGGAAGATACTTTTTAGAAACTGCAATTACTCGAGCATCAATTTCAACCTAAAATTCAAACCAATTCATTTTTATGAGTTACTCCAAAACACAAGCGTTTCATAGTATTATATTTAACTTATTACTAACCATATAACCAATAATCCATTTTTATAATACTTCATGAAAGGTGTTAAATCTCTGTGTTTAACGATTGCTGATTTAACATCATATTTGAATAAAAACATATACCTGGTGAACTTCATCGACAAGTGGATGCTTCACAACTTCCCTGGCTACACCGCCGTCTCCACCGCCCACAATGAGGACTTTCTCTGGATTCTTATGACAGCACAGTGGTAGAAATGAAATCATCTCCTGAAACATTCAAATTGCAATATTGGAATAATAACAAATTTCTTTAGGACAAATATATTTATAGCGTTTTACATGTTTTAAATGTTTGAAGTTTTGTATTAACTAAATGAAATATCCATATTTGACATTTCCAAATAAATTAAAAATAAATGTTTTTAATAAAAATCACACCTGATAAGCAAATTCATCTTTCTGGGAGCACTGAATGATGCCATCTAAAATTAATACAGTTCCATAGCTGGTGGTCTTGATGACGAGTATTTCCTGGTACTTGGATTTCTCCTTGTGCAGCACCTCCTCTACCTGGAGGGACATAGCCTGCCCCGGCCAGAGCTCCTCAGAGACCTCACTAAACCACCCACCTTTTATTAAATCCATGTTTACTCTGAAATAAAGTATAATAAATCAGCATTATATAATACAAATAGCAAAACAAAGAGCAAACTCATTGGATCATTTCATTTGTCCATATCTGCTCCCTCATCTGGAGAATATGAACATCACGAGCCGCCGCCACAATGCTTTGTCGGACGCCTTGGTCCTCGCTTCCGTCCCACATCAGCTCCACCACCTCCAGCTCCGCCGAGTACATTGTCTTCTAAGAACAAACTCAGTGAAATAAAATATATATAAACACACTTAGTAAGACAGGTATCATATTATTTTATATATAGTTTATATGAGGGTTATAAACAGATGCAGAGGATTACAAATTGTAGGTATGGATCACTTTATAAATATATTAATAGGTTATTATATGAGAACACATAATGAACCCTTATGTGATACTTTCTGTTATGTATCCAGACAGTGAATCTGTATAAAAAGTTGATTAGATGTTCTGCTCAACCATAATTCTTTATTAATTATATATATGTACATATAGTGTAATTCGCGGTAGATGGTTTAATGCTTTCCCAGTATATAAATATGTTCCGTGAAAGTATTTGCTATGCATGAAAGTACTTTATGCACATGTACAATTAAATGAAAATCCACAAATAAGGTTCTTTGTTATATATTTTCTTTAATATAAAATTGATCGATTTTATATATTGTTGCAATAAATTTGAATACATAAATATAATAATAGATTCCCATAAATCTCCATTATATATTTATATTAAATCAATAAGAAACCAGTATAACGAATAATAATATTGATTCTTAAAACAATAATGTTCTTCTTTAGAGATCAATTCAATATTGACAACCCCATCTTCATAAGATTAACATTAAAATATCCTGTGAGTAAGACTATTTTCTGACAATTTATGACTGAAACAACATTAGTAATCTCACCTATCAACGGTATTGTTAATGACAAATTGCCACAGCACTCTTATAATGATAAGATGTTTTTGGAAGCCTAATCAGCAGTGCAAACCGTACTGATCAGTGTTCTAGTCTTATTTTTTTTATAATGAGTGTCATGTACTGAGATAGTGTATAATAAACACACAAGTGATTCAAATCCCCACCACGTTGACATTTAACAACGATTATGTTTCTTAAATTTGATTTTATGGCTACTAAATTGTAATTTATTAAGATTATTCTTCTTCAATTCAGAAGGTTCATACCTCCAGTTTGTATTACTGATCAGAATATAAATGTACACTATTTCAAAATTTAAAAATGTAGAATTTATAAAGCTTATACTTAAAAAAAACTATGATAATAAATATATATATATATATGTATGAAGTAACGTTAAGGTTATAAACTGACAATACTTGGTGGAACTGCCTTGTTATAATTGAGATTTAATTTTAAATTGATTATTTTTAATTTAATTATATTCCCAATTATATATGTGAAATTAACGTAATTATTTGTAATTTGTTTTTTTCATAATTAAAAATACCTAACAATTGTAAGTATGCGAAATAAATAAATGTTCAATTTGAGCTTATTTTTACTGACATGATTACTCTTTTTATGTAACATTGCTATCCAAAGCGGCCTATACATACTTATTTTACTTTTCACAAAACTACAAATAACTATTGTTCTGGCATCGATTTTTATTTCATTTTTATTTTTCTACATTAAAATAAAATATTAATACTTATGTTCCTAAATAAAAGTTTTTTACTTGCACACTCTTACAAAAAAAAAATAAGCAAACATTTTAATTAAATTTTTTTTTCTTTATTGTCTCTGGTATGTAACTCATCGAGCATCGATTTCATGTTGTTGCTTTTTGACAATCGGCTTTTGCAATAAAATAGTATTGTCTGTCAACAATTGTGAAGCCGAGCCACTGATGCGCTGGGGAAAATAAATGTCTTTTAATCAAATAAGTCATTAGGAAGCATCCAGCCACCAGAAATGCGTATTTTAAACATAAAACTTCATAATTTGAAGGAATTCCTCAATGCCTGCTTTAGCATGAATCCCACAAGTGCTGTTTATAATTTAACATTACATTTGACTATTTAACTAGATATATTCTCACATAAATACAATGTCTGTCTCCCACGGAGGATCCGGCAGCTCCAACAGCATCGGCAAGAGGAAGGAAATATATAAGTATGCAGTTTAAATAACCATTTGAAAATTAAAATTGCATTATTAAAAGTATTAAAATTCTATGTTTATGAATGTGTTTATAAATCGTGAATTAATATTACGTTATATCTATAGGAAAATGATCTGTACATTATTCTAATTATATGCATGAACTATTATTAGCTTAAAAAATAATTAGGTTAATAAAAATTAAGTAAACAACATAATATATTGAGGCATCTCTTTTTTAACATAACCCGTGGAGATTGTATTGAAACTAATAATTTTACTCATAAATAAATATCCTGGAAAGCCGTCAGGAACAATACATATAGTGTACATAGAGCTCTGGTAAAGCTGATATGGATTGAGGTGACCATGTTAGCTGACAACTTTGTGGTTGCTGTTGTAATGACCATAAGCTTCAACTAGGGAGCAGATATGGAATGATGTTAAATTTTGAAGCTCTTTTGCCACTAGTAAAAACATCTTTTCATTCTAAGGCTTGGTAAAAGGAGTTAAAGTATAAATAAATAAAGTATGTCTGTGTTTTTAATAAAGGTGCATCATAATACTATCGACCTGAGGATCTGGATTCTTCTAATCACTTATAATAATAAAACTGAATAAAATTATGAATACACTTTGATGATTTGTAGATATTTGGCTCCATGGCCCCTCTACTCCATGAACTGGTCGGTGCGCCCCGACAAGCGCTTCCGCTTGGCGTTGGGAAGCTTCGTTGAGGAATATAACAACAAGGTGAAGATTTAATACCATAACAATTTAAATGGAATCACAATTTTTATTACCACAAAACAAATAACAAATAAATATTGTCTTTTCAGGTTCAAATAGTTTCTCTGGATGAAGACACAAGTGAATTTAGTGCCAAAAGGTCAGTTAAAACAATTGAATTTGAAATTAAAGTAATTTTATTTTTTTAAATCCTTAATTTATCATCGAAGGTGAAAAATATGTGTGAACTATTCATTAAATATTATTTTATTGTAGCACTTTTGACCATCCATATCCGACAACAAAGATCATGTGGATCCCTGACAGCAAAGGGATTCTACCGGATCTGCTGGCAACCAGTGGTAAGAAATAAAATTCAATAAGAAACGCATTCATAAAATTAAACCGTTATATCTCTACTGAAACTTCTATCTTTCTTTACTTTTTATTACATTTATTGTTATAAATATCAAAAACCACCTAACTAAATGCTTTGCTTAACAGACAATGCATAATAACATATACTGGTACATTATTTTCTAATATCTCTCTATGACATGTGTCTTTGGTGTTATGAAATTATCACTGAGGTTCCTTTTATACTTTGTCTATTCTGATGAGAAATAATCTAATTCATAAATTTAGTGATCCCTAAAACTTTTGCTTTATTGTATACACACATCCTCTTACTAAAAAGAGGGACATGAGTCATGGGCCTCTTTTAAGGGGGCATATTTGAAACAATTGATGTTTTGAAACATTTTTTTTAATAGACTGCTATATATACATATACATACATATAAATAGACTTCCTAGACTCACATATTCCAAGGCTGTAAATATAGAGTATGTTTAATTCATGGAAGTAAATAAATGTTTTAATGAATTGAATCCTTGCCAGGTGACTATCTTCGAGTGTGGAGGGCTGGTGAACCAGACACCAGGCTGGAGTGTGTCCTCAACAACAACAAGAACTCGGACTTTTGTGCGCCGCTGACTTCCTTTGACTGGAACGAAGTTGACCCCAACCTTATTGGTACATCTAGCATTGACACAACCTGTACCATCTGGGGCTTGGAAACCGGACAAGTAAAAGACTATTTTACTAATTGAAAACATATAAGAATAATTTTAGGGATTGACTTCACTGGTAAACTGTATAATGCTCTTCCAGCAATTGTAATTTTTCAAATTAACAACACAAATTTGATTCTATAATATATCTTCAATTGTACAACTACTGCCACCCAACAGCCAGCCCAATAAGCCAACCGCGCACAGTCCAACATGTCTGAATGGAGTCTAATACAACTTAAATTCCTTAAATTTGTATTCTATATACGAATGTAAAATAATAAAAGTGTTGCTTTATTAAAATAAAATAAAAGCATTTAATTTTTAGTATTGATCTGCTTATGTTAATTATTTTTTACATTTCTTTTTCAGCTTCTTGGTAGAGTAAACCTCGTGACTGGCCATGTCAAAACTCAACTTATTGCTCACGATAAGGTAAAAAAATATAACTCACTACAATTGTCTCTAGTTCTGATCTACAAATCAATATTTCTAACAACATTTGTCTTGTCCTTTAGGAAGTTTACGACATTGCCTTTTCACGGGCGGGCGGCGGCCGAGACATGTTTGCTTCCGTCGGAGCTGATGGCTCAGTCAGGATGTTTGACCTCCGGCACCTGGAGCATTCTACCATTATATATGAAGTAAAAAATTTTTTTTTTTTATCAAACTTAATTTATATTGAATCCTAAATATAGTACATATTTGCATTTTTACTATCTCACTTCAAGTTGCCATTAAGAGACAGGGACACTATCGAATAAATAGGCGCACTTGAGTGGCAATGGAGACACGACAGTTGATGGGGAAGAAAAGTGTTGGAGTGGCACTTAATTTTCAGGACGATATGCCTTAGTCATGTCGCTTTAATCCAATTGCTTGTTTTTTCAGGATCCTGCCCACACTCCCTTGCTTCGCCTGGCGTGGAACAAGCAGGACCCCAACTACTTGGCTACGGTGGCCATGGACGCCTGTGAGGTCATCATCTTAGATGTCCGCGTGCCTTGCACACCCGTGGCTCGTCTCAACAACCACCGCGCTTGTGTCAATGGCATCGCTTGGGCACCGCACAGGTTTCTTATTACCATTATCTTACTACTATTTATCATAATTGTATCGCGTTTAATAAAAACTATAAGGATTGCTTTGATAGTACAATTGTTATTGAATTTAAAAAACCTACATTATTTACTTTTTCACTATTTTTCTTCTATCACTTATCTGAGTTTTTTTACTAGAAAAGAAATATTTAGCAATGTTGATTTTTTTTTTAAATTAAATACTGTTTATCATCAGCTCGTGTCACATCTGTACGGCGGGTGACGACCACCAAGCTCTCATCTGGGACATCCAGCAGATGCCGCGCGCCATCGAGGATCCCATCTTGGCTTACACGGCCGCCGAGGGCGAGGTCAACCAGATCCAGTGGGGCGCCACTCAGCCCGACTGGATAGCCATCTGTTACAACAAGCACACCGAGATCCTCAGGGTCTAATAGGGTGCCGGCGAACCTTATCGGCGTCTGGCACTGAACTGAAAGAGGGATACGGCCTCACCAAGTGCGTCGACATTACAAACTTCACTTCAGATTTCTGGATCACAATGGAGATCAATTTTGAGATCTCTTGCAATAAAAATGTATTATTTTTTATAAAATAATATAAATTGTGAAGATCGATCAGATTATTAAGGGACAATTACAAAATAATTCATACAATTCAACTTGCGATCTTTAATGTAATGGTAATAGAATATTATGACTACTAGTTTACATGAGAATATTATTAGATAGTATTACTTTTAATTTGTTGTTTAAAAAGGAAAAAAAAGTTGCCAAAAAGATTGTTTATTATCTAACTGGTCGATCGACTGCATAATTTGACAAGTAAAATCAGTGGGTTTTTTTAATAGTTAATGTGAGAAGTGATAGTGCCGATCAATTGGGAGCCGACTGCTATCTCTGTCTTTGTCAGTGGTTCGCCAGTTTGTAGGAGTGATGGACCTATTCTAGGACCAAAGGACCCATTGTGGAAAATTCAAAATTATATCAAGTGTGGTGTTTCTTAATGTGTTGAAAATCCTACAGCGTATGTATGACTTTCATTTTTACTGTGGGTTTTTTTATATCAATTTAACCGTGTGTAAATTGCAGGTAAGGTGCATGTAATATTGTAATTTTGTTTATGTTCAGTAACTCAAACAATTAATCTGTATTGAAAGTAAAAGGTTTTGCATTTTATTTAAATAGCCATTTGTTATTTAAAGCCTCTTATTCATATTGTCGCAACTTACAATATACAAGTGTTTATACACATATATATAACTTTACTTGTACTTTTAGTGAATATGCATACTTTTATTTGATTGTAATAAAATAAAATGATATTTATCATTATGTTGTGTTTTATTTTTTTATCTATAATATTATATTGACAAAATTACTGATATTATTCTTTATATGCATAAGCTAATACCCATCGAGCTTAAGAACGAGACTATTTTATAGATGGTTAATGATAATACAGTTCGATGACCCCCCTCCACCCTTGGCTGTGCACTGCCACTTTCAATGTAAGAATATTAGCTAGCTTTCCACGTATCATCAGCATGGACTTATGATAGATATTATAAATTAATGTTAAATAAAAATTATTAAAAAAAAATGTTTAAGATATGCAAATAGATATGAAATTTTATTAAAACATATATTGAGGCACTAAAATATATTTTTTAATAACTCTGATTTAAAAAGAGTAGCAAAAATATACAAATACGAGAAAAAATGAATGTAAATTTGTCAGCGATATATGCGACAATTTTTTAAAAATAATTAATTTCCAACTTAGAAGAACTTCGTATCTTTTTCCAATTTTGTGGAATGAAATTATGAAAAAAAAAACTTCCGGCGATAACTTAAGTAATATTTTGCCTATAGAAACTCAGATACATTTTGAAAGTGATGAAAATACAAAATCTTGATAAATAAGTCGGTTTGCCATAAAAAATTGTTAAATCTTGAGACACATTTATATAAAAATGAGACAAATGTCTTTTAAGAAACATTAAATCGGTGGGTGTATTTTGATATAGTTGTCTTTTTAAAAAAGGCAATAACTATAAAAAATAAAATAATAAATATAAATAATAAGATAATTTTTATAAACTAATTATCTGATCGAATATTATATATTATTTTATAGCTTCTCTCAATCTCTACTAATGAGCCATAATGAATTAAGTAGCCTGTTTATATCACAGAGCACTTCTACATATAAAATAACAATACCTACAGTTTCTTTTAATCAAACAACCTTGATATAATTATGTAAATTAAATTAACCTTTTATTCTTAATATGACCTAACCTGAGACTTAAAAGGTTAATCCAATTAGGTTGTCCTGTTTCACACAATAGTAAGTAATAATATGTACGCAATACAAATAATAATGTATATGCGAAACTGATTGAAATCTATTATATCTAATCCAGAAAAATAATACTGCATTCTATTTAACTAAAAACCCATAATTCAATATCGGTTGTAAAAGAACTATGGAAATACAGGAATGAATTTATTTTATGATACATGCATATCTTCTTCGTAGTATCAATCCGGTGGATTGGTTAGCAGCAACAGAATCTTGCATCTCGATCTACATTCCTCTCGGTCTTCCGCAACCCTTTTCAGCTCAGCATAAGCACTACAATTCATGTCCTCGAATACTTGCTGCAAATACTCCCGTCTAGGGCGCCCTCTACAGTTTCTACCCTCAACCATGCCCTCCACAATATCGTAAAGAAGACCATCGTGGCGCATGATGTGACCAATCCATCGGGCTCGCCTCTCTGAGATGGTTCTTATTAGTTGCCTATCTTCCTTGATTATTCTGAGAACCTCATTGTTCGTGACGTGGTCTCTCCAGGAAATTCCGAGAATTCTTTTGTACGACCACATCTCAAAGGCCTCTAGTCTTTTTTTATCACTTTCAGATAAGCACCATGTCTCACAGCCGTACATTAAGATGCTCCAAACAAGTGTTTTGGCAAGTTGCTTGCGGAGCCCTAAAGAAATATTCTTTGACTCAAGAATTTTGGCTTTTTATTGAAAGCTAGCCTTGCTTGATGTATTCGACTGTTGACTTCTCTTTTGTTCTGCCATCCCAGGTGATCGTACTTCCAAGGTATACAAATTCTTTTGCATCTTTTAGGGGTACTCCTAGCATTGATATGTTAATCTTCTGCTGCTCATTGCGGCTTACTCTCATGACTTTGGTTTTTGTGCTGTTTATCTTCATATTGTAGTTGGAATTAAATGTTTTCCATGGATGTCAGCGCTTCCGTGAGTTCATCTTCAGTTTCAGCAATCAGAGCAATGTCATCAGCAAATCTTATCATATCAATCTTTTGGCCATGTATTTTAACCCCCTCTCTATGGCCCATTTTTTCCCTGATGTTATTAATTGCATTTTTTATGTATACGTTGAAGAGTACAGGCGACAGAGAGCATCCTTGTCTCACCCCTTGGCGTATTTTTGCTTCCTGTTGAACATTTCCAAGTGATATAATGACAGCTTCTTCTTGTAAAGTGAAAATATGAGTCTTCGTTCCTTGTATTTGACTCCAATTTCTTTCATAACATGCATATATCTACATAGTAATTAAAAACTTCGGATATTGGCTCTGCATGACAGGACAAATGTTTAATCGTCAACTCCCGAGTCCCGGAACCGTGTTTCAATGAGATTCATTTATTTGGCGTAGTGTCTCGATTTTATGTTATCATTAATGCATAAAGTTAAATCTTAACAGTTACTTTTTAATTTTAAAATATGGGTCATTTTAATGGCATTGATAGTATATATTTTCTAGACGTTAGCTGTTTGTAGACTTCAGGTATTCCAAATTGATTCTTTCATTGTTATTGTAGACAATGATACTGATATTATGGATTTAAAAAATATTGTTATTTTAACTGCACTGCCATTTATCATTATGATTGTGTTCTCACATTATCTTAAGACTGATATTTAGTAATCATCGGATATACCTTTTAAGTTATGTTTTATTGATTTCCGTTTAATTCTTTCATGTTTATAGCACATTCAGTAAACTTATAAAACCTACAATTTCTTGAAATAAAGGCCGGGACTCAAAATGTTTAAAAACATATGCATCATATTATCAATATTTTTGAGGTTTTTATTTTGCTAATGAAAGTGTGGGTCTTATGCTCTCTAGCATTATCACTGTCATTTTTCTCTCAGTAATAATTAGATAGATTATCAAATATGGCAACTGATATTGCAAGAAAATAACAACAGGTATATAAGAATGCAGAAATGAAGTGCCAGTGTTGTGTGGTATGTCGCACCGTAGCCACCCACTCATGTGGTGAAGTAAATTACAAAGCCATTGGAAACCCGGTGTACATTTTAATAATATATATGATCATGTCCAAAGATAAAACATAATTTGTAATCTTGAGCACAATACAGACTAATTTAGCGATGTTAAAAGTATCGCTTGGTTGATGGCCGACTTCCAGCAAGTAACTAGTGCCGCTGATTCAAACTCGATTATTATTTTTCATTTCAGAATCGAGTCTTACAATTTACTATGAAATGAGCTTTGTGTTGTCAGGAAAATTGAACTTATTTGATTCTGTCTGATGATTATAGCGAGGCATATTAAGTCTTCACATTTTCATTTTTGAGTAATATCGTATCTATCATTATGATACCTAAATATTGATTATGTTTCTATCAAACCATCACTCCAAATAAAAGGTCATAGGTGTTTAATTGTGGGGTTCAAAAGTAATATATAACAAATGTTAACTTTATGTACACACTTCATTACTTTAGTTTGTTCTTTCATTTAACCGGCACCAAATTCCAACAACATTTAACCTGTTAACCGTGGAATTTAATTTTGCTCATGTGAAAAAGAAAACGCGGCGAGTCCGTGCAACTCGATACCTAGATGTACATCGTATATGATGAACAATCAAAATAAGTCTTAGCTCGTCACGCCCGTTAGAG